>JARFIW010000472.1:1399964-2799928 GCA_036346225.1 Platerodrilus igneus | reverse complement strand
AGTATACAAAAATGGGGATAGGCGATTGTTCTCCAATTATCGTCCAATATAATTATTATCTACACCAGCAAAAATTCTTGAATTCATTCTCTACGATAAAATATACCGTCACGTCAAAAGCTACAAAACTTTGCAGCAACATGGTTTTGTAAAACAGCGTTCCACTGTTACAAATCTGTCTATATTCTGTGATGATGTAGCAAGGGCACTTGAAAATAATATTCAAGTTGATGTTATATATGCGGACTTTTCAAAGGCGTTTGATAAAGTAGATCATTGTATACTGCTAAAAAATTACATCTATTTGGACTAAGCCAGAAGCTATTAGAACTAATTAAATATTACCTTATAGGTAGAACGCAGTTTGTTACATACAGAGGAACGTCCTCAGAGTACTATCTAGCCACATCGGGTGTACCTCAGGGATCAAATTTAGGACCTCTCCAATTTATTATATTCATTAACGACCTGCCTAACCGACTACAATTTTTTAACAGTTTACTTTATGCGGACGACCTAAAAATATACAAAGAAATTAATGTTGCTACAGATAGACTCCTCAAACAGTCAGATATTAATTCGTTATATCAATGGAGCATATTAAACAAATTGTATTTTAATACCCAGAAATGTTATTATATGACGTATTCATTGAACACATATATCACACCATACCTATACAAGATTGGCACGGATACACTACAACAGGTTTCGGATATAACCTTGGCGTACATTTTCAATTTAATTTCAAATTTGACATTAATTTGGAAAAGGTTTGTAAAGCGAGTTATAAGATGTTGGGTTATATCATGCGCAATAGTATTCATTTTACCTCTATAAAAATCTTTTGTGTGTTGTTTAAGATGCTGATACGACCCAACTTGGAGTATGCCTCAATCATATGGGCCCCGTATAAAATTAAGGATATAGATGGTTGAAAAAATACAAAATAAATTTCTTAAATACATTTACATAAAAAATATAAAGTTGCACCTGCATTTGAATCTTATGCGCCACTTAGGACAGAGTTCAATATGACAAACCTTGAAATTAGTAGGTGTATTCTTGCGTTAACCTTCCTGTATATGATATTTAACAATAGTATAGATAGTTCAGATTTATTATCCAAATTTGGTATTTATGTGCCAGGCCGCGTATTTAGAAACACTGCCTTACTATATGTTGCTCGCTGCAGAACCACTGTTGGAACTCAGTCTCCAGTTCTAAGGCTTGCTAAAATCTTCAATGATGTAAGTAAAAGAACATCATGCCAATTATTTGGAGACAGTCTTGCTGTTTATAGATCACAGCTGTAAAATATGAATAGTTTTGCTAAATATGCTGTGACTGCGTAGGAAAAATCACTCACATCCTGATAGTAATATCGTTTAGGAATTAAACTTATTATATTATTAAGTTTTGACTAAGTAGTAACTGAGCCCTTACTTTGTTACTTTGTTATTAATTTAGTTACCATATATTTATTCAGATCTGTGCATACAAGTGCTTTGTATAATTGTAAATTAATTTGTTGTAGTATTCACATTAAGAATCTGTTTCCTTGTAGTAACCTAAGAAACATGTAATTAGGCTAATAAGCCTGTATGTTTCTTTTTAAATAAATAAATAAATAAACCTGCAGAACATTTTAGTAGTGTAAGTGCAAGTACACTAATTTTGTATTTGTTAATCTGACTGGCAATAATGTATGTAGTATATAGATATCTGTTAGTGAAATTGTTGTTAAAAAAAGGAAATAGTAAGGTGCCTAAAATAGATCTTAAACAGGAAACTAAGAACTACCCTGGACTATCGGGCCGAAGGAGTTATGAGAATAGAAATAGCATTAGACCGAAAGCATAAATAGAGGTAGCATTGACTTTAGTAGTTAGATCGTTACGCACATTGCAAATTGTAAGACGTATTAACGTTTCTCCTGTAAATAAAAGATTTGTTTCAATCTTTTGTAAAATTTTTTAAAAGGACGTTTTTGAGAGTGACCCACATAATTTGCATCAGCATTAAATATTAGCATAGGCACTGTAAACAGTATTAAGACTAGGTCCAATAAGGATGAAGCGCTAACAAGTAAAAAAAAATACGTCCACATAAGAAACCTGTCGTTGATATAAATGGTTTCGACAAAGATGCAATTAGAAATGTAACCTACCAGATGTATAAAGCAGTTAGTATTTTGAAACACCTTGAAAAGCGAATAATTTTTGTATTTTAGAGGAGTGCATTATTGTAGAAACGCCACAAAAAGTTTTGTGAACGAGGCTTATTTAAAAGAGGTAGCACTCTTTGCGGACAATTTTAAAACATCGGATTTCAATATAACATTTTTAAGACAATATGTTCAAGCTAAAACAGAGAGGCTATGGCAGTTTGTATCTGTTGATGAAAGCTATATTTTTAAAAACGGCAGTATTGGAAAATCGTTGCAGGGTTCTGACGCTAGAAGTGTTAAAAAGCTTGCTGTTGATGATGAATGGTAATGCTAATAATTATAAAAATATAAGATTTTGCTAAGTATGCGTTTCTATACTAGGTATATAGTTCTTCACACTGGGTATGAAGAGGGATTCATTCGTAATGCCGAACTCTTTTGCCTCAAACATCATGGCGGGTTACTACAATGGCGAAATAAATCAGGACAATTTTTTACATTTGTTTGAATATCAGCTTTTAATTAATCTAAGCAAGCCATCGACTATCGTAATGGACAATGCTAGCTACCTTAGTACGCAAATCAATAAGGCACCAACGAATTCCTGAAAAAACCTGCTGCTGCAAAAAAATATTTATTACGATAGCACAATTTAATAACATTAATGAAACAGTAAGTTATATTATTTTACATAACCTTTTTCTTATAGTTTGTATTTTTAGAAATAAGCCCAATGTTACATAAGCAGCTGATCAAATCGCTGAATGCTACGGTCATACAATTTTTAGACTTTCATCATACTACTGTATTTTTAATCTCATAGAACAGATTTGAGGTATAGCAAAAAATTATTATAGGGATCACGTTGGATACAGCGGTATTTCAGTTGAGAAGTCACTAGCTACATGGAAGGAAGCTCTTGCGACTGTAACATCTGATGTGGGGGCAGGCACGATCTGCCATACACAAAAAGAGATACAACTCTGGTGGAATAGGGAAATAGCATTTATTTATGAAGATGCACGACCGTTGATCATCAATGTAAATAGTGAAGAGGACGACGACTATCTGTAGAATGATGAAGCATAATTTATAATTTGCTCTATAGCTTTGGCACAATATAAATATACATTTGTTAATTAATATATTAATGAATTAAATACATGTTTGAGTATTATTTAATTTTCGTTTAGTTGCTTTACGTGAAGCATAAAAAACATTTTTAAAAACATGTTGAAATGTAATGAGATTAAATTAATATCTTCATCTTAAAGGCATTGTTGTTATAAATTTGAAAGTTGTATCCAGTTCGACTAAAATTCAAACTTTGTGTAAATTTTATATTCAAGGTATTTACATACCTGTTAAAGTTAATAAACTATTTATAAATATGTTGTTTATATTTAAAACCATCAACAGTTCATGACCTCAAATACTTCATAAAGTATTATAAATTTTAAGAATCTCACTTTTTAGTAATACTGCAATAAATTTGTTTGCCAAGCTCCTTGTTAAGATATCCTAAATTGAAGGGTCCAAGATGAAGTATAACACGAACGTCTCGCGACAGAAATGACGCGGCTGCAATAACAGTTGTAGACAGATTGAGATTACTTAATTTTTTTGTTTACATATAAGGCGATTTTTCGCGACATAAACTAACATACTTAATTATGTGTGCATGTGTTAAACTTGCGTTTTGGCGATAAAATTTACTGGAGGGGAAATTGTACAGCACCATTCTATCAGATAAACGAACATACCCTGATCTGTACCAGGTTATGCTTGTGTATGTTAAACACTTGACTTTTACCGGGTAATTATTCAAAGCGAGGTTAGGAAACTACAATACGTTTTCGCGGTGCCGCTCAAGTAAGTATTTTTTAAATAGTGGGGGGATACTTCAACATACCATACTCGAACAATTCAAGTATGTCGCGAAAAATCGGCTATAGTGAATGAGATCTATGAAAATTACCTATTAATTTTGTTTATCGTGTTATTTGTAAACGAGGAGTAAAAAATGAATACTTGCCAAGATTGTGGTTTTGAGTTTACAAAAAGAAGAATTTGTATGCCCATTTAAGAAAGATTCATGATTTTGAATATAGGAAACCAGTTACTTTAACTAGTAAATTTTTGTGTGATACATGTGGCAAATCCTTTACCAGTAAATCGACTTTAAGTCGTCATTGCAGAACTGTTCATAAAAGTATTCTAATAATTCTCAACTCGTCAAGAATCAAGTGCTTTTATGAAAATTGTACAACACATCTAAGGGGATATAAAAAACCTCGAGAACATTTGGTAAATGAACATCAAATTGAAACTAAACTTGATCAACTATATTTTAATTCACAATTAGATTTGAAGATTTGAAGTGTTAATTATATACTAATTTTATTCTGTTCAACAGAGTTCAAAAACTGGAAAAACCAAGAACAGGAAAAATCTTTGACAATGTATATACTTCACACTTCAGCTAAATTATTGCCTGATGGCACCAAAAAGGAGTACTATAATTGCCATCGATTGTACAACTGCATTCCAAAAGGCAAGGGTTTTAGAAGCTTAAAAAGTACAGGCACTAATAAAATTGGAAGTGTTTGTCCCTCAAGAATGGAAGCGACGATAAAGAAAGATGGGTCTATTGCAGTAGACTTCTGGACAACTCATGTTGGACATACCAACGATATTGGTCGAGTTTTTGTAAGTAAAGAGAGTAAAGCAGAAATTGCAGGTATTTTCGAACATAAAGTTCTAGTTTAAATTTTTACAGTTAATGTGTTTCAGGAAAATTAAAGGAAAGTGTTATATTTCAACATATATTGGATGATGTTCGTGATTCTGCTTTAAAACAAGAAAATTTGCTGAATATTTTTATAATAATTATGCAAATCGTTCAACATTTTGGGCATATTGCTATCGATTGGGTTTAGGAATAAACACTAACATGTATCTTGAATCGATGCACAAAGTTTTGAAGTATATGTATTTGGAAGGTCGGAAAGTACAACGTTTGGACAAAAGCATTAATGCAGTAATGAAAATTGCTCGAGATAGCTTGTTTAAACATATAATTAAACTTGCAAAGAATACTTCCAAGGACAAAAATAATAGAATTAAACAGTCATAAAGCAAGGATAACAATTACATCAGATTTTATTAGACGTCTGGAAAATGATAAGGAATTTTTAGTTACGTCGTCCACTTGTGCTTTTCAACAGTATCAAGTTACCAGAGTAGATGAGGCCAGTGAAGGTTCATGCCTAAGTTGTACAAAGTGCAGCATATGTGTTCATACATTTCAATGCATCTGTATTGAGAACATGATAAAGCTTAACATTTGCAAACACATACATGCTTGTGCGATACAGTTTTACAAATCGAATCTTGACATTGCCACACCTTTGCATTATTAGTAACATTAATGAACTTTGCAGCAGTAATATTTTACATGAAGCAAAATCTTCAAAAAATGATATTATTAAAAAAAATGCTGAGCTAATAATAGGTATATGTGAGACTGCTTCGTTAACTGACAACAAACATCTGGGTATAATGAGGAGATTTGATAAAATCATTGACACATTAAATAAAGAAATATCTATTGATCTAAAAACTACAGAGGAGATTAATATTAATAAAAAAGTTGAACATCAGGTGCGGCTTTTTTCAACAAAAAAGAAATCAACAAGGAATAATGATCTTAAAAAGCCTACCCTAACAGAAGAAATTTTTAATAGGGATGGTTTGGTTAATAACTCAAACATTAATGTTAATGTTCATACAAGATCTGATCATACATCACCTGATTTTATGTTAAGATAAGACAGTGTATTACCTCAGTAGAAAGTAGGTTTAATTAATGCTAAAGCTTATAAGGTTGGATTTTGTTCTTCTTTGTTTGGGAATAAAATCCGATGGGGAAACCACTCGCAGAAATACATGTACAAATTACTGGAAATCATTACAATCCCTGCGATTTTGATGAGAAACCTACAAGTACGCAACTAACCTAATTTAATCCTCAGTTCTCACTTTGTTTTATCAGTGTTACAAGCGCTGGTATGTTATTGTAATTTCGTCAATTCTGTCGGATTGAGTGTTCTTAAATTAACAGTGCAGTATTTTAGTTTTACTTTTAGTCTGAATACCAAAATAATCGTAATTTTCTACCTTGTTTTTTTACATATTTTAGTCGACTGACAGTGCAAACAAAATTCTCGACAAAATAAAATTAGTTTCTTTCTTAATTAATTTAGGTATTTATTGAGAATGTATATGGGTACATAACGTGTTCACTTTTTAAAAAATAAAAATACAATTATTGAAACCTCAAGCCTCTATTACTATTATTAAACACATTTCACTCAAGTAATTAATAATTTACAAATCAAATTAAAGAAATACCAGCAAACTACCTTTAAACTGCATATTGACACAAGTACGAAAGATACCTAGAATAGCAACAAGTTAGTACAAAATACCAAGTTGTTTACATGCAAGAGCTAACATATATAGATAACATTCGTGTAAAGTTAGTTTTCTTCATTTCACTGAATTTAACTTCTTTTTTATCCATAGTTGGTTGCTTATAGAAACTGGTCTCTTATATTCAAATCATGAAATTTTCTTAAGTGACCATACAAAGTTTTATTTTACGTAAATTCAGAACCACAAAGTTGGCAAATATTCATTTTTTACTCCTCCTATATAAATAAGGAGATAAACAATCAATTTAACATTAACACTTCGGCCAATTTATGTAAACAAAAAAAATTAAGTAACCTCAATCTGTCTACAACTGTCATTGCAGCCGCGTCATTACTGCCGCGAGACGCTCGTGTTTCTACGTTACCAGGAAAAACTTTAATAAATTATTACTGTTTTGTATGTCAATATACTGTCAAACCTTTTATTTTGATTTATCGAATGTGCCATTGTTGTCAGACATACCGCTGCCTGCATTCTTAGAGTATGCACACTTAATAGTTAATACAACCTTTATCTCTAGAATTAAAACTGAACATATAACATTGGCAATGCAGCATTTCATCCAGTCGTGACGACATCCTAAAGTTATAAGGAATGGTAAAATGTAGGCGGGAATTTCAAATTCTTTAACTTTTAAATGTAAATTTTTAAATTTTATTTTGCTAGATTTTAGGTTTTAAATATCGAATCTAATTATGGTTTCCATTAAAATAGTTTGTGTTTGTATAACATAAGGCAGGCAAAAGGTGGATTTAAGTATATTGATCGCCTATTATTATTAGACACCGATCTAATTAAATATAAGTATGTAGAGTGAGGCGACGGTCGGATTTAAGGTTGGTTGAAAAAAATTTGTAAGGAAAGAAGTTTTTTTTATTTTGTAATCTTCAATGAAGGGCAAATGTGTTGATGATGGTTTAAAAATATATTCGATCTTGATCGAATACAATAAATACCTTTATAGTATACGAAAAAGAAACAAAAACCACTATCAACAGTATTTTTTGCACCAACAATATTATTATTATACCATTGTTTACAAATCACGTATAATAATAAATATACAGACAATAGAGCCACTACAAATAATACTCTACGTATACCTACAATTAAATAAGCAGAATTATCATTCTACTTAATACAGTTGTCGCATCACATCTTTTAAAAACATGTGATTTTTAACAGTACTCTTAGTCCACAAATATTTTTTTTTAATATTTTACAATTGGAAACAGCTTGCACATAATAATATACTAAAAGCAATTATTTTCAAAACGTTTCTTTAGATATACAACCCAGTATTGTGTTTTTAGGAAAGACCGTTTAAGATGAGCCTATACGCTTTAATCAAATAAATGTTATTTTGCTTTCGTGATGATGCTAAAACAAAAGACTTTCTTAGGCTAGAAAAATGCTTAGATCGATAATCACATAGAATGCAGAACAATTTTGTACAGGTTTTTCTTTCTACATCTTCTAGCTTCCAACATGATTTTTGCCTAAACTTCCACTACAAACAAATCCACCAGACAACATATCAATTCAAACACTCTCATCAATCTTTAATTTTTGTCATAAAATAGGTACTCCGAATATTACAGAGTTAGAACATTTTCAGTAAGCTCAAAAATTGTTACATGCCAAAATTGGCATTTTACACTTTTTAATTTGTAAGTGAATTCCCGCCACTATTTTAAAATAAACTTGTTCATTTCCGCCATCCTGGACAGTTGCATCGGCGCAAAAGAATACGCAGGCGCGAGTGATGGGTAAGTGCGCGTTTTGCGACACGACATGATTATTAGCCACGAGACGTCGAACGGTAACGCATACCTGTGTCGTGTTTTTTGTCTTTTCTCTTTTTTGGGATGTAGGTTCCTCCTTATCTTGCCTTATCGTTCCTTATCTGGTTGCTCCTATCGTACCGCTACAAACAAAAGAAGAGGAGAGACGAATGAATTTGGATCAACAATGGCGTGGTGTGACCAAAGCAAGGAGATGGCCTTGAGATTTAACTGCAAGGCGCGTTTTAAGTGAGTACTTTGCTTTATTTTTGTATAAAAATAATAATTGTATCATTGTAAACGTGTTTGGTATTGATACAATTTGACACGTAATATGTCATAATATTAACTTGGCAGTGGTGCCAAACGTAACAGTGGCGCTGAATACGTACGCGGAAGAATGTAACAGTGGCGCCAGTGAGTTGAAAATTCGTCTTTACCTTTAACTTATCTTTTAAGATGTTAGTTTTGAATATATCTTTGTAACAAATTAGGTTGTTCACTCAAGCAGTATAATACAAAATATTTTTTTAAAATTTTTAGTGGCTTTGGATAGAAAAATACAACTTGGCAACATTGCATTTAGTAACTTTTATCTTATGTTGCCGTCATTTAATGCAGTTTGAAATGTCAATTTATATGATCAAGAACCACCTGAGAGAGAAGTTCAGGTTTGGCGGAAAGAGCCCTAGGGATCCCTTCGCCAACGTAGTCTTTGAAGTGACCCCGACACTTCGAAGGCGTATATTAGCTGATGCTATCAACCTCAGGTGGCGAAGAGTATGGGCCTGGGACCACTTCTCGATGACCCAGTGTTACCGGTGCCACGAGTGCGGCCATCGATCGATGGAATGCAGGAGAACGTACAGTGGTGCGGTAACTGTGCCGAGGTCGGGCATCAAGAATTGCTGGAAGGCAGTCCCTGCTGTGTGGTTTGCGCTAGGGCAAACCACAGAACTGGCGGTGGCGCAAAGGTCGCTACGCGCCACGACGCCAAGTCGAGTAGATGCCCCACGATGCAGCGTCTGAAGAACGCAATCACACGTAACATCGATTATGGACTGTGAAGATAAAACAAAGCACATAAGAAGCAAGAAGATTAAATTCGCGCAACTAAATCTCGGGAAAGGTAAAAGGGCAACAAATAACTTCGTAAAGTTATTCATCGAAAATAATATCAACATCGGGCTTATACAGGAACCGCACCTGTATAGCCACAAAATAACAGATTTTGGGAGGGGGGTTACCGTCTTAAACGCGAATAGTGGACGACCGCGTAGCGGAATAATAATAAATAATGGTACGGGTGCCGGAATTATATTAAATAATCTGTCAAACGAATTTTTAACGACGGCCGAAAATAAGTCGGAAGGAAATACGTTCTACGTAATAAATGCGTACCTCCCGCCGGTCGATACCAGGCGGGAAAGTCCTCAAACCGAGGACCTAATAAATCAAATTAAGCGTTTTTCGAAAAATTGGCAGGAATAAAAACTAATCATTGGGGGAGACTTTAATGCCAAGTCGCCATTATGGGGTAGCCCTATCAAAGACGGAAGGGGCTCACAGGTTGCTGATCTTTTGACAGAATGGGACCTTAGTGTGATAAACACTAATGATTCATCTACGTTTGAGGGGCGTAGAGACAGCAGTTTAATAGATATTACTGCAGCCTCACACGGAATGTTAGAATTCATTTGTAATTGGGATTTGATGTCGGACGAGGTGACGCTCTCTGATCATACATTAATTACATGGAATGTTGAAACCAAAGCAAGCGCAAACGAGCAATTAACTATCTTTCCGCGGTTTTGTAATAAAAAAGCTAATTGGGAACGGTTTAAACAAAAATTTGGCGAAAGCAACCCCTGCTCGAAAACGAGCTATTAAATTGCCGAGAGGCAGACGAAATAGAAACACTCGCAAAAAATTAAACGACGCGGTGGTAGACGCGTCGTCGTACTCCATGCCGCGAAAGAAACATTTAAAGACAGCGTACCCTGGTGGAACCGGAAACTAACCACCAAACGGGCAGAAACGCGTAACCTAAAGAGCCGCTATCAACGCGCCTTTGGAGATATAAGAGAACAACGGAGAATAGAATACAATCAAAGTTGCCGCGAATATAAGATATTAATAGAACAAACGCGAATGAATAAATTTAAAGAATTCTGCACGCGTAACTCCGAGAAGGAACCGTGGGGAACCACCGCGTTATTAGAGGAAAACGACAAAAAATCGCCCTCGGTAATATAAAGAAAACAAATGGCGAATACACCGAAGGTTTTAAAACCACGGCAGAATATTTATTAGAGAAATTTTTCCCATCAGATAATCCCGAGGAGGATGAGGGGACGCACAAATTAGTACGTCGGGAAGCTACAGAGGCGCCAGGAACAGGTTCCGATAAGGCAATCTTAGTTCACGAGGTCGTAAGGGCTCTTAGGAAAATGAACTCTAAGAAGGCACCGGGGCATGACGGAATCACTTCAGACGCAGCTCTGGAGGCGTGCCTGTTAGCCCCGTGTGTCTTTGCCGGGTTGTTTAATCTTTGTTTAGAGAGGGGCGTTTTTCCGCGTTGCTGGAAAGTTCAGAACGTGAAATTTATTCCTAAATCTAAAAGGCGGATGCGTCAGACCTGGGCATCTATCGTCCAATTGGCTTGCTACCGGTGCTGGGGAAAGCTTTGGATCGCGTTATGACTACGCGAGTTGAACACTTAGTGCGAGACAGCGGCGGTTTTAATAACCGACAGTTCGGTTTTATGGAGAGCAAGTCGACTATCGACGCATTAGAGTTCGTTGTCGGAAAAATTAAGCAGGCACTAGATGCAAAGGAGTATTGTGTCGTTGTTGCTTTGGACATTTCAGGAGCATTTGATGCTGCCTGGTGGCCATTAATCGTTTGCGAGTTAGATCGTAGGGGTTGTTCGCGGAACTTGATGTCTTTAGTCAAGAGCTATTTCTCGGGGCGACTGGCACAGGTTGAAATTCCGGGTAAAGTTTTGCCGCGCGAGGTGGAAAGGGGGTGCCCGCAAGGGTCATGCTCTGGTCCCATTTTCTGAAAGTTGTTGTATGAGAGCATCTTTAGGGTCAAGCTGCCCGTAGGATGCTCAATCGTTGGATTTGCGAATAACACGCTTTTAATTGTCACATCGCGATTATTAATGGACATTCGAACAAAACCAAACGAGGCGCTAAATAAATTGCACGAATGGTCGCGGGAAATAAAATTGAAATTTAATACTTAAAAATCGGAGGCACTATATTTCGGGACGAAACCGGGACAGCGACCCCCCTTGGCTAGAGCTAGGAGGGGAGAAAATCCCGTTCAAAAACGCTATCACGTACCTCGGTGTCAAAATAGACGATAAATTAAATTGGAAAGCTCACGTACAATACGTAAAAAGTAAGGGCGGCAAATTATCAAATAAAATGATGGCGGCGCGAAAATAAACTGGGGTATTAGGGGCGAATCGCTGAGGATGGTCTATGCCGGAGCGATAGAGCCGGCAATTCTGTACGCAGCATCTGTATGGTCCGAAGGTTGTAAAGTCCGGGAGATGCGACAATTGACCAGCGTACAACGAATAACCGCGGTAAAGTCGGTGAGGGCGTACAGGACCACCTCCACGGAGGCGGTCCTGGTGATCAGTAGGACTCTCCCTATCGAATATGTCATTAGAGAGATTAGAAACAGGAGATTAGTAGATACAGGAAAGGGCGCGAAATCATCGAAGGTATTAACCTTAACAATAGGGTAGTTGAATGAAAAATCGTTGTGTCGGGATTAGGGCACTCGGCCGATATTAAGGGAATCGAGTTTGTCGAAGCTGATGGGGACGCGACGGGTATCAGAATTTATAAGGACGGTTCACGTATGAACGATGAGCAAGCAGGCGCGGCATTTGTCGTGTATAAGCAGGAAAGGGAGGTGTTTCGGTTTCAAACCAAATTCGCGAACTGGAGAACTATCTTCCACTGCGAATTGATAGTGTTGTGCTCTGCGCCACTGTAACCGCATCGTATATATGTAATTAAGAGAAAGGGAAGGCGGTGATGGCTAGGAGTAAGCGGCGATAGGGGGGGGGGGCTGACGTTTGGAGAGTGGAAGGCGAATGATTATCTGAATTCACCGACCACGTTAATTAATATTAAGTTTTACGGATTATAAAGAGTACGGGTCCTGAATTGTATTTCGGTTTAAATTGCAGCTCAATGAACCAATTTATTATAATTTTATTCGATACCCTTAGTGTTGCTAATAAATGTTTACATGTATACTGAGTTTCATTTTCAGCACAACAATAGCCATACGAGAGGCAATCGATTACGTAATAAACCATACGAGCAGAGACGAGTATTATATAATCAGTGATAGTAAATCGGCGCTGACGGGTTTAACAAATATGAACACCTCGACAGACCTCCAAGCGGACGTCTGGAGGATAGCGCATACGACACTCTTGTTCCGACGTTTAAAGTTTTGTTGGGTTAGGTCGCACGATGGTAACGTAGGAAACGATAGGGCTGATGAATTAGCTAAAGAAGCCGCGATGGGCGACTTTCGGATACCACATTCGTCGATACCGAGGTCTCTAATTAGAAGAAAACTGCGCGAAAAGTCAATTCGACAATGGGAAGAGAGGTGTAACAACGCTGCCACAGACAGGTTGACCCACAAATTCATACCGAGCATTGAAGCTAGAGGTAAGATCGAAGTGAAACTCGATCATAAAATGGTGCAACTGATAACAGGACACGACGCCCTGAAAGCGTATTTACAAAGGTTCAGTTTAACCGACAACGACCGCTGCGAATGCGGTGAGGGTGCAGAAAGCGCAGAGCACGTGCTCTTCGATTGCCCACTTAAGGTGGCAAATCGAGGGTTAGCTGATATGAAATTAGCTATCGCAGGACTAGCATGGCCAAAGAGCCTAGAGGAAGTCAGGGAAATGGCTAAGCAGAAAGCGTTCAAGGAATTTTCGAGAAGAGTCGCGAGATTAGACAATGACAACCGCATGTAAATCGGAGGGGTAGGAGAGGATTGTAAATTTTTGATTTTGACTTGGCGTAAAAAACGGACATGAGAATTGTATAACGAAAACCTGTATTAAAAAAAAACAAAAAATAATTAAAAAGCAAAAATCAATAACCATAATCTAATATGTACGACAAATCCCACTCTACTAAAACAATCACTGTCCCACCTTATACGCGCGGAAAAATCGGAATCGGGAGTAAACTAAAACAAATAAATAACAACAAAATAAATCAGTAAACCCTAATTAACTTAAATCAGCAAATAAATAAAGAAAATAAAATAGAGTGAAACTGCGCATCCCCCCAGGACTTAAAAGTGATAGTGATTGTGATCTCCCTAGAACGTTTAGTGCATACCCACCAGAACTTTAACAGTGCATCATCTCCCCTTAGCAGAAAGATACCAATAGACGTAAGAAGACGACCAGATCTTTGGATGCTCGAGAAATTTATATACGAGATAGGATTAAAATTCTGGCGGCTGTAGTCGCATAAGCATTGACTTGTATTAATAAGAAGATTTTGAATAATGTAACGAGCATGTTTTGTGCGTAATGGCGCTAGCCATCTTAATGCTTATGCGAGTGCAGCTGATAATTTGGGCGATGCTTTTGCTAATTATGCACTGCTGCATGCTTCTGCTTATTTAGATATTTATTAATTTATTTATATATTTATTTTATGTTTATCTTTATACTTACGTTATATTTATACTTATTTTATATTTTTGCCTATATTTTTGTTCTGCGGCTTAATTTTATTTGCTAGACGTTTCGCCGCCAATTTTTTGTTGCAGTATATATAGGAAAGAAGATTGTACTTATAATACGTAAGTTAGAGAATGATAGGAAACGCTAGGGACAAATTTAGAATGAAATTTGAATAAATACTTACACCAGGGAGGACGAAATTGTAAATATATAACAGGCAAAATAGCTGGATTCACTATTAAAAATTTAGCAAATGCTTAGAAAATTTGAATCCATTTTTAATATTAGCTAGCTAGATTTGAATAGTTTTAAAAAGATCCTTCAGGTCGCACTGGTAAGCAGAGCTGGCAGCTGCTATCCGGTATTACGGATCCCTTCCCATTCATTTTTGTGTGTGTCTTGTGGATCAGGCTAACTCCAGAATCAACGCTAGGGATACCATTCGTCAAATTCTATTTTTAGTTTCAGTTTGTTAGATTTTTATTTAGTATTGATTAACCTGAAGTTAGATTAAATTTGGAGCACGTTAACTTTTCGCGTTTAAAGCCAATGTAGTACCTTCGGGTGAAGCATTGGGGATGTGACCGTAAGCATAGCGGCCCTTAATTACATTATAATGTTCCTACCGCTAACCGCAGGGGGTTCTTAAATTGTGCCATGACGACCCTATAGCTGCTCATCTTGATGTTACAAAAATCCTAGCTAAAATATCTGAATTATATTACTGGCCTACATTAAAACAATCTGTCTGTCGCTATATTAGGAACTGTAAAATTTGTGGGTCTCAGAAGAGCTCTCAAAAAGCCCGTTCTCGTTTAATGGGTAATCTTAAACATGTATCTTATCCCTTTCAATTAATATCTCTTGACTTATTAGGACCTCTTCCCTGATCGAAAAAAGGTAAGCAATATCGTTTAGTTGTCACTGATTAGTTTTCTAAATTTGTTATGGTACAACCGTTACGTAAAGCCACATCTGCCGCCATAATCAAATTTTTAGAACAAAATGTATTTCTTATCTTTGGTATCCTACAAATTGTCCTCTGCGATAATGGAGCGCAATTTATCTCAAAAGATTTTCAAAATTATGTTAAGAGCTATAAGGTACAAAAAATTTGGTTTAACGCAAAATACCATCCCCAGGTATACCCCACCGAAAGAGTAAATCGAGTCTTAATTACTGCTATCTCCTCATATATCGATTCAGACCACACCAAGTGGGATGAAAATATCTTTAAAATCGCTCAAGCTTGGCGTACCTCTAAACACGAAGCAACCCAATTTACGCCTTCATTTCTTGTTTTTGGAAGATATACTCCTATCGATGGTAGTTAATATGGTTCAGTTCCTGACGATACTAACGTAATTGAATTTGACGAAAAAGTACGCTGAGACAAAGACCAACAATCATTACCTTCTATCTTTAACGACGTTAGAAAAAATTTGTTAAAAGTTTACGAAAAGAGTAAGAACCATTATAACTTACGTAAGCGAAATATCTCCTTCGCCTTGGGCGAACAAGTTTGGAAAAGGAATTATGTCTTATCGGAGTAAGGATCACTAAATCTGCGAAAATGAGATATTTTCTTTGCTTTAGGCAAACATGTCTAGAAAAAGAATTGTCTTATCTGATGCTACAAAAAAATTCTCTTCGAAATTAGCCCCTAAATTAAATTTACGTGAGGTCACTCGTGTTGTTAGTCCACTTATCTATGAACTTCAAGACACTGATGGAATACGTCAGGGAAGGTGGCATATAAAAAATCTTAAACCATTCTCTGCTAACCCGAATGCTAATTAATTTTTCACGTTTCATTTCTTTAACGATTTACCTAACGTTTTTGTCCCTGCTATGTATTAGTTAACTTTATTCAGACATTTCTTTTCTTATACAGCACTTACCTTCTACACTTTTGCCTTATTTACATTAAACTAGCTATCTTTTGGCTGCCTGTTGACTTTCCCTTCAATTTATTGCTAGTCACATATCTGTTTATTATCTAGATTCTCTAATATAACTTTGTCGCTTTATTTAATTAATCCTCGTACCTTTTCTACAACAGATTATTTTGTTTTCAGCATTTATCTTAGATCGTTTAATGTTGTGGTGATTGTCGTAACTTTGGTTGCAATAACTTATTGAATTTTTATAATTGGTTTTAGCTGATGTTGAGTAGATGCTTCTTTCTTTGGGCTCACAACAGGAGACGCAGCCTATGCCTTTGTAAGAAATAATCCATATTCGCAGTTGCATAAAACTAGGAGTTTCTATTCCATGTGTTTTTCTTCTGAATTATTACAGTCGCACACTTTATCCTATATCATTATTTGTTTTTTCTTCTATTAAGTCACCAGAACATGTAAACATTTTTTCGTTGTTTTTTATTGAGCTTCGTGGTTAGGTGCTATCGCTTTTTATTGATATCTTATCGAATTCTCGGTTGTTTTAGCAAATTGGGACAGTATGATTGTATTTAACTGCTTATAGTTAGGCATTCTTGTGTATAAAAGCGTGAGAGTATTCATTAAGCAAGATAAATATATTTCCATGTAAAATAACATGCTTTAAGAACATGCTCTATTTAAGAACAAATCCCAATTTTAAATTTATTGATTATGTTAATTCGTTTCGGTCGGTTGTAAATAATAACCCCTGAAATATGCCTTAAAACAAGTTTTCATTTTAAATAATGATTAAAAACAAAACCCAATTGTAAAATTAGCACTTATTCATTGTATTAATATGAAAATCCTTGTACAAGTATTTGTTGCAGACTGAAAATGAGTCGCATACACTTTTAAAGTACTAAACACATTTCAGTTTCTACGTTTCTGAAAGGTGAATCGTATAAAATATTCATTCTAGTTAAAAATAAGGCATTTATTTTTGTAAATACACCATGATTTCAAGTATCTTCGAAAAGGTCATAAAACATTCATGTTAATAAAATAATAAATACACTATTTCTTTGAGAAATGTTTTAAAAACTGTTAAATAAGCTAATTATTTTCTATCACTGAATAACCGCTCCGATTTGAGGAAGAGCTACTATCAGAAAAGCCTTGAAACTGATAAGAGGGTACGTTTTAATAAGCTCTAATTATATCACAAAAAAAACATATTGTAATAATTAAATTAATCGTGATCATAGTTGTAAAATTGACTTTTAATAATATAAACCCGCTTTTTAGTTTCATTTTTGTACTGCAAATGTTAATATTATGTAATTTACTCATTCGTTAATGTACTCCACCTATACTTATAATGATTTTATAGAAAAGTATTGTATGTTGAAAACTATTCGTACTTAAAAAGGAACCATGCACGGTGCAATTTAATTTGGGGTTCTTAACATTGCCTTAGCTTGATAATACTTATTTTAGAACTATGTCTGTGGTCAATTCTAATTTGGCATGTTCTAATAATGGTTTACCTTCTTTTATAATTACATTACCTTTTCTTGCATTATTTTGTTTCCAGCAATGCTCTTCAGATCATAATTATCTACCTGACAATAATTAAGGTTTGTAGGGATTAGTTAAATTTTTTTTATCTCACCATAAATTGTTGAAACTGCAGTATGATCAGTCATATGCTTCTTAGATTTGTACTATAGTTGAAGTTCCGGTTTTCCTTGGTTTTTAGTAGTCTATAAATAGATATGTCAAAGTATCAAGAAGTTATATAGTTTGTAATATTCTATTAAATATTCTAATAGCATAATCTATTTCTTACAAGTGTTGTATTATAATAAAAGGTCTAGACAAGCGTGTTCTTATTGTTGGCTTAATATCCACTTTTAATCTCATCATAAATGCATTATAGCAACAACATTTTTATTAGTGTTTATTGTATTTGGGTAAAATTGACACACAGTGTTAAGTACAGAGTTGGAAAGTATCCGAGTACTTTTGTATTCGAGTACTTTTTGTGTACTCAGTACTCTATATTCAAATATTTTCAAAATTTTGTATCTGGTAACCGTATCCGAGACTAAAACTGAAAGTATCCGGTACTCGAGTACTTTTTTAGAACTTCGAATACTTTAATAAAAATTATTTACTTGAATTCTTGAATAGTTAGCGCCGACGACACAACAGCATACCAAACTAATCCGCAAGATATAAACTTGCAATGTATTGTCTACAACTCTCATTTAAGTTGCTCTCATTCGTTTATTAGCTGATGCATGGACTACGGATACAGAGAACACCTAAACGCCAAGGGTGCAATTGTGTCGTGTTTTGATTTGTGTGAAATGTTGGATATGCACTAAGTATTGGAAACCAAAAAGTAAGTTTCTTTTTATTTTTACAAACTTAAATTACCTACACTATTTAAAAATTACTGTAAATAACAAAGTACAATTTCAAATAACAAAAAATGTTAGTTATTTTATTGGTAGCAGTTACAAGTTAGCAGTAATGTGTGTACAATATGCCTGGATTTACTACTTTTATTAGGTTATTTTTCGCGAAATATATATTTAGGTAAATAAATACCTAATGCGGGTATAAACAATAAATACTATATATATATATATATATATATATATATATATATATATATATAAAACAAAAACCGATATAGGCACCAAATGTTATGCTTATGGTGTGTTAGCATTCGGTTCTGTGCCTACTTACTTGAAGTTTCTAGAGCGATGTGAGAACAATTATTTTCCCTATTGAATCCTCAAAGTATCCGTACTCAGTATACGAAAAAGTACTCGAATACTTGTATTCGAGTACATTTTTAGGGTAAAGTACTCGGACTCTTTTAAGAAGTATTCGAATACATTTCGAGTGTCCGGTACTTGGTATTCTAGTACATTTTCATTGTATCCGTCCCAACTCTGGTTAAGTATAAGATACAGTTTGTTGCTTTTTAAACCTTATAAAAATTTTACATTGTTCTGTGCTACAGAGAGGTTCTCGATGCAAATTGAGCAATTATACAAGCTCACAAAATAAGTTTACTGTTGCAAGCAATAATTAAACATAAACTAGTGTATACAATGTATTTATTAATCAGCTTTTATTCAACATTAATAATATACTATATTAATAATAAACAAACAAATGATATTGTAAATACATTTTTTAAGTGATGGCCATTATTGAAATAAAAAACTCTATATAAATGTTTTTACACTGAATATTTTACTAAAGTCCCAACATAATATTATGGTTCTCCCATGCAAAAACACTAGAAATATCCAGTTTACTTCAAGAACCGAAAGCAACAAACAGTACAATGTACATATATAACTTACTATTCAAGTTTTCTTTGAAGTTATTTATTAACACAACATAAACAATACATGAAGTCCTATAATTTACTTTAGACTCTTGAATTACAAAAGACAAATTACTTTTTGCAGGTACACTAAAAAGTATTTCAGATATCAAATATTATATACCTATATTAAAAATCAAGTCTGCATATACTAGATAGATAATAATATAATATAATAATAATAATAATGACTTTATTGCACAACATAGACAAATTAATAACATTTACATTTATGTGTACATATAATTTTTGTGCAAAGGGCGAAGTTCAGTTGAGTTACAATGAACCCTCTGTTCTTACACTTAACCCTAAATCATAAATAAATATGTGTTATTTTGTACAGTTGGTTAGCAAAGTTTGACTTAATTAGCAATGAGATGAAAACAAAAAGAAAAAATAATAGGAAAGAATAATCTACTTAAAACCTTGTTGTAAAAAATGATTTTTTAATTTGTTTTTAAAGCGTAAGGTAACATGATTTTAAAGTCCAGAGGTATTGAATTATAAATATGTACTGCAGTATATGAGAAAGAATGTTTGAATATCTGAATTGTATGTGACGGGATTGTCAGCATATACTTTCGCCTAATATTTATATTATGCACATCCGTCCTGTATCTTATCTTATTATATAGGTATGGCGGTGTTTTACTAACTAAAATGTTGTGACAAAAACAAGCTAGATGTAGTAAACGACGCTTTTCCATATTTAACCAATTTACAACTTTTAACTTATGAGAAATATGTTCAAATTTACGGATTCCAAAAATCAAACGCAAACAAGAGTTTTGAACCTTTTGAACCCTTCTGGAGTATTCCTTATCAAGACAAGGCCCATAAATAACATCTCCAAAATTAAACAAAGACAGCACCAAAGATTCGCATAACAACGTTTTAATTCCAACGTTTAATAAATGTTTATTGGCATACAGATGTTTTATATTAATATAAGCTCTTTGTAAGAGTTTATTAACATGGTATTTAAATCTTAAGTCGACATCAATTATTAACCCCAGGTTTTTTTGTCTCAACACAGTGTGGAATAATTATGTCATTGACTTTAATATGAATTTTTTGTGCTGCCACTGTACGAAGAATCTTACGTCCAAAAATTAAAACTTTAGATTTCGATGGGTTAATGTTTAACATATGTTGTTTAGAGATGTTAACTAACCTACTTATGTCACTATTGATTTTCAATTCGGCAACATTTAGTTCTTCTATTGGAAAGGAATAATACAGTTGTGTATAGTCTGCATAAAAGTGCACTGAACAACTACTAATTACAGATGAAAACTGAGACGTATAAATAGAAAACAGTAATGGACCAAGAATTGAACCTTGCGATACACCAGACTTTAGTTTTCGAACATTGGAATATATACCAAATAAGGATACACGTTGTGATCTATTCCTCAAATAACTGTTCATGAGTTGACATGCACCACTGCCAAAGCCTATATACGATAATATATCAAGCATAACGTTGATATCTATTGTGTCGAATGCTTTTGTGTAGTCTAATAATATAAGTGCCATAATTTTGTTGTTATCAGTGGCATATATTATGTCGTCAATAATTTTAGAAAGTGCTGCAGTGCAACCATATCCTTGTTGATATCCCGATTGCGTTGCCGGTAAAAAAACTATATTTAGTAACATGTTCTTTAATTTGAAAATTAATAATTTTTTCTGCAATTTTAGAAAGCACAGGTAGGATACTTATTGGTCTTAAGTCCTTCATTTGTGATGGATTATTTACTTTAGGTAATGGATGTACATGTGCTTCTTTCCAACATAAAGGAAATACGTGCTCTGATAAAATGTAATTAATTATATGCGAAATGTATGGTAGTAGGTATGGCATGCAATACTTTAACATATTTATACTTATACCATCAGAGCCTATTGATTGCGAATTAATGGAATATAATACATTTGACACAACTTCACTGGTGACAGTACGGAATAGTAAAGGTTCAGTTATATGTATTTTTGGTTTGCTCGAATAGAATGTCAGTGTGTCCCGTGGTGACCGTTTCGAAGTAGGAATTGAATCTATAAAATAGTCGTTGATTCTATTTACATCAAAAACATTTTGAGGTAATGGCTTTTGTGTGTTTTAGTAGAAATGTTAAGTTCTCTTAACCCATTCCAAAGTTTTTGGTATCACCATTAGCACTAGTTAGAAGCGTTTCAATATATGCCTTTTCTCCTTACGAATTGCAAGCGAACAATAATTTCTTACCGATTTGTAGTAATCCCAGTGGCATTTATTTCCAGTTTTCTTAAACTGTAACATTGCTTTCTCCCTTAGCTTTATTAAAATTCGTATATTTTCAGTTAACCAGTTAGATAACCGCGATGTAACTAATGGTGCATGTTTATTAAACAGTTTAATAATATTTTCATTAAAAAAAGCTACTTTTAAATTGATATCATTAATATGAAATATGCGTTGCCATGATATATGTCTTAGATCCCTCAGAAAATGTTGATAGTCAAAATTTTTAAAAGTACGATAGGTTTTGTAAATAATTGAATGTGAAATGATGATTTTAACTTCACAATGAATTAGCATATGATCAGCGGCATTAATATCTATAACTCCGAAGTTTACTACTAAATTAGGCACATTTGTAAATATTAGATCGATCAGTGTTGCACTGTTATTGGTAATACGAGTGGCTTCCCTAATTAATTGATTAAACCCGAAGGCATTAAGAGAGGAGGATAATTTCAATACAGAAGAGCCATGCACCTTAAACCAATTTATATTAAAATCACCAAGTATAAAAACACCATCACTTACTGGTAATACCTTGGATAAGGAATCCTCCAGTGTGCTCAAAAGGTCCAGAAGGTTAGATCTTGGTGGATTATAAATCACACCCACTGATATAATTCCAGCCTCGGTCCAAATTTGAATCCACAATTGCTCAATGAGTGTACTAGTAGTAATTACTTTAATTTTTAAGGAATTTTGTAAATAAATCGCTACGCCACCACCATGCCCAGTCTTGCGATCATTTCTAATTAGTGTGTAATTATTAACATTGATTAGGTCGCTCGGTATATGAGATTGAAGC
This sequence comes from Platerodrilus igneus, assembly GCA_036346225.1. Classification (NCBI taxonomy): domain Eukaryota; kingdom Metazoa; phylum Arthropoda; class Insecta; order Coleoptera; family Lycidae; genus Platerodrilus; species Platerodrilus igneus. The sequence goes on along the minus strand of JARFIW010000472.1, from coordinate 2,777,341 downwards.
CAAGTTTCTGTAATTGCGATTAAATTATAACAGTTTGATAAAACGTAATCTTTGAAGATTTCAAAGTTTGCTTGTAACGAGCGAATGTTAACGTGAGCTAGTTTTAAGTTTGTTTTCATTCAGTCACACTTTTGCCAACCAATTTTATGTAAGTTTTATAATAAAAAAGAAATAAAAGGGAAAAATTGAAAAAAACGGTGTTCAACAATTGACAAATGTAATGCTGTTCTGATTTTGTACCACTACTGGCTAGATCTTTAAATAATAACATCGTACTAGATAATTACTTACTTCATGATTAAAATTTATCTTATTTAATTATTTGGCATCAAAATTTATTATGTAGTGCAATTTAATAATATTATACCCAATAATACATACGGTGATAAAAGAGTCATCATTCTAATTATATGAACAATTGATCCAAAATTTGCTATTCATGACAGGAAATTGCTGCATCGCCGGCGGCATACATGTTTGGTAGATATTACCGGTCATAATATTGTTTCCAAATCTTGAATACTGTTTACAGATATAACTTTATCATTATGCTTAACCTTTACTACGCCATTTGCTGTCCATACACATCTGTTTCCAAATTTATTACAGGCTGCCTTCAAAATATCAACGCGATTTCTTGTTAGATCCTCTCTGACAGTAATATTTGTGTTTTTAAAATTACGTTTGTTTTTAAAAACGTGTTCTCTTATTCTACAACTTATAAATTTTATTACAACTGGACGCGATTTGTTTACCATCTGTTTTCCCACTCTGTGGCATCGGTCGATTTGATCCTTAGTTATGCTAATACCTACTTTTTCACTTAATGTGGAAATTAAGAGCTGTTCAGTGTCTTCGTGCTCACGCTCAGGAATTGAAGATTCTTAAATTATTTCTTCTACTGTATTGTTGTAAGCTATCAATGTTGGAGGTTAGAACTGCATTTTCTTTCTTTAAGAACTCCACTTGGGTTCTATTGCCAATAGCTTAGCATCAATTTTTATTTCTATTTTGTTCCACACCTCATCTGCTAATTTTGCTATAAAAGTTTTGTCCTCTAAAAATGTGTGTATAGCTTGTTTTATAATTTCACCAATCTCGCTTTTCTGCTCACGGGTAAAAGGCATTATTATATATTTATATTATCCCGTAAGACAATTATTAATACCAAATAACTTGCAACTACTAAGTAATTATAAATGTATAATTTAGCCAGAGCAGTAAACCGCACATCTACTCTTTACGACTGTCGAACATCGAATGATATGATTAAAAAAGTTTGCAAATAGGTACTGCGGTTTTGCTACCAGTTTGTTTTAGTTACAATAAGTGAAAATAACAGCATTTTGAAAACACTTTTCAGAATCATCCAATTTGTTTTACTGTTGTATCGCCTTTACAGTAATTTTTCCCAAATACGAGTGGAAAATATTCACAACTCTAGATGTATTTTGTGACAGTTATTCTTGGCAGGGTTGAAGTTATACTTCACAATCAAAATACTGAACATTTTCTACTTCTGATGAAGAAGACAATCGGACACTGATGTGTTGCAAAAAAAGCTAGTGCTTCTTTCGATTGGAACAACGTAGAACCAACTTATGGCAATATTCAATATAGTTCGCAGTTTCAAAAAGCTAAACTACAGCAAAAGTGTTTTTATTTATTTATTTATTTACATGTTCAAAAGACAAATATTTGAACAGAAATACAACAAAATAACATTAAAATGCAACTAAAATAAAGTAATAGAAAAGAAAAAAGAGACGCTATAAACACAAATTTTCCATCTCCATATAATCTTTCAATCCAACTACATCATCGTTTTTGATTGAATAAAATAAATGAGATTTTATAGCCATTTCATCCAAGCAAATGTAACAGTTTCTGTCAATGTCGTCAAATGTTTGTATCTTGTCTCGAAAAGCTATAAACAGTGCGCTGTTGAATCCTACGTTAACATTAATATTTTCTGTTAGTCTTTGCAACGTTCTTTTGCTTGGTATGATAAACAAAGTGCATAATTCCCTGTAAGCTCGTGGTCCCATAAAATAGATCTCAAGCAAGTTTCAAGAAATTCTCGAGTATATCGCTTATGTTGAGGTATTTTGTTAATTTTCAAATCAGCCTGCAGCTTAACAAAACTTGCACATTTTTCTGGTAGGAATTTATCACATAATTTCTTAAAATTTTTATTGATGTGCTTTCTTCATTAAAGTATTACAATTTTCTTTTTAAGCTACACATCTGATTTTAATAAATGAACCTCGGTTCGTAATTTTAATTTTCGAGGTGTATGAGAACTCAATACTTTAACTGTTTGGGTACTCCTTTCATACTCTCGTTGGGATGAATATTGTACAACTGCGTCGTCTACAATATAGGCCTGACATTTAGAAGTAGATTTTATTCCTGAACTGGATGCAGGTGGCTGCAGACTTGGTTGGCATTCCAATAAATCTTGTATGGCTGAAGAATGAAATACTTTTACATGCACTATAAAAAAATTAACAGTAATATATACTATTGTGCTGCAGGATTCACTCACCTATGTTGTCGGAATGATTATCGACCTTTACTGTCTGGGCTATATTTAATCTTTCTATTTCGGGCAGATCAAGTGTTTGTACCGTATCTGCTTTCTGAAACATTCTTTGTTCAAAGTGCAAATGACACACTAGGTACATTGAATTGTTTGAACTGGTTGTAGTAAACATTCGGATCCAGATAATTTTATCCAGTGTTTGCATCTGCAAATAAAGAGTGTAAGATAAATATAGGCATAATAATCTTTCGATATGTGCAAAACTATGAATGAATTTTTGAACAATGTAAAACATAACTTGATCAAACAAAAAAATTTATGAGTGATGTATGTATATTAATTGGGTGTAGTATAAACAATGAAGTTACGTTACTATAAAGCTTTGTACCTTATGCCCCATAATGAACAAAAATTAGGCCTATAGTAAAAACAAAGTAAACATTCCACAACATTTACATAAGGTACAAACTATTCACAAAAGTAATTACATACCTTGTAATATCCTTTGGAAATCTGAATAAACTTGCACCTTCAGTTTGGGAAGTTGTTTTGCAGTACCGCACAGCACAAATGTTGCTCACTTTTAGTTTTTTAATTAGGCGCCCCTCCATTGTTTATAATACAAAATCACTAAGAAAATTATAAAATATGTAATTCACTGTAGTCTTTAATTGTGTATTTTGTGTACAAAAGAAATTCACAAACCAAACATTAACAAATAAATGCTGGAGTATATCTACATCTATATAACCAAAATAATTATCCATTAACCTCAAACCATAGAAAAACAAACATTGTTCAATGCGCTCTCTAACGAACTTTAAGGCACAACGAGATTCACACATGCGCACTCAGAAACTGCATTCTCATATCCTATTCCGTGTCGCTAATGTATTCTTAACCATACTGTGCTATTGCCATGTCGGGATCTGTTACTCAAAAATAACTGTTTGTTACATCCTTAAAATTAAGTAAATTACATATGATGACGTCATTACAAATCAAATCGGTCACCTACAAAAATAAGGATTGAAAAACTATGAAGTTAGAATACATAATCGCTGCAGTAGCTGGACACGACGCTCTCAGCGTCGTTAAAAATGCCTTGTAACTCGAGAGTTTTTCGGCTTGTAGATAACGTTGTTTCTTGAGTTATTGTGATGTTTATATCGGTTGATCTTCTTAATTGATGAATAAATATATAAATTTGTAGGACTGGATCCCAAAAGACCTGCTCCTGGAATCCTCTTGATTTTATGCAGTGGGCAGTTTCCCGGATCTTCCCCTTGGTTGTCCTCCAACTATACAGTATTCCGGATCCTGGGTCCACTGGCCTGTGGTTTCCGCCTAACAGGACTGGCTACTCGCCACAGACCGCTCCATCGTCAGGTAGCTCGTCTAAACAGGACTGACGGATGTGCATCCCCGACGACTTCACTTGTGTCCCCATTCCTCGGCTCCCCGCATAGCTGGAGATCTTCCTCAGGACGTCACCGTTCCGCTGCCCACCTTTGAATGCCCGAGGGCGGTGGTAGATATGCGCGAGATGTTACCCCATCGGAGTCAGGGCAACAACTAATACATAATCATTACAATCAGTTAATGTATAGAACGCGAGTTGTTACTTTAACTGCAAATATTATTTTAAAAGATTTCTTGATATAAATTTGTATAGCTTCCAAATACTCCCCAATAGATGTCGCCTAACATAATGCAACTAATTACACGGCATCTCACGGCAGTAATGCCGTGGCTGCAATGACAGGTTAGGTTACTGTTCGAAATAGATATTATTATTAAAAAACACAAATCACTTAACACGCCTATCACAACAGTCTGCAATAGTTTTAGCAATAACTGTTCTGATACGCGTGTTAAGTGATTTGTGTTTTTTAATAATATTTATTTCTAACAGTAACCTAACCTACAGTATTGCCCGAAATAAACAGTACTGAAATTGTAATTGTTTTGTATATTTAAAAAATACATATTATTGACACTTTATTATATGTTCTAAATGTGCACCTCCTCGTTCGAGACAGACTTCATAACGATGTTCTAAGTTTCTGGTCATGTTATTGAATAAGGGTTGTCTCAGGGCTGCGAAGAAGACTCTAACGGCATCCTTTAATTCATCGATGGTTTGTGGTGCCCGTTTGAAAACGGCATTTTTAGCCATGCCCCAAATGTATGCGTCTGGAGGTGTGAGGTCTGGAGAATGTGAAGGATAAGGGAAGTCAGTAAATCGTGATATGAATTTGCTTGGAAAATGTTCTTGAAGAAATTGACGAATTGCGGCAGCAGTATGGCAAGTTGCCCCGTCCTGCTGAAAAATTGGTTTCGAAATGCCAAGTTACGTGCACGACAGAATTGACGTAGATCAGGGATAAATCGTGTTAAAATTTGTCTGTACCTCTGTTGATTAAGTGTGACTTGCCTACCATTCTCTTCGATAAAGTACGGACCAATGATTCCGTGTCCGGAAACAGCACACCAGACACTCACTTTTTCACTATGTAAAGGAACCTCTTGAACCTCATCGGGTCTGGCAAAGCCCAGAAATCGATTTGTGCGACGATTCACATAGCCTGACAAGTGAAAATGTGCTTCGTCTGAAAACCAAACATTTTCAAAAATTCAGGATTTTCATACTGTAACGCGAGAATTCTGGCGCAATATTCCACTCTACTGCGATAATCCCGAGGATGTAGTTGTTGATGTACCTGAATCACATACGAAAATGTACCCAGCTCCTTCAGGATTCTTTGAAAGGAAGTTCTTTTAAATCAAGTTGTAACGCTGTCCTTGCCTGGCTGACTTTCGGATTTTCTAAGATTTGCTCAAAACACGTTCATGGTTATTGTTGTTGTTAACTGTCCTGGGACGCCCGAGTTTCCTTTTCGTTGGCACAATACACTACCTGTATTTCTAAACTTTTCAATAACCTTCAAAATTACAGCATTACTTGGAGAACGTTTATTAAACCTTTGTGTGAATTGATCAGACACGTATAGCAAACTTGCACCATTATGTCGGCCGATTCCGTATGAACGAAAATAATGCTCTACCAGAAACACTTTCTCCTCTGTACTTAACACCATTTTTAACAATTAGGCTCTACTAATTACTTGTTTGAGGTTTACTTGACAGGTCTATACTAGCTAACTTGAGTGTGGCAGCGCACGCATAAAAACACCGCCAACTTAGTTTCAGTACTGTTTATTTCGGGCAAACTGTATTATTGCAGCCACGGCATTACTGCCGCGAGCCGCTCGTCTAATTACGTTTGCACCGACATATTTAAGCAGTACTTAAAAAAATAAAAAATTCTTAAGTAAGGCATTTCTCAAAGGTATTGGCATTTGTGTTCCACGGCACTATGAAAAATCTTAAGAATCGCAAACAATTGTTAATTTTGATCATAGGATTTGCGGTGGCTTAAGCACTGCGTAGTTGTCGGCGCATGCCCATGCCATTTGGAATTAAAGTGACAGACCAAGTTTGTTTACTTTTATTTTAATAGTAGCCACATAATCATAGCCTTGTTTTTGTTTATGCACATAATACGCGTCCTTTTGAAGAACAGTACGTTGCAAAATAGTTATTTACAATAATTTGATCATGGACCGTCAATCACGTGATTTATTTGAAGACGTGTTGGATGTTCTACAAATTATTGATAATGGATTTCCGTGAATAAATTATAGTCGTTCAAATTATGTTCATACTATGGAGGAATTTAATTTTTATAAACGTTTTCGTCTCACCAAGCAAACTTGCTTAAGGGTTTTACCCTTAATAGAAGAACAATTGGAATTTCCCAATAATAAGTTTCACCATTATAGTACTAAACAAAAAATAGTAAATGTTTTTGTTTGTTGTAGAAATAATAGTATAACCCCCCATGCTCTACGATTTTACGCATTGGCTGGACATCTTATTACAGTTGCCGATTTTAGTGGTATGTATCTATCAACTGCATCAAGAATATTTACAAGGGTATTGCTGGCATTAGCTGAAATTAGGCAGCGATTTATTAAAATGCCTGAAACAGCAGTTGAAATACAGGAGATTTAAAATCGGTTTTTTGAAATAGCAGCATTTCCCCGAGTTATGGGTGTAATTGATGGCACCCATATACAAATTCAGGCACCTGGTGGAAATTTTCCCAAGTTGTGGGTGTAATTGATGGCACCCCATATACGAATTCAGTCACCTGGTAGAAATGATGCAGAAACTTTCAGAAATCGTGTCGTACTTTTCTCTGAATATACAAGTTGTGGCAAGAGCAGACTTAAAAATGTTCGACATTGTTGCACGGTGGCCAGGATCCAGTCATGATTCGACCGTCTTTAATAATAGCCGTTTACGTGCAAAAATGGAAAATGGTAATTCTCCAAATTCTATACTACTAGGTACATAAATACGTAAATATCGACCCCACCCCTGCATTATATTTTTTTAATAGGTGACAGTGGCTACCCTTTAAGATCATATTTTTTAACTCCTTTGGCAGATCTGAGAACTGCAGCTGAGCAATTGTACAACGAAGCTCACATAAGAACACGAAATACAGTTAAGCGGTTGTTTGGGAATTGGAAACGCCGTTTCCCTGTACTGGCATATGGATTAAGATTGAAACTGGATACAATCTTAGCAGTTATTATAGGTACTGCAGTTTTACAAAATATTGCTCGAGAGATGCACAATTTAGAACCACCACAACTAGCAGAGGGTATCAATGTCGGAGTATTGAACGACCATATTAGAAATGGTGACATTCCATATTTGGCTGACAATAATAATTTAAACATGAACAATTTTAGACAAAATTTAATAGAAAATTATTTTAATAATTTATAATTTTCATTGTTATTTCCAGGTAGTTTTCCACATTTAAATATTATATTAATTTGCATTCTTTTTGTATAATATATAATAAAAGATAAAAATCATGAACATTTATTTTTAATACCAATAAGAATTATATTACATTTTTTAACTTATTTAATTGCAGCTCGATACTGATATCCAAAAGCAGCCACTGCCTTTGGAGCTCACACTGTTCTTTCATCCAGGCATTATCAAATTGCATTTGCTTTAATTCATAGTCTGCAATTGCTAGTCTTTTGTCCAGAAGCAAGTTATATTTTTCAGAAATTTTTGATGTTGTAAGAGCTTTAACGATTGCAGGTCTCCTTCTACTCGAGTTATTTCCCTACAATAAAAACAAAATATAAAAAGCCATTGTAATTGTTACGAACATTCTTACAATTGCATTTTGAAGTTTAGCGCACACAGGAGTTGTTAACATGCCTGGTTTTGATTGACCTCAATTTTCCTTTACCTAAATAAATTAAGGGATAAATTATTTCTTATAAACCTTATAAAATTAACTTGTTTTGATTGACTTTTTATTTGTTGTACCCTTTCTTCATTTAAATCCAAAAATTACTTTATATACATATAGTTGCAGAATTAAAATTGATTGAATTTTTTGTAAATACTGAGCTTAGCCATCAGTAAACAAAAAACTACCTGTACATTAACAGCTACATACAGTGTCTGCTTTTACATGTCGTCACGGCAAATACCCCGGTTATTATAAGAATTTCAGAGAAATGTTATATACAAAAGTTGTGTAACTTTTTATTTGCAATATGTCAAAATAAAAAAAAACAAATGGGGCATCAAATTTTTACGATATAGCAAATAAATTCAAAATTTTAAATGGAATATACCAATTGTTATTACATATTCTTAAAGTGCTTAAAATTTTCTTTCCAACAATATATAACTCAATAATAATTAGACACAGAAATCAATTATTAAATAGCGTTTAACACGTACCTAATTGAAATAAGCATTCAAAACAGCGGGCGGCAAAACAATTGCTAGTGCTCACCTAAACACAAAAATTGGTAATAATAACAACAAAGAAATACTAAATTACAAAATTAATTTAAAATGTTAAACGTTGTGTTCCACATGGCCTCCATTATTTGCAAGACATCGCTGAGATCTAATTATTAAATTTCTTCGTGCTTTTTGCAACATACATGGTGCTATTTGACCATACACTCTTCATATGCAATCTTTAAGGATCTCAAGACTCCCTGGGCACGTTACATAAACATATTGTTTGAGATATCCTCAAACAAAAAAATCTAAAACAGAAAGATCTGGTGATCTTGCTGGCCAGTTTATCGGACCTTCATGTCCAATCCATTTTGCATCAAACATGAAGATCAACAATGTGGAATTAAGTTATTAAGGAACAACTGTCAAGAAGCGCTAGCAATTGTTGCACCGTCCACTGTTTTGAATGATTATTTTAAATAGACGCCTGATGTTAAGCGCGATTTAATAACCGATTTCTGCGTTTAATTGATTGGATAATTATTATTGAGTGATATATTGCTGGAAAGAAAATTTTAAGCACTTTCAGATTATGCAATAATAATGCGTAAGTTCCATTTAAAATTTTGAATCAATTTGCTGTATCTCAAGAATTTGATGCTCCATTGTTTTTTTTTATTTTGACATATTATTGCAAATAAAAAGTTACACAACTTTTGTATATAACATTTCTCTGAAATTCTTACAATAGCCGAGATACTCGCTGTTACACAAAAAAACACGCACACTGTAAATGTGGCCCATTAATGTGACATTTTCAGTAACATCTCCAGACAGCGGAATCTCTTCATATGTCTGAAAAGGCAAATATATACCTAAAAAATAAATGTTCGTGCAGTACCCTTACAGTAACAAAATCATCACAATCGTAAGGATTATCAATTTCATACAATGTTTTCGGGTTCAAGATTGTAAGTAATAACTCCTTATCATCGTAATTGATATTTGATGGTTTTGCGGAATCACCACCTAAAACATTTATACATAAATAAAAGAGAATATTTATTAAACATATGTATACCGGTTATATAACGCTCCTTATTTTCTTTAGTTACCACCTTGCATATTTCCTTCTTTTGGTTATTAAACAATTTTTTCAATTACAACGTTTCTGAGCCGTCCATCAGGGCATGCAGCATTAAATTCTAATTCAATTTTTATCCAGGCCCGCTGCTTCTCTTCATTAGTGACAGCATCAGTTTTTTTGTTTTCCACAATATCTTTATACTCATGGATTAAACTGAAAAGTAACTGTTTCTGAGAATCAGAGAAATTAATTTTGCATGTTTTCTGCAAAATTGTTATTTTATAAGAGCACATTAACTAAGTTAAATTATATTCTTACTTGATCCTTTCCATTATTAACGATGGGTTAATTATAATAAACTCCTACAAAATAATCTGAAATCAATGACATGAACTAACCGTGTAACAAAAATGTTTATGGTGCAAAACAGAAGTTTATGGCAAGGCTAAAGTCAACGAGGCGCTAAAAATCCTTAAAAGTTACCAGACTTTATGTGGTTGCCAAACTTAATATGTCTTAAGAAATACTTTAATAAGTATGTGAACAGTCATGGTTGGTGCATCTCAGTCTAAGAGGAAAAATATCTTCGATGTAACAGGCATCAAATAATGTTCTTTCTGTTGATCATCCAGTTCGTAGAAAAGAATGTATGCTTCTTCACTTATTAGTGCTGTCGAGTGCATACTGTGCTCCTTGGAGTCATTGTATTCGTGCTAAGCTAACGAAAATGGATGTCGGCAATATGCAGTATAATGGCCATTGTCTGTAGTTCTCGTGTGATTTGATATTGCATATAGGTTGTAGTGGCATTTGCCAGGGTTGCTTTGAGCAGCATAATTTCGCATATCTAAACCCTCAATTGGAAAATCTATATGCGTATGAAGTTTTCTTTGTAGTAGTTCGGGAGGTGAGAAGTGATTTAAATGTATTACTAAAATCTTAGGGAATTTCTGTATAGTAAATGATTTTGTGTATTTTCCTGTTTTCCTGCAGTTTAAGCATTGGTCATTTTCATTGGCATCTAGTGTTGCTTCTCTATTATAGTGGTCTAGGCATTGTTGTAATATTAAATGGCCAGGATTTTTAAGTATAGGAAGTGATTGCAGAATTGTTCAAAGGTTGGCGAATAGTTGTCACAATTTGTGCAATGCAGTGTGGATTTTAACTGTCCACAAAAATATCAACAATTTTTGAATATTGTGTCCAGGATTCCGTAGCTTTATCATTGTCGTTCATTTTTTTTCTATTTCTAATAAAATTGGAATTGGTTTGGTAATCACTCTGTTGACATCTTCATGTAGGCCTTCTAATAAATATAATAGATATTCATGCGCGTCTTGTTGTGAGTAACAAGGTACAAAAATCTGTATTTTAAGATGTAGGTATTAACTACTCTCGTCGATGAGTCCTTGAACCATAATTTTTGTATCACTTAGAGAATGCTCTAATAAGGCCTCCCTTCATGTAGGAACTAGTAGTATTTATATCTTTTGTGGATGTGTTATTTTTAATGTAATTCACTAGTAACTTTGAGTTTGAAAGGCATTGAATTATTAAGTTCATATAACAGGTGTTACCAATATTTTTAATCCGTTTGGACCATAATTTTTGAAAAGATTTGACGAGTGATGTGATTTTTCGGAAAAAGGATTTGGAGAGTGGTATAATTTTTCAAAAACAACAGCAGATTATGCTATTATGTTGTATTTCGTATTAGTTGATGGTAAATGTTTCTTGATTGTCATAATTCTTTATGATTAATTTCATAGTTTAAATTTTTTTCAATCATACTAATCTGAGTGATATTTTTAATGGTATTGCAATTATTGTCTATTGAGGTATATCTGTAGTTATTTAATACCGACGTTTTGGAAGGAAGAACAAAAAGTTCATCTAAATGTTTAGCTAACAGCGTTATTACTAGTATGGATGCTGCATTTCCTCTTTGGATTGCAATGTCGATTTGTTGCAAGAAAAAGGAAGTGGCTCTATTATCGAATGTTGTATTGGTAATTCTTTTGCCAATTTCTTTCAAAAATTCAAGACCGTGATGTCGAAATACACCTAGTGTTTCGATGGCTACAGGAATAAAAAAGTATTGCTCCAATAGTGACGAGTATTTCCTAAATTTTTAAGTTTTCTTGTACTTTTGCAGCAGCTCCTGGATTATTCGCACATGCAATACGTGTGATCGTGCAAATGTGTCATTACATTACTGCTTTACCAAACTTCCATGGTATTAGACTTATTCCATCCGGTCTTTTACTATCTTCAGTGAAAATGTTGCTAGGTTCAAGGATTGAGGGAATCAGCTAAAACTAATGCTCATTTAATTATATTACTTATCTTTTTATGCTTGGAAAAACAGCCTGCGCTGAATCCACAACTTAAACCATGTATGCCTAGTTCATCTACTTCCATTACACAGTTACAGTTACGTGGTGTACATAACTGACACCCAAATCATAAAGTAACGGCTATTCTGAATGTTTCGTTATCTAGAAGAGTCCCAAGAGATGAAACAGAGAAGGCAGATAACCAAGCTGCAGAATGAGATGAGCTGACTGCTTGTATACAAGCCTTATGTAATTCAGCTTTGGTGGCTTCGTTCAAAGCATCTGTTACTGTCTTTAATAGGGGTTGGTCCTACTCTTTCTGAATATTTTTGTATTGAGACCATGCCTGACTTATTTAACCAGACTGCTTCACTGTAGAAGTTCGTTTGTTGTTTTCAGAACTGCCTTCATGATTTCCACAGAAGAATTGAAGGACAACAAAAAGGCCGGTAGTAAAAGCGAAAAAGCTAAATAGATAGATAGGTCGCCTTTACATATTGCGAGCATTGCTTGGCACCAGGTTATGTCTATGAGGTTGGTGTTTATGATTTGTTCAAGTGAAATCCGAAGAAGGTGGTCAAGGTGATCTAAAAGGATTATACACTGTCATGTTGGGCTACACCTAAAGAAATACAATGGTTTTGAAATATATAGACAATTTTTCAATAGATGATATGAAATACGGGATGGTAATTGTAGTTCGAAAAATCTTGAACATATTGTGGATGTTTTCTTTTTAAGACAATTTTCCACTGCTTCTCTATTAAGTGGGTCTCCTAGTAAATTCCAGTTATATTTTGGAGGTATACAAATGTTTGCATTTATTGAAATTTAGGTTTAATCCTAAGTAGGAAGAACTTTTAATGATTTTATTAAGATTGTCAAGTACAGACTCTACACTACCGTCTATACGACCATCGTTCAAGTTACAAACGTTGAAATCGCAATTAATTTCTTTTATTAGGTTGTTTATAACTAAACAGAATAGTGCTGGGCCAAGGGGTTCATCTTCTGAATTCCTCTTTCTGATAAAACCATCTCTGAACCGAAACTTAGAAACAATGGAGTGATATAGCATCGAGGTAAAAATGGTAGGTAATAGGAATGAAATATGGCTGACGATGCCCGTGAAGAAGTACTGTCTATGGATGCAGTTGAAAGCATTAGAGAAATCTATTTTAAGGAGTACTTTATTGGATAATGGCGAAAGAGAATTAATAAATGCTTGTGCAGAATGGATAATTATTTCACATCCTTCCGAAGTGCCAAAAACCAAATTGTACTGATCTACATAGATTTCCTAGTGTTGTTAATTTCTTTGCAACATAGTTTGACTACCAATCTTCTGAAACATTTTCCAATTGCAATTCGGCATATGTCTCCATCTTTCTTTTCACTCAAATAAATAAACATTAGTTTTGGTCGTTCAAACAAATAACACTCATTTATACATAAATAATTTCAATAAAATTGTAAACCGACAGGAAAAGTATATATTACTACTAATAAGTAAAGCCAATGGCAAATTCAGAGACAAAGCAACAGGTAATCATAAAATATTCCCTACAGTGGTGAACTAATTAACGGTTTTATAATAAACATCAACAACGATTCAAAACAAGGCTCTAATTACAAAGATGTAATCGGATTACCTTGAATATCAACTGCATTATTAATTTATAAAACATTACCTTTAATAAAACCAGCCAAGTGGAAGCTATTTCGACCTACCATTTTCGAAACTAAAGACCAAGTGCTTTTCAAACCTGTCGATTCTAGTTCGATCACCCATACGCATGCGCCCCCTTCTATTCTGAATCCTGACATCCCGGTATGCGTTCAGAAACCTGCAACTGATTACTGAGCTACTAACAAATACCTTCGAATATCAAAATGTACACTATTATATTTGTAATAATTATCGACCAATGAGAACAAGATTTAGAAATTTAGAAATACTACGGATCACTTCAACACACACACACACACACACACACACCCACACCCACACACACACACACACACACACACACACACACACACACACACACACACACACACACACACACACACACTATATATATATATATATATATATATATATATATATATATTACTCATATTTAGACCAGGGTAGAAAATTAAATAATCACATCAAATAATTTTAATCACCGTGTATAAGGAATTTCATTAAATAATACGCTTTATTAAAACCTTGAAGCATAAATAAACTCGGTCGTTTCAGTAAAAATAAGAAATTTAAATTATTTATAAGACGCTTTATATCAAAAGAAACAGTATTAAAAAGCTCTGCGTGTAATTTAATTATTCCTAATAAAGAAACAGATGGAAAGTACGTAAAATTTATATTAATTAACCCTATTTTAAGTAACCAGTATTAAACAAAACGTACAGATAATAATTGAATATTTAAGTAGGATTCACTAAAATTAAAGGGTAGTAATTTTAATTGAAGTTAATTGAACCGTTAGTAACATATGATAGCTATACAAACTTGAAAACCCAATAAAATACCAGAAAATAAAACTCTGAGAATTAATATTATTTTGAACACCTGGGTTTATTTAAAAGCTCATTCGGCGTAAATTTTGCAGATAACAAATTGTTTCAAAGAATCTTGGAGAAACCGGGGCTTAATATTCACGAGAATGTGCGATACGGGGTTATTAAACCAAGTTAGTCCACATGGACCAAAATATAATCGATAATAAAGAGTATCAATTTGCACCAATACGAACAGGTTAGAAAAGGAAAGAGAAAATGTGTCAAGCAAAGACACATATAGTAAAAGGCGTGAGTTTAAGCAACGTCATGGGGTTGCGATTGGTGGAAAATAGGATGCAAATATCAGAGGTAGAAACAACAATTTCTGTACAAAATTAATTAGTTTTTCTCGGACATGTTTTGCGTGCCGTGTGGAAATTTTCTGAGATTTAAATGGGGCGAGTGAAAATTCGTAAAATCGACACGCGAGCGGCGGACTGGGAACATAGAATGAGAAATTCTTTAGAATTACCCGTTTTGGGGAACAGACCGACAGACAGGCTTTTTGCTATATATAGAGGGGGTAATATGAATTTCGGCCTCTTAGACTCTTAGACTCTTGGACTTTGACGATTCGATGCGTTAAAAGCTCGTACATCCGCGACTTGATTGAAGATTTTAAACAGTGCATTCTAGTTTGATAAAATAATTTAAAATTTGCTCGTATATTTTAGTGATTCAAAATAGTTGATTTTTACGTGCTAACATGAATGGACTTCAGTGCACTTAGATACAAGGTAATAAAATTTAGTATCACTGTACAAATTAGTCAAAATTTACGACGACGAATGAATACCCATTAGTAGGCAGTTTTGGTGTATATTGGTGAAAGACGTATGAATTTCTTTGCCTTTTTGCGGGGGTGTTAATGGTTAAATGGTTCTTTAATGTGTCTGGATCCACTAAACAAGGGTCAGATATACACAGAGGAGTTCTGGAAAAGCCCAGAAACAACTTTAAATAAATGGTGATCGAGAAAATTTTAAAAGCGTTGAGAATTAGAAGCCGTAAGTATAATCCTGTTGGAATGGTGTGATTAACTAAAGGGACGATGTACGTTGAAGCTACGAGGACAGTAACCTTCAGGTAAATTATACTATTTTGTTTGACATTTTTGTGTGTGTTGAATT
The DNA here is from genome assembly GCA_036346225.1 of Platerodrilus igneus. Lineage (NCBI taxonomy): Eukaryota > Metazoa > Arthropoda > Insecta > Coleoptera > Lycidae > Platerodrilus > Platerodrilus igneus. The sequence continues at coordinate 2,761,819 of JARFIW010000472.1, read as the reverse complement.
ACTTTGTAATTGATTTGCTTTAAATGGACATTAGTGAAAGTGTACTAACCATAAAATTTTAATGTTAAGATGAAATTAGCTTGTTTAGGTAGAAAGGGGTATTTTGTATTGATGTTCTGGATTATGATGAAATTTTAGCTATGTCTTTGAGCTCAATTAGACGAACCTGGTTAATTAACGTAAAGGGGTGGTAGATGCTCCCTTTTTACTCTGCTTATATTGTTATATTAATTAGTAGGCATCCAACAAGGACTTTAATTCTGGATGCACGTTAAAGTGATAATAAAATTAATCTTGAAATTCTTTTTTAAAACTGAATTTTATGCTGAAATTTAATTTGAAAATTTAATGTATTCTGAATATTGATGTAAATAGAGTTAACGTTGATGTTTGTGGTAGGAATGTGTTGTTTAATTTTATGAATGAGGAGGTTTATAAAATTAGGTGAGCAGCCGAGGCGAAAAGAGGATCACAGCAGTTTATGACGCCCAATCTGTGGGACTAGAATTTTTTTTGTTGTTGAAAGGAGCCAGTTCCCGCATTAACAAGAGTATATCATAGCATACATGGCGCCCAACGTGGGGCTCGAATGTTTTTTTTTTAAGGGCCAGTTCCCGCATTCCAAGGAGCATATCACAGCATACATGGCGACCGCAACGTGAGGGCTCGAGTTCCAAATAAAATTTTTGTTATTTTATTCCAGGAAACTGGCGATCTGAGAGAGAGAGTTTTTGTGTGTGTATAAATTTAGGAGTATTTTAGAGTGTGTGTGAGTGATTAGAACGTATGCAGAGAAAAGAGTGGTTAAGGAGTCAAGGAGTGGAAATTGGAAATGACGATAGTGCATTGTGTGAAAAAAATACGAAAATGGAAGAAGCTGGAGGCAGTAGAGATCAGTCGAGGACGGAATCGGGGGATCAAGGAAACGAGATGATATTGAGAATGTTAGAGAGGATGAGTGAAGAATCGAATAAGAAATTTGACCGAATGAATGAGACATTAACAGGAGTTAGGGAAACCCTAAGTGAGAAAATAGATAAGACGAATAAAGAAGTTTCAGAATTTAAAATAGTCTTACCGTAAAGATGGGGAAGTTGAAAATAGGGTTGAAAAAATGAGCGTGATATTACAGGTCTTCGACAGGAAATGGGACATTTAAGGTCCGAAGTACGCATTTTTGTGAAGAAGAGATTAATGTAAAATGACTGAAGTGACGGACTCATGTAGGGATCAGTTAGGCAGGGTAGAACGCGAAGTTAGTAGTATTAAATACAACATGTCAAATTTAACGGGGGATGGTCCCAGATTTTCTACAGGTGGAGTATCATTGGACCAACACATGAAGTTCTATGGCGATAACAGGGTAAATCCACAAATTTTTATTAAGAGTGTAAGAAATCTAGTGGGAAATTTATTTGACGAACAGACTAAACTGAATACGATAAAGGCTTTATTAAAGGACAACGCGGAAGCATGGTACAATTTAGTAGGACAGGACATAGACACGTATCAGGACTTTGAAAACAAATTTTACAACATTACTGGAGTGATCACAAACAGGATCAGATTAGGGACGACTTGATTACAGGAAAATTTAAGGGAGAGTTTGCAGGTTCTAGGAGCAATATGCCATCCGCAAATACAGTGTGGCCAAACAACTGAATCCACCATTGACGGACAGACAGATAATCAAGTACCTATCACGACATTTTGAACTGGAAATTAGACAACACGTGGCCTTACAAAACATCACAGAACGGGAGACGTTTTGGAATACTTACAGAGATATGACGATGTATGTGTTGGACGGACAAGAGAGATACGAGAACGAAACGTTAACACAGTTAGGTTTGACAACAGGACACCGAATTATCCGAGACGGCCTGACTACAACAGAAATTTTCGACCGAATTGGGAACGACGAGGACAGGAATACAGGAGCAATAGTGCGACTAGGGGACCAACGCCAAGACCTAGTTACACGCGACAGAACAGTTTACCGGAAGTAAACAGGACTGTGACCAGCACGCCGAATAGAGACAGGGACACGGATATTAACACGAGGAGGACGTACGCACAGGTTGTAGAAGGACAACCAGGACCAAGCACGGAAAACAGGATGAGACAGGATTTTTAGAACGCGACAGACCACTAGATTTCAGTGTAAATGTATATGAACATCCACGTGAATTTTTCAAAATTGAGGAGGAAGTAGAGCCAGAAACTGTAGAAAAATTATGTTTGCCAATTATTAATTTAGAAATTTTTGAGAATAATGTAGAAGTATTACTTGATACAGAGGCAGAGGCGAGTTTAATATCGGAGGAATTCGTCAGCAAAATTAGGGATAAGGTTTGTGATAGAATTATGCCTATAAAGCGTAGCCATTTAGTAGCTCCAAATAAAAAGAAGTTTGCTGTAGTGAATAGTGTTGTGGTGCTTAGGATAGATATAGGAGGTTTAAGCTGTGAACAGGAGTTTGTAATTGTACCTGGACTGAAGTTTCAGAGCATTTTAGGTGTTGACTGTATGATGAAGTTAGGAGTTTTGATAGATATGGAAAGGAAGGTAGTAAGGATTAAAGATAGGGTAGTGCCATGGAAGGGCAGTTATGAAGTCACAGAGGATGACACGGGGTTAAGTATTAATGTAGTAGAGGTAGAGGATGATGAAGGTAAACAGATCAACACAATAAGATGTCCAGAGGATAGGAGAGTAGAGGTTCAAGCTTTATTACAAAACATGCAGAATTAGTGGGGTAGAAGCAAGCACAGCGTTAGGCTATGAGCACAGATTGAAGTGGATAATTCATAACCGTTCAACGCAAAGGTTTATCCAATTCCAGCAGCATATCGGGAGCAGGTGAAGGCAGAATTAAATAAAATGTTGGAAGATGGCATAATAGAGGTATCAAACACTCATTTCATAAATCCGTTGGTGGTAGTTAAGAAAAAGGATGATAGCATTCGTTTATGTTTAAATGCACGAAAAATTAATCAACGGACCAAACCGCAATTCCATTGTCCACCATCCATGGACACACTTTTGACGAGATTAAGTGGCAAGTTTATTTTTAGTAAATTAGATTTAAGGAATTCATTCTGGCTGATTCCATTACACAAGAATTCTAGAAGGTACACAGGATTTTCCGTAGAGGGAAAAATCTATAATTTTAAGGTAGTACCGTATGGTTTGTCAACGTCAAGTGCAGCATTAATTAAGGCAATGCAAGCAATTTTAGGAGCATACGAGCAATTCTGCATACACTATGTGGATGATATTTTAATTTTAGTGAAACTGAGGAACAACATTACTCTCATTTAGAACGGATATTATTAGAGCTTAAGTTAGCAGGATTGAGGCTAAATATAGAAAATGTGAATTTTTTCAAAACCGTTAAATTTCTGGGGTATGTGGTGAACACTCAAGGTATGTGTATCGATAAAGAAAGATTGTCCGAACTTTTGACATATCCGAGACCTAATAACATTAGGAAATTAAGAGCTTTTTTGGGGGTCCTTAACTTTTATAAGAAGTTTGTACCGGGATTTGCTGAAAAAGCGGGTCCTTTGTTTAAACTTCTGAAGAAGGGAGTAAGATGGAGTTGGACGGAAAGTCAAGAGGCAGCATATCTAACACTGTTGGAACAGTTTCACGACCAACTAATCTTGAGGCATCCCAGATTTGATGTTGGTTTCGTACTGAGGACGGATGCATCGGATAGTGCATTAGCAGCAGAGTTGTACCAAGTACAAGAGGGGGAAGAGGTGCCCATATCTTTTGTTTCACGCACACTGAAGCCGCATGAAGTAAATTACACGATTAGTGAAAAGGAGATGGCTGCAGTGGTGTTTGGTGTTACGAAGTTAAAATTTTTTTTGATAGGAAGACATTTTGTAATTGAAACGGATCATTCGGCGTTGTGTGCGTTGATGAATACGAGATTTTCTAACAATCGAGTATATCGATGGGGGTTGTTACTACAGGAGTTTGACTTTGAGATTAAATATATTAAGGGAGAAAATAATTTTATAGCAGACGCGTTTAGTAGAAACAGGGACATGGATAACAAAAGACCGTGTGACATCATGATTGCCATGAACAGTCTACTACAAAATGATTCAGTATATGGAGAAGAGGAAATCTTGAGGAACCAGAGGCAGAGTGAGGAGCTACAGATTGTTAGAACGAAGTTAGAAAACGAACCGGGATTTAAAACTTCCATATGATAAACGGCTTTTGTGTAAAAAATTCAAGAATTGGAAGTGTATGTAGTGGATAGGGTACAAGCAAAATTAATTATCAAAGATCTGCACTTAAGATATGGTCACATAGGGATCCGAAAGACATGGTTAATTTTAGGAAACGTTTTTTTCAACTAAAGACTTAGGGTTAGTAAAGTCAGTCATCAACACTTGTCACTTATGTACTTTGGGAAAATACAAAAATAGTACGAGTCAAGATGTGGTACAAAGTATACACGTACAAAATCCCCTGGACTTAGTTGCTATTGACTATTTGAGTAATCTAGTCAGAAGTACAAAGGGACACAAACATGTGCTGATTGTGACTGATGTGTTTTCGAAATTTACCAAATTATATCCCACTCGGGATTGTAACACAGTCGGAACAAACAAGAAATTGGAACAATTTTGTAGGGAAGTAGGAACTTTCAAACGAGTATTAGCAGACAATGCTACTTATTTTAATAATCAAAGATTTAGAGATTATTGGGAGAGGAAAAACATTAAAGTGGTGTTTTGTAGCATAAGGCATCCTCAAGCGAATCCAGCTGAGCGATATATTCAAGAGACGGTTAAGTTTTTGCGTTTAGCTTCACATAGGAATCATCGTTTATGGGAGGACAATTTGTCCAAGGTTGAATCTTTTATCAATGAAACCCTAGTACCGTGACAGAAACCAGTCCCATCATGCTGATCAAGCAACAGTATCCCGAAAGACCATGGCAAATTGTGCCTAGGGACGATGAATTCAACAACTTTTGGTAGATGTGAGGGAGAGGTTAAGGAAGAGAGCTGAAAAATATACAAGGAAGATGAACGCAAGAATTAGAAAGAGGGTAAAATTTAAAGTGGGAGACCAGGTAGTAGTAAAAGCTTGAGAGTAGGGAAGAGAGATAGGATGACATGTGCTAAACTACACTTGCCATATGAGGGACCTTTTGAGATAGGTGAAGTAGTAGGGAGTGCACATATTTATTAACGGAAGTAGGTACGGGAAATGAGAGGACGGTTTCACGTCAACCTACTATTCCTTATACTGGAGAACCAGCACCACAGGAGAAATAGGTGTATAATAGAGTAAAATTTAAATAGGATAAGAATAGAGATAGGTGTATATAGAAAAGTAGAAGTAAGTGTTTATAGAAAATAAAGCTAGGTATAGGATAAATATGGGAGATAATTAGGGATAGGTTTAGGATGAGAATAAAGAGTAAATGTAGGAAGAAAATAAGATAGGTTAAGTATAGATATTTCATATAAGATTAGTGGAGAGTTAGGAATAGAGTAAGAGTAGGATAGGCATATAGGATTAGGTAGGGGGAAGTAAAGTATAGTGGAGATTAGTTAAAAGTTAGGAATAGGATAGGTATATAGGATGTATATAGGATTAGATGGATAAGTAGGATGAAGGTAGGGATAATTTCAGTTTATAGAATTAGGTAAGAGTTAGGAATAGGATAGGGATATAGGATAGGTGTAAATATTTTTTTTGGATTGGAGACAAAGTAGGTAAGTTAGATAGATAAGGGTAGAGAGAGATAGGCAATTTTTTTGTAATTTTTTTGGTCTAAATGTTTATATTTGCATTCAAATAAGTGGGATTATTTGTATTCAAATAGGGGAAAATACTCATATTTAGACCAGGGTAGAAAATTAAATAATCACATCAAATAATTTTAATCACCGTGTATAAGGAATTTCATTAAATAATACGCTTTATTAAAACCTTGAAGCATAAATAAACTCGGTCGTTTCAGTAAAAATAAGAAATTTAAATTATTTATAAGACGCTTTATATCAAAAGAAACAGTATTAAAAAAGCTCTGCGTGTAATTTAATTATTCCTAATAAAGAAACAGATGGAAAGTACGTGTAAAATTTATATTAATTAACCCTATTTTAAGTAACCAGTATTAAACAAAACGTACAGATAATAATTGAATATTTAAGTAGGATTCACTAAAAATTAAAGGGTAGTAATTTTAATTGAAGTTAATTGAACCGTTAGTAACATATGATAGCTATACAAACTTGAAAAACCCAATAAAATACCAGAAAATAAAACTCTGAGAATTAATATTATTTTGAACACCTGGGTTTATTTAAAAAGCTCATTCGGCGTAAATTTTGCAGATAACAAATTGTTTCAAAGAATCTTGGAGAAACCGGGGCTTAATATTCACGAGAATGTGCGATACGGGGTTATTAAACCAAGTTAGTCCACATGGACCAAAATACAGTATTGCCCGAAATAAACAGTACTGAAACTAAGTTGGCGGTGTTTTTATGCGTGCGCTGCCACACTCAAGTTAGCTAGTATAGACCTGTCAAGTAAACCTCAAACAAGTAATTAGTAGGGCCTAATTGTTAAAAATGGTGTTAAGTACAGAGGAGAAAGTGTTTCTGGTAGAGCATTATTTTCGTTCATACGGAATCGGCCGACGTAATGGTGCAAGTTTGCTATACGTGTCTGATCAATTCACACATAGGTTTAATAAACGTTCTCCAAGTAATGCTGTAATTTTGAAGGTTATTGAAAAGTTTAGAAATACAGGTAGTGTATTGTGCCAACGAAAAGGAAACTCGGGGCGTCCCAGGACAGTTAACAACAACAATAACCATGAACGTGTTTTGAGCAAATCTTAGAAAATCCGAAAGTCAGCCAGGCAAGGACAGCGTTACAACTTGATTTAAAAGAACTTCCTTTCAAAGAATCCTGAAGGAGCTGGGTACATTTTCGTATGTGATTCAGGTACATCAACAACTACATCCTCGGGATTATCGCAGTAGAGTGGAATATTGCGCCAGAATTCTCGCGTTACAGTATGAAAATCCTGAATTTTGAAAAATGTTTGGTTTTCAGACGAAGCACATTTTCACTTGTCAGGCTATGTGAATCGTCGCACAAATCGATTTCTGGGCTTTTCCAGACCCGATGAGGTTCAAGAGGTTCCTTTACATAGTGAAAAAGTGAGTGTCTGGTGTGCTGTTTCCGGACACGGAATCATTGGTCCGTACTTTATCGAAGAGAATGGTAGGCAAGTCACACTTAATCAACAGAGGGACAGACAAATTTTAACACGATTTATCCCTGATCTACGTCAATTCTGTCGTGCACGTAACTTGGCATTTCGAAACCAATTTTTCAGCAGGACGGGCAACTTGCCATACTGCTGCCGCAATTCGTCAATTTCTTCAAGAACATTTTCCAAGCAAATTCATATCACGATTTACTGACTTCCTTATCCTTCACATTCTCCAGACCTCACACCTTCAGACGCATACATTTGGGGCATGGCTAAAATGCCGTTTTCAAACGGGCACCACAAACCATCGATGAATTAAAGGATGCCGTTAGAGTCTTCTTCGCAGCCCTGAGACAACCCTTATTCAATAACATGACCAGAAACTTAGAACATCGTTATGAAGTCTGTCTCGAACGAGGAGGTGCACATTTAGAACATATAATAAAGTGTCAATAATATGTATTTTTTAAATATACAAAACAAATACAATTTCAGTACTGTTTATTTCGGGCAATACTGTATAATCGATAATAAAGAGTATCAATTTGCACCAATACGAACAGGTTAGAAAAGGAAAGAGAAAATGTGTCAAGCAAAGACACATATAGTAAAAGGGCGTGAGTAGCGCAACGTCATGGGGTTGCGATTGGTGGAAAATAGGATGCAAATATCAGAGGTAAAAACAACAATTTCTGTACAAAATTAATTAGTTTTTCTCGGACATGTTTTGCGTGCCGTGTGGAAATTTTCTGAGATTTAAATGGGGCGAGTGAAAAATTCGTAAAAATCGACACGCGAGCGGCGGACTGGGAACATAGAATGAGAAATTCTTTAGAATTACCCGTTTTGGGGAACAGACCGACAGACAGGCTTTTTGCTATATATAGAGGGGGTAATATGAATTTCGGCCTCTTAGACTCTTAGACTCTTGGACTTTTGACGATTCGATGCGTTAAAAGCTCGTACATCCGCGACTTGATTGAAGATTTTAAACAGTGCATTCTAGTTTGATAAAATAATTTAAAGTTTGCTCGTATATTTTAGTGATTCAAAATAGTTGATTTTTACGTGCTAACATGAATGGACTTCAGTGCACTTAGATACAAGGTAATAAAATTTAGTATCACTGTACTAATTAGTCAAAATTTACGACGACGAATGAATACCCATTAGTAGGCAGTTTTGGTGTATATTGGTGAAAGACGTATGAATTTCTTTGCCTTTTTGCGGGGGTGTTAATGGTTAAATGGTTCTTTAATGTGTCTGGATCCACTAAACAAGGGTCAGATATACAGAGGAGTTCTGGAAAAGCCCAGAAACAACTTTAAATAAATGGTGATCGAGAAAATTTTAAAAGCGTTGAGAATTAGAAGCCGTAAGTATAATCCTGTTGGAATGGTGTGATTAACTAAAGGGACGATGTACGTTGAAGCTACGAGGACAGTAACCTTCAGGTAAATTATACTATTTTGTTTGACATTTTGTGTGTGTTGAATTACTTTGTAATTGATTTGCTTTAAATGGACATTAGTGAAAGTGTACTAACCATAAAATTTTAATGTTAAGATGAAATTAGCTTGTTTAGGTAGAAAGGGGTATTTTGTATTGATGTTCTGGATTATGATGAAATTTTAGCTATGTCTTTGAGCTCAATTAGACGAACCTGGTTAATTAACGTAAAGGGGTGGTAGATGCTCCCTTTTTACTCTGCTTATATTGTTATATTAATTAGTAGGCATCCAACAAGGACTTTAATTCTGGATGCACGTTAAAGTGATAATAAAATTAATCTTGAAATTCTTTTTAAAACTGAATTTTATGCTGAAATTTAATTTGAAAATTTAATGTATTCTGAATATTGATGTAAATAGAGTTAACGTTGATGTTTGTGGTAGGAATGTGTTGTTTAATTTTATGAATGAGGAGGTTTATAAAATTAGGTGAGCAGCCGAGGCGAAAAGAGGATCACAGCAGTTTATGACGCCCAATCTGTGGGACTAGAATTTTTTTTGTTGTTGAAAGGAGCCAGTTCCCGCATTAACAAGAGTATATCACAGCAATATATATATATATATATATATATATATATATATTGCTATGCTACTGGAATTATCGTGCCCCTTTGTTGGGCTGTTATATTAATTATGCTATGTACACTAAATTATACGCGCTCCATCATTTGAGCGACCATTTTAATATTTCTATGTATAAACAAGATTGTAATTATCTCCAATATATTATGTACAGTTTTTGTAAATTATTTGAAATACACTTTTCAATTAGTTAATGTTGTAAATTTCATTTATTAAACATCATATACTATTTACTCAAAACCCAAAGTCACGAAAAAACCTATTATCTTTATCAACGAAGTGTAGAACGTTCTAAACCTGTTATCATATTACTCACTTTATACGTATGCAACTTCTTTTGTTGACTTTTTCACATTCATATTATATTAAGCAAATTCAATATTAAAAATAAAAAATATATAGAAAAATAAAATGTCTTATAACTAAAAAATCTGACCTGGTCTATTTTCTTCACATCGACGCTTCCATTTGAATAAAAATTATCTTCCCCCAATGTGGGATTATTACATACCCATTCGAAATATAAGCTTGAACCATTGCATTTAAATTATTGCCATCACCCTCTGGACTACCATTAACTTATGCACCCCAATTTATTGTTGTTTCATATCAGACTTATTACTTCTTATCAATCAATTTCCTCAAACTTAGAATAGAATTCTTATTATCATTGTCCTCTGACTTGAAATCGTAGTTTATTTTCTTTCCTTACTCAAATTGTAATATACTTCCCCCAGACTTAGAAATTGTATTACTTTATTTTCCCCGGACTTAGAAATTGTATTACTCTTTCCCCAGACTTAGAAATTGTAGTTTGTTTCCCCGGACATAGAAATCGTAGTCTATTTTGCCCCGGACTTAGAAATCGTCGTTTGTTTCCCCCAGACATAGAAGCTTTATTATTTTTATGTTTTAGTTTAAAATAAATGTACTTACGTTTAATCGGCAATTATAGTTTTCATCTTGGCACTTATTTTATCTTTCACTTTTAAAATGATTACGTATCACTTTATTTCATAGCGGCGCACTTCGGCCTTTGTTGAGTTGCAAACTGACCTCGTTATCACTGTACCTGCTAATATATTATTGAATTCCCACTCCGTCAGTGAGTATGGTCTACAACTCGTCGCCCATTTATAACCAATCAAATAATTACATTTAAAGCAGTTTCTGATGCAATTTTCTATGATTCCCAATAATTGTAACCTGCTTGCAGCTGTCTTCGTTATCAACATGCTGTGTTTTGATAGATCTAATTGCTATTCCATAAACAACTGATGCAATTCGACTTTTAATTTTCATATTTATATGTTATTCACGCAATTTTTAATCTTCTTTCTTATCAAAAATGGTTAGCTATTTGCACGCATTTATATTATGCTTCCTGAAGCTCTATTTCTATCTCCGTATTAATCTAATTGTTTGGAACTCTTTTGAATGCGTGTCTAATTACACTTTATCGTTTATTTACAAATATACGCGTGCTTCCACTGAAAAATATTATTACTTTTGTACCTAAATTAACTAAAACTTTATCTACAGGGTATTAAATATTTACTATTTACTTAATGCATGTGTTCCTGGTTTCTACGCTAACTATGCGTCTTCCTGTGTGTATTTGCGTCTCTTAAAACTATTTATACTTTATATACAGGATGTTGACTGCTTACTATTTACAAACTATCTCCATTTCTCAATTCTTCACTAAATAAGTGGAGTTTTCTGCTGCCTATGGTAATTTCTCATTTCTAAACGACCTTTACTATAAAGTACACCCTTAAACAACCCCTTATCACAGAAATATATATATATTTTGCCATGGAAGTTTCAAAATCTCGCCTCTCGCTTGGGCCAACATAAATTTTTCTGAAAATAAAAAATAAAAAAATTTCTTACACTTCCTTTTGGAACCCGTCCTTATTTCTGCTACTCTTAAACAACAGATAGATGAAAATATTGATCAGTTTCTCCAATCCCTTAAGCTCCTCGGTAAAGAATGTAAATTTAAAGTTGTAAGCGCTGAAGAAAACAGGAAGGATTCCATAATTTGAGATAGCATGTATTATTATTATTATACTTGTTAAATAAAACATGTAACAGTTTCTAGAAAAAAAGTAATATTGTAGAGTGACTTACTAAATAAGCAATTTTCTTATGGAACTCATTTTTAATATAATCGAGAAACATTTATTTGCTTCTTACAAGTAAGTGGTTTGTGGGAAAACTCGAAATTATGTATCGCCATTTAAATTTGCCGCCTAGTGTGAGACCTAAGATGGAGGGATGAGTCTGTTCCGATTGCAAAAATTTTATTCTAACCATCCTCCAGAGTTTTTACGATCGAACGAGTCCTCGTTTAAGTTACTGTTAGAAATAGATATTATTATTAAAAAACACAAATCACTCAACATGCATATCAGAACAATCTGCAATAGTTTTAGCAACAAAGAAAACAAAACTGTTCTGATATGCGTGTTAAGTAATTTGCGCTTTTTAATAATAATATCTATTTCTAACAGTAACCTAACCTCAAAAAGCCTATCGCGGGACTCGTTCGAGCGTAAAGACTCTGGGGATGGTTAAGAAAAAAAATTTGTACGTCCCGCGATAGGCTTTTTAAGGTTAAGTTACTGTTAGAAATAGATCATAGATAAACACCCACCCACAATAAATGGGTAACGGCCTAATACTACCTTCTTATAAAGATCATCGCCACCTCTAGTGGGCGTAGTCTAAACAACTATTGTGGCGGTAATATTTAAATTATTGTTGCGAGCTAATATTAGGTAACCGGTCAAACACACAAGCGCCGTAGGCACTGTATATTCTCCAGGGACCAAGATTTTTTCTAGCAATTACTGGAGAATGAGACATCCTTTCTAATTCAGGGTATATATAAGACCGCTAATAAATGTAAGAAATTAGTCTATATCAGAATGTCGAATATAAATTATATCGTGTAAAGTCAGACAGTTGAGCTTTTGGAAGTCCAAGAGAGTAAACATAAATGTTATATGATGTGCACATGTCTAATGTACATGCAGCTTGTAGAATACATAAATAGACAAAAGTGTAATAAATAAATTATAGTAGTGTTTAGTGTTGCTAAGAAGACTTATAGTTAAGAAACTAGTTTAAGAAGATATTAGTGCTTGTTAATAGCATTAGCGTGGTAGTGCTTCATTGTTAATTGGACTGAAAACATCTATAAATAAGACATATACTGTTAATTGGACTTGTGAACAGTGAGTAATAAAGACTCTTGTTATTATTTGTTTTAAATTAGTGAAACGCGGTAGTAGTAGCCCGTTACACTGGTGTCAGGCTCTGTGGGGATATAGTCATTATCATTTTGTTTTCGACCTTACTTAAGGTCGGTTTGACGCAGCTCTAACTTCTTTTCTATTCTGTGCTAATCTAAAAAGCTTTACATACCCTTCACAACGTAATATAGTAGGATATAGTAATTAATTTAAAAGACCTTTAAGTAGTTTGTATAAAACTGTTACAAGAAGCCAAAGTAAAATGGACGCAGAAACTTTAATGAATTTCCTTAAGGATTTTAAATCCGGTATAGAAGAAAAGTTTAGTAAAAATGCTGAGAAAATGGAGAATAGGTCGGCTAAACTGGAAGTGACACTAAATGAAAACGTAGTGAGGTTAGTTGAACTAGAATCAACCCTTACAGAATTTAAATATGGTATGGAAATGACGCTTAGTGAAAATGCTGCAAAAATAGAAGAAAAATTGAAGGAAAATACAGCCACGCTAGAACAAAGGTTAATGAAAAGCTCCATTGCATTGAAAGAAGATGCCACTGAACAGGTAAAAACAGTTGAGCAAAAGTTGGAAGAAGATGTGATGAGGCTGCAAGAACAAGTGATTTCACTAACAACGCGGCCACTTGAATTAGTAAACCAAGTTGTAAATCAGAACATTCCAGAAATAAGAAGCATGGAAGGAAGCGAGCCATTACCGTCAAAATTTAAAGTGAAACCACCCAAATACGATGATAAAACACCTTGGCCCACATATTTCAAACAATTTGAAGCTGCTGCAATAGCCAACGGTTGGTGCAACAAAGAGAAGGCTATCTCTCTAATAGCGGCCCTACGGGGAGGAAGCCGTTAACATCTTACAAACGATTTACGATCACCAGCAGAATGATTACGGCCTCTTAACATCGAAACTTGAAATGAGATATGGAGACGCTTATCTTCAACAGGTTTACCATGCACAAGTTAAGAACCGCTCGCAAAAGACAAATGAAAGCCTGCAAGAATTCGAAGCTGATATTGCCAGATTAGTTAGACTGGCATACTCAATGGCACGAGATAGTTTCCTAGAAAAACTGGCTGTTCAAACATTTGTGGATGGCATTAAAGACAGCGAAATACAGCAAGCGCTAAGATTAGCACGGCCCAAAATGTTAGATGACCCACTGGCTCATGCGCTTGAATTTGAAACAGCTAGGCAGACGTCACACAGGATGAGTGACAAAGTTTGGTCTGACCTTAGAAAAACCTGAGCAATCGCAGAACAGCATAGAAAAAATAATCAACCGTGTGTTTGAAAAGCAAAAGACGGATAGACTGGAAAAACAACGACCGCGGAGATGGGGTCTGCGATGCTGGAACTGCGGTGAAGTTGGTCATATACAGAGACGCTGTACTCAACCAAAAAAAAACCGGTTGAGCAGCAGGAAAACTAGAGCAAGTCGACGTAAGGGGCGAACGTTGACAGCACAACGTAGTGCCCCGGAGATTATCATCCGTGCTGCATCGTCGATGGAAAGTCTGGACAGCATTTATATCGATGGTAGAATTAATGGTAGGGTTGTCCTATTACTCGTGGATACAGGAGCGACAAGGACGATTGTGAGACCGGTTTTGGTTGGTCATGGAAAAGTGCTATCTGTATCGGTATGTCTTCGAACGGCAAGTGGTGAGAAAATTTCTACTCAGGGAGAAACTGCCGTAACGTTGGGAATTGGAGACAAACTAATTAATCATCGGGTGTTGGTAGCTGAAATCACAGAAGAAGTGATCTTGGGAATGGATCTCATTAGAGAATATGGGTTTCATGTGAACATGAAAGAAAATGTGCTACGGAGAGATGATGATGAGATTCCATTTCAAGGGACAAATAACCAGACGATGCAAGTGCGAATGATTTGTGATATGAAAATACCCGAGAAGGCGGAAATGATAGTAATGGGACGCCCGGATGGTACGCTCCGGGAAGGACATGTATGCATGATGGAAGCAACTGAATCGGGAATGGGTCAGGAGGGATTACTGATTGGAAGAACGCTAGTAAAGTTTCGAAATATGATACCAGTAAGAGTGCTAAACATTAATCCGCATACGGTGACCCTGAACAAAAACATGATTGTGGGAAGTTGCATTCCAGTATGCCATATTAAACGTTGTGTGGACGACACGAAAAATAAACCAGCCAACGGTTGCCAACAGAAATTGCTGGATATGTTGATACCTTCGTGTCAAGGATTAAACGGCGACCAACTGGGCAAGGTAAAAGAACTGGTCGGACGATATCGAAGTGTGTTTGCACTGGATGCTAGTGAGAAAGGAAGGACGAATGTTGTGCAACATAAGATCAATACTGGAAATGCGCAACCGATAAGACAACACCCAGGCGGCTTCCTTTGGCAAAACGTAAGGAAGCCGAGCAAAATATCACCAACATGGAAGAACAGGGAGTGATTGAACCCTCGAATAGTCCATGGGCATCCTCGGTAGTGCTTGTCAAGAAAAAAGATGGGTCGACAAGGTTTTGTGTAGACTATCGGCGGTTAAACAATGTGACAAAGAAAGACAGCTATTCTTTGCCCAGAATTGATGACACCTTGGATACTCTATCCGGATCTAAATGGTTTTTGATCTTGGACTTGAAAAGCGGATACTGGCAGGTAGGCTTGGAGCCAAACGATAAAAAAAAGACTGCGTTTATAATTGGAACTGGATTATGGCAGTTCAAGGTCATGCCATTTGGATTATGCAATGCCCCTGCTACTTTTGAAGGATTGATGGAGTTGATACTGCGTGGACTGTCCTGGAAAACATGTCTGGTGTACTTAGACGACGTGATAGTGCTAGGCCGGTCTTTTGAAGAACATCTTAAGAACCTAGAGGAAATATTTCAAAGATTACGCGGGGCAAACCTTATATTGAGCCCTAAGAAGTGTCACGTATTTGGAAAAGAGGTGAAATACCTAGGACATGTCGTTTCGGAGACCGGAATAAGAGCTCACTCTGACAAAATAAAAACGGTACAAGAGTGGCCTACACCAGCAGATATACACCAACTACGCAGTTTTCTAGGATTGTGCACATATTACCGACGATTTATACTTGGGTTTGCGAACATTGCCAAACCATTGACGAAATTAACCAAAGATGGACAAAAATATGATTGGAATGACGACTGCCACAGTGCATTTGAACAACTGAAACGGCTACTAGTTACAGCACCACTTTTAAATTATCCACGGATGGAGGAAAAATTTGTGTTGGATATCGATGCCAGTAACACTGCTATAGGAAGCGTTCTTTCTCAAGTGCAGGACGAACAAGAAAAAGTTATTAGATATTTCAGCAAGGTATTGTCGCGGCCAGAAAGGAACTATTGTGTGACAAGAAGGAAGTTGTAGGCCGTCGTCAAATCCGTAGAGCACTTTTATAAGTACTTATACGGCCGTAAATTCCTTTTAACAACAGATCATGCCGCACTAAAATCCTGAAGGGCAAGTTGCTAGGTTGATAGAACGGCTGCAGGAATACGACTTTAACACAGAACATCGTGTAGGAACTAGCCATCGGAATTCAGATACGGCCGTAAATTCCTTTTGAGAACAGACCATGCTGTACTAAAATGGTTACTGCAATTTTGAAATCCTAAAGGGCAAGTTACAAGGTGGATAGAGCGGCTGCAGGAATATGACTTTGGTACAGAACATCGTGTAGAAACTAGCCATCGGAATGCAGACGCTCTATCAAGGAAACCTTGTCCGGTAGACTGCAATCATTGCTCCAAGATGGAAGAGAAAATAAGTGTCATCCATAGAATGACGGTAACCGATGATACTTGGCAACTCGAAAGAATACGAGAAGATCAGGAGAATGACGCCGAATTAAGACGTATTATCGAGTAGAAAAGTAGAGCACAACGACCAGCTTGGGAAGAAATTAGTATTTCAAGTAGCAGCCTGAAGGCATACTGGGCACAGTGGGACTCCTTGGTGATTGAAAATAGAATCTTGAAACGACGCCTGGAATGTGAAGATGGTACTGAAGGACTTCAAGTGATAGTGCCGAGAAGTAGAGTGCCGGGAGTGTTGCAGCACTTGCACGATGGTAATTACGGAGGGTACTTTGGCGTAAAAAGAACTTTTGAAAGAGACATTATAACGTGGGGAATCCCTTTGAGAGGGTAACCATTGATATAGCTGGTCCGTTTTCTGAATCAGAGAAAGGAAATAAATATATCTTGATTGAAATGGATTATTTTACCAAATGGCCAGAGGCATATGCTATACCTAACCAAGTAGCCGAGACGGTTGCAGATGTACCAGTGAGGGAGTTGTTTTGTCGCTTTGGAGTTTCGTTGGAATTACACTCCGATCAGGGTCGGAACTTCGAATTAGCGTTGTTTCAAAACGTCTGCAAGCATCTTGGAATCAGGAAAACTAGAACCACGCCACTTCATCCTCAATCGGATGGAATAGTTGAAAGAATGAACAAGACGTTAGGAAAGTACCTAGCCAAAGTTGTCTCTGAACATCAACGAGACTGGGATCAATATTTACATTTGTTCCTACTGGCGTACCTTCGGTACATGATAGCACAAGATATTCTCCCGCTTGCGTGATGTTAGGATGTGAATTGCGCCATGTGATCTTCAGTTTGGATTTAAACCTGGAGAAAAGATCGCAAGTGAAGATTACGTTAGTAAGCTTCGTGAAAGATCAAATAGCATTCTCGAGAACGTCCGAAAGAATATCCAAGCAGCAAGCGATCAAATGAAATCACAATATGACACAAAAGCACAAGAAGGTGGTTATCAACCTGGAGATTTAGTGTGATTGTATAATCCACAAAGAAAACGTGGGTTGCCGCCAAAATTACAAAGACGATGGGAAAGCCCGTATGAAGTCTTAACAAGAATTAATGATGTAGTGTACCGAATCAGAAGATCTCCCCGTGGTAAACCGAAAGTGGTACACTTTGACCGTTTAACATCCTACGCTGGCAACAACCAGGAAGACTCGAATAATGAGAATGGTGTTCGACGAGTTATTAATCATGAGCCAAATGTAGATTTTGAGAGTTTTATGGCGGCGTATGGTCGTTCCGCTAAAGCGAGATTTGGCGTTGTTGTTGAAAAACAGCAAGATCTGTTTAGAGCATAAGAAAGAGTATTCCCTTGCACATTGCGTAGCTCAGGACCTACAAATGTCAAGAGGGATAGCTATTGTTTTCAAGAAAAAGTTTGGATGTGTGGATGAATTAGTACAACAGCAGCCAACTGTAGGAAAAGCTTTGGTTCTTCAGGATAAAAATCGTTATGTTTACTATCTGGTCACTAAAAATTCTTCATGGCAGAGACCTAGTTATGGACATCTATGGGAGGCTTTGCTAAATCTCAAGGTTCAGATGATGGAAAATAGAGTAACAAAACCAGCGGTGCCCAAGCTAGGCTGTGGACTGGATCGCTTAGATTAAAGGATAGTCCGAAATATGCTAGAAGTAGTTTTCCAGAGAACCAACGTTCAGGTTCTTGTTTGTTGTTATCAACCGGTTGCCTACCAAGACCAAGAAAAGAGTGTTGACTGTTATTTTCAACGACGCGGTGGTTGCACATGAGGAGATAGCTTCCGATACCGTCATTAGTCATCGAATTGGCGTCAAAATGTATTTACAGTTACGAGACGTAACGGTTTTAAAGAAGGGGCAGTGTTGCAAGCTACTATTAGGCAACCCGTCAAACACACAAGCGCCGTAGGCACTGTATATTCTACAGGAACCGAGAATTCTTCTAGCAATTACTGAAGAATGAGTCATCCTTTTTAATTCAGAGTATATATAAGACCGTTAATAAACGTAAGAAGTTAGCAGTTGTTGCCCAGACGCCGACAAGGCAGCAACAGTCACCTACCACCGCCTCCGGGCGATCAAAAGTGAGCAGCGAAACGGTGACGACCTGAGGGAGTTCTCTAGCTATGCGGGGTGCCGAAGAATGGGTACACAAGTGAAGTCGTTGGGGATGCACATCCGTCAGTCCTGTTAGACGAGCTACCTGACGATGGAGCGGCCTGTGGCGAATAGCCATCCTGTCGGTCGAAAGCCACAGGCCAATGGAGACAGGATCCGGATATCGTGTAGTTAGAGGACAACCAAGAGAAAGATCCAGGAAACTGCTCACTTCATCGAAACAAGAGGATTCCAGGAGCAGGACTCGTGGAATCCAGAGCAACAATTTATTAAGAAGATCAACTAACACCACAACAACTCATCAGAGAAAAAACATCAACAAGCCGAAAAACTTACGAGTTAAAAGGCATAATATCGACGCTGAGAACGTCGGGTCCAGCTAATACACGGAAGAAGTTAGTCTATATCAGAATGTCGAATATAAATTATATCGTGTAAAGTTAAATAGTTGAGCTTTTGGAAGTTCAAAAGTAAATATAAATGTTATATTATGTGAACGTGTCTAATGTACATGCAGCTTGTAGAATACATAAATAGACAAAAGTGTAATAAATAAATTATAATAGTGTTTAGTGATGCTAAGAAGACTTATAGTTAAGGAACTAGTTTAAGAAGATATTAGTGCTTGTAAATAGCATTAACGTTATAGTGCTTCATTGTTAATTGGACTGAAAACATCTATAAATAAGGAAAATACTGTTAATTAGACTTGTGAGCAGTGAGTAATAAAGACCTTTGTTATTACTTGTTTTAAATTAGTGAAACGCGGTAGTAGTAGCCCGCTATATTATGTAGCTTTTACCATTGTATCCTTTTTCTTGAAATAAACAACCATGTGCAAATATCATTTATCAGACGTTTTCAGAAATGAAAACGTTGTATAAATACTATTTTCTCAAGAAAAAGAAACTATGAACATGAACAATGGTCAGACTTCAATATTTTGGGTACAATTATATACGTATAGATTATACATAATAAAAGCTACAAATTCGTTCTGTTAAACTGAAAATTTAATTTGAATGGGTGTCTGTAATTTTATAACAACATTTCAAGTCTTTATAACTTAATTGTATTCAGTAACATCAGTACAATATCTCACAATACACAGAAGTTGTATAGGAATTTTACAATTATATTTAATTATTTCACAAAACTTACGATGTCATCAGTAGGAAACCGGTGCATTTCAGTTTCAGAGTTTTTCTTACAACACAAATGCACATAGCACAAGAAAACCATGGTTCCTATAGATTAATCTAAACTGCACTGAAGTTATCCTTTTTAAATACAAAAATTAAGTCAATAAACGCGCAACACAATAAATTAATCTGCAAATAAAAACACTAAATATTCCGAATGAATATTCAACAAATAACAATAATTAAACAATACCTACAAATGTCACCTTAGACAAAAAGATTTATCTATGAAATGTAATCTAACGTCCGACAGTTTCCTGCATTACAAATTACACGTACCATCTTGCGGGCGTAGTATGAACTAAATCAGTGCTAAAATCGCGGCCATAAAATACCAATCTTAGGGGTCAATTCAATAACTCAACCATTAAATTTTAAAAGCCTTTAAAATTTGTAATTTTAACAGCCGATTAAAAAGTTATGAAACAAATGTTATTCTACAAACAAAACACATATTTTAAAGTTCGGTTAAAAATATATAGTTTTAGAGGATACTTTAAAAATAGACCAAAAAACGTTTGAAAACCACGCATTGTATATTAGCAACCCACATATATGAGAACCAGGGGGTAGTCACTCTATAGGCGGTTTCAAAATAAAGTTTTTGGCGCCACCAGCCGCATTGAAACTGACTAAAAATTGAAAATTTTACAGATATCTGTAACTGTCAATCAAAATGATCTGCGCGCGCTGCGCGTCTCACAAAATGACGATGACCACACCGGACCAACGTTTGTTTGAATTCCGTATCTATTTTTGGTACAGTAGCAGTAATTTCATGCGAAAAGTATTATAATATCACAGTTTGGAAAGTGTGCAGTTTTCTATTGTGAAAACAGGGATGCAATTCGTCATAGATTTCCCAATCCAAAGAAATTTTTGTATGTTTATTACCAGTGGATGGATTTAATTGGAACAGCTTCTCTGAAAAAAATGGATCCTGCATGGGTCTACAAAAATTTACGAGTTTGCCATGCTCATTTTGTTCCAGAGGATATTTGTCGAAATACGTATGTTGTTTCTAATAAGCATCTTTATATTTTTATTTTACTAATATTTGAATTTAAATAAACTTGTGAAACTTAAGTTTGTATTGATTTGATTACATTTTAACATAAAAGCATAAATATTTTTTTGGAAACCACAGGTTTATGTACCTCTTTTAATGAATGGAATGATAAGTGATTTGATAGATCTTTCTTATAACAATTTTGAATATACAGTTAGTAAAATATAAAATGTGGTACAGATATGTAATTCATTGAACAAACTCTAAGTGCAGTATTTAACTAAACAAGTATTGTACTCAACAGCAGCGTTCAATGAATTACAATATGATATTACATTTTATATTTACCTAATTTGTATACATTTCCTAGCAATACATTTGAAATTCCCGCTAAATACGCATTTAGCAGTATTTTCCCTCCAGATGGCGCTCATCACTAGTTAAGCTTCAATCTGCATGGTGGCGCTAAACTTAATTACAATTGCTAATTAATTTATTTCCTAGCAATACATTTGAAATTCCCGCTAAATGCGCATTTAGTGGTATTTTCCCTCCAGATGGCGCACATCACTAGTTAAGCTTCAATCTGCATGGAGGCGCTAAACTTAATTACTGTATGTAAGCATATCTTGCATTATTGGTCTGTGATGAGAACTGTCCAAACACACATAACCTATTTTTTAAAAACACTTTCTGGAACTTTTAGTTTGTTAAGTATTTATTTTAACAATGTCTCAATCCCGTGCTCCAAGATCAACAAAAAAGCAAAAAGAGTTTATAATAAGTTTTCTGCGTGATAATAAAATGCTCTGTGATGGTAAAATAAATCCTCTTGAGCTGCCTACAGTAAATAAATTATGGACAACTTTATGTAAGGAAGCGAATAAGTTGGGCCCCTTGAAAACTGTAAGACAATGGAAAAATGAATGTATTACATAGTGGTATTAGTAAATTATTCAACTGTAAATATTTTAGACAATTAGTGAAATGAAAACAAACGTAAGAAGGCATGCAAGAGAAATTCGATATGGTCATTGCGGAACCGGAGGTGGGCCTCCTGGAAACCGCTTTTTGATCTAGAAGAGAGTCTTTTGGATCTTATATCAGTGCTTACTCTTGAAGCTGGAACGTGTGATAAAGTTCCTGAGGTTCCAGAATTATTTAATGAAATTGTTCTCGAGTACGATCTTGGTATACCGGACCTTTCCATAGTAATGAATACAGTATGTTTCTAATAAATTATTACTGAATCCCAGTAATTATTATTGACTTTTAGGCATCAGAGTTTATCACGGAAAGTATAGTAGAAAATCCTAGACAAGGTACTTCTAAAGAAAATATTGAACCACAGACTGTGCAGGTTTCAATGAAAAATGTAAAAAGATTGCAAGAAAGATGATCGATCAAACGAGGTGGACGTTTAGGAAACTGCACAGAAATTGCATCGGAACAGCATGATAAACAATTGGAATACCTTACTAAATCCAATTATGGGTGCCGGTTTACATTACGTGACCTGTCAAAAATAATTAAAAATTATTAGAAACCATACAAAAACACGTACATTTTCAAATACTAATGAAAAATTTGCGGGTTTTTCAGTAAATTTGGTTTAATTAAATTTCAAAAACTTAACTACTTCTTACTGAAATGTCACTCGACCGCAGATCGCGAATGAATATACAAAGCACGCTTGATACTATTATAAGAATAACCTCGCATTGTATAAGTTTTGAGGGTTGGAAGAGCTTTTGACACTATTTGAGACAGAACATTAACATATTCCTTGCAGTATGAAATTGTAATTTAAATATCAATGCGCGTCACAACAACGAAGGCTCTCAAAATTGATTTATAAACATATAATAACTATAACCCTTAAACACAGATTGTCAGTTTTCGAACAGATCATTGGCGTAGCATAATTTGTGAAAAATAATGGCTGCATTCAGTTCAATCTTTCGTTCTGAAATTGTCGATTTTATTTCGCTATTGATAATACGATTGAAGTTTTGCGGGTTATTGAATGGAATCACAGACCACGCCTAAAGTTGAAAACTAATACAGCAGACCATAAAATGAAATGCTAATTAAAACAGAGTTTTTGCAGATTTTATACATGTATGGTTTCTTCTTTAAAATAAATACGTACTTTTTATCCAACAATAGTGTTACTAATGTAACGTCAACAACCAGACGAATATAACAAACATCACAGTAATTAAATGTCAAACGTATGAATTGGCACTGCTTCCTAATTGTGTTGCAATTGTTCTGGTATAATGATGTATCTTTTGCAATTGCTTGTTTTTATGTTTTCATTCGATATTCACTTATTGTATTAACTATTCCGAACTTTTTTACAAAACAAATCAATTGCCGAACGATACCTTCGTCGCTGCGTGTGCAAGTTCTCATTGGCATAGTTATATATAAGTATTCTCGACACGATAAAGCCGTTATCGTCGAGGACTTGCAACGAAAGGGCTTTATACAGCATAATCGTAGATGTAATGCTGGGTTTTGCTGCGGTACCATGCAGTTAGTGTTGAACCCACTTGGATTTTGCCTTGTAGTAAAATGTTATGCCTAGTGACCTATATTTAAATCAAAACAGTATTTTCACACATGTACCAAATTCATCATTTCAACATAGTAGTAAAACGCTATGACTACTAAAGTAAGTAGACACCTCAACACTATTTTCACCTTGGCTCTATATATGCCTCAACACTATACTCGTTTATGCACACATTCGGTTATCTTGCCTTCGTAGTAAAACATATCAACTACTAACCTAAGTTGAAACCTCAACGCTATTTTCGTACCAGCACTATATATACCTGAACACTATTTCCGACCTACACTAGTTCGATTATTTTGCCTTAGTAGTTAAATATTTCAACTACTAACCTAAGTTGAAACCTCAACACTATTTTCGCTTCAACACTATTTATACCTCAACACTATTTCTGCGCATGCACCGTCCTATTATTTTGTTTTAGTAGTAAAACATTTCAACTACTAACCTAAGTTGAAACCTCAACACTATTTTCGCTTCAACACTATTTATACCTCAACACTATTTCTGCGCATGCACCCGTCCTATTATTTGTTTTAGTAGTAAAACATTTCAACTACTAACCTAAGTTGAAACCTCAACACTATTTTCGCTTCAACACTATTTATACCTCAACATATTTCTGCGCATCACCCGTCCTATTATTTTGTTTTAGTAGTAAAACATTTCAACTACTAACCTAAGTTGAAACCTCAACACTATTTTCGCTTCAACACTATTTATACCTCAACACTATTTCTGCGCATGCACCGTCCTATTATTTGTTTTAGTAGTAAAACATTTCAACTACTAACCTAAGTTGAAACCTCAACACTATTTTCGCTTCAACACTATTTATATCTCAACATTATTTCTGCGCATGTCACCGTCCTATTATTTTGTTTTAGTAGTAAAACATTTCAACTACTAACCTAAGTTGAAACCTCAACACTATTTTCGCTTCAACACTATTTATACCTCAACACTATTTCTGCGCATCACCGTCCTATTATTTGTTTTAGTAGTAAAACATTTCAACTACTAACCTAAGTTGAAACCTCAACACTATTTTCGCTTCAGCACTATTTATATCTCAACACTATTTCTGCTCATGCACACAGTCCGATTATTTTGTCTTAGCAGTAAAACATTTCAACTACTAACCTAAGTTGAAACCTCAACACTATTTTCGCTTCAACACTATTTATACCTCAACACTATTTCTGCGCATGCACCGTCCTATTATTTTGTTTTAGTAGTAAAACATTTCAACTCCTAACCTAAGTTGAAACCTCAACACTATTTTCGCTTCAGCACTATTTATACCTCAACACTATTTCTGCGCATGCACCCGTCCTATTATTTTGTTTTAGCAGTAAAACATTTCAACTACTAACCTAAGTTGAAACCTCAACACTATTTTCGCTTCAACACTATTTATACCTCAACACTATTTCTGCGCATCACCCGTCCTATTATTTTGTTTTAGTAGTAAAACATTTCAACTACTAACCTAAGTTGAAACCTCAACACTATTTTCGCTTCAACACTATTTATACCTCAACACTATTTCTGCGCATGCACCCGTCCTATTATTTTGTTTTAGTAGTAAAACATTTCAACTACTAACCTAAGTTGAAACCTCAACACTATTTTCGCTTCAACACTATTTATACCTCAACATTATTTCTGCGCATCACCCGTCCTATTATTTTGTTTTAGTAGTAAAACATTTCAACTACTAACCTAAGTTGAAACCTCAACACTATTTTCGCTTCAACACTATTTATACCTCAACACTATTTCTGCGCATGCACCGTCCTATTATTTTGTTTTAGTAGTAAAACATTTCAACTACTAACCTAAGTTGAAACCTCAACACTATTTTCGCTTCAACACTATTTATACCTCAACACTATTTCTGCGCATGCACCCGTCCTATTATTTTGTTTTAGTAGTAAAACATTTCAACTACTAACCTAAGTTGAAACCTCAACACTATTTTCGCTTCAACACTATTTATACCTCAACACTATTTCTGCGCATGCACCCGTCCATTATTTTGTTTTAGTAGTAAAACATTTCAACTACTAACCTAAGTTGAAACCTCAACACTATTTTTGCTTCAGCACTATTTATACCTCAACACTATTTCTGCGCATGCACCCGTCCTATTATTTTGTTTTAGTAGTAAAACATTTCAACTACTAACCTAAGTTGAAACCTCAACACTATTTTCGCTTCAACACTATTTATACCTCAACATATTTCTGCGCATGCACCCGTCCGATTATTTTGTTTTTAGTAGTAAAACATTTCAACTACTAACCTAAGTTGAAACCTCAACACTATTTTCGCTTCAACACTATTTATACCTCAACACTATTTCTGCGCATGCACCCGTCCTATTATTTTGTTTTAGTAGTAAAACATTTCAACTACTAACCTAAGTTGAAACCCAACACTATTTTCGCTTCAGCACTGTTATACACCTCAACACTATTTCCGCTCATATACCCGTCCGATTATTTTGTCTTAGTAGTAAAACATTTCGACTACTAACCTAAGTTGAAACCTCAACACTATTTTCGCTTCAGCACTATTTATACCTCAACACTATTTCTGCCATTCACCCGTCCTATTATTTTGTTTTAGTAGTAAAACATTTCAACTACTAACCTAAGTTGAAACCTCAACACTATTTTCGCTTCAACACTATTTATATCTCAACATTATTTCTGCGCATCACCCGTCCGATTATTTTGTCTTAGTAGTAAAACATTTCGACTACTAACCTAAGTTGAAACCTCAACACTATTTTCGCTTCAGCACTATTTATACCTCAACACTATTACTGCGTATGCACCCGTCCGATTATTTTGTCTTAGTAGTAAAACATTTCGACTACTAACCTAAGTTGAAACCTCAACACTATTTTCGCTTCAGCACTATTTATACCTCAACACTATTTCTGTGCATGCACCCGTACTATTATTTTGTCTTAGTAGTAAAACATTTTAACTACTAACCTAAGTTGAAACCTCAACACAATTTTCGCTCCAGCACTGTATACACCTCAACACTATTTTAACTGCTATACCCGCCCATTTATTTTGTCGTAGTAGTAAAACATTTCGACTACTAACCTAAGTTGAAACCACAGCACTGTTTTCGTCTCAGCATTATTTATGCCCCAACGCTATATGCTCGATTATTTTGTCTTAGTAATATAACGTTTCGACTACTAACTTAAGTTGAAACATTAGCACTATTTCTGCTTCAGCACTGTTTATACCTCAACACTATTTCTGCTCTTACACTCGTTTGATTATTGCGTTTTAGTAGTAAAACATTTCGACTACTAATCTAACCTGTAACATCAATTTTCGCGTCGGCATTATTTATACTTCAACACTATTTCCACTCATTCACCCATTCGATTATCTCGTATAATAAAATTTATTTAAGAAGAGCCCGTACGTCGTCATGCGCACACAGGTAAAATGGTGTCAGATTAATCCATTGCTTATAAATAGGCGTGTTCGTTCATTGACATAGATAATTTGCTACTAAATGTCAATTAATATTTGTGACTTTGATATTCTATATTTATTTCTTACGTTTTCATAGTTTTCTTTCTGTTTCTTTGTGTTTTATGCGTTGCTTATTCGCGTATTCGCAATGTAAATTTAAACCACCAACAATATAAAACTTGATTTTAGAATATTTACTCTATGGAGTTTGATAAAAATTATTAAATCCGCTACGCCACTGACTTTCAAGGTTTGCGCATATGTCAAATGACTTTCAGGCTCTGCATAAATAAATTCTGCTCTACCTGAAGCTCGGAATAATATTAATGCAACTATTAAAACGATAACATAATCTCTTCTAATTATTACAGAAACCTAACCCCGCCGCACATCAAGTGTGTTTATATTGTTTCTTTGACAGTCAGCCTCGAATAATGTTAGTACAACTACTATATCAATAACCGTAATGATAACCTCGCAACAAATAATATTAGTGAAGTAATAATATTCAACAATGTTTTGCCTAATCATTGCACATCCTTGTTTTCTTATGCACTAACATCTCAGAATGGGACAATAATTATGCAATTTGCTTTAATCCTTCACAAAATAAAAATAGAATTTATTTTTATAATAAAATGGTAATGAGCAATAATAGTAACCGAAAATGTAAGTATTTAATAGTTTAGTGGTGTGTATTTGTGATAAAAGTAAAACAATCAAAATAACTAAGTTATACTCCTAACACATTCTCAGAAAAGTTAAGCAAAAATTTTTTTGGCAAATATTTCAACCTTGTGTGAGTTGTATTCAAAGCAGATTATCAAAAATAACTTTCCAAATGTGTTTCGTCCTTTTATTATATCACAATTAATACCCTAAACATAATTAAAGCAAAATTAAAATAACATGTAATCGGGTTACATAACCTCAAAATTGGGTACAAAAATCTCGTTTTTTACGCATAAATCGCAAAAACCCGCATTTTTTTCTGTTGATTTGTTGTTTTAGACGTATTTGAAAGTATTTACCGCAAGGTAGAAGTCTCTAGCTGAGGTCACGTAATGTAAACCGTGACCCAATTATGCAATAACGAAAGCAATAACTAAGGTAGCACAGGCAATAAATAGTCATAATCGCCGAAGCAAATAGTTTTTAATTTATTTCAATATTCAGTTTATATAATTGTTCTATTTTAATTGAATTTATACGACATATGTCATGGAAGATACCTTTTGATTTCTATTTTAACATTTTTAATTTTAAGATATTCTCATAATATGTATAGAACATGTTAACGATATTTATGTTTAAATACAATACGCTACAATTAACTATTAAGTAAAGTACTGCTCTAAAACTTCATTTCGCATGGTCTCACCCCTTCTACATAAATCGTAGTATACTTCGAACTCATCTGGATGATTATTATCATCATCATCATGTGATAACTCAATTTCTTCTTCTGGCAGGTCATCATTATAAAATTGAGCAATATTGTGTAGTACACCGCAGCTATAAATAATTTTTCTTGCCTTTATGGGATCATAATGTAAAATGCGATGTTTCAATAGGCACCAAAATCATGATTTTAAAACCATTGGTTTGTTCGACTATATTCCTGGCTCTTTTGAAGTAATGATTATAATTACTTTCAGGGGTATTTTCTTGAGGATCCTCAAATGGAGTAAGTAAATAAGGTTGTATGGAATAACCAGAATCACCAATAAGAAATGAATCATTACCCCTAGTATATTCTTATTGTATGATCATTTGTATATTGGAGGCTTGCCAAATTGCTGCGTCATGTGTGGAACCGGGCATTCATGTTTAATATGTTATAAGCACTATCCGTAATGATCTGGCAGTTTATGCTATGGTATCCTTTTCGTGAATACTAAGGAAGTGCTGGATACTCTTCTGGAGGTGATATAATAGCAAAGTGGGTGCAATCTATAGCGCCCACACACCTGGAGAAAAATTATACCGCTCAAAAAATGCAGTTATGACGTTATTTCTCATTTGTTCGTTGCACGGAAATGATATCCAGTGTTGTAACAAATAAGTATTGGTTACATTAACGACTTTATCCATGCATCTGCTCATACTCGGTTGACTTATTGCAATATTATAACTAAGCCCAGTTGTTGTCTGATACCCTCCAGTAGCAAAAAAGTGTAGGCAAGCAAGCACTTTTAGTTCTATTGGAATGGCTGTAATTCGTTCTGATTCCTGCATATGTTCACCTATTAAATCAATTATACTTCTTGCAACTTCTTTACTAAAGCGGAATATTATTTTAAAAGCAACATTAGGTATTTCAAAAGGATTACTCATATCCCGAATTATCCTTTGTTGAAGCTTAAATGCAGCTGTTAGGCTTAGTTACCCTATTTACAAGTTTTACCTCAAGCTTATAGATATTAATTAATGTCGCTTATCCGTTAACATAACCGTATTTAACCCCGTCCTATAATCCGGTTCTATCCACTCCCTACCTACAAGAAAAGGGACTAAATGGTGAGAAAGGACAGAAATACCAGTGCTTCGAAAGTCGCAGCAAGCGTCACATGTACGCAATATGTTGTCGTGGTTATTTTGCAGTAATTAGTGCCGTACAATCGGCTCGTGTGCTAATTAACATTATTATAGTCCGCAATCGATTAATAGTTTCGTTACATCGATCGACCAGCGTTGAATCAAGATCGCAGTCATTAAAGGTAGGTGAATTCCATATCATTGGCTCATCCCTTTATCCCTACATTTTGGTTCCCTTCGACCGCATTAATTAATATTTGCATATAAAAATTGATTATCTAATCAAACAATTAGAGTAATCAGGTCAGTTTTACACATTAATAGTAATTGCAGTTAGGCTTAATTCATAATATTTGTGCATGCCGTTGCATTTTAAAAAGTTACTTCTTAAAATTTAAGTGCATTAAAAAAGCAGTTAATTTTAAAGTAAGCGTATACAAATAGGAAAAACATCATTGCGATACCCCTGTTCTAAGAACTTGCATTGTATACCTGAAGCTGCACTAATCTATTTTGGTGAGAGCTTAAAGAACCGTTATTCCTCGAGGTATCTTAGCGGTTGTGGTCAACACAAGTCTCATTTTGACGTTAAATTAAAGTGTCACTCAGGATTAGCTACATAATTGCTAGTTTCTGAAAATTGGTACAGTAGTTACATGTTCATCATTAGTTTGGGTTTACATCTTTAAGATTTGTTATTTTTTGTGACAAGGGTACTCGTGTTTAGGGGAATAGCTATTGTGTTCGAAATGACTCAGATACTTATGGACCGTCTTATAGTAGATGGAAAGGGGTGTTTGGATCGAATAGAAAATTTGTTTGAAAGTATTTCAAGGTTGGAATATAATCTTGAAAACCAAGCAATCGCTTCGATGATGGTACAGTCAGCTGTAGAAATAAAGGAAGAATTTGATGCATCCTACAAAAGGTGTGTGTTAGACGAGGATGCTTCGGACAGTCTAAGTCAAATTACAGCAATCAGAATTGAATTGGATAAAACGTTAATATCAATTAAAGTTATTGGGGCAAAATTTGTTAGTTTAGTTGAAAGTAAGCAGGAAGCGAAACCGTTGTCTACAAGTAGATCGTCGTATGATACCGCTGGTATAGGTATCACCAGTATAAAATTAAATAAAAACCCTTAACCACAAAAAATATTTAAATTACTAGATACGTATTTCGACCACTATGTGGAAAAAAAAAATATTAGCTGTATAATTTACTATATTGTTGCTTTAAACACTATCGAGGATATTCTCCTCACCCGCAGGCTGGTGTTCTCAACAACAAACAAGTGGAATTGTGAACAATTATGGACAATTCACTTGTTTGTTGTTGAGAACACCAGCCTGCGGTGAGGAGAATATCCTCGATAGTGTTTAAAGCAACAATAGTAAATTATACAGCTAATATTTTTTTTTCCTACTGATGATGACCATAGTGGTCGAAATACGTATCTAGTAATTTAAATATTTTTTGTGGTTAAGGGTTTTTATTTAATTTTATTTAAATCGTACCACAGTGTTCCTATAGATTATTATCACCAGTAATTTAAAACTTCCAAAGGTCGCAATTGGGAGCTTTTCTGGACGCATAGAGCATTGGGAATCGTTTCATAGTTTGTATAAAAATCTCATTCATTTAAATACACAGTTATTACCAATCGAAAAGTTTTTATTTCTTACTGAAGCGTTGGATGTAGATTCCAGAAATTTAATTCGTCATCTACCAATAAATAATGACAATTATGAAATTGCATACTCCGTTATAGTACAACGCTATGACTCACGTCGTTTGATTGTCAATACATATTGGTCAGCTCTTGAAAATTGTCCTAAGGTGAAAGCAATGTCACATACAGAACTTAGGGATTTGTTGAATTGTTTTACAGAGAATTTGTCAGGGTTACGTCAAATAAAAATTGATTTACTTAATTTAATATTGTTTAATTTGTTGAGCAAAAAGGTTGATGCTGACCTCTTAAAGGCATTTGAGGTTGAAAATAATGAAGAAATACCTACATACGAGCAATTGAAATCATTTCTTGAAAAACAGTGTAAAGCTTTGGAAATTAGTAGTATGATTTCGTCCGAACCATCGAAGTCAAGTTCAAAACAAACATTGAATACAAACATTAAGGAAAAGCGTTTTTCTTTTAACCCGAAGTCATATGTTAAAACCTCATTACTTACAACTTCAAACTTGGTAAAATGTTTGGTGTGCAATGGTTATCATCGGATTTATCATTGTCAAATTTTTTTGGGTAAGGTTCCTCAAGAAAGGTATAATACTGCAAAGGATAAAAATTTGTGCATCAATTGTCTTCAAGATACACATAAAATTGCAACATGCCCTTCAAAATCGGTATGTAAAAAATGTCACAAAAAGGGTCATAATACCCTCCTCCATTTTGAAAATTCTATTTCTGTTGTTGAAACAAAACCTGCTGCGGCAGATGTTTCAAATGTTGCCTCTACGTCAAATTGTAGTACCTTGTTCTCGTCGAAATTGTCAAGTGCTTCTACATTGTTATCAACAGTTCAAGTTTCTATTCGCAATGAATTTGGACAAGCGCAAACTGTAAGAGCATTATTGGATTGTAGAAGTATGGAATCGTTCATAACGGAAAAATGCCGTCAACGGCTTGGATTAAATAAATCAAAGGTTGCATTAAAGGTAGAAGGGTTGGGGTTAGCGTCATCTCATATTACCGGAAAGGTAGTTTGTAAAATTAAACCCGTTGGACACACAATGCCAGAATATTCAGTTCAAGCATTTGTATTGCCAGAAATTTGTGGAAAATTACCAACGGCTCCAATCTCTTCGAAAAATTGGATACATATAAAAGGTTTAGACTTAGCCGATCCATCTTTTGATAAACCAGGTAATATAGAGTTGTTGTTGGGAGCAGATATTTTTGCCCGCACTTTGGGTAATGAAACTCGTTCGGGTTCACCTGATGAACCAGTTGCAATTCGCACTTCATTTGGTTGGTTACTGACAGACAAATTTGTGTCTCCAGTGACAAGTGGCACATCATTGTGTGCATTCGTAGAACCCTTAGAGTCTAGTATCACTAGATTCTGGGAACTGGAAAACATTCCAGACATTCCAACACACAAGTTATCCCCACAAGAGGAAATTTGTGAAAAACATTTTCGTAGCAATTATTCGAGAGACAAAACAGGTCGTTTCGTTGTATCGTTGCCGTTTAGTGGTCCTGAACCGTTGTTTCTTGGGTCTCGGGATGTAGCACTTAATCGGTTTTTATTATTAGAACGTCGCTTGGAAAAGAATCAGGAATTATACACTTTGTATAAACAATTTATGCAAGACTATTCCGACAGTGGGCATATGACACCAGTAAATGCCTCAATTAGTAGCAATATTCCATCTCCTGAATATTATATTCCGCACCATGCGGTTATGAAACCGGAAAGCACTACTACCAAAATTCGAGTGGTGTTTGACGCATCCGCGGTGTGTCCCAGTGGTGGTTCATTGAATGAACATTTGATGCCAGGACCTCCGCTTCAGAAAGATATTGTTGCGTTGTTGTTGGATTTTCGTTTATATCCCATTGTATTAACTGCCGATATCAAACAGATGTACAAGCAGATTTTTGTTGCTCCGAATCATCGGGCTTATCAAAAAATACTTTGGAGACCAACGTCATCAGAACCAATAGTCGAGTATCAATTAAATACTGTTACCTACGGAGTTACTTCATCACCCTTCTTGGCAATGCGTGTTATTAGGGAGCTTGCGACTGCTGAAGCACCTAAATATCCGAACGCTGCCAAGGTGTTGTTGTCTGATGTTTATGTCGATGATTTGATTACCGGGTGTAGTTCACGGGATGAAGCTAAACGTCTAGTTTCTGAATTAAATCAGATTTGTGAGACTGGATGTTTTACATTGAGAAAATGGAATAGTAACATTGCTAGTATCATTGATGATTTACCAGAATCGTACCGTTATCAACAAGCTGTTTCCTTCGAGGAATCTAACAATGTTACCCAAAAGGTATTAGGTTTGCGTTGGCAACCGTCGCTTGATCAATTCTTCTATGATACAAATATCATAGACAGACCATGTACTAAAAGGAATATGTTGTCCGAAGTAGCAAGAATCTTTGATCCGTTAGGGCTATTAGCGCCTTTAGTATTTTTGGCAAAGCATTTAATACAGTCGTTATGGATTTTAGGATTTGAATGGGATGAAAGTCCCCCTTTGACCATAAGTTCAAAGTGGAAAGTTTATTTGCAACAAATGTCGCAATTAGCAGACCTTAAAATTCCGCGGTGGATTACTTCTGATGATGTTCAAGATCTACAGCTGCATGCGTTCTGTGACGCTTCAGAGGCCGGGTATGCTACTGTGATTTACTTTCGTACTGTTGACATACAGGGTGATATAAAGGTGGCCTTAGTATGTGCAAAATCTAGACTTGCGCCCACAAAACGCATATCGTTGCCAAGACTCGAATTGTGCGGTGCTGTGTTACTGTCTGATTTAGTAGCATTTGTCCAAAATACATATAAAACTCGTTTGTCCTTAGATTGTATAGTTGCTTGGTCCGATCCTACCGTCGCTCTTTGTTGAATTCGATCGTCATCTTATAACTGGAAAACCATTATAAGCAATCGGATTTCGCATATTCAGGATCGCGTTCCTCCTGCATCTTGGAACCATGTTCGGTCACATGATAACCCCGCAGATTGCGCCTGTAGAGGGATGTTAGCATCAGAGTTAGTCAATCATCAGTTATGGTGGACAGGCCCTCCATGGTTGTCACTTCCAGAAGAAAATTGGCCGGTTACCCACATGCCAAAGTTAATCGATACATCTCCAATAGATGTGGAGAAACGTACATTGGTATTAAATGTTGTTGTGACAGATAATTTTTTAGATTCATTACTAGAAAGATTTTCAAATCTACAAAAAATATGTAGAATTGTTTCATATGTTTACCAGTTTGTTCGTAAGTTACAATTTGCTAGACAGGCAATTGGTGAAAATTTGGATAACGTGTCTGTGTCTCAGTAACACGCTATGGAATTATTGATTAAGAGAATTCAGCAAGAATCATTTGGTCAGGATATAGAAAATATTAAACGGGGTAAGGTAATTAGTAAACATCTTCGACCTCTTACTCCTTTTATTGACTCGCTTGGTTTGTTGAGGGTGGGCGGTCGGCTCAGAAACTCGGAATTACCATATGAAACAAAATTTCCATTGGTACTTCCTCGCACTCACAGATTAACAGAATTAAACATCTTGGACTGCCATAAAACATACTTACACCCTGGTCTTAAAGCCACACAATTTTTACTAACCCAAAATTATTGGATTTTGTCAGCAAAAAGAGTCATACGTCAATGTTTAAAATCTTGTATTTGATGTTTTAGAGTGAAACCAATTGCTTATTGTCCTCCGATGGGTGATTTGCCTGCATCAAGGTTTACCTCTGTAAAGGCTTTCCTAAACACGGGGGTTGATTTTGGAGGTCCTTTCTGTATTCTCATGAGCCGTAATCGAGGTGTAAGGTCACTAAAGGCGTACATTTGTTTATTTGTTTGCTTCAGCACAAAGGCTCTTCATTTAGAGCTTGTGTCAAGTTTGTCGGCGGATGCTTTTATAGCCGCGTTACGACGCTTTATAGCCCGCCGGGGTAAATGCCTAAAACTCTATTCCGATTGCGGTACCAATTTTGTTGGAGCATCGAACGAAATCTCCCAACTGATGACTCAATCAGCGCATGCTGAAGGAATTGAATTCGTGTTCAATCCTCCCTCAGCTCCTCATTTTGGAGGGTTGTGGGAGGCTGGAATTAAGTCTGTCAAGACACATTTAAAAAGAGTGATTGGCGACCAGATATTATCATACGAAGAATTAAACACGGTTTTAATTCAGGTTGAAGCCATTTTAAATTCAAGGCCTCTGTGCCCCATGAGCTCAGATCCGAATGATTTTTCATTTTTAAGTCCGTCCCATTTTTTGAATATAGAGCCTGTTTCTGTCATACCAGATCCAATTCTTCTTGATGTGGAAATATCAAAATTAGATCGTTGGCAACTTATTCAACGCTTCCAACAATTATTTTGGAAGCGTTGGCGTAATGAATATTTGCATTCTTTGCAACAGAAGGCAAAATGGTTTACCCCTACTTCTGAGGCGAAAATTGGAACGTTAGTCTTAATTCATGACAATCAAGTCGCACCTTTACATTGGAAATTAGGGCGCATAGAAAAACTGTATGTTGGTTCAGACAACATTAGCCGCGTGGCAGGTGTGAAAACAATGCAAGGTTTGCTCAAAAGACCACTTGTTAAATTATGTCCTCTTCCTTTGTAAAAATAGTTTTAGTATTTTTTCGTAATTTTCGTAATTGGTGGGCGGTATGTTAGGCTTAGTTACCCTATTTACAAGTTTTACCTCAAGCTTATAGATATTAATTAATGTCGCTTATCCGTTAACATAACCGTATTTAACCCCGTCATATAATCCGGTTCTATCCACTCCCTACCTACAAGAAAAGGGACTAAATGGTGAGAAAGGACAGAAATACCAGTGCTTCGAAAGTCGCAGCAAGCGTCACATGTACGCAATATGTTGTCGTGGTTATTTTGCAGTAATTAGTGCCGTACAATCGGTTCGTGTGCTAATTAATATTATTACAGTCCGCAATCGATTAATAGTTTCGTTACATCGATCGACCAGCGTTGAATCAAGATCGCAGTCATTAAAGGTAAGTGAATTTCATATCATTGGCACATCCCTTTATCCCTACAGCAGCTCTACAAAATTTTATGTTTATATGTGCATTAGACGAGCAATTTATTATTACCTAACTTCGTTCTCCATTATTTCTTGAATGACTATTTCACCTGCAATATCATAGTATGCCATTTTTGCACTTTCAAAGGAAAACAATATATTCAATTTGATTCCTTAAAAACTAAAGAGAGGTCTTAACCACCCTTTAAAACAAACCATTTTAACAGACAATTTTAATAGAATACTGTTGAGATTGTAAGTGGAATAAATGCATGTAAACACATGAGAATATATAATTAAGACATGTTAATTCAAACTGACATAAAGTAGTTTTTATGTTGATTAACAACCAAAACAAAAGTGTTTATATATGAGAACATGATTAAATTTACAACACCCTCACTCAATGAATAAGCAATAGTCATTTGTACATTGAATATTCGATGCTCAGGTATACTCAATTTAATCCCATTTTTACTGAACACAATTTAGTCTTTGGTCCGGTAACCGCTTTGGTGAGAGCATCAGCTGCATTATCTTCAGTGGGTACATGTAATATTTGGATTGTACCATCCTCTACCTTGTCTCTTAAGTGATGGTACCGAACATCGATGTGCTTAGTTCGTTGATTGAAGCCATCAGACAATGATAGTTTGATGGCGCTTTGGTTGTCGATTTTTAATGGGACTGCATTCGATATATCATAATCGAGTTCACTACCAAAATTTCGCAGCCAAATCGCTTCTTTTGTAGCCCATGAACCAGCAATATACTCGGCTTCGGTGCTTGATAAAGCGACCGTTGGCTGTCGTTTACTATTCCATGATATGGCACCGTTGCTTAATTTGAATGCATATCCGGTGTACGAACGTCTTTTATCGATATCTGAAGCCCAATCTGCATCACAGTAACCGGTCAGAAAACTCTCGTTGGATTTGGTAAAATGTAACTTACAATCCAACGTACCTTTTAAGTAGCGTAAAATTCTTTTGACAGCAGTCCAGTGTGATTGTCCAAAATTTGAGTTAAAGCGACTTACGTCGTTCGCTGCGAAAGCTATAGCCGGCTTGGTACCTTGAGCAATGAATAACAGACATCCAACCAATGCTTGATAGGGAATATGTGCCATAATTTGTTTGTCTTCTTCAGTAGCGGGACACATAGCTTTTGATAGCTTTTGATTCAAATCGCTTGGTGTGGCTATAGGGTTTGAGTTCGCCATTCCAAATCTTTGAATCACTTTAGAGATGTAAGAACTCTGATCGAGTGCTATGCCATTGTCTTCGTATGTAAAATGTAGACCTATACATGAAGAAGCAGTTCCCAAATCTTTCATTTTGAATGCATCACATAAAGCTTTCTGTAGTTTATGCAAAGTGCTTTGACTTTTCCAAAATATCAAAAAATCGTCAACGTAGATTGTAACAATCAATGATAGATCAGTGGTATAAAATACACACGGATCATACGTTGACTTTTAAGTCCATACAATTTTAGCATTTTGTTAGTTTATCATTCCAGACACGTCCACTTTGTTTCAAACCGTAAATAGCCTTTTTTAATTTGCAACATTTTTTAGATCCGTCGTTGAAACCCTGTGGTTGTGTCATGTAAATATCTTCAGATAAATCGCCTTGCAAAACGCACTAACAGCATCCATTTGGTGCATTTTAAGTCGTTCTTAACGGCAAGTGCAATTATGAATCGAATCGAAGTGTATCGGACTACTGGTGAATATACTTCATCATAATCGATACCATAAATTTGCGAACATCCCTTTGCAACCAACCTAGCCTTATAGCATGCCACTTTGCCATTTTCGTCACGCTTTAACTTAAAAAACCATCTGCATTTTATTGGCTTCCGATTTACTGGCAAGTCGACTAGCTGCCACGTATGATTATCAACTAACGCGTTGACCTCTTCAACCATGGCAGATATCCATTTTTCACTGTCGTCACGCTCAAGGGCTTCACTGTAAGTTTCTGGCTGTTCAGCAGGATTGGCCATGAAACCGCATCCATAGGTAATATATCCATCCTTTTCAAAATCTCTCAATTTTGGAGTACGTTCAGATCTTCGAATACATTGTGTTGATGGAATGATTTCATCTGGGACATGGGTTTCGTCCGTAACTTCGTTGTATATCGGCATATTTTCATCAGTAACTTCATTGTATATCGGTACCGCAATTGATTCATTCTCTTCAAAGATAGTATCTGTGAATGTAATGGATGGTGTCGTGGTCTCTGTACCATTATTTTATTCAAAAATATCTAGTCCATTGTCCCTCACTTCAACTGATTCTTCCTTTGAACTTTCATAAATTTCAACCATGTTATTGCTGTTTTGATTAAGAAAGATTACGTCTCGACTAATTTCAAAACCTTTGTTTTAGGATCAATACAACGATAACCTTTACATTTTGCAGAAACCTACAAAGATCATTTCCTTTGATTTTTTGTCCCACTTACGACGTTTCTGTTTCGGAATATGATTCATGCACAAACTGCCAAATACCTGTAGATGACTTACATCTACCTTTTGGCCAGACCATGCCTCTTCAGGTGTAACTGTTTTCAACGTAGCATTAGCTGATCGATTTAGTATGTATGTGGCCATATTGAGGGCTTCAGCCCAATATGATACATCCAAGCATGCGTCAAATATCATACATTTTGCCTTTTTGACCAATTTTCGGTTAGCTCGCTCAGCAACACCATTTTGTTCGGGAGTATATGTCACTGTCATTTCGTGCCTAATTCCATTCTTTTTAAAATATCGTAGAAATGACGAATTAATATACTCTTTCCCATTGTCTGAACGTAAAGTTTTTATTCGTCGGTCCGTCTGTTTTTCCACTAATGCCTTAAATTCCAAAAAACGATCAAACACCTCTGATTTTTCTTGAAGGAAATAAGTGAAAATTTTTCTAGAATGGTCGTCGATGAACGTTAGTATATAGCGTGCACCGCCGATCGAAGAATTCTCCATAGGTCCATTCAAATCAGAATGAATAAGATCCAATATATAATCGGCACGTGTTGTACTATTTGGAAACGATTTTCGAGTTTGCTTACCTTCCTTGCATATTTTGCAATTTTAATTTCATTCTCATTTCTTTCGTTGAAATGAATTCCATCTACCAAACCGTTTTTCATTTTGCACATATCAGCAAAATTAATGTGACCTAACTTGCGATGCCAATTTAAACCATCATTTTTACCGTTTGTAGCGGTAAGGCAACGCATCGGTTTAGTCTGAAGACAGTAAACTCCATTTTCAGGTTTGATTTTTGCAATCAGTTCCTGTTTGTGGTTGTAGATGTGACATCATTGTTTATTGAAAATGACCTCATTGTCATTTTCTACCACCTGTGCAACCGATAGCAAGTTTGCTGCTATATCAGGGACACAGAGTACTTCGTTAAAGTCTACTTCACCGTCGTTTACATTTACGGACAAGTTACCCATTCCTTTTACTAACATCTTGCTGGAACTGGTAGAAGTAATGTGGGTAACTGGGGACGACTTCAAATTGTAGAATAGTCGTTCAAATGGCGACATGTGCTGTGATGCACCACTATCTACGTACCATTCGTCCTCTTTACATTGTTTTGCATGATATGCTGCATTCGGCACTTCGGCTGTGGCAATAAATGCACTCTTCGCAATTGGGTTTGGGATTTTACTTTTGCGATCTTTATTTTGTAATTTTCCGGTTGCACTATTATCACATTTTTGCCTATCCTTCGATTTGTTTGGGCAATTATTAGACTTATGCCCGCGCTCGTTACACGAATAGCATTTAATTTTTTGCTTTAACAATTTGCTGCCTTTACCCAAAAATGCAGAACTTTGACTTTTTGCGACGTATTCAGAATCCAACAGCTTCGATTTAATGACATATGCGATTGTCTTCGTACCGCTACTTTCGAGGCCCATAATCATTGGTCCGAATTCGCTTGGTAGTTCAGCTAGCAAAATGCTTCCCAGCCACTCGTCGTCTACCGCAAAGCCAATTCCGATTAATTTATTTGCAGTTTCAAAAATTTGTCCAATGTATTCGGACATTGAGTTACAACTTTCTAGCTGAATTGTCACCAACTTACGCAGTAAACTAATACGACGTGACAAACCACGATCTTGATACAAGTCTTGTAATTTTTTCCACGTTTCTGCAGCTGACTTGGCGTTTGCCACATGTACGAATACGGATGGATCGAGGCTCAATTCTATTCTAGCCTTTGCTTTGCGTAATTTCGCATCATCGGTTTCCCCGCCTCTGCCGTCAATGATACATTTTGAATAATCGTTTAATTCCAGGCAGTTGCGTATCATAAATTGCCATGTGTGGTAATTCTCATTACCTCGTAGTTTTTCTACGCTATTCCATGCACTGTCGTTTGACATATTTATGACAGAATTTTATTAAACTTCAAGTATATTATAACCCACCGTAGATATACACCTTTTTCAAATCGACAGACGATTGGACAAAAAAATATGCACATAAAAACGACACACGTTTATCTTTATCCGTTATATGAAGGACACACTTCAACGGATTAACTTGCACAATATTTTTCTTATTTCTCATGCACTATTACCTGGGCCCATAACCTGTTGAGATTGTGAGTGGAATAAATGCATGTAAACACATGAGAATATATAATTAAGACATGTTAATTCAAACTGACATAAAGTAGTTTATGTTGATTAACAACCGAAACAAAAGTGTTTATATATGAGAACATGATTAAATTTACAACAAATACGTTACAATTTTAACAGACCAAAGAAAGTGAATAAAGAAATAAGAATAGTAGCCTCTAAATTTTAAATGTCTTCTTAATGTTAAAGGAATGGTTACAGAATTGACCCCTTAGGCTACCTTTAGTGCTATGGAGATTTGGTGATTTGGATATTTGGAGAATTAGATATTTTCGCTTTTAATCATCTTGGGTATTTTCTGCTTCGGGTATTTGGAGAAATTTGATAGATGATATTTGTTATTGTTTTGGGTTACTGGATGTTAAGTTTTCGATGTTTGTTACTAAGCTATGAGTATCTAAAGAAATAACAGAATTCCTATTCATTTCCAATATGTTTAATAGGCAAAAAAACGCAAACTATATAACGTCGAACGAAAAGGTAAGGTTAAGGTTGTAACAAAACAAACAAATCACGTGCTTTTCTGAACAAACGCGCATGCTCCGATCTCAAAATAGCAAGAAAAGTTAAACGTGAACCAACTTTTGGGAGATTGAAGATTCGGTGATTTTGACGTTTCTCGGCGATGTCACGTGATCACTTTAACCAATAGGATCATTCTCCAAATATCCAAATCACCAAATCTCCATAGCACTAAAGGTAGCCTTAGGGTACCTTTAGTGCTATGGAGATTTGGCGATTTGGATATTTGGAGAATGATCCTATTGGTTAAAGTGATCATGTGACACCGCCGAGAAACGTCAAAAACACCGAATCTCCGATCTCCCAAAAGTTGGTTCAAGTTCAACTTTTCTGGCTATTTTGAGATCGGAGCATGCGCGTTTATTCAGAAAAGCACGTGATATGTTTGTTTTGTTACAACCTTAACCTTACCTTTTCGTTCGACATTATATAGTTTGCGTTTTGTGTATTAAACATATTGGAAATGAATAGGAATTCTGTTATTTCTTTAGATACTCATAGCTTAGTAACAAACATTGAAAACTTAACATCCAGTAACTCAAAACAATAACAAATATCATCTGTCAAACTTCTCCAAATACCCGAAGCAGAAAATACCCTAGATGATTAAAAGTGAAAATATCTAATTCCCCATATATCCAAATCGCCAAATCTCCATAGCACTAAAGGTACCCTTAGGGTACCTTTGATGATGATTCTATTGGTTAAAGCGATCACGTGACACCGCCGAGAAACGTCAAAAACACCGAGTCTCCAATCTCCCAAAAGTTGGTTCAAGTTCAACTTTTCTGGCTATTTTGAGATCGGAGCATGCGCGTTTGTTCAGAAAAGCACGTGATTTGTTTGTTTTGTTACAACCTTAACCTTACTTTTTCGTTCGACGTTATATAGTTTGCGTTTTGCCTATTAAACATATTGGAAATGAATAGGAATTCTGTTATTTCTTTAGATACTCATAGCTTAGTAACAAACATTGAAAACTTAACATCCAGCAACCCAAAACAATAACAAATTTCATACGTCAAACTTCTCCAAATACCTGAAGCAGGAAATACCCTAGATGATTAAAAGCAAAAATATCTAATTCCCCAAATATCCAAATCGCCAAATCTCCATAGCACTAAAGGTACCCTTAAGGTGGCTTTAGTGCTACAGAGATTTGGCGATTTGGAAATTTGAAGAATGATCCTATTGGTTAAAGTGATCACGTGACACCGCCGATAAACGTCAAAAACACCGAATCCCCGATCTCCCAAAAGTTGGTTCAAGTTCAACTTTTCTGGTTATTTTGAGATCGGAGCATGCGTGTTTGTTCAGGAAAGCACATGATTTGTTTGTTTTGTTATAACCTCAACCCATAGAAAAACCTTTAGAAAAGTAACTTCATACATGACCTTGAGTTCTATGTCAAAAATCAAAAAAATCTTAGTGTCGCGGTCACCCACAATTGGTGCTGTAATCTCATAAACATATGTTTGACTTTTGAATTATTTGACATTTGCGTTGCCATTTTGTCAATATGAGGTTTTGCTTGCTAATTGCTCTCCAATTTTGCTATAAATTGCCAATTTATTAGTTTAGTGCTTCGTTGTGTTTTCTTCCTACGCAAGTGACTTTTCCTGTTATATTGTTTGTAAGGTAGTGTTAGTTTCTAGTATAGTGTTATTTTGTGTTTGTAATTAGTTATTCAATAATTTCTGTAAAGTGACTATTGACTGTTGCACAAAATCTGTGTTAAATTCTAGTAGTCTAGTTATTGTATAATGATAAACATGTCCACATATAGAAGAAAAAGAACTTGTTGTGTTATAAACTGTAGTGATCAAATCAGTAAAAGACATCGCTTTCCTTACAAGGACATTTATATTTATAATATGTGGATTGCGAACATCAAGAAACCACATCTAACAAACTTAACCCCCAGACTAGTTTATAATTCATACTATGTGTGTGATAGACATTTTAAAGACGAATTTAAGGTTTTAGGAACCCGGAGAGGTTTACAAAGGATTGCGGTACCTACTTTACATATGAATGGTAAGTGATTGTAAAATCTGTATGCGTTCAAAGCAAATAATGTTATTGTATTGTAGTTGATGTGGAAGAGATT
This sequence comes from Platerodrilus igneus, assembly GCA_036346225.1. Classification (NCBI taxonomy): domain Eukaryota; kingdom Metazoa; phylum Arthropoda; class Insecta; order Coleoptera; family Lycidae; genus Platerodrilus; species Platerodrilus igneus. The sequence goes on along the minus strand of JARFIW010000472.1, from coordinate 2,718,296 downwards.
GTAGAACAGCATATTACAAATGAAGAAAATGGTAACGTAGGGATTTCAGGTAAGGTTTGCCATGTCCATGTGCAATATATAATTTATACACCATGTTCTAAATGAGGGTTGATGATTTTGAATCGATTATTTTATTTTTCAAGAAATATTTATTTGAGCCCCTAAATGCAAACTTTTCTATTTGCAAATAATGAGATTTTGTTGCTATTAACTTCCATTCTTTATGGGTAATAAATAAATGCAATCTCTACATTTTAAGTTTGCTCATTTGTTGATTAACAACAACACCATGAAAACTAAAGAATTGCATTCGTGGTAATATTATACTTTCTATTAATGGTTAAATGGTTAAATATAGTAGCAAACTGTTTTTAATATTGTTTTGTTAATTCGTCAGCATTAGTACTTATGTGCCTCAATAATATATAAATTTGTTTGCAATTATTTCACGTCTTCTATGCAAATTCAGGGTTTTGCGTTTAGGAGAGGCTCATATTCAGTATAGTAAATTATATAACAATGTTTGTTTTGTTAGGAGTCACATCTATGGAAGTTGGTGTTGGTGACCATTCATATTGTAAACGTTTATTTACACATATGGGTATTGTTGGAGAGGCACATACTTTAAATGAAGATGTTCCGAATATGTTTGTATGTCATGTGCCAATGCCTATTCAAGAAAATATTTTTCCAAATCCTTCTACATCAAAAGAAATTACAATCAGCAATAAGTTTTCTATAGGTATCTATTGTAATTTATAAAATAGTGGTACACACAAAATCAGGTGCCAACTTTAATTTGTCATGAGTCAATTAGCAAAATTGAAAGAATAATGTTCTATTTCACTAAACACGATTGAAAATTCTTAAACTTTAGATATATGTAACTATAATTTGACATATCTGATTTAAAATTGTTGTAGGGTCTAAAAGAAATGCCATTCTTAACTAAGTAAATGTGACATGGGAGAAACATTTTACACCAAAGTGCAAACGTTTGTATTCAATGGTTGTAAATTCAATTAAGAAAACTAGAAATTTAAATAAGAGGCTCTCAAGTTATCAAGATAGATTAACTAAGGCCGAAGAAGTGGCGCAGTCCCTTCCATTTATTTTATTAACCAAACACCTAAATGAAACCACTTATAAGTTTGTTATGTCCCAAATCAGGTTACAAAAAGTAAAACCACATGCTAGACGTTTTACGTTAGACGAAAAAATACTGGCTTTAACTATATTGAAATCTAGCGGCAAAGGTTATCGTTTGTTGGCAAACATATTCACATTACCTTCAAGATGCACATTAACAAATTTACTTAATCAGCTACCAGTTCGACCAGGTTTTAACAAACACATTTTTGAATCTTTGAAGGATGCCGTGAAGAATATGAAGCCTATTGATAAATACTGCACTCTAGTTTTTGATGAAATGACAATTGCACCATTGGTACGTTATAATACAAAAATTTGATTACATTGAAGGTATTGAAGATATTGGTAATAAGCGTAGTCCTTTTTTGGCTGATCATGCCAATGTTTTTATGATTAGAGGAATATATCGGCATTGGAAGCAACCAGTCATATTTACATTTACCAGTGGTCCAATAAAATCTCCAGCTCTAAAACAAATGGTATGTATGTTTATAGCTATATATGTAGTTTATCACAAAACATGTATTTGTGTAGATTAAAGATTGCATTGAAGAATGTCAAAAGATTGGTTTGCATGTAATTGCCACAGTTTGTGATCAGGGAGCTGCAAACCAAGCAGCAATTAATAGTCTTTGTAAAGAAACTGCAGAACATTATGCAAGAAGAGGAGTTGAGAAAACAACAATAGGATTTGAAATTAATAGTAAGCAAATTGTTCCGATTTATGATGTTCCTCATCTAATAAAGGGCATTCGAAATAATTTATTAAACAAAGACCTTCATTTTACATATAATGGGACTAATAGAATAGCCATGTGGAAGCACATTGAGCAGTTTTATCTCTTAGACACATCAGACGATACAAGAATGTGCACTAAACTCACAGATGCACATGTATTTAAAGATAAAATGAATAAGATGAAGGTATCTTATTGCACACAGGTATTCAGTCATCAAGTTGGAGCTATGATGAAACGTATTTCAATGTGGGGTTTGTATTTTTATTACTATTAATTACTGCGCGTATAGTCGATTATGTGAGTATTATTTTTATTAATATCTTTTTTATGGTTTTTATATCCAATTGGAATGTTTTTCAAATGAACTCTATTTTCTGTTTAATTTAAAAAACTAAGAATCCATTGAATTACGACCTCTTTGTTATACTTACTAACATTCCATATTCAAAATAATTTTTGGACAATCTTTACATTAATTGAAGTATTTATTTAAGGGTTGTATTTCATATTGTGTGCGCTTCAAAGTAATGTAATATCAATGTATTGTAAGATTGAAGTGTTTTCTAGATAAACATTTATCTTCTTTCCATACCATTGATGTATACCAAATTTAAGAGATTTTTTCTTTACCTTGTCGCAAATTTTCTACAGGAACTGTGGAGTATAAGATTTATCTTGGTCTCCTTGATTAACGCCAAAATAAGCCAAATTTAGATCTCTCACAAACACGTTTGGATGAGTCACAATTAATCTTCTTCTTCTTCAGTTACCTATGGCCTCTTGCCGTTAGGCATACAGCCAACCTTGGACTATCGTTGGTGATGTAGCGAGAGGTGCTATTTGCGTCTGGGACTTTGCCCATCTCCCTCACTGCTTGCTTCATGTATTGACCCTGTAAGAATTTGGGGAGTTGTGTGTTATAGATGCTGACAATCTTCTCGCTCTGTGGCGTATCACAGCTTTTTACACAAGGGGATTGTGCCAGGTGAACCAGGATAACTGTTTAATCTAAGGAAAAAAGAAAAGTTTTGCGTTTAGCTATGTTATTATATTTTTTTCCTGTCTATCTACTTAAAATGCAAGCATGCGTTAAGCAGGAATGTTGTTCTGTTCAGATTTGTATTTGGTTTTTTCCAGGTAATTCATTAATAGCTGTGTTGTGTCAGTATCTGGTGTTGCCAGTAACGAGTGTATATTTATGGGTGTTTGGTTTTGTGTAGTTAATTGTCTGTACAATATCTGATTGTTTGTATCTCTTGTTGGGAATCTTAGAAATATGTGATTTAGGTCTCCTACCTCTCCACAATCACATAAGGCACTGTCTTTTATGCCTATGCGATTTAGATGTTGTGGCATGAGGCAATGTGTTGTTCTCATTCTGCAGATTGTTGTGATGCGTCTTCTTTTCTTTATGGAGGATTTCTGAGACCATGGTTTTCTAGGGGGATTTGTAATTAGCTCTACATATTTTGTGCCTTTCTTTTGTCCATCCCTTCTGTATGCACTGATCCACTGCTTCCAGACTTCCTGCTTGGCATTTGCTGGTATCTCGGTGTAATGCATTTTTCGTTTTTCCTGAAGGTTTTTCTCCTTTCCTTGTTTGGCTAAGATGTCAGCCCTTTCATTCCTTTTGATTCCACAATGACTTGCTAGCCACAATAATTTTATGATTTTCTTTTGCTGTTTAGAAATAGTTTAAAACATATTCAATTTAGCATTGGTTCTCCCACTCCTTATTTTTTGAATAGATACGTCACTCTATTAACTACGGAAAAATAAAGGGAAAACACGTGGTTTTGCATTCTAACCTTGATACAGTAAACATGTAGTCTGCTTGTATTGCTAGTGAATTTTGTACATGTACTTATAGTTGAAATCAACAATTACTTACGGGAAATAACTTAATAAATGTTTACATTAACAGTGGAATTTATTAATGTTTAAACCATTAAGCCAATTTGTAAATAAAATAAAAATACGGTCCATTAATCAAGATTCATTTGCTGTGTTTTGAATATCTCTTGTCTGATCTTTAGTACATATTGTTACTTTCTAGCTGGGAATCCATTTTTTATGATTTTTTGTATAGCACAGAGCATTTGATATGATCAGTACATCGTTTGTATGTGTTTGGGCCAGTGTAATTGCCGTTTCGATGGCTATGACTTCTGCAGTGGTATCGGTGTATTGTCTTGCAAGCGGCTGGTGTTTTCTATTTGCATATGTGGGCAGAATATTCCTATTCCAGATTTGCCTGTGTGCTGGTCTACTGATGCATCTGTGTAAATGCAAATGTAATCCTGGTAGTGAGTGCTGATGTATTTAAGAAATTCTTGATTTGTTTGCCGATTTTGGTTTTGGCCCATTCCACTGTCCTTACGTGTTCGTCATAACCCTCTTTAAAGCATGGTAAATTTTTGGTTTTTTCCATGTTGTAGTGTTGCAATGCGATGTCTAGTCCATCCATGATAGCCGGTGTTGCTTTATTTTGCCAGTATGCAATGTTCTCATTTATTTCTGCATAAGTCTTATTAGACATGCACTTATTGGTTCATAAGGCTTTGCAATTTGCTTACTACAATATTTAGCACATATCCAGATTTTTCTGACATTCAGTGGTAGCTCATCGGCCTCTGCTAGCAGTGCATTAGTTGGGGTGGTTTTCATGAGTCCGATTGCTACTCTAATATCTCAGTATTGTAGCCTGTCGAGCTTGCGTTTGGTTGTCTAGAAGATAGCTTGGTCACCGAACTCCAAGTGTGTTCTGACTTCTTTTATACATGTTCAATAGGATGGCTGGAGATGCACCCCACCATGTTCTAGTAAGAGCTCTCATTACATTGATTTCTCTTATTGCTTTTTTACTGTAGGTTTCTATATGTTTTGTCCATTTCATTTGGTTGTTGAATGTCACTTGTAGATTCTACCCATTCAATTGCTACATTCTTATTGTATTTGAGAACTTTGAAGTTTTGATCGTCTCTTTGTAAATAGCATTGCCTTGGTTTTGTCCAATGAAATTTTAATTGCTTGTTGTGGCATTCAGCTACTGATGTCTGTGATGGCTCTATTCATTGTGGTAATGACTACATCTACATTGTGGTGTGACTATATCAATGCTATGTCATCTGCATATTGCAGCACCTTCACCTCGCCGGTACATTGTGCTATTGAAGCTGTATATATATATATATATATATATATATATTAAATAGTGTTGGGCTGAGTGGTGATCTGTGTAGGAGTCCCTTGTGTGCTTCTTGCGATCCTGCTAGTTTTCCCGAGTTTAGTGATCGTATGCTTATTTTTCTGTTGGCCAGTAGTTTAACTGCCACTTGTATTAAATCTTCTTTTAAACTTATTTTGTTGCATTCTTGTTTTAAAATCTGGATATAGATATTGTCGTAAGCCGCTGCAATATCTAAAAATATACATACTGGTTTTTTGTTTGCAGCGAATGCCTCATATACAGCATTTGCTATGTATATTATGTTGTCTTGTGTTCTCCTTTCACTTCCTTATGATGGTTACTTGCAAGTATTGCACCCTTGGTCTGTTTTGTTATGTACGTGTCTGCCTTTCGTGTACCTCTATAACTTCTTGTTGTAGATTTGATGTTTTTCTTAATGTTGGATAGTTCCATGTGCTTAGTGTGGATACACTCTGTGGTTGCTGTACCTGTCTTATGTTTTCCCCGTGTCTTCTGATTCTCTGTCTTGCTTCGAAGCACGATATGATATCAAAGGTCATAATTTCCTTGATTGATTCGTGTCTTAAGTATTCTTGACAATTCCTATCTGTTGACCTATGTTTGTGACAGCAAAAAACTCAATTTTTCTTCAGCTTGGCAATTTCGTTCGTCATGTTCTTCGGTGCGGTTTGCACACCGTTTTTTGCTTCTGCAAATTTTTTTAGAATGTCCATATTGTAAGCAATTGTAACATTGTAATACTGGTTCTATGTATACTTCAACCTTTGTTTCAGAATAGTTGACTTTGATTACTTCAAGCAGTCTTTTCCCCTTGAATGTTACTACTACCGTTTCTGTGGGTGTACTCAATATTGTCTTCCGTCATCTTTCTTTTACTTAGTCTCCTGGCTGCTATGATTGGTCTTGCTGCCACATCTTCGTGTATGATTTCCTCCATCATTGTGTTTATATCTGTTCCTCTCACTATTCCTTTAACGCTTATTATTGCAGTGGGTATGTATGCTTCCCAATTATTTTGTTTCATTAAGTCGTTTTGTAGAAATTCATTTGCAGATATAGGAGTTTTAAAGTCTATTCCGATTCTGTTTCTTCCTTTTCGGCTAATTTTAATAACGCCTTTTATATTGTTGTTTTTAGGTTCCTCCTGACAACTATAGGATGGACATTGCCGATATTTTTATATATACTTTTTACTATGAGTGTGTAAGGTGGTGCATCATAGCAATCATATTTGATTGCGGGTTTCTTTGTTCTGGTACTAAGTGTGTTTGCCTGTGCCGGTGATATCTAGGGGCTACCTTGGCCCACAATATCATTGTACATGCTACTATATCTACTTATGAGGAGGTTGTTGTGCGACATGCAAGGGTTATGATAGGGTTGGGATTTAAAGCAAGCAAACAGATAGTAAATAAGCAAATTATATACGTATAAATTTAGTTTTAGCTTACAGTGATTCCTAATGTATTCTATTGTCCAATTTCACTAATTTATTAATTGTTTTCTCGCACGATGCTTCACTTCTCTTTCAAACAGCATGCACTCCAACATTACAAACCTCACACATTTAATCAACTTGACAGTGTCATAATTTTTTCCCCTGTTCATTCGGGTAGATTTAAAATTCTTTTCATTCTCCCCTCTCCGAAAGTGTAACTTTCTGTCTTGACAAAGGAGCTGAAAGTGGAAGTAAAACATGCTAAGTGATTGGTTATTAGGTGGTTGCTAGGTGTGAAAACTTTCGGGCCTAGGACAAAAAAGTAAAAATGTCAATTTAATTATGAATGTGATTGACAATTGTCAGAAAATGAAGTTTGTATACAGTTACCAAGGTATTGTTGACAACAAGCCACCTTATAATAATTTATTAATTTTATATTACAACTACTAATTCATTTTATTTTATTATACTGGAAGTACGAGGCTTGTTCAATTGAAATCCATCTTTGGTCAGGTTAGCCTTGGAAACAATTGTACTCACCTGACGTTTTGCAATGTTAGTGGTGTTTGTAAACTTCCCACTGGTCAGTTTCTCTCGTATATATATGGCAGCAATTTTAAGTATTGTGACTTTGAAATGACGTTTGTTGTTAACAATCCGACCAAATGTGAACAGCATGCGGTCATTCAATTTCTGTGTGCTGAAGGTTTGCAACTATTGGAAATTCATACATCAATGCAAGCAGTGTATGAAAACGCATGTTTTGCGTATCCAACTGTCAATAAATGGTGTCGAAAATTTAAGAATGGACGCGAAGGGACGAATGATAAGCCGTGACCAGGTGCAATGTGTATTGCATCAACAGACAGGTATATGGCATGTGTGGAAGGCCTGAATAGAGAAAATTGTAGAGTTTCAATCAGAATAATTTCAGAAAATGTTGGTGTGAGTATCGGATCTGTTCATAGCATTGTACACAAACTAGGCTACAGCAAAGTTTGTGCGCAATGGGTTCCTCGCCTTTTGTCAGAGAACCAAAAAAGCTTGAGAATGCGCCTATTCTTTCAACGCCTCACCGAATACAAACAAAATGGTAACGATTTTCTCTCGTTGATAATTGCTGGCGACGAATCTTGGTGTCATTACTTTGAAGAATCAAGTAAGCTGTCATCGATGCAATAGAAACACGCAAATTCTCCGCCACCAAAGAAGTTTAAAGTTCAACTTTCTGCCGGTAGGGCCATGTTGACATTTTTTTGTCGACCGTGAAGGACCCTTGGTGATAGAATTTACAGAACCTCAGGTGCATATCAACGCAAACCTGTATAATGAAACTTTGAACAAGCTCCATCAAGTAATAAGACGAAAACGTCCAGGAAAACTTTCATGTGGTGTCATTCTGCTTCGCGACAATGTTCGATTTCATGTTGCTAACATAGTGAAATAAAATCCACAGCGAAAGAAATGGAGGATATTAGAGCATCCACCCTATAGTCCCGATTTATCGTCTTGCGATTTTCACATCTTTGGGCCACTGAAAAAAGCGTTAAAAGGTAACCATTTTCAGTCAGACGAAGAAGTACAAAACGCCGTGAAAGAATTCTTCGAGCAACAACCACAAGATTTCTTTAGGCAGGGTATACATAGGTTGACGAAACAATGGGATATGTGCCTTAATCGTAGTGGTAATTGTTTGTAAATTTAGTTGTCAATAAATTTTTCCTGAACCAAAGATGGGGTTCAATTGAACAAGTCTCGAATGTAACAGAGTTAACTCTGTTCATTTCCAAATAAATAAATAAATAATTTTAAATACTGTCTGTGAAACACAACCTAACTCACGATACACGATTTCAGAACAAACTAAATTGTGCAATGTGGATGCAGCAGTAATGTGTGTTTTTACAGTCATTGGAAAAACACACAATCTGAAATTGGTTACTGATTTCCTAATGTAAACAATATTGTCATGCTATATCTAAAAAATTAGAGCTGCTATGAAAAAGAGTTATTTTTGGAATCAATGCATTAGAAATATTAATTTTACACATTTGTCAGGCTGTGTTATAATTATAGTTTGTAAATATTTATAATATATTATCAATATCCTTTATGTTATTTATTTATCAACACTTTAAGAAGTCTGCACAGATAAGTTATTACATGGTAGATAGATGTTTTTTGTTCACATCAATGCGATGATAATACACGCTCATACAATCATTACTAGAAATAGTTAACAAAGGTTCTAAAAGACGTAAGGACACTACCCAAAAGTAAGCATTGTCTTACTAAAGTGAGTACATATGGTCACCGTAGTTAGGGGATACTTTGAAGTATGGTTTCATTAACTACTCAACATCCCAACTAGTTGATACTCGACGGCTGGGATTAGCTTAGCAAATATTTTAATATCAGACCTTGCTGGTCAGTAACAGTATATTGTATACACAGAGACTGAAATTGATTGTTTTAGTCCTGCAAATTAAGGTTTGTGACTTGTGAATCTTTTTAATCAGCATAGGGATAAGGATTAAAATCACTTTAGTCATGTGCTATAATATGTACAACAGTTTTCTGTTTTTTAAGAACATTTAGTTTAAAATTAAACTCTGTATCTAAAACTTTATGATACATGCATACCCATTGATATGTAAAATCTAAGTGTTCCTTACTTTTTAGGAATGAGTTTCACATTGAATCTTCTTGGATTCACTGTCTTTTCAATTCCTATTGATTAAATGTAATGACTATAGTTTCATTTATGTTGTTTTAATTTGTCTAAAATTTATTGTGTGCATCATTTTCAATTTGGAGTTTAATTTTCAACTGCATTCCAGAAAGTAAAAATATTAACCTATATATATCACAGGACTAAACTGATTCTATTTAATCCCTTAGTTGATTAGGGGTGCTTAGAAAATAACCTACACCTACAGGCTAATCATTCAATTTAGTCCCTGGGTATATAATATACTGTTAGAAATTATAGTAACAATAATTTAAAATTTAATGGGCGCCAATTTTTGAATTGCCCGCTTTTCGAAGTAGTAATGCGGTCACCCACCACTGGCGCTGCAATACTTTTTTCTATTTCTTGGATTTTCTATTCTAAAGTTTTCTATGCCTCAACCTTACCTTTTCGTGTACTTCGCAGTTATATATTTTTTCGCTTAGCGTATATGAAAATGAATCATATTTGCCCTAAAAATGTGACTGAAAGTAAACCTTTGCGGCCCTAGGGCCACTAAACTCATAACAGCATGATTTTGTAGGTTTTTCACAGTCTAGACACCTATGACTATCATTGAGATTCATTTATTGCTACCAGCACCTCAAATACTTACCAAGTGCCTACAAATTCTGGTATTACTATCCATAATAATGCTCAAGGGATAATTAATATCAATTACTATAACAAATAAATACGTCAAATGTTATTAACCTTCTTCATTTTGTGTTATTTTTCCTATTTTTTTCTCTTTAATGCTAGGCGAAAAACAATAACAAATGTCATCTGTCAAACTATTTTCTCCAAATTCCTGAAGCAGAAAATACCCTAGATGATTAAAAGTGAAAATATCTAACTCCCCAAATATCCAAATCGCTAAATCTCCATAGCACTAAGAGGTACCTTTAGTGTGGTTTATCTGTGAAAATAGAACACGCATTTCAGAAGTCTTGTTTTTTTTTGTTGCTAAAACTATTGCAGACTGTTCTGATATGCGTGTTAAGTGATTTTGTTTTGTGTTTTTTAATAATATTCTATTTCTAACAATAAACCTAACGGAAGGACTTCAGAGGAGGGTTAAAAGAAAATACTACTGCGTACGGATAATCTAGTGCTTTAGACTTTATGATGATGTCATTTGAATTAAAATCGATCATCATCAAAAAGTAATTTATCTATTGCATTCTACTTTATGATTTCATACCTTTATGATACAAAATTTACTGAAATATATATAACCTCAGTTATTATTTTACCTACAAATGTTATTTTAAAAGCTTTCTCTATTCAATTTTTATAACTTACAAATTTTCCAAAACAGATGTCGCTTAAGTTACACTGTAGAACAAAATTTTTTGTCCTTAATACCTTCCTTACTAAGATTTCAATAGTTAGCGTAAATATAACATAAATAGGATTAAAAGGACGTATTTCAGGTAAGTAATGTATAATTTCATTGCTAGATAAACAAATACATTTAATTAATATAGAAAACGTTTGGACAAACTTCTTAATATTTCTGTATTAGTAAGAGTAGTTTATGTATTTATATTTGAAAGTACTAAATTATATACCCTATTCACGTTAAATATGGGATGACGTCATAATCAAATCAATGCTGCGTTGTCATAGTTGAGTTATTTCATGTGTATTTCCTGATCAGATTTATAATTTTTTCTTAGACTACATACGCGCTAGAAAGCCAAATAACTTCAAATTTCCTGAATGTTAACATTGTAACCTATGATCTTTGTTACTTTGTTTATTATTGAATAATTAAAGTTACATTACAATTTATTTTTTCTTTATATTAATAATAAAGTTTAGTCATTAGTCAGTGTCCAGAACCTTTGTAAAACTTATTGAAATTTTGTAGCTACTATGCATATTTAGATGTTTAGTGGAATGGCCAGATAGAAGAGATACAAAAGAATATGACTATTCCATTCAAAATAGCGTTTGGCCTAAAAACAGTGGCAATAGTAGAGTGTAGGATTTATATTAAAAAACCACCCAATCTCGAAACACATGTGAAAAGGTATGCACAATACGAGTCACGCACTTTGAAATTTTTAATAAGCATACTCCCTAAACAGTTATATCATTTATTTCAAATGCACATGTCGGTAGAACCAGTGATATACATTTATTTCTTTCGACTAGAGTACTCGACAATTTATTAGAGGATGTCCTCCATCGTTGGGAGGTAAACATTAACTGCAATATAGAACTAGAGATAACAAGAATGCTAGTAGTGTGCGCATTTATCTTAAAAATATAATTAAACTTTTAAAATTTAAAATATTGCACGAAGTTTTTCCTTTGGTTGTGTTTAAGAATGTGAGTTTGGAGACCAAGTTATTAATAATTTATGCAACAATGATTAACCTTACCTTGAGTCCAGGAATTGTACCATTAGGCTAAAATAAAACATAGTGCCATGATGAACAAAAAGAAATCTTTAATTATTATATCAAGTTAATTGGAATTGCATCCTTAAAACATTTATTACCAAATTAATTTATATAACTTGATTTGTATTCTGTAGTATGCTTTTAACTAAAACGAATAAGTATGTGTAATGTCAGATCTATTGAAGTGTTTTTTAATTAAAATACCTTTTTGTAGAATTAGTTTTTTACAAAAAATTCATTTCCAAAGTTCGAAGATGTTAATTAAAATAAACTAGAATCATCCAGCAATAAAAATAAAATTATACGCACTAGAAACATATTTATTCATTGAAGAAATACATCAAAACTGTGAGAATAAACTTGATCAAAAATTCATTTTCAGAGTTACAAGATGAATACTAAGAAAGGGTACTCAACAATTAGAAATATTTTGGAATATAAGTGCATGTTTTGAACAATTTATTTTATATTTTTTGTATTTATGTCTCATCATTGCTCCAGGGACTGTCATCGGCATCATTTGCACGTAGACTGATAACTAATTCTGCAACATCATCTCTATTAATTACTACTTCTCTATCCCACCACCTCTGAATTTCTTTTTCCGTGTGACGAATAGTGTCGGACCATACCCTAGGGGTTATAGTTGAAAGTGCTTCTTTCCATGTAGCCAATGACATTTCAACTTTTAGGGATATAGAACCGTATAGCAAAAATATAAGGGACGCGGGAGGAAATGTCATTATAGAAAATGTAGAGAAAGTGGGTAGATGGCAAGAATATATATAGGGAATTTATATGCAGGAGTAGAACTAACTGCATTAGAAAAGGAATCAGACATTGTGAATGATGACTTGGGATATCCTATACTTAAAGATGAATTTGAAACAGCATTAAAGGGTCTGAAAAATGGTAAGGCGCCGGGTACACATAAGGTGCAAGCGGAGACTCTAAAAGCCGCTGGCCAAGCAGTAACAGAACGTCTCTTTCAACTTGTAAGCTACATGTATGAGACAGGCGAAATACCCAAAGATTTCAAACGTAGCATCATAGTAACTATACCAAAAAAGAAAGGCGCAGATGGATGTAAAAATTTTCTAACAATAAGTTTGACAGCACACGTATCAAAAATATTAACTAGAATTGTACAAAGACGAATGGAAAAACGGGCTGAAGAAATACTAGGAGAAGACCAATTTGGGTTTAGGCGAAACAGGGGAACACGGGAGGCTATCTTAGCTCTGAGGGTGATAATGGAGAAAACAATAGAAAAAGGGGAAAGCGTGTATATAGGGTTTGTAGATCTGGAAAAAGCATTTGACAATGTAAAATGGAAAAAAATGTTTGAAAAACTCAAAAAGATTGGAATGAGTTATAGGGATAGACGGATAGTACATAGCTTATACAAAGAGCAAACAGGAGTAATAGAATTAGAGCAGGAACGTAGAAGTAAACATCAGGAAAGGGTAAGACAGGGATGTTCCCTATCCCTACTAATTTTTAACTTGTACATTGAGGAGGCAATGAATACTGTCAAATGCAGGAAGACATTTGGAATTACTATGCAGGGACAAAAAATTGATATGCTTTGATTTGCAGATGATATAGCGGTATTAGCATCTAGCAAGGAAGAGTTAGAAGCTGCTCTCAATGAAATGGAAACGGTTCTAACAGAGAGATACGGTATGAAAATTAACAAAAGTAAAACTAAAGTACTAGTATGCAAAGGAGGGAAAAATAAATCAAAAACAAGAATACAAATAGGTAACACGAACTTACAAGAGGTTAAGGATTTCTGCTACCTAGGAAGCCAAATAACGCAAGATGGGAAAAGCACAAAAGATATAAAACAAAGATTAGCACAAGGTCGTGCTACATTTAACAAGAAAAGGCAACTACTGTGCTCAAAGACCACAAACATAGAAACAAAGAAAAGATTGCTCAAAACATATGTGTGGAGCACAGCACTGTATGGCTGTGAAGCCTAGACAGTAGGAGAAGCGGACAAAAAAAAGGTGGAAGCCTTTGAAATGTGGTGCTACAGACGTATGATGAAGATATCATGGACAGACAAAGTTAAGAACGAAAAGGTACTAAAAATGGTAGGGGAAGAAAGAAATAACTGGAAAACGGTAAAAAATAGTAGAGATAGGATGATAGGCCACATGCTACGGCAAAAAGGAATAGTACGGAATATACTAGAAGCAGAGATAGGAAAAAAGAGAAGAAGAGGTAGACCTAGGTTAGACTACTGCACACAGATAGTGAAAGATGTAGGCTGCAGGAGGTTCAGGGAAATGTGTAGGCTAGCTCAGAAGAGAAATCAATGGAGGTACGCATCCAACCAGTCCCAAGATGGATACATTAATGACGAAGAAAGTAGCTGCACTTAAACATGATATTTATTATATACAAATACAAGCATTGGATGGGCAATATTCTCGAATTATGGTAATTGCGTGAAAGCATTTACTGGAAAACTATTATTTCGGCAAATGTCTAAGTGTTGGGGGATCTTGGCAGCCACAGGTTGCTTAACCCCCTTCAATAAATCTCTGTGAAATAGGGCATAACATTAGAAAACAATATAAGGGGAACCAAGCTGTATTGCTGTGTGAGAATTTCAGGGGACCATGTAGGTTAGTTTAGAAAAGAAATAAGTGCAGGTACATGTTCAACCAGTTTTGAGACGGGAAACCCAATGACGAAAAATAAACGCAGACAAATCTGATGATTATTATAAACAACTAGTTGTTTGTTGTGAAATATCTGCAACTAATGCTGACTGTGCGAAAAGACATATTGGAAAAAATATTAAATCAGTAAATGTTCAAGTGCTGGGGGAACTTGGCAGCCACAGGCTGCTTACCCCCCTTCGCAACCACTGAATGTCGGAGAAATAGGGTATATAATTGTAAAACAATAGAAGGTGACCGAACTGCATCTAACAGGAAAGAACGGCGCCTATGATGAAAGACAACAAACATAGAACAAAAAGTTGTTGAAAGCGTATGTGTGGAGCACAGCACAGACAATATGCCTACGAAATACGAGCAGTCTGAAAAGCAGACAGAAGAACAGAAGCGGCCTTTGAAATGCCGTGCTTCAGATGTTCGAGGATGGACAGACAAAGGTAATAACAAATAGGTTATAGAAACAGTAAGGGAACAAGGATATCTTTGGGAAAAAAATATGAGAAATACAAGGACAGAATACGTTCTAAGGCATTTTTGGGGAATAGTATGGGATATATGACAAGCAGAGATAGGAAAAAAGAGGCGGATGTAGACCTAGATCAGATAGTGATAGATGCAGACTGTGCAAATTTTGGGGAAATCTGTAGGTTAGTTCAGAATAGGAAACAATGATGGTACGCGTCTAACCAGTTTCAGGACTGAAGACCCAATGATGATGATGGATAGTCGTGATTGCGAAAGAAGGCAGTCTGTATGAACTACTATTTATGCATTTCCCAAATCAATTGACCACCTAGAATACAATAGTTACTCAATTTATCTGGAAAAAACAGTGTTGCCAATAGGTAGTTATTTTCTTACAGTCAAATTGTCAAATTTAATGAGCGTATATTTTGATATTTCCATCTAGTTAGCTGCTGCATAATACATTATTATTTAAAATTGTTACCTTCATTTTGTAAATCATTAATTAGTTATATACAATAATTTTTATCTTAAATTCCTTGACGTTAAACAAGAAAATTTATTCCGTAAATGAAAACTATCCCTTTCGTGTTTTAAAAATTGTATTGTAATTAATAATAAATATCCTATTTAGGTCAGTTGATAAATCTTTCTGCTCAGTAGAAAAATAAATATACTTTCTAAGAATTTCGTCCCGTGGAATTTACGCCTTAATTAGATAGGCGACTTTCCAAGTATTTCAATAATTAAATGCTGGTGTGTTTTCCCTTTTAAAGATTTCGGCGAAATTATTTCAATAAAATTAGGGTTTTCCTGCGTTATTTTTCTTGACGACAAGTTTACGTGCTTTAACTAAACAAATGTAACTTTGCATTTGCTGTTCGATTAGCAACCAGAAAACACGTTGTTTTGCTTCGTTCGTTTTCTTGATGCGAATTTCCGGCACGCATTATTTAGCGTGCTTCCTGCGGGGGACACGTTAATCCATTGAGCTGTGCTTCTTTTGGGGACTTCGAAGTCAAATGCGCTCTGCCTGGACGTAAGCTTGCCTGTTCGCTGACGCAGACCAGTGACTGGTTCTACCCTGATGCCAGTAACTCGAGGGTGAGTTCTGTTTTTGCTTTTCTTGGTAAGCGCTTCTGATTTCGGAACCAGAACGCCTGGGGTTTTACCGGTCATAGATGGCCATCCTAAATTAAATTTTTTACAAAAATTACTGAACTATTTTGGTACTTACTGCTTTTCTTTTTTTGATGAATGCTTTACTATTTGTTTTAAATAACTAAAAACTTACTATTTATCAATAGAAAAAAAATTGTTTAAAGACTTGCTGGCACAATTGAAAATGTTGCCATTATGCTTGTAAATTTAGTTTAAGTTTATCCTTACGATATTCTAGAGCTGTGGTTTTTAGGGTTGCATTTGATTCTTTTCTTTGCTTAATAGTTACTGTCAGGGGTTTATTACCTAGAAATTACAGCTCGCCATTTTCATGGATAATTTTTTTTGGAATGTTTGGGGGGTTTCTTATAATGTATTTATAAATTGGGGACATTGACTTTTTTGGGGTTGGGTTTTGGGAGTACTGTGTTCTGTATGTATATATATTTTTTTAATTATAAGTTCTTTCTTTTCCGTTGTATGTTTTGTTCTGTGTGTGAATGAGTGAGTGTTTATATATTTTTTTTCTATTTTTTTCAGGCTCTCCTTTCTTTACTTATAGGTTTAAAACCCCGCCCACTCGCCGCCTGAGCCCGGACTTACTTACTTCTTCTTTCTTTTTCTTGTTTTTTTTATGTTACGTCAATGTACGTAGCAAAATATACACATAATTAACTTTTGTTCTATAAGTTATAAATGAAACAATTGTTAAAACCTTTGAAATATAAATCTCATCACATTTTCATTCTATCAAACTCGACCTAACAACAATGCTAAATGTGGTAACATTAACAATATTTTGTAGATTGTTATAATATATGGTTACTTTAGAATGTGCAATGCTAGAACTGGATTTTTCAGTTAGCATCATTGTCTGATGTTTCACTTTCACCATCTATTCGAATAACTAATTCAATGGTTATGTCATCCCACATGAATAAAACTTGGTTGCCACCATGACTATGCCTTCCACTATGTTTATTGTATTATCGTTTTGCATGCTCCTAAACAATTTTTATTGGGTTAAATTGGCAGGTATATGGAGATAAACGGAGATCTTCGTGTTCATGATTCTCATAAGCTTATCCACTTCGCAACGTTTCTCTTTTCTGTTTAATTTTACTAAGGTTAAAAATTATGATTTAAACATCCATGAATTAAGTTGCATGGTATTCGTTATCAACCATTGCATTATACTGGTTTTATTCCCAAATTATGATGGCGTTTCTCAATCAACATTGAGTAATAAGGTGCATTGTCCTTTTTTTAGATTTGGAAGCAAACAATAAAAGACACCTGATAAAAACCCTGCCTTTCAACTTGCATGCATAACAACAAATAGTTTCCCATCATGGCTTCTTGGTTTTCTTACATTCTTACGCTTTAAACCCAAATTCTTACAGTTTAAAAACGTCGATAATTTATAGTTAAAAAGTCGATAAATACATCGCGCAAGCGCGATATAAAAAACCGAGCAACGCCGCTGGCGGAGGGTAGCGCTAACCTTTATACAGACTTGGCGCGCCCATCTATCAATGACGTCACCAATGCACAAATTTAAGACGCAATTATCGGAAAAATATATAAATTTAAGACAATAGATTATACAGCCATTACTTACATGATAGGTCCAGATTTCCACGAAGTACGCCAATCGTCCTTCAGGATAGATAAAGATGGTGGCTGCGCGTCCCTAAGGGCTACTGCTGGTCCTCTTACAAAAAACGGCAATTAACGGGGGTACGTCTGACGTACATCCAAATAGCTTGGACTCGATCTCAGGGCTCCACTCCGGAGTGGAATGCGGTTCTGCATACGGCTACAAATTCATCACCTATGTAGGGAATGGACAGGAAACATGGTAAAGGCGACAAACAAAGACAATTAGGCAAAGGAATCTACATAGATAAAGCTAACGATACGTTACCGAAAAACGTCCACTCCACTCTAGGGTTCTGGCAAAAAAGCCACGTTCAAGCGTCTAACGGAAACTTTTCCCCACTTTGTCCCTACTCCACTCGCGTCGCGCGATCTGGCGCAAACGCACTGTGACGTAACGGAAATACGCGCCTAGTCTTTTAAATTTATGGCGCGAAACTTCCGCACATCAGAATTAAACTAAAAACAATGTTTAAGTGCCAAATGGCACGTAACAACATTCATACATCGTTATCTTGCCATGCTTTTATAGGATTTTTTTAAACAACCATATTTCGTCCATGAAGACTGTGCCGTTTACTATCAGAGTTTATGTTTTTCTTATATACCGTAAGAAATTTAATTCTACAAATAACGAGATTAATTTTTCCATTAAAGCTCTGCGACTTCTCACTGTTATGAACTTAAGACCATTATCAATGTAAAATTCACTTCAAACTGGTATTACTGAAAATAATTTCTTTCTCACAAAGTTCTGTATTTAAAGATTGCACAATCATATGCTTTTTCGTAAGACAAATAATTTATTATCGTACATCATGTATACAGTATCCCTAATGATCATTTTGATACATTCATAGATGTCAATAGTCTTGATCGTCTTACAAGGCCTTTTTTCCCAAGATTGATTTTTAAAGAAGTAGCTACATGCTAAAACACAAACTTAAGAAATTTAATTTATAGGTAAGTTACGAAACTCCTACCTCTTGTACTGATTGTATTGAAACACTCATCTGGATAAATAATTATATTACAAGCTTTGATACTATACAACACAATATTTGCATTAATATATATATATATATATATATATATATATATATATATATATTATTGTGTAAGGGAGGGGTTATAGGGTTTCTAAAGGTATATTTGTATTAATAGGGTGTATGCCAAACGATAGGATTAATATTTCAGATTTAATAATTCAAAAACTATAAATTTTGCTATACTTTACATACGTTAAAGTATGTACCATTTCAGATTGAAACTTATATGCCAAAAGGTAGTAACATGACTTTATGACGTTGATATAATGCACGGTACTTGAGGTTTTATACTGAGTTGATATTTCATGAGCCAGTTGAGAGTACATTTGCCGTCGGAAAGCCGGACGCATTTATGGATATCTGCAATATAACAAAGCGTCCAGGTCGTGTATGAATTATTTGGCTTTTCCTTTTATAGAATCAAACTTTTAGACGAATTGTAAATCAAAATTTAAAGTGAATCAAAATGTAAAGGTTATTGGAGTTTAGTGAAGTGTTTTGGACCAATGGTAGAAATTTAAAATTATTATAAAGACTATAGCGAAGGTATGTTGGACACTGAAAGATAGGAGATTTGTTATTGGATGTTATATATGAAAAAATGTTATTGTAGTAAGCTAAGTTTGTTTAGTTAATAACTAAGCAATATAAATAATGGACTTCTTTTAAATTTGTTCAGATACAGACCTATTTATGAAACCTGCGTTAAAATTGTAAAATAGTTTTGAAATAAAAGTTTATTTGTGTATTCATCGAGTATTATTTAATTCAAGTATAAAAGGAGTTTATAAAAGTGTTTAAAAGTGAAAAGGGAAAGTCAGCGTGTATTTAAAGAAGATTTTGGAAGTGGTTATTGGTGTAAAGGAGAAAGCGACGGGATATTTATTGGAGAAGATTAGTGTTGGTTTTGAGATAGATTTGGGTATTACGGCAGCAGGATATTGGAGTGGTTAAAGAAAGCATCGACGACGTAAAGAATTTTGGGATTGATTTGAGAAGATATAACGGCAGAAGGACATCGTATGGATAATTGGTATAGCAGGATTAGGAGTGATTTGTATTAAGACAGCGGGATTGATTTGGTTGTGCGAAGAGAGAAGTAAGCGGGATACGGAGCAGAGGAACAGGAGATAGGAATACGGCGAGGAAGAATTGACGCAGGGAAAGTAGATAAAGGTTTTTACTAAATTCTAAATTGGGGTAACATTATTTCAGGTTTGGGGCATCAAAATTGTTTTACAAATACCTGGAGGCAGTGCGCAAGAGGACAATTTTGGAGAATCTTGTGTAAAAGTGCGTACGGCAATTTCGAACTTGAGCCAGCAGTCAAAGGAAGGCCTTCAGCGCAGTATATTTCTGGTAAGTACCGTGAATATATTAGAACGTCAGAAATTAAAGTCATAAAAGTTACATAAATTAATTTGACATCAGGCATCGTTGATCTAATAAGATTTGGCATATTAAAATAAATTTAGTACATTTCAAAAGTGGTAAAACAAACGAGGGTGCAGTTTGGTTGGGTATTGCACATCTACTCACGATTGAACCCACGGTGAGTAGGTGAGAAAACCCTGAGATTAAAGTTTCAAATAGTCGAGGCATATAAAATATAGTAATTAGTAAAAGAAAAACCAACCAAACGTTTGCTAAAGCACCTCAATTTGAAATCATTGTGACGACGACAAAAGTCGTGTAATAAAATCTTGTTTAAAGGAGGAGTAATTATATTATATAAAATAGTAGAGACAAAAAAACATAGCAATTAGATTTCAAGAATATATATATATATATATATATATATATATATATATTATATATATATATTACTCAAATTTAGACCAGAGTAGAAAATTAATTAACGACATCAAATAATTTTAATCACCGTGTATAAGGAAGCTTTTGGAAAAAGTACGCGTAATTAAAGGTCTACTGTGAAGATTTAAATCATTCAATTAGAATGTAGGGTTTGTATAGAATTTTATTAGATAATACGCGTTATTAAAACCGTGGAGCATAAAAATTTATTCGTTTCATTAAAAATAAGGGATTTAAATTATTCACTAGACGCTTTCTATAAAAAGAAGCAGAATTAAAATGCTCAACTTGTATGTAATTTAATTGTTCCAAGTATAAAGAAACAAATAGAAATTACCTGCGAAATTTATATTAATTAATTCAAGTTTTAAGTAACGGGTATTAAACAAAGTGTACAAATAATAATTAATATTTAATTTGTATTCACTAAAAATTAAAGGGTAGAAGTCAATGCCATTCATCATTATTTTAATTGGAGTTAATTGAACGATTAGTAATATATAATATGCATAAAAGCTCTTAAAAACCCAATAATACCAAATATGAGACGCGTTGCTGGCTAACAAGTGTGTCTGGAAGGTTGAAATACGTGGAATATCCAAAGCGTAGAAGTGTTATTTAAAATGTTACGATTGAACACCTGCGTATTTTTAAATGTCGAGTTCTGTTAATTTATTTGGATAAACATGAAAATTCTGCGTATATTGCAAACGGTCGGATAAACCGTAGCTTATATTAACTAGTAAGGCTAGATGAGGGGTTATTTAACTCAAGTAAGTCACGTCGCGAATCCACGTGGATTGAAATAACCGATAGTAAAGAATATCGATTTGTACCACTCAGACCAGGGTAGAAAGAGACGAATAAAATGCGCAAGGCAGAGACACAGATAATAAAAGGCCAGATTTGAGCAACGTCACTAGGAAGCGATTGGTTGAAATAATAGGCAGATATGAGAGGTAGAAACAACAATTTCTAGATAAAATTAATTAGTTATTTGCAGACGCGTGACGAGACGTGTGAAAATTTCTTAGATTTTGAACTGGCACGAGTGCAAATTTTGTAGAATCGCTGTGCCGGACTGTCGAGAAGGGAACAGAGAATGCGAAATTCTGAAAATTGTCAGTTGCGGGACAAATCCGACGTGCAGGCAAGCTATTATATAAACCCGTGATTATAGGTGTTTCGCTCTCTTATATTTTTAGATTTTTGATTACTTTAAACAGTTTTGCTCTTTTTACTTTTGCTGTTATACCATACTTCAAGCAGAATACGCGCTACGATACAAATTATTATGCATTTGTGCACTTAGAAAAGATAGATAAGTGGCGATAAATAAATACATTTAAGTATGCAGCTTTGTATAGCGTGAACGAATTATGAATTGCTTTGCTAATTTTCGGGGATATACATAGATGAGTTCCTGAGAAGTCCTGAACCAATTTAGACGAATGGTTGTGTAAGAAAAATTTTAAAAGCGATCAGAATCTGAAGCCGTAAACATAAACCAGCTGGAATGGTGGGATGAGCAAGTCCGATGTACATTGAAGCCACGAGTGCAGTAACCTTCAGGTAAATTATACTATTTTGTTCGAACTTTGATATTTTGGTGTGTGTTGGATATCTTTATGGTTTGTTTGATAAAATAGACAGTAGTGAATTTGTATAAACAACAAATTTTGTAATTTTAAGGTGAAATTTTCTTGTATAAGTAGAAAGGAGTATTTAGCAGTTTATGTTTTGATTATGATGAAAATTTGGGTCTGTCTTTGAGCTCAATTAGACTAACCTGTTTAATTAACGTAAAGGGGTGGGAGATGCTCCCTTTTATTCAGACTTAGGTCTGCACATATTGTAACTTAATTAGTATGCATCCTACCAGGACTTTAATTCTGGATGCAAATTAAAAATGATGACAAAATTTGAAATGGAAATTTTATAATGCTGCAATTTATGCTAAAATTTAATTTTGAAATTTTAATGTATTGTGAATATTGGTGTAAATAGAGTTAACGTTGATGTTTGTGGTAGGAATGTGTTTTTTTTTATGAATGAGGATGAAAGTTTTAACTAGGTGAGCAGCCGAGGCGGAAAGAGTAAAAAGGCGAGTATCAGAAGAGAATCACAGCAATATATATATATATATATATATATATATATATATAGATATATATATATATATATATATATATATATATATATGTATTGCCGTGGAACCTATCTAATTGCCTCCATAACAAAAATATTCGAAAATTTTATTTTCAAAAACTCGAAAATAAATTTCCCACAATAGAAAAATTTGAATAAAAATAATCTCTTACCCAGATTACTCTCTTCATCACCTTAATTCTTCTTCAGTTCCCAGTCTAGCTCAGTTGGGTCTCCTCTTGGATACATAGATTCACTATTATACTCTGTATCGTTCACGCACACTCATAATAAAACCACAAAATAATACAACCATCATACAATATTTATTTTGTCACTATTTACAAATAAAATTCACGATTATCCACATTTCAGAGATCAAGTTACACCTCAATAAATCTTATTTTTGCACTGTCCTGGATTTTAATTTTCAAATATTAAACACATTGAATATACCCAGAGTAAATGGGCCCTGAATAATACCTTATTTTCGTACTTTATTTATAATTTATTTTGAATTTGTATACTCTGGAGTATGGTGAGCTCATGATAACTCAGTTAATTATGAATAATGTATGCTTTTGTACTTCGCATACTCTTACAACAAACAAAAAAAACAAACCCATGTACTCTTCACAATAAAAAATTTTAATTCCTGATGGAACGTTAATAAGCTTTATATACACCTTTAGATTTCTATTGAAATAACTTAATAAAGTATTATTTTCAATACGCAAAATAATGCATAATCTCTTCAAAATTTACTCTCACACGTCACATAATTTTCATAGTTTCATAGTTTATAACAACAACAATTTTAAAGCGTTACCTAGAATTTGTTGAAGACCTCTACTCCGTTGATGATGCGGTAAAGTTGTTTCGCTCTGCTCTGCTATCCGCCTCTAGCTATTTGTAGAAGAACCCCATTTAAGTTGTGCTGCTTTCCCGGTGCTTCCAATTCCAAATCCAAATTAATTCCACTTCTTTCATACTTGCGTACTTTCGTTTAATTTACTCTAAATTTACGTTACTTCACGTCACTTCCCGAGCTTGTTTAAAATAAATGTTGCACCTCAAATTAAAATTTAGACTTGCCACTTATTCGCGTATCAAATTATGAGGCCAACACTGTACTTTTGAAATAAAATAATTTTATATACTTACAAGCTCGTTCGTAGTCTGAAGTGATCAAAGCACTAAGAGAACGATGAAATAAGAGAGAGCCGTGCTAATTCGCCTCGAGTATTTAAATGCTTCGACTGTAACCTTTCCAGACCCTCTTACCGTGAAAAATCTAATTTAAAATAACACTTCCCCAAATTTTGTTTCAACCGTTTTCGAAATCTCCGAAATTTAGCGCGTCGTTACGATATTTTCCAATAAACCCGACTTCAAATATCCCCGTGTTTGTCTGTTTTAAAACTAACGATATCGACCAATAGTATATGCATTGAGACGTCTTCAAAATCCCGCCTATCTTAACGCTGTCCCCATATTATATCTTTCCTTCTAACCTTGTTTGAGTGGTAGAAAATCGATATTCCTGTCCGCGTTCTATTTACTCCATGTGGACCAAATACGTACTTTTTGAAATGCACTGTCCGTATGCCTGTCTCATTCCGACGTATTTCATTGACCCTCTATCCTTTCTGTACTTTAAGGAAATTTTTAGTTAACATTTACGCGAACCCCCCAGCCGTTTACCCGATATTCTTTGAAACTTGTTTGTTATCTATAAAAATAAGGGAAACTTGACCTTTAGAAACATGCAGGTGTTTAATTAACCGACGTTTTAACACAACATTTCTAGGAGCTTCTTTTCATGGTATTTCAACCCAACCGATTTATTTGTTTGTTATATCCAACGCTATTCGCCTTGGATTTATTGATTTATCATGCTTTTATGCGTATTAGACGTAATTAAACTCCATTAAATTAATAAATAAATTGCATTGGCTTCTAAAATTTATTTTCTTTACGAACCTAACTCAATTTTATTCATTAATTGTAAATTTTTTGTTAATACTTGTTACATTAAACTGAACTAAATAAAATAACCTTCGCACGTAAATTCTGGTTGTTTCCTCTATACAGGGTGTTTCAAATTGTTTTGTTTATAGTTAAATTTAACCTTTTAAAACCACTACAATATATATATATATATATATATATATATATATATATATATATATTGCTGTGAAATGGGCCTTTGGTCACGGGAACTGGTACTTTCTGCTGATCATTCGAGCCCCACAGATTGGGCCGTCCAGATTGCTGTGATTTTTTTCTGATAATTGCCTCTTTACTCTCTCCGCCTCGGTTGCTCACCTAGTTAAAACTTTCATCCTCATTCATAAAAAAAACAAACACATTCCTACCACAAACATCAACGTTAACTCTATTTACATCAATATTCATAATACATTCAAATTTCAAAATTAAATTTCAGCATAAATTTCAGCATCATAAAATTTCAAGTTAAAATTTGTCATAATTTTAATTTGCATCCAGAATTAGAGTTCTTGTAGGATGCATACTAATTAAGTTAACAATATGTGCAGACCTAAGTCTGAATAAAAGGGAGCATCTCCCACCCCTTTACGTTAATTTAACAGGTTAGTCTAATTGAGCTCAAAGGCAGACCCAAGTTTTCATCATAATCAAAAACATAAACCTGATAAATACTCCTTTCTACTTATACAAAAAATTTTACCTTAAAATTAAAAATTTGTTGTTTATACAAATTTACTACTGTCCATTTTTATCAAACAAATTATAAAGATATCCAACACACACCAAAACATCTAAGATCGAACAAAATTGCATAATTTACCTGAAGGTTACTGCACTCGAGGCTTCAATGTACATCGGACTTGCTCATCCCACCATTCCAGCTGGGTTATGTTTACGTCCTAGGATTCCTGGTCGCCTTTAAAATTTTTCTACACCACCATTCGTCTAAATTGTTTCAGGGCTTCTCAGGAACTTATCTATGTATATCTAAATCTTGTTTTGTGGATCCAATCACGTTTACGAATAACATTTGATTACTCACTCCCGAAAAATAGCAAAGAAATTCATAATTCTTTCACGCTATACCCTACGCCTATTTTTATTTATTTATTTATCGTTACTAATTTGGATTATTGGTACAGTAATACTCGCAAATATAACTAGACTTTATTACTTTGTATCTTCTCTAAGTGTACTAATAACTTTTATTGTAGCACGTAATCACCACGTATTCTACTTAAAGTATCGAATAATCAAAAAAATAAAGAGCAAAACTGTTTAAAGTATTGAATAAAATCAAAAATCTAAGAGAGCGAAACTCCTATTAACACTGGTTTATGTAATGGCGCGCTTGCAAGTCGAATTTGTCCCGCAACGGACAATTTTTAGAATTTCGCATTCTATTTTCCCTTTCGACGGCTCGGCACAACGATTCTATTAAATTTGCACACGTCCAAGTTGAAAAATCTAAGAAATTTCTACACGGCTCGCAACACGTTCGAGAACAACTAATTAATTTTACACACCAACTGCTATGCTTTCCCCTCTCATGTTTGCATCTTATTTCAACCAATCGTAGCCCTAGTGAAGCTTCACAAATCACGCCTTTATTTTCAGTGTCTCTGCTTTACGCGTTTTATCCATCCCTTTCTACCCTGGTCTGAGTGGTACAAATCGATATTCTTTATTATCTGCTATTTAAATCCACGTGGATTCCTACTTGATTAAAATAACCCCTCATTTAGCATTTCCTGCTAAAACATCCGACCGTTTCCAATATACGTAGAAGCGGCATGTTTATCTATTCAAATTTATTAGAATTTGGCATTTAAAAGTTTGCAGGTGTGTGCTCCTAATGAACGTTTTAATATAATTCTCCGAGCTTTGTTTCATGGTATTTTAACCTTCCTTTTAGCTGTTTGTTACCAACCTTGGATTTGCACAGGCTTTCATGCTTATTATATATTACTAATGGTTCAATTAACTCCAATTAAAATAATAATGATTGGCATTGTTAATTTTTAGCGAATACCAATTAAATATTAATTATTATTTGTACACTTTGTTTAATACCCGTTACTTAAAAATTGAATTAATTAATATAAATTTCGCACGTAATTTCTATTTGTTTTTTTATACAGGGTGATTAAAATTATTTGATGTCGTTAATTAATTTTCTACCCTGGTCTAAATTTTAGTAATATATATAGTTATTCTTGTCTATTAATAATAATATAATTACATGTTTGTATTATTCCGAACGTTGCAAAAATGGGATGATCAAGTTATTAGTACATGAATTATGTATATAACTAGATTCAATTTCCTTAAATGCAAGACGTAATTGAAAATCGTTAACAAGAGCCAAGCTTCAGTAGTATTAAGTATAACATCTTCTAAACAATTAGGCTAGATAGCTCAATTGGTTAGAGCACTGATCCGGAAAATCAGAGGGGTGCAGGTTCAAATCCTGCTGTAACCGTTCTTTTAGTGGTTTTCAATTACTAGTTCGATTTGAAATGGTAATTCAACTTTAAAATACAAAGTTGGGTTTTCATTTCATCTTAATAACTATTAATATATATTAAGCATTCATTTGCATCCCAAATGTGGATTATTCTTGTCTATTAATTATATATATATATATATATATATATATATATATATATACAGTGTGTACAGTATAAAATGCAGTACATGGGGATCTTGGAAACTGTAGGAGATACGATCTTGGTTATATGGGACAAACGTTGCATAATCATGAGGGTATCTAAGATCGGTTTTCAAATTTCAAAAATTTTTCATAGGTTACTAGACAGAGGCAAAAACACAAAATTGACGATTTCTTTATTTGCTCGTAGTTAGTTCACTAATTGAAATAGAATGTTCAAATTTGGTACATCATGGTAATTCCCCATTGCGCTTCACATTTTCAACTTAGATTTTGTCTAGGGCATCTAGATTTTGCGTGACGATGTTCAACTTTTAATTTTTAAATAGCCGCCATATTGGATTTTTACATTTTTGAAATGCTAACCAAAAACCCTTTCTAAAGAGGTATAACATGGCTATGTTTGATTGAATCAAAATACTAAAAATCACATAATTATGTTTTGGTTGTAGTAGGCTTTAATTTCCATTATGACAAAGAGAAACAATTGCTCTAAAAATTTTAAACTCAATTTTCAGTGGTAATAAAAACAGTAAAAAACGTAGAAAATTGAAAATAAATCTGTATTAATCAGAACTTACATAACTATGCATTAACAAAGAATAAATACAAACTAGCATCTATTCAATACAAAATATTATTTAAGCTGTTTTTAGTTGTCATTCATGTTCAGACAATTGCAAATTAACAATCAAGGAAAAAAAATATAACAATAGTCAGCCACATGAATTAATTATTTATTATAAATGTTCAAATAACCCCCCATATATATCAAACAATGAAATTTAATGGCGAGTGACTCAATATTAGCCACAAGGGCATCCTGTCGACGCGTTTCGCCCTTATTGGGGCTCATCAGGACAGGAGTAGCAAAGATGTAATATTTAACACTTTAGCACAAGAATTTTTTCAAAAAATTAAAAGAATTTCGGGGATATACACGGAGTTACTGTTAACATAGATGATGTGATAATAGCTGCTAGTACTCCTTCAGAGCATGATGTTATTCTAAAAAAGGTAGTTGCTAGGGCTAAAACTTTGAATATCAAATTTAACAAAAACAAAATATAGTTCAAAGTAAATAGTGTCAAATATCTAGGGCATGTTTTTGAAGTTGAGGGTATGAGTCCTGATCCTGCTAAAGTTGATTCTATTCAAAACTTGGCAATACCAAAAAATAAGAAAGAGTTACAAATCATACTAGGTATGATAAATTATTTAAGGGCATTTATTCCTAATTTAGCGGAATTAACAGCTTCATTGAGACAGCTATTTAAAAAGACATAATCTTTGAATGGATGGAGTGCCATACACTGGCATTTAATAAAATAAAAACTATTTTGAGTAAAGCACCAGTGTTAGGGAAATTTTGATGATAAAATAATGCCCGTAATTTAAGCAGATGCATTGAAGGATGGTTTAGGTAGTTCTCTCAAGCAAAACAAAAAACCTGTTGCATATGCTGCAAGAGCATTGAAAGATACAGGAAAAGAATATGCCCAGATAGAGAAAGAATTTCTAGCTGGGCATATGCATTAAAAATGTTTCACTATAATGTTTATGGCAGAAAAGTTAAAGTAGTAACTGATCATAAACCCCTTATTTCAATTATGAAAAACCAATATCAAAAATTGATAATTCTAGATTACAATGTATAAAATTACACACCTGAAAAGTACATGCATATAGCTGACTTATTGTCTAGAAATTTTGTTAATGAAGTTGACAAGAGTCAAGAATATGTAAATGAAATTATTTAGTTAGTAGTAGTTAATTTGCAAGTAAGCGAAGCTAGAAAAGATGAGTTCAAAAAGTGTATATTAGAAGATCACGAAATGAGCGAATTAAAAAAACATGTTATGAAAAGTTGGCCTAAAAGGTACAAACTACTTAATAATCTAATTAAGACATACAGGAAGTTTAAAAATGATATTCATATTGCCGATAACTTATTGTTTTATAAAACTAGAGTGATAGTTCCAAAAAGAAAGAGAGTAGAAAAGTTAAAAATATTGCATGAAGGTCACTTTGGCATGACAAAGACAAAACTAAGAGATAAGGAGGTTTTGTTTTGGCCACAGATGTACAATGAGATTGATAACATGGTAGTCGAGTGTAAAATATGTGAAATGTACAGAAATAGTAAACGCGAAACAAGGTATGATATCTCATGAAATTCCCAAATATCCTTTTCAAAAAATAGGAATGGACTTATTAGATTTTGGCAGTAAAAGTTACTTTATTATTTTTGAATATTATTCTAAATGGTTAGAGCCGATACTAAGCAAACAAAAGAGCAAGAGAAGTTATTTCAAAACTGAAGCATGTTATTGCTACACATGGGTACGAAGTGTAATCATGGCCGATAATATGCCTCTCAGGTCTTGTAAGTTTAGAGAATTTGCCAGATTGTGGGATATAACTATAGTAACATGCAGTCCACATTACAAGAGGTCAAATGGACTTGCGGAACGAGGAGTTCAGATAGCAAAAAACATTTTGCGTAAAAGTTGAGGCATTGACATAGCACTTTTCGAATAACACACTACACAATTACCAACGCTCAATGTTGCACCATGCCAGCTGTTATTCAATAGACGTGTAAAAGCTAGGTTACCCATTATAGACAAGTTACTAAAACCAGAAATACAAAATACTAGTGATATAGGTGAAAAGATGAAAATTAAACAACAGTTGTATAAAAATTATTATGATAAGCACACTAAGGAGTTGAAAGATCTTGAAATAGGTAATAGTGTATTAGTTAACATAGATAGGTCACGAAATAAAGAATGGGAACAGGGTGTTATAGTTAGTAAGGCAGAAACACCACGATCATACTTTGTTAAAACTGAAAAAAATTATATTGTGCGTCAAAACAGACAGCATTTACGGAAGTCAGTAAATGAACCAAAATTTGAACATAACATCGACAAGGAAAGTGTTACTGATACTTGTGATTATGAGAAGCATAATGTAAGTTTAGAAAATAATAATAATGATAAGTCGCAAGTTACCAATTTTGATATAACAGATTGTAAGAGGGTACCTAAAATTCCCTCAAGTTTTAATGATTATGTTATGTATTAAAATTATATTATTTTTCTTAAAAAAAAAGGTGCTGTAAACCTTAATAAATGTAGTTGGTGAACAAGACACAATGAGATATTATAAAAACTGACATTCACAGTGAGGAGCCTGTCAGAAACTGCGTGTAATAAAAATGGAAAGTTATTTTTTAAATAAACTGATGTTAAACAATTAATAGTGTTATTATTATTATTAAAAGCAACAACACAACATTCGTGGATATCTTTATCTTTTAGTTTCTTAAAGTCAAAGTGCCTTTTTCCATTTTGTTGGCGTATTTTACGAGCTAGTGAACTGTATCGACGACGAATGAATTATTTAACATGACAAAGCATTGTAAGTACGAAAATTAAAACTTACCAGTGCTTGCGATCGCCATGTTAACCAAAACGATGTTGATGAGCAACTAACTCCTTATCAGTCCTCTATATGGCGAGTGGGAATGACGAAGATAACCGAAAATAATGCCCATAAGGCCGCGAAACTCAAAATAACTAAATGTTACTTAAACATTCCCCCCACCGTAAAGGGACTTTACCGAAAAGAAAATTATCCAAAAAATGTCCCCAACCCAACCAAACAACGAAAACGAAAATATTGGAGACACGACACTATAAAGTTTACAAAGTTTAAGCCGAACCTATTGGTTCGGTAGAGGACAGAGTTTTACCACTGGCCGTTTATAACTACCCGAATTTGTTCGAACTGTCACAACACGAACCTTACCGTCACTACTCGGATGTAGCTCAATTACACGTCCAAGCTTCCATTGTAACGGAGGCGATAGTTCATTACTGATAAGCACTAAAGTTCCTATTTTTAGAGGATTAACGTCAGTTAAAAAACGACTACGTTGCTGGAGTGTATTGAAATACTCCCGGGGCTCCAACGATTCCAAAATTGTTGTTGCAGAGCTTGCACCCTCTGCCAGCGTGATAAACGAGACATTTTCAAAACGGATAGATCATCTTCAAAAAATGTGTACCTAAAGGGTCAATAGTAAGAAAATGACTTGGGGTTATCGCTTGCAGATCATTTGGATCTGAGCTACTAGCAAACAAGGGTCTCGAGTTCAGCAATGCTTCAATCTGAGAGTGAACCGTAGAGAACTCTTCAAAAGTAAGTATGTTCTCACCTATAACTTTATATAAATGCGATATAACGGATTTGATCCCGGTTTCCCAAAGCCCTCCCATATAAGGTGAAGCGGGTGCGTTAAAATGCCAAATTAAATTTTCAGCTTCTACTGCTGATCAAAAATATTCAAGAATTGCTTTATTAGCAGCAATAAAATTTGTTGCACAATTACTATATACGTGACTGCACGAGCCTCTACGAGATAAGAAGCGATGAAAAGCTGCCAAAAATGCCTCGGCTGACAAGTCCGAAGCACATTCCAAATGGACAGCTTTTGTAGAGAAGCAGACGAATAAGCACAAATAAGCTTTTAAAACCTTTGCTCCTTGAAGTTTACTAGAAGTAATAGAAAACGGCCCCCCAAAATCAACACCTACTACCTTGAAGGCTTTGATCTGCGAAACTCTTAATTCAGGCAGGTCTGCCATGAATGGAGGGGTAATCCGAGTGGGGTTAATTCGAAAGCAAGTCAAACAATTTGACAAAATTGAGCGAATCGCTCGCTGTGGCGATAAAATCCAGAATTGTCTCCGCAGCAAGGCTACGAGAGTACTATAACCTGGGTGCAAATATATTTTGTGATAGTGTTCTATGATCAGACGAGTTAAATTCCCTTTTCTAGGTAACAAAATGGGATACTTTGAATTATAATCTAAAGACGAATTTCTCAGACGACCTCCAACTCCAACGACATTTTCAGAGTCTAGGAAAGGGTTTAGTTTGCGAATAGGGCCAGTACAGAGCTTTCCCTTTTTTAGCTGAGTAATTTCAACTTTAAATTCAATTTCCTGAACTAATTCAATTATTTTATTATTATCTTCCCGTGAACTCGATATACGAGACACAATGGCAGTTGGTAGCGCTAATCTTTATACAGATTTTGGCGCGCCCATCTGTCAATGACGTCACACAATAAGCAAATTTAATTGCGCAATTACGCGATAAATATCATAATAAACATTACAAATGCAGTATAGACAATAAGATACTCACATAAATAGGTCCAGCTTCCCAGGAAGTACGCCAAGGATGGCATCCCACCGGATAACGTCCTTCACGATGGCTGGAGCCCCCTTTTAGATAATTAACGGAGGGTACGCCCAGCATCCTTCCAAAGCGCTCCGACTAGCTACGCGGTCATGGACATCCGGTTCGTCCTAGGCTGTTTCAAATTGTCTTCTACCTATGTAGGGAGCGAATAAGGAAACAGGTATAAGGGCGACAAACAAAGATAAGCAAGGCAAGGATCTACATAAATAAAAGATACAGACACGATACGATACCTAACACGACCACTCTTCTCGAAGTCCCAGGCAAAACAGCCACGTTACAGAGTCCCCCGGAAACTTCCCCCACTTTTTCTCCGCCACTCGCGTCGCGCGATCTGGCGCAAACGCACTCTGACGTGACGGAAATACACGCCAAGTCTTTTGAATGTTAAGGCGCGAAAACTTCCGCACATCAAAACTAAACTAGAGATGTCTAGTGCCCAATCTGTGGCACGTAACATTATATAAAGACTCATGCAATTCCTTAATTGTAAATAATCCCAAATGTGGACCCTTTTTACGACACCGATTAAGAAATCGCAAACAGTATCCGAAAATTCTTTGTAATTTAGGCAAAGACGAATATTTATCAATGAGGGTCGAACACCATTCTACCTCTACGACTGCTGTTAGGCAAATATTCTCTTTAATTTCCTCTTTTGTTTCCTCCAAAAGAGGTTGAACGGGACAACTATTTGACAAATTTAAGAGAAAACTGGGACCAGACCACCAAAGCTCATGATTGAGCAACTGAGAAGGTAAACAACCTCTACTGGCCACATCACAGCAGTTCTCTTGTGATGAGATATAAAACCAATGATTACTTGGCAATTGTTCTTGAATTAAGGCCACTCTATTGGCAACGAATGTTAGTAGCGATTTCGCTACTATCGCAGAACCCATGCAATTCACAACTAGTGTGACAATCAGAACTCCAAAATCTAGGAATTGAAAGTTTCTGTAAACACGATAATTCCGAATGGAATGTTTTCCAAATATTAACAATTTCCACAGGCAACTCCTGATCCCAATCTAAGCTCAAGATCCATAATTTCTGAATCAAATGCTTAGCGAATACGACAACTGGAGACACAAAACCTAATGGATCGAATATTCTTGCTAACTCGGATAGCATCTCTCGTTTTGTGAAACTAGTTTTGCGCACACAACTCTTGTACGAAAAGCAATCTGTCTCAGGACTCCACTGCAAACCCAAAACTTTTATAAAGGATACTTCATCCTTATCAAACGATATTGAATAGTGTAATGAAGATTCTAAACCATCCAACACTGCAGGATTATTACTGGCAAATTTCTTTAATTTAAAACCTCCTCTTCGCAACAACAATATCAATTCAGAGGCCAAGAGACGAGTGTCATTTATGGTGTTACCTCCAGAAATTAGGTCATCAACATAAATGTCTGTTTGTAAAACCTTCGAAGCCTTAGGAAAGTCTAACGACTCATCCAGGGCTAATTGTTTAATTGTACGTAAGGCCAGAAATGGGGACGAACTTACCCCAAATGTTACTCTGTTCATTACATACTCTCGAACAAGTTCCTTTGTATTAAATCTCCAAAGGATTCTTTGAAAATCCCGATGATCCTCATGCATGAGAATCTGATGATACATTTGTTTTATATCCGAAATAAGAGCATATTTATGCTGTCGAAAGTTCAATAAAACCTCCACGATATTTGTGTGTAACTTTGGACCTGGTTCCAAAGTATCATTCAACGATATGCCGTTGGAAGACTTAGATGAAGCATTCATAACTACTCTCAATTGAGTGGAGGTGGAATGACGTTTCAACACTCCATGGTGGGGAATATAATAAACATTAGGCTGCCTCGGCTCACCTACCAAAGACATATAACCCGAGTCAATATTATCCTGCATCGCCTTTTTATATAACACACTCATTTCAGAATTTTTCGAAAGACGTTTTTCTAATGCTAACAAACAACGAAGAGCTGTCGAATAGCTCTCTCCAAAAATAGGTGGACTACTGTCCTTAAAGGGTAGTGAAACCACATATCTACCCGCCTCGTTCCGAAAAATGAGTTTCCTTAAAATACTCCTCACAAGGTTCAACCTTGTTATGGGCAGGAATTTGTTCCAGCTCCCATAGTTTTTTAATATTTTCCTCTAATACGGATTCAACGAAATAGCACCTAGCAGTATTTCCATTATTAGAAGCCACTTTACCCATAACCACATATCCGAAAATGGTATTTATGGCTGATGGCCCAATACGATTGGGACTTGATATGACCTGACCTAATAATATTTGAGGGAACATATCAGCCCCAAGCAACAAATCAATTGATCCCTTTGAATCAAAATAAGGATCCGCAAGATTTAAATTTTGTAAATGATTCCAATCGCTACTTGAAATATTAATCACAGGCATGTCACTGCAAATTCTCGATAATATTTGAGCTGTAACAGCCATTGAAGGAGATTTACTATTACGTGATTGTAACGTAAGAGTTACTACTACTCGACTACGTGTGGTAGTCTGACCAAGACCTTCAACATTCATTGAGGAGTGACTCCGGCCGATGCCCAACTTTTGTACACAGTTCTCTGTGACGAAACTAATTTGGGATCCGCAGTCTAATAAAATACGAATGGGAACTTTCCCATTAGCTACTGTTAAAACATTTACAATAGCAGTACCTAAAAGAACGGTAGCTTTCGATTCTGCCATACCTGAAAAAGCCGTAGAACTTGACGTTTTTGATGTAAGCTCCGAAGCAGGTTTCGATTCAACATTCACTGCAGTCCTCGATGAATCACAAGCAGATGCAATCGAAATATTTGCATCCCTAATGAAGTACTCCATAAAAACCAAGACCAATATAGATGCATATGGTCTTAGTATAGCAGTAATAAAAAATTGTATAAATATCCTGATATCTCTCCTGACTAAATTAATAAACTCATGCATCAATAATAATACTTTTCCGAACTGCCTTAAAATAGCTAAGGTTAATCCAGTACTAAAAAAAGGGGACCCAAATACACCATCAAATTACCGCCCCATATCCTTATTGCCAATATTTGCAAAAGTTATTGAAAAAATTCTTAGTGAACAAATGAAAATATATTTTGAAGCAAATAATCTATTTTAGTACGAACAGTTTGGGTTTAGAAGAAATAAATCCTCCACCTTAGCTATTCTGTCTCTAATCAAGGAAATCACTATTGGCTTCGAGAAGGGAGAATTCTGTCTGGCATCCTTTCTTGACTTAAGTAAGGCCTTCGATTGCATAGAGCATGACTTATTGTTACAGGGAAGTTGTTTATTAATCGAATCATTTTTAAGTAATAGACAGCAATTTGTGACACATAAGGGTGACAACTCGGGATTAAGAAAAATAAAGTAGGGGGTACCGCAAGGATCTATACTAGACTCGATACTGTTTTTAATATATGTGAATGACTTTTCCAAGAGTTTAGCTATAAGTAAACCAATCTTGTTTGCAGATGACACAACTTTGATATACTCATCGCCATCATTAATAAATCTAATTAATCTCAGAGCCATATTACATACTTTTCAGTCATTGCGTGGTTTTTGTCTAATAAGCTGTTACGTTATTAGGGGCAGCCACGTTGGGCGCCAAAAAATGTTACGTTACGTAATTCGTGGCAGTCCCTGTTCGGGCGCCAAAGTTATGCTACGTTGGCTCGTAGACGTGCGTAACACAAAGAAAATCAAAGAAGTGACCGGGCTCAATCGGAGATTGGGGGGGGGGTCGTAGAAAGCAGACCAACATACAATGTACGCGGCTGTAAGGAGTTAGTGATAATACCTGCAAGAAAAAGAAATAGTTAAGCAAACCTGAAATAAAGAAAAGAATAAGCATAGTAGCAATGATAAGTCTAAATTATTCAGTACTTTGTAGAATGTAAGAAAAAACTGTTTGGATAATCTATATAATATAACAACGGTAACAGCATTATAAAAGTTTTTATTACAAAGTGAGGTAATATTGGGGAGTAGCAGAAACGTTTCCTCACACACCAATTAAACATAAATCAGATAAAATGTTAACAAAAGATAAATAGATAAGACACCATTGGTATGAGTAATTCAGTAGTATTGATTGTTCTTTCTTTCTTTTTTTTTCTTATGTTTTAAAATAGCATGCAAGTCTATTGCAAAAGGTATCAGAACGACAAAGATATGGCAAAGCCACGGATAGATATTTACAGTAATAACAAGTAGAAAATAGTTCAACTTACAAAAGTCCTTCAGCAACGCTTCCTTGCAACGAAAGTGTGAGATTCACGATGTCCTGCACTAACGAAGCACTTCACCCTTGACTGTGAGGCTGCAGATGGAATTTCTTACACTTTACACTAATCCCACCTATGTATTTCACTGAAGTTAGCAGCAGACATTATCATGCTGATGGAACTATGTAGCATTGATAAATTCTTGTTAACTCTATTTCCTGAGACAATAATTTCAAAATATTTTGTAACACAAATCGTAATAAAAAATGGTAATAAAAATTTAGAATCACGCTTTCAAGGCACGATGTAATGCATTAAACTAACAGTAACGCGAGGTGTTTTATTTGCTACCTATGGTAACAAAGAAAAATCTAATGCTTTCGAATAACGAAAATTTGCTCAAACAACGATCTATTTTAGATTCGTTGGGGTTAGAAAATTCAGAAACTACAGTATCAACTGTCTTTACATGTGAATGAGATACCTGTTTATAAGAAGCAACCTTTTTCCTACTAAACCTGCTACAACTGTATCATCATTTGTTTTTGAAATACTCAAGCTTAAAACTGTATTTGGATAATCCAAAGTATGCACTACTCTGATAACAAAAGGACCACGAAAACTAGATCGCACACACAGTTCAAATATAAAAAGACAAATCAACTAAAAAAACACAATTAGTAAAGCAACGCGTATCACTAAAACCGTCCGTCAATGACCTTACAACAACACTTGTGGTCAATCAAACACGTTACATCTAAAGCATACTTCCTTCAAAACGGAATTAGAACACCACTTTTTTTTACAGTTAATGTACAAGTTTTATTTCACAAAAAAAACAATTAAAATCGTGCCGCGCTTGTTCATAACAATTCGAAAATTGAGACCGCATTAATTCTCACTATTCTCAAAGCAAAAAGAAACAGTATTTTCAACGTAATTAGTATATAGGAACCAAGAACAAAACTACAACTGCCAATCTGTTTATTCAACACGTTCCATTACAACTTCTTATCATCTCTGATCTAGACTCGTATAATACATAAGGAATAAAGTTTATATTTACGGCAAGACAAGGACGATGCAATTTATAATCAATTATAAGCGGTTTATAATTTTCAATTTATGTATCTTTAAATTACTACACACGAGTTAATAAATATAAAATATAGAACTAGTAATTGCAGGAATGTACTTACGAATTGAGTATAAAAGCGTAAAATGTTAAAACTATAAAAATGCCCGTTACAAAGCTAAGTATAAACCATGAAAAATGTCAAGACATGATATTTACCTTAAAAAAGAACAAAAATGATTCCTACATAATCCAGAATCCATCAAGTTCCTGGGGGTGCATTTTGCTCCTAACTTGAAGTGGGACAAACATGTCAATGAAATTGCCAGTATGTTAAACAGAGCAATATATGTTGCATTCGCAACTTAAAAAACAATGTCTCTAACAATATTATTATAATAGCATATTATGCACCAGTCCAAAGTCACATTGTATATGCAATTTTAGCATGGGGTCACTCGCCACATGTAAAGAGGTTATTCTCACTCCAACGTAGATTAATTAGAATTATATCCAATCTCAACTACAGAGAAGATTGTAAACTTAATTTTAAACAATTGGGAATCTTAACTCTGCCATCCATATACATATTAGGCCTACTATATGTTCATAAATTCAGGATTCTAAAATAACACTCATTGATAACACATGCTCAATTACATTCGCACAATGCACGCAATAACAAAAAACTCTGCACTCCTTTTACAAGTCTTGGAGCCTCAAGGTACTCTGTTAACTACCACGCCATAAAACTATATAATTGCCTACTAACACAAGAAAATTTCAAAACCAAAATAAAACATTTCTTAATTAAACACTCATTCTACTCACTTGAAGAATATTTTAAATGCAATTTCAGTGATGCTTTAACTTGGGTGATATTTATTAATTTAAATGGGTCTGTAGGCTGAAACTTTAGATCGTTATAGGAGTAGTAAAGGGTGTTTCAAATTGCACAGTTTTTTTTAACAATAAATAAGACACATAATTTGCATTCATTTTCCAAAACTTTTATTGGTAATTGAAGTATCACTAATGACATTTATATGCGAAAAATAACATCTGCCAAATGGCCTTCTCTTACAGCTTCACAGACGTCCACTCTTTTGTTAACATTTTCAATGACATTTTGACATAATTGAGGCCCTATCTCACCAAGGACACCGATAATTTCATCTTTCAAAGCAGGAATCGATTGTGGATTGTTTTTATAAAGCTGACTTTTCACATAACCCCCAAAGAAAATAGTCTAATGGAGTCAAATCACATGATGTTGGTGGTCAACTAACATCACCGTTTCTTGAAATTACGCGTGCTGGAAATTTTTCTCTCAATAAAGCAATTGTTCCTTGTGCAGAGTGAGATGTAGCGCCTTCCTGTTGAAACCAAATATCCTCTAGATCAATATTCATTAATTCAGGCCACCAAAATTCGGTTATCATCCGACGATATCGATCACCATTGACAGTTACAGCTTCACCAGCAGCATTTTCAAAGTAGTAAGGTCCAACAGCACCACCTGACTATAATGCACACCAAACAGTAACTTGTTTAGAATGCATAGGTTTCTCATGTATAATTCGTGGATTTTTCTCACCCCAGATTGACAATTTTGTTTATTAACATAGCTACCAAGGTCAAAATGTGCCTCATCGGAAAACATGATTTTTTGAGAAAAATCAGCCTGTTGTTTATTGATAAAGTTGACAAATGAACGACGTTTTGAATAATCTAATGGCTTTATTGCCTGTGTTATTTGAACCTTAGATGACTTCAGAGCTAAATCCTTGTGCAAAATACGCCATGTTGTTGATCCACTAAGTGCAACTTGCTGTGAACGTTGTCTAGTGGACATTTTAGGATCTTCACAACACTTTCACGAACCAAATCAATATTTTCCTGTGAAGGGCTGCTACAACTGTATTTTCTACTTTTTTGATCTTCCACCAAACGGATCTCTTAAAATTTTGTAATAATTCGACCAATAGTGCTTGCAGCTGGCCGATTATGTAAACCATAAAATTCACGTAGTTTTCTAAAAACAATTTTCACAGAACGCCGATTTTCATAAAATAATTCAACAATTTGAACGCGTTGTTGTATCGTGTACGAAGCCATTTTTATAAATGTCATACATGGCACTTCTTAAATGTCAAAATACCCAGACCAATTCAGTGTGCTATCTATGTTTTAGTTATTCTTAAAAAAAACGCGCAATTTGAAACACCCGTTATAAGTAGATAAGTATATAAGTCTATGTGTATGTTAAATGTCCACTAATATGTAAAAGACGCGTGCAAAAATGTTAGCATTTCTAGCACTAAATTTAAACAATAAGCATTTGTGCTTGGGCTCATATATAGTAACATAAGTGAAAAGTGTATTTTTGTGTTCATTTTATTTGTTTTCTGTTGTTTAATATTGGCTATTAAACCTTTATATCTTTTCCCGCAAGATTATTAATGTTATTTCTATCTTCTAGTTTTATTTATTGCACCCTGCTCACAAAAAGAACAATAATGAATGTATATGAAACAACATAAAAAGAAATTGTTAAATTCTGGAATAAAACTATAATACCAGGGAAGGTATTGCTTACTATGTACTAATAGTAAAAAGAAAACCAAATATTCCATAATGTAATCATTTAAGTCTATTTAACGTTACCAGCAAAGGTAATCTCGCATTTCATTATCAATTCAAGAGGAATGGAACTGCAAGTTGTTGATGGGGCTCAAGTTGAATTTTGCGGGATCCTGTATTTTGATGTTCCACCACCACATCTTATTTATTTATTTTATATTAAATGTGATATTTTCAATTTTAATAATTTCCATTCTGTTGCATTCTTGATATTCTAGTGTTTCAATTACTCCTAATAGGTTTTCACTGTAATTTAATCTGGTTACTAAATGATTAAAGTTCAAAAATTCTTAAGAATAAATTGCTCTATACAATTTTTACTAAAAATAAATAATTCCTAACAATTTATAAACCTTTCCACATTAGTAACTGGATTGAATAATGGTGAAAACTTGTTAATAGTAATTCCACCGCTAGAATTTTAAGAATGCAAGAGAATGGCATATAATTAAATTTGGCGCCTTTTACTCTTTTTTTTATATTTGAATTTGGCGTTATTTATCTTAGTCAAGAAACCTACCACATGGCGCTCTTAGTATAAACAATAATTTTGAAAAAGCATTGAGATTGTCATCAATTTATATTAGTTGTCTATGGTGTGGTCATACATATTACTTAGGTCAAGATTTAACATATAAGGACAGTGCTATATTATATATTACAAATATTAATTACAAGAGCTTTAAACGATTTTCACATACGCAAAAAACCCAATTTTTTAGTGTGAAATTCGCAAATTCCCCTAAAAGAAAATCTTGAAGACCACCTTACACGTAAACACGCTCAGGCTTGCTATGAATCATAAATTGAAGCAAAGAACATTTGTATTAATAACTGATCTTTAGTTAATAACGCTTAACAATTGTCTATTAATACTGCACGTGATGAATACCCACACAAAAGGTTCATTCGCATGCTTTAAGTGTGATTTTAGCACAACACAAAAACGTCATTTACAAGTACATTTTCGGTCGCATACTAACGAACGTCCATACGTATGCAATTTGTGTGATTATACCTCATCACAAAAAAGTAGTTTAAAAACACATTATCGGTCGCATACTAACGAACGTTCATTCGCATGCACTTTGTGTGATTATACCTCATCATACAAGAGTCATTTAAAAAGACATTTTTGGTCGCATACTAACGAACGTCCATTCGCATGCAATTTGTGTGATTATACCTCATCACAAAAAAGTAGTTTAAAAACTCATTATCGGTCGCATACTAACCAACGTCCATTTGCGTGCAATTTATGTGATTATACCTCATCACAAAAAAGTAGTTTAAAAACTCATTATCGGTCGCATACTAACGAACGTCCATTTGCGTGCAATTTGTGTGATTATACCTCATCACAAAAAAGTAATTTAAGAACTCATTTTTGGACGCATACTAACGAACGTCCATTTGCGTGCAATTTGTGTAATTTTACCACACCATATAAAAGTAATTTACAGAAACATTTTCGGTCGCATACTAACGAACGTCCATACGTATGCAATTTGTGTCATTATACCTCATCACAAAAAAGTAGTTTAAAAACACATTATTGGTCGCATACTAACGCACGCCCATTCACATGCAATTTGTGTGATTATACCTCATCACAAAAAAGTAGTTTAAAAATTCATTATCGGTCACATACTAACGAACGTTCATTTGCGTGCAATTTGTGTAATTATACCTCATCACAAAAAAGTAATTTAAAAACTCATTTTCGGTTGCATACTAACGAACGTCCATTCGCATGCAATTTGTGTGATTTTACCACGCCATATAAAAGTAATTTACAGAATCATTTTCGGTCGCATACTAATGGACGTCCATATGCATGCAATTTGTGTGATTATTCCTCGACACTAAAAAGCACTTTGAAAACACACTTTCTGTCGCATACTAACGA
Source organism: Platerodrilus igneus (assembly GCA_036346225.1). Taxonomy (NCBI): domain Eukaryota; kingdom Metazoa; phylum Arthropoda; class Insecta; order Coleoptera; family Lycidae; genus Platerodrilus; species Platerodrilus igneus. Next base: position 2,675,778 of record JARFIW010000472.1, on the reverse strand, counting down.
ACGTCAATTCACATGCAATTTGTGTGATTATTCCTCAACACAAAAAAGTAATTTAAAAACACTATTGGTCGCATACTAACGAATATCCATTCACATGCAATTTGTGTGATTATACTTCATCACAAAAAAGTATTTTAAAAATTCATTATCGGTCGCATACTAACGAACGTTCATTTGCGTGCAATTTGTGCAGTTATACCTCATCACAAAAAAGTAATTTAAAAACTCATTTTCGGTCGCATACTAACGAACGTCCATTCGCATGCAATTTGTGTGATTTTACCACACCATATAAAAGTAATTTACAGAATCATTTTCGGTCGCATACTAATGGACGTCCATATGCATGCAATTTGTGTGATTATTCCTCGACACTAAAAAGCACTTTGAAAACACACTTTCTGTCGCATACTAACGAACGTCAATTCACATGCAATTTGTGTGATTATTCTTCAACACAAAAAAGTAATTTAAAAACACACTATCGGTCGCATACTAACGAATATCCATTCACATGCAATTTGTGTGATTATACTTCATCACAAAAAAGTATTTTAAAAATTCATTATCGGTCGCATACTAACGAACGTCCTTTTGCGTGCAATTTGTGCAGTTATACCTCATCACAAAAAAGTAATTTAAAAACTCATTTTCGGTCGCATACTAACGAACGTTCATTTGCATGCTTTTTGTGTGATTTTACCTCATCACAAAAAAGTAATTTAAAAACTCATTTTCGGTCGCATACTAACGAACGTTCATTTGCATGCTTTTTGTGTGATTTTACCTCATCACAAAAAAGTAATTTAAAAACTCATTTTCGGTCGCATACTAACAAACGTCCATTCGCATGCAATTTGTGCGATTTGATCACACCGTATAAAAGTAATTTACAGAAACATTTTCGTTCGCATACTAATGAACGTCCATACACATGCAATTTGTGTGATTATACATCATCACAAAAGAAGTAGTTTAAAAACACTATCGGTCGCATACTAACGAACATCAATTCACATGCAATTTGTGTGATTATACCTCATCAGAAAAAAGTAATTTAAAACCACATTATCGGTCGCATACTAATGAGCGTCCATTCGCATGCAAATTGTGTGATTACACCTCATCACAAAAAGTAGTTTAATAACTCATTATCGGTCGCATACTAACGAACGTCCATTTGCGTGCAATTTGTGTGACTATACCACATTACAAAAAGTCATTTAAAACCACATTTTTGGTCGCATACTAACGAACGTCCTGCTACGTACAATTTGTATGATTATACCACGCCACAAAATAGTTATTCACAAAGTCATCTACGATATTAACAAACGTGTATTCGCATTCAAATTGAGGCTATTTCACATAAAAAAGAACTATTGTAAAAGTCCATTTGTTCACGAATTCTAAGAAACATTCATTTGTGTGATTATTCTGTATTGCAAAAATACTTGTGCAGTCCCGTATTACTCAACATCCATCTGTTTCCAATATGTGGATTATTTCGCATCATAGACGAATAATCTAAAAGTAAATGCGCAACTCCATAGTAACTAACGTTCACTTGCGAAGTGAGTGAAAATCTTACTTATTTTAAGCCATACTCGGGCCATTGGCCCATTCTAGCTTGTAAAATCTAATAGTAATAAAAATAAAGTAAAACAAATGAAATTAAATTCTGGTGGTCTTCTGTGTGACTCGCTTATGACCGTCTGTTGACGTCTTGAAGTTGATCCAGGGAAGGGTGGATGGAGATGTTGGATTCAGATGTAGTTTTCACTGGGTGTTAAGAGTTTAAATCGCAGGTTCTGGGTTAGGGTGGAGGTATAAGTGGTTTGTTATCTAAAATTTCTTGTAGGAAGTCGTGAAGACCAAGGGGAAAATGTGTGACTAGATATTTTAAATTAGGTAGTGGGGAATATAGGTCTAGTTGGATGGTGTGTTTGAATTTGTTTCGGTTGGGAGTGAGGGCGGGGCAATAGTGTATGAGATGTTCAGGAGTTTCTAGTGAATTAAGATGGTTACATGGACATAATGTAGAGGGGATTAAGTGGAGGGAGTGTAATTTGGATCGGAATTTGCCATGACCAGTCATGAATTGGATAGTTGTGTGGCTGGAATTTTGTATGTGGTTGAGGATGTCGGTAATGGTAGGAATTATTAGGTGGGTGTATCTGCCGGTTTCGGAGTTGGACCATGATTCTTGCCAGGAATGAAGGAGGGAGTTGTAAATACGGGTCTTGATATCGGAAGTAGGGATTTTACGATATGTGTCTGGGGATAATGTTTCATTGTAAAGATGGATTGACGAAGGAATTTTAGGTTGCGGGTTTGAACGAAGTGGTGTAGCTGGATATCTAAGGGGGGATTTTTAGAATGGTGTATAAGGCTGCAGTAGAGGTGGCGCGGAATGGTCGGGGACGTATATAACGTAAGGGCGTATGATCGGATTTAGGATTCTATGCAAGTGGGGGTTGTCAGGTGATAACAGTCAACAGCGTATCGGATGATGGGGATAATGATATTATTACGGACTAGTCTTCTTGTAGGAAGCGTTAGTTGGATTGATTTCGGTAGAGTTTATTGGATGTTATACAGGCGCGCATCTTGGTTTTGGATCGGATTTTTTGGAGGTGGGTGTGCATTTTCGATCGGGTTTCTAGGTGAATGCCAAGGTATGGAACAGATTCGGAAAAGGTTATGGGGGTTCCTAAAATGTGGATAGTAGGGCTTCGGCGAGGGTCGAGGAATCCTTTTAAGAGCAGCATTTTAGATTTGGTAGGGGAGATGCGTTGTTTGTTAAGGATTGACCATTGTTCGATGTGTTGGATTAGGATTGAAGACGGGAGTTGCCGTGTATAAGGAATATGAGGTCGTCTGCCTAAGCAAAGGTGTCTGTATTAGGGATGTTGAGGTCAAGCAGAGGGTTGATGGCTAGGTTCCAAAGGGTGGGAGAAAGAATAGATCTTTGAGGACAGCCTTGTTATAGGTTCGTGGAGGACGATCAATGGTTTGTTTGGAGGGAAGTTGTTTGGATGGGAAGTTAGGTATGATTGGATGGTTTTGAAAATATTGGAGGGGAAATTTAGTATCTTTAGTTTTTTAAGCAGAGTCTAGAAAAAAGTTAGGAGAGTTTTTAAATATTTTTGATGGGATTCTACAAAGTAACTATAGTATGAGAATCAACTCAGGAAGACAAAGATAATGACAAGTGGGTTACAGCCTAGTTCTAAACCAAAATTAAAAATAGGTAATACCGAGTTAGAGGAGGTAGATGAATTTTGCCATTTAGGTTGTATAATTACAAAGGACGGATGCAGCAGATGGGATACAGTAGCTAGAATAGCTCAAGCTAGGAAAAGGTTTTTAAAATGGAAAGATTTACTAATAGCTAAAAGTGTTAGTTTAGATAATAGAAAAAGTTTCTTAAAGTCGTACATATGGAGCGTTCTATTATACGGTAGTGAGACTTGAATAATTAAAAAGGTAGATAAGAAAAGGAAGAAACTTTTGAAACTTGGTGTTATAGGAGAATGTTAAAGATTAGTTGGATAGATAGAGTAACAAATGAGGAAGTTTATAAAAGTACAGGTGAGGAACGTTGTATGTGGAAACAGTTAAAGATCAGGAGAGATAGAATGATAAGGTACCACTTAAGACATGAGGGACTATTTAGTAAGGTCTTAGATTATAGACTACCAAATAAAAATATAGTAGAAAGGCTTAGACAAAGCTATATTAGTCAAATTATTAGAGATTTAGGTTGTGAGGGGTATGTAGAACTTTATAGATTAGCACAGAATAGAAAAGAAGTTAGAGCTGCATCAAACCGACCTTGAGTAAGGTCGAAAACAACACAAAATGATGAGTTGATTAAGAATATTGGGCCACTATAGGAAATCAAAAGCAGAGTGAAAGTCGAGGAAAATTGTTAGAACATATTTAGATTGTAATGATTGGACTTTGGAGAATAGGGAATGGATAGTTTGCTCAGCGCTGTGACCTTGTCGGAAACCGTGGTGGTTGTTGGAAATTAAGAAATTGTTATCAATGTGGAACTGGAGTTTGTGTAGAATTAGTTTTTCTAGGACTTTACCGATGGTTAAAAGGAGGGCGATTGGTCGGTAGGAACGTGGATCTTCGGGAGGTTTTGCTGGTTTTAGAAGAAGGATGCTATTTGCATGTTTGAAGGTTTCAGGAAAGGTACCGGTGGTTAGACATTTTTGGAATAGCTTGTGGATAGGTTGACGGATGACTGGCCATGACTTTTGGATACTTATGTTGGGGATATTATCAGGACCTAGAGATTTATAAGGATTTAATTTGGAGATGATAGAGTCTAGAAGGTCAGTGTCGAGAGTATCATTAGGGGTTGGGGGGGGGGGTTGTTGTTTGGAGGAATGCGCAATTGTTGATGATTTGGTATTGTTGGGAGAGTGGACGTCCATAGATTTGGGAGGAGTAATGGTGTTTAGAAGGAGGAATAATGTTTTTTTGATGGTGGGGTGAGGAAGTGATGTAGGTGTTGTTAGGATTTGAATTAGAAGGAATTTGACTAACTTGCAATAAGTTTTCCAGAGATCGGCACTTGGATGGTCAACGATGTTCTTTAAATAATCCTTCTTGACTTCATAGATGCTTCTTTTGAAGGATGAACGTAGTTGATGAAATTCTGTGCTCAGTAATATTAGATGGTCATTGTGGACTGCGAGTTTTCGCACACGTTGAATTTTGTGGCGTAGGGTGTTGAGTCTTTACCTGGTTTTTTGTAGTGTGGGAATCCACCTGTGTGTGGTGTGTGTAACATAGCGTCTCGTCGTAATAGTAGTGGCTGCGGCACGGTGAATGGATTGGATAATAAAGTTAGCTAGTAGTGTAGAATGGAAATCTTGTGTTGAATATATTGGGGGGTTAAAATGTGGTTTTTTAAGGAATTTTGGAAACGGGACCAATCTGCACTGTTTCTATTGTAAGATGATGATTTGAAAAATTGTCGTGGTGGGAGATTGGGAAGGATTTTGAAAGTTATTGGATTACGATCTCTAGAATTTATAAATTGGGAAACGTTCCAGGAGTCGATTAAATTAGAGGCTGATGGAGAGGCTAGATTAATGTCTATGTTGGATTTGTGGTTTTGGGATTCCCAAATTGGGATATTTGATGGAGAATTTATAATGGATAGGTTATGTTAAAGGCTGAAATCTTCAAGAAGTGTGCCTTTTTCGTTAGTGGTGTCATTATACCATAGTATATATCGTGCGTTTGCGTCTGCGCAAATCAGCGTCGGTTTTCGTTCAAGTGTTTGTAAGGGATTGTCTAACTGTTGTAGATAAGTTTGTATGCTTTTGCAGTATTGAAAGTATGCCGAAATGACGAATAGTGTCCCAGTCTTCCAGTACAGTTCAGCTGTCGGTATTTGTGGTGTAGATCGTGAAAGAATAAGGAAGGCATCTATTTGGGGGGCATTAATGATATGGCTGCAGTAAGGATAGGGTCTGAGGTGTGGGGATGTATAAGGGATCTGGTGTGCGGAGGTATATTGAGAATTGTGTTGTTAACTAGGTATGATTCTTGGAGGATGGCTAGGGATATTTTTTTGTTCGGTAAAGACATGGGCTAATTTGAGTGTCACGGAGTGGGAGTGTTGGAGATTGGCCTTGATGACTGATATGTAGGACGGAATTAGGTGGGGATTATAGATAGACATAGGAGCAAATTGTGTGGAGGGGTTTATTACCCATATAATCGGTGCGTAAATTGTAAATTTCAAGGGATTGCTTGTATACAGGATAGTTATGAGGGCGGTTTATTCTTTGGCAATTGGCACAGATGGTTTGCGGGGACTTTTGGTTAGGACACTATCCTAATACATGATCTTGGGCACAGTGTCCACATGTGGTGGTGGAACGGCAGACCTTAGCAGAATGTCCAAATCTTTGGCGGTTGTAACATCTTGTTATGGACACTAAATCACGTATTCTGCATGATTTATAGCCGATGTAGACGTGAGTTCTTGATGTTAGGATCGTTCGGAGACGGGGAGAGACGTTAAGGATAAGGTTGTCATTGGAATCGGGTCTAAGGCGGCGTATGGCTACTAATACTTCTGTACGGAACTCGTTTTCTGGGATGAGGTGTTGAAGGATATTTTGACGATAAAGGAGTGAAAGAGTATCTTGGGTGGGTATATCACGGTCTAGGTCGAAGATGATTAGTTGGGTTGTTTGGGTTTTGGAACGTGGACGGAACAGATTTGCTGATTGAGGTTGAAAATTATGTTGACGTCGGAAGGTTTGTCGATACGGTAGTTACAGATGTTTTGGAAGGGCGAATACTACGAATGGACAGATCAGGTAGGGAAGGTCGAAGGTTTTGATTAACAATGCTTAGGAGTTGGGATGGAGTTGTTTCAGAGGAAGTAGGTTTCAGGGTATTGATTTTTGGAGGTGGTTTGGTGGGTAGTGCGTGTTGTGAGGTTGTTGCGGAAACGTGAGCAGTATGTGTGTAGGTGGTTGTTGTGACATTACCTGTCGTGTGGCGGTGGTCTTCATATTTTTCTCTAACTGATGTAGTCTGACTTTGTGGATTTCGCAGTCGTGGGAGGTGGCAGAGGCTATCAGGGCAATGTCTTCCATGCGTTGGAGAATATACTGGGCACTGTTGCGATTTATTTTATTGCCGTTCCTGAATACGTATTCAGTCGAGTCTTTTTTGATGGAGGTGATGTTTTCTATGCAGTGGAAACTGCATCTTCTTCGTCCCTTGCTCTTTTGGACTTTTGAGTATCTGAAAGGACTGAGCCGAATGATGAGGCCTTCGATCTAGATGGTGGTGGTGGATGTGACATCTGTGTTGACTTTTGAAGGGGCATAAGCGATTCAGAGAAGGGTGGTGGTGGCGGAAATACAAATGGCGTTGAAGTGCTAGTTGATGGCGTTGGAGCGGTCCCTGACCCGTCGTGTTTGCCTTTATTAGACATAACGTTCATTTGCATGCTTTCTATGTATTTATGCTTCAAAAGAAAAATACCTTCATGGAAACTTATACGATTGTATAATATTACTTCACTACCGGCGCCGTCGGCTTTTTCCCGGTCAGACACCTTTTGTTTTATATTTTTGTCTACAAAATTATGCTAAATCATTACTACCTTCATAAAATAAGTTATGTTGAATGATACTTAAGTATTCTTTGGATGGGTGTATTTTCAAAATAGCGTTTGTTTATGTCCCAACAATTAACGGTAAACTCTTGAAGTGCTTATATTTATGGACGCAGGATATGTTGTGTCTGAGTGGAAGGAGAGAAAACTCAATAGTATTTAGCACCTTTATTATACAATATACAGCAGAATACCGAAATTAGTACATCAATTTTTAGAAACGACACATGTATTACTGTTGCTACAAAACCTCTCTCCTATGTTTATCTCTATTACCTTTTTATTACATTTACCTTAGAGTATAATGTCTAGAATATACAACACTCTCTCTTGTCCATAAAAGTTCTGCATCCACGTTACTAATAACTAAATTATAATATAGTATTTAATTTAATTGTATTCCCTAGAAGAGAGAAACAAACCAAAAAATTACAAATTCAACTGTTCGGGTGGTTTTATTTTACGAGTTGAACGTTAAACCACTGGTTCTGGAGACACATGTTCATTAATTTTGTCTTTATTTGTGGTAGTGAGAACATCATTCTCATGATAAGTACCGTTTGTATCATCAGTTCCTATAGGTTTCTCACCCAAAGTTATAAACGTGGGTGACTCCACTAATGTTGGTTCATAAGTCTCAAATTTTTCATCTACATCTGAATCTGCTGTCTTGTCACCAATTTTTCTTACCTGATCTATATAGCGTTTCCACACTCGACCATCATCAAGTTGGATTGTATAATGCAAATTACCTAACTTCTCTGAAATTTTACCAAACACCCATTTTATTTTCGGATCGTTATAATTACGAGCAGATACACGAGCTCCTACTTCAAAAATTAGCAGTTCTATATTTTCGTCATAATTTACTTTTGACGTTAGGTAGCTGGGTTTCATTAAATCTAACCTGGATCTTATCTCACGATTAAACATCAAGAATGATGGCGAATTTCCTGAACTATAATTTGGGATTTTTTGATACTGAAAAAGTGTTGCAAATGAGTTTCCTTATCTGTAATTTGCTCTTCTCCCATGGCTTTTAAAGAGTTTTTTAAAATCTGAACATACCTTTCGGCCTGCCCGTTTGTGATGGAAAGGAGCAATTCATTTGTGCTTAATATTATTCATTTTCATGAAGTTTTCAAATATCTGCATCTCCACATTTCGTCCCGCCCTACGATACCTCACCCCAATCCGGGCTTTTACAGCAGATGGTAGGTGACCTGCTGTGATGAGCTCTTAAATATTTTAAAGATGATCGATGCGCTTGCGCATTGAGGTACTGACGTATATACATACAAACGTATTGGATTGTTGTATACTTAAGGCTACTGCGTAACTGCCACCATTTTACCTTTATGCGTGCGCTTGTATACCTTAATCATTTACGAGCGTCTCGCAGCAGTAATGACGCGGCTGCAATGACAGTTGTAGACAGACTGAGGTTACATAATTTTTTTTGTTTACATAAATTTATGAAGTCGGTGTTAATGTTAAATTGATTGTTTATCTCGTTATTTATATAGGAGTAAAAATGAATATTTGCCAAAATTGTGGTTCTGAATTTACGTAAAATAAAACGTTGTATGGCCACTTAAGAAAATTTCATGATTTGAATATAAGAGACCAGTTTCTATAAGCAACCAACTATGGATAAAAAAGAAGTTAAATTCAGTGCAATGAAGGAAATTAACTTTACACGAATGTTATTTATATATGTTAGCTCTTGTATGTAAACAACTTGGTATTTTGTATTAACTTGTTGCTATTCTAGGTATCTTTCGTACTTGTGTCAATATGTAGTTTAAAGGTAGTTTGCTGGTATTTCTTTAATTTGATTTGTAAATTATTAATTACTCGAGTGAAATGTGTTTAATAATAGTAATAGAGGCTTGAGGTTTCAAAAATTGTATTTTTATTTTTTAAAAAGTGAACACCTTATGTACCCATATACATTCTCAATAAATACCTAAATTAATTAAAAAATACACTAATTTTATTTTGTCGAGAATTTTGTTTGCACCGTCAGTCGACTAAAATATGTAAAAGAACAAGGTAGTAAATTAAGATTATTTTGGTACTCCGACGAAAACTAAAACACTGCACTGTAAATTTAAGAACACTCAATCCGACAGAATTGACGAAATTACAATAACTTACCAGCGCTTGTAACACTGATAAAACAAAGTGAGAACTGAGGATTAAAATAGATTAGTCGCGTACTTGTAGGTTTCCCATCAAAATCGCTGGGATTGTAATGATTTCCAGTAATTTGTACATGTATTTCTGCGAGTGGTTTCCCCATTGGATTTTATTCCCAAACAAGAGAAAGAAGACCAAAATCCAACCTTATAAGCTTTAGCGTTAATTAAACCTACTTTCTACTGAGGTAATACACTGTCTTATCTTAACATAAAATCAGGTGATGTATAATCAGATCTTGTATGAACATTAACATTAATGTTTGAGTTATTAACCAAACCATCCCTAATAAAAAAATTTTCTGTTAGGGCAGGCTTTTTAAGATCATTATTTCTTGTTGATTTCTTCTTTGTTGAAAAAAGCCGCACCTGATGTTCAACTTATTTATTAATATTAATCTCCTCTGTAGTTTTTAGATCAAAAGATTTTTCTTTATTTAATGTGTCAATGATTTTATCAAATTGCCTCATTATAGCTAGATATTCGTTGTCAGTTAACGAAGCATTCTCACATAGGCCTATTATTAGCTCAGCTTTTTTTTTAATAATATCATTTTTTGAAGATTTTGCTTCATGTAAAATATTATTGCTGCAGAGTTCATTAATGTTACTAATATGCAACGGTGTGGCAATGTCAAGATTCGATTTGTAAAACTGTATCGCACAAGCATGTATGTGTTTGCAAATGTTAAGCTTTATCATGTTCTCAATACAGACGCATTGAAATGTATGAACACATATGCTGCACTTTATACAACTTAGGCATGAACCTTCACAGGCCTCATCTACTCTAGTAACTTGATACTGTTGAAAAGCACAAGTGGACGACGTAACTAAAAATTCCTTATCATTTTCCAGACGTCTAATAAAATCTGATGTAATTGTTATCCTTGCTTTATGACTATGTTTAATTCTATTATTTTTGTCCTTGGAAGTATTCTTTGCAAGTATAATAATACGTTTAAACAAGCTATCTCAAGCAATTTTCATTACTGCATTAATGCTTTTGTCCAAACGTTTTACTTTCCGACCTTTCAAATACACATACTTCAAAACTTTGTGCATCGATTCAAGATTCATGTTAGTGTTTATTCCTAAACCCAATCGATAGCAATATGCCCAAGATGTTGGACGATTTGCATAATTATTATGAAAATATTCAGCAAATTTTCTTGTTTTAAAACAGAATCACGAACATCATCCAATATATGTTGAAATGTAATACCTTCCTTTAATTTTCCTGAAACACATCAATTGTAACATTTCAAACTAGAACTTTATGTTCGAAAATACCTGCAATTTCTGCTTTACTCTCTTTACTTAAAAAAACTCGACCAATATCGTTGGTATGTCCAACATGAGTTGTCCAGAAGTCTACTGCAACAGACCCATCGTTCTTTATCGTCGCTTCCATTCTTGAGGGACAAACACTTCCAATTTTATTAGTGCCTGTGATTTTTAAGCTTCTAAACCCTTGCCTTTTGGAATGTAGTTGTACGATCGATGGCAATTATAGTACTCCTTTTTGGTGCCATCAGACAATAATTTAGCTAAAGTGTGAAGTATATACATTGTCAAAGATTATTCCCGTTCTTGGTCTTTCCAGTTTTTGAACTCTGTTAAACAGAATAAAATTAGTATATAATTAACACTTTGCATAATAATCTTCAAACCTAATTGTGAATTAAAATGTAGTTGATCAAGTTTAGTTTCAATTTGATGTTTATTTGCCAAATGTTGTCGAAGTTTTTTATATCCCTTTAGATGTGTTGTACAATTTTCATAAAAGCACTTGATTCTTGACGAATTGAGAATTATTGGAATACTTTTATGAACAGTTCTGCAATGACGACTTAAAGTTGATTTACTGGTAAAGGATTTGCCACATGTATCACAAAAAATTTACTAGTTAAAGTAACTGGTTTCCTACATTCAAAATTATGAATCTTTCTTAAATGGGCATAAAAATCCTTCTTTTGTGTAAACTCAAAACCACAATCTTGGCAAGTATTCATTTTTTACTCCTTGTTTACAAATAACACGATAAACAAAATTAATAGGTAATTTTCATAGATCTCATTCACTATATGTAAACAAAAAAATTAAGTAACCTCAATCTGTCTACAACTGTCATTGCAGCCGCGTCATTTCTGCCGCGAGACGCTCGTATTTTTTTAACTTGCAAGAATGCAATAACAGTGCAAGTTCACTCACTTCAGTGATCTCGCTACATTGATATAGTCGAAACCATGAAAGAAGTCGTCTGCGTCATCACTTGTATTCGCACGAATTAAGTTGAAAATTTAATACCCAATAAATATTCCGAATCGTAAGTTTCCGTCAAGCTAAGCGCATTTACAAACTGTAATGAAGCATGGTTGCCAATAATATTTTATTTTCATAGAGGTAGTTGCTTTAACTATTTTTAAATTCGCGTCCTCTTGTTTTACGCGTATAATGAATTGAGTTAAAATAAAACTCATTTTCATAAATTGAGTTACATATATTGATCTGAAAAGAAACGCACAATAACTGCAATATAAACTATTTACGGCAGCTGCATTAAAATCTTTCTCTGTACGATAACTTTGGCAACCATGCTTTACGAAAAAATTAACATTTTGTCTTATTGACAAAGGCTCGTCTTTTAAGTGTAACGTTCAAAACATACGGACACATACTCTTCTCTGTCGTTTTCCCAGATAAACGTGTTCACGTATGTCTTTACTTAGAACACGTACAAATCATATTACTATCTTTATCATATACATTAGTTAAGCTTCTAATAATCTTTAACGTATGTTTTGAATTGAGTTAGGCACCTATGGCGTAGAGGACTTCTTTCGTGGTTTCTACTATAACACAAGCGACGAATGTCCATAGCCTTTTCCATTGCCCGTCTATTTACCATAAAATATTGTTTCATTCACTCATAATTTTCGCTTCAGTCCATAATAAAAATTTCACATACAGCATTATAAATTTTTTAATTCTTCATAATACTTAGCTGTTGCTATTTCGGTATAATTGTCATTTAATCGCCAACTGTCTCGTAAACAAAGCTACGCTGCATAGTCACGTAAATCTAATCACAGTATAGATTCCTAATTTCATCTGCATTCCGTATATTATCGCTAGTATCGAGGCAATAACTGCTGTTCAGTAAACTGTGGCACGTTTTCGTCCATTCAGTTGAGTATCTTCTTAATAGTTCAATCAACGGTGCTACATTAATAATGGTTTATAAATTTAAGTCTTAAGTATACCTGAGAAATATACTAAGAAAAATACATGTCAGTTTTATTACGGAAACAATGTATCTAAAATTTGGACATGCTAAATAATCGCACAATTAACTTTTTGTAATTACTTCGTTTAATTAGCTCATGTAAACTTTCGGAAAGAAAAACCTTTTGTAGAATTTGTATACTAACAGAGAATGCAAAATTAAAATAAAATGTGCTTACGAATATTCAACAAAGTTGACCTAATACTAGGTCAAGGAAATTATAGAAATAACGTTTTGTATACACAGACAATATATGTAGTTATTATGGTTCACTGTATGAGGTCTCATCCCCAAAGACTGTGTCCCTGGTGTGATTTTTGTGCTACCAAAAAAATTAACAATTACATTACTTGCCCATATACTAAAGAGCATACGTGATATATAATTTATGTACTTATTCCGCACCCTTTATGAACACATTGATGTCGCCACATTTTAAAGAACGTCCAGTTGTATGCTTTTTGTGTGCTTATTGTGCATCCTCTAAAATTACTTTGATAATCCATATGCAGTCCCATACAAACGAACGTCCATTCCCATGCAATTTATGTAATTATTCTGCATCTTTTAAAGGGATCTTGAAAAGGAATATGTGGTCCCATACTAATGAACGTCCATTCGCATGCAATTTGTGTAATTATGCTGCAACTCATAAGTGTCTTGAAAATTCATATGCGGTCCCATACTAATGAACGTCCATTCGCATGCAACTTATGTAATTATTCTGCATCTTTTAAAGGTACTTTAAAAATTCATATGCAGTTGCATACAAAAGAACATCCATTCATATGCAACATATGTAATTATGCTGCATATCGTAAATATGAATTAAAAATTCATATGCTATCCCACACAAACGAACGTCCATTCCCATGCAATTTATGTAATTATGCTGCATCTCGTAGAAATCGCTTGAAAATTCATATGCGATTGCATACCAACGAACGTCCATTCACTTGCAAAATATGTAGTTATTCTGCATCTACTAAATGGAGCTTGAAAATTCATATCCGGTCCCATAGGAATGAACGTCCATTTGTTTGCAAAATATGCAATTATTCTACATCTACTAAAAGGAGCTTCAAAATTCATATGCGGTCCCATACTAATGAACGTCCATTCGCATGCAACTTATGTAATTATTCTGCATCTTTTAAAAGTACTTTAAAAATTCATATGCGGTCCCATACAAAAGAACGTCCATTTGTATGCAATTTGTGCGATTATACCGCATCTCAGAAATGTCAATTACAGAAACATATGTATTCGCATATCAACTAACATTCATTGAAGTGCAAAATATACGTATACACATCAAAATGGAAAACCCGTAAACGATCCCATATTAGTGGCCGTCCATGTCGTTTTACATAAAAAAATTCTACAAAATCGTTTGTGACTCCATACTGAAAGGTTTTAATTTTGCGTAAAATCTGAGCACTGTATAAATCCGTAAATGCTTTAACACGTTCGCGACGTAGAAGTTTTTTGCAGACATACAGGTGGACCATTTTTATTTTTAGCTGATGTTGTCGTGCACCACCGGTGGTACACGACGACTATTAATTGAAAATTCTAGATTGTGGCCGCCGTGCGCCACCAATGGAGCATGTGTTGTTTACTGTGTAACACCCAAGAACCTTATTAAATTAATCCAAATTTCAAATAATATTTTCGGCCAATCACAAATAGTTCTATCTAAAATATAACCTATCAATGACCATGAATTAATACAGTTATCCAATCCTAGTTCGACTTTGGGGTGACAATTGACACTTTAAATTAACATAACCTATCAACTGAACTCTAACATCCCGTGAAATGTAGAAGATTTTCAATTAGGCGCCAAAGGGAAATACTCATTTGTTCTAGAAAATTCCAAAACCGGAAATACGTAATAAAATGTTATTTTTCGTGATATCTATAAAAATATTAACAGGAAATAGTTCAGAATATTGCAGAATAACTTAAATTTAATTATAGGGCAGTTTCAATTAGCAATTGCAATAATAAAAATGGATTTAACTATTAACCTAAAAACAAGTGTAGGAATGGGACACAATTGTGCAATATGTAAGGTTTGTAATTGGCTAGAACAGTCACGTGATAAAAGGTATATAAATAGTGAAATGAAGAAATTAAGACACACCCAACACACTTAACACACAAAGACAATACACAAAGGCAAAAGATGTACGAAATAAAATATAAAAAAAACAATTCACCCATAGTTGGGGGCTAGTTATGCTGCAATGGCGCGTAACTATCGTGGTTATTTGACCGCGTAAATTAAAGTGAAGTATATGTAATAAATATAAGAAGTGAATACGTTTATTACGGTACGATTAGTGGATTTTAATAATGAATAAAGGACAGTATAATTAGACAGACCACAAAAGGGTTAATTTTTAGGACGGTTAATGGTTGGAGACTCCGCCTTGTTAACGACATAGAAGATGATAACTCAACACACTTTTATGGCTCAGTTTTGATTGATTGGTGGACGTTTGTATTTTGGAAGTTTGACTCCAACCTGTAAGTTGGTATAGACGTAGTGAGATATCCAGAGTTCCAAGCACGAAAGTTGTCAATAACCGTGTTAACAGTGTCAACCCCGGTGAGAATAAATTACCTCAGCAGCCTTGTTTAGGATGAAGCAATAGTGGGTATTGCATACCCAACACAGGTATTGAGTGAATCTTTGCATACATGGTTCGAGAGAACGGAAGTGTATTTGCATGCATACACGGGGTTTGCAAGGATGAATTTATATACAATGATATATTTGTATATGTGCTTTTAAATGCATATGTTGAATTGCCAGATTAAGATTGAATTTCTTGGACTTTATTAGCGTTACTATTTTTTACTATGAGTTTTGTAGAAAATATTAAGAGTTATTGGCTATGTTTCAGTTGGAAGCCAATCTGTTTAAATGTAAAATTTGCAATGTTTAGTAGAATGTAATTACCCGATTTAAGGGGGCTTTAGTTAAATAAGAGATACTGATTTTATTGCATTCAAGTATGTCAATATAGTAAATGTATATAGTTATATCACCACATTAAAGGTTATTAAATTCATTACTTGATAATTTTGAGATCTATAATTTAAAGAGGATAGTTGAAATACATTTAAGGTACAGATACTTTGTAAACTTTTGGGTAAGTTAACTCACCAGTATCGGTTTCAGAATTCTAGGCCTACCCACCCGGGACATGTCCATGTATTCTCCGCTGTAGAGTAGCCAAGGCGTTTGAAGAAAGTAGAGTAAATACTATTGGAATAGGTAAGTGGACCCTTATATTGCAATTTTGAACCATAAAAAGTGATATAGAATTGGTAGTCGATTATATATGTATTAGGTAACTCGGTCCTTGATTCTTTGACTGATACAGATGGGTCAGAACAGGGGGTGAAGTGTTACAACTGCAAAAGTACTTGTTTCTCACAATTCTTGCACATAACAGTCTTTTACTACCCAGTGATGATGAATGTTACAATATAATTTTACGTAAATAAAGAATTTCATGTATATATTTAATAAAATAATTTTTTGAGTGAGATAATAATTACCTGTGAATAAATACGGTACTTATTATGGTATAATTGCAGATAAATTACCTTCTACAAAAGTATCTGCTAAAATGGCCACAAGAATCGAGCGAATTTTGCTTGCCGGTAAGAAAATCACAAAGTCTGTAGCGAGCAGTGCACCTTCTGGTTTATTGTTACAGCAAAATATGACCAGTACAATAAATGAATTTGCTTCAACCTTAGATGTTTTAGAAGAATCCACCAAGGGGGCAGGAATGCCAGCAGTGAATTTAGTAATAAAACAAAAGGAACGTGCAGTTTGTTCTTCTCGAAACATAAATGATCAACAACACTTTTTTGTGTCGTCAGACGAGAAACGCGATCCATTTAAAGGTTCAGATGATTCCTATAGGCCTACGGATTTTCAGGATAGTAATGACGAGGTTAGCGATGAAGACTTTTCATCAAACCAGAACTCCCGTGATAATTTAGATGAGAATATAACACATATAACTATTTGGGGTTCTTGTGGAAATATCTCTAATGATTTTCCATTTTTTGATACTCCACAACTAAATCAGGTTGATATTTCCAGTCCATACAAAATTTATCGGGAGTTTATAGACAATAATATCCTTGAATTAATAGCAGACGAGACAAATAGGTACGCATTACAATATATTCAAAGTCATGATCTTTTCCGACGATCACTTGTCCGTCAATGGAGAGACACAGACAGGGATGAACTTCGAAAGTTTTTTGGCATTTTGATAATAATGGACAAAAATCATCTACCTAAGATGCGTCTCTATTGGTTCAAAAATAAAATGTATGCAAATGACTAGATACAGCAAAATCACATAAGTATGGGATTAAAGTATTTCAGCATATATTGTGGTAAAAATGACGGCGGACAAGAACATGTCAGTGGACATGGGCACACCTTCGATGTAACGGTATAGCTAATGGACGGTTTGTTGAAGGAAGAAAGTATCTTGTACATTGATAATTTTTACAATAGTGTAAAATTAGCCGAATACCTTATACAAAACAATACCTACGTATGTGGCACTTTGAGGAGTAATAGGAAAGACAATCCAAAAGAAATATGTCATAAAAACTCAAGAAAGGTGAAATATATGGGAAGGAAAATAACAAAGGGGTACGAGTTTTCAAGTGGCAAGACAAAAGATCAATCTTCATGCTAAGCACTTTGCCTCAACATATGGATGAGTTAGTTTCTGCTGGTTTACAAAACAGGAATGGTCGAGATGTAGTAAAATCGAGATCGGTTATAGATTACAATAAGGCTAAAAAAAGAGTAGACGTTTCGAGTCAAATGTCTTCATATTACACTTGTCTTCGGAAAACTATCAAGTGATATAAGAAAACTGTCTTTGAAATCATTCTCGGAATCAGTGTAGTTAATTCGTGGGTAGTGTATAATAAAAATAATAAAAAACAGCTGGACATTTTACAATTCAGAGAACAACATAAACAAACTACTTGATTATGAAGGCACAGAAGTAGAAAACCACCAAAATGTACAAGAAAACCAAAGAGGGAGGAGAAAGATGAGTCACCAATTGAAGAGGTTTGAGGGAAACTCAAGACAAAATCGTAAAAGATGCTTTTCATGCTATGAGGTAATGCAAAGGGAAAGAGGTACTAAAGAAGCAAGAGCAAAGACTAAGCGAATAATGACTTACTATGACAGCTGCGACGGCAATCCACCAATGAGTTGGAACTGTTTCAATCTGAAACATATCTAGTTTTTACATTTGTTTCATAGTACTTGTTATTTTTTATTATTAGTTTGATTAGTTATAAGACGAATTTCAAGTTTGAATAACTTGAATAATTTAGGTTTCAATTTATCTTCCAATAATTTCATTTGATCAGAAAAATTTTTTATTGAAAAATGTTGTGTTTGTAATAATCTATTGTAATCCATAAAAAAACTCCGATCTCAAAACGGGTGTGCAACGGATGGCACATGATCTTTACTTCTAGCCGTAATATAATATAAAAGTCCTACATGTAGCCGTTGAGTTTATATCAAACATAATAACTCGACATAGCGTGCGCCACATGTGGTACATGCCGGCTGATAGCTATAACCGGAATGCACCATCTGTGGTAGACAACGTCGCGAACATGTTAATCGTATATACATCTTCTCCAAATGTATGTTTTTCAGGTAACTGTGGTTAGAAAAAGTTCATTTAGAAATAGACACGCAATTCGTGTGATTTTTCCGTATCGCAGACACTTTAGAAAGACATAAGTCGTTACCTACTAACGAACGTCCATTGGTATGTATTTTGAGTGGTTATAGTGAATTACAAAAAATTAATTTGCAAAGATTTATACAATCACATACCAACGAACACTGATTTGCTAGCAATATTTCGCGCGGAAAAAATTATCTAAGAATACATGTGTGATCCTATACTTACAAACACTCTTTTACGCGCAATTTGTGTGATTATTCTGTAGCGCTTTATGGTTGGTGTTCTACGTGTGCTATCGATTTTTTGCTAGTAGTAGAAAGACTTTGTCGTTTGCTGTAGGTATGAATGTTGTCCAGAACAAAAACTTAATTTTTCTAGATGATGTAACAGGAAGAAATGTGTAAGAAAGATTAGAGTTGTAAGTTAGTAGTTAGTAGTAATAGTTAATACTAATTATATGTTGCCATATAGACCTAATATAAATATTCAAATATTTAGGGAGTATGTAGTGTAATCGACCTGAAGGCTAAGCCGAACGCCTTCTATAAACGGCACACCGGGCTCTATGATCTAACATCTAGTGGCGGTGGCTCGACGATACCTGCGTTGTGTTGTTATCATGTAACCCAAATTCACACTGGAAAGATGGCGTTAAGGCGGGAAGATTTGAAATAAAGCTACAGAATTTACCCTACTTTACTTTTAATCAAAACAATAACCACTAAATAGATAAATCGCATGAAAGAATAGAAAAATGACATTCAAAGCAAACAGTGCCGTACTCAGCCTGTGCGATTGGAGAAAGAACACGACAGAGAAACCCCAAACTGCCCTCACACTTCCAACTGCATTAGGCACATTCTGGCAAGGACATGTTACGTAAAAGTACTCATTTGACGAGATGTCAACTGTTACCCAGACATACCACACATGACAACTGAAAAAACGTTGGCGTAGACCAGTTAGTCTTTTCTGGAAGGTACTGAGGTCGGATAACCAATACTACCCAGCTAAAGTTAAACGAGAGGGACACCAGGAAGGTAAAATCTGCCTTGACTACCAATAATCCTTCCCGCACGGACATAAAATGTTAATAATATTCAACAAGGCGCGATCACACGCGCCCACATCACGCATTAACGGTCTCCAGTACGTGTTATAAAATATTTCACAAAGGCTAGTCAACTTCCTATTATTTGCAAATAGGTACAACTACAGGTACATTGACAAGACAACATGAATCGCTGAGATGAACTTATGGTTTGATTACGCATGGTTAAAAGGCGCTGGTTATTGAATTGACTGTCTCCAACATAGTCATAAATGCAAACGCGGAGGCACGAGACGGTCGGTCATACCAGAAGTTGAATTTAATTGCATCATCACAATTATAACAAACGTTAAATACAAGTTAATTATACAGGAACATTGGCTAGATAATAGGATAAACATATGACAAACATATAATTAAGTTTAAACCAGAATGTGAGCGATGCAGTTGTAAATGTGGTTAATATACTGAAATACACCAATTACACATAATAAAAATGTCAAGTTTGCATTATGACTATGTAGGAGATGGTCGATTCAATATGTGCCCTTTGTTTGGTACTATCATAGCATACGTTCATGTTTGTTTATAAATATTTATTTTGTCAATATATTTGTAGTAATGTGGGTTAGTCATTGGGAACCATATTGCCAAGCGAGCTGGAAACTGTTAATTGTATGTACAATAAACGTGTATGTTTGAACCTTTGTTAAATTTACTAACATTTTATGGCCATGCGAGGTGGAACATTGGTAGTCAAGGTCCTTATCTTCCCGGTGTTCTGCCTTTTCAACTTTAGCTAGGTAGTAATGGCACAGCCGTCCCTGGTACCTTCTAGAAAAAATTAGCTAGACTACACTAACATTTCTTCAGTCTTTTATGTAGAATGTCTGAGTAACAGTAGACATCCTGTAATATTAAAAATACCCAGAGTGCTTGTTTGTCACCCCATCCTTGGGGAGGTGTATTTATGCAGATAAAAGTACAGGGTTGTTGAGGTTTAATCTGCCGATGCTCTTTCTTCAGCGTTAATCTAGAGAGTCTGACACTGTTTGTTCTTCTAATTCATGTATAATTGGTGGTAACTTAATTTTGAGGTTATCATATAATAATTAAAGTAAGGTCGTTAACTATTGTAGTTTTATTTTAAACCATCCTGCCTTAACGCCATCTCAGTGTGTATATTTGGGTTAAGTTACGGTCACTAGCCACAACCATAGACGACTAGATCACGAGGTCAGGTATTATCAAAAAAAGGCATTCATTCATCCACAGATAGGTTAGAGTACAGATTTGTAGCTGCTACCAGGTGCGTTACATTTCAATATCCATATACATAATGAAACGGAGAGATACGGTATGAAAATTAACAAAAATAAAACTAAAGTACTAGTATGCAAGGGAGGTAAAAATAAATTAAAAACAAGAATACAAATAGGTAACGATAAGTTATAAGAGGTTAAGGATATTTCCTACATAGGAAGACAAATAACGCAAGATGGGAAAAGCGCAAAAGATAGAAAATAAAGATTTGCACAAGGAACAAGAAAATGCAACCACTGTGTTCAAAGACAACAAACGGAAACAAAGAAAAGATTGCTTAAAACATATGTGTGAAGCACAGTACTGTACGGCTCTGAAGCCTGGACAGTAGAAGAAGCGGATAAGAAAAAGTTAGAAGCCTTTGAAATGTGATGCTACAGACGTATAATGAAGATATAATGACAGACAAAGTTAAGAACAAAGAGGTACTAGAAATGGTAGGGAAAGAAAGAAATATTTGGAAAACAGTAAAAAATAGGACAGATAGGATGATAGGCCAGATACTAATGCATGAGGCAATAGTGCGGAATATATTAGAAGCAGAGATAGGAAAAAAGAGGAGTAGAGGTGGACCTAGGTTAGACTATTGCACACAGATAGTAAAAGATGTAGGCTGTGAGAATTTCAGGGAAATGTGTAGGCTAGCTCAGAATAGAAATCAATGGAGGTACGCGTTTAATCAGTTCAGAGATGGAAAAACTAATGACGAAAAAAATAAGTTTACTTAAACATGATGATTATTATAAGCAACTATAGGTAATGGTTGTGCAGAATTCTCGAATAATGTTAATTGTGCGAAAGTATTTACTGGAAAACTATTGATTAGGCAAATGTCTAAATGTTGGGGATCTTGGCAGCCACAGGCTGTCTAAACCTCTTCATATACCACTGAATCTCGGTGTAATAAGGCATATAATTAGAAAACAATAGAAGGGGAGCCGAGCTATATATAGGCTGTTGTGAAAATTTCAGGGAACTGTGTAGGCTAGCTCTAAATATAAATAAGTGGAGGTACGCGTCCAACCAGTTTCAAGACGGAAAACCTAATGACAAAGAAATAAGTGCACTTAAATCTGGCGATTATTACAAACAACTACAGGTGTTGGTTGTGAAATATTTTCAACTAATGTTGATTGTGCGAAAAGATATATAGGAAAAACTATTAATTCGGAAAAATGTTCAAGTGCTGGCGGAACTTGGCAGCCACGGGCTGCTTATACTTCACATACCACTGATTATCGGGGACCGTACTACATTTAACAAGAAAGAACAGTTACTATATTCAAAGACAACAAACATAGAAACAAGAAGAAAATTGTTGAGAGCATGTGTGGTGCATAGCATTCCTATGAAATAGCGACAGCAGGAAAAGCAGACAGAAAGAGATAGAAGTCTCCTGAAATGTGCGCTTCAGATGTATCAGGATGATAGCATGGACAGACAAAGTTAATAACAAATAGGTTATAAAAATAGTAGAGGAAAAAGAATATCTGTGGAAAACAAAAAAAAAATAGGAGAAATAGAAGAACATGATACATTTTTGGGGAGTAGTACGGGATACAATCAGATATAGGAAAAAAGAGGTAGAGGTAGACCTAGATCAGACTATCGCACGCATATAGTGATAGATGCGGACTGTGCAAATTTCAGGCAAATGTGTAGGTTAGTTCAAAATAGGAAACAATGATGGTACGCGCCTAACCAGATCCAGGATTGAAGACTTAATGACGATGATGATATACATAGTTAGATAAATTTATATAAATTGTACAAGTATTTTTCACAAATCTTATAATTATGTTTTGCTACGTTCTCCCACGGCCATCGAACACTTTCAATACTCTCAAAATATATTGCGTCTTTGATACTAGCAGCACTTTGTCCAATATAAATTATCCCGCTTGTTATAAACGTACAACTTGCCGTATAACTTTACTCGCGTCACCAAACATGCATGATCTTGGATGTAAAGTACTAAATTTACAAATTCGACTCCATGAATTACCGTCACGAATGGAACGCACCAGCTGACAAAACAGGTCTAGAGCTCATTTTGTTTTTACTAACGCTAAGATAGCCTTCTGCTTCTCAGTGACGAAGTGAAGTATCTATGCTATAGAGTGTAACGTTTATATTTTTCTTACGCATAAAAATTGCAAATCGATTTGATTTCAAGTCGTTTTATACACGAATTGCCGTGTAATATCTTTTGTTACTCCCTATCAAGTCGAAGTTATAAGTTAATGTACTTTGCGGAACAAATGTTGGTTTTTGTAGTTGCATTAATCGAAAACAAAGTAATTTGACTTTTAACCTTGAAATCAAACACTGTATTTTCAGCTATATTTAGTCGTTTGCGTTTCATTATACATTGATAAAACTCGATAAATATCATCTGGCACATGTTTGTTCTATCTCAGACTTGCGCTGCTAGAATTGTTCCATTTTAGCAGTTACCTGCTGCCTTTAAGCTAAACAAGATGGTAATGAAGTTGGCCATGAGCGAGTGGAGACTCGCTCTAAAATATATTTGTGTATAAGCACACTATGTTGGAGCAGTCAGATCAAGTGATTAATAATTTTGATTTAATTTAAATACATCTAATTTCCCCTTTTCAGCGCGCAAACACGTTTTTATAATACGTCTTCATAACAATGTTAAACAACAACATTTGTATAACGTTATATCTACGGCAACTTTACGAAATTGGTTATGAAAATTCAGTAGTTCATGTCAACATTTGCTGAGGCGAGGCTGACCCAACCACCCCAGCAAACAATACAACGTTTTATTTACGTTAACTTTCAATTGAACTTCAATGTTATAGGTATAATTTAAACAAGAAATTCATATGTTTATAACGTTAGAATGTTGCAGTTCAAGCATGTGTTTTATTAACACTTTTTTCAAATCTCTCTTTAACATAATTTTTACGTGACTTTTATATGAATATTACGTGTTTTCAATTACTTTTTAACGAGAATTTAACGATTTTTAAATGTCTATGTCACGTGAACAGAAATTCTTCTGGAATTGGACCGCGACATGATCTTGTATTTCCTTAATGTTTCATCCACTTTCATGAAGGATTTCATCAGGAAGGACACAAACTGCAGGGTAACCTAACCTGTTAACCAAGCCAGGAGTGAAACCGCTGTTCGCGCGAAATATTTTAAATATATTAACAAGTTGGGTTACCCATGCTTTTCGGCCTTTCCTAATGAAGTCCTTTGCGAAAGAGAATGAAACGTCAATAAAATATATCATGGTATGGTCCAACCCCAGAAGATTTATTCATCAAGAATCCGGCCGCAAAAGCCTTCGTAATTGTCAATTTCATATCTCATCCGTCGAATCAAGGCTATGACGTCAAAAATAGTAATTCAGGCAGCCAAATTCTAAATGTCGATTCGTATGAAAAGATATAGTACGTGGACATTACATTTTAGAGCGTTCTAATTTTTACGATTGGTATTACAATGCTCTGTTGCCACGCCTGGTCTGATCATCTTATACACTTTCATTAACTGCAGTAATATTTTTATTTGAACAGCCACTATGAGGATATATTGGTGTTGCCGTATTGCTAAAAATATAACCAGCTTTTAATAGCTTTTAGCTAAATTCAGAACTGTTAACTTTGTAAGTGCTTTTACGTCGTCCTAATATTAATGAACTTTTTTTAATGTAACTATAACTAATAGCTCTATACTTAAAGATGAGTTTGAATTAGCAATAACGAGTCTGAAAAATGATAAGGTGCCGGGTACAGATAAGGTGCAAACAGAAACTCTAAAAGCCGCTGGACAAGCAGTAACAGAACGTCTCTTCCGACTTGTAAGCTATATGGATGAGACAGGTGAGTTACCCAAATAGTTCAAACGTAACATCAAAGTAACTATACCAAAAAAAGGCGCGGATAGATGTGAAAATTTTCGAACAATAAGTTTGACCGCACACGTTTCAAAAGTATTAACTAGAATTATGCAAAGACGAATGAAAAAACGAGCTGGAGAAGATCAATTTGGGTTTAGGCACAACAGGGGAACACGGGAGGCTATTGTAACTCTGAGGGTTATAATGGAGAAAACAATAGAGAAGGGGGAAAGCGTATATATAAGGTTTGTAGATCTGGAAAAGCATGCGATAATGTACACAGCGTACTTAAATTATAACAAACATGATGGCATTCTCTGGGGTAAAAGATTCCGGAGTTAAAATAGTCCCCCATTCGGATCTCCGGGAGGGAACTACTTCGGAGGATGCGATCGGAAAGGTAAAAATAAGAGTCAGGAACATTCTGCGAGTCGGAGCGTGGAATGTTAGAAGTATGAAGCAAGTAGGTAAGCTAGAGAACCTAAAAATCGAAATGAATAGGTTATCACTAGACATAGTAGGAATCAGCGAAGTTCGGTGGCCAGAGGCGGAGGATATTTGGAGTGAGGACTTCAAGGTAATTCATACAGGAGCAGAGGAAGGAAATATGGGTGTGGGGATAGTTATGCAGATAAAGATAGGATACTGTGTAGAAAATTACTTACAAAAGAACGAAAGAGTAATAATGGTTAGATTAGAATCTAAACCGGTAAACACAGTAATAAAACAAGTATACATGCCCACCTTCCAGCTACAGTGACGAAGAGGTAGAAGCCATCTACAAAGATATCGAAGACATATTAAGATACGTAAAAGGACATGAAAATTTAATAATTACGGGGGATTTTAATGCCGTGGTAGGTGAGGGTAGGGAAGGAAAGGTAGTAGGTTTATTTGGTTTAGGCACGAGAAACGACAGGGGAAATAGGCTGGTAGAATTTTGCGACAAGAACAATTTAATCATCACAAACACATTATTTCAACATCATGCTAGAAGCATACAATTTAATTAGAATAAATTTTAGGAATATAAAACCGTATAGCAAAAATATAAGAGACGCACAAGGAAACGTCATTATAGAAAACGAAGAGAAAGTGGGTAGATGGCAAGAACATATAGGGAATTTATATGCAGGAGAGGAACTAACTGCATTAGAACAGGAATCAGACATTGAAAATGATGACTTGGGATATCGTATACTTAGAGATGAGATTGAATTAGCATTAAAGAGTCTGAAAAATGGTAAGGCGCCGGGTACAGATAAGGTGCAAGCAGAAACTCTAAAAGCCTCTGGACAAGCAGTAACAGAACGTCTCTTCTAACTTGTAAGCTATATGTACGAGACAGGCGAGATACCCAAAGATTTCAAACGTAGCATCATAGTAACTATACCAAAAAAGAAAGGCGCGGATAGATGTGAAAATTTTCGAACAATAAGTTTGACAGCACACGTGTCAAAAATATTAACTAGAATTATGCAAAGACGAATGGATAAACGGGCGGAAGAAATACTAGGAGAAGACCAATTTGAGTTTAGGCGAAACAGGGGAACACGGGAGGCTATTTTAGCTCTGAGAGTGATAATGAAAAAAACAATAGAAAAAGAGGAAAGCGTGTATATAGGGTTTCTAGATCTGGAAAAAGCATTCGACAGTGTAAATTGGAAAAAAATGTTTGAAATACTCAAAAAGATTGGAATGAGTTATAGGGATAGACGAATAGTACATAGCTTATACAAAGAGCAAAGAGGAGTAATAGAATTAGAGCAGGAACGTAGAGAAGTAAACATTAGGAAAGGGGTAAGACAGGGATGTGCCCTTTCCCCATTGATTTTTAACTTGTACATAGAAGAGGCAATGAATACTGTCAAATGCAGAAAGACATTTGGAATTACTACACAGGGACAAAAAATTGATATGCTTAGATTTGCAGATGATATAGCGGTATTAGCGTCTAACAAGGAAGAGTTAGAAGCTGCTCTTAATGAAATGGAAACGGTTCTGACAGAGAGATACGGTATGAAAATTAACAAAACTAAAACTAAAGTTCTAGTATGCAAAGGTGGGGAAAACAAATCAAAAACAAGAATACAAGTATGTAACACGAAGTTACAAGAGGTTATGGATTTCTGCTACCTAGGAAGCCAAATAACGCAAGATGGGAAAAGCACAAAAGATATAAAACAAAGATTAGCACAAGGTCGTGCTACATTTAACAAGAAAAAGCAACTACTGTGCTCAAAGACGACAAACATAGAAACAAGGAAATGATTGCTAAAAACATATGTATGGAGCACAGCACTGTATGGCTGTGAGCCTGGACAGTAGGTGAAGCAGATAAGAAAAAGGCAGAAGCCTTTGAAATGTGGTGCTACAGACGTATGATGAAGATATTATGGACAGACAAAGTTAAGAACAAAGAGGTACTGTTCATTTACATTTCCAATGCTCCACCAGAAGGTACTACATTGGCCAGGAGGCGAGTTTTTTATTGCCTGAAAATTTAGAATTTTGCCGAACCCTTGCCGTTCTAGGCAAGGTAGGGATTTTTAACGTGCGTTACAACACTCACACACGGGACCGCCATTTAACCTCTCATCCGAACAAGGTCGTAACTTTTGTGAAAAATGCTCACCTGCCATTTTTCAAGCAGTCGGCCGTGTCGGAATTTGAACCCAAGACCTTGGGATCCGTAGTCTTACGCTTACTACATTGATCCACAGCGACGCCTAACAAAGAGGTACTACTAGAAATGGTAGGGGAAGATAGAAGTATGTGGAAAACAGTAAAAAAATAGGAGAAATATGATGATAGGCCACATAATGGGACATGAGAGAATAGTGCGGAATAAATTAGAAGCAGGGATAGGAAAAAAGAGAGGTAGAGGTAGACCTAGGTTACACTACTGCACACAGATAGTGAAAGATGTAAGCTGTGAGAATTTCAGGGAAATGTGTGGCTCAGAATAGAAATCAATGGAGGTACGTTTCCAACCAGTCGCAAGATGGAAAAACTAATGATAAAAATAATCACTGTACTTAAACATAGTGTTTACTGTAAACAACTACAGATATTGGTTTTGTAATACTCTCAACTAATGTTAATTGTGCGAAAGGATTTACTGGAAAACTATGAATGCGGCAAATGTCTAAGTGTTGGTGGATCCTTAGCAGCCACAGGCTGCTTAACCCCCTTCACAATTCATTGAATCTTGGTAAAATAGGACATATAATTAGAAAACAATAGAAGGGCTAGATACCAAATAGATTATATTTTAGTTAAACAAAGATTTAGAAACCAAGTTAAAAACTGTCGTAGTTATCCAGGGGCTGACATTGATAGCGTTCATAACTTAGTTAAAATGAAGTGTAAACTAAAATTCAAAAAATTGAGAAAGGTTAAAAGAGAGGGATGGGATCTAGGTAAGCTTAATGATAGTAGGGTAAAAGAGGAATATAAACAAGTATTAGATAATAAGAGCAAAGAGGTAGCTGTAGGAGGGAACGTAGAAAATAGATGGAAAGAAATAAAACTGACTGTACATGACACAGCAATACAGACTATAGGTAAGAAAAAAATAGAAGCTAGAAAACCGTGGGTAACAAAGGAGATATTAGATTTAATAGAGAATAGAAGAAAGCTTAAACCTTTCAGAGAAGTGGATAGTGAAAGTAAGCAAAATATAATACAGTTAGAAATAAGATAGTACATGAGTGTAGAAAAGCTAGAAATAAATGGATGGAGGAGAATTGTAAGGGAATACAAGATGATTTGAGAGTAGGTAAGACAGACAGGGCTTACAGGGCAGTTAAAAAGTTTTTTGGGGAAGATAGGAAAAAATATAATGGTATTAGAGACGAGAATAATGAGCTTCTAATAAATAAAGTTGAGGTAGCTGATAGATGGAAAAGATATTTAGAAGATTTATATAAGGGACACGATATGGATGAGTTAGAGAACGACCAAGACGAGGATGTAGAAATAGGGTTCTCAATATTAAGAGAGGAATTTGATAGAGCTGTTCGGAATCTTAAATTAAATAAAGCGCCAGGGATAGACGATATTCCCGCAGAATTAATAAAATATGCAAGTCAGAAAACTTTAGACAGATTATATGAACTAGTGAATGTAATATATGACACAGGTGAGGTTCCAATAGATTTCGAAAAAAATATTATTATCCCAATCCCAAAAGAGTCAGGAGCTGATAGGTGTGAGAATTTTAGAACGGTTAGTTTAACTTCTCATGCTTCCAAAATACTAACAATAATAATTAAAAATAGAGTAAAAGCTTTGACTGAGAATTATTTAGGCGAAGACCAATATGGTTTTCGTAAAGACAGAGGGACTAGAGAACCAATACTAATGATTAGGGTAATTATCGAAAAAAGGTTACAAAAAAATAAAAGGACTCATTTCGCGTTTGTAGATTTAGAAAAAGCATTTGATAGGGTTAATTGGATTGTTATGTTCAGGGTTTTGCAAAAAATAGGAATCTCTCAAAGGGATAGAAAAATTATTTACAGTCTATATAAAAACCAAAGCGTAGTAATTAGATTTGATGAAATAGATAAGGAAGCTAAGATTAGAAATGGTGTTAGGCAGGGTTGTATACTGTCTCCCTTGATTTTTAATGTTTATATTGAGGAAGCTTTAAACTTAGCCAGAGAGAGAAAAGAGATAGGTATTAGTGTACAGGGACAGAAAATAGACATGTTACGTTTTGCAGATGATATAGCCATTATAGCAGAGTCTAGAAAAGAGTTAGGAGAGTTTTTAAATATTTTAGATGAGATACTACGGAGTAACTATAGTATGAGAATTAACTCAGTAAAGACAAAGATAATGACAAGTGAGTTACAGCCTAGTTCTAAACCAAAATTAAAAATAGGTAATACCGAGTTAGAGAATGTAGATGAATTTTGCTATTTAGGTAGTATAATTACAAAGGATGGACGTAGCAGAAGTGATATAGTAGCAAGAATAGCTCAAGCTAGAAAAATGTTTTTAAAAAAGAAAAACTTACTAATAGCTAATAGTATTAGTTTAGATAATAGAAAAAGTTTCTTAAAGTCGTACGTATGGAGCATTCTACTATACGGTAGTGAGACTTGGACAATTAAAGAAGTAGATAAGAAAAAGATAGAAGCTTTTGAAACTTGGTGTTATAGGAGAATGTTAAAGATTAGTTGGACAGATAGAGTAACAAACGAGGAAGTTTATAGAAGGATAGGTGAGGATCCCTGTATGTGGAAACAATTGAAGGTCAGGAGAGATAGAATGATAGGGCACCAGTTAAGACATGAGGGACTATTTAGTAAAGTCTTAGATTGTAAACTACCAAATAAAAATAGAGTAGGAAGGCCTAGACAAAGCTATATTAGTCAAATTATTAGAGATTTAGGTTGTGAAGGGTATGTGGACCTTTTTAGACTAGCTCAGAATAGAAAAGAATTTAGAGCTGCGTCAAACCGACTTTAAGTAAGTTCGAAAACAAAACAAAAAAAAATAATAAAAGTCAGTTAACTAAATGTCACCAGGACATAACTCACAATTAGTTAGCGGTCTGGCATGTTGGTAGCGTTTCGTTGCTTAAGCCTTACCATAACATATAATTTAAGAAACGTCACCATGACATAACTCACAATTAGGTTGTAGCAATTTTATTTTCCACCTAATATATATATCTGTATAATCAATCCTTTTATTAAATATTAAATAATATAATACATTATAATGTTATCCAATCCACTTAATTTAATAACATCTATTGTCCAATAAAGAACTAGTATTTAGTTCATGTTAAAAGTTAAATTCTACGGTGACAATATAAAAGCATTTGTTTGGTATCCTTCTTAAAGCCCCCTCTACTCAGGAACCGCAAGGTATCGCTGTTACCAGGCGGCAACAAGCTCGGCCGGCACTTCTAACACAGCTGGGGTTCAAGCAGGTCGAAAGTTGTTCTTAGGAGCGATGTCCTTCATTGATTTTTGGTGTTGGAAGCATGCACGGTGGAAGATTGCACGTGTAAGCCATCTTCAGAAATTGTTTTGGATGGTCCATTTTTGTTGAAACCAGTCGTGGAGAACGATGAAGTTTTGTGAAAGTACCGTTAGGAACATGTAACTTTGGGAATAATTTATTTTAAAATATATTGCAACGTAAATTATAAATAAGCAACCTTTCTGAATGGTATTCATGCGAAAATTAAATGAAAACAATTCTATTCTTGTATAATATGGAATCACATTTATAATTTATTCAAGTTAATTACAAACAACATTTGCTTTCTTGTGGTGTGAATTACGCCTGGAACATCTGTAAATTGAAACGCAGATAATGGAAGCCAAGTGACGTGTTTTCAGTATGCAGCGCAGCTGTTTGTTTGGAATGGAATTTTCCGTTGTTAATACATACGTCAGCTTTCAAGCAAGTATTTAGGTGCAATTTGGAGTTCTAGTATGTACAAAAAATTATGTTCGTATGTTGTTTGAACTGTCGACGTAGTAACGAGATAAATTTTACTTTAACCGACTTGTGTTAACTTTGAACAGGTCAAGGACAGACCTCAATTATATTTTACGTAGTCATACGATATGAATCTGTAATTTGTTCCTACAAATTCTTTTATTAACTCAATGAAACATCAGAAGATGTCACTACTAATTAGATAAAGTAAATTCTCATAACTTTGAACCTTTAGAAATTAAATTTCTACATTTGATATTTTATGAACAATTATCTGTAATTATCTACTGTGAAATTAAGGTAAATTTACCATAATTAACTCTTTCTATAAATAAGCAATTTTATGCTTTGTCAATTTGTTATATAAACTTCATTAAATAGTAATTGGTACGGATATATTCAGTACCATTGTAATTAACTCTTCCTAATTTAAATTAACTTATAAAGGAAGACATATTTTTGTAAAAATTACTTTATTGGATACCAAAAGAATAGATTCTTATTTTCGGACTAAAGACTATCTTTTATTTAAGAGGAATGAAAATCGATTCTGATTGTATTTAATTATTTTGAGTTTGAATGCACAAACAGTGCTTTTCTTTGCTTAATCTGTTCACAGGTGCAGTGCAGGATTGCTAAGGTCAAGGTCGAGCCATAAGGTAAGACACTTTAAAGATTAGGTGGTCTTTAAAAATTATATAGTGGTTATAGGAGAAAGGTTTTCGCATTAGCCTTGTACAAGGGACTTGTATTAGGTCTTCTCAGTATAAAAAAATACGGTGGCGCCTTATTTTTATTATTAGTGGTTGCAATTACACCCCGACCCACAGCTCATTCTCTACCCAGAGCATATAAGTTCGACTAGCCGCTTTGCCTTTGAGATTTCCTCAACTTAGAGCCACCTTCCATCTTAATTTGCCGTGGGCTCCATTTCTAATTATCGGAATTTCTCGTTAAACTAAATTGGAAGTAAAAAGGCAATAAGGTAACGGTCTGGCATGT
Source organism: Platerodrilus igneus (assembly GCA_036346225.1). Classification (NCBI taxonomy): domain Eukaryota; kingdom Metazoa; phylum Arthropoda; class Insecta; order Coleoptera; family Lycidae; genus Platerodrilus; species Platerodrilus igneus. The sequence goes on along the minus strand of JARFIW010000472.1, from coordinate 2,643,631 downwards.
TGGCAGCGATTCGTTGCTTAAGCCTTACCATAACATATAATTTAACACTTTTCCTTTTTGAAGCGAATAACCAGGTTATATTTTATTTCCTTATAAATGGTAATCATGTAAACATGTTAGATTTCTTTAACAACCATCAGGTTGCTAATATCTATGTAGAGTCAGCTGGATAGGAAAAAGATAGAAGGATATAGGAAGACCTAGACCAAACTATATTAGTCAAATTATTAGAAATTTAGGTTGTGAAGGATATATAGAGCTTTTTAGATTAGCACAGATTAGAAAAGAAGTTAGAGCTGCGTCAAACCGACCTTAAGTAAGGTCGAAAACAAAATGATGATGAGAAAGGAATCGAACTGTATACAGGCTGTTGTAAGAATTGCAGGGAACTTGGCAGCCATAGGCTTCTTATCCCCCTTCACACACACCACTGTATATCAGTGAAATAGGGTATAAACTGTAAAACAATAGAAGGTGACCGAACATCAAACAAGAAAAAACAGCACCTATGTTCAAATACAATGAACATACAAACAAGAAGAAAACTGTTCAAAGCAGTGTCGAGCACAGCATTATTTAGTTAATTAATTATTCTGCATCAAACGAAAGTAGTTACATGAGCATATAAGAATGGATACTAATGAACAATTATTCGCATGTAATGTATGTAATTATTTTGCATTGCTCAAAAGTAGTATAAGTAAATATATGGGAACCCATAATAATAATAATAAACAATCATTTCCTTTGATTTGTCATGACTCCAGTACATAGAAAAGTCATTATTTTATACTTACCTACCAACAGCCGTTTTCTTGCATCCCCGAAAAGTGGTTTATTAAAGCATACAGAAATGCATTTCTAGAATGAGTTGAATGGTGTGCTGTATGAGTAATGGGCTATTGAGTCACGAAAAATTTTGTACGATCTGGAAAGCTGTGCTAAAAATGATCCACTGTAAGCTTACTTTTCGGTTTCACAGTGTTGAAGTGGATACTACTAGAGTGAATATTGGATTGCTAGAAGGGAATGGTAATTGGGCAGCATGAAAATATAAAATTGGTATTTTGTTAAGAAGCATTCCAGGTGTTGATGTTGTAGAAGGTAAATTAGTGTTACCGTCATCTTTGTTTGCAACTACGGTACTGAATTACCAATATGAAAAGGATTATAATTTTCACAAAAAATGACACTAATGCTTTATGCTTGTATTAACCATCAACGTGATTCCCTGTGACTTGTGTTGGAGCATTCTTTGTTTCTGTGCTATAGATAGATTTTTAGTTTTGCAGGTGTAGTTTCTATGATATGTAATTTTGTAATGGTTATAAAAGTTTTTGTTTAATTGTGCTACAAAATAAAAAGTATATAAAAATCTACAATCTATTTCAACTTATAAAAAAAACAAATTGTACCGTTTCGGGTTAATATAAAACACTTTCTAATTCATCAATATTAAAACACATAACGATAGATGGCACTGATTATTTATTTTGTTCAATTTAAATTGTGAAGATAATACGTGTTTTGACAAGAAAGCAAGTTTTATAGGTGTTTTACACACAACAATTTATTGATCAATTTCTAGAACTTAAAAAATATGTAGAAAATTGTCAAGACGCTGGATGACTTTGAATGGTTCTACACACCAATTTATTAACTTCTTTTAGGTTTTTCGGATTATTTCAGAAGCAGCAACCGTTTTTAAATGCCTACGTTCTATGTACATACTAGGGCTGGCAAAATTCGAAAAAGTTGTATTCGATTAATCGAATCTTGCAGTATTCGCAAACCGATTAAACCGATTAACCGATTTTCTATGGAATATTCGGCTAATCGAATATTCGATAGAAAATCAAATATTCGGCCAATCGAATATTCGATAAATGGGTTAATCGAATATTCGATTAATCGATTATTCGATTAATTGATTAATAGAATAATCGATTAATGGAATATTCGATTAATCAAGTATTCGATTGTTAACAAATTTTTTTAGTTAACTAATTGGCTAGTTCATTAATCGGTTAGTCAATCAATCGTTTGGTTATCTAGATAGTCTATTAATCGACTAACCGTTTAATCGACTAATCAACTAGTCAAACAAATTATTTCTAACCAAATAATCGATTGTCTGATTAATTCACTATCGTGCGGGGTAGTCAATTACAAAATCCATCAAGTCGTGTTTCATTTCATTTTCAAGTATCCTCCATCCAATAGCAAGATCTTGTCCTGAACTTGTACTATGTATGGTTGTATTTTTGTCTTCCCTCATGTTATAGCTTGCACACAGGAAAAAGAGAACTTGGGCTCTATATACGTAATACAAATAATACGGCTATAATTTGGTTAGGTATTATAAGTTCAAGTTAGAAACAAACTTACAAAATAATTTTAAAAATATGAGCTTGCAGTTTAATAAGCAACAACTAAATTATAAACTATAATAGTGGACACACTCAGGTAATCAAAAATCGAACGGTTATTAATACAGGCGTTTCCTTGCTATATTATTGTACACTCACGTAGGTAGTTGATTTTAATCTATTAGGTAATCAAACTGAATTATATATACGTCACGGATCATGTTAGTCAATTAACACAATAAAAAATTATTCTTCCAATTGATTCAAGTCAGTTAAACAAATAACTGTGATTATGGGTGTTGTTGGATGTATTTCTAGTTTATTTGACAAAAATATATCGTTCGTAATTTTGTGTACAGGTTCGGTTCCTGTACACAGGTCAGATTACCCTTAAGTTTTATTAGTTCTTGAAAGGTTTAGCTTAAAGTAGAATTGAGGATCTTCCTTTGTATTATAAAACGGATGTTGCTCCTTTTAGGATAAATCTTTTACAACATGTTTGTACTGTTATCTTATTAATTTTACTAGAACTTTTGTTCTGTAAGGACTTGCCTCTTAATAGAAATAAAAGCAAACCATTTTTCTTTTAACTGTATTTTATTTACCCATAATTTTTAATAGGTGTGTTCTATTGGTCGACTAATCGATTATACGATTATTCGATTATTCGAATATTTAAATATTCGATTAATCGATTATTTGAATATTCGATTAATCGATTATTTGAATATTCGATTAATCCATTATTCGAATATTCGATTAATCGTTTAATCGAATAATCGATTTGTTAACTTTTAAAAACTGCGATTTTCGATTTATCGATTAATCGAATTTCATTGCCAGAACTAGTACATACCTTCTGCAGATTGTTGACATGTTTGTTTATACAGCGTGTTCACGCTAAGAGGTATCATTAAATATTTCAGCTTGATGACCTCGAATTGAAATGGGTTTTTTTTAGAAGGTAAAAATGCGTACCAAAATACACATTTTGAGGAAATTTCAATATTTTAGCTCTTTCAGTACGCGCATGCGCAATACAACTTACTTTTTTTAAAAATGGCAACCGCAATTTTTTCCTTCAGATTTCGATAGATTATATTTTAAAAACAATTTTTGTATAAGGTGTTTTTTCTAATTAGAAAAGTGACAAAACTAGAGTACTTAGTTTGAATTTACAAATAATTCTGTTTTAATGAAGTTGTCATCCTAAACTCGAGATATTTCTGATATTATTAAATGACAATTTGTTTTACAGATAATACATACATACAAATACTTATTTTTGTTCGTAATTTACTCAAATTGTATTCACGTGAGCACGGCGATATTCAAGGTTATGTCATACGACATTGACATTGTTTGACATTACTAATATTATTACGTCCCTAGAAACTAATTTTCAAACAGTCTGAGGGATTAAGGTGTGGTGTGGATTAGTTGATTGGAAACCATTAGGTCCTTATTCTCATGACGGGATACTTACTGATAGAGATATTTAGCATGTCCTGAAAATCAATTACTGCTGCTTGACGACGTTCCATTAGCCACGCGGCACAATATGTATTTTGAACAAAATGGTGCATCAGCACATAATGCCATCCTGGTTTCTGAATACTTAAATGAAGTGTTTCCAAACTGCTAGATTAGCACGTACGGAATAAGTCTATGGCCAGCAAGATTCCAAGATTTAACTTTATTGGACTTTTGTATGGTAACATATAGAAATTCTTGTATACGCAGATTCGCCTATTAATGTTCAATACATCATATGTAGTGGGATGCAAAATGCGGCAATACTTAACCAATTATAATAATTGAAGCTTTAGATAACGATCTTCAATTTTAATTACTTCGTTTCCAAGCCAATCCATAATATTTGCCCTTTTCCAGCATTGTGTATAAATTTTCTCTAATCTTACATTATGATAAGGTGTATTATCCATTACTATCATGCAATAAACTTCTAAAATTGGTTAAAGTTTTTGAAGCCGTTGCTTAAAAATTCACCGTTCGTGTCTTGATGGTAATTCCCTAAAATTCATTTAATAATGTCATGAAATGAAACAAATTTGACACAATTGTTTTTTTCGATTCAAAAACTAAGTGTCTGATTTACAAATCCTTTCAGTACCAATGTGAGTTACGATTAACCTTTTGTCTTTTCCTAAAAGATCTATCATGCTTGTTGATAAACCCTCAATAGCTGCTTACCTGGCAGTTTTAACTGTGGCATCATGCTAAACTTTATTTTTAACGTGTCCTGCATCCACCTAAATTTTATCCAAATAATACACTTACGGTTTTCTTTGCAGTATTGTCTTATTTATGTTAGGTTATGTTATGTTTCTTCTACAAAGAACAATTACTAGCATTTCGATTAATACGGATTTTCTTGTTCTTATTTACGTACTGAGGTTTGACGACGAATCTTTATTGTTGATTTTGCATAGCACCTTTTGAACGGCGTGCAACTCATTACGTAAGTAGGATTAAACCTATCTTCGAGTTGCTAGAATATCCATGTTGTCAAGTTTTTGTAGATCATTGGGCGTCTTATACCCATTTGCACCGTTTAGTACTTACACTCTACTTATGTTAAGAGTGCCTTAAAAATAAGCGGATCATAAGTTGCCCTTCATTTGCATCGTAGATATTTTAAATACTCTTAAATTAAGCATGGCTTAAGATATAACCAATTTGGCAACACTGTATATTCTGTCAAATATTAGTAACATGAACTTTTTAACGTTGTTCAAATAGTATACTGTTGTTATTGTAACCGTCATTTTGTTTTGGTTTTTAAGCAGAGATCCTTTTGTTTGAAATATTTAAGTTTAATCTATTCAATTTAAAATGAGTTCGAAGGTTTGTACAATTGTTATATGCATAATCTTAATATTTATAGCTTATATACGTTATTTTAGTTGGAAGTAAAAAAGAGGGCAGCTAATTTTAATTCTTATGATAAAGACCGGCTAATTAATGTAGTTTATAAATATAAACATATAATCGAAAATAAAAAAACGGACAGCGTTAATAACGAGCAGAAACAAAAAGCATGGAACCGTATTGCATTAGAATTTAATGCTTCCAGTGTTATGAAGAGAGAAGCTGAACAATTAAAAAAACTTTATAATAACTTGAAAAGAACTTGCGCAAAGATGTGGCTGATGAAAGGAAGCAACGTTTATTAATAGGTTAGTGTGATCTAATTAGACAATTTTGGTAACTTAAAATTAATTTAGGAGGAGGTTATGCATTATTTTAGACAATATTAAACACTTTAACAATATCGATTTCGTTAATAGATTGATGCAAAAAAATTCAAACTTGTCTGTTATTGAACCAAAATTTCAAAACATAAGTGAATGATTAATTCCATCCTATTTCTATAGGTATTGTAACTTACCTAATTATTTTCCTTCGGAAGATAATCATTAATCAGTGTGTCTGCAGTTTATCCTATTTGCTATTGGACTTAATTTTAATTTAAAACACTAATAATTTATTTACAATTACAATCAAATCACGTGATACTTAATAATTCATTAGTTCATTACATTTATTTATTGCATGCACTTGCACAAAACTATTATTCAATTCACTATAAAACTAATTACACTATTAAAAATACGTCCTTTTTTGCCACAATATTAATTCAATGTATTTACACGCACATAAACTAAATTAGTAAAACTCAAAAGGTTGTTGAATATGAAAAGCTCAATGCTCAATGACAACTGAACAAACTTAAAGTTTTATTATTCTGAAGACTCTAAATTTACTGATATGATATGGAAGTAACCCGTACTTAGTTTGAACACTGATTATCTATGGGGAAAACAACCAACAACAAAAGAAATATTACAATGGCATGGCACCCTACAAAAGATAATGAAATCTGTAAAGTGTGCAGTCTTAAGAAGTTTCAAAAGTATTAGGTACACAATGTAACTTCTTAGTGCTTTCTTATATTTATCTTTGACCTTAACAGGACGTTTCATTGTTTCTTATTGTAAGCATGGAAGTTTCTTATTCTTACACTGATTCATCCGCTCGGAAAAAGTGACTAGGATTATAACTGTAAACTACACAATATGTACTAGGTATTGAATAGATTTATGATGCATAAAGCTATACTCTGAACAGTTTTGCTATCGTTTTAAATAAAGTGTAACACAAATTTTTAAAATATGCATTGCGGTGCGCGGGGCCCTTTTGTTCGCGGGGCCCTTTTGTTCACGGGGCCCTAGGTAGTCGCCCAGTTCGCCCCCCCCCCCCCTAAGGCCGCTGCTGCACATTGATGTCCGACCATTAAAAAGGCCTCGGACACACAGACAGACAGACACACAGACAAATAGATTTCATAAACGAACGAAATTCGTTGAAAATAGCAAACATCTGTGTAATGTCTTACAGTCATTGATATCGAAAATATTTGTGACAGATAAAACGTTTGATTTTACGGTAAAATAAAGCGCTTCCTTATTTTCGAAAATCATTATGGTAATGCATGCTTATATTGATGGTTGGCAATAAAGAAAATCATAATATTGATAAATATTCATCAATAAATTTCAAAAACATCGAACACAACAATATAATAGTACATACATAAAGGCCCTACATCTAAACATAAACTTCAAGCACGATATTATACGCATGAATTATGTCGTTTTATGCAATTTGTCAAGCTCAATTTTCGCTCCTATGAAATTTGTACCACAATCTGAGTACATGTTTGTAACAGCTCCTCGCCGAGGTAAAAATCGATTAAACGCTGCTAAAAACATATTCGTAGAAAGATTTGAAACTAAATCTAAATGCAACGCTGACGTTACTAAACAAACAAAAAGACACATATATGCCTTAATACCTTTCACGTCTCTTTTCTTTCCCAAGGTAACATAAAACGGTCCACCATAATCAACACCACAGTGTAAAAATGGTTTTACTTCTCGCACTCGCATAGTAGGTAAATCTGCATTCTTTGGAAATAAACACTTCGGATTAACCTTAAAACAAAAGTTACATTTCCGTAGTCGATAACGTATAACATTGCGAGCTCCAAGTATCCAAAATCTTTGACGTAAAATTGACAAAACCAAAGAAGGTCCTGTATGTAGATTTTGTTGGTGACACTGATCAATTAATAATAAAACAAAGTTATCTTTCCTTGGTAGCAGAAAAAGATGTTGCTGGTCAAACCCTAATTTAGAATTTGTTAATCTTCCTCCTACTCTAATTAAACCGTCCTGTAAAAAGGGATTAAGTGAACGAAGATAAGACGAGCAAAGTTTTCCCCTTTCTAATAACAATATTTCAGAATAAAAATGCTGATATCGAACTATTGTAATCAATACGAGTTCTGCCTTTTCTAATTCAAAGGCCATAATCATACCAAAAACCTTCAGTATTTTCAAAAATCTAAGTATGTACACTGTTGTTCAAGTTAGTCTCTTCCAAGACGAAGAACGAATGATAAGATCATACAAAGGATGTTCATCTGAGCTGGTTACAACTAACATGGCAACTCTTTCTTCAGGTAAACAATCATTATTTTCGCACACAGACATAATTGGCCATAATGACGAATCCAATTTCAACCACTCTGGACCTGAAATCCATACCTTATTTGCAACAAGTTGTAAAGGTATCATCCCACGCAATAAACCATCACTAATAGTATTATCACCTTTAATGTGATACCTATGGGTTTGAGGAATTAACCTTTGTATTTGAGCTACACGGTTAGCTACAAATATTTGCCAACGATATGGTGGCGAGCTTATCCAATTAAGGGTCACTGTAGAATCAGACAATGCAAATAACTGTGTAACTTCTACTCGTGAAACTAAATTATAACGTACAAAATTCAATAATTTAGCTAACAAACTTGCGGCGCAAAGTTCTAATCTAGGAATAGATTGAACCATTAAAGAAGCAACTTTGGTTTTAGCACAGACTAAATTAACAAAAATATCTTCATTTGGAAAAATAACTTTCATATAAACAACCGCTCCATATGAGTCTAAACAGGCATCGCAAAATCCAATTAATATAATATTAGCTTTCAGCGAAGCACTCTAATGAACGACGAATCCTGAAGTTAGCAAGTAATTGTAACTCGTTTTGAAACGCATGCCATTGAGCAGGAAGTTTACCAGTAGCAACGTCATCCCAATCTATTTTAAGAGCCCACATTTTTTAAATAAAAATCTTAATTAATAATGTAACGGGAGCGATAGATCCACAGGAATCAAATAACCTTGCAACTGTCGATAATACAGTTCGCTTAGTACAATCTCTGAATTTCAGATTTATATTAAATACAAACATATCCAACTTAGGATACTATTTTAAACCCAAAACCTTTAAACCATCGTTATCAAAGATGATTACTTCAGGCGAGCAATCAATTATAGGAATTCCTTATAGTAACTCCTTTGAATCAGTAGCCCATTTTGTCAGCTGAAAATGACCAAGTTCAAATATTTTAGTTAACTGGAAGTACATGGCTTTACTTTCTTCTAAATCATTGCTTCTGGATAACAAATCATCCAAGTAAAAATGTTGTATAGCCGTAGATGCTAATGGATACTTACTCCCTTCGTCCATAGCCAACTGCTTTGCCGTCCTTAACCCTTCAGTAGTGACGCATGGTCTGGTAGACTGGCCGAAACCTAAATTCACGATTTCTTTAAAAGAGTGGGGACGTGGCGGCTGTCGCTCTACGTACCTTCCTAAAATATATATATTTATATATGTAGGTATAGCAGAAGTTTACAAATTAAATCAAACTGTAACAAATGTGTACCTATAAAAAATTTTACAATCAGCCAAATCAATAATAATTACGATTCCAAATAATCTAATGTGCTTTAAAAATATCTCAAAGGTCACGTCACCTGTTCAAAACCAATCAAACAAACTTATTACCTGACTTCAAATTTTTAGTAATTGTTGAAATATTATAAAAACCAAACATCTGCTTTGTTCCAATAAATATAACTAATTATCAAACTCAACATTGAATGTGTATTAAATAGCTGATTATTAATTATTTTGACCAACTAATACAAGTAACTACAAAAATTGGGCTTGTGACCAATTAAATTATTACTTTACAATAAAGATCCGGCTTGAAGAACCAATGGTTATTTTGTTTTATAAATGCTGGATTATACAAATTTACATGAATATTTCTAATCAATGATAATACCAAAGCGGACTGTCAATCTTAAGGAATAAACTTTACTCACCAATTCATGTAGTTACTTAACTATTGACACACCCAGTTGTTAGGATGGAAATGGAAAAGGATCTGGGTGTAAAGCACACTTTTCATTTCACATAAACAAACAAAATACACAGCATATTAATTTTTGTAATTACTCCATCAAATTCAAAATTAAAACTGAACTTGCTTTCTTTTCAAAGCATATGTTATATATTTAAATTAAATAAAACAACTATTAATGCCATCTATTCTTAATAGACCTTAACATTAATGGAAATTAAAGTTTTCTATTATAAATAAAATATATTATTTTCCTTAACGGCGTAAACAATATCTTTAAATCGCTAAAACATTTTCAAAGTTATTTTTCGAGAAATTCTATTTCCAAAACAGAGAAATTGAAATTTCAATTTCAATAAAACGAGTTGACTTCAATTGCTTTTAATGTTGAGCGTTAATAATAAAATCTATATCGTTCTTTGCTGCTTTGTGACTTTTTCCATTACACAATCTAAACTACAACGATATCCTTACATTTAATTTAATTAGATATTTCTATACGTAGGCAAAAACTTGTATGGTTTTTTGGAAATTATTTCAAAGCATTTTATACACTTGTATCTAAAATTCCTTGTTTTGGATTACATTTCACAGTGTCTAATTATTCACTTAACTTTTCCTTTTTGACATATATTAAACACAAATTTTTAGGTATCGACAGAAGCTGAGTCATTGACTTTTCACGCCTATTTTTAGAATTATTAGTATGTGAATACATATGGATTTTTAGGTTACTTCTTTGAGATGCGGTATAATTACACAAATTGCAGGCAAGTGGACGTTCATTAGTATGGGACAGCATATGAATGTTCAAATAACTTCTAGAATTTGCTGCATATTTACACAAATTGCAAGGAAATGGACGATCATTAGTATGGGTCCGCATATGAATTTTCAAACGATCTTTACAAGATGCAGCATAATTACATAAATTGCATGCAAATGGACGGTCATGAGTATGGGACCGTATGTGAAGGTGCAATTTATATTTAGAAGTTGCAGCATAATTACACAAATTGCATGCAAATGGACGATCATTAGTATGAGACCGTATGTGAAGGTCTAATTTATTTTTAGAAGTTGCAGCATAATTACATAAATTGCATGTAAATGGTCGATCATTAGTATGGGTCCGCATATGAATTTTCAAACTACCTTTTCGAGATGCAGCATAGTCACATAAATTGCATGCAAATGAACGATCATTAGTATGGATCTGTATATGAATTTTCAAATTATTTTTACAAGATGCAGCATAATTGCATAAATTACATGCAAATGGACGATCATTAGCATGAATACGTATATGAATATTCAAATTACTTCTAGTAGTTGCAGCATAATTACATAAATTGCATGGAAATGGGCGTTCATTAGTGTGGGTCCGCATATGAGTGTTCAATTTATTTTTAGAAGTTGCACCATAATTACATAAATTGCATGCAAATGGACGATCACTAGAATGGGTTCGCATATGAATTTTCAAATTACTTCTAATAGTTGCAGCATAATTACATAAATTGCATGGAAATGGGCGTTCATTAGTGTGGATCCGCATATGAGTGTTCAGTTTATTTTTACAAGTTCCGGCATAATTACATAAATTGCAAGCAAATGGACGATCATTGGCATGGGACGACATTTGAATTTTTAGTTTATTTTTACAAAATGCAAAATAATGACAAATTGCATGGCACTGAACGTTCATTAGTATAGGATCGCATATGAATCACCAGCATACTTTTAAAAGATGCAGAATAAGCATATAAGAAGCACACAAATGAGCTTTCGGTAGTATGTGAGGTTATATTAATGCATTTATGTAGGATGGAGAGCATATACATAGATTACATGCCACATAAGTTCTTTAGTATGTGGCTGTTTAATGTAATTGTAATTTTGTTTGTGGTGGTACAAAGATCACACACTGGGTAGTGTTTGAAAATGGTATCACATACGTGAAGCACAATAATTACATAAATTGTCTATGCAAAAAGCATATTTCAATAATCTTCTACTATTACGTCGACTTAGTTAAATGTTCATAAGCGCATTTTATTTTATTTCACATTATTAGTAATTCAAGAGAGTCTACAAGATAATTCTTGGTCCAAAATTAGCTATCGATCGGGTCATTTACATGAAGTTGTTATAGATCAAAAACAAAAGTTTCAATGCTCTATACAGTTAACGAAATAATAGATGGCGCTTGTGATTAATTTAGATTTACACTTCTGAAACATATTATTTAGTCCATTCCAATTGAAAAGATACTGGACAAAGAGATTGGACTAAATTTTAGCGATTCCCATCGGTGGCAGAATTTGAGACCCAGAATTTATGTTCATTGTTTTAGCAAATTATCACAAAAGCATGAACTATGAAGTGTTCACAACTTGGTGAAAAAGTGTATTACCGCTTCTTGATAGTAGTAGTAGTATGGTCGTGTTTGTAAATTTTCTATACCTCAGCGTCAAAGTCGATAAGGTTCCACATGAAAATTCGCATAAATAACAAAATTTACGATTGATGGAATGCAAAACACATTGAAGTTAATAAATAGCTACTAAGAATTGAATTATTGGCCTTAGTAAAGCACTACTTTCTGGCTCACCCGACACTTTGTGCTGCCGACGAAATTATGGAAAGTTCTGGCTGAATTGTATTAATTTTACTTCCATAACACTGCAAATTAAATATAAGTGAAGTGATTTGGACTCGAGTAAAGCAACACGTAGCTATATACCAACAATTCCACTCTTAGAATTGACGACGTAAAGTTGCTTTTAGATGAAGGGATTGCAACTTAAGTCAAGAACATTGGATAAATTGTATTAACCATATAATTAAAGCAGTAGAAACAATGTGGCGATTGGATAGCATTGTCGAACAAATTTTAATTAATGTTGAATCTGTACAACAGGCGACAAAGGTACTTCAGAGGACGATATGGTAGTGTACGACCTGTAATTTACTATACCAGTTTTGATATTTTGTATTGTATTTAATAAAAAATAACTTATCTATTGCATCATACTAATGTTTTATTAAAACTAACAATACAATTAGAAAATAAAATTGAATAATGCTTGACAGGTTTTAAAAAGTTTCCTGGGTTCATTTATTCAAAAATCTCATTTTGCCAAAAAAATATAAATCTACATAAACTTCGTTTATTGTTTTTATTTTAATCATTACAAACAATACTATCACAAAACTTTGCAAACAAACTAACAATCTTTTGAAAAATATAAAACTGCCAGCAATTTTTCAAAGCATTTTAAATTGCTATGTAGTTGTTTGTGATCCTATAATAATTGCTAAAGATATGTTTCGTCCAAGTCTTAACTTTTTTGTAATTTAAAGCCCAACTTGATATTCTGAACCTCAAAATCAAAGTTGTAGGAATAAATCTGCACTTAATGTAAAAGTACATCTACAGAAAGCACTTTAACGTATCAATAAACTTACATTTATTATTGTTTTACATTAAAATAATGTCTGTTGAATGCACTAAAACATCACTTGATAAACTAAATTAGTTAACATAAAGTACATGAATCAGTTATTTGCATTGTCGAAGAACGTAAGTAACCAAAAAAAGTAGTAAATATCAACTGACGCCGGTAAAATTTCAAACATTGCAGTCAATTTAAACTATTAAACAGTGTAAATTTGATCCCAGCACAAGCGCCATCTACTACCTTCTTAACTGGAATGGAGTATATACGTACTATAGTTGTAATTTCTCAGGCAACAATTATATATTTGCTATTTTTTCTAATGGTGTTCTTCAACAATGCAAATGGTTGGCTTTTATATTGTATGTTAGCTTATTTTAATTAAAAATTGAAGCACTATTGCCATCAATATACGTTATTTTAATGTAAAACAATTATTTAGGTAAGTTTATTAGATTTCCAAAGTGCTTTTTGTATATGTATTTTTATTGTAATATAGTCTTATCACCTCATTCTAAACGGACCTGCACCTTGAAGAAGTTTTAAAATACTAGAATGGGTAGAATAGCTTGCATGTTTCAGTAAACTAAAAAGACGAACTATAGGTTTAATCAAATTAGCAGGGTCTTTAGTGAGGAATCAGACTAGAACAGGTTCCCGAAAGAAGGCAACAGCTCTTTCGGTTCTTAGGGTGGCAGGGATACAATAACTGCGAGGTGAAAGGCAACAGGAAATCACAACGTTACGTCCCATGTACATAGCGTACTGAAGACGTCTTATAATGATGGCATTCTCTGGGATAAATGATTTCGGAGTTACAATAGTTTCCCTTACAAATCTCCGGGAGGAACTACTTCAAAGGATCTGATCGACAAGTTTAGAGGAAGAGCAGGGAACACTTTGAGAGTCGGAGCATGGAAAGAGGGAAGCATGAAGCAAGTAGGTAAGCTAGAGAATCTGAAAATTGAAATGAATTGTTTTAATATTACTGGATGTATTTAATTAAATAAAGTAATACACTTTCAGATACTTTATTGGAGCGATATAGCATGGCAATGTTAACTAACAAGACAGGCCATGATGAAAGAGCTAATCATATATATGTATACTATTTCTATAGGTAAAGTGGTGTCTCAAATACAGCTATTATTAATATTAATAACTATTATCAAACACCTTCCTTTCAAAGATTAAGGCGGTCCATTGGTTTAATAGTGCGTCCAGATCCAGATACTCCAGGATCGTTCTTGCTCAAACCACTTGCTGCACGATTGGCATTTATGTTACTACACTCATTATTATTATTACGCACTGTATGATTATCTATTAACAAATTATATTCCTCTCTATCTATATTTGCTAATGGGTGAGATTCAGGTTCGGTCAATGGAAGTAGCTCGGGTTCAAATCCTATTTCTTTAAAATCAGTTTTGGAATATGATGGTCTGATTTGTTATTATGTTCTTTTTAGCCAATAAGATCTAGGCTCGTTCGCTTTTTCTACAATTATTACTTTGTCTCAGGTTTTATCGATATTGGTTTTAATTACTATTTTATCTCCCTCTTTATATAATACTGGTTTCCTGTTATTATGGCTATCATATTGAATTTTTATCTGATGTTTTTGATTACATAACTGTTTATAAATTTTGTTTGGAACTTTAGGTTCTAACTGACTACTTATTGTTGGTATTTGCGTCCTTACTATTATACTGTTTAAAATTTGCGACGGGGATGCGTACAAGCTCCTAATAGGTGAATTGTTATATTCTAATAGTAGTTCGCTAAAATCAGAAAGTTCTTCAGAACTCTTTTTTAAAATTTGTTTACTTATACCTACTGCTTTTTCTGCGAGTCCGTTTCTTTGATGGTAGTGTGGAGTACAAGTTTAAATCGATATGTTTTTATTTGCGTAATACTCTTTACATTTTACTGAAGTAAAGGGTAAGTTGTATGCTATAATGTGTTCGGGGTAACTAAATCTCGTAAAAACATTTTGCATAGCATGTATTACTGCATCTAATGTTTTACTACTTATAGGTAAGATCTCTATCCAATGAGAAAAGTAGTCTATTAATACTAAATATGGTTTTGCACCAAATTCTAGAATATCGGCACCTATCTTGTTATATCTTAATTTTGGAATTGAATGAGGTAACATCGGTTCTTTCTTATTAGACGACATATATTTTTCGCACGTTCTACATCTTTTAATATGATTAGAAATATCTTTGTTTAGATTTGGCCAAAAAAAAATAATGTTCTGGCTTTGTTTACAGTTTTATTTGCTCCGATATGATCTTTGTACAATAATCGAATCATCTCGTTTTGTAAGGTACGCGGTGCGATTATTTTATTTTCAACAAAAAACAATACCGGCTTCGACAAAGACATCATTTTTTAAATTATAATATGGCTTTACACTTTCCGCAACCTTATTTTTTGTCGGCAATCCGTTGTAATAATAATATGAAATTTTAGACAAGGTTTTGTCTTTAGCAGTTTCCATTCTAAATTGGTTTATTCTGTCGTTGCTCATAGGCAAATGTCTTGAGACCATATGAACCATATCAAACATATCTGGATCAGAACTTTCAGATTTTAAACTTGATCGTGAAAACATGTCCGCAAAGTGAATGGTTTTACCTGGTACATAATACACATTAAGTAAATATTTGAGTAATTTTATCCTTAGACGTTGTAGTCTAACAGAACCAATTTTACAAATAGGCTTTTTTATGATCGAAACAATCGGTTTATGATCGGATTGAACGGCTATTTCATTACAATAATTGGCTTAGTAGATAGCACAACCGTAAAGTTCGATTGCGTAGACTACCTATTTATTGAGGCGGCAAAGTAACCGCAAGTAGGTTCAGTAACCCAGATATAGGGCCAAATGGCTGCGGAGAAATTCCTTCGATTTAGTGAACTGTAAAATAATGAATTCAAACAAATGCACGTCGATATACATATTTAGTTAATTGCGATTAATAGATTAATTACAGAATTCGCCCGCTTGAAGCGAAAATTAACATTTAATGGTTTACCGCTACATTTTAGTTCGTACAACGCACTTCACCCTCAATGACAGTTCTCGAGTTACTGAAGCCCGGGTTAGTTACGGATCAGAACCTAACAACCGCCACTTAGACCAGTCTATAATATATGGGGTAGTGCGCATCAAGTCTGTATATTAGTATTTCCACATAACTTAACACTAGAAATATTTAAGGCTGTTAGGAATGACACAGTAACTATAACATACCGGCCACCTTGAAATCACCAAGATTTAAAAACAATTAAATTAGCAAGATAGTGAAATAAGCAATATAGAAAAATAGTAAGTACCTAACTAGTAAACATATGTACAATTTATAAAACCTAATGTTCAAATTGCTAAATTTAAAGTTAAAAATAATGCATGTAACAATTAAGGAACATCTAAAACAAAACTCACTTTTAATCGGGTAGGACGCAAAGCTTATGCACTGAGCGCTTTAACAGATTCCCACTAGACACACGCACAGTTACATTTCGTAGCACTCCATCGGCAGCTGGATGCAGTTCCACAACTCTACCGAGGGACCATTGAAGGGGAGGTAAGTTGTCTTCTTTGATTAATACCATCGAGCCGATCTTTAAAAGTGCAGGTAAGTTTTTGAACCATTTTGTCCGACGCTGCATCTCAGGGACAACTTGTAGACTTCATTTTTTCCAAAAGTCTTGAGTAATTTTTTGCATGCGTTGGTATAATGATAATTTTCTATCTGATAGGTGAAGCAGATTATGCTCGGGAGGATGGCATAATGGTTTGCCTATTAGGAAGTGACCAGGTGTCAGGGGATTAATGTCGGAAGGATCGTTAGACAGTGGTGAGAGAGGGCGAGAATTCAGCGTAGCCTCGATTTGCACTAGGACAGTTTGAAAATCTTCGTAGGTTAAACTGGTGTTACCTAGCACTCGTTTAAGGTGAGTCTTGGTAGATTTGATACCGCCTTCCCACAGGCCTCCTTGATGAGAAGAGCGAGGGGTACTAAACTCCCAATTAATTCCTTGGCTAGACAGAAAATCGGAAACCTCCACTTTAGTATCGTTATTAGTAAAAAATTGAGAAAGTTGTTTTAGTTCTCTGGACGCGCCAACAAAATTTGTGGCATTATCAGAAGTAATTGAGTTGGATTTTCCTCTACGGCCGACAAATCTTTTTAGAACAGCCAAGAAGGCAGACGTTGATAAATCGGTCAACAAATCTAAATGAATGGCCTTAGTTGTCATACAAATGAATAGGCAAATATAAGATTTTATAAGTTTGGCTCTGCGAGTTTTGCGATCTCTAATTAATATGGGTCCAGCATAATCTATTCCGACATTATAAAACACAGGAGTATTAAATTCAACTCTTTTACGAGGTAAGTTTCCCATTAAGGGATTATATGAAATTGGATAGTCCTTGAAGCATTTAACACAGGAGTGACAGATTTGTTTTGCCGTAGTGAGACCAGCTATTGGCCAGTAATGCTCACGAATGCAAGCTAGCAGTTGTTACGATCCGCAATGCATAAGGCTAGCATGAGAATGTTGAAAAATCAGTTTGGTTGGTCTATGGTTTTTGGGTAGCAAAATAGGATGTTTTTTGTCAAAGGGATAGTTCGAATTTTTTAACCGTCCACCTACCCTAAGCACATTTTCCTCGTCAAGGTAGGGATTTAACGATAATATATTAGAATCAGCATTGATAGGCCGACTGGATTTTAATTGTAGTATTACAGACCCGAAGGCCTCAGCTTGACAAAGTTTAACAAGGACGTCGCGGCTAGCTCGTAGTTCCCTTGTACTTAGAGGTCCAGAGGTTGGAATAGATTTGGGTGTAGAATTTTTCGTAAAACGCATCATCCATGCCACAATACGTTGCAACCGGCTTAACGTAGAAAATCTCTGGAATATATCAGAAGTGTTTAGGTTCAGTAGAGTAACAACTTGACTTGACGCTGATTTTAGTTCGACATCAATTAAAGTATTGAAATCAACACACGGGAGAGAAAGCCACTCGTCTTGGTTTTTGATGAGAAAATTTGGACCCTTCCACCACAGGTCGCAGTCTGATAGTAGTTTTACAGAGACGCCGCGGGAAATTAAGTCCGCGGGGTTTTCTTTAGAAGGTACGTGATACCAACCGTCTATGTTAGTTAATTCTTGTATTGTGGCTATTCTATTGGCCACAAATACCTTGTACTTATTTGGCGCAGATTTGATCCAATTCAACACAATAGTGGAATCGGACCAGCAGTAAGTTCTTGAAATAAGAACAGTTGAAGTAGATTTTACCTTCTGCACAAGTTGCGCAAGAAGCACAGCTAAGCACAATTCTAGCCTGGGTATAGTAGCTCCTTGTAAAGGGGCAAGGCGAGATTTGGAACATAGTAAATTTGAATAGTGATTACCGTCAGGTGTGGATACGCGTAAGTATATACAAGCGCCGTAGGCATAGCTACTGCTATCACTGAAACCGTGAAGCTCTACAGAAACGAAGTTCGTAGGAATTACACATCTAGGGATATGTAAGTTTTCTAGAGTGTTTAGTTGCATTTTAAAGATGTTCCATTCGGAATCCAGGTCTTGTGGAATAGTTTCGTCCCATAACGTTTTTAGTTGCCATAGTTTTTGTATAAGGAGCTTTCCAATGGCGGTAGTGGGCGATAGAAGGCCCAGCGGGTCGAAAATTTGCGAAACCATTGATAGAATGGAACGCTTAGTGTTTCTTGTTGTATTAGCCTTAAGTTGTACGTTATATACTATAACGCCTAGTAAAGAGGTGCAACCAACGCCCAGGGTTTTGGTATTTTCTCTTTCGCCCAACGGAATATTGTAGAACTTAGTACTCCCTTGGTCAGATAACGTTTCCTTGGAATTAGATAGAAATTTTCTGATGGGCAAGCCTACACCAGCTAAGACCGCGGTAAGTTCTTCTTGAAGGGATTGCATTTTTTGGACGGTTTTAAAACTTGTGATAAGATCGTCCATGTAAAAATCTGATTTTAAAATAGCTGAAACCCTAGGGTGAGTTTTAGCACAGAGAGTAGCAAGATGATGTAAACATTTTGTAGCAAGATAGCTAGCGCTAGCGGTTCCGTAAGTAATGGTGTTTAGTTCATAAATGTCTAGCGTGGAAGTTGGATTGTCGCGCCAAAATATGCGCTGAAATTTACGCTCAGAAAGCCGAACCAGTATTTGGCGATACATTTTCTCGATCTCTCCCGTCAGTGCAATTTTGTGTTGACGAAAGCGTATTAAAATTGAAAACAAGTCGTTCTGCACGACAGGGCCAATAAACTGTGCGTCATTAATCGATATATTTGAGTGCGTAGGTGCACTACCGTCGAAAACAACTCGCAACTTAGTGGTCAACGCGTTCGATTTTGTTACAGCGTAATGGGGCAGATAATCGGGGGGGGGGGGGTATAGTAGAAATATTTATTTTAGCGTCGAGAGCATTTACTGAGGTTGCGTCTGTCTGTTTTGAATGAGTCGAGACCTTGGACATGTGACCTAAGAAAATGTATTCCTGCATGAATTTATAGTATTCAGTGTTTTGAGGTTGGGATTCGATAGGAATTACCTTTCTAGATTGAAATTTTTTTTCTAAGCTAGATCACAGGAGTACCATAGTTTACTTACATTTGAACTAAAGTGTATAGATACCACAAAACGACCAGCATCATCACGGGTTATTGTCTCGGAAATATGATTTTCGTAAAATCGTTATTCGACAGACAGTTTGGATAACTCGCTAAGAGGTTGTACGTCCTCTAGCTGCCAAAATTTTTGTACAGAATTATTTAAGTCCGTAATAGTAGGCCTGGCGCGATTAATTGCTAGATTTACGCAGACTATATTTGTGTTATGCGGGGGGGGGGGGGGGGCTGAACAGTTTCAGACAGCACCCAACCAAGTAGGGTTTTTTGAAAGAGGGGCTTATTTTTTCCTAATGAAATTTGACCAACACATAGCAAACTGTAAAAGTCACTAGCACCAATCAGAATGTCAATAGGAAGAGATTGATTGAAGTTTGTATCAGCAAGCTTAATGCCGTTAGGAATTTCAAACGTAGCCTTATCAAAGGATACCAGAGGTAATTTTTCGGCAATTTTTGGTATAGTCAAACGTTCTAGATTCACCGTGTAGCCGCAAGTTTTAGAAGTTAGTAGTAGGTTAACCGTTGAGCTAGCGACGGAGTAACTTGAATTTAACCCGACAATTTTAGTGTGAGTCGGAGTTAGTTTTAAACCTAGTTTTTTCGCTAACTCATCCTTTATAAAATTTGCATGTAATGCTGAGTCCAAAATAGCTCTGGCCGATTGCCATTCATTATGAATGTTTTTTACCTTTACCGAAGCCGTTGCTAGCAAAACTTGCTGCAAGTTGGCAGGGAAGCAGGAAAGTGCAGCACTAGTAGGTAGCACATTTTCAGTGGAAGGGTTTTCAGCGTGACCTCCATTTCTAGTGGAAGAATCACGCACATTTGCGTCAAAGTGCAATAACGTACTGTGCTGCTTGTTACCTTGCAGCCAAACATAGATCGGCAAGCTAATTTCTTGGAGTGACGGAGTCAGTTCTTGCACAGGTCGGTTTTAGAAACCTGTTCATACTTTTGTTTTCCAGCTAGCTGTAGAAATTCAGGACATTGTGTTATGAAATGACCTAGTTTGCACATAGGACATGAAATAGTGCCTTTACTTGTAGTTACAAATGCCTGTTTATAGGTTGGCGGCTTAAATTTAGGCTGTTGATTTCTTGGAGCAGCGGAACAGGTAGATGTTTGTTTGTCATGTACAATTTCTTCAAGTAGTTGGCAACGATTTCTTAGAAAGTCGTCGATCTCAGTTAGGCTTAGTATATTGTTGGGGTTATATTTTAACAACTCAGTTCGGGAATTGTCATCTAGTTTAGACATCACAATATGTGAAATAAACATTCCAGATTCGTCGATGGACGTTTCCAATTTTCGTAATGCTCTGACGTGCTTAAACAAGTTATCGTACAAGCAACGTAATTCAGAAGCATTAGCTTTAGCAATAGGTTTTAATTCAAAGATAGCTTTAATGTGATTCTGAATAATTAGTTTGGGGTTATTGTATCTCTTACAAAGTAGTTCAAATACCGAATGATAGTTTTCTCCTGTAGGAGCGATATTTGCGATCAGTTCGCTTGCAGAACCCTTCAAGCTACCCTTTAGGTGCAAAAAGCGTTCTACGTCGCTTAGATTAGTGTTAGTGTGTACAAGTGCTATGAAAATCTCTAGAAAAGATGGGAACTCTGTAAATTGGCCTGAAAAACTAGGTAGACTCAATTTTGGTAGTTTGGCATTTATTTGTTTAGCGGGGTTAGTAGCACCCAAACTCCCTGCCGAGGTTAAAGACTCTGAGGAACTCGCCCTGCAGGATTCAGAAGCACATTTTAGTAAACTTGTAGCTCTACTTGTAAGCTCCATAAGTTTTTCAAAATAGTCCTCTTCAGCCATAACATCGTCAGACTCAATTGAATTTGCTGTAAGCTCTACACTTACTTCTCTGTATTTTGCCGCTGATGGCTTAATCGTGTCTAGTCTTAAACTTAAATTAGTTGCAATAATGTCGGTCATCGGAACGTCAATAATTTTGTTCAAATATTTTTCAAAATTTGCCAGCACGTTAATTAACGACTGTGCACTTGTTAGCAATAGTTTAGCTGAAATTTGCTTAGGCATTTTTATAGTTCAAAATATCCAAATTAATAATTAATGTTTGGAATTTTAGCGGAAAACGAAGACTTAATTACTATAATTGGTAAATAAAATATTTTGTTTAGTTTAAAGCTACGTTGCATACGAGCACGAGTTTCAAAATATTAGAATGAGTACTAAAGCGAAAATTTCAACTTTCAGTAACTAGGTGATTAGTAAATTTGTTTGTAAATAGACGGACAATACAAACAATAGCTAGTACTAGTTTATTATAGTGATTAAATTAATCTTTTAAACGAATAGGCTCATTTAAATAGAGTAATAATAATTTGTGAGTACAACTGAAAGCTTCGTTGAATTCCATAGAGAATTATTGTTAGTTTTAGGAATGAGCGATAATCCTAATCTTTAGAAATAGCATGCAGGTACGTTACCTTGGTGAAGCTGCTAACATCCAACCACCTGTTGGCCTTGAAACAGTAACCCTTAGTGAAGTTATGCAGCTCTCTGGAATGCAACAGCGACACGTGCGTGAAGGAGAGATGTTTATACTACGGTACACCACGACCGACGCGCACTATTATGCTTTTATTTCGAACTTTAGTTTTTTAAGTAATTAATATCCATTATTTAGCACTTAGTAATCCCGCGAAAGAAGGACCATGGCTTAGTAGATAGCACAACCGTACTAAGTTCGATTGCGTAACCGCAAGTGGGTTCAGTAACCCAGATATAGGGCCAAATGGCCGCGGAAAAATTCCTTCGATTTAGTGAACTTTTTTCTGCAGCTTTTACATTCCTTACCTTGCACGCTACTGCGAAGTGATTCTCAAATCCACATTTTTTGCATTTTTTGCCAAAGGCAGGGCATTCACCTGATCCATGTGATTTCTGACATCTCTGACATAAAAGTTTCTCATGTGGTGTGCTCTGGTCATCCCTAGACTTGGATTTCTTCTTATGAAAGTTCCATTTCTCCGAAATAGCTCGGTTGATATCTTTCGTCTGTTGGAATTGTAAGCTTTGCGACTTACTTTGTTTGCTGGTGCGACAAAAATCAATAGCTTTAATTAATGTCAGGTTGTCAATTCTTAAAAGAGCTTCTCTTGTAGTGGGATCTCAAATACCCATTACGACTTTTTCTTCAGCTGATTCGTTTGAATCAACATTATTACAGTTACAAGATTTTACTAAGTGTCTACAATCAGTGAGGAAATGCTCGAAATTTTCGCTTTCCTTTTGAACACGTTTAATAAAATTGTACCTTTCAAAAATTCGTTGACGCGCGGATTTACATATTTATCTAAGAGTTCCATTATGGCTTTATATTTATTTTCTTCCTCATCTTTTAGTATAAACGTAGGCATGATGCTTGCTGATTCGCAACCAATTATATTTTTTAAAATCGAGAGTTTTACTCGATCATCTGCGTCATGCTGCCCGGTTGCTACTAAATAGTCTTTGAAGGCAATTTTTCAGAATTTCCACTCACTGGCGGCATGTTGCCCTTGTAGGTCAAAGTCTGGCAGTAATTTTAGGGGACCGTTAGCGGCGTCCATTTTATACTTACTAATGGACTCGTCCAACGTTTACCTAAAATTGTTCCAACTTTTGTAGATTGTTATATACTTGCAATATTTTTCACGCAATAGGTTCTATTTCGACTGCGCCATGTTTTAATATTACTGTATGTATTTAATTAAATAAAGTAATACACTTTCAGATACTTTATTGGAGCGACATAGCATGGCATTGTTAACTAACAAGACATGCCATGATTTGAGAGATAATCATATATATGTATACTATTTCTATAAGTAAAGTGGTGTCTCAAATACAGCTATTGTTAATATTAATAACTAATTATCAAACATGAATAAGTTAACATTAGACGTAGTAGGGATTAGCGAAGTTTTTGACCAGAAGCGGGGGGATTTTTGGAGCGGAGAATTTAGGGTAATTCACACAGGATCAAAGATAGGAAATGAAGATGTGTTACAGTCATGCGAAAAAGAATAGGACACTGTGTAGAAAATTACTTACCAAAGAACAAAAGACAGCTCGTGGTTAGATTAAAATCTAAAACGATAAATACAGTAATAATGTAAGTATACATGCCCATCTTTAAATACAGTGACGAGGAGGTAGAAGCGATGTACAAAGATATCGAAGACATACTAAGATTTGTAAAAAGACAGAAATTTTATAATTACGACAGATTTTAATGCAGTGGTATGAAATGGTAGGGAGCGGTACTAGATTTATTTGGTATAGGCACTAGATCCATTTCGAATGGACCTGCACCTTGCCGAAGTTCTAAATTACTAGAACAGGTGAAATGGCTTGCGTGTTCTAATGAGCTAAAGAGCCAAACTACAGGTCCAACCAAAGTAGTAGGGTCGTTAGTGAGGAACCAGACTAAGACAGGTCCCCGAAAGAGGGCAGCGGCTCTTTCGGTACTTAGATTGGCAGAGACCATAGGGGTCGGTATGGCAGTCTAAGACACACTACCGCGATGTGGAAGGCAACGGGAAACCACCACATTATCTCCCAAGTACACAGCGTACCTAAATTATAATAAAATGATGGCATTCTCTGGGGTAAAAGATTCCGGAGTTAAAATAGTCCCCCATTCGGATCTCCGGGAGGAGACTACTTCGGAGGATGCGATCGGAAAGTTATAAATAAGAGTCGGAAACATTCTGCGAGTCGGAGCGTGGAATGTTAGAAGTATGAAGCAAGTAGGTAAGCTAGAGAACCTAAAAATCGAAATGAAT
Source organism: Platerodrilus igneus (assembly GCA_036346225.1). Lineage (NCBI taxonomy): Eukaryota > Metazoa > Arthropoda > Insecta > Coleoptera > Lycidae > Platerodrilus > Platerodrilus igneus. Next base: position 2,618,999 of record JARFIW010000472.1, on the reverse strand, counting down.
AGGTTATCACTAGACATAGTAAGGATCAGCGAAGTTCGGTGGCCAGAGGCGGGGGGATTTTTGGAGTGGAGACTTCAGGGTAATTCATACAGGAGCAGAGGACGGAAATTTGGGTGTGGGGATAGTTATGCGGAAAAAGATAGGACACTGTGTGGAAAATTACTTACAAAAGAACGAAAGAGTACTCATGGTTAGATTAGAATCTAAACCGGTAAACACAGTAATAATACAAGTATACATGCCCACCTCTAGCTACAGTGACGAAGAGGTAGAAGCCATCTACAAAGATATCGAAGACATATTAAGATACGTAAAAAGACATGAAAATTTAATAATTACGGGGGATTTTAATGCTGTGGTAGGTGAGGGTAGGGAAGGAGCGGTAGTAGGTTTATTTGGTTTAGGCACGAGAAACGACAGGGGAAATAGGCTGGTAGAATTTTGCGACAAGAACAATTTAATCATCACAAACACATTATTTCAACATCATGCTAGAAGACGATATACGTGGAAGATGCCAGGAGATATAGGAAGATATCAAATAGATTACATTCTTGTTAGACAACGGTTTAGGAATCAAGTAAAAGACTGTAGAAGCTACTCAGAAACAAATTTCGACACTGACCACAACATAGTAATTATGAAGGTCGCACTTAAATTTAAAAATCTGAAAAAAAGGAACGGAAAAAGGCACTTGGACTTAGAGAAACTAAAAGATAAAGATATTCAAGTAAGATTCGAAATAAAGTCAAATGAATTGTTGAATGATATCGGGAAAATATCTGAAACTAATGAAGTAGAAACAGAATGGAATAACATTAAATCCAGCCTAGACATGGCGGCCAGAGATATTTTGGGGTATACACAAAAAGAAAATAAGAAACCATGGATAACAAAGGATATCGTGAATTTAATAGAAGAAAGACGAAAATACAAAAATAAATCAGACGAAACAGGAAAACAGAGATACAAAGCCATAAAATGGGAAATTATTCGAAAATGCAAGAAAGCTAAAGAACAATGGATTGATGAAAAGTGCAAAGAAGTACAAACTAAGATGGAAATAGGAAAGACAGACGAAGCATACAAATTAATTAGAATGAATTTTAGGGATATAAAACCGTATAGCAAAAATATAAGGGACGCACAAGGAAACGTCATTATAGAAAACGTAGAGAAAGTGAGTAGATGGCAAGAATATATAGGGAATTTATATGCAGGAGAGAAACTAACTGCATTAGAACAGGAATCAGACATTGAAAATGATGACTTGGGATATCCTATACTTCGAGACGAGTTTGAAATAGCATTAAAGAGTCTGAAAAATGGTAAGGCGCCGGGTACAGATAAGGTGCAAGCAGAAACTCTAAAAGCCGCTGGACAAGCAGTAACAGAACGTCTCTTCCAACTTGTAAGCTATATGTATGAGACAGGCGAGATACCCAAAGATTTCAAACGTAGCATCATAGTAACTATACCAAAAAAGAAAGGCGCGGATAGATGTGAAAATTTTCGAACAATAAGTTTGACAGCACACGTGTCAAAAATATTAACTAGAATTGTGCAAAGACGAATGGAAAAACAAGCTGAAGAAATACTAGGAGAAGACCAATTTGGGTTTAGGCGAAACAGGGGAACACGGGAGGCTATTTTAGCTCTGAGAGTGATAATGGAGAAAACAATAGAAAAAGGGGAAAGCATGTATATAGGGTTTGTAGATCTGGAAAAAGCATTCGACAATGTAAATTGGAAAAAAATGTTTGAAATACTCAAAAAGATTGGAATGAGTTATAGGGATAGACGAATAGTACATAGCTTATACAAAGAGCAAACAGCAGTAATAGAATTAGAGCAGGAACGTAGAGAAGTAAACATTAGGAAAGGGGTGAGACAGGGATGTGCCCTATCCCCATTGATTTTTAACTTGTACATAGAAGAGGCAATGAATACTGTCAAATGCAGAAAGACATTTGGAATTACTATGCAGGGACAAAAAATTGATATGCTTAGATTTGCAGATGATATAGCGGTATTAGCATCTAGCAAGGAAGAGTTAGAAGCGGCTTTTAATGAAATGGAAACGGTTCTAACAGAGAGATACGGTATGAAAATTAACAAAACTAAAACTAAAGTTCTAGTTTGCAAAGAGGGGGAAAATAAATCAAAAACAAGAATACAAGTATTTAACACGAACTTACAAGAGGTTAAGGATTTCTGCTACCTAGGAAGCCAAATAACGCAAGATGGGAAAAGCACAAAAGATATAAAACAAAGATTAGCACAAGGTCGTGCTACATTTAACAAGAAAAAGCAACTATTGTGCTCAAAGTCCACAAACATAGAAACAAGGAAAATATTGCTTAAAACATATGTGTGGAGCACAGCACTGTATGGCTGTGAAGCCTGGACAGTAGGAGAAGCGGACAAGAAAAAGGTAGAAGCCTTTGAAATGTGGTGTTACAGGCGTATGATGAAGATATCATGGACAGACAAAGTTAAGAACGAAGAGGTACTAAAATGGTAGGGAAGAAAGAAATATGTGGAAAACGGTAAAAAATAGGAGAGATAGGATGATAGGCCACATACTACGGCATAAGGGAATAGTGCGGAATATTTTAGAAGCAGAGATAGGAAAAAAGAGAAGAAGAGGCAGACCTAGATTAGACTACTGCACACAGATAGTAAAAGATGTAGGCTGTAGAGGTTTCAGGAGATGTGTAGGCTAGCCCAGAATAGAAATCAATGGAGGTGCGCATCCAACCAATCCCAAGATGGACTAACTAATGACGAAAAGATAACTGTGCGTAAACATGATGATTATTATAAGTAACTACAAGAATTGGTTGGGCAATATTCTCGAATAATGTTAAGTGTGTGAAAGGATTTACTAGAAAACCATTATTTCGGCAAATGTCTAAGTGTTGGGGGATCTTGGTAGCCACAGGTTGCTTAACCTCCTTCACTGAATCTCGGTAAAATAGGGTATAAAATTAGAAAACAATAGAAAGGGAACGAGCTGAATACACATACTCCCTGAAAAGAAGAAAAAGAAGAAAACCACCAAAAACGCAAAATCAAAGAAGCTGCCTATATAACCCTACATAAAAATAACTGCGTTGCAAACGAATCCGTGACTTTCAGTAAACAATGGATTCCATTACTAAAAGAAATAACAAAAGAAATAACAAATGAAAATCAAATGCCCACAATATCTAGGTAGCATTGCAAGTTTTTCCTGGGTTTTCCTTGCAATATTAAGATGAAATACAGCCTACATACATGATTTCTATTTATACATAAAATAACTAATTACATAAAAATAAGCATATTAACAATCCTTGTAAAACAGCATTGGTATCTGACAAGTATAAATCCAAATAAGGTTACCTCAAAACCATATACAATCTCCGTTGAACAGTATTGGTATCTGACAAGTGTAAACCCGCCATAGGGTCGCCTCAGATCCATATACAATCCTCATAGAACAACATTGGTATCTGACAAGTGTAAACCCGTCATAGGGTCGCCTCAGATCCATATACAATCTTCATAGAACAACATTGGTATCTGACAAGTGTAAACCCGCCATAGGGTCGCCTCAGATCCATATACAATCTTCATAGAACAACATTGGTATCTGACAAGTGTAAACCCGCCATAGAGTCGCCTCAGAACCATGTTAAAATCTACCAAAGAGGTAACTTAAATCATAATGAATTTTCCCCCTCAAAATAAATATAAAAAAAACGACTACTTTAGCCTTTCAATAATGCAATCGCACACTTCTTCAATAACCATCCTCTCAATTGTATAAATAGAAACATGTTAAAAAATGTTGGCTGAAATGCAGACACAAAAACGGTAGCAGTCTTTTGAAATGCTCCAGATGTATGAGGACGATAGCATGGACAGACAAAGCTAATAACAAATAAGTTACAGAAATAGTATGGGAACAAGGATATCTGGGGAAAAAGAGAAATAGTAGGGCGGAATACGTTCTAAGGCATTTTTGGGGAATAGTATCTGATATATTACAAGCAGAGATAGGAAAAAAGAGGTAGATGTAGACCTAGATCAGACAGTTATAGATGCAAACTGTGCATATTTCAGGGAAATCTGTAGGTTAGTTCAGAATAGGGAACAATGATGGTACGCGTCTAACCAGTTCTAGGACTGAAGACCTAATGATGATGAGGCACTAGATATAATTGGGGAAATAAAGTAGTACAATTTTGCGACAAAAACAATTTAACCATCACAGACACATTTCAATATCATGCTAGAAAACGATACACATGGAAGACGCCAGAAGATATAGGAAGACATCAAATAGATTACATTCTTGTTAGACAACGGTTTAGAAATCTAGTAAACGAATGTAGAAGTTACCCAGAAGCAGATATAGACACTGACCACAACATCGTAATTATGAAGGCCACTTTTAAATTTAAAATTTTTAAAAAATGGAAAGGAAAAAAGCACTTTGACTTGGAGAAACTAAAAGATAACTATATCCACAAAAGATTTGAGGAAAATCCAAAAGAATTACTGAAAGTAATCGGAAAATTTTCCGATACTAAGGAAGTAGAAAGAATGGAATAACATTAAATTCAGCTTAGCTATGACGGCCAGAGATATTCTGGGTTATAAACAAAAAGAAAATAATAAGCCATAGGTGACAAACGATATTCTAAATTTAATAAAACAAAGGTGAAAATACAAAAACAGACCACACAAAGCAGGAAAACAGAGGTACAGAGCCATAAAACGGGAATTTATTCGCAATCGCAGGAAAGCTAAGGAGCAATGGATTGATGAAAAATGTAAGAAGGTACAAACTAAGATGGAAATAGGAAAAACAGACGAAGCATACAAACTAATTAGAATAAATTTCAGGGATATAAAATGGTATAGCAAAGCAAAAAGCGCGCAGAAGAATACATCATTATAGTTAATGTAGAGAAAGTGTTTAGACGGCATGAATATACAGGGGAATTTATATGCAAGGTAGGAACTAAAAGCACTAGAGCAGGCATCAGACATTGAATAGGATGACCTGGGATATCCTATACTTAGAAATGGGTTTAAGTTAGTATTAAAGAGTCTGAAAAATAATAAAAGGCACTGGGTACAGATAATGTGCAAGCAGAAAGTCTAAAAACCGCTGGACAAGCAGTAACGCAACGTCTCCTCAATTTTGTAAGTTATAGGTATAAGACAGGCAACATACCCAAAGATTTCAAACGTAACACCATAATCACCAAACCAAAAAAAGATGCGATGGTTGTGAAAACTTTCAAACAATAAGTTTGACAGCACACGTGTCAAAAATACTAACTAGAATTGTACAAAGACGAACGGAAAAACAAGCTGAAGAAATATTAGGAAAAGTTCAATTTGGGTTTAGGCGAAGCAGAAGAACACGGGAGGTCGTTTTAGTTTTAAGGGCGTGAATGGAGAAAACAGTAGAAAAAGGAAAAACCGTGTAAATGGGGTTTGTAGATTTGGAAAAAGCATTTGGAAGAAAATGTTCGAAATGCTCAAAAAGATTGGAATGAGTTATAGAGATAGACAAATAGTACATAACTTATACAAGGAGCAAACAGCTGTAATAGAATTAGAGCAGGAACGTAGAGAAGTAAATATTTGGAAAGGGGTGAGACTGGGTTATGACCTATCCCCCCATTAATTTTTAACTTGTATATCGAAAAGGCAATGAATACTATGAAATGCAGAAAGACACTTGGAATTACTGTGCAGGGACAAACGATTGATATGCTTAGATTAACAGATTAGAAATTTTCTGCGTAAGTAGAAACCATTCGGTATATCTGGTAATAAGGATTTGAAACAAGTACAAGTTGATGTCGTAAAAAGGTTTTTAAAAAAATCAATAATATAAAAATTTCTCATATGATGCACACTTTTTGGCGTTCACTGTATAAGTATTGTACCATGTTTAATAAAATGCAAATGCATAAAAATAACATCATTCAAAATTTTATAAATTTGTATTGCTAGAGTATGGGGGCTATTCTGTAACTATTCCGCAAAAATTTAAGAAGCCACTAAAAGTTACAAATGTAGAAATCCACTGAAACAGTCAATGCTATAATGGTATTCTGTAAACATATATTTTAGAGATCTGTTAAAATTATGTAATATTTGACGAGTCTTCTATAATTTTGCAAGCACATTTTGGCAACGTTACATAGAAGTACGTTTGAACTATTTTAGTGCTGTTTGTTTTGTTGTCTGTATTTTCTACCATTTCTAACCTAAAAAGAGTAAGTGGTGTAAGTGTGGATTTTTATTTTGATACTTCCATACAACTGAAAAGGATTTTTCTGTATTTTTTCTTTCAATAATGTCTCGTGCTCCGCGAATTACTAAAGTACAGAAAGAAAAGTTAATTGCTTTTGTGGAAGTCAATAAAAGTATGTGTGAAGGAAAATTTAATCCAAGAAATGTCAATAGCGAAAACGCTGACCACCCATTTGATTCAAATTGGACTTGTAAAAAGTGTGAGGCTATGGAAAGATGTAAGTAATGAAAATCCCATAGTGAGTTACTTGTTACCCAATTTATTTGTAGACCTTCAGCAAAATGAAAACCAATGTAAGAAGACATGTTAGGGATTTATAATATAGGCAGGCAGGGAACGGCGGTGGTCCACCTGTGAAGCCGCTATTGAAGTTCGAAGAACTAATTTTAATCTTGATGTCGCCGCTTACACTGGATCGAGTGAATATAGTGGATCCTGGAATATATACCACAAGAGTTGTTCAAAAAGATAATGCTACATCAGAACTTCGTCTCTCTTATGCTTTCAGTGATGAAATTGTTTTCTTGAACGATGACGGAACTCAACAAACTGTTACAGGTGATCAAGCTAATGTTAATGCAGCGAGGTGCGTAAAGTTAGCCGCGACTGGTAAGCACTAATGTTCTTATAGATGTCAAAGGTTAGTGCCTCGTTAGTGCTCTTTAGTGCTTCATAAAAATCGCCGAATAAACGTCTCTTCGAAAATGGCGATTCATAATTTTTCGGCAAAACTTCACACTTAGCCGGAGTTTGATTCAATTAAAAAAACTTTTTACAGCCGAAAGTTAGTGCTTCGTTAGTACTTCATATCTCAGTGACGTAGAACTACCAATAAAAGATTGTGGCCCCATACTTTTTTGCGGCTAACTTCACAACTGGCCGCGGTTTGTCTCTAATTCAAAAATTTCTTTCAGTAGAAAGTTAGTACTTCGTTAGTACTCTTTAGTGCTTCATATCTCAGCGACGTACAACTAGTAATAAAAAAGTTGTAAACACTTACATTTTCGCGGCTAACTTCAACTGGCCGAGGTTTATTTCAAATTCAAAAATTTGTTTCAGTCGAAAGTTAGTGCTCCTTAGTGCAGCATATTTCAGCGGCGTGCGACATTTAATAAAAAACTTTTGGCGACTTATATTTTTAATTCTAGCCGCGTTTTGTTTCAATTTCAAAAATCTTGTGCAGCCGAAAGTTAGTGCTTCGTTAATGTTCTTTAGGGCTTTAAATTTCATTAAGTACCGATTAATATTATATAAATATAATTTTTTTAAAAGAATTATCTATTACCGCTTCTCACGTTAATATTAAAAAAATCGAACGTTGCTGTTGCTGATTGGGGAATATATTTTTCTGCTCGATTTAAGCAGCCTCGCAGTCGAGAATTATTAATTCAAATTTCTACTTATCAGGGATAAAATAAAAGTAATAATTTGTTTAAAATATAATACAACGGTATTCAAGCAATCTTAAATTTACAATTTTTTAATACTCAACAAGAGCTTCGAAACTTCATGGTAGTAGAGGCAAATCACTTTAAGAAGAACCCACCGTCATCACACGCACAAGGCAAAAATCGGTTTAAGTAAGTTTATTATATGTAATTGGGGACTACGGTATTCAGGTATCAGTGGCGTGAAATTTTGTATTATCAACCAATCAGAAATTACGTTCCGTTCGCCCAGACTTGCGTTGTAGAACACAGCCCAAGTATCAAGGGTGTTGTTTTCTGTTGGTTTGACATTTTGAAATTCACATCAGCTGTTTTTTATTTTTTGTATATTATTTCATTTCCTGCTATAAAACAGTTCTTTTTAGAACTAAATTACGGCGTTTTGTTATTGTGTGCAGAGTATTTATAAAACGCATCTCCTAACATCAGCGTAATAACCAAACTACGCCAACGTTACTTCTTCTTTGGGCAATGTATCAAATTCCTGGGTTCTTAAAGTGATTTGCCTCTAGAATTATTTGGGAGAGTGTAGGCGAGACAAAGTTGGTATGTAGTTCTGTATTTATTCGTGTTTAGGTGGTGAACCCAAACGATGGTCTTGATTTAATAAAATATATGTATATTTTCTTCTCAGGGATAGAATATATAGGATTAGTAAAATAGTCTGATTTATTATAAAAATTCATTTAAGAGGCGAGGGGTTTTTGCACTTTCTTTATGAGTTTTGCTTTCACGTCGTTATAGAGTAAACGCCGTGGTGATCTCTCTTTTAGTGTTTTAAGTGACGAAACAAAATCGACCCACAACCCCGTCTAATGCCAGAGCAATGAAGTAATGTTCAAAGTTGGACGTTTACTTAAATAGAAATTTCCTTTTTCTTTTAGCCACATATCAACCAACTTTACGCTTGTCCCCTTATCACTGTCATTTTAATGCTATAGAAAATATTTGGGTTATCGGTAAAAATTACTATAATCGTCACTTTGGCAGAGATTGTTCATGTGACACGAAGCGTTATCGACGGTAACACCGCAAATTTGGAAAAATACTGTAATACATTGCCAAAAATTAGTTAATGAATGTCGGGGTAGAAAGGTAAGATATGATAATGAGACGTTACACTTTTTGTTATTAATTTTGATCATATAGAAGGAACCACGAAAGAAGTCCTCTACTTCATAGGTGTCTAACTCAATTCGAACATACGTTTAAGATTATTTAAAAGCTTAACTAATGTATATAATAAAGATAGTAATACAATTTGTACGTGTTTTAAATAAAGACATACATGAACACGTTCATCTGGGAAAACGACAGAGAAAAGTATATATCCGTATGTTTTGAACTTTATATACTTAACAGGTTAACCTTTAGTAAAATTATGCTTTTTCTTTAAAATAAGATATCTTCCTTGGTTTTTTTTGTTAAACGGAATATACTTTTTAAAGTTTTAAAAGAATTAATAAAAATTAAATGTTTGGTGTAAAAATATTATTTCTCATTTTATTACAACGTACAAAAGACAAAATGTTAATTTTTTCATAAAGCACGGTTGCCAAAGTTATCGTACCGAGAAAGATTTCAGTGCAGCTGCCGTAAATAGTTTATATTGTAGTTATTGTACGTTTCTATTCAGATCAATATATGTAACTCAATTTATGAAAATACGTTTTATTTTAACTGAATTCATTGAACTCGTAAAACAAGAAGACGCCAATTTAAAAATAGTTAAAGCAACTATCGCTACGAAAATAAAATATTATTTGCAACCATGCTCCATTACGGTTTGCAGATGAGCGAAACTTGACGGAAGCTTCCGAATCGGAATATGTATTGGGTATTTATGAACTAGTTGCTACATTGACTTAAAATTTTCAACTTAATTCGAACGAATACAAGGGATGACGCATACGACTTCTTTCATGGCTTCGACTATACTGGCAGTAGAGGCCAAAGCAGCATTTGAGATTCTGAAAAAACAGCGCTTAAAAGTTCATCAGTAGTCGATTTAGTTTAGAGTATTGTAGCAAAGTATGTATTCAATATTGAATGTTGTATGTCCTATACTGTATAAGTCTGGATAATAAAACATACATACATGTTGTTTTGACAAATGCATTTGCAGTCATGTATACAGGGTGTTTCGTTAATCATGAAACAACGGTTAACTGGAGATATTATAGATCAAATAATGACCATCAAGCCAACATTTTCTTATCCCAATGTTTATGGTTTAAGAAGTACATGGTTTTGATGGTTATAATTTTTATTTCAATTCTTTGGCATTATTCTGAAAATTTTTGGGTTATCGACTTGAAAATTGGCCTTTTTATGTTTTTGGATACGGAAAAAAAGAATAAGATACTATGTTACATGCCAAAATGTCATGTAGCATGTTTTAGTTTTAGTTATAATTTATAAGGAAATTCCCGCGTATTTTTTAAATTAAAAATGTCAATTTCCGTCGTCCCCGAGTCGCGCCTGCGAAGAGTGAATGGCGGAGTGCGCGCGTGGTGTTAAAAGACGCCATTAAGTCACGAGCCCTCGACGAAGCAACATCTATCTTGGTGTGGTGTGTCTTTTTTTTTAGGCATGTAGGATCCTTCTATCTCTACCTTCTATTGTACCTGTTACCAAATCCTGTCATTCCCCTACGACAGCAGTAAAAGAAGGACGGATGTAATCTGATTCAACATGGCGTAACTGTGAACCCAAAATCAAAATCATCGTAGGGCCCTGAGAATGTAAGTACTTTGTTTTGATTCAAATTGTGCTTGCAAATTGACTTAAAAAGCGGTTGCATCACTGTTAAAACGTGTGCGGTATAAGTTACAATTGACGGGAATTATATCGTGAGTATAACAATTGTGCAGTATAGCAATGACCCGAGTGTAACAACTATTTTTGACTTTGGTCATAAAGGGTGCTACTTATGAACTTTTTATGCTTAATTAGCCATAACGTTTTACCCTCTACATCTAGCGTACAACCAACTTTGAAATCTGAAAGAGCGACCATTTTTACATAAAAAGCGCGTTCTGGTCTCTCTTTGTTATTCTAATTCATTTTCAAGAAGAAACTGTTTACTTGAAATTATATTTTAATCCTTAATAGTACGGTGTTACGCCGAAAATAATAAAAATATTTTAGTACGATTATTTTACTATCTGACAATCGTCATTATGACTTGTCATAGTTTTTATCTAATGAGTCAGTGAAGGTATTTAAAGTATCAACTCAAAAAGTGTTTCCTTTTATTTGTGCTTGAAATTTCTTACACTAAAATATTTATAACATGCTGCGTCATAGTGACTTTACCAAGAGTAGTGAGATAGGAGATATGGTATATGTTTTTGAGCAAACAAGTTTCAATGGCGCCCTGCGACCCGAAGGTATGCCCAGTTATACTACCAAAAGACAACAGGATCATACATAGTTTTGAAATCTGGACAATCGTACCGACCGAGAGAAATATGCCGATGCTTCGTCTTGCATAAACCACATATGTGCCCTCAAATTAAGCGGTACTTCTTCAAGCAAATCGCTTAAATTTTCTTATAGAAAATTTAAATAAAGTGTGCCGTTTAGAGAGGGTGACAGTTGAAAAGGTCCAATATAAAAATTTGAAATAGTACCACGCCAAACATTGATCTTAAATTCGTGTTGAAAATGTCTTTATTTTACGACATGAGGGCTTTCTGAATCCCACAAATAATTGTTTTGCCAACTGAAATCTCCATGGCGAGTAAACGTTGCCTCAACAATAAAAAGAATCTTATTCAAAAAATTAAGATTCACGTGTTGCTGCTCTTGTAAAGACTGAGTGAAACGGAGACGAGCTGAAGGATCTTGCGGCAACATATTCTGATCTGAAGTACAGTTATATAGAAGAAGTTATTTTTTGTTCAAAATTCTCCAAATCGATGAGTAACTTATGCCCATTGCCGTACTTTAACGGCGGCTACTTATACCTGGATTTTTGTGCACTCTAACCAAAACCTCCGCTTCTTGATCAACTGAGATAGTTTTTAGAGCGTTATTTTCACTATTTGGACAAAATGAACCTTTCTCGCTTAAACGATTGTAGAGGTTTTGAAACAGTTTATTATTCAGTTGTCTTCTTTAAAGGTATAAGTGGGTATACCTTCTGGTCACAGCGCTGCCATTGAAATTTGTTTGCCCAAAAACACACGCCGTATCCTTCATCTTACTATTAGTAAAGTCAGTATGATGCGGCATGTTTTAAATGTTTTAGTGCAAAAATATTTTAAGCGTAAGGTTAAAGAAAACACAGAGTTGAGACTTTAAATACCTGTATTGATTCATTAAATAAAAACCTTGACAGGTCACAATAACGACTGGCAGATAGTAAAATAAATCTATTAAAATATGTACTATTATTATTATTATTTTCGGTTTAACAACCCACTAATAAAGATTAAAACATAATTTGAATTAAACGGTTTTTTCTTAAAAGCGGATTGGAATATCAAAGAAAGACAATAATAAATTTTTTATGTCAAAGCAAAATGTTGGTGGCAAGGATTCACTTAATTTTAAATGTGAAATGTGCAATGGAAAGCACGTACGTGCAGAATGTCCAGCAGATGAGAAAAATGTGGGTAAATAAATCACTTTAGTACAGTATCTTAAAGAAGACAGGTACAAAAAATAGTACGCACAGAAGAAGACTGGGTAAATAAACTGTATGTAAACACTATTATGGAGGTAGGAGAATTGACAGGAAGAGCAGAAGGTGGTATGTGAATTGAAAATGTTAAAATGTTTTGCTATTTAATTACTTACAACGTCTTTGAAAAATATGAAAAATAAAATTGTTTGGGTTGTGGCTGAAAATGTACATCCAAGTACTGAACAGTACGCACCTTGCCTCATTGTTTCCTTATCGCTATACAAAATTAATCACTTGACTTAATATTAAACACGAAACGTTTGCAAAAGTTCAATATTCCACAGAAATACTTATTAAACACTAAACATAAACACTGTCATTACTTTGGAGCTGCAAAGGTTCATAAATCAGGTTAAGTGCAATTCATTTATTCGTAAATAACACAGTTGATATAACCCTAAAACTATATAGATACATTAAAAGTAAATAATCACCAAGAACAAGGCCGAAGTTCGACATGGACATAAAAATTCAAAATTAAGAGTGTCGTTTCTGGAAGTTGTACTCTAGGATAAAAGTATGTTAAATATGGATTAACGACTTTAATTCTTTTGGTTTGATCTTAAACCATTCAAGTAGACAGACACGCTTTGAGCTGAGCGGCTTGAAGTCAAAGTCAAGCGACCCCTGTAACGTCACTTTTGGGCAAAATCGTTTAGGACGCACTTATATTACGATTTAATTATCAAACATAAACACATATTCAGTAGCTGGTTATTTTTTATTCAGAACACATTACTTAAAATTATGATGTGGTTCGACTAAACGTCTTCATCCAGTATGTGATTATTTAGACTATTAAAAATAGTCTTTCAAACATAGCCTAATATAATAATAATTAGAGATTGGATTACAGTTTTCTTAGAAAAAAATTTTTGTATCAAGAATTCTTATTTGTGTTTCAGCCACCCTACATATGTGGATTACATCAGAAGGCGTAATAAGAAAGTTTCTTTCTTGTATATAGATTTTAATGTTTATAAGTTTAGACGTCGTCGGTTCGTCAGATTCTAGAGTATTAATGCAAATTTCACACTGAATGTTTTTTTTTACTTTTCCTACTACAAAACTCTTACAAAACTAGCAATGTATTCTACTAGATCACTTACATACGGAGATAATGAAGGTATTGATTCTGTGCTTTCGCTTCGTTCTATAGAATCATTATTATCGTTTACGTTTTGTACAATAGAAAACTGATTAGTAGATGTTGGTGTATCCGTTTTCCTATTGCACTTGCTCGATGCAATTGACTGTTATTCAACCAGTAACTTCCGTGTGCATTAAAACCCTTTTATAAGAAACTTTAAATAATTTAACTGTGGGGTTATTATCATAACCTCCACTTCTTATTATGGTAAAGAAAACCTTCAAATGATCTTGGTGTAATTTATAGTTTTGTAAGTAATTTAAGGTCCATTTTCTTTAAAAAGTTATTGGCCGAAGAGCAACAAGTAAGATTGTACACTTACAATAAAGCCAACAATCCAACTTTCCTTGGACTTAAATGTAGAAACTCTCCTTCTTGAAAACACTTAAGTAAACTAATGTACTGAATTAATTCTTTGATTTTTGAAGAGACTATATCTTTATTAAAATGTTTAAGTCCTGCTTTAAATCCCTTTAATAACAAATTCCTGCTATTTGGTATATCAAACAGATCATTAATAAAAATGATGAATCGTCTAGCAGTCTCACTGTCAATAAAATCAGACGAATAGTTCGTTTCGCGTAAATATCTGAGTGCTTCAGCCGCACTTAAACTGAAGGTTTGTGCAGCTAACTTGACCTTCATTTTTTCACGTTGCCATTCGATGTTTCCAGGCGCGTGCTGACCCACCGAGAAACGGGAATATCCCGGTGGACCCTCCACAAAATAATAAAAGGGGCCCCAAATTAATAAATGACACTTCAATTATTAATATCGATCCGGTGAACACTAGATTTAGTTCTGAAAAAAAAGTCCACTCGAGTATTATGCACGATTCTTAGATAAGGTACTATAAAAGTTAAGAGTATAAAATGAACTTATCTTTTATTTGATAGGTACTTATATTTGTAACAAGATCCGAGACACTAAACACATCACATGAAATGTTATAATTATTGTCATGGACATACCCGATGCCGGGAAGCCGCTGATTTAAGCATTCTTAAAACCGTAGATATAATTCAAGGTGGTATTTCTTTTCTTGTGGACTTTACAGTTTTGAATCCTTAGTAAATCGACTGTTCTTTTTTTAACATTCAACAAGTAGTGTTGCAACGTTGCAAATTGTATAGATTAAACAGTTATAGGTATAGATAAGCATAGTCAAGAAGCAAACCGTATTTGTTTTACAAAGTGTATATTGATAAGTATATTAGTAGACAATACAATACTCAAAGATATTCATATAGCTAAGTTAATAAATAAGAACATAAAATTGAAAAGAAGGGCTGCTTCTGGTCATGAAAAGCGACAAATTAAAAAAACAATTGAATTGCAAGGAGCTGTGTTGGAGACAACAAAATTAACACATTTGTGGAAATCACGGTTATCACATAAAGGTCAGGTATCCCAGAACAAAGACGATTCAGATCACCAAGGCCCATCAACATCAACTGAACAATACGCTACTGAAGATGAAGAGATGGATGCTACTCGTAGGTTTGTTATGCTTTAGTTTGAAATTTGAAAGCTAATCTTGATATAATACACAACACTGAAAAGTAATTCCATTCCCATCTAATTTATTCTAAATATAAAATGTGAAGTACAAGTTATTTGTTTATTTATTTAATAAGAAACATACAGGCTTATTAGCCTAATTACATGTTTCTTAGTTTAATAGTAATAATAATAATTACAGCTATTTTAATGGTATTGGCAGAATAAATAAAGTAAGGCAGAAATAGATTTTAATATCGATACCTGGCATTACTTAATATTGCCTGTACCCCTTGGCGCGCGAGCTCCACTTGGATTTTTTCAATTTTAATTATATCTTTCATGTATTCATTAATGATATAACAAATTTCGGCCAATTACAAATAGTTTACCTGATAGAATTTATTGAAAATGCATTCTGTGCCATAATATGATAAAAAATACTACAAGGTGGACTTACGGCGAGAAATAAAGTCGTAGTAACACGAATAGCGATGACCTTCGTAGTGCAGTTTACTATACTGTATCGCTTAATTCTCTGGTAATTTGCAGGACAATTAGATTTTCGTCTAAAATAAAGGCCGTTTGACACTATGCTATGCAAGACGCAATATTGCACTTGTTTTTGCTCTGTTATAAAATTTTGGATCAGCTGGTGCAATTAAAATTGCATTGCACGAGATAGAACCGGGGCTATATTTCTTGCAGCAATACAAAAATTTCAGAACTGCCAACACAACAAATATTACCGGCATACCAAGGTTAGACGGGTTGGAAGCACCTATTAATTTTTATGTTGGCAATTTACAATTCACAAACAAAATATTGCATAGCTAATGTCAAGAGACAATTAAAACGTCCGGGCAAGACGCAATGCAATATCTATTGCATAGCTCTTGCATAGCATAATGTCAAGCGGCCTTAAAAAGTAGCTGTTTTCTATTTGCTCATGAAAAAAGAACAGGAAATTGTATTATCGTATTATCTTGTCTTCTGGCCTGGAACTGATAAAAATTGGTTCACTGATTTATATATTAGGATCAGTTAAGGTTATGTGGTGAAGGGAATATTCACGAAGAGAGATTCTTGGAAAAGACAATTCTTTAAAAGCAAGCTTCATTTCTGTTAAAATGTATAAAGGCTCTGTCTGTCTGTATACCACATCCTTGAAGATGTGGTGACATACATAGATTTGAAATCACATTCGGAAGGATCAGAAAAACTACTTTTATTAAACTCGCAAAGTGACGAAACGAGTGGCGAAGAGACATTCTCGCTTTTTCTTAAACCAAAGAAGGATCAAATTTTGACTTTTTTTCGTATTCATCCTTTACAACCTAAACTATTAGAAACGGGAACTCCGTTACCGTTTGATTATGCCAAAACATTTTGCCGTACTACCACTGATAGTGATAAATCAAGTTGTAATCGATAGTGGTTAAGTTTTAATGAAGTAAACAACAGTTTGTACTGCACGATATGCATGGTATTTGGCAGTAACTTAAGTCACAATTTATACGGGGTTTTAATGAATGGAAGCATACTTATTAACGAATTCCAAAATATGAAAATTCTAAAAATCACTGTGATGCTGCACAATCTTTCATGAAAAAATCGGGACTATCCATTAAACATAATATAAATCGAGAGTTGTATGACAAGCATCAGCAAGAAGTATTGGATAGAAGAGCAGTAATGGTTCGAATAATTGAAGTAATTAAACTGATTGGAAAACAAATACTACCCTTTCGTGGTAATAGGAATAAAGCTGCTTACAACTTAGAAGACCTGTCCGTGAATCATGGGAACTTTTTAGATATAATTTGGTTAGTCTCCAAATTTGATGTGTCTTTAAATACCTACATCACAAAAGCTATTGAAGAAAGCAAACTCAAACTCGTCAAGCTGTTACAGGTGTCGAAAATGGTAAATCCAAAGAGGCATTGGAAGAGGAAACCTAGTAACCCTTCTAAGTAATAGGGCTAGTTGCCCTCAAGTTGTTTTAGAAATTGGTGATGAAATTCTTAGAAAAATTTCCGATGAAGTACGGCAAGCAGAAATATATTCAGTGACGATGAATACCACATTAGATGTAACAGGGCACGATCAATGTGCATTATTTATTAGATACGTTTTAGGTAATAGGGTTGTTGAACGTGCACTTGCTCTAAAGTATGTAACTTCTATAAAACTTCTACAAAACTGACAGAAAACTCTGCGACTCATATTCATACGTGGTGTTACGCTAGTTACATATCCCATAAATCAAATATACGTTTAATTAAATGGAATTATTGAATCTTAAGTTAAATTGCAACATTGTGTAATTCAAGGATAGATAATAAAAAGGTTAATAGAAGTGACACAGAGGACACGAGAACGAATGTGAATACATTGTATTCCAGACGTAACCTGACTCTGCAGGTGCAGGTCCCAATAGACTGTAAGGAACTGATTGTTAGAAATAAGATTGTTACTTTGTATTAATGAATAAAGAAATAAGCAGACATGAGCTTTGCAGATCCCACAAGCAATGTGATGGGCACGGACAACATAAATATAGTGGAGAGCCCAAGGATGTCAATCACTCTTGAGCCTCACAACTTTAGCATTGTTGGTTGTTCAGGTTACTCGCCATAATTTAGTTCATTTAAATATAATTTCAACTTAGAATAATTTTGATACAGCACTTGTAAATTAAAATTCAATTTGTAATTTCTGTATAAATAAATTTGTTAGAGGAGTTTTTGAAAGAAGACGTTTTAAAAAGGCAGGTCCCAAAGGTCAAAACCTAACTCGCTCATGTGCTTAATTTGGCAATCACTGACACTACTCAATCTTTAACAGTTTCAGCATAATTCTTTAATCTTTTCATTATCATTTTCAGTTCCAAAATCTCCGAAACTATATAACGAAACTTTTTTGATATGTACTTCAGTTTTGATATCTTTTAAAACCTACCTAAAAAACTTTTCACCATCTCATTCCGGTGAATAACCATTTCATCTATTATTAAAGCACAAACTGTACGCCTACCTCTTGTTTGCAATTCAAATACTTTTTTTTTAAGAATTTTGAGAGATTCGTTATGAAAGCCTGGTTTGCAGTCAACACTCTGTGGATTAATGGGGGGGGGGGAGTGAATGAGGTGATATAAATATGCTATTATAGGGAAGGACCAATTGCTTTTTGTAGCAATAACAATAGCGGTGGAGCGGTTATGTAATAACTAAAAAACAACTACACCAAACTACTTAATAAAGGGTATAAATACCTTTTATCCTGTGCCGCTGTGGGCAATGACGTTCACACACAAAAGCTTTCGACGGACAACCTAAAACACGCACGATTGGGTGTCGATGTCGCTTCCAAAGCTCTCACACGACCGTCTTTTGCAAGGGTTTGAATGCAACTGTCTTCACGCACTTTCGCTGCCGGTATAAATGTTTCACTCAAACTGTAGGGTGAACGCACTGATGGTATTTATTGTCACAAATACCGAATTGTTCGATGACGACGTAACATACCGCCCACCAAATTCATAGAATTTTGAAAAGGAGGGAAGTAGGTTGGGTGAAGGAAATCACATGGGATTTGACCTTGCTAGGAAAACAGGTAACGAAAGATAGGGTGGTACACTACAGCGAGCGATATTACCAACTATGCAAAAAATAAAAATATATATGTAAATAAGCAAATATGTAAAAATAATATACTACTATACATGTAAGAAATGTGTATATACATCTAAACATAAAAATAAAATTAAAATACCGGTAGCGGTGCTAGTTTGACCAAAGGTCGTTTTAATGTGCCATGTGCAGTTTTGACTTCAGCGACACGTATAATACCGTCCGCACCGGGAAAGGTATTAATAATACGACCAAACTTCCATTGAAGTGGAGAAAGCTGGTCGTCCTTGATGAGGACAATAGTGTCCTTTTCGACTTGTCGGACACCT
The DNA here is from genome assembly GCA_036346225.1 of Platerodrilus igneus. NCBI lineage: Eukaryota > Metazoa > Arthropoda > Insecta > Coleoptera > Lycidae > Platerodrilus > Platerodrilus igneus. The sequence goes on along the minus strand of JARFIW010000472.1, from coordinate 2,599,922 downwards.
ACCTTAGAGTGCCATTTAACCTTTTGATTCAGAGTATGTAAGTACTCATGGCTCCAGCGAGCCCAAAAATCTTGGTGGAGTCTTTGCAGGAGTTTCCACCTGCCTTTTAATGGTAAAACGTTGGTTGAATGGTTCTCATCTAGTGGTGCAGAAAGAGGCTCCATAGTTAGGAAATGACCTGGTGTTAGGCAACGCAAGTCATTTGGATCCGAACTCAAAGCGCAGAGTGGCCTTGAATTTAGAACAGATTCAATTTGAGTAAGAACTGTGTAAAGTTCCTCAAAGGTAAGTTTTTGTTCGCCGATTACGCGCGCTAGGTGTGTCTTTACCGACTTAACACCGCTTTCCCACAAGCCACCGAAGTGAGGGGCGCTAGGTGGATTAAACGACCACTTTATCTTTTCTGAGGTTACTGCACTATGCAGATAACTCATAAGCTGACGATAGGCACCTACAAAATTAGTACCGCAATCGCTAAATATCTGAGAACAGCGTCCTCGACGTGCTATAAATCGTCGCAAAGCGGCAAGAAACGCGTCTGCCGACAAATCCGACACAAGTTCAATATGTGCTGCCTTAGTGGCAAAACAAACAAAAATACAAATATAGGCCTTAAGAGTTTTAGAGGCTCGCAGGCGGTTAGCCTTTATTAAAAGAGGGCCAGCAAAATCAACACCAACAATACTGAACGGTTTGATTTGGGTAATACGTGCTGCCGGTAGGTCTCCCATAGGAGGAGTTACCAGGACCGGTTTGGTACGAAAACATCTATGACAGGATGATAAATAACTTCGGATTGAATTTTTAATGGAAAGGATCCAGAAATTCTGTTGGATAAGATACGCTGTAGTATTAACACCGGGATGGCAATACCTTTCATGAGTTGACCGAATGATAAGTTCGGTTAATCGGTGCCGCTGAGACAATAACGCAGGAAACTTTTCGAAATAGGAAAGCGAAGAATGTGTCAAGCGCCCACCTACTCTTAAGATGTTTTGTGGATCAACAAATGGAGAAAGTTTTCGCAAGCTTTTAGGTAATTTACGGTTTGCCTTGATCAAAGCTATTTCCTTTGAAAATGTAACATTTTGTACATGCCGAACGATAATCATGAGAGCATTGTGTAATTCAATGTCTGTTAAGGGACCCGCATGACGTTGAGCCATGGGTTTAGAAAATCTATAAATGTAAGCCACGATGCCTTGGATTTTATATAACGATGAAAAGCGACTTAGTAACATGTCAATGACGTTTGGATCTGTTTGAGCGACAAATGTTAGGATCTTCTTTTCCGTAGTTACCTCAGCAATTGAGGTTGACAATGTTGGTTGAGGCGGCCACGAGTCACTAAGGTAGTGAAGCCATTCAGGCCCCGCCCACCATAGCGAACATGAAATAACCGCGCTTGGCATTAATCCCCGAGATGCAGGATCAGCCGGATTATGCGAAGATTTAATATAAAACCATCGGCTAGGTGCAATGATTTCTTGAATGTGGCTAACACGGTTTGCCACAAAAGTTTTCCACCGAAAAGGTGGAGAACGTATCCAAGTGAGAGCGACCGTAGAATCACTCCACGCTGAAACATCGGAGATGTCAATCAAGCCTTGATAAGACCGAATGGTAAAAGAAAGTAAATCGGTTAATAAAACGGCGGCACATAATTCCAAACGTGGAATTGAAATGCGCTTAATTGGAGCTACTTTTGTTTTAGCGGTTACAAATTGTACAGTTATTTCTCCAGTAGTTTGATTTATGAACTGAAAATACACTACCGCTGCATACCCTACCTCGCTAGCATCGCAAAACCCATGCAAATGACAAGTAAAAGGATCCGAAGGGGGTAAACAACGTGGTAACTTTAATGACGATAATAACGGCAACTCTTCTTGATACTGCTGCCATTGAGACGAAATGTCTGCTGGTGGGATGTCATCCCAATTTAAGCCTAACATCCACAGATGCTGGATTAGGCGTTTTGCAAAAAGTGTTAGTGGTGCTAAAAACCCTAATGGATCATATATTCTGGCAACTTGTGAAAGTATGTTGCGCTTTGTACATATTGGGTTTAATGGTTTAACCCGAAATGAGAAAATATCTTCTGTAGGTGACCATTGAAGACCTAATATTTTATTGATTCGTCAGAATCGAAATCGAGAGAAGTATATTGGCAAAAATCTGACGGAATGCCTTCCAAAATAGAAGCTGAATTAGAACTCCATTTTCGAAGTTCAAAACCAGCCAAATGCAAAAGTCGAATAAGTTGATCTTTAATTTCGCGGGCCGATTGTATAGAATCTCCACCGGCGACGAAATCATCAATATATAGATTTGACCGTATAGCCTCAGCGGCTAACGGAAACCTTTGCCTTCGTCAATGGCTAATTGCTGAAGAGTTTTAATGCTAGATAAGGCGATGACTTAATACCATAGGTCACTGTATTAAGCTGATAAGTCTGAATGGGTTCTTCTGCGGAGAACCGCCAAACAATTAACTGAAACTTTCGATGTTCTTCGGTAACCAAAATTTGTCGATACATTTGGCGAACATCACAAGTAAAAACGAAACGATGAGTACGAAATTTCAGTAAGATTGACAAAATGTCGTTTTGGAGACTAGGTCCAGCCAATTGAGTGTCATTAAGTGACACGTCGTTTTAGCCTTTGCAGAGGCGTCAAAACCACACGAATTTTACAAGTATGACCTTCCTCTTTAAACACAGGGTGATGGGGTAAAAAATAATTATCGTTCCCAACGGGCGGAGAATCGAGTAATGCCATATGACCCGCATCAAGATAGTCCTGCATGAAATTGTTGTATTGGGCGCGTAGCTCCGGTTGAGCATGCAATTTGCGCTCCAACGAAAATAGTCTTTTTTTAGCCATCTCAAAGCAATTATCAAAAACGGGCAAAGTATCGTTGAACGGTAACGCAACAATAAAACGACCGCTAGGGTCACGAGAAAACGTGTTTTCAAAAATCAAATCTGCCTTCTCTTCTTCTGGAGAAGTATAAGGCTTGGATGGCAACTCTTCTATCTCCCAAAACCGCCTTAGGGTCTGGTCGATAGGATCTTCTACAGAAGTAAAAAATGCTTGGACAGTATCAGACTGCATGCTTTTTGTGGGACCAATGATAGTCCAACCAAAAATTGTATTTATGGCGGCAGGCTAAAGAAATTTGCCATGTATAACACCGCCATTGATGATGAACGGATAAACATCTGCTCCAAGGAGCATGTCAATAGTTCCTGGAGAGTTCCAGGTCGGGTCTGCAAAGTGCAGGCCGCATAAGTGTTCCCAATTATTAGGAACTTCAACGCTAGGTAATTTGCCAGATATTGATGAAAGCACAAAAGTTGTGACTTCTAGAGATTTTTCAGAGTCTAACATAGAGCGAATGGTGCAGCTGACGGCACCCCTATTGACTGCTGAAGTTGTCTGCCCAAGTCCATAAATCGGAGCTTGAGAACGTATGCGTGGAAGCCAAAGTTTGCTCACGCAATCGTCTCGAATAAAGCTAGCTTGAGAGCCAGGATCTAAGAGTACCCTGATCGGTTTGTATCTACCAGAACGATCTTGAACTTCCACAACAGCAGTGGAGAGTAAGACAGTAACCCCAAGATTTGAATTCGTCTGTGAAGACAAAACATTTGCCGGAATAGGAGAGGCTGACTGCGTCCTATTGGCATTTTTATGCATAGGTGTAGCGGTCGGTTCTGCTGAACGGCTAGAAGCAGGTTGTGCTTCAAAATGTAGCAAGGTATGATGCGGCTTGGCGCAAGTTCGACAGGAATTATAAGATTTGCATTGCATGGACGCATGGTCTGTTCGTAAGCAATTTAAACAAAGGCGTAAGCGTTTGACAATGTCGAAACGTTCTGTCGGAGTTTTCTTTAGAAACGATTGACATCTATAAATTAAGTGATTGCCTTTGCAAGAAGGACAATGGTGCGAAAATGAATTCTTTGAGTCACTGGAGCTACTTGGTGTGTCCAGTGAGACTACGTTAGAAGAAACTCTTGGTTTAAATTGAAACGCTGAGGATTTCTTAGGCACTGATGTGTGAGATGTATGGACAGTCGTCGAATAAGAAACAGGTGCGGTTGAAGAAAAGGTTTTCAACGCTGCACATTGTTGAGTTAAAAAATATCTCAAATCATCGAAATTGGGTATTTGCTTCGGATCCGATTGGAGTTCGAAGCGTTTTCTAGTGAACGGATCGAGTTTTTCTAAAAGACAATCGACCAGAATAAAGTTGCAATGTTCAGTGGGAACCTTTAAGTTAGTTAGAACAGCAAGGTTCTCTGAAAAACAATCAATAAGTGCCCTAAGTTTCTTAGGGTCTTCTGATTTTAAAGGTGGAAAGTCTTTCATAGCTTTCCAATGCAAAATTGCCAATAAACGCGGATTGCTAAATCGCTCACGCAAGGCGTTATATGAGATAATGAAATTATCTCCCGAAATGGGTACCGATTTAATGATTCTCAAAGACTCCCGGTACAGCAACTGATAAGATAATTTAGCTTTTCGATTTTGGACAGCGACGCGTTGTTATAGACCAGACTGTCAAATAAATCGATGAAAGATGGGAATTCAGTTACCTCATTATTAAAAAGTGGGAGCTTTAACGGTAACAATTTTGATCCCGAGCTGCTTGGAACATTTTCCGTAATTTGTGGTGCTTTCATTTCTTGCATCGTTTCGAGATGCAGCAGTATGCAATAATAAGCGGAATCTACTTCCTTCCGTAAGGCGTTGTAATTTAATAATTCTGCCTCGTCACAGGAGGCTAAGACAGCAACTAAAATTGTATTGAAATCTCTGTAAAGGTCATTTACGCCCCTTGTTTGAATAGGAACAACGTTTTTAAAGTTGGGTCACTTTGTATAGCGTTACTAAGCTCAAACATTTCTATAATACGTGTTTTCAGTAATTCTAGTTCTACTACATGTGCCTTCTTCGGAACCATAGTGACTGTTATTTTGAAAGATCTACAATAAAATGTTGTAAAACGGTACCGGTCAGATGTGCGATGAGAAATATTAAAATATTATGGGTTGTTGTTCAAGCCACGAAAAATGTCAAATAGCGTATAAACCAATAAATCACGTTTTATGACTATTAGCCTGCAATGTGGTCTTAAAACGAGACGTCGAAAACCTACCGGTTTGTCAAACAAAGCGTTTAGATAAGATTTACAGCTTACGGTTACGTTCGGCCTTTACATCAAAAGATCACAGGAACGTTTAAACATGCAGCTTAACATATTTGCCAGATGCAGCTTTTACATTCTATTACTCTGCAAATGTATTAAATATTTTAGGTTTACAAACCGAACAGGTTTGTGTGTAATACAAAAACGTGCAATGGCTTTTAAATGCAAATTAACAAATTTTATATTAAGGATTTGTTTGTAATTAAAACGCTTGCTGGTTTTAATTACGGCGAAATCACTTAATTTAGTCTAACGAAAGTATGTAGCTAATATTGTACATATTTTAACCCGTTAAATATGGAGCTTGAACACAAATTTAAAAGCTAAAATAGTTACTTAAAAGCTCGCTGAAATGCAAAATGATATTTAATTTAGGACATGCGTATACCATAGGACTGGTGAATTCGGATCGACTTATAGGACCAATGGATTAATGGGGGTGAATGAGGTGATATAAATATGCTATTATAGGGAAGGACCAATTGCTTTTTGTAGTAATAACAATAGCGGTGGAGCGGTTATGTAATAACTAAAAAACAACTACACCAAACTACTTAATAAAGGGTATAAATACCTTTTATCCTGTGCCGCTGTGGGCAATGACGTTCACACACAAAAGCTTTCGACGGACAACCAAAAACACGCACGATTGGGTGTCGATGTCGCTTCCAAAGCTCTCACACGACCGTCTTTTGCAAGAGTTCGAATGCAACTGTCTTCACGCACTTTCGCTGCCGGTATAAATGTTTCACTCAAACTGTAGGGTGAACGCACTGATGGTATTTATTGTCACAAATACCGAATTGTTCGATGACGACGTAACACTCTGAGTTTTGAGAAATGGAAATTTAGTGTTAGATGTTTTGAGAATTAGGTACCTTGAAAATCATAATTACAAAAAATGGCAGTTATGAGAATTGGTAATTTTCAAACTTAGAAATTCTGAAAATTCGGTGCTCACAGTAGTGGAAGTTTTGGAATCCTGAAAACTAGTATATTTCAAAATTAGAAATCTTGAAAATGGGACGATTTTCAAATTAGAAAATTAAAAAATTTTGAAAATTAAAAATGTTGAGAAATGGAAAGTTAAAGAATTGGGAATTTTGTAAATGAGAAAATTAGAAATTTGGAAATTTTGAAATTTGGAAACGGTGAAGATTGAAAATTTTAAGCAGTGGCAATTTTGAGAAATGGAAACTTTGTGAATGGACAATTTGCAAACTTTAAATTTTAAAGTTCAGAACACTTGAGAACAGAAATTTTGAGAATTTGAAATTTTGAGAAATAAAAATCTTATCAATTGGAAATTTAGGAATATAGCAGTTTTGAGCATTGGCAATTTTGAGAAAAGGAAAGTTTAAGAATTGGAAACTTTGAGAATTAATAAATTATGAAAAATGGAAAATTTGAGGATGGAAAATTTTGAGAATTAGAAATTTTGAGAAATGAAAATTTTTTGGGCAGTCGAATCTAAGAACTTTAAAATTATGACAAACTGAAATTTTTGAAAGTTAAAATTAAAATCGTGAGAAATCAAACCTTTCTAATCGGTGATTTGAGAACTAAAAATTGAGGAAATAAAAAATTTTGGAAATTGAAAGTTTTGAGAATTGGGCATTTCGCATTTAAAATTTAGCTCATTATAAATTTTGAGGATGGTCAATACGAAGCAGTGTTGAAATTCCCGCAATCGGAAATTGCAAGAATGAGAAATTTATGATTTTTGAAATTGAATATTTCTAAATTTGTAATTTTTGAAATTGTAAATTCTGAGAACTCAAAATATGAAAATTGTAGCATGAATTTTTTTTTAAATTCAAAATTTTGAGAAATCACGACCTTGTCGGCATAAATAGTAATTCAGGCAGACAAATTCTTAATGTAAAAGGTTATAGCGTACTGACTTTACACTTTAGAGCGTTCTGCTTTTTGCTATTGGTATTACAATCCACTGTTGTCAATCCTAATTTGTTCTATTGGAAATCAACACATATTTTAGATATAAATAATGAACACATATCCACATTTGACGCTGTAGCTGACAGCTAACCATATGACGTCATGGACCTAATTCGACGGACCAAGTATATAACGTATAATATATATATATATATATATATATATATATATATATATATATATATATATACGAAAGTCTCCTAACAGTATGATCTAGGCACTAGACCTTGAATGTATGTCGTATGAACAACGCATTTTTTTAGCGCGGTTACGAGCAGAACTCTAATTTCGTGTTTACGCAAAGTGAACTTGGACAAAAACAACTTGTTACAGAGAGTGCACTTAAATTTGGGATTCGCTTTTGAAGCAACCAGATTTTCATAATGAAATTTTCTCACATGAACATATAAACTTTTTTTGTGTAAATTCACTTGCACAGTCCTCACATATCACCTTCATTTAAAAAGAAAATACAAAGTCAATAGAAATAAATTATTATAACTTTTCACGTTTTCCAACAAGACAACAAAACGACAAAATGCAGGTTAAATTCTTTATTCTAGATTTTCAGTTGCCATCAGATCAAGGTAACATGCCAAGTCCATACTGTGGAGAGACTCTGGTAATATACATAAGGATAAGATCGACTGGATTAAACCTAAAAAATAAATAAAAAAAAATGGATAAAAAATAAAATAATTATATGGAACAAATCATTTAAACAAAATAAATAAGGTTAAGAAAATAAATCAAGTGAATAAAACGAGCTAACTTCACATACTACAAATAAATCGTTTGTCATTAGTTTGCAAGTACATACGAACATTCAACGCACTCTTATAGATGTAGAATAGTTACATAAATCGTATGAATATAGACATTCATTAGTTTGAGACCACATGTGAGTTTTCGAGTTACCAGTAAGAGGTGGAAATAAGCGCATAATAAATATGCACCTATACGTTCCTTTATATGTGAAGACATATGAACTTTTAAAGGATGCAGAACAATCGCACAAACTGTATGCAAATAGCCGTATGTTGATATGCGACTGCATATGTCGTCTCAGCTTACTTCCCCATTATTCAGAGTAAATACTTAAAGTTAGAATGTGAGAACATACGAAATTTTAATGGTTTTTATAAGATTTTGAATAATTTCGATGGTATGGGACCGCATGAGAGTTTTCAAATTACCTTTAAGGAATGCAGAATAAGCATGAAAATGGGCATAAGAACATATGAACTTTCGAGACACCTTTACAAGATGCGGAATAAAAAGCATGCGAATGGTCGTTTGTCAATATGTGAATATATTTCAAGGCACTTTCATAGGATGCAAAATAAATAGATAAATTGCATGCCACGGACGTTTTGTAGTGGTCGTGTTAGTTGCTTGCATTTGTAATACAAAAATTATACAAACTGACAGTCTTTGGAAATATCTGTCAGTACAAGAAGCACATTTCACATATCTTCTACTTTTGCATCGGCTTGTTTGTATGTTCATAAAAGCATTTTCTTTGAATATCACATGTCTTCTGTAAGTATGCATTCTGAGCCAAAATTTGTTGTTGCTCGTATCATTTACACGAGCTTGTTAAAAGAACTAAGTACAAAAAGTTGAGTACACAATTATTTGAACTGTTTAATTTTAAATACATATCTTCCGTAAATATGTTGATTTATCTTAGCACATTCTTCACCTATGGTTAAAAGTTTAACAACATCTAAATTTTTATCTAGTCATTTTAATAAATGTTCTAGTATGTGATATGAGTTGAAGGTTTGTTAAGGTATGATTTTAAGTCAAAGGAAAGAATTTGAGATTACAAATTCAACAGTAAACTGTATGAACCAGCTTACAATTACACTATTTGTAATAGGTATGGAATTTAAAATTTCGAAATTAATGTAATTATTTTAAAAACTACGTATTATTTGTAGTAAGTTTAAGTTGCCTGTTTATTTTCTGTAATAAAATAGTACAACACTTATAATAATAAGTTCACCAGGTTGTGGTACAATAATAAAGAATACACAAACTAAATAAAATTATTGTTACCTATAACTTGAATCCACTGCATTCCAAAATGCTATAAAACATTAACCTTATAAAAAAACCTTATTGACTTTAAAGTGCTCTACTTAAAGATATCTATAAATAAAAAACCTATATATTAATGAATCATCAAGTGTATGACCACATCAAGCACTTAACCCTTATAATTCAGTAAACAAAAACAAACGCAATGGGAACTTTTCAATCAAATTAGTACCTTACTTTATGACGACTTTCTTAGTGCAATAGATGCATGTTTCTTCAGAATCTTTTAAGTAGTTGGAATTATTTGGAATTATTAAAATCGGCCCAACTTCAATCAAGCTATAACGTCAAAACCAAAAAATTTCATGACGGTCTAAATTACTTTCCAGTGTTTGAAGTCTAAAATGTGAATAGTGTATAAATGGTGGGCCTGTGTTAATTGTTCAAAATTAAATGCTAATGATATACTGGCAAAGTTTTTTTAATTTACACATTGATATAAACATTCAAATACACTTCACTTAATTTAATTTGAAAATGTTTTAGTGATTTAAAGATATGTTCGAATTAATATTTCTAGGAATTTTATTTCCCGAACTGAGAACGATTTGTCTTAAACTGCTTCTAATGCTGACCGTTAATAATAAAAGCCACATTATTCTTTATTGCTTTGAGACCTTTTTTAATTACACAATCTAAACTATAACGATATCCTTACATTTTGTTTAATTCAATATTCCTATACGAAGGCAATTGGAAATTATTCCAATGCATTTTATACATTTGTACTTAAAATTCCTAAAAAGATCTAAATAATGACAGTTGTGCCGTTTTGAATTACATTTCACAGTGTATAATTTTTCACTTAGCTGGTCCTTTTTGACATATATTAAACACACATTTTTAAGTATCGGCACAAGCTAAATTATTGATTCTGGAGCAGACTTTCCAGGTCTATTTTTTTTTTATAACTTTAGTGTGAACATACATATGGATTTTTAGGCAACTTTTTTGAGATGCGACATAATTACATAAATTGCATACAAATGGACGATCGTCAGAATGGGACCGCATATTATGAATTTTCAAATTAGTTTTCTGAGATGTAGCATAAATTGCAGTTAAATGGCCGTTCATTAGTATGCGTCCGCATATGAATGTTCAAAAATGACTTCTAGAAGTTGCAGCATAATTACATAAATTGAAAGAGAATGGACGATCATTAGTATGGGACCGCATATGAAGTTTCAATTTATATTTAGAAGATGCAGCATAATTACATACATTGCATAAAAATTGACAATCTTTAGTATGTGACCGCAGATGAATTTCCAAATAGCTTTTACAAGATGCAGCATAATTGCATAAATTGCATGGAAATGGACGATCATTAGTATGGGACCGCAAATGAATTTTCAAATTGCTTTTACAAGATGCAGCATAATTACATAAATTGCATGGAAATGGACGATCACTAGTATGGGACCGCAAATGAATTATCAAATTGCTTTTACGAGATGAAGCGTAATTACATAAATTGCATAGAAATGGACGATCATTACTATGGGTCCGCATATGAAGTTTCAATATATATTTAGAAGCTGCAGCATAATTACATAAATTGCATGAAAATTGACAATCTTTAGTATGTGACCGCAGATGAATTTCCAAATTGCTTTTACAAGATGCAGCATAATTGCATAAATTGCATGGAAATGGACGATCACTAGTATGGGACCGCATATGAATTTTCAAATTGCTTTTACGAGATGAAGCGTAATTACATAAATTGCATAGAAATGGACGATCATTACTATGGGTCCGCATATGAAGTTTCAATTTATATATAGCAGCTGCAGCATAATTACATAAATTGCATAAAAATTGACAATCTTTAGTATGTGACCGCAGATGAATTTCCAAATTGCTTTTACAAGATGCAGCATAATTGCATAAATTGCATGGAAATGGACGATCATTAGTATGGGACCGCAAATGAATTTTCAAATTGCTTTTACAAGATGCAGCATAATTACATAAATTGCATGGAAATGGACGAACATTACTATGGGTCTGCAAATGAATTTTCAAATTGCCTTTACAAGATGCAGCATAATTACATAAATTGCATGAAATGGACGATCATTACTATGGGTCTGCAAATGAATTTTCAAATTGCCTTTATATGATGCAGCATAATTACATAAATTGCATGGAAATGGAGGATCATTACTATGGGTCCGCATATGAAGTTTCAATTTATATTTAGAAGTTGCAGCATAATTACATAAATTGCATGAAGATTGACAATCTTTAGTATGTGACCGCAGATGAATTTCCAAATAGCTTTTACAAGATGCAGCATAATTGCATAAATTGCACGGAAATGGACGATCATTAGTATGGGACCGCAAATGAATTTTCAAATTGCTTTTACAAGATGCAGCATAATTACACAAATTGCATTGAAATGGACGATCATTACTATGGGTCCGCATATGAATTTTCAAACTACTTTTACGAGATGCAGCATAATTACATACATTGCATGGAAATGGACGATCATTAGTATGGGTCCGCATATGAATTTTCAAACTACTTTTACGAGATGCAGCATAATTACATAAAATGCATGCAAATGGACGATCATTAGTATGGGTCCGCATATGAATTACCAAAGTATCGCGACGAGATGTAGCATAATTACATAAATTGCATGAGTATGATCGATCATTAGTATGGCTCCGCATATGAATTTTCAAACTACCTTTACAAGATGCAACATAAATACATAAATTGCATGAAAATGGACGATCTTTAGTATGCGACCGCATATGAAGTTGCAACTTATATTTAGAAATTGCAGCATAATTACATAAATTGCATGGAAATGGACGGTCATTAGTATGAGACCGTATATGAAGTTTCATTTTATATTTAGAAGTTGCAGCATAAATACACAAATTGCATCGAAATGGACGTTCATTAGTGTGGGATCGCATGTGAATCATCAACTTACTTTTAGAAGATGTACAATAAGTACATACGAAGCAAACAAATGAATGTTCGTTTGTATAAGAGGACATATTAATGTGTTTATACAAAATGGTGAGTAGATACATAAATTACATGTTCTTTTTATATGATCGTTTATTGTAATTGCAACTTTTCTTTTGGTGCTATAAAAGTCACGCACTGGATAGTCTTTGAGAATGAGATCACCTTAGTGAATCACAATAACCACATGAATTGTGTATCCAAAAAGCATTTTTAAATAATCTTTTACCATTACGCCGATTTAAATAAATGTTCAAAGTGCATTTTATTTTAATGTCACATTCCCTGTTAGTAATAGAGCAGATTCTATAAAATAATTTTTTGTCCAAAATTAACTATCGATCAGGTCGTTTACCTGAATTTGTTACGAACTTAATGCAAAATCTTACTATGCTCTACACAATTGAGGAAATAATAGATGGTGCTTGTGATTGGGTGAGATTTACATTGCTTAAAATTTTTACTTGGTCCATTCCCGTTAAAAAGGTACGGATGACTAAATTCTAGCGATTCTCATTAGTGGATGATCAGCCAAGTTCACGCAAGTAATGCCTGTTTCTACCGAACTATTAAGAAGAACTTACTTTTAAGCGTCACTATAAAATGTAATTTTAGTTTGCAGCGCACTTTAAGTATGATTTAATCTTATCTTAATTTAACCCCCAATTTTCTAGGCTTAAATTCTTCTTATACTTAAGTATAGTTGTTAAACTCACGCGACTAGAAGGTTGTGTTCGATATCGCTTTATGTAACACGGTGTATTATTGGTTGTTTTAAGTTGAACATTCTTGAAAATTAGCATACTTGTGTGTCTGTGCGTAAATAGGCTTATTTTGGTAAGTTTCATGTACCTTATTTAGCAGCTGCATAAAAATCGTATATAATCGGTCCAATTGATTTAAATCCCATATACTTGTTTCATTTGTAGTATTGCTATTACAACAAGGTCGCCCGGCAGATCATGTGCAGACCGTTGTCGTCGCGGCTTTTATCATGCCAAATCTTTAAATATATCAAATGCTGTACTAAAAACAATAAATGCTGCTAGCGAAGCGGGCTCGTCTTGGAAATGCAAAGAGTGTCGTCAATCACACGATGTATCAGTAATCATTGCAGATACGGGTGATTCTAATAGTGATGACGATAAATTTGAATCTGTTAAAAAATGCGATTCTAGCTCTGTGAAGTACATTTTAAGATCTATTCAGCATCAACTTTCAGAAATGATCAACAAACATGATTCTTAGCTTGAGTCTGTGGAGTTTTGCTCCAATAAAGTATCCGAATTTGAAAAATCGCTGGCTGATATTAAGAGTAAATTCAAAAGGATTGATACATTAGAAACAGAAAACGTTTATCTAAAAAAAAAATTATTTACAATCAATACAAAATTAGACAATTTCGAACAGTATAGTCGTGTTAACAATCTAGAAATTCAAGGCGTTCCCGTTAAAGATAACGAAAATATTTATAAAGTAGTTGAGTCGATTGCAGCCGCCGTAAACTGCCCCGTTGTTCCATCTGATATTGAAGTTGCCCACAGGGTTGCGCATAATAACTCTAATAATAAACAGCACAAACATATAATAATAAGGTTTTGGTCTTGCACGAAAAGAGATGATCTACTTACTGCTGCAATACAGGAGAAACGCGATAATAAAGAGCGTCGAGGATTAGATGTAGACAATGCTGGTTCCAGCATATATATTGTAACGGGCTACTACTACCGCGTTTCTCTAATTTAAAACAAGTAATAACAAACGTCTTTATTACTCACTGTTCACAAGTCTAATTAACAGTATATGCCTTATTTGTAGATGTTTTCAGTCCACTTAACAATGAAGCACTATTACACTAATGAATTACAAGCACTAATATCTTCTTAAGCTAAGTTCTTAACCATAGGTTTATTAGCAACACTAACACAACTATTTATTTATTATACACTTCTATCTATTTATGTATACTACAAGCTGCATGTACATTAGACACAGCATATAACATTTATGTATATTCTTAAACTTCCAAAAGCTCAACTCCGTTTACTATACACGATTTAATTTATATTAGACCTTTAAGTATAGACTGACCCTTGCATTTATTAGCGGTCTTATATATACTCCGAGTTAAAGATATGACTCATCCTCTAGTAATTACGAGAAGCTTCCCGGGCCATTGAGAATAAACAGTTCTGGCGGCGTTTTGTGTGTTTGATTGCTAGAAGAATTCTCGAATCCTGGTGACTTTGTAGAGCCTACAGCGCTGGCGTGTTTGACGGGTTGCCTAATAGTAGCTCGCAACACTACCCCCCTTTAAAACCGTTACGTCTCGTAACTGTAAATACATTTTGACGCCAATTCGATAAATGATGACGGTATCGGCAGCTATCTCCTCTGGTGCATTCACCGCGTCGTTGGAAATAACAGTCAACACTCTTTTTTTGGTCTTGGTAAGCAACCGGTTGATAAGAACAAACAAGGACCTGGACGTTGGTTTCCTGGAAAGCTACTTCTAGCATATTTCGGACTATCCTCCAATCTAAACGATCCAGTCTACAACCTAGCTTGGGCACCACTAGTTTCGTTACTCCATTTTCCATCATCTGCGCCTTAAGATTTAGCAAAGCCTCCCATAGATGTCCATAACTAGCTCTCTGCCATGAAGAATTTTTGGTGACCAGATAGCAAACATAACGATTTTTATCCTAAAAAACCAAAGCTTTTCCTACAGTTGGCTGCTGTTTTACTAATTTTTCCACACATCCAAACTTTTTCTTGAAAACAACAGCTATTCTCATTGACATTTCCAAATCTTGAGTTACGTAATGTGCAAGGGAATACTCTTCTGGTGCTCTAAACAGATCTTGCTGTGTTTCAACAACAACGCCAAATCTCGCCTTAGCGGAACCGCCATACGCCGCCATAAAACTCGCAAAATCTACATTTGGCTCATGATTAATAACTTGTTAAACACCATTCTCATTATTTGGGCCTTCTTGGTTGCTGCCAGCGTAGGATGTTAAACGGTCAAAGTGTACCACTTTCGGTTTACCACGGGGAGATCTTCTGATCCGGTACACAACATTATTAATCCTTTTCATCACTTCGTACGGGCCTTCCCATTGTCTTTGTAATTTTGACGACAACCCACGCTTTCTTTGTGGATTATACAACCATATCCAGGTTGATAACCACCTTCTTGTGCTCTCGTGTCATATTGTGATTTTATTCGATCGCTTGCTGCCTGGATATTCGTTCGGACGTTTTCGTGAATACTATTTGATCTTTCACGAAGCTTACTAACGTAATCTTCACGTGCGATCTCTTCTCCAGGTTTAAATCCAAACTGAAGATCACATGGAAGCCGTAATTCACGTCCTAGCATTACGCAAGCGGGCGAGTATCCTGTGCTGTCATGTACCGAAGATCGGTACGCCAGTAAGAACAAATGTAAATATTCGTCCCAGTCTTGTTGATGTTCAGAGACAACTTTGGCCATGTACTTCCCTAACGTCCTGTTCATTCTTTCAACCATTCCATCCGATTGGGGATGAAGTGGCGTGGTTCTAGTTTTCCTGATTCCAAGATGCTTGCAGACGTTTTGAAACAACGCTGATTCGAAGTTCCGACCTTGATGGGAGTGTAATTCCAACGGAACTCCAAAACAACAAAACAACTCCCTGACTAGTACATCTGTAACCGTCTCGGCTTCGTGATTAGGTATAGCGTATGCCTCCGGCCATTTGGTAAAATAATCCATTGCAACCAAGATGTATTTATTTCCTTTCTCTAATTCCACCATACGCTGCCATAAAGCTCTCAAAATCTACATTTGGCTCATGATTAATAACTTGTCGAACACCATTCTCATCATTCGAGCTTTCTTGGTTGTTGCCAGCGTAAGATGTTAAACGGTCAAAGTGTACCACTTTCGGTTTACCACGGGGAGATCTTCTGATCCGGTACACTACATCATTAATCCTTTTCATCACTTCGTACGGGCCTTCCCATTGTCTTTGTAATTTTGGCGACAACCCACCTTTTCTTTGTGGATTATACAACCACACCAAATTTCCAGGTTGATAACTACCTTCTTGTGCTCTCGTGTCATATTGTGATTTCATTCGATTGCTTGCTGCCTGGATATTCTTTCGGACGTTTTCGTAAATGCTATTTGATCTTTCACGAAGCTTACTAACGTAATCTTCACCTGCGATCTCTTCTCCAGGTTTAAATCCAAACTGAAGATCACATGGTAGCCGCAATTCATGTCTAGCATTACGCAAGCCGGCGAGTACCCTGTGCTGTCATGTACCGAAGATCGGTACGACAGTAGGAACAAATGTAAATATTGGTCCCAGTCTCGTTGATGTTCAGAGACAACTTTGGCCAGGTACTTCCCTAACATCCTGTTCATTCTTTCAACCATTCCATCCGATTGGGGATGAAGTGGGGTGGTTCTAGTCTTCCTGATTCCAAAATGCTTGCAGATATTTTTAAACAATGCTGATTCAAAGTTCCGACCTTGGTCGGAGTGTAATTCCAACGGAACTCCAAAGCGACAAAACAACTCCTTCACTAGTACATCTGCAACCGTCTCGGCTTCTTGGTTAGGTATAGCATATGCCTCCGGCCATTTGGTAAAATAATCCATTGCAACCAAGATGTATTTATTTCCTTTCTCTGATTCAGGAAACGGACCAGCTATATCAATGGCTACCCTCTCAAAAGGATTCCCCACGTTATACCGTCTCATTGGGGCTTTCCGTTTTGTAACCGGGCCATTTGCAGAGGCACACAATTCACATTTCCGGCACCACTCCTTCACATCATCTTTGCAATTCACCCAATAGAATCTTTCTCTCGCTCTTTCGAGAGTTCTTTTCACGCCAAAGTGCCCTCCGGAAACACCATCGTGCAAGTGCTGCAACACTTCCGGCACTCTGCTTCTCGGCACTATCACTTAAAGTCTCTCAGTGCCATCTTCACATTCCAAGTGTCGTTTCAAGATTCTATTTCCAATCATCAACGAGTCCCACTGTGCCCAGTATGCCTTCAGGCTCCTACTTAAAATACTAATTTCTTTCCAAGCTGGTCGTTGTCGTCTATTTTTCCACTCAATAATGCGTCCCAATTCGGCGTGATTCTCCTGGTCTTGTCGTATTCTTTCGGGTTGCCAAATATCATCGGTCACCGTCATTCTATGGGTGACACCTATATTCCCTTCCATCTTGGAGCAATGATTGCAGTCCACCGGACAAGGTCTCCTTGATAGAACGTCTGCATTCCGATGGCTGGTTCCTACACGATATTCTGTGTCAAAGTCATATTCCTGCAGCCGCTCTATCCACCTTGCAACTTGCCCTTCAGGGTTTCGAAACTGCAGTAACCATTTTAGTGAAGCAGGGTCTGTACTCAACAGGAATTTACGGCCGTATAAGTACTTATAAAAGTGCTCTACGGATTTGACGACGGCCAACAGCTCCCTTCTTGTCACACAATAGTTTCTTTCTGGACGCGACAAGACCTTACTGAAATACCCAATAACTTTTTCTTGTCCGTCTTGCCCTTGAGAAAGAACGCTTCCTATAGCTGTGTTACTGGCATCGGTATCCAACACAAATTTCCCCTCCATCCGCGGATAACTCAAAATTGGTGCTGTAACTAGTAGCCGTTTCAGTTGTTCAAATGCACTGTGGCAGTCGTCATTCCAATCATATTCTTGTCCATCTTCGGTTAATTTCGTTAACGGTTTGACAATGTTCGCAAACCCAAGTATGAAACGTCGGTAATATGTACACAATCCTAGAAAACTGCGTAGTTGGTGTATATCTGCTGGTGTAGGCCACTCTAGCACCGTTTTTATTTTGTCAGGGTAAGCTCTTATTTTGGTCTCCGAAACGACATGTCCTAGGTATTTCACCTCTTTTCCAAATAGGTGGCACTTCTTGGGGCTCAATGTAAGGTTTGCCCCGCGTAATCTTTGGAATATCTCCTCTAGGTTCTTAAGATGTTCTTCAAAAGACCGGCCTAACACTATCACGTCGTCCAGGTACACCAAACATGTCTTCCAGGACAGTCCACGCAGTATCGACTTCATCAAACGTTCAAAAGTAGCAGGGGCATAGCATAATCCAAATGGCGTGACCTTAAACTGCCATAATGCAGTTCCAATTGTAAACGCAGTCTTTTCTTTATCGTTTGGCTCCAAGTCTACCTGCCAGTATCCGCTTTTCAAGTCCAAGGTCGAAAACCGTTTAGATCCGGATAGAGTATCCAAGGTGTCATCAATTCTGGGCAAAGGATAGCTGTCTTTCTTTGTCACATTGTTAAGCCGCCGGTAGTCTACACAAAACTTTGTCGATCCGTCCTTTTTCTTGACAAGTACTACCGGGGATGCCCATGGACTATTCGAAGGTTCAATCATTCCCTGTTCTTCCATATCGGTGATAATTTGCTCGGCTTCTTTACATTTTGCCAAAGAAAGCCGCCTGGGGTGTTGTCTTATCGGTTGCGCATCTCCAGTGTTGATCTTGTGTTGCACAACATTCGTCCTTCGTTTCTCACTATCATACAGTGCAAACACACCTCGATATCGTTCGACCAGTTCTTTTACCTTGCCCAGTTGGTCGCCGTTTAATCCTTGACATGAGGGTATCAACATATCCAGCAATTTCTGTGAGCAACCGTTGGCTGGTTGATCTTTTGTGTCGTCCACACAACGTTTAATATGGCATACTGGAATGCAACTTCCCACAATCATGTCTTTCTTCAGGGTCACCGTATGCGGATTAATGTTCAGCACTCTTACTGGTATCATATTTCGAAACTTTACCAGCGTTCTTCCAACCAGTAATCCATCCTGACCCATTCCCGATTCAGTTGCTTCCATCATGCATACTTGTCCTTCCCGGAGCGTACCATCCGGGCGTCCCATTACAATCATTTCCGCCTTCTCGGGTATTTTCATATCGCAAATCATTCGAACTTGCATCGTCTGGTTACTCCTACCTTGAAATGGAATCTCATCATCATCTATCCGAAGCACATTTTCTTTCATGTTTACATGAAACCCATATTCTCTCATGAGATCCATTCCCAAGGTCACTTCTTCTGTAATTTCAGCTACCAACACCCGATGATTAATTAGTTTGTCCCCAATTGCCAACGTAACGGCAGTCTCTCCGTGAGTACAAATTTTCTCACCACTTGCCGTTCGAAGACACACCGATACAGGTAGCACTTTCCACGACCAACCAAATCTGGTCTCACAATAGTTTTTGTCGCTCCTGTATCCACGAGTAATCGGACAATCCTACCATTAATTCTACCATCGATATAAATGCTGTCCAGACTTCCCATTGACGATGCAGCAGGGATGATAATCTCCGGGGCACTACGCTGTGCTGTCGACGTTCGCCCCCTTACATTGATCTGCTTTAACTCAACCGGTTGTTTCTTCGGTTGAGTACAGCGTCTCTGCATATGACCAACTTCACCGCAGCATCGCATACGCCATCTCTGCGGTCGTAATCTTTCCAGCCTTTACGCTTTTCAAAGACACGGTTGATTATTTCATCTATGCTGTTCTGCGATTGCTCAGGTTCTTCTAATGCAGACCGAACTTTGTGACTCATCCTGTGTGACGTCTGCTTAGCTGCTTCAAATTTAAGCGCATGATCCAGTGCGTCATCTAACATTTTTGGCCGTGTTAATCTTAGCGCTTGCTGTATTTCGCCATCTTTAACGCCATCCACAAATGTTTCAACAGCCAGTTGTTCGAGGAAACTATCTGCTGCCGTTAGATATGCCAATCTAACTAATCTGGCGATGTCAACTTCAAATTCTTGCAGGCTTTCACTTGTCTTTTGCCAGCGGTTCTTAACTTGTGCATGGTAAACCTGTTGAAGGTGAGCATCTCCATATCTCATCTCAAGCTTCGATGTTAAGAGGCCGTAGTCATTCTGCTGGTGATCGGGAATCGTTTGTAAGATGTTAAGGGCTTCCCCCCGTAGGGCCACTATTAGAGAGATAGCCTTCTCTTTGTTGCACCAACCGTTGGCTATTGCCGCAGCTTCAGATTGTTTCAAATATGTGGGCCAAGGTGTTTTACCATCGAATGTGGGTGGTTTTACTTTAAATTTAGACGGTATTGACTCGCTTTCTACCATGCTTTTTATTTCTGGAATGTTCTGATTTACAACTTGGTTTGCTAATTCGAGTGGCCGCATTGTTAGTGAAATCACTTGTTCTTGCAGTCTCATCACATCTTCCATTTTTACCAATTTACTGTCCAACTTTTGCTCAACTGTTTTTACCTGTTCAGTGAAATCTTCTTTCAATGCAATGGAGCTTTCCATTAATCTTTGTTCTAACGTGGCTGTACTTTCATTCAACTTTTCTTCCATTTTGGCAGCATTTTCACTTTACCTTTCCATTTTTTAGCATTTTCACAAAATGTTTCTTCCATTTTCTTAGCATTTTCACTTAACCTTTCGGTAAGGTCTGATTCCAGTTCAACTGACCTCACTACATTTTCATTTAGTGTCAATTCTAGTTTAGCCGACCTCTCCTCCATACCGGATTTAAAATCCTTGAGGAAATTCATTAAAGTTTCTGCCTCCACTTTACTGTGACTTCTTGTAACTGGCATATACAAACTACTCAAATGTCTTTAAACTTAATTAATCACCCAACACAGCCTGACACCAGTGTAACGGGTTACTACTACCGCGTTTCTCTAATTTAATACAAGTAATAACAAACGTCTTTATTACTCACTGTTCACAAGTCTAATTAACAGTATATGCCTTATTTGTAGATGTTTTCAGTCCACTTAACAATGAAGCACTATTACACTAATGAATTACAAGCACTAATATCTTCTTAAGCTAAGTTCTTAACCATAGGTTTATTAACAACACTAACACAACTATTTATTTATTATACACTTCTATCTATTTATGTATACTACAAGCTGCATGTACATTAGACACAGCATATAACATTTATGTATATTCTTAAACTTCCAAAAGCTCAACTACGTTTACTGTACACGATTTAATTTATATTAGACCTTCAAGTATAGACTGACCCTTGCATTTATTAGCGGTCTTATATATACTCTGAGTAATTACGAGAAGCTTCCCGGGCCATTGAGAATAAACAGTGCTGGCGGCGTTTTGTGTGTTTGATTGCTAGAAGAATTCTCGAATCCTGGAGACTATGCAGAGCCTACAACGCTGGTGTGTTTGACGGGTTGCCTAATAGTAGCTCGCAACAATATTAATGAGCATCTTACTCTAAAACGGAAAATTTTATTCAAAGCTGTAAGGGAAGCAGCTAGACAGAATAATATTAAATATGCGTGGATTAGAAATGGGCTTATATACACAAGGAAATCTAAGTCATCAAAAATCGTTATTGTGGATTCTGATACGGACGTTCTGAAATTAAATAAGGACCGCCTTGTTTAACTTCAACCTTTCCATTATTATTGTACAAATATTGATTATTTGCATTATAGAATAATGAGTGTTTCAGTATATTACCAGAATGTTCGTGGATTACACACCAAAATCAATACGTTATATAGTTGCTCGTTTGCTATTGATTTCGTTATTCTTTGTGAAACTTGGCTAAATTCTAGGGTCGAGAGTAGTGAACTCCTTGGCAATAATTTTGTGATCCTTCGTCGCGACCGCGACACTAGTGCATCATCTAAAAAAGATGGTGGCGGGGTAGTCATTGCCGTTAACAATAAATTTTCAACTGTTCATCCCTGTCTTATCCTTTGCTTAATATTTACTTCTTTACTTTTCTGCTCTAATTCTATTACCGCTGTTTGCTCTTTGTATAAGCAATGTATTATCCATCTATCCCTAAAACTCATTCCAATATTTTTGAGTATGTTGAACATTACTTTCCATTTCACATTGTTGAATGCTACAAACACTATATATATATATATATATATATATATATATATATATATATTGTAGTAGTTTTAAAAGGTTAAATTTAACTATAAATAAAGCAATTTGAAACACCCTGTATGGAGGAAACAACCAAAAATTACGCGCGAAATTTTATTTCAATTAGTTCATTTTTAAGTAACAAGTATTAACAAAATTTTACAAATAATGATTAAAATTTAGTAGGTTTACAAAGAAAATAAATTGTAGAAGCCAATGCCATTAATTTATTAATTTAATTGAGTTTAATTGAACGGTTATTTACGTATAATATGCATAAAAGCATGAAAAATCGATAATACCAAGGTGAAACGCGTTGCTAACACAGAAACAAATATATCGGTTGGGTTGAAATACGCTGAAAAGCCAACTCGTAGAAATGTTATTTAAAACGTTTGTTAAAATTGAACACCTGCAGATTTTGTAAATGTCAAGTTCCCCTTATTTTTATAGATAACAAACAAGTTTCAAAGAATATTGGTAAACAACACTCGCCAAGCACGTAATTTGGTCCACATGGAGTGAATAGAACGCGGACAGTAGTATCGACTTTCTACCACTCAAACAAGGTTAGAAGGAAACATATGATATGCATAAGCAAGGGATAGCGTTAATATAGGCGGGATTTTTAAGACGTCAATGCATATACTATTGGTCGATATTGTTAGTTGTACAACAGACAAGCACGAGAATATTTGAAGTCGGGTTTATTGGAAAATATCGTAACGACGCGCTAAATTTCGGGGATTTCGAAAACGGTTGAACCAAAATTTTAAGAACGTGTTATTTTAAATTAGATTTTCACGGTAAGAGTGGCCAGGAGAGATTACAGTCAAAGCATATAAATACTCGATGAATTAGCACGGCTCGCTCTCTTTTAACTTCGTCTCTTTTAACTTCGTTCTCTTAGTACTTTGATCGCTTCAGACTACGAACGAGCTTGTAAGTATATAAAATTATTTTATTTTAAATAGTACAGTGTTGGCATCATGATTTGATACGCGAATAAGTGGCGAGTCTAAATTTTAATTTAAGGTACAACATTTATTTTAAACAAGGTCGGGAAGTAACGTAAATTTAAATTAAATTAAACAAAAGTATGCAAGTATGAAAGAAGTGTAATTAATTTGGATTTGGAATTGAATACACCGTGAAGGCAACGCAAGCAGTACAGCTTAAATGGGGTTCTTCTACGAATAGCTAGAAGCGGACAGCAGAGCAGAGCGAAACAACTTTACCGCATCGTCAACGGAGTGGAGGTCTTCAAGAAATTCCAGGTAATGCTTTAAAATTGTTGTTGTTATAAACTATGAAACTATGAAAATTGTGTGACGTGTGAGAGTAAATTTTGAAGGAATTGTGCATATTTTGCGTATTGAAAATAATACGTATGACTAACTTTATTAAGGTATTTAAATAGAAATTTAAAGGTGTATATAAAGCTTATTAACATTACATCAGGAATTTAAAATTTTTATTGTGAAGAGTACATGGGTTCGGTTTTTTGTTGGTTGTAAGAGTATGCGAAGTACAAAAGCATACATTATTCATAATTAACTGGGTTATCATGAGCTCACCATACTCCGGAGTATACAAATTCAAAATAAATTATAAATAAAAAACAAAAATAAGGTATTATTCAGGGCCCATTTACTCCGGGTATATTCAATGTGTTTGATATTTTAAATTAAAATCCAGGACAGTACAAAAATAGGATTTATTGAGGTGTAACTTGATCTCTGAAATGTGGATAATCTTGAATTTTATTTGTAAATAGTGTTTAATAAATATTGTATGATGGTTGTATTATTTTGTGGTTTTATTGAGAGTGTGCGTGAATGATACAGAGTATAATAGTGAATCTAGGTATCCAGGTATCCAAGAGGAGGCCCAACTGAGCTAGCCTGGGAACTAAAGAAGAATTAAGGTGACGAAGAAAGGAATCAGGGTAAGAGATTAATTTTTTTATTAAAATTTTCTATTGTGTGAAATTTATTTTCGAGTTTTCGAAAATAAAATTTTCGTATAATTTTGTTATTGAGGCGATTAGAGAAATTCCACGGCAATATATATATATATATATATATATATATATAGATAATTTTAATTGCGCCGGCTAGCTCAGTTTTGAATTACGCACGGAACTTGCGACAATACGACAAACAAACATTTTAAACCTACCATCTATTCTCCTTCCTGTTCTGATTTTTAAACCAAAACATCATTAAGCACAAATTATTATAATGTTCTCAAAAATATTTACAACGTGTGAAAATGTTAAAGCTCTTTAACTGGAATTTCATTTCTAATAATTGAATCAACAAATTTAATAATTATTATAACCAAAGATGATCAAAAAGTCAGGAAAATCACTAGCATATGGATTAAATCATCTGCGTTCTCTATCCTACACATTATTAAACCTGCTTGTATTAATTAAAATTTTTGATGCGTTATCTACGCGTATCGCGTTTCAGCTTGCATTTATGTTATTTAACGACTTGCGGATTTGTTTTATTCAAATAAATCTTCCAAGTATTTTTCATTACCTAAATTAATTACGATTATTATTTATATACAGGGCGCTGTCATTTACTTTCCAGTCTAATCACCGTATTTATTGTTTTCTTCAGAAAACTGTGTGGTTTTCTGAGCCCTTATGTATTTTATGTGGAGTGCGCTATACTCTTGGTCCTAACTACCCCTAAATGACCCTATTAACACAGCATTTTTCTTCCAAATTAAAACAAGAAATTTTTGAAATCGTTATTTTTGGCGCCCAATGTGAGAACAAAATTCACATTGGTCCAAAATTATTTTGTTTTAATTTTCTACTATATACACAGCTCCTAAATTATTTTTACACCACTATTCCTATTTTATTTTAATCTGTTCTATACCTATTCACCTATCCATTCTAAATATTTTATTATTTTTTATGAATAACTACTATCTACACAAGGCTCTGTGCATTTATACTAAACATTCTATCTCCCTATTTTCTATCTATCTATATTTTCCTATTTTTCCTAAATTTATTCTACCTATGATAATCCACTAATGTTTCACTCTCTACTTGTCTATACTTTTCCCTTTTTTTTTAGATTTACACTATATTTGTAATCTACTAATATTTCATTCCCTATTTGCCTATACTTTTCCTATTTACATATACTTTTCTTATTTTTCATAAACGTATCATCATCTCTTCATATTTCTCCTGTTTATCTATCCCCATTTATCTATACTCTTTCCATTTACCTATACTTTTACCACTTTTCATAAATGTATCATGTCTTCTTATTTCTAATGAACCACTCCTATTTATCTATACTTTTTCTATTTACATATACTTTTCCTATTTTTCATAAATGTATACTACGTATCATCATCTCTTCCTATTTCTATTGTTTATGTATTCCTATTTATCTATACTTTTTCTATTTATATGTGCTTTTCCCATTTTTCATAAATGTATCATCATCTCTTGCTATTTCTAATAAACCACTCCTATTTATCTATCCCTATTTGTCTATACTTTCTCCATTTACATATACTTTTCCCATTTTTCACAATTCATCCTCATCTCTTCATTTTTCTAATGAACCACTTCTATTTTTTTATACTTTTCCATTTCCCTATACTTTCCCATTTTTCATAAATGTATCATCATCTCTTCATATTTCTAATGTTTATCTATCCCCTATTTATCTATACTTTTCCTATTTTTCTAATTATTCATTAACCTATCCTATGCTTTAATGTTTTTTAATATTTACAATAAGCTTTTTATTTACTTATCTATTTCATTTTCATTAATCCATCTTATGCCTTTTGTCGTCTAATATTTCCAATATAAGCCCCCTGAAATTTACCGTTTCTCAACTTTCTAACCTATCAATATCTATTCTGACTTAATGTACCTATAATATTTCTTCTTTACCTATAATTTTCAATCTTTCTTCAATAATGCCCTAACTTTATTTTTCCTATCACCTGGACACTTAATTCCTTTATTTACTTCATTTTCTTCATCATCTAATTTCCCCTCAACTTTATTTATCTTCACCCATTCACTTCTCTTTCTCTTTTTTCATCATCTAATTTCCCTTCAAATTTATTTACCTTCACACATTCACCATTTATTTTCAATACTTCATCCCATTCGATGCATTTCCCTTTGCATAATACCTCCTTGCTTTCCGCATTTATTTTGATCCCCAACTTATCTATAATATTCATCCCCATATAGCGTCTATTTTTAATCCCGGTACAATCACGTATTTATTTTCAAATTTCTCTTCTCCTATCTCACACTTCAGAATCACTATATTACTTACGCATGCAAACTTTCTATTGTTTGGTGCTATTAAATTACACTTCTTCATCGACATTATTTTCTTCATTAATTTTCTTCTTTTAATAAAATCTTCTGAGACGAGTGATACCTCAGCTCCGGTATCTATGAGTATCCCAATTACTTTTTTTTTACTTTTAAATTAATTATAGATAATAAGTTTCTACTAAAATTATTTTCTATTTCCAGTTTTATGAATTCCCGCTGATGTTCATATTTGTTTATTTCCAAGGGCTTATTTGGTTTATCTTCAATTAAAAATTTGTACTCGTAGTAGATGGTCCTGGTCGATTCGTGACCTCAGCATAGGTAGCATTAATCCTTCTTGATTCCGTTGATCCTTCCTCATGTCCTTGTTAGTTTGGCTTCGGTTATCATTCCTAAGAGGGTCTCTTATATTCGATGCTTGCCATGGTCGATTTCTCATATTCCAATTATTTCACGTATTACCGTTGGAGTTGTTTCTAAAATTTCCTCTATAATTATGATTTGTCCTCTCATATTGTATCCTGTTGATTGGCATATTCCTCGGCATTCGCTCTGGTTTTGTTGGTTGGGTAAACGTTCGACCTTCTTCTCTGCGATTCATTCCCATATCATCGCATCGCTGCAAGTATTCTAAAAATATGTCAAGATCCATAATATTTTGTAGAGCGATGTACTGCCTCACCTCTACTTCAAAATGTGCTGCCAGATATTTAATAATTTGTTTCTCTTCTAAAAGAGGCTCCAACTGTTTTGCTATACTAAATTTCTTAATTGCATATTGTTCCCTGGTCAGACCTAAATTTTTATGGTATCTCCCCATAATTAAATCGTCTCTCACCTTATATTGTTGAGTTCCCCCAGAATTGTCTCAAAATTTGTTCTCAAAATTTTGAAACGTTGTTAATTCATCCTTGATCAGATCAAACCATGTTTCTGCATTGCCTTTTATCATAACTTTCACAAAACTTAATTTATACTGCTCATCCGTTATGCCCTGCGTCAGTGTTTTGATGTGTTTTAAGAATAATTTCGGATTAAGTTTGGTATCACCTGAAAATTTCGTATACTGATCCAATGTTATATTTGGGTGATTCAATCTTAAGGGTTCCTGATTATATGTCATACTATTTCTGCCAAAATTCATTACACTAATTTTTATATCCTCTATTTCTTTATTTACTCGGCTAATTTCCGTTTCATAAATTCTTTCAATGTTCTGTTCTTTATCCCCTAAACTCATAATTTTTCCATTTGTTTCTCTTTCATTGGCCTCTTGTATAGATCGTACTTTGATAACTTCATCTCTTACGCAGTCAATATCTTCCAAAAGATTTATCACTTTATTTTGGGTTTGGAAACGCATTTCTTCCATTCGCTGATTTGTCTCCCTAAGATCATCACTTAATTTATCTATTCTGGAACTTAAATCTTCCCCCAATTTATCCAAATTTTTCCCAAATTCTAGCATATTTTTCATGATTTGTTCGTTCTTTTCTGTCATATTTATCATGGCCTGTTCATCCTTTTCCGTCATGTTTTTCATGGCCTGTTCATTCTTTTCTGTGATATTTATTATGGCCTGTACGTTCTTCTCCGTCATGTTTTTCATGGCCTGTTCATTCTTCTCTATCTTGTCATTTAGTGCGAATAACATTTCTATTATTCTCGAATCTTGGGTGGACCGGTGTTCTTCACTCTGACACCTCTCCGACATTCTTACTGCAGTTTCCATTGATGTGTCCTGTAAAATCACACTTTGTTGTGAACCTATTTCTACTCCTTGATTTTTTAATGTCTCTCTCATTTCCATCATTCTTTTATCCATTATTACTGTTCTACAATTGTTCAAAATAAAACCCTCGATTTCTTTACCTTTAAGTTTTACTTAATTTATTTTGCTTTAACCTAACATTTATGTGCTATTTTATTTTTAGTTCTGTCCTACGTTCGTGCGCCAATTGATCTCCTGGATGTGATATTTTGGTTCAGCCCTGCGTTATCGGGGCAATTCTCTTTTGTGATGAGATGTTTTAGTCGAGTCCCACGTTCGGGTCGCCAAATCCCTTTGTTGTGATACTGTAGCAATACTCCTATGCGCTCTTTTTATGAATTAAAGGGTATAAAATTTTAATTTGTCAATTATTGATTTTTAATAGATAATTTTGATTGCGCCGGCTAGCTCAGTATTTGAATTACGCACGGAGCTTGCGACAATAGACAAACAAAGATTTTAAACTTACCATCTATTCTCCTTCTTGTTTTAATCTTTAAACTAAAACACCATTAAACACAAATTATTATAATGTTCTCAAAAATATTTACAACGTATGAAAAGGTTAAAATTCTGGAATTTTCTTCTAATAATTGACTCAATAAATTTAATAATTATTATAACCAAAGATGATAAAAAGTCAGGAAAATCACTAGTATTATTAATTATTAATTGAATCCTGATGAACGTTCATTTAACCTCAATTATTTACGTAATTTACAACGTATAACCAAAATTAAATCCTGCCGACCCCCTCACATAAATTATCATGAAAGCAATTTTTAAAGTATTTAAATTTGTAATATTTAGTTAAATGTTAAATCTTAAGTTATTCCAGTTTAGCACAATGCAATGAAATATCCACAAATAAAATAATCAAATGATAATAAACATTCAGATTGGGTAACCTGTTGTTTTTCCACTTAAATCCGTCTCTGGTCTAACCGTCGTGTGCATCCCTCATCTAGCGCCTTAAATATACTATCGTACTGCATGAGACTCCTTCACCATAAATCAACTATTTTGTTCCATTAATAATTGCTTCAGCATTTTGTTAAACTTGTTCCCATATTCATAGATTGGACTCCAGTAATTATTTATATTTGTCTCCCGTAATTGTTTGGAGTTGTCTCCAGTGATTCTGTAGAGATTTTTAGGGTTTCTATAGGGATTTTTTAGGGGTCTTTAGAGGTTCTTTAGAGTCCTTTTTATAAAGGTTAAAATTAGAATTTGTAGTAAAACAACTTTCAGTTATTTTCGTTTTTCTATTAAGGGTAAACGACAAACAATTAATTTTCCATATTCAGCGGAATTATTTCACAATTCACAATAACTTACTTAACGTTTATATTTTTGGTCTTCAGAAACGTGAACTGTACTTTACTTCATGGTCAACTGATTTGTTTACAAATCCGGTCATATTTAAATGCACCGACTATCTATAGACAAGCGCAAAGTTCGCTGTTTGTATAAACTAGGTTTTCGGATATTCCATAGTGTTATGGTTGTATATTAACATCAACGCGTTCCTCTTGTTACGTACGATATCAAGTTAATAGCATTGATTAGCTTGGATTTTCATACTTTTAGATAAGTAAACCCCTGTTTGTTTGAATAAATTTGGTGAACTTTGATTTTTAATAAACATGCTTTGTTTGTTTCCAATAAATCAGGTGTGAATTTTCTAGTCACGTAGACGAAATACAATGTATGGATTAAATCATCTGCGTTTTCTATCCTACGCATTATTAAACCAGCTAGCTTGTATTAATTAGGATTCTTGATGCGTTATCCACGCGTGTCGCGTTTCAGCTTGCATTTATGTTATTTAACGACTTGCGGATTTGTTTTATTCAAATAAATCTTCCAAGTATTTTTCATTACCTAAATTAATTACGATTATTATTTATATACAGGGCGCTGTCATTTACTTTCCAGTCTAATTATCGTATTTATTGTTTTCTTCAGAAAACTGAGTGGTTTTCTGAGCCCTTATGTATTTTATGTAGAGTGCGCTATACTCTTGGTCTTACCTACCCCTAAATGACCCTATTAACACAGCATTTTTCCTCCAAATTAAAACAAAAAAATTTTGAAAAATGTTCTGTTACTGCTTGTCCGGCGGCTTTTAGAGTTTCTGCTTGCACCTTATCTGTACCCGGCGCCTTACCATTTTTCAGGCTCTTTAATGCTAATTCAAACTCATCTCTAAGTATAGGATATCCCAATTCATCATTTTCAATGTCTGATTCCTGTTCTAGTGCTGTTAGTTCCTCTCCTGAATATAAATTTCCTGTATATTCCTGCCATCTAGCTACTTTCTCTACATTTTCTATAATGACGTTTCCTCCCGCGTCTCATATTTTTGCTTTATGGTTTTATATCCCAAAAATACATTCTAATTAATTTGTATGCTTCATTTGTCTTTCCTATTTCCAACTTAGTTTTTTCTTCTTTGCACTTTTCATCAAGCCATTTTTCTTTAGTTTTCCTGCATTTCCGAATAATTTCCCATTTTATGACTTTGTATGTCTGTTTTCCTGTTTCATCTGACCTATTTTTGTATTTTCGTCTTTCTTCTATTAAATTCAGAATATCCTTTATTATCCATGGTTTCTTGTTTTTTTGTGTATATCCCAGAATATCTCTGGCTGCCATGCCTAAACTGGGTATACTGTTATTCCGTTCTGTTTCTACTTCCTTAGTATCAGAAACTTTCCCGATATCTTTCAGTAATTCATTTGACTTTTTCTCAAATCTTTCGTGGATATCTTTATCTTTTAGCTTCTCAAAGTCAAAGTGCCTTTTTCCGTTCCTCTTTTTCAGATTTTACAAATTTAAGTGCGGCTTTCATAATTACGATGTTGTGATCAGTGTCTATATCTGCTTTCTGGTAGCTTCTACAGTCTTTTACTTGATTTCTAAACCGCTGTCTAACAATAATGAAATCTATTTGATATCTTCCTATATCTCCTGGCATCTTCCACGTGTATCTTCTTCTAACATGATGTTGAAATAATGTATTTGTGATGGTTAAGTTTTTCTTGTCGCGAAATTCTACCAGCCTATTTCCCCTGGCATTTCTCGTGCCCAAACCAAATAAACGTACTATCGCTCTTTCCCTACCCTCACCTACCACTGCATTAAAATCCCCCGTAATTATTAAATTTTCATATTGTTACGTGCCAATTTTCACTTAAACATTGTTTTAGGTTAAGTTTGATGTGCGGAGGTTTCGCGCCATACATTTAAAAAGACGCGGTGCGCGGAATTTTAAAAGACTAGCCGCGTATTTCCGCTACGTCATAGTTCGTTTGCGCAGATCGCGCGACGCGAGAGGGTTGGACGAATAACTTCGCGCCGACGTGGGAAAGAACGAAAAAGTGGTGAGAGGTTTCCGTTAGACGCTTGAACGTGGCTTTTTCGCCAGAACCTTCGAGTGGAGTGGACGCTTTGAGGTATCGTATCGTGCTTATCTTTACCTATGTAGATATTTTGCCTAATTATCTTTGTTGTCGCCCTTACCATGTTTCCTAATCCGATCCCTGCATAGGTAGGAATAAATTTGAAGCCACCTAGGGCGAACCGTACTGCACGACCCGAGAATGAGCCGGAGACAGCACCGGAGCAAGCACCATCTTTAACCACCCGGGAGCGGAGCCCTGATTTCTGGTCCGAACGCGTTGGAAGAGCGTCGGCGTATCACCTTTAACTACCTCGACAGGGCCTCCGTAGCCTGATGGACTTGGAATAGAAGCCAACTTTAACCCAGAGACATATTCATGTGAGTAATTGCATTAGAATATATTGTTTGAATTTATATAAATTCCCGATTATTGCGCAATATAAATTGTGCATTGGTGACGTCATTGGTAGATGAGCGCGCCCAAAATCTGTATAAGATTAGCGCTGCCAACCACCCATGGTGTCTAGTAAACCCCGCTTCCGGTGTTGTATTTATCGAACTTTTAAATGTAACTACCGTTTCAATTGTAAGAATTTACCGTCCAACGTGTTGTTTTTTAGGTAGTATAATTTCTTTATGCCTATGGAATGTATTAATTAATATTTTAAATAGCTTTTTCATCTAAATTAAATTAATAAACGTCATTATCTATGTTCACTAAGATATCTGTGGATTTCAAATTTCAGGTTGGTATCTTGTAAAATTCCCCAGAGATTTTCCTGAATTGACAGGTCAGCGGTTGTAATGAAAACCATCATTTTAAGGTTATTGTGATATATACCTTTTGTCTTATAAATGCTTATCTAATTACTTTACTGTAACTTTAAATGAAGTGATAACTGAAATTATCTGAAGTATGTGTTTGGTTGTTCTAAACAGACCTGCAAGCTTTTAGGATTTATACCTCTACCCTGCTTTTGTATTATACGGGTAAGTGAATTATTTATGGATAAATAAGCATTTACCTAATTTTATGCCTTTAAACACGGTTTATTACAAAATTATCTATTTATATTAAATTAAAATATAACCTTTGTTTGTTTTCTCAACTTTAAAAGACCGTTTTTGAAACTTGAATACACTGTCTTGTATGTTACATTTTAAAAAGTGCATTAGAGATTTACCTATTTAATTAATAATATCTCAATTACCTTTACAAGAAAACCTTGTGTTTAAAAGCACTTAACGAAATAAATTGCCTTTTTAATATCTTTTTATGAAACGTCAAACTATGGGTTCTTGTTGCTTTTGTTAAATAATATATTACCTATGTGTTTTTCTAATTTGGAGTGCCTTTTTGTAGTTTATCAATGATATATCCCTTTATTAAATACTAACCTTGCCGCATATAGTTTAAAACGTGTTCTTTCGTTTTTTTGGTTACTTAACATGATAAAATTTGAATATTATTCTTTACGAGTGACGTTCATAGCAAGTTTCCACTCTTAAATATCTTTATCGTACTGACTTGAAGTAACTGTAACCTTTTTACCTTCTGATTTACCCCAGTATCGTATACCTTATATATATATATATATATATATATATATATATATCGTGTCTCAAACATAAATTCAAAATGAATATTTCACATTTAAAAACTCTTGCTAAAATATCTGAATTATATTACTGGCCCACACTAAAGCAATCTGTTTGTCGCTATATTAAGAACTGTAAAATTTGCGGTTCTCATAAGAGTTCGCAAGACGCTCGCCCTGGTTTAATGGGTAACTTTAAACGTGTATCTTATCTCTTTCAATTAATTTCGCTTGACTTATTAGGACCTCTCCCCCGATCGAAAAGAGGTAACCAATATCTTTTAGTTGTCACCGATTGGTTTTCTAAATTTGTTATGGTGCAACCCTTACGTAAAGCTACATCCGCTGCTATAATTAAATTCCTAGAACAAAATGTCTTTCTTATCTTTGGTGTCCCTCAGTTTATCCTTTGTGACAATGGGGCACAATTTATCTCTAAAGATTTTCAGAATTTAGTTAAAAGTTACAAAGTACAAAAAATTTGGTTTAACGCAAAATACCATCCCCAAGTAAACCCTACCGAAAGAGTAAATAGAGTCTTAATTACCGCTATCTCTTCCTATATTGATTCAGACCATACTACATGGGATGAACATATTTTTAAAATTGTTCAAGCTTTGCGTACATCTAAACACGAAGCAATCCAATTCACTCCGTCATTTCTTGTTTTTGGAAGATATACCCCAATCGATGGGAGTTACTATGGTTTAGTGCCTGACGATACTAACGTAATTGAATTTGACGATAAAGTACGCTGGGACAAAAACCAACAGTCATTACCTTCTATCTTTAACGACGTTAGGAAAAATTTGTTAAAAGCTTACGAAAAGAGTAAGGACCACTATAACTTACGTAAACGAAATATTTCCTTCGCCTTGGGCGAACAAGTTTGGAAAAAGAATTATGTCTTATCGGATGCATCTAAGAAATTTTCTTCAAAATTAGCCCCTAAATTCATTCTTTGTAAGGTCACTCGTGTCATTAGTCCCTTCATCTACGAACTTCGGGATGCTGAAGGAAAACGCCAAGGCAGGTGGCATATTAAAGACTTTAAGCCATTCTCTGCTGACCCAAATGCTACTTAAGTTTTTCACGTTTCATGCTCTTCACGATTTACCTAATATTTTTCTGTTCTCACCATCAATTAGTTAACTTTAATTACTTATTCCCTCTCTCATATAGTGTATAATCTCTTGCACGTTTAACTTTACTTCCCTTAAATTAGCTATCTTTTTCTTTTGGTTGACTTTTCCTTGACCATACCGTTACTTATATATCACTTCATTCTCTACACCCTCCAATATAACTCTGTCGTTTCATTTAATCAACCCTCGAACTTTTCCTACTGCATATTATTCGGTTTTTAGTATTTTTTCTTACGTCATTTAATTTTGTGTGGTAATTGTCGTAACTTTGGTTGTAATAGCTCATTGAATTTTTATGATTGGTTTTAGCTGATGTTGAGTGGATGATTTTTTCTTTGGGCCAACATAGGAGTCATGACCCATGCCATTGTAAGAAATAGTTCATATTCGCAGTTGCAAAAAAACTAGGATTATCTATTCCATGTGTTTTTCCTCTGAATTATTGCAGTCGCCCACATTATACTACATTATTATTTCTTTCTTTTTCTATTAAATCAACATAACTTATAAACATTTTTTTTTCATTGTTTTTTATTGAACTTTGTGGTGAGGTGCTATTGTTTCTTATTGTTATCTTATTAAAGTCTCGGTTGTTTTAGCATATTGGGACAGTGTATCTGTATTTAACTGCTTATAATTGGGCATTTTTGTGTGTTTAGGGTGCTACCGTTTTGAAAAACTACCTTAAAACGGTTTGTTTTTGTGTGAATGTATCTGTAATGATACTTTTAAGTTGTCGTGTCTACTTTTGTCTGATTTTCTTATCGTAGTCGATGCACTCGTTAGGAAAAAGATCGTACTAGTTCTCTTAGGAGCCTAGTGAATGTCAACATATGATATACCTTATCTTGTCGGATTAATATCGCAGGTGGTCCTTCAGACTGCGCTGTGTTTAACAGGGACAACTCTCTACCTTCTCTCGGACGCTTGTCCAAAAACTATACTTTTTCTTATCTCGCTGTCTCCACTATGTCTTATTCTTCTTTCGGTGGACCTGTTCTTGTCCCGGAACACCCGTCTGCCACATAAGAGTAATGTTCCCTCACTCCGAGCTACTGACCACATTGGCTGGTTGAGTGGCGCTTTGCTATCCACCTTTCTCTGTCTCTTTTGCTCAATGCGAGAACTTCCTCTACTTTCTTCTACCTGGAAGTGCCTCTAATGCATTCCAAATAACCTACCTCCTTCTTTTTACCTTTCCTATTTCTACTGCCTTTTTCATTTCTGTTAGTCACCGTGTGGTTGCGCGGGAGGTTTTCACAGACACCTGGACCCCGTCTCTGCGAATCTTTCGTGAGGTCATGCGTTGCCGCTGTCAGTGCATGGGCACTGGCAGTGAAGGTATGTATGAGTGTGTGAGTGAATGTGTATATATCTGTATATCGTATATACCGTGTGGGTATCGGGTGATTATATCACCGATATCGATCAACGCCGGGTGCAGGGATGCACCCAAATGTCTTTGCCGGTCCCTCGTGCCGTTTCTTGTAAACGGACCTGCTTCACAGGTCGCTCTTTTTAGAGGGTACGAGAAATGCCCATTTAACGATTCCACGGAGCCACTCTAACTTTACTTTATTCATTATCTTGGGTAATAACTAGGTCAATACCTTTGTCTTGTTTATTATCTTTGATAATACCCTTAGTTTTAATATCGTTATCTTACCGATTACCTTTAATAATAACTTTAGTTGAATATCGTTATCTTACCGACTACCGTTAGTAATAATTTTGATTTAATTTCTCGTTATCTTACCGACTACCGTTAGTAATAACTTTGAGATAATTTCGCGTTATCTTACCTATTATCTTTAGTAATAACTTTTGTTTAATTTCGTGTTACCTTACCTACTATCTCTAATAATAACTTTAGCTTAATTTTGCGTTATCTTATCTAGTATCTCAAATAATAACTAAAGCTTAATATCGTTATCTTATTCATTACCTTTGAGGATAACAATTTAAGCTCATTATCGTTATCTTATCTCTTATCTTTAACAACAATTTGAGATCTTGTTTTATCTTTTTATCTTCCTAACGTGTGGTATCTATGACCAGACGTGGGAATTATTTTTCTTGAAATTTAAGTGAAAAAGCTAACCTGATATAGAAATGTAATTTGTTAGGTTAGCCATATAAGGATTTAGTAGGGTGGTACTTTTGGTAAATTTGTTGATTCACAACTATGTCATGGACAAGTTTTAAATGTGCATCGTTAAAAAACCAAAGTACCAGTAACAAAATTTGCTAGAGTGCAAAGTGACGCACTCCATGAACATTTTTAAATTTGGGCACATCTTGCCAAAAGAAGAATAGTTTTGATGTAACACTCATGTGTGTTTGCACATAATAACTTTAATGTTAGCTTTAGTTAGATAGGTTTAGGCGACTTGTCGCATCTGTTTTAGTTTAAGTAGTGTTTCATGCTCCCCGACAAATTTGTGCTGTCGACAATTAGTGTAGTCAAAAACAGTGGGGCTACCTATTCCGTGTCCTGGTAATTTGGTAGACGTGTTATCGGTCAAAAAACCAGGTGGCGCCTTATATAAACATTTTGTTGGTTTTAAGTTAGGTTTTATATAGGGTAGTTAGGTCTTAGATTTTAAGCTGTTACTGTGCTAACAGACTTTTTCTTTTTTTAAGTTTTCTTTTTTGTGGCTTTGTCGCGATTGTTACGTGCCAATTGGCACTTAAACATTGTTTTAGGTCAAGTTTGATGTGCGGAGATTTCGCGCCATAAATTTCAAAAGACGCGGTGCGCGGAATTTTAAAAGACTAGGCGCGTATTTCCGCTACGTCATAGTGCGTTTGCGCAGATCGCGCGACGCGAGAGGGTTGGACGAATAACTTTGCGCCGACGTAGGAAAGAACGAAAAAGTGGTGAGAGGTTTCCGTTAGACGCTTGAACGTGGCTTTTTCGCCAGAACCTTCGAGTGGAGTGGACGCTTTGAGGTATCGTATCGTGCTTATCTTTACCTATGTAGATATCCTGCCTAATTATCTTTGTTGCCGCCCTTACCATGTTTCCTAATCCGATCACTGCATAGGTAGGAATAAATTTGAAGCCACCTAGGGCGAACCGTACTGCACGACCCGAGAATGAGCCGGAGACAGCACCGGAGCAAGCACCATCTTCAACCACCCCGGGAGCGGAACCCTGATTGCTGGTCCGAACGCGTTGGAAGAGCGTCGGCGTATCACCTTTAACTACCTCAACAAGGCCTCCGTAGCCTGATGGACTTGGAATAGAAGCCAACTTTAACCCAGAGACATATTCATGTGAGTAATTGCATTAGAATATATTGTTTAAATTTATATAAATTCCCGATTATTGCGCAATATAAATTGTGCATTGGTGACGTCATTGGTAGATGAGCGCGCCCAAAATCTGTATAAGATTAGCGCTGCCAACCACCCATGGTGTCTAGTAAACCCCGCTTCCGGTGTTGTATTTATCGAACTTTTAAATGTAACTACCGTTTCAATTGTAAGAATATCCATTTACGTATCTTAGTATGTCTTCGATATCTTTGTAAATCGCCTCTACCTCTTCCTCACTCTAGCTAGAGGTGGACATGTATACTTGCATTATTACTGTATTTACCGGTTTAGATTCTAATCTAATCATGAGTACTCTTTCGTTCTTTTGTAAGTAGTTTTCTACACGTCACTCTATCTTTTTTCGCCTAACTATCTCCACACCCGAATTTCCTTCCTCTGATCCTGTATGAATTACCCTGAAGGCTCCACTCCAAAAATCGTTCGCCTCTGGCCAGTGAACTTCGCTGATTCCTACTATGTCTAGTGCTAACCTATTCATTCGAGTTTCAGGTTCTCTAGCTTACCTACTTGTTTCATACTTCTGACATTCCACGCTCCGACTCGCAAAATGTTCATGGATCTTTTTATACTTTCGGATCACATCGCCCGAAGTAGTCCCCTCCCGGAGATCCGAATGGGGGACTATTTTACCTACGGAATTTTATACCGCAGAGGATGCCATCATCATTAATAACAATTTGAGTACGATGTGTACTTGGGAGGAATGTGGTGGTTTTACGTTGCCCTCCACATCGCAGTAGTGTGTCTTAGAATGCCGTACCGACCCCTATGGTATCTGCCACTCTAAGTACCAAAAAAGCTGTTAGTTCCTCACTAAAGACCCCACTAATTTGGTTAAACCTATAGTTTGGCTCCTTAGCTCATTGAAACGCGCAAGCCATTCTACCTGTTCTAGTATTATTTTAGAACGCGTGAAGGTGCAGATCCGTTCAGAATGGAGAAGTAATATTATTTCAACAATATTCTAAACCAACATTTTCAATATTTTTAGATATCTCAAAATTCTTTTTAAACTTTTCCACATGTCATCTGTAGCTTTAACTTGGCATCGACTGTAAAAATTAGTAGCGAAACATATATCCGGTCTAGTCCCTAATGTAAAATACAATAAACATCTCACTAATTCGCGAAAAGGTTTCCTTGTTAATTTAGTTTCATCAGTGGGTAATTCAAATTTAAGTTTTGGATCAATAGGTATCATTGATCCCTTGCATTTATCCATTGAAAATCTTTTTAAAATCATATTTATATATCTTTTTAGGCTTATTTTCAAGATACCATTCTCCCTATCGTAATTTATTTCTAGCCCCTAAAAGTGTTTAAGTTCCTTTTTATCTTTGGTTTGAAACTTACTCATTAGTTTCATTTTTATTTTGTTTAGTTTAACCATATTTTCCCCTGCTAAGATAATATATCAACATATATTAACATGAAAATATGACACGTAGGCGATATTTTATTATAAAGACAATAATCATTCTCGGACCTCTTATATCCAATTTCCAGTAGGAATTCATTTATTTGATCATTCCAACATTTTGAAGACTGTTTTAATCCATCTTAGGATTTTTTTATTTTAAATCGGATATTTGACTCGCAATTTATCCCTTTTGCTGGATATATAAATACATCCTCATCTAAAATGCCAATGAAGAATGCACTTTTAATATTTAATTGTAGAAAATGATACTTAAACTGATTTCTTAATATAAATAATGTTCTAATTGTGGTCATTTTTGCAACTGGTGCGTATAAATCATCAATATGATTATCTAATTCTTGAGAAAACTCCTTAGCAACTAATCTAGCTTTAAATGTATCTTCTATTCTTTCCTCTAAAGGTTTATAGGTAAATACCCATTTTGTGTCTAGTATTTTATCAACTACCTTAACCTTTTCCCAAGTTTTATTTTGTTGTAATGATTTCAATTCATTATCTATGGCTATTAACCAATTTTGCTTATCAGCCCTGTTCTCTAATTCATTGTAACTGTTTGGAACAGTCAACAAAACTATAAGCATCAAAGGCCATACAATTCAAAATCTTTGTACTTTGAGGATAACTTAACATTACGCACATTCTCCCTTGGTTTTGATATTCCCTCATTCTCTTTTTTGTTTTCTGAAAAATCATTATTATCATTCTTTTTACCTAAACTATAACTATCACCATCCTCAGTAACTTCTAGCAGTTTTCTTTCTTTAAACCAAAAACTATCCTCATTAAACTTCACATCTCTTGAATAATTATCTTCTTTTTATCAATACTCCATAACCTATAACCTGTGTTAGAATACTCCATCATCACACATTTTCAGCTTTTGAATCAAATTTATGTTGTGGATGTACATGTCTGAAAACTAAACAACTAAACACCCTTAAATTACTAATATCAGGCTTCCTATTGAACCACTTTTCAGCTGGTGTTAAACCCTCCATGCTTGCAGATGTGTCCCTATTCATAACATAATGTACAAATTGAACTGCTTCTCCCCAAAACTCTTTAGATACACCACTTTCATCAATTATCGCTTGGCATCATTCTACCAAGCTATGGTTCTTCCGTTCGGCTTTACCGTTTTGTTGTGGAGTGTGTCACTGTATAATCCAACATAATGCCACGTTCAGAACAATATGTTTTTAATTCCAATGACACATACTCATCCCCATTATCGCATCTTAATTTTAAAATTTTTTGTGAAAAACTTTCTTTTACCATATTTTCAAATTCCTTGAATTTATCGAAAGCTTCAGATTTTGATTTTATCAAAAACACTACACACATATTTGAAAAATCATCAATGAGAGTTAGAAAATATTATAACCATCATACGTTATGGGAGTAATAGGGCCACACAAATCTGAATGAATGATTTCTAATATTCTTTTACTTCTTATTCTAGTATTAAATGGGTTTCTACACATTTTCCTTTTATGCATGGTTCGCAAAAATTTACCCCTTGATCATTAATGCCTTTTTCAAAACTAACTACCATTTTCTTATTTATCAATTCTTTTAGTCCCGAAAAAGATATATGTCTAGAACGCCTATGATAAAAGTATTTTCTGACGTCTCTACATTTAAAGATTCGATATCACAAATTTTAAAATTTATTTCATATAAACTTTTACTTTTGCCAACACATATCAATTTATCATTTTGGTCCAATAACTTTACATAACCATTTTCAAATAATACCTAGATTTTTCTAAACGCTTTACATTTGAAAGGTTTTTATGCAATTGAGGAACATAAAATACATTTTTAATATTACATACTATCTGTTCCTTGTTAATGTTATTTAATACTTCTAAATTGCCTACTGCTGTAGCTAATAAAAATTCATCATCTTTGGCAATTGCAATTTTTATAGGTTTCTATAAAATCATTAAATTAGAAAATAATTCTTATTGTTAACCATGTGGTCAGTACAACCAGAATCAACAAAAAAATTTTAATCGTCTTTTAAACATATTTCATTTTCATTCATTGATTCGCCTAAGGAATATACACTTTTATTTTGCCATTTCCATCTTGTACTTCTGGCGTTACGTTACATGAATCATTACGAACATAATTAGTCTTATGTGAACTAAAGTGACCAATATTGTTAAAATTAGTTCTAATATTAACTCTAAAATTTCCGTAAAATCGTTGATTACCTTTATTTCCATTTTTAAAATTATCGTTTCTTGAACTTGAAGGTTTATTTATAATTTCTAGATTTCTTTTAAAATGTCCCATAGCTCCACATTTATATCATGAACCATTCTTTTGCGAACTAAAAGCATACAACTCACCCTGCGGTTCCATTTCCCGCTTGCTCAAATTTCTCTTCTCATACTCCGCAATTTATTTGTTTTTACCATTTCAAATGTAAGATCTGGAGTGGCAAACTTAGAAGCAAATTACAAATTAAATCCTGTTCAATAATTTTTGTACCATCAACTAGTACCTGGCTAACGATTTCTCAAACGCTAAAATATGAGCCACTAATGACTGTTTTTCAACAAGTTTCATATTCAACAGTTTTCTCTTTAAATATAACTGACTAGGTACCCCCTTTTGTTCATATTTGTCTTTCAACGTTTCCCACATTTTAAAATCTGACGGCTTATCACGTAAGCATTCTAACTGATTATCATCAACACACTGGACTATTAACGACTCGTCTTAACATCCTTTTGAGCTAGAGATTCCTTTGCAACCTCATTCGCTGCTTGTTCCAGTTTTATTTCGCCTTGAACATATTCCAGTGTTGCATTTTCCGCTAGTATCATCTCCATTCGGAATTTCCAATTGTAATAATTGCTTCCTGTTAACAGTTCTATTAAATACCCTTTTCCTGATTGCGACATTCTCGTAAATTTAAAATCCGTCTATTTTTCTTTTTAGTAGTAAAAATTAACTATCCGCTAAACACGTGAAATTACTTAACCTTACTTTTATCTTCCTTTCATAAGACCATCAGTAATAAATACTCTAGTACCTTTTCATATTTTAGAGTTACCTGCACCCATAGCCTGTTACTTGTATTGAGCTTCTTGTTAATAACTAATAATCAACCAATAAACATTTATTAACATAAAAGAAATTCAAATTTAAATAATACAAGCCCACCTGCCAGTGCTTTATCATAGTAACAAGTGACACGCTTTATATATATGTATATATATATATATATATATATATATATATATATATATATATATTGAAGCGTGCCACTGCTACCGCGTTTCTCTAATTTAAAACAAGTAATAACAAGAGTCTTTATTACTCATTGTTCACAAGTCTAATTAACAGTATATGCCTTATTTATAGATGTTTTTAGTCCACTTAACAATGAAGCACTATTACACTAATGAATTTACAAGCACTAATATCTTCTTAAATTAACTTCTTTACCATAGGTCCATTAACAACACTAACACAACTATTTATTTATTATACACTTCTATCTGTTTATGTATACTACAAGCTGCATGTACATTAGATACAGCATATAACATTTATGTATATTCTTGAACTTCCAAAAGCTCAACTACGTTTACTGTACACGATATAATTTATATTAGACATTCAAGTATAAATAAAATTAAATAAAAACCCTTAACCACAAAAAATATTTGAATTACTAGATACGTATTTCGACCACTATGTGGTCATCATCAGTAGAAAAAAAAAAAAAATTAGCTGTTGTTCTGGAACACTTCAGAGGATATTCTTCTCACCACTTAGGCTGAAGTGAACCTTCCCAACCTATAATTTACTATATTGTTGCTTTAAACACTATCGAGGATATTCTCCTCACCCGCAGGCTGGTGTTCTCAACAACAAACAAGTGAATTGTGACATTATAACTTAAATCTACTTAATTTATACTAATTCTAAATCTACTGAAGCGGAACCAGTTTAATCTTGCTTCCTCATTGGTTGTTGACCAATAGGGAAAGCAAAGCAGATGACTCTATTGGCCCTTTATCGGTGTTTAAGAGGGGTCCTTTATGTTTAACAATTTTAATTGATTCATAGGCATTTAAGGAGGAAAACGTTGGTACCGCTTTTAACAATTTAACATTTTCTAGTTTAACGGGGTGGCTGGTTTCAAATATATGTTTGGCGACCTGAGACCTTTCATATTTACCATATTTGAAGTGAGCAATGTGTTCTTTAAATCTTGTTGTTATATTCCTCTTGGTCTGACCAATATATTTTTGAAAACACCCTGGCCCTGCACAACTAATTTCATAAATCCCACATAGTAGTCGAAATACGTATCTAGTAATTCAAATATTTTTTGTGGTTAAGGGTTTTTATTTAATTTTATTTAAATCGTGCCACAGTGTTCCTATATATTATTATTATTCAGGTATAGACTAACTCTTGCATTCATTAGCGGTCTTATATATACTCTGGATTAAAAAGGATGACTCATGCTCCAGTAATTTCTAGAAGAATTCTGGAATCCTTGAGAATAAACGGTGCTTGCGGCGTTTTGTGTGTTTGATGGGTTGCCTACTAGTAGCTCGCTCTACTGCCCCCTCTTTAAAACCGTTACGTCTCGTAACTGTAAATATATTTCGACGCCAATTCAATGACTGATGACGGTATCGGCAGCTATCTCCTCTGGTGCATCCACCACGTCGTTGGAAGTAACAGTCAACACTCTTTTCTTGGTCTTGGTAGGCAACCGGTTGATAACAACACACAAGGACCTGGACGTTAGTTTCCTGGAAAACTACTTCTAGCATATTTCGGACTATCCTCCAATCTAAGCGATTAAGTCTACAGCCTAGTTTGGGCACCGCTAGTCTCGTTACTTCATTTTCCATCATCTGCGCCTTAAGATTTAGCAAAG
This sequence comes from Platerodrilus igneus, assembly GCA_036346225.1. Lineage (NCBI taxonomy): Eukaryota > Metazoa > Arthropoda > Insecta > Coleoptera > Lycidae > Platerodrilus > Platerodrilus igneus. The sequence goes on along the minus strand of JARFIW010000472.1, from coordinate 2,555,702 downwards.
CCTCCCATAAATGTCCATAAGTAGGTCTCTGCCATGAAGAATTTTTGGTGACCAGATAGTAAACATAACGATTTTTATCCTGAAGAACCAAAGCTTTTCCTACAGTTGGCTGCTGTTGTACTAATTCATCCACACATCCAAACTTTTTCTTGAAAACAACAGCTATTCCCCTTGACATTTCTGAATCTTGAGCTACGCAATGTGCAAGGGAATACACTTCTGGTGCTCTAAACAGATCTTGCTGTTTTTCAACAACAACGCCAAATCTCGCCTTAGCGGAACCACCATACGCTGCCATAAAGCTCTCAAAATCTACATTTGGCTCATGATTAATAACTTGTCGAACACCATTCTCATCATTCGAGCTTTCTTGGTTGTTGCCAGCGTAAGATGTTAAACGGTCAAAGTGTACCACTTTCGGTTTACCACGGGGAGATCTTCTGATCCGGTACACTACATCATTAATCCTTTTCATCACTTCGTACGGGCCTTCCCATTGTCTTTGTAATTTTGGCGACAACCCACCTTTTCTTTGTGGATTATACAACCACACCAAATTTCCAGGTTGATAACTACCTTCTTGTGCTCTCGTGTCATATTGTGATTTCATTCGATTGCTTGCTGCCTGGATATTCTTTCGGACGTTTTCGTAAATGCTATTTGATCTTTCACGAAGCTTACTAACGTAATCTTCACCTGCGATCTCTTCTCCAGGTTTAAATCCAAACTGAAGATCACATGGTAGCCGCAATTCATGTCCTAGCATTACGCAAGCCGGCGAGTACCCTGTGCTGTCATGTACCGAAGATCGGTACGACAGTAGGAACAAATGTAAATATTGGTCCCAGTCTCGTTGATGTTCAGAGACAACTTTGGCCAGGTACTTCCCTAACATCCTGTTCATTCTTTCAACCATTCCATCCGATTGGGGATGAAGTGGGGTGGTTCTAGTCTTCCTGATTCCAAAATGCTTGCAGATATTTTTAAACAATGCTGATTCAAAGTTCCGACCTTGGTCGGAGTGTAATTCCAACGGAACTCCAAAGCGACAAAACAACTCCTTCACTAGTACATCTGCAACCGTCTCGGCTTCTTGGTTAGGTATAGCATATGCCTCCGGCCATTTGGTAAAATAATCCATTGCAACCAAGATGTATTTATTTCCTTTCTCTGATTCAGGAAACGGACCAGCTATATCAATGGCTACCCTCTCAAAAGGATTCCCCACGTTATACTGTCTCATTGGGGCTTTCCGTTTTGTGACCGGGCCATTTGCAGAGGCACACAATTCACATTTCCGGCACCACTCCTTCACATCATCTTTGCAGTTCACCCAATAGAACCTTTCTCTCACTCTTTCGAGAGTTCTTTTCACGCCAAAGTGCCCTCCGGAAATACCATCGTCCAAGTGTTGCAACACTTCCGGCACTCTGCTTCTCGGCACTATCACTTGAAGTCTCTCAGTACCATCTTCAAATTCCAGGCGTCGTTTCAAGATTTTATTTTCCATCATCAAGGAGTCCCACTGTGCCCAGTATGCCTTCAGGCTCCTATTTAAAATACTAATTTCTTCCCAAGCTGGTCGTTGTTCTCTATTTTTCCACTCAATAATACGTCCCAATTCGGCGTCATTCACCTGGTCTTTTCGTATTCTTACGAGTTGCCTAGTATCATCGGTTACCGTCATTCTATGGATGACACTTATGTTCTCTTTCATCTTAGAGCAATGATTGCAGTTTATTGGACGTCTTCTTGACAAAGCGTCTGCATTCCGATGGCTGGTTCCTACCCGATGTTCTGTGTCAAAGTCATATTCCTGCAACCGCTCTATCCACCTTGCCACTTGCCCTTCAGGATTTCGAAACTGCAGTAACCATTTCAGTGCAGCATGGTCTGTTCTCAACGGGAATTTACGGCCGTATAAGTACTTATAAAAGTGCTCTACGGATTTGACGACGGCCAACAGCTCCTTTCTTGTTACACAATAGTTCCTTTCTGGCCGCGACAAGACATTGCTGAAATACCCAATAACTTTTTCTTGTCCGTCTTGCACTTGGGAAAGAACGCTTCCTATAGCTGTGTTACTGGCATCAGTATCCAACACAAATTTCCCCTCCATCCGTGGATAACTCAAAATTGGTGCTGTAACTAGTAGCCGTTTCAGTTGTCAAATGCACTGTGGCAGTCGTCATTCCAAACATATTCTTGTCCATCTTCGGTTAGTTTCGTTAACGGTTTGGCAATGTTCGCAAACCCAAGTATAAAACGTCGGTAATATGTGCACAATCCTAGAAAACTGCGTAGTTGGTGTATATTTGCTGGTGTAGGCCACTCTTGTACCGTTTTTATTTTGTCAGGGTCAGCTCTTATTCCGGTCTCCGAAACGACATGTCCTAGGTATTTCACCTCTTTTCCAAATAGGTGACACTTCTTGGGGCTCAATATAAGGTTTGCCTCGCGTAATCTTTGGAATATCTCCTCTAGGTTCTTAAGATGTTCTTCAAAAGATCCGCCTAGCACTATCACGTCGTCTAGGTACACCAGACAAGTCCTCCAGGACAGTCCGTGCAGTATCGACTCCATCAATCGTCCAAAAGTTGCAGGGGCATTGCATAATCCAAATGGCATGACCTTGAACTGGCATAATCCAGTTCCAATTGTAAACGCAGTCTTTTCTTTATCGTTTGGCTCCAAGCCTACCTGCCAGTATCCGCTTCTCAAGTCCAAGGTCGAAAACCATTTGGATCCGAATAGAGTATCCAAGGTGTCATCAATTCTGGGCAAAGGATAGCTGTCTTTCTTTGTCACATTGTTAAGCCGCCGGTAGTCTACACAAAACTTTGTCGATCCGTCCTTCTTCTTGACAAGCACTACCGGGGATGCCCATGGACTATTCGAGGGTTCAATCACTCCCTGTTCTTCCATATCGGTGATAATTTGTTCGGCTTCTTTACGTTTTGCCAGAGGAAGCCGCCTGGCGTGTTGTCTTACCGGTTGCGCATTTCCGGTATTGATCTTGTGTTGCACAACATTCGTCCTTCTTTTCTCACTATCATCCAGTGCAAACACACCTCGATATCGTCCGACCAGGTTTTTTACCTTGCCCAGTCGGTCACCGTTTAATCCTTGACACGAGGGTATCAACATATCCAGCAATTTCTGTGAGCAACCGTTGGCTGGTTTATCTTTCGTGTCGTCCACACAACGTTTAATATGACATACTGGAATGCAACTTCCCACAATCATGTTTTTCTTCAGGGTCACCGTATGGGGATTAATGTTTAGCACCCTTACTGGTATCATGCTTCGAAACTTTACCAGCGTTCTTCCAATCAGTAATCCCTCTTGACCCATTCTCGATTCAGTTGCTTCTATCATGCATACTTGTCCTTTCCGGAGCGTACCATCCGGGCGTCCCATCACCTTCATTTCCGCCTTCTAGGGTATTTTCATATCACAAATCATTCGAACTTGCATCGTCTGGTTACTCGTCCCTTAAAATGGATTTTCATCATCATCCATCCGAAGCACATTTTCTTTCATGTTTACATGAAACCCATATTCTCTCATGAGATCCATTCCCAAGATCACTTCTTCTGTAATTTCAGCTACCAACACCTGATGATTAATTAATTTGTCTCCAATTGCCAACGTAACGGCAGTCTCTCCGTGAGTCGAAATTTTCTCACCACTTGCCGTTCGAAGACATGCTGATACAGGTAGCACTTTTCCACGACCAACCAAATCTGGTCTCACAATAGTCCTTGTTGCTCCTGTATCCACGAGTAATCGGACAACCCTACCATTAATTCTACCATCGATATAAATGCTGTTCAGACTTCCCATCGACGATGCAGCACGGATGATAATCTCCGGGGCACTACGTTGTGCTGTCGACGTTCGCCCCCTTACATTGACCTGCTTTCGCGCAACCCGTTGGATCTTTGGTTGAGTACAGTGTCTCTGCATATGACCAACTTCACCGCAGCTCCAGCATCGCAGACGCCATCTCCGCGGTCGTTGTCTTTCCAGCCCTTTTGCCTTTCGCTTTTTAAACACACGGTTGATTATTTTATCTATGCTGTTCTGAGCTGGACCAAGGTTCTCTAGGGCAGACCGAACTTTGTGACCCATCCTGTGTGATGTCTGCTTAGCTGCTTCAAATTCAAGCGCATGGGCCAGTGCGTCATCCAACATTTTTAGCCGTGCTAATCTTAGCGCTTGCTGTATTTCGCTGTCTTTAATGCCATCCACAAATGTTTGAACAGCCAATTGATCGAGAAAGCTATCGGGTGCCGTTGGGTATGCCAATCTAACTAATCTGGCGATTTCAGCTTTAAATTCTTGCAGGCTTTTACTTGTCTTTTGCAAGCGGTTCGTAACTTATGCGTGGTAAACCTGTTGAAGGTGAGCATCTCCATATCTCATCTCAAGCTTTTATGTTAAGAGGCCGTAATCATTCTGCTGGTGATCGGGAATCGTTTGTAAGATGTTAAGAGCTTCCCCCCGTAGGGCCACTATTAAGGAGATAGCCTTCTTTTTTTTGCACCAAGCGTTGGCTATTGCAGGAGCTTCAAATTGTTTCAAATATGTGGGCCAAGGTGTTTTACCATCCAATGTGTGTGGTTTCACTTTAAATTTAAACGGTATTGACTCGTTTCTTTGCATGGTTTTTATTTCTGGAATGTTCTGATTTACAACTTGGTTTGCTAATTCAAGTGGCCGCGTTGTTAGTGAAATCACTTGTTCTTGCAGCCTCACTATATCTTCTTCCATTTTTATCAATTTACTGTCCAACTATTGCTCAACTGTTTTTACCTGTTCAGTAACATCTTCTTTCAATGCAATGGAGCTTTCCATTAATGTTTGTTCTAACGTGGCTGTTTTTTTATTTAACTTTTCTTCTAATTTCGCAGCATTTTCGCTTAACTTTTCTTCTATTTTCTCAGCATTCTCACTAAACTTTATTTCTATTTTTGCAGCATTTTCACTTAACCTTTCGGTAAGGTTTGATTCCAATTCAACTGACCTCACTACGTTTTCATTTAGTGTCACTTCCAGTTTAGCCGACCTTTAACAACATTAACAACACTAACACAACTATTTATTTATTATACACTTCTATCTATTTATGTATACTACAAGCTGCATGTACATTAGACACAGCATATATCATTTATGTATATTCTTGAACTTCCAAAAGCCCAACTACGTTTACTGTACACGATATAATTTATATTAGACATTCAAGTATAGACTAACTCTTGCATTCATTAGCGGTCTTACATATACTCTGGATTAAAAATGATGACTCATGCTGCAGTAATTTCTAGAAGAATTCTGGAATCCTTAAGAATAAACAGTGTTTGCGGCGTTTTGTGTGTTTGATGAGTTGCCTACTAGTAGCTCGCTACAATATATATATATATATATATATATATATATATATATATATATATATAATAAAATTATATAGGTTACTTACGATTATAAAGTGTACAATTATATAAACATTAAATGACATCTATATGACATGGACAGGTTTTTGTTCATACGCGAGTTATGTATCCCCCAATTACCTATATATATTGAAATATTGAATCTAATAGGAATTATTAGAAATTGTTAAATAACGTATAAGTCCATTGCAACATTGTAACACAAGGATAACCCAGAGAGGTTATCGACAGTTCATGAGAACGGACATGCAACTTTGCATCCGTGAGGGCAGTGATACTGCAGGTGGCAGGTCACAGGCGGTCAACATACCGCAATTACTTAGAATTAAGATTGATACATTGTAACAAAGTGTAAAGCAGACATGAGATCTGCAAGTTCCCACAGCCGTGTGAGGGGCAGGTTATTATAAAAAACCCGGGAGCTCAAGGCCCGGCAGTCAGTCTGAGTAATACAGCTTTTGCATTGTTGTCTACCTAGACTACTCGCCCAGTACAATTAATTATTTTTTATTAAAGTTATTATGAACCAGCTATTCTAAATTTCATTGTAATTTCTGTTTAAGCTATTAAATTTTTGTTAAGTGTTTAAGTTGTTTTTTAAAAACACAGCTCCAAGGGCCCGAACCTTAACTCGCGTACATTTGAAAGTTTCTTATAAGTATATGCAAAATTAAAGTTAAAGTTAATGTAGTAAAGATATTAATTAAATAAAGTAACATAGTTATTATAGGTCTTGTTGATAAAATAAAATAGAAACTAAAAGTGTTATACTAGTTTTAAAAATTAAAGTTAATCGTACTCTAATAAAGGTGTTATAAATTTGTATAGTGTGATAGTTTTATATAAGTTTGGAATTATTTTTATTCTTTATTATTGTTATAAGATATGAATAAATATTGTTTAAATTTTGTGTGTCTGTTTTTTTATTTATAGGATTTTCTTCGAGAGGAATCGCGATCATTTCAAGAAATAAGTGTTTTTTATAGCTAGTTTCTCTGAATATAATTCTGGTGTCATTATAATTCATAGTGTGACCTGTATCAATTACATGGGAAGCTAGCGCGCATGTTTTTTTGTTTAGATTGCAATCACTTTTGTGTGATGTCTGTCCAACATACCTACCATTACAGTTATGACAGGGTATACTGTAGACTACTCCTGACTGTCGGGGTGTAGGTGTGTGGTCTTTAAGACTACTATATAATACCCTATCTAAAGTTATAATTGTTTTTTTGATAAGTTTGATGTTTTGAAGATCCTTAAAAAGATGTTTTAATTTATCTGTAAGTTTATCAATGTACGGAAGTGGAATAAACATTGTAGGAGACGTGGAGCTGGTATTAGTGTCTGTAGTGCTGTTGGAGTAAGTGCTGATTAATGTGGTATTTTTTCTTGTGGTGGTGTTGAAAATTAGTTTGTTGATTAGAGGTTTCAGATATGAATTAGTCACTAGTAGGTTTCTGAGTATTAAAAGATTTTTGTATCGTAGTGTAGGGTGTGTAACAGATTCAATTTTTCGTTTTAGGCCTAGAACTGTGTTTATTTTCATGTTTAACGGATGAAATGAGTAATAATTCAAATACCTACCAGAAGATATAGGTTTGCGATACCAGTCTGTGATTAATACATTATCAGTACGTAACACTTTCATATCTAAAAAAGGTACTGAGTAATTGGATTTTTTTCTATGGTAAATTGTATAGCAGGATTGTAACTATTAAATACTTGAAGTATGTATTCTTCGCTATCAGAAGGTACACAACAAATCAAATCATCGACGTACTTTTTGATAAATGGAAATTGGAAATGAAATTTGGTGATGCGGTCGTTTAGTAGATCATCCATAACATATTGTGCGATTATGGGAGACACGCTGGCTACCATGGGAGTACGTAATATTTGTTTATAAAATTGGTTATTGAATGAAAAATACGTTGTATCAAATAAAAAATCTATTAGCTTAAGAAAATTTGTTTTTGTAATTTTACAATTATTTTGAATATTCTCCCAATGTGATTCAATGCTGCTTTTGGCCAAGTCTACTGAAATATTACTGAATAACGAAATAACATCTAAACTAATGATAACAAAACCTTGGGGTATCTCAAAATTATTGATGAAAGCTGCAAACTGAAAAGAGTCTTGGACATAATACGGATTAGAGGTATTGTATGACGCTGTAAGGATATTAGTAACTCTTGCAGATATTTTAGAATTGGGTGCAGATATGGATGAAATTATGGGCCGAAGGGAAAGTACAGGCTTATGAATTTTAGGTAGTCCGTAAAATTTAGGTGAGATGGAATTGTAGATCATTAATTGTGAAGCTTCGTCAGGATTTAGGTTCTTATTTTTCTTGAGTTCTGTTATAATTTTATTAGACTTTTGTTGGATAGTACTAGTTGGGTCATTATTAATAGGAATATAATATTTACGGTCTTTGACAATTTCGTTGGCCATTTCATTATATTGAGTTTTATGTAACAATACAGAAACGTTTCCTTTATCGGACTTTGTTAAAATTAACTCCTTATGATTATTCATGAAAATTGAGGATTTGATTAATAACTTTCTAAATTCAGTATATGATTTTGGTGAATTGTGAGTGAAGTTAGTTATAATATTGGTGGCACGTGCAAGTAAGACATTTTTTCGATCTGTATTAACATTAGATATTATTGATTCTACATCTGCCAGTAATTTTAGTTGGTTTATATCACTGGTAGTGGGACTTACGCTGAACTTAGGTCCTAGTGCCATGAATTGTTTAATCACACATGGTACGTCAATGGTAGTAAGATTGACAAAACAAGTATCTTGGGTACTGATGTTAATTAGTTCTTCGTCTTTAAGTTTCTTTATTTTCTTTAAATTTGTATTTTTTATGTTGGAAAAATTCTTATTGTACTGCATGGACATTCTTCGTTGAAGCTCTAGGGTAATATTGTTCGTAGTTATTGCAAGGTTAAGAGTGTGTAAAAGGGTCATCCAAAGTTTGAGACATTTTTGAGAAAGATCGGATAACATTTGACCAATTATCAGTAAATATTAAAGTTAGCGGTATATAGTGGTAAAATTTTACTGTAAATATTATTATTAATTAGTTAGGAAACTTAATTTGAAGCGATTAATTGAATAAGTATATGTGAAACGGAAATTTCGTTAAGCATAAATAAGATTTGTTTTTAATAGCGTAAGAATTGTGTAAATACAAAAAGCTTTCAGGTTTGTAGCATAAAAATCAATAATAGAAGAGGGTTAGTTAGTATAGCATATTCCAAGAGGCAGTTGTTTATTCCAGCTTGTGCACGGGTTATAAATTCTAGGAAGGTTTTGTAAACAGATAACGAGCATAAAAGCTCGACAATAAGTATTAAAATTGCAGGAAATAGATAGCTGATGGACAAACACAGGTCTAAATTGCACGTACGAAAACATATCGATATAAAGAGAAAGACTATAGTTTGCATGATGTAATAAAGAAAGAATAATAGCAGGTGTTTAAGTGAACAATGACTTTGAAACGCATGCTAGACAAGAAAGTTAGAGACTAACGAGGGGAACAGGACCCGTTATGTTTTCGGAAGATATTGAGTAGAAAGGGAATAAGAAATTTGGAGAAATTTTACAAACAGAGTACAACTGATAGACTAGGTAAACAAAAGTAGGATAGACGATGATATCGATCGGTTAGGTAGAACAAGGCTTGTGAATAGCGAGGAACAACATCTAGAAATAACATAAAACGAGAGATTTTAAATGCAAATAGGAGTGAAATGAGAAATATACGCGTACACAAGAGGCGTATTTAAGAGGCTAAAGTAAAACGACAGTTATCGGATTTTCGTGGAAGACAGCGCCGGTTGAAAATTTTTAATGAGGGTTTCTGCGTATAGAGTTTGTTGGGAGTGAAAATTCTAGGATTTCGACGACGGGTAACAAATTAAACCAAGAATATTTCAAGGATTATTGTGTATTTTGAGGAATTGAGCGACAGTTTTGTTGTTGTGCTGTGTTACCAAGAAAAGTGTTATAGGGGTATTAAAAATAGATACAAGGAGGTTGGGTTTTGAAGTTTATATAAGCCAGAAGCAGGTGGTGGAGGCCCTCTTTTACCTTCGATCGCCAATCAACTTACTTATAAAAGTAATTAAGTGAAGTTTAGATTGATGCGTGCAGCACAGAATGGAAATTCTCACTGCAGCTGTGGCTGATTGATAAATGATATAAACAAAAAGTGTAAGAACTTATTTATTTATAATTGTAGTGGACTGTATCGTATAATAATGAGTTACAGTTATTACTACGCAGCAGCGTGCTTAAAGGTCTAAATGCAACTGAACTGTTCAAGCAAGGGCTTATAACACATGTGTGCGCACAAGGTGCCACAAGAGCAACCTACATCCAGGATACCGTCAAGGTTGTAACATAGATCTTATAAAAATTTAATTAGCACAAGTGGGTGCACAGATATTTTGGCAAGTCAAAAGCAGACAAAACGCAGTAAATAATTCAAATTAAATGTCAAGTACAATTTTAGTGCTTGTGGTTGGGGGCGGTGTGTGTACTATGGGTACCTATCAAGTTGATGGATGGACCAGTAGCAGGTTACGGGAGCATGGTAATACCGTACATTTGTGTAGAGGAATTTGGTTAGAAGCGGTTTGTTCCGGATGGTGAGAGGCCACCTGGAGATTGTATTTGAATGGGCAGTCGAGAAGGACAATCAGGTAGGAGATAGTGTCCAAGTAGAGAGCTGGTGACGCAAACGAATTCAGGTAACTCTACCTATATAAAACTTTTGTTCTTTTGTGTAATTTTTTTATGTATTTATTATAATGTAAGGACATTTTAATTGATGATTTACCTTGAAAAGACTAGATGGAAAATTATTTATGTAATATTTTAATGGTATTTTAGCTTTTTGTAAAAAGTAAAAGGGTTTTTGGTAATTTCAGTGCCGTAGTCAGCACATATATAAAGGAAGGTTTTTACTATGAGCTCGTATTAGACCTGGGGTGTAAAGTAAAATTTGGGAAAAGCCCAGTTACCTTTGGTTCATGATTGATGTAATAAAGTTTCAAAATTATTTTATTCAAAATGAGATTTATTTTCAAAATTGATATTTGTTAGATATTGAAATACATGAGGAGTGTAATCTGAAATTTTAAATGATAATTATCCAAATATTCTAAAAACTATAAATCTTGATAGCGTGACTTTGTGTTAAAGTTGAGAGGTGCGAATTGATCGCTTTTCGCGTATCTCCTCCGTGGGGGGGTTTGGTTCGAATGAGGGAGGGTGTGGGTTCGGTTGGGGATTTTTGCTTGCGTTGCGTAGGCCGGTTTTTATCCCGAAAAACCGATTATTAAGGGAGAAATAATAGTTTTTCGGGAAAAGATTAATCTGCAGCGACGTAATCGCCTTACGTTTTAAAAAAGCTTGGATCCTCGAGAAATACTCGATCTCAAAAGCCGAACGAGCCGTGCAACTAGGTTCGCAATAGATCCATTTACGTTGGTTCGAGAGAGAGAGAGAGAGAGAGCAAGCAACGAGTTGGTTTCCAAAAATCGTATTAGACCGCTAAAAATTATCTAAATTATGCTAAACGACGCTATCCGTGGTTTAAAACCTGAATCATTAACAATTTGCAAGCTAGCACTGCAGTTTTTTCTTAAAACACTTATTAAAAATTGTATAATTTATTCGACAAACGTCAAATTCAGGTTACGAAGATTGTCGGGAACAAACGAATAGGTAGCATCACGATCTGTCATTTTACATTAATAAACGAATTTCTCGAATTTACACATACAACTCATCAGATGCGTCTCAATAGTACCGCAAAATGATTATTATTATACAAACTTACTTCTTTTTAATGTACAATGACTATTTTTGTCACAAATATTCAATTTTTAACTTTGTCGTGACTATACGATGATACCCGAGCATTTACAATACACCGTGGTTTGGTCAGAAATCGGTGTATTTCGTGTATGGCTCGCTAAATTTGAGAGTAATCGAAGGTAATTGATAGTAAATGAAAGTATACTACTAACCAATTTCCAAAAAACTAACACCTACATAGCGCGATGCTAAGATGTCTGGCTACCATTCGTAGGTTTAATGGTTCTATTCCCAGTGCGGTTTACTTTTTTTTTTAATTTTTTCGTCACCTTTATAAACAAAACCAGCATTTATTTAATTCAACAATATGCATAAAAAGTACCACAACATTTTTTCGTACGCTTTACTCTCCTATATCATATTTATATTGTGAGCCATGTTAACTAAAATACCATTCCTGACGTTTACCTATTCTCGGAATTTTCAAAGTTGTTAAAACAAAAGTGTTCGCTTATGATTTAGGAAAGGTTCGGTCATTTAAAATTAAACAATCTAAAAACGCATCGGCGTTAAAAAATTGGAAGCTGAAATTGCATTCAAAAATTGGTATTACGCCTCTTGAATATTTCTAATATGTATCTATTAACACTATACATATCATCAAACCTGAAATGATAACCGTTTGCAAGCAGGTGCTATGGTATTTTCTTAAAACAATTCTTACAATTTCAATAATTAATTCAAGATACGTCATTCAGTGGCCGACAGCGTCGTATACGCATGCGCGTGTAGCTTCAAAATCTATTACAGAACAATTTCGTTCAAATTTGCTAAATTAAAAATTACAATTGCTCTAATATGCGTTATTAATACCAATAATTGATTATTATTATAAAAACCATAGCTTTCTAATATACACCCGCTATTTATTTCTAAAATAATTAATTACTATATTTGGCGTTTCTTTAATAACACGGCCGTTCGAATATATTACAGCGTGCGTAAGAACGATCGACGTACCAAACACGGGTAAATATTATCTGAACCTCTGTTGGCACACTTCATTTAAAAATTACATGCGTGTAAATTGTGTAATAAATTCTTTATGACAGTTATAATTTATTCTATTTATAAATAAGTATCGCATATTAATATCCGCGGTCTATTTTTAAGAAGTAATTTCCCGTTCCAATTGTAGGCAGATCACAGTTCATTAAAGTATTTCGGGTTGTCTACATTGCACACATTATAAATTATTATATTTTCTAATAATGGTCTAACGTACATTTGCAGAAATCCAAATGCTTTTTAATGGTACACATCTATGTCTTATTTTATATGTAAAAATCATTCAAATTTATTGTGATAAATAAATCATACGGGATGCCCTATTTAATAGGTTTGCACACCTTCCACATACATTAAATTAAAGCGGTCAGCTGACTTCCATAACTTTCATACATACACACACTAGAGTTCATTAAAAACATACCTTCGGTTGTTAAACAAGGGTTGGGCTGCAATTGCTGCATAAGACATATCGATTAAAAGCTCAAATTGAACAATTCGCATACGATTTTTATATACAGTACCTTACATATCACAATATCTTTAATTTTTGATAGCCCCCATTTCGCTCTGTAAATGAGAAAAAGGTTCGTTTACTATTTGCGTATCTACTCTACAAATTTTCATTATACGGAAGATGTACGGTTGCAACGGAATTTAGAATTAACTCTTGCGTTGCATGAGTGATTTTTTTACCGCTAACATTAATATCAAGCTAACACTTTCACCTTTTCCGTAATTATCCATTTTTATGTTACGTACCAGTTCACGTGTTAAAAAAGCTTCAGGCGTCTTCATTTCCCCGAAGAGAGCGCTACAACTCGAACTTCGTTACGGACGCCAACCGATACAGATTATTTTTAGAAATCGTTGTACTGATTCTTCGAGGATTCTCCCGCATATGCGGCTATTCACTATTCGATTGCAGGTATCTGGATAGCGTAGTGGCACAGCCCTACGGTTTAGATGATTTCTATTCTTAGGGGTGAGGTTTCGTTGCTTTGCAGCGGCTACTTTTTTATTTATAAAGTAGCATACTTATTTATTTCTAATATCGCGCTCTTTTTTATTTATAATGTAGCGTTCTTATTAATTTCTAATATCGCGCTCTCTTTTATTAATCATAACGCGCTCTTTTTCATTTTGCGTCTTCTGTTATGCACGAAGCAGGCAAGAAGAACTAATTTTTACGTCTGCACTGCTTTCAATCGTTAAGTTGTACCTTTTCTTTGGTTAAATGTACATATTCTAAGTTTATAATTGCTTCGGGAGCTTCTGCTGCACCTCAAACTGCGTTATATTATAGTATGCTGGGCGGCGGTCTTTTGCTATCCTTAACAGATTGTCTTCGCTTGCGTTTTGTTGCCGTGGCCTTGGCAGAGATACGTGCGTTCTTAAACAATCTTTAGGAGGCCGCTCTCAATTGATCATACATTTTGCTCTTTACTTCAGCGGCGCCTTCCGGTGCTAACAATCATTAACGTCGGTTCGACTAATGACATTCCATTTTCTAAAACCCCCAACATCTGATTGCTGCAAAGCTTTCTTTCCTTTTTTCTTTATATCACTCATTAGTTCTGGAAGGCTCTGCTTAGTACTCCCACTGATTACAATAATTTCACCGTATACTTTGTGGAGGAAATCTCTGCGTTACAAGGACATTCTCTGCGTTACAAGGACATTCTTTGCGTTCGGAGAGATAACTATAGGCTTGAGGGGAAATCTCTAGGTTTGGATGGAATTCCCTGGGTTTCAAGGGAATTCTCTAGGTTTGTAGGGAATACTCTAGGTTTGTAGAGAATTCTCTAGGTTTGAAAGGAAATCTCTAGGCTTGAAGGGAAATCTCTCGGCTTGGAGGGAAATCTCTCGGCTTGGCGGGAAATCTCTCGGCTTGGAGGGGAAATCTCTCGGCTTGGAGGAAATTCTCTCGGCTTGGAGGAAATTCTCTAGGTTTGGGGGAAATTCTCTAGGTTTGGAGGGACTTCTCTAGGTTTTGAGAAAATTCTCTAGGTTTGGAGAGATTCCTCTAGGTTTCGAGGGCATTTTCTGGGTTTGAAGGGAATTTTCTGGGTTTGGAGGGGAATTCTCTTGGTTTGAAGAAAATTCGCTAGGTTCGAAGGAAATTTGATAGGTTTGAAGGGAATTCGCTAGGTTTGGAGGGAATTCGCTAAGTTTAAAGGAAATTCGCGAGGTTTAAAGAAAATTCGCTAGGTTTGAAGGAAATTCACTGGGTTTGGAAGAAATACGCTGGGTTTGGAGGAAATTTCTTTGGTTTGGAGGAAATTTCCTTGGTTTGGAGGAAATTCTCTAGGTTTGGAGGAAATTCTCTAGGTTTGGGGGACTTCTCTAGGTTTGGAGAAAATTCTCTAGGTTTGGCGGCATTCCTCTAGGTTTCGAGGGAATTTTCTGGGTTTGAAGGGAATTTTCTGGGTTTGGAGGAGAATTCTCTAGGTTTGAGGGGAATTTTCTGAGTTTGTAGGGAATTCTCTGGGTTTGACGGGAATTTGCTTGGTTTGAAAAAAATTCGCTAGGTTTGAAGGGAATTTGCTAGGTTTGAAGGGAATTCGCTAGGTTTGGAGGGAATTCGCTAGGTTTGAAGGAAATTCACTGGGTTTGGAAGAAATACACTAGGTTTGGAGGAAATTTCTTTGGTTTGGAGGGAATTTTCTTGGTTTGGAGGGAATTTTCTTGGTTTGGAGGAAATTCGTTAGGTTTTGGAGGAAATTTTCTAGGTTTGGAGGAAATTCTCTGGGTTTGAAGGGAATTCTCTAGGTCTGGAGGAAATTATCTAGGTTTGGAAAAAATTCTCTAGGTTTGGAGGGATTTTTCTAGGTTTGGAGGGAATTTTCTGGGTTTAGAGGGAATTCTCTAGGTTTAAAGGGAATTCTCTAGGTTTGGAGGGAATTCACTGGTTTTAGAGGCAATTCTCTAAGTTTTTTAGGAAATTTCTTGGTTTATAGGACATTCCTAAGTTTTAGGGGATTCCTACGTTTTTAAGAAATTCCTAGGTTTTAGGAAATTTCTAGGTTTTAGGAAATTCCTAGGTTTTAGGAAATTCCTAGGTTTTTAGGAAATTCTTAGGTTATTAGGAAATTCCTAGGTTTTTTTTAGGAAATTTCTGAATTTTTTAGGATAATTTCTAAGCTTCTTAGACAAATTTCTAAGTTTCTTAGGCAAATTTCTAAATTTTTTAGGCAAATTTCTAAATTTCTTAGGCAAGTTTCTAAGTTTTCTTAGTTATCTAAGTCTTCTAAGTTTTTTAAATTTTCTAAATTTTCTAAATTTTCTAAGTTTTCTAGGCATTTATGGAAATTTTCTAGGCATTTATGGCAATTTTCTAGGCATTTATGCCAATTTTCTAGGCATTTATGGCAATTTTCTAGGCATTTATGCCAATCGTTTCTAGGCAATTTCATGGCAATTTCTTAGACTGTATGGCAATTTCTAGCCTTTAGCAAATTTCTTGGCTTTTAGGCAATTTCTAGAAGTTTTCAGGCATTTAGCTATGGGTTTTGAAGAATTTTCTAGGTTTTCAAGAAATTTCTAGGTTTTTAGGAAATTCTAGGTTTTGGAAATTCTAGGTTTTAAACTAGGTTTTAAGAAATTCTAGGTTTTAAGAAATTTCTGGATTTTGGAAAATCTAGGTTTTAGAAAATCTAAGGTTTTTAGGAAATCTAGGTTTTCTAGGATTTAGCAACTAGGTTTTAGAAACTAGGATTTTAAGAAATTTCTAGGTTTCTAAGACCAATTTTCTAGTTTTACAGAATTTCTAAATTTTAGACAATTTCTAGGATTTTAGGAAATTTTACTAGGTTTTAAGATTTTCTAGGTTTATGCATTTTCTAGGCTTTTAGAAATTTTCTAGATTTTGCCAATTTTCTAGGTCTTTAGAATTTTCTAGGATTTTAGAAGCAATTTTCTAGGTTTTAAGCAATTTTCTAGATTTTAAGCAATTTTCTAGGTTTTAGCAATTTTCTGGCTTTTAGCAATTTTCTAGGTTTTCGAGCATTTTCTAGTTTAAAGCAGTTTTTAAGAAACTGTTTTGAAGCAATTTCTAGTTTTAAGCAATTTTCTGTTTTGAAGCAATTTCTGTTTTGAAGCCATTTTCTGTTTTAAGCAATTTTTGTTTTGAAGCATTTTCTAGTTTTAAGCAGTTTTAGAAAAACTGGTTTTAAGCAATACTGGTTTTAAAGCATAATCTGTTTTAGGAAATAGTTTTGTTTTAAAGACATTTTCTAGGTTTTGAAGACATTTTCTAGTTTTAAAGCATTTTTGTTTTGAAGCATTTTCTGTTTTAAAAGCATTTTCTAGTTTTGAAGCATTTTCTGTTTTGAAGCATTTTCTGTTTTAAGCATTTTCTGTTTTGAAGCATTTTCTGTTTTGAAGCATTTTCTGTTTTAAGACATTTTCTGTTTTGAAGCATTTTCTGTTTTAAGCATTTTCTGTTTTAAAGCATTTTCTGTTTAGAAGCATTTTCTGTTTTAAAGCATTTTCTGTTTTAAAGCATTTTCTGTTTTAAAGCATTTTCTGTTTTAAAGCATTTTCTGTTTTAAGCATTTCTGTTAGCATTTTCTGTTTTAAAGCATTTTCTGTTTCAAAGCATTTTCTGTTTTAAAGCATTTTCTGTTTTAAAGCATTTTCTGTTTTGAAGCATTTTCTGTTTTAAAGCATTTTCTGTTTTAAAGCATTTTCTGTTTTAAGCATTTTCTGTTTAAAGCATTTTCTGTTTTGAAGCATTTTCTGTTTTAAGCATTTTCTGTTTTGAAGCATTTTCTGTTTTAAGCATTTTCTGTTTTGAAGCATTTTCTGATTTGAAGCATTTTCTGTTTGAAGCATTTTCTGTTTTGAAGCATTTTCTGTTTTAAAGCATTTTCTGCTTTTGAAGCATTTTCTGTTCAGAAGCATTTTCTGTTTTAAAGCATTTTCTGTTTAAAGCATTTTCTGTTTAGCATTTTCTGTTTAAAGCATTTTCTGTTTTAAAGCATTTTCTGTTTTAAAGCATTTTTGTTCTTCTGTTTTAAAGCATTTTCTGTTTTAAGGCATTTTCTGTTGTAAAGCATTTTCTGTTTTAAAGCATTTTCTGTTTTAAAGCATTTTCTGTTTTAAGGCATTTTCTGTTGTAAAGCATTTTCTGTTTTAAAGCATTTTTTGTTTTAAAGCATTTTCTGTTTTAAAGCATTTTCTGTTTTAAAGCATTTTATGTTTTAAAGCATATCTGTTTTAAAGCATTTTCTGTTTTAAAGCATTTTCTGTTTTAAAGCATTTTCTGTTTTAAAGCTTATTTAATCTGTTTTAAAGCATTTTCTGTTTTAAAGCATTTTCTGTTTTAAAGCATTTTCTGTTTTAAAGCATTTTCTGTTTTAAAGCATTTTCTGTTTTAAAGCATTTTTTGTTTTGCAGCATTTTCTGTTTTACAGCATTTTCTGTTTTGGAGCATTTTCAGTTTTGCAGCATTTTCTGTTTTAAAGCATTTTCTGTTTTAAAGCATTTTCTGTTTTAAAGCATTTTCTGTTTTAAAGCATTTTCTGTTTTAAAGCATTTTCTGTTTTAAATCATTTCTCTACGTTTTGAAACATTTTTCTGCGTTTTCTGTGTTTTTGTTTGTTTTTCTGTGTTTTTCTGTGTGTTTGGGTTTATTTTGTGTTTTTTCCGAACAGAACGGGAAAAATCAAATTTTCCAATATTACATGTTTGTACCCTGTATAGGTATTTCGGACCCTCTTCTAAAAACTATAAATCTTGATAGCCTGACTGTGTTAAAGTTGAGAGGTGCGAATCGATCGCTTTTCGCGTATCTCCTCCGAGGGGGGTTTGCTTCGGATGAGTGAGGGTATGGGTTCGGTTGGGGATTTTTGCGTGCGTTGCGTAGGCCGGTTTTTATCCCGAAATACCGAGAGAGAGAGCAAGCAACGAGTTGGTTTACAAAAATCGTATTAGACCGCTAAAAATTATCTAAATTATGCTAAACGACGCTATCTGTGTCCTAAAACCTGAATCATTAACAATTTGCAAGCTAGCACTGCAGTTTTTTCTTAAAACACTTATTAAAAATTGTATAATTTATTCGACAAACGTCAAATTCAGGTTACGAAGATTGTCGGGAACAAAGGAATAGGTAGTTTCACGATCTGTCATTTTACATTAATAAACGTGTGTAGAGAGGGCGGGGCGTAGAAAGAGCGGGCGTAGAGAGAGCGGGCGTAGAGAGAGCGTGCGTAGAGAGAGCGGGCGTAGAGAGAGCGTGCGTAGAGAGGGCGGGGAACTTCTTGGAGAGCACAGCGTCGTCTCCATTTGTAGAAATTACCTGGAGATACACCTAGACTTTATCAGGATATTTGATTGATAAATTCGTACATCACATTATTTTGGTAGATAAAGATACTAGAGTAGATACTTAGAACCTCGACCTGAGGTTATGGTTGTACATGCTACGTAAAAAATAACCGTTTGAGCTAGTCAACGCCTTTAGAAGGAAATATTCTTTTTATTTCATTTTCCACGAGATTTTGATAACTACACACATTTAAAGGTTAGCGAAATTAAAAATTAGACTAGAAGAAAAAAATGTGTAGCAGTTTATATACTTATATATTTATATACTTATATACTTAGATATTTATATACTTATATATTTATATACTTAGATATTTATATGCTTATATACTTATATACTTATATACTTATATACTTAATACTTATATACTTATATACTTATATACTTATATACTTATATACTTATATACTTATATACTTATATACTTATATACTTATATACTTATATACTTATATACTTATATACTTATATACTTATATACTTATATACTTATATACTTATATACTATATATACTTATATACTTATATACTTATATACTTATATACTTATATACTTATACTTATATACTTATATACTTATATACTTATATACTTATATACTTATATACTTATATACTTATATACTTATATACTCAGATACTTATATATATACATAGATATATATATTTATTTTTATATATATAAATATATGTATATTTATATATATATATATATATATATATATTGTGGTGTATTTTTGGACTGGGGTTTTATTACGACATAGAAAGTGGGTAGTTTTAAATTTTAAAGGGGGAATTGGAGATTTCTCCGGGTTATAGCTTAAGGTAGTTTTAAGTTTGCCCAAAAGACTTGAAAAGACAATCATTAGAAATATTAAGTTAGTTTTAGTATGTGTAAATAAAAACAACATGGTAGCATGTGCTACATCTACATATCATCAAATAAACAGGTTAGCTTAGAAAATGATTAAAAGGGATATCATAGTGGGTAAAAAGAAATATTAGGGATAGAAGTGTGCTGTTATAGGTTACCTGGGTGATGGGAAACATAAATAAAAGGTCTTTTACAAATAATTCTTCAACGTGTATAGTCATAAGAAATTGAGCTCAGTGAAAATTTAATTAGTTGACGAATAATTTATGAACACAAAGACTTGTATAAAAACGAGCTTTGTGTAAATTTAGTGAAAATAAGTGATTTTATAATAGAGAGTAGAAATAAGGTATTAGAGAAGAAATTAGAAGAAGAGATTATTGTTGAAGAAATAATTTTGAGATTGATATGAAAACAGAATATTTGGACACATTGTATATAGACATTAATTATTGGAAATGTATTTAGAAGTTCTTTGAAGTTGTGATTGATTGGTTGTCTTTAAAACAAAAAATAAAAAGTCAAATTAAATTCCTGTCTGTCATTTGAAGTCTAGTTAAAATTGAATCCAAGTGTAGACAAGAAGATTTCAAACCGCTAGAAAACAAATCTGGAAACAATAGAATAATCAGCTTGTCAAGGAATAAGTGCAGTTTAAAATACAGAAAAAGTTATGAATAAACCAACCAAAGAAGGACCCTTTTGAGGGGTATGAACCCAGGACAAAACAACATATAAAGGAAAGTAGATTACTAATTTTAATTATATTAGTATCTTTCAGGGTTACCAGACACCCAGGATACCAGTAATCATAGTATATGTATTGCTATTTAGATTAGGTCCTGGAGGAAATTCCAAGCCGACACTTTAAAAATACTCAATAAAACTTCCTAGCGATTTCGTTATTTTCAAAAAACAATATTTGTCAAAATTAGTTGACAGATGCGAGATTGAAAGGAGGTTTTAGAATTATTTTGCAAATTACTAATATGTACTGAGGTTGTAGTAAGAACTTTGCGGTGACGAGTTACCCTGAAAAGAAAGTCATAGATTGACACAATTGGAAATAATTCGAGGAGGGCATAATCCCTGAAGGAAATATCTGTTTTGAACGATAAAATAATACGCTGCTAACAGGATTCCAAACGTAAGTGTTTAAACATTTTAATATTGTTTCGATCCTATTTTGTAACACTGTCCTAAGTGAAGATAAGTAAATTTAGTAAACAAACACAAAGTTATATATGGACCTGATCCCTCCCTGAGATCGTCGAATATAAAGTGATAAATTTAGCTAGCCTGAATCTTTATTATTATTAAAGATTCAACCATAAGAAACTCATTGCTCTTATTAATTATTTGACTAATGGATTTACAATATCTTACAAAATTATAAAGGTTCAATATTTTATTTGAACAAATTGATATTTTAATTCAAAATAAAGTAATCATAAATACTACATACATAACGAAAGGAAAGTATTACAATATATATATTTTACTATTACTATCTATCTATCTGTATGATTACTAACCCCCTTTTTATTACTACTCACTGTCCGTCACTCACTCTCTTTTTGCCCCTTTTTGTAGCGCCTTTTGTGAAATGTGCACACTTAACGCACGCCCCGTATTTGCAACGTTTGGTTGGTTCTTTAATTAAATTATTTATTTCAATGCCTCGACTATTTAAGCTCTTATATCTCAGGGTGTTTAACTACTTATAGTGAGTTCTGTTATAAGTAGATGTACCAAGTTCAACCAAAGTGCACTCTTTTGTTTTAGTACTAAATTTTTTACTGTATTTTTGTATATGCCAATATTTCTATTAAGATCAACGACGCTTTGTGCCAAATTAAATTACTACCAAAATTTATGACTATTTTTGACGTTTCAAGATATTTCAGCACTCACCTGGTTTACACTTCGTTGTTGGCCGCGCTGACTGCTGGCTCAAAATCCGTGTCGCCGTATGCGTCTTTACACTGATGTCCTATTTGGTTGAATTTTGTACCGCCTCCAGGTGTCGTTCTTGAAATTTTAAGCTGCTCCCCAATACCTGAAATAATTAACCCGAATTTAGAATTTTGAATACCCAGTGCTATAACTTCCCCTGTGCTAATTTCTGCTTCGAATCCTCCACTACCAATTATTGTTCTCCTTAATCTCGCTCGTCGTGTATTCAATAAATCCGTCCGCTTCTTCTTAATTAATCCAAATCTACTCGCTGTCCTTTTACAAATTGCCCGCTGCTCCGCTACCAATCTATAACTCGCTATCCAAATCCAACTACTGTTCCTTTATATGTCCTCCCGATGTCCTTGCTACCTTTAAATTGCTATCCAAATCCAACTTTCTTTCCTTTTATGTATAACCACTCGATTTCCTGCTACCTATAACTCGCTTTAAATCGCTATCCAAATTCAAACTCCGTTCCTTTATATAAATCTTCCCAATGTCCTGCTACCTATAAATTGCTTTCCAAATCCAAACTCCGTTCCTTTATATAAATCTTCCCAATGTCCTGCTACCTTTAACACGCTATCCAAATTCAACTTCTTTCCTTATAACCACTCGCTTTCCAAATCTAACTTATCCGTCGTTTCACCGTCGCACAATTACCAATCTTTACTTTATGCTTTTGTCGCTGTTGCTTCTTTACCACACTTTATTAAATCAAAACTCTTTTAGAAACAAATACTTTTATTAACTTTTTTCAAAATCGTTACAAATTAGCACAGTATGAAAAAACACGTCTTTTTACCAATAAAGTTCGAAAATAATCTCCCGTTGTTTGCTTTCTACGGCAACCATTTTAACTTTTTCTCGCCTACTACCCCATAACTAAATCGTCCAATACATCCTAACATTTCGTTTGTGTCGCACATACCATAGCTCATGTCCTTTCTACATTTTTATAAATCACATTAAATTCTATCATTGGTCCAAAATAATTACAGTTCATCAATCACATTTGATGTTGTTATAACTAATAATTTAGAATTTACAAACATTGTCCAAAAGTTGATTCTATTTAAAATGCAAAACCAAAATAAATTACACTAGAACCTGGATGCGTAATCGATATTAAACATTCATAGACGCATCCGGTTTCCGGACGGCAAATGTACTTTCAAAGGCCTTTAACATTCAAACTCGGTATAAACCATTGAGCACTGCACATCTCACTACGTCATTTAGTCATTTCGATATTACCTTTTGGCACTTAATTTCAACTACCATTTTGAATGGTATTTTAGCATATGTAGAATACGGGAAACATACATTTTTAAGTTTATATGATCAAATATGTGGATTATTTTGCTTGGCATATACGACCTTGTACTAAACCACCCTCAGAACTCTTGGTAGCTCCCTTATACATTATAATATATATATATATATATATATATATATATATATATATATATATATAACCTAGGGATAAACATAGGCTACGAAGATTTTAGCGCATATCACAACAATTACGAGGAACCTCGTGACCAGTATTAAGTACAGCTCAAATATAACAAATATAAAAGGAAGTCGTCATACGTATCGGTATAGCTCAGACATGACAAAAAAATGACCTACTATCGCTATTACAAATAGCATAATATCAAAGATGTTTCAAACGTTTCTACTGATGCAATGGCAATCCCTAATTCTTATATTTGTCCTAAAAACTATTCAATTTTATGAAATACAATTATATTTATAAAAATGGATGTTACCTATACTGGTAATGGTTTAGATTTTTTGAAGTTGTAATCATACATGAAGAACGTGCTAAGATAAATTAATAGCCATATATTTACAGAAGAAATATATTTAAAATTTTGACAGTTTAAATAATGATGCACTGAACCTTTTGCACTCAGTTCTTTCAACAAGCTCATCTAAACGATACGAATAATAGCTAATTTTGAAGTGAAAGCGTTCTGTAGAATCTGTTGTATTACTAACCGAAACTGTGCGGTATTCAAAAAAGCTCTCATGAACATTTAACCAAGGAAATGCAAAAGTAAAATATTACTGTAATATACTATTTGCTTATAGAGACAATTTGTGTGGTTATTTTGTTTATCACGTATGTGAATTCAAGGAACGACTATTTTCATAGTTATCATGTGCTTATTATTCATCTATTAAAGGAAGCTTGAAAATTAATATGCAGTCCCATAGTAAGGAACGTGCATTAGCATGCAATTTGTGTGATAATACAACATCACATAAGGGTTCTCTACAAAGCCATATTCGGTCCCACAATAACAAACGTCCATTTACATGCAATTTATGTAATTACTCTGCACCTTATAAAAGTAAGTTGGAAACTCATATACGATTCCATACTAATGAACGTCCATTTGCATGTAATTTGTGTGATTATACCGCATCACAAAAGGGTTCTCTACAAAGTCATATGCGGTCTCATAATAACGAGCGTCCATTTGCATGTGCTTTGTGTCATTACACTACATCACAAAAATGTAATCTAGGCAGGCACATGCAGTCGCATACTAAAGAACGTCTATTTGCTTGCAATTTATGTAATTATGATGCATTTTGTAAAAGTAGCTTGAAAATTCATATGTGGTCCCATACTATGGAACGTCCGTTTGCATGTAATTTGTGCAATTATTCTGCATCTAGTAATAGTGGTTTGAAAATTCATATGCGGTCGCATACCAACGAACGTCCATTTGCGTGCTGTTTGTGTGATTATACCGCATCACATAAACATTCTTTACAAAACCACATGTGGTCCCATAATAAGCAGCGACCATTTGCATGCAATTTGTGTGATTATTCTGCATCACAAAAATATTCTTTACAATGCCATATGTGGTCTCATAAAAGCGAACGTCCACTAGCTTGCGATTTGTGCCATTACACCACATCACAAAAATGTAATTTAGACAGGCACATGCAGTCGCATACTAAAGAACATTTATTTGCATGCAATTTATGTGATTATTCCGCATCTGTGAAAAGTAACTTGAAAATTCATATGCGGACTCATACCAAGGAACGTCCATTTGCATGCCTATTTTGTGATTATTCTGCATCTGTTAAAGGAAACTTGAAAAGTCATATGCGATCCCATACTAACGAACGTCCATTTGCATGCAATTTGTGTGATTATACCGCATCTCAAAAATATTATCTACAAAACCATATGTGGTCTCATAATAATGAACATCCATTTGTATGCAATTTATGTAATTATTCTACATCTCGTAAAAATTACTTAAAGATCCATATATATTCACATACTAACAATTTTAAGAAATAGACTTGGAGTAGCTAAGAGTGCAAAATGTATTACAAAGTAACACAATCGTCATCATCTAGAAGACCTTTTTGGGAATTTTTATAACAAGTATATAAAATACTTTGAAACAACTTTCAGAAAACTAGAGATTTTGCTTACAAATCGGAATATCAAAATTAACAAAATGTAAGGATATCGTTATAATTTAGATTCAGTAAAAGAAAAAATATCACAACAACAGTGAATGATTGTTATTAACAAACAGCTTTAGAAGCACTTAAAACAATTCATTCTCTATTTTGAAAAAAAATTCCTACAAAAAATACCTCGAGTACATCTTTAAATCACTGAAATAGTTCCAAAGTTAAGTGAAGCTTATTTGAATGTTTATATCAATGTGTTAATTTTAAAAAATGGCAGTGAGTGCTATTGGTACTTCATTTTTCAACAATATTGAACGTCTCTTGTTTAATAGATTTTAGAAATTTAATACATACGCAAGATTATATCATTATATTAGTGATAGCTTGATTTCTAGATCAACATAGTGTCATCAGGTCATAAACATTCCTGAAGTGCCTATGATGGATGCACGCGAAGCATATGAAAGTTACAATAAGACACTGCTACTTTTCACAGAAAGCTGTAGAAGCCTGTTTATCCACCACTACTCATATTTCAGATTTTAACACGTAAGAATTTACGGTTTTTACATTATAACTTAATCAAAGTTGGACAGATTTTAATAATTCCAAATAATTTGAACTCTTTAAAAGATTGTGAATAAAAATGCATGTCTTGGATTGTAGTGTAACCGACCTGAAGGCTGACTCAAACGCCCACTATACACGGCACACCGGGCTCCATGATCTAGTGGCAGTGGCTCGACGACTCCTACGTTGTGTTGTTATAATGTAACCCAAATTGACATTGGGAAGATGGCGTTAAGGCGGGAAGGTTTGAAATAAAACTACAGAATTTACCTAACTTGACTTTTAATCAAAACAATAACCACAAAATAGGTCATTTGCATGAAAGCATAGAAAATTGACATTTAAAGCAAACAGTGCCGTACTCAACCTGGGCGATTAGGGAAAGAGCACGGCAGAGAAAACCCCAAACTGTCCTCACACATCTAACTATAATTGGCACATTTTAAAGGACGGGTAACGTATAAGTACCCAGATCACCAACACTGAAATTGACGGGATGTCAACTGTTACCCAGACATACCACACGCGACAACTGAAGAAACGTTAGTGTAAACCAGCTAGTTTTTTCTGGTAGGCACTGAGTTTGACTAGGCCAATACTACCCAGCTAAAGTTGAAGAGGGGGGGACACCAGGAAGGTGACCTGCACCTTGACTATCAATGTTCCTCCCTGCACGGACATAAAATATTAGTAATACTCAACAAGGCTCGATCACACGCGCCCACATACATGCAATTAACAGTGTCCAGCCCGTGTTACAAAATATTTCACAAAGGCTAGCCGACTTCCTATTATTTGCAAAAGAGTACACTACAAGTACATTGACAAAACAACATAAATAGCTGAGCTGAACTTATGGTATGATTGCGTATAGTTGAAAAGGTGCTGGTTATTAAATAGACTATCTACAACATAGTCATAAATGCAAACGCGAAGGCACGAAATGTTCGGTCATACCAGGGATTCAATTTAATTACATCACAACAATTATCACAGACGTTAGATACTAGTTAATTATATAGGAACATCGGCTAGATAATAGGATAAGCAAAACAACAAACATATAATTAGGTTTAAACCAAGGTATGAGCGGTGCAATTGTAAATGTGATTAATATGCTGAAATAAAATAATTACACATAATAAAGATGTCAAATGAATCACAAATATCAAACAAATATAAAACATGTTAGCAGCAAATACATATCCTAAATTCTACAGCATCAATACAAGCCCAGATTTAGGCGCTAGATCTTTATATAAATGCATGCTATTTAAGTATATTAAATTTAGTAAGCAAATGCTAAAAACTATTGATTATGATTGCATTGTCTAAACCAGCTTTTAAAAATTAAATACTTCGTGGCATTACAAATTATAAACAAAAAATATATACACAACTTCGTGTATATTTAGATTACTATCTTAAAACCAAAACAAATATAACATAAAAATATAGTATTGTTCACATTCAAACTTGCCTAATAATTTCACTCAATCTATCTAAGGAATGATGTTGATGCTTTTCATAAATTGCTTGTAAAATCACAGTAAGGGTACATTTACTACTGCTTCTGCAAATAGTGCAATGCAATGGAAGTTCAAACTCTGTATTAAATACTAAATAAACATTATTTCAAATAAACAATTATTAGTTTTACTCACAGTTGGGAGCGATACAGTGAAAATGTACTCAAATACTGAGTACCAGATACTCAAAATGTATTCAAATACTTATTAAAAAAGTCCGGATACTGAGTACAGATACTTTGAGAATTCAATAGGGAAAATAATTGTTCCCATAACCCTCTAGAAACGTGCATATAACACTTCAAGTAAGTAGACGAATGCTAACACAGTAATACACACATAATATATATGTGTGTATCATTAGCTTTATAAACTTAAATTAGCAAAACTAGTCATAAGCATAACATTTGGCGCCTATATCAGTTTTAGGTTCACGTATTTATAGTATTTATAGTTTATACCCGCTTTAGGTCTTTATTTGCCTAAATATATATTTCTGGATAAATAACCCAATAAAAATAGTAAATCCAGGCATATTGTACACACATTACTGCTAACCTGTAACTGCTACGAATAAAATAACTGACATTTTTTGTTTTTGTGATTTGAAATTGTACTTCGTGATTTACAGTAATTTTTAAATAGTGTAGGTAATTTAAGTTTGTAAAAATAAAAAAAAACTTACTTTTTGGTTTCCAATACTTACTGCATATCCAACATTTCACACAAAACAAAACACGACAAAATTGCACCCTTGGCATTTAAATGTTCTCTGTATCTGTAGTTTTACATCAGCTAATAAACGGATTAGAGAAACATAAACGAGAGTTGTAGACAATATATTGCAAGTTTATATCTTGCGGATTAGTTTGCTATGCTGTTGTGTCGTCGGCGCTAACTATTCAAGAACTCAAGTAAATAATTTTTATTAAAGTATTTGAAGTTCTGAAAAAGTACTCGAGTACTTTCATTTTTAGTCTCGGATACGGATATCGGATACAAAATTTTGAAAGTATTCGAATACAGAGTACTGAGTACACAAAAAATACTCGAGTACAGTACTCAAATACAAAAGTACTCAGATACTTCCCAACTGAGGTTTTGCTCTGATTTGGATACTAAAGAAACAATTCAAATAAATAAATATTTGTTTTCGGTTGTTAAATTAAACCACACTCATTTATACCTAAAACGTTAAATTTAATTGTAAATTCACCTATATTAAATATCATAATAAAACAACCGGCTTCAGATTCTAAGACAAAAGCAACAGGTAATACCTAAATATTTCCTTCAATGATTAAATAACTAACTCTTTTACAATAAGTACCAACATCACACTTAAAACAAGGCTGGAATTACCAAATGTAATCAGATTACCTTAAATAGCAACTACATTATCAACATAAAACATTACCTTTAATAAAAAAACCGCCAAGTGAAATTTTTCAACCTGCCATTTTGAAATCTAAAAACAAAGTCCTTTACCCTTGTCGATTAGATCGATCGTCTCTACACATGCGCCCCTTATACTGTAAATTCTGACATCACAGAATGCGTTCAGAAACCTACAAGTGGTTACTGAACTATTCTAACAAATACCTTCAAATATCGAAATGTACACTATAATATTTGCAATAACTATCAACCAATGAGAAATTGACTAGAATAACTACGGATTACTACAGGGTTTAAAAAATCATTACAAACTCAAGTAGTAACCTGATTGCAAAGTCCCGGATCAGTTTTCTTTTTGTTACTGAATTACAACAGTTAAGTGTTTTATGTGGATAGACACTTGCTGAATCAGTAATATGTAACTTATTTTATATATAGATATTTTTTAAGTAGTGCACTTTTAAGGTTAATATACTTTTATTGTTAAGTAATGTTCGGCAGCATTTTCGAATGCAATGTAATTGAAAATATATATATTTTATTTAGTTGGTGCATTGTATTCTTTATTATTGTATTACAATTTGGTGGATTATATCTACTTATTAATACGTTAAGTTTTGTAATGTTTTATTACAACAAGTGATCAGGCAACTTAAATTTAGAAATAATATGTAATTTTTTAAAATAATTGCATTTGTTTCTAAAATCACAATCCCAATACTTTCGTAACATCAGAAGTAATAAGTTTAAAATTTAAATTATTTTTTATTTATTTATACCTTTGTTGGTAATATTGCTGTGGATAAAAAGTTGAATAAAAAGACCGAGACTATAACACACTGAAAAAAATGTTAATTGCTAGTAAATATATATTTAAAGTCTACAAATAAAATCTATAGCGCAAAAACCTGAATTAGTCAAATGTGAATTACTCAGATCAGTTATAGGTCTTTTAAAATCTCAGCGACCTGACAAAACTAAAGACCAAAATGAAAATATGTTATTGTGGAATGATAGTGATGGCTCCAATAGCGTTGACGTTACTGCAATATAATTTTAAAATCGATGTTACCATATGAATATCCTTTATACATTTTTCATACTAAAAAATATTTGTGGGCGTCATAACTTTTACAAATTCCTTTATTTCGCAACTGCTACTAATAAAGCAAACATATGACGATAAGATTAAATTAAGTAATCACTATAGCACATTGCAGTGCTTTTTTGTGAATTCTTAACCAGGCTGTAGTCACTTTTATATACAGAACTTGCATTTTAATGGTACGAAAATCCGCTCAGGGGGCGATGTTTAAAATCTAGGGCCTCAAGATTATTCTAGGGATCCTATTTTTAACTTTATTTGAGATTAAGCTTTCTGTTCTGTGCTACACCACGTTACAGGTTATATTTATATTTATTAGATTACGCGGTTCTAAATCATATTTATTATTTTGATTAAATCTATATTTATCAATGTAACAAAAATCACGTGCTTCTAGTTTGAAAGTGGCTTATCTATATAAACCTAATCTAATCTATGTTCTTAACTTACCGCCGATCCGATACTGCATATTCTAGATACTTAATTTTGACATCTGCGATTCCTGCATATTTCTTTCTGTTTTCTGTATTTTGTTTAATTTTCTTTTGTTAATAATATTTATAAAACAGTCTTTTCAAGACTACACTTCGTTGTTTATTTTGAAATTGTAAGTAAACGTTTTTAAATTTAATATTTCTTGAGTACATATTTTTTTATTTTAAGTAAGATTCGACTTCATTATGAGCAATTCTCAAAAAATTGTTCATAGCCAAAGTCGCGAGATTATATATAATCGGTACAATTATATAAAAGAGCAAAAGGATGCTGGCCAAGATATCATTTTGCTAAAAAATTTGAGCTAAATTGTGTCTGAAGCAACTGGTGTTAGGTTTACAACTGTTAAGAAAATGCAGCCAGTTGATGATAAGTTACAATTTACTTCACCAAGGAAAACTATCAAGAAAGGCAGTCCAAAGTCTACATTAGATGAATTTGAAGAAGAAATTGTATGCTCAATTATTTATCGATTTCCGAATACACATCATAAACAACTTACAATGCAGGCTGTATTTGAAGCTTTCAAATCTGAAGAAATTAATTTCTGTGGAAATCATTTCGTTGAGACGATTGGTGCATAAAATAGGGTTTCGTTAGAGGAAGTGCCAAGACAATCGTAAAGTCTTAATTGAAAAATCAGAAATCCGAGCAAAACGTGTCGATTTTTTACGAAAAGTACAACAATATCGATCAGAAGGAAGAAATATTATATATTGTGATGAAACTTACCTGCACAGTTCACATTACTGTATCGAAGTCGTGGGACGCTAGTTCAAATCAATATTCAAAAGCACCATTAGTTAAAGGGAAACGTTTAATTATAATACATGCTGGCGGCAAAAAAGATTTTGTTCCGAATGGATTGTTAATTTTTAAGTCTGGACTTAAAACTGGTGATTATCAGAATGAAATGAATCATAGAAATTTCTGTAAATGGTTACAAGATAAATTATTACAAAACCTCGAAACCAAACTCTGTGTTAGTGATGGATAATGCATCATATCATAATGCGACCTAGGAACCAAATCCAACTACGGCTTGTAAAAAGAAGACATGAGGTGTTAGCTACTGAAAAGAAGCATACCTTTTCAGCTTAAAGATACAAAATCAGAACTATATGCAAAAATTAACCAACATAAGCCTACGTGCAAGCAATATGTTGATAAAATTTTAACCGAACATGTTCATACAGTGTTGCGATTGCCCCCATATCATTCTGAACCCGACCCTATTGAAAAAATATGGGCAATGGTAAAAAATCATATTGCTGCAAATAACACAACTTTTAATAGACTTTTAATAGACGACATAGAAGAACTAATAATAAATTTTAACCATGATAATGATTCTTCAGATTTGAGTTTGCCTGATGATGATAGCGATGGCGATTTTGGTTGCAAACCATTACAGTAACGTGCAATATGATTGTGTATGCTATAAGGCATTTTCAATTTGTTTGTAATGCATATTATTATTCATTTAAATAAGCAACATTATTGTATTACTTAATATTATTAACAACTATTATTTTACTTGGGTGTCTGATCTAATTAATATATTTAAGGTTTTATTAAATTTATTTGAAATCGTTGGACGAGTTGTATGAAAATTTCAATCATGCTGTCTAAAGTAATTATAATGACTATATAATGTAGATAGCTCAGGGTGAAGTTCAAGCAGTGTATACAGTTGCTATTTCGCCCAAACTGTTTTAAGTTGAGTGTTTCTTTAACTGAAACATTTGTATAAAAATAACTTTTTTGTACTGCAGTTATTTTTGCTATCCAAGCCTACAATCTATAATGGCTCCATAACTATGAATTTCTTCTATATTGTTAAAACCATGCTTGATGTTACCAATAGTTTTTCAAGATTCAAAAAGGTGACTAGATTTTTCAAATGTCAAAGCAGTACGTTTATACCGGTAAAGGTAAATGTAAAAAAAACAAACTTACTAGTGAGGCTTGAACAACTCTAGGAAAAATATAAACAAACATTTATTAGTATTTAAATTTAATAACAATAAATTATTTTACATACATATATTTTTCATTTGAATGAAGTTTTTCTGTTAATATATCATTATCACGCAATATATTTGAAAACTCCTCGCACGTATAATTTAAATTTATTTTGACAGCTATTACTGCCGTCAAGATTTCAATGTTTAATCTTGATTTTTCGCTGCTCCAAAAATCATTATTCATCGAAATCATCCGTTCAACAGTTGCATTTGTGCCTGGTAAACATATTGCTGTTTCAATTAATAATTTAAAGTTTGTAATAGAATTGTGTTCATTTTGCATATGTTTACTTATTTCCACCCACCGCATATATATTTTCACATTGCGTTCTTGCCATTCTTTTAATTTTTCTTCGGTACAATATATGTTGACTCTCCTAACTTCGTCAAAGAGTTCATTATTGTTTATGATTACGTTATGATTTTGTACCATGTACAGAACTGCTCTTTTAAGCTCTTCCAATTCAATATTGTATTTTAATAGTACCCATTTAAACATATTTAATTCCTTAAAACTTTCCGTCCATTCTATAAGATATTTAAGATAGTTTCTATAACAATTTCTAGTTTCCTTGATAAATGTGATCTTAATTTCTGGATTTTCTTCTTCAATCCGGTTGAGTTTTTGAGTCAAAATTATTGGAATAAAATCATCGTTATATCTTGCTTGTATTTGATCTAGAACAATTTTTACTTCTATAGCAGACACATTATATTATTCTATTTTTTCAAGTTTTATGAAATATAGATGCTTGACTATGTACAAAATATAATGTAATTTCTGATAAATCGTTTAGAAAAAAATCTTTTAACATTTTAAGACATTTATCGATGCTTAAAAAATAAGACCGTAGAGGTTTGAATAATTAAAGAATGCGTTCGATTGCTGGTGTAAGTGCTAACCACCTTACTTTTGAATATGTTACGTTCAATTCTTGAATTTGCTCTTTCCAATACCCTTCATTGACAAATTATTACCAGTTTAAATAAATATCTGGTTTGGCGCTTTTCTCATGTCCGATGCGCCGCTGCATAAACAAACGAGTTACCTATCATACCGGCGGATTACGGTTCGGTATTTATTCATTCGCTAATGTGAACTCGTTCTGCTAGGACTGTCTAGCAGAGTTATAAATTACATCGCTTTCGCAAATTGTTGTAAACAATTTATAAACTTAATTATTTTATGTGTTTAAGTGTGATGCTGCAACAAGTTCCGCATAGTTCGCTGTACAAGAAATCTTGGATAACTTGGTAAGTTTATGTGGTATATGTCTTTGGGCAAGGATTAGCGCTCAACTTATTTTCCACGTCAATATTTCAATATTTTTCTCATAAATATTCTTAGTTATCACATTGAGGTCCTTCAAGCTTTATCAAACTCTAAATAATATAAAATGAACAACATTTCATAGTGGTCACAGTTCAAACCGGATATGTAACCTTCGATCTTTGGATATATATTGATTGCCATCGCTTTAGTGATAACTATAAGTTATTGTTAAAAATTTGTATTCTTTTTCCTCTTAAAAACCGTTTACACGTGGAAACTATTTGTATCTGTTCAAATTCATGTTTAGTACATTCCCAATATCTGTATCACACTCGCTTATCTATAGAAATTCAACATTTGGAATAACTTCATCCCTAACACATATTTACAAAGTACTTTATCGCTTCATTATCGCATTGTTCTTTAAATATGGAACAAAAATTAGCGCTTCTACATAGTAAGAAAGAAATTATATTCGAACGCATAAACAAATTATTAAATCATTCTACAAAAATAACTTCGTTCAATAGTAGATCGAACGAACAATTTTTGGCTACCACGGAAACTTTAGATGAAACACGCAATAAATTTGAATTAATTGTTGACAGTATTAATGAATGTCAGTTAATAGTTAAACCAACTGCATTGCCAGATTATCAAAGTTTAAACGCATTTGATGACTTGTATAGTCGTATAAAACACACCCGAAATAAAATTATTAATTCATCGAAAAATACGCAATCAAACGAAAACGCTTCTAAAACACGGGCTACCGTTCCGCTACCTGTACTTGATGTACCATCCTTTGATGGGAGCTTAGCCACATTGAATCTGTTTTACCAAGCATTTCAAACCAATATTCATTTAAATCCGCAACTTTCAGACTCGCAACGAGTTCAATATTTGATAAGTAAATTATCGGGTTCTGCTCTCAAAATTACTGTTGGTATAGTGCCATGTGGTGAGACTTACCCAATATTATGGGCCGTATTAAAAAAGAAATATCAAGATAAGCGCACGTTAGGTACATTTTATCTTAGCAATATCTTCGATTTGAAGAATTGTATGTATACCGCTTCCAGTTTAAATACTTTTATAGAAAATTTCGCCGCAAATATTGCTGCATTTCAGCAAGTTGATATAGAAGAATTACTGGACTTTATATTTTTAAACTGTGGTTTAAGGAAAATTCCCGCTGAAGTCGCTCAGGCTTTCGAATTGTCGGTGCACGTTGTTGAAATACCGTCCTATAAAGATTTTATTAACTTTATCCAAGATCAAGTAAAAATATTAGAACGCTCCGCAAATTCAAATTCTCGCAACACTTCAACTTTTAAAAGTGATACATTTAATTATAAAACTAAATCATTCGTTTCTAGTACACCGATTAGTTGCGCTTTTTGTCAAAAGAATGATCATTTGAAACTTTATTCATGTGCAAAATTTTAAATGTTGGAAACACCACAAAAAAGATTTGAATTTATCAAATCGAAAAAGGCGTGTGTCAACTGCTTAATGTGATACATAATTTCTCGAATTGTGGATCAAAAAGTGTTTGTAATATTTGTAACAAACCACACCACAGTTTGCTCTGTTTCTCAACAAAAAATGTTCTTAAAGCAATTGCTAATAAACCTAATATCAATGTCGCTAATACTAACGCAATACACCAAGCACAATTACAAAGTGGTAGAGATAATTCGCATGCTGTTTCTTACTCCCAAGAACAGACACCTACTACTACGGTTTCGCTTAGCTCAAAAGTAAAATCTAGTAGCACTATATTATTAGCTACCGCTCAGGTTTACGCATATTCTTCAGAAGGAAATAAAAATCTGATACGCTGTTTGTTAGACAGCGGTTCACAAAATAATTTGATAACTTTCGATTGTTGTAACGCTTTAAGATTAGCTATAGAACCCTTAAATAATTTCGTAATAAAGGGAATTGGTTCAGCTTCGAAACCAATTCGTGGTTACACATATTTAAGGTTAAAGTCACGCATATATTCATTTAAATATTATATACAGGCTCTAGTGGTTGATTGCATCACTGATAAATTACCCACTTTACGTATTGATACCTATCATTTACAATCTGTTAATAAATTAGAATTAGCGGATCTTTCCTGGAACATTCCTGGCAAAATTGATATTGTTATAGGAGCGCAATTATTTACTCAAGTTTATATAGGAAATCCTATGGACTGTGGTCCATTTTTACCGCAAGCTATTCAAACTGTTTTTGGATACGTGTTTATGAGGGACGTAAAACCTCTTTCGGTTACTCATAATAACGAAAGAGCGTCATTTAACGCTATTACTGTTTCAAATGAGCTAGAATCAGTTCTTAAAAACTTTTGGGAATTAGAAGAAATTTCGAATAAAAAGATTCTTAGTAGCGATGAAATAAATTGTGAAAATATTTATATAACAACGACTATTTGGGATTCAGAAGGACGCTATTCAGTAACGTTACCTTTTCTTATAAATCCCGCAGAAATAGGTGATTCTTACATTGTAGCTTATCGACGCTTTCTGTTTTTAGAAAATAAATTAAGTAAAAATCCTGCTCTACAGGAAGATTATAATAAAATTATTTCCGAATTTCAAAAAAAGGGTTACATTTTGGAATTGCCAGATACGGATAATAAAAAAGAAGGATACTATATACCTCATCATGGGGTAGTGAAACTTGATCACGCTACTACTAAATTACGCTTAGTACTAGACGCTAGTAGTAAGTCGTATACGGGGTTGTCACTGAATGACACTTTATATAAAGGCCCAAATTTAGAAACAGATTTATTTTTATTGTTACTAAATTTTTGTTTATTTCCTATAGCTATGACTGCAGATATCAAACAAATGTACTTGCAGATTAATATACTAGAGGAACATCGCCAATATTTAAAAATTTTATATCGCTTTAAAGATAATGAAAACATTCGCACAAATGTTTTCAATCGCCTCCCTTTTGGACTTACGTCAAGTCCTTTTTTAGCTATGCGCACCATTCATCAGTTAATCGAAGATGAAAGGCAACGTTATCCCAATGCCGCAAACATCACGAAGGAAAATTTGTATATGGACGATTTGCTTTATTCTGAAAATGACTCAGCTACAGCTATTCGTCATTCGCAAGAGTTAATTGCTTTTTTTAAATCTGGAGGATTTGATTTAATAGAATGGTCAAATTCCACCGAACTGTTACATAGTCTTCCAGATACTCATCTCGCCAGTATTAACTTTAATGAAGGCACCGAAAAACTTAAAATTTTAGGTTTTTCGTGGGTACCTGTTACTGATGTTTTCTTATTTGTGACCGTTGAATCACAAGATAAATGTACAAAACGTACAATTTTGTCATTTATTGCTCGCCTCTTTGATGTTATAGGATTGGTCTCTCCAGTTATTTTGTATGCAAAACTACTTATAAAAGAATTGTGGCTCAGTAAAACGGGTTGGGATGAAATTCCTCCACATACAATAATTAAACGTTTTGATGCGCTTCGCAACGAAATTTCAAAACTATCTAAGTTATCCATACCCCGACATAGCGGTGTGGTTAACAACGCAAGTGTAAATTTAGTAGGGTTTTGTGACGCTAGTTTAAACTCATACGGATGTGTTGTTTACACACACACTACGTTACCAAATAATGAGATTATAGTTCGCATACTGTGTGCGAAATCACGGATTTCACCAGTAAAAATAACTACGCTACCTAGGTTAGAATTATGCGCTAATGTTTTAATGTCAAAAATGATGAAAACTGTTTTTGACGCTTATAAAGATTGGCTATCTATTGCCGGAATATACGCTTTCCCGGATTCCACGATTGCACTTTCGTGGATTCATTCATCACCACATAAATGGTCTATTTTTGTAGCAAATCGTGTTGCTCAGTGTCAGGAATATTTTCCTACACGGTGTTTCTATCACATTTCAGGAACAGACAATCCAAGTGATTGTTTATCTCGCGGACTATTACCCTCTCAATTAATTTCTCATGAATTATGGTGGGATGGTCCAACGTGGTTAAAACTACCAACGTCTGAGTGGCCAATCAAACCATTTTCAGCTTATTTGAATGAACAAGAATTTAAATCACACAATTTAACCACTTATGGTCTTACTGAAGTTCCAGTTCTGTATGAACTAGCATTAAGAATTTCTTCTTGGACGAGGTTATTAAAAATCACAGTTTACATATTGCGTTTTTTAAAAATCCTCCCTCTCTCAGAAACTATTAAAGCGTCTGATTTTCTTTGTGCAGAAAAATTTATTATTCGTGCGGTTCAATCGGTGCATTTTTATGAAGAAATGTGCTTATTGAATAAATCCAAGCAACCCTCTAATAACCTTAAAAAACTTTGTCCATTTATTGATGAGAACAAAGTGTTGCGTATAGAAGGTAGGATATCTAGATCCGATCTTCCTTTTGAAAGTAAGCACCCTGCTTTACTACCCAAAACAGATCATATAGTTAATTTGTTAATAGATTACTACCATAAATTAAATTGCCATACTGGTCCTAATCTGTTAATGTCTATTATACGCCAACGCTATTGGATTCTTTCTGCACGAAATATAGTAAGAAAACGAGTTCATAGCTGCAACACTTGTTTTCGATTAGCGCCTGCTCCTTCAACTCCAAAAATGTCTGACCTTCCGTCGTATCGTGTACAGGAAGCAAAGGCGGTTCACACGGGAGTAGATTATGCGGGTCCTATAAAAATAACATTAGTACGCAGACGTGGTCATCATTCACAAAACAGTTATATTTGTTAGTTTGTTTGCTTAACCACAGAGGCAATTCACATTGAATTGATTTCAGATTTGACATCTGAATGTTTCGTATCCGCTTTTAAACGTTTTATATCACGTAGAGGCCAGTTTCATGCTTATATTCCGATAATGCAACCACTTTTGTGGGAGCAAAATCTCAATTATACGAATTACGCAAATTTCTTACATCTTCCGTATTTAAAAATGCAATAGAACGAGAACTGACCTATCGTAGAATTAATTGGAAAATGATACCTCCACGTGCCCCCCACTTTGGTGGAATGTGGGAAGCTAATGTAAAAAGCATCAAATCCCACTTGTATCGCGTAATTGGTAAACAGTTACTTCTTATGAAGAACTGCTTACGGCATTAATCCAAATTGAATGTTTATTAAATTCGCGCCCGCTCTGTTTAATAAGCTCTGATCCTCAACCAGAAATTCTCACTCCAGCACATTTTTTAATGACTACGCCACTACAATACTTACCTTTAATAGAGTTAAATAAAGATTTAAAGAATATTAGCAACCGCAAAAAATTACTCGATAGTTTAGTCAAATCTTATTGGAAAAAGTGGAAAACAGAATATTTACATACGTTACAAATAAGACAAAAATGGTGTACTCCCACAAACCCTATTAAAGTTGGTACGGTAGTACTTATAAACCAAAATAATACTCCCCCTCTCAAATGGCCAATAGGTCTAGTAGAGAGAGTTTTTCCGGGCCAGAAATCTTAGATAACTTGGTAAGTTTATGTAGTATATGTCTTTGAGCAGTGATTAGCGCTCAACTTATTTTCCACGTCAATATTTCAATATTTTTCTCATAAATATTCTTAGTTGTCACATTCAGGTCCTTCAAGCTTTATCAAACTCTAAATAATTTAAAATGAACAACAGTTCAATATCCTAATTCGCTCTTTTTGACTATTTTTAAAGTTATACCTATTTTAGATAAAGCACACTAACCTATCAGTTTATGCATAAAGCAGTTTGGTTTCTCCATTAATATTAATTTCTTATCACCTATACTACAATTTAGTATACAAATTATTGTCCTTATCAACGCCTGGTAATTCCTTGTTTTAACGGTATTACCTTATGTTATCAGAGTAGAGATTATAAATTGTTCTGTTGGGAATTAATTAGACGATGAACAGATCCTCTTAAACAGTTCTTAATTCTGAGCAAGCAAATACACGCTGTTATCTAAAAAAAGAATTACGATCTCATATATATATATATA
Source organism: Platerodrilus igneus (assembly GCA_036346225.1). Taxonomy (NCBI): domain Eukaryota; kingdom Metazoa; phylum Arthropoda; class Insecta; order Coleoptera; family Lycidae; genus Platerodrilus; species Platerodrilus igneus. The sequence goes on along the minus strand of JARFIW010000472.1, from coordinate 2,516,266 downwards.
TATATATATATATATATATATAGTATTTAAACTTTAAGTAAGTTTATTACTATTTATCCTGGTGACTATCAGCTATATACCAAAACTCTCTATTTTCTCTACTTTAATCTGATATCACTAGGTCGAGAATTTCTTCTTTTTATTCCAAGCCCAAGGTAATGTCGGATGGAAAACGGCTTTAGACAAAGAAAACTCTTAAGGGTTAAACGGCTAGTAGAGTGTTAGCTCTGGGTAGATCATGAGCATGGGTCATGGGTGAATAATTGACCAAAAATATCTTTAATAAGTGCCACCGTATTTTTTAATACAAGTGCCAACAAAATTTAACTGTGTTTGTATAAGGGGAATGCGGAAACCTTATCTTAACACCACTATCATAGCCATAAAACTTGAATTTCACTCTTTAGGACACACTTACCAAAACCTCAACCACCAGTTGTCAAACAGATGTCTCAGCTTTACCTGTGAACAAACAAAAACACCACATGGACACCATTTGTGTCCTCAAAAGCATATGCCAAAAATATAATAAGTGAATTTAAACATCTGTAAAATACTAAAGGGATTCATTTTCATTACTCTCTCTTTTTACTTAAGGAGGATTTGCTCTAGTTTTCTTTTCCTAATTTAAATGTTGAATAATAAAACGTCTTTCAAAAAAAACAAAAGGAATTCTATTTATATAGAAGTTTGATTATATACATGTGACTGCAATATATATGATTACGTTCTTGTCATATTTTTTCATAAAAAGAATTTTAGTGAAGTTTAACATTCAAAATAAATATATATAAATGGATCATTTTTATAAGATTTAGTTTAAGCAAACATGTAATATATTATTAGTTCATAACACATGATTTTATTTTTACCATAATCATTGAAGTACTTCATTGACCATTTACAACAAAGATTGATCATCAAAAAAACAGCGATCATAAAATGCAAATACTCAAATTTAACTGTAATCTACCAAAAAAACACGCGAATTTCGACACCAATAAAAGAGCATTTACATGACGTGCATGTCTTTAAACAAAATGTAAAATTAAACCAAGACTGCGTCTGGCGTCTAGATTAGAAAACAGCATCTATATTATTTTTTATTTGACATAAGTTGTCATTCTAAATATCTTAAAACACATTGAATGCGTGTACAAATAACTGACAAACTAGATATTTATTCGTTGTGTTACTAACTTTAAAAAACTACTTTATATTTTTAGTTACTCTAATAATCAACGTAGGAAATTTCATAATAATTTACTATAGTTTCAAACACTCACGTGCATCCAAATGAATTGCAGGTGCAAAATCTTGACGTCAGCTGTTGTATTTTTCCAGCGTATTAATCATCAGTAAGTTTGAAGTATCAAGATTCTTTGTAGAATAAACCATTGCTATACTGCGTAGTTAAATAGATAGAACGAAACCATAACTGCTTGCTTTAAATTACTGCGACGAAAATTTATTATAATTTAACATTGAAAATTGTTGTTGTAGATATGTCCATAAGATATTGCACTAAGGTGAGAAAGTATTAGTATAATATATTGTATTAATATATACCAACTGTCTTAAATGATGTATTATAATCGTTCCATGTTCTCAATTAATTTTCTTCTTGACTCTATTAGACGCTTCGTGTTTTAGTCGGGCCATCTTGACTTTATCTCTAGTCTACAAAAAGCGACTTGCACTCTTGGACGTTGGAAATAAAAGTGCCGATTATTAACTTGACAGCGCTTGGTAACAAGCTTCAGAATATATATCTTCTAGAATCTATGTGTTATTACGAACATTATACTTTAATTTTTATTGGCTGATAATTTACAAATTAAATGCTTTAAAATATATCTGTTTTATTATTAATTTATTAGGCTAGGTGTAACTAGAAAAAAAATACGTTACAACGCACATTCTTTTCTGTTTCTACTTCTTGTGTATTTGCTCGTATCGTATGGTCGTATCGTATGGTCGTATCGTATGGTCGTATCGTATGGTCGTATCGTATGCTCGTATCGTATAGTCATATCGTATGGTCGTATGGTATGGTGGTATCGTATGGTCGTATCATATGGTCTTATCCTAGGACTTAAAAGTTGTTCGCACCCAAGGTTCAAAACTTTCTCGTACGTGTAGAATTTTATCGTATGGATTTGATTGTATGTTCAAGTTTGATGTTAGACCACATGGATTGCTAACTACTCACAACTCTTTTTGGTTTACCAGAATCCTCTAACTACCAGGTATTGTGACTGTAAAAGAAAATGCATTGTTCCGGATCTTGGTTGGTTACTAGTATGTTAAACATTTCTTTGTCGCGTTATAAGTACGTACACGAAAGCAGACTATTTTCTTTAATTCTATTTTACTAGTAGTCCATACAATAAATTATTTCCTACATATATGCTAATAAATACGTAACACGTTCCTCATCAGCAGTGCTTTAATATAGCTCTGATAGTTACAAATTTTACTGTAATGTTTAATAAGTTTGAATCATCTACAATCCTTCAATGCTAATAAGTTATAGTTACTATAGTAGTTGCTTTTGAGATACTCTCACATTCTTTATGCATAATTAATATTCCATTATAAAGTTAACGTCAGTGTTTTGGATGGACCCCTGTGTATAAAAATAAATATTCCATTTTTCCTTCTTTCTATAAATGTGTTAGAATGTAATTACACGAGCTCGTTAGGGTTATTAAGTATATATTATTTTCTTTATCCTGTTTAGTAAACGTTCCTTAAAAGTTTATTTTGTGCTTTTACTAATCATGTATATTTACTGAAATGATTATTGAATACAAGTCTAATGATAAGCAAATAAAGTATATTTTTAAGCTGAATTTTTTTAACAAAGTTATTTTTATTACCTATATGTTTTAATTGGACGGACTGGCGTCTTGTCATTAATTATTGCTTTTCTTTTACAGGTACAAACCTTATTTTATTTCAATGATTAATTTACTCCTTGCTGAGTTACTTCAGTTTTAGCTTACTCCACCCACTCATCTTCAGTTGCAGCCTAGTCGGCACATTCTTTTAGTTACGCTACGAGAATACCGTATAATTATATTTCCAATGCTCCACCAGAAGGTATTACATTGGCCAGGAGGCGAGTTTTTTGTTGCCTGGAAATTTAGAATTTTGCCAAACCCTTGCCGTTCCAGGCAAGGTAGGGATCTTTAACGTGCGTGACAACACTCACACACGGGACCTCCATTTAACCTCTCATCCGAACGAGGGCGTAATTTTTGTGAAAAATGCTCACCGGTCATTTTTCAAGCAGTCGGCCGTGTCGGGATTTGAACCCAGGACCTTGGGATCCTAAACCCTAAATCGGTGGAAATATAGATAAATTTGAGGGATTATTATTTCTACATCAATAACCATCAAACTCGATGCTGTATCTATTGTGCTTGATGAAATGTGAGCGTTACAGCCAATTCCAATTATATTTTTATTCAGAAGCTGCATTAATCGTTTATGTATGTTATTTCTGCTTTCCTACTGAGCCCGTCAAAACTTGTGTTGGGTTGTTTGCAGATAATGCAAGTACCTTGGAACTTAAATTATAGGAATTGATTTTCTCTTGAATGTAAATAGATAAAAGCTCTGATGTTTCTCCGGCTATAGACCCTAAACTCAAAAGTTTCGTATGTATCCCAGTTTCGAAGCTAAAATATCGGACCAAAATGGGATACATTTTTATTTCATTATGATTTGAAGCATCACACAGAATTGCAACAAAGTTCGATTTATTTAAATCCCGTTGTAACAATTCAAATGTGTAAGGTTGAAAAATATTGACCACTATAGATAGCTTCACATTTTATTCGTGCACAACAAAAATTTCTATCAAAAAGTTTACGCAATATTTTTGAGGTGCAGTCCATACTACGGGAGCCGATTGTGACAAATTGTATGATAGGCAAAAGTACCTTCTGACACTGTCAGTTTCTTATAATCCGACCCAAAAGTGACATTTCGCATGTAATCTGTAACTTTGGATGATGAAGCATCTGCATCAAGGCAAGATTTAAGCTTATCGGAACTGCTGTGTTTTGTTGTAGCTGCCCTACTACCGTTAGCGATACTAAACTCAGTCCGGCAAATTGTACATTTTACAAGAGTGTCGTCATTTTTCGTTGCTTGAATAAGGAATGGGAATTCCATTTTTAAGTTGTCATTCAAGTGATTTTTTCGACTTCTAAACCTTACTACAAACTGTATAATAATAATTATGTAAGCAAAAAGCAATATAATACTATTCATACCTCTAAGTTAAGGCACAGAAATAAAGCACAAATTTTATAATTTACTGCGATTTTTATGTGCAGCAGCAGTTTCAATACAGCTAATACGTGAACCAACAGATTACTAAATAAATACGTAAAACTATTGTATCATTTAAACTCAACGATACTAATGCACGCCATAATTTCTAGCATTGCGCTTGCAGGCTTTGCTTGATATGCTTTGTAGCCGACCAAAGACGAACCGGACTAAAAATCGGGTTTGGATTTGGATTTGATACATTGCTATCAAGGGGTGGAAACTGAATAGCCCATATTTGGTTCAAATAATGCTTTCTTTCCTCGCCTGTAAGATGGCAGCACGCAGAAACAATTCGGCAATAAAAATTGAAAGCTACGGAAACAATAATTAAACATAACATAACCACAAAACTTAATTTACGGGTGTTGATGAACCTTGAATTTTCAATGGCAATTCAAATAATTAACACTAAAGGTAAGTAGGTTTTTAATTCATTATTGTTAATGTTAATTTAGGGAAGTCCTTTTAGTTAGGTTAGCTTATGCGAAGCACTGATCGTATTTATACTATCCTAAGTGAGATTTGCTTCAATAATTGACACAACCAGACAAAATAAATTTTGCAATACTAATTTCAAAAATTTGTAATAATGAACACTAAAATCTTCTTCATGCATTGTTGTTAGTTAATTTTAGATTATTAAAAATTTGTCTGGCAAATTTTTTAATTTTTATGTATATAGAATACTGACATTAAATACAAATTGTATTTTCATATAAGAAGAGTTTCGTATTGTATTGATATTTTGTTCATAAACTGTCTTACATTACTGTATTCATAAATTTGCAATTTGTTTAATACATGTATTTTGCATACATTTATGTCTATTGAAGATCCCACGTTTCCAGAGTTAAGCACCGTCTCGCTCTGGTCAGTACTTGGGTTGGTGGATCCTGTTTTTCTTTTTTTTTAGTAGCGTACATATGCATATAGCAGTTGCAGGGCCGTGCAGCACATCTCGACATGTACGTAAATAATTTTTTAACAATCTCGTACACGAGTTCAATGCAAGTTTCGGTGCTGCGTATGATTTTCGTTAAGGATGCAGCTGAAATTGCATTTGCCGAAGAGGGTGCTTGCTATGATGTAATGATTATACGACTATCTCCTCGCATTTCGGTCTACTTGTCAGCCGTCGTTTATTAAATTTTCGAGTAATTTTCAGAAAACGTGGAGTTCGAATATTTGCTTGGTGCATTTGCATATGCACTTTACATATCCGGAACGCGACTTTTAATATAGACAACGACCATACCACGTTGAAAAGCACCAAATCAAATCAAATCAACATATATTTACAAAATTTACATTAGTGGAAATGTACATAACAATCTCAAGCATGATAAAATATCACGTAAAACTAAATTATGTACAATGATTCAAAGTATGCGATATAACGAAAGTTCCTGCAGCCGATGCGGCTTATCCTTCAGTGTTGGTTCTCGTCCGATCACCGAAGTTAAGCAACGTTGGGCGCGGTCAGTACTTGAATGGATGACCGCTTGGGAACATTGCGTGTCGTTGTCTTTCTTTTTATATAAATTGGCACGTTAGTAGTGTAAACAGCACAATCAAAGAAATTGTTTTTTGTTAGTACCAGCCTCGTCTCATAGATGGCAAGTCAGTATTAAGGTTATAATTTTGATAATGGATGATTCCCTTCTATTCCGTAAGGTATATTCTATAATTGCAAAGCTCTCTCTACCGTCGCGGTTGTTGCGTAAATAAAAATAAGATGTATGCAAACGTGGACAATGCATTTTATAAATAATAGTATTATAGGTAGAGAGAAATCAAGCTATCAATTTTATTTATTTTATTAGTATAATAATACCGGTCATTTGCTCAAAACAGTACAATAAACTACAACACACGGAAAACAATACTAAACAAGTACATGCAAAACGGGAAGTACAAATTAATTCAAAGCAGTACTGTACTGCTCAAAGCAGTACGCCTTGTCACTTTAAGATTCAAACAATAAACTACCTATATTCCAAGTTTTATTTTTAATTTATTGTTCTAATTAAAATCTTTAAAGTTTCGTAGAAATCTACTCTTTGTTAAGTTATGCTCGTGCTGAATCCTTTGATGCAGATTCCACAATAGATTTTATCCACACTTATAAACTCTGTATGTACTTGAAAAATTCAAACTTCAAATGTGGTTTTTAATGATATTTGAAGAATTTTAAGTTCATTTTCCGGGTTTTTTATCTTGACAGTTTATTCCTTCTGTTCGAAAGGAATGGTAACTTTGACCTACACTTATGCAAATTTAACATTCCGATTTATAAATACAAAATATGCTATTATCCGTCCGTTGTCATTGTCAAAACTAATTAATTTGGCGCGTAAATAAGTTATCCCTATTTTCAATATTCATGGTCGTTACAAATTTATTTTCTTGACTTATCTATGCCTCTTAACCTATAACTAACACGATATAATTCCCCTATTTCAATTCAATGAACAACTCTTCGAGTTTTCCTTCAATTTAAATAAGACGGCTAATACCTACTAACTACCTTATATGATATTTATACACACCTATCTATTCACCTAACTCTACCTATATCTATCCATCCAACCTATCACTCTTTGTCTAACTTATCTCTACCTATTTCTATCTATCTCTAATTATTTCTATTCATCTGCACCTATCTTTATTTATAACTATCTATCCACACCTATCACTACTTATTGACTAACTATTTCTATCTATCACTATCTATTCACACCTATTTTTATTTATTTACATTTATTTTTGTCGAGCACTATCTCTTTATTTAACTCACTTCTATTCCTCTATACCTATCTTCCCTTCTTTCTATTTATTTAAGTTCTTTTTACTTATGTACAGCTATTTGTATTTATAATTATCTATTACACCTATCGCTATCTATTCAAACCTATCACTATTTGTTACTCTAACTATTCACACCTAATTCTATTTCTACCTCTCACTATCTCCCCTTATTTATTCTATTCCTAATTCTACTTCTCTATCTACACCTATCTTTATCTTTATTTATTTAAAACTAACTCTATCTATTAATTTATCCCTATATTTTCATCTAAGTGTCATTTTCCTCATTTGGTCGCCCCTCTGGTGAATATGGAAACAGCAGGCTCACATGGAACTTTCCCCTCTCTGCCTGTATCTCCATCTCACAGTACATAAGTACACTCCCCTACGACCTACCCAATCTGAAATGGTCCTTCGTAGGACAAATGCAGCTTAGCACACGTCATCATGTCTTGCCTGCCTACCCTTAAACTCCTTACTATTACCAGGTCTCCAATTTTGAATTTTACCCTTTTACGAATTCGGGCATTCATCTTTTGTACGTATTTTTCGGCTCTTCCTCTTAACTTCTCCCTGACATTAATCAATAATTGCTGAAACCCATTTTCTCGAGGCACAATCTGCCAAGGTCTATCAAGGTATTGTTGTCTAATCAGCATTATGGGACTTGTTTCCGTCACCGTGCTTGGGGTTTATTAATAAATGATTCGACCTTAGACAAATTGTCGTCCCATAATCGAAGATCTTTGTATCATGCCAGACGTAAGATATTCACGGTCTCTTGAATATATCTCTCAGCTGCGTTCGCCTGAGGATGTCTTATGCTGCAGAAAACTACCTTTACATTTTGTTGATACCAATAGTTAATAAATCGCTGATTATTAAAATAAGTCGCATTATCTGCCAGCACACGTTTAAATTTTCCAACCTCTCTACAATACAACTCTAATTTCTTATTAGTTTCTACCGTGCTACACTCTTTAGTCGGATATAATTTGGTAAATTTCGAAAAAGTCTATAATTATTAGTACATGTTGATGGCCCTTCTTACTTCTAGCTAAATTACTCAAATAATCAATCGCAATTAAGTCCAGTGGGTTTTGTACCTGTATGCTCTGTATTAAATCCTGACTAGTGTGATTTTTGTACTTGCCCAATGTACATAGATGACATGACTTGATTACTGACTTTACGATACCAATATCTTTAACCGAAAAAAATGATTTCTTAAATATTAGCCAACGTTTCCTGATGCCTATGTGTCCATACCTAACATGAAGATCTTTCACAATCAGCTCAGCTTGTGCCCTGTCTACTACATATAACTCAAAGAGTTTATACCCTCTTGCAGAAAAATCTATCAATCATCCTGTAGTTCTTAAACCCCGGTTCGGTCTGTAGTCGTCTTTTGATGAGTAGTAACTCTTCACTTTGCCCCTGATTCCTCAGCATCTCCTCCTGTCCATATATGGATCCATCTTGTAACAACATATTCATTGCAATCATGATGTCACACGGCTTTTCGTTTTCGTTGTGTTTGTTCCGATTGAACGCATCCGCTATAAAATTATTTTCTCCTTTTATGTATCTTATCTCAAACTCAAACTCTCGTAGCAACAAACCCCATCGATACACTCTATTGTTTGAAAACTGTGTATTCATTAGTGCTCACAACGCTGAATGGTCCGTTTCAATGACAAAATGCCGACCTATGAGATAAAGTTTCAGTTTGCTTACACCAAAAACCACTGCTGCCATCTCCTTTTCACTAATTGTGTAATTTAATTCATGCGGTTTCAGTGTGCGTGAAACAAACGATATCAAAACTTCTTCGCCATTTTGAATTTGATACAGTTCTGCCGCTAAGGCACAATCCGATGCATCCGTCCGTAATATAAATCCTACATCAAATCTGGGATGCCTCAAAATTAGTTGTTCGTGAAACTGCTCCAACAGGGTTAAATATGCTGCCTTTTGGCTCTCTGACCATTTCCATTTGACTTCTTTCTTTAAGAGTTTGAACAGCGGCCCTGTCTTCTCTGAAAATGCTGGTACAAACTTCTTATAAAAATTGAGAACTCCCAAAAATTACCGTAGTTTTCTTATATTATTTGGTCTCGAATATTTTAAAATTTCTGACAATCTTTTTTGTCTATACACATACCCTCATGATTTACCACATATCCTAAAAGTTTCACTGTCTTTGAAAAGAATTCACATTTGTCAATGTTTAACCTTAATCTTACTAACTTCAGCTCTAGTAAAACCCTCTCTAAATGAGAATAATGTTCCTTTTCAGTTTCGCTAAAAATCAAAATATCATCCTCATAATGTATGCAAAACTGCTCATACGCCCCTATAATTGCCTGCATGGCTTTAATTAATGCTGCACTTGACGTCGCCAAACGATACGATACTACTTTAAAATTGTACACCTTTCCTTCCGCGGAAAACTCCGTATACCTTCTAGCTTTGTGTAGTGGAATTAACCAGAAGGAATTCCTTAAATCTAATTTGCTAAATATAAATTTGCCACTTAATCTTGTCAAAAGTGTGTCCATGGACGGTGGACGATGAAATTGTGGTTTCGTCCGCTGATTAATCTTTCTTGCATCCAAACATAAACGAATACTATTATCCTTTTTCTTAACCACAACTATTGGATTTATAAAATGTGTGTTTAAAACTCAATTGTGCCATCATTCAACATCCTTATCAATTTCTGATTCACCTGATCTCTACATGCTGAGGGTATCGGATATACTTTTGCATTAAATGGTTCAGAATTGTCTACCTCTAAAACATGTTCATGATTTAACGCCGTGCTTGCCTTTTCTCCTACTAGCTCTTAATGTTTTTGTAATAACGCTTGAACCTCTTCTAACTTTCCCTCTTTCCCTTTTTCACCAATCTTTCTATTAAAAGAACAAAAGCTACCACCATTATAACTGATACTTTAAGCGAATATTTTTTAAATCGTTTAGTATTGAAATTAAAAGAGCCCAGTTTATTTTTTCTATCATAATGGATGAAACGACAAACATATCGGTTAAAAAGCAATGCACATTTGCAATTTGTTTATTTGACAATAACACAAACCAAGTTAAGACACAATTTCTTGATATTGTTGAAATAGAAGGAAGTAGTAAAGCATATGATTTGTTTGCTACTTTAAAATTTGCAATTCAATCAAAAAACATTCCGTTTTCAAATCTGCGTGTGTGCGTGTGTCCGTGTGTGCGCGTGTCCGCGTGTGCGTGTGTGTGTGAAGTGTTCATGTCACATGATCCACCTTGCAGCTTCAAAAGCACGTCTGAAACTACCAAGGTCTGTAGAAGATCTACTTAGAAATATCAGCAGTCATTTTTTCCGAAGTTCTTTAAGACAAAGAGGTTTATAGAATTTCAATTTTTTTTTAGACAAAAATACATAAAAAATTTTCACCAGCTACAACACGTTAGTTGTTACTAAAGGCATGTGTTGACCGTGTTTTGGAACAGTTTCAACCAATAAGGTGCTATCTAAGAGATTTAATGTTTGAAGTTCCATCAGTCTTCACAGAACAGATGTTAGCGACAATAAATAATCAATTCACTATATGATATCTAGAGTTTATGTCCTATGTCTTATGCCTTTTGAATGATTTTAATTTGTTGTTTCAGTCCGAAACACTACTTTTGCATAAAGTTAAACCAGAAACAGAGATTCTTAAAAACATTATGTAGCAATTTTATAGATGTGACTTATATTAGAAAAGAAAACATATTTATCTTAAACCACCAAAACCCAAGACAATTTGTAGCATTAGATAAAATATATTTAGTTGAAGCAACAGAAAGTGTATTAGTATTAAAAAATTAATTAAATGTGCAAGATACAGAAAAGTTCCTAAAAACTGTGTTGAATTTTTATATTGAACTGGTCTCTAATATAAAACAACGATTTAATTTTGATGATCCTATATATGAGATATTCGAGATTGTAGATCCTTCTATTGCTTAGTCTTTTCTACGTAAAGTCCCGTTTTAGATAGTTTCCCCTTTTTAAACCAGTGTATAACTAGCCGTCAAGCTCTGGATTCAGAATGGCGGCAACATGCTCTTTTATATTTTAATAAATTGGAACTGAATGTAAACGATATTAATGAGTATTGGGCAGATGTCTTCAATTTAAAAAATGCTGCAAATAAAGAAATATTTCCCAACTTAAAAAGTTACTATGATACTAATACTACCCTTTTCAAATGCGTCAGTTGAGAGAATATTTATAGTGATCTGCATAATGCAAAGTCAGACAAGAGGAACCTATTAAATACCTCTACCTTGAAAACTATTTTAGCCCCCGTATTAAAGATGAAGGTGGTTCCGTTTTATTCACACCGAACAAAGAAATGCTAAATGCAAAAATTTGGATAAAAATTAATAAGTGCCACAGCCAATGTAAATATATGTAACGTTACATATTTTTTTCTTATAGAGTTAACTTAGAGATAATACATAAATATTAGATACTTTTAGAAAAATGTATTCTTTGTATAAAACTTAGTTTTTGTTAACTATTAAAGTTCATTTCTTATTTTTACGACAGATATTTCTAATTAGTTGAGGATAAAACCGAATAATTTAGAACCACCTTGTGTATAATTTTCAATTTCAACAATGGCAACACTGTGCTAGTTACAACCATGATTGACCTTGTTGTGGGCATACAGTCTACATTGGACAAGATTTAACATATAAGGACAGTGCTATATAATATATTACAAATATTAATTACAAGAGCTTTAAACGATTTTCACATACGCAACAAACCCAATTTTTTAGTGTGAAATTCGCAAATTCCCCTAAAAGAACATCTTGAAGACCACCTTACACGTTAACACGCTCAGGCTTGCTATGAATCACAAATTGAAGCAAAGCACATTTGTATTAATAACTGATCTTTAGTTAACAACGCTTAACAATTGTCTAATAATACAGTACGTGATGAATACCCACACAAAAGGTTCATTCGCATGCTTTTTGTGTGACTTTAGTACATTACAAAAACGTCATTTACAAGCACATTTTCGGTCGCATACTAACGAACGTCCACTCGCATGCAATTTGTGTGATTATACCACATCATACAAAAGTCATTTAAAAAGACATTTTTGGTCGCATACTAATGAACGTCCATACGTATGCAATTTGTGTGATTATACCTCATCACAAAAAAGTAATTTAAAAACACACTATCGGTCGCATACTAACGAACGTCCGTTCAGATGCAATTTGTGTGATTATACTTCATCACAAAAAAGTAGTTTAAAAACTCATTATCGGTCGCATACTAACGAAGGTCGATTTGCGTGCAGTTTGTGTGACTATACCACATTACAAAAAAGTCATTTAAAAAGACATTTTTGGTCACATAGTAACGAACGTCCATTTGCATGTAATTTGTGTGATTATACCTCATCAGAAAAAAGTAATTTAAAAACACATTATCGGTCGCATACTAACGAACGTCCATTCTCATGCAATTTGTGTGATTATACCTCATCACAAAAAAGTAATTTAAAAACACACTATTGGTCGCATACTAACGAACGTCCGTTCAGATGCAATTTGTGTGATTATACCTCATCACAAAAAAGTAGTTTAAAAACTCATTATTGGTCGCATACTAACGAAGGTCGATTTGCGTGCAGTTTGTGTCACTATACCATATTACAAAAAAGTCATTTAAAAAGACATTTTTGGTCACATAGTAATGAACGTCCATTTGCATGTAATTTGTGTGATTATACCTCATCAGAAAAAAATAATTTAAAAACACACTATCGGTCGCATACTAACGAACGTCCATTCTCATGCAATTTGTGTGATTATACCTCATCACAAAAAAGTAATTTAAAAACACACTATCGGTCGCATACTAACGAACGTCCGTTTGCGTGCAATTTGTGTGATTATACCTCATCACAAAAAAGTAATTTAAAAACTCATTTTCGTTCGCATACTAAGGAACGTCCATTCGCATGCAATTTGTGTGATTATACCACATCATACAAAAGTCATTTAAAAAGACATTTTTGGTCGCATATTAACGAACGTCCATTTGCATGCAATTTGTGCGATTTTACCACACCATATAAAAGTAATTTACAGGAACATTTTCCGTCGCATACTAATAAACGTCCAGACGCATGTAATTTGTGTGATTATACCTCATCACAAAAAAAGTAATTTAAAAACACTCTATCGGTCGCACATTAACGAACGCATGCAATTTGTGTGATTATACCTCATCACAAAAAGTAGTTTAAAAACTCATTATCGGTCTCAAACTAACGAACATCCATTGGCGTGCAATTTGTGTGACTATACCACATTACAAAAAAAGACATTTTTGGTCGCATACTAGCGAAGGTCCATACGTATGCAATTTGTGTTTATACCACATCAGAAAAAGATGCTTTAGAAAGGCATTATCGCTCACATACTAACGAACGTGCATTCGCATGCAGTTTGTGTAATTATAGCTTGTCGTGAAAAAGTGATTTGAACGAACATATGTAGTGGCATACTAATTAGCGTCCACTGGTATGTAATTTGTGTGAATATAGCGCATCACTAAAGAGTACTTTACAAGTAAATTTTCGGTCGCATACTAACGAACGCCCTGGTACGTACAATTGGTATGATTATACCATGCCACAAAATAGTCATTCACAAAGACATCTACAATATTAACAAACGCCTATTCGCATGCAATTTGTGGCTATTTCACATAAAAAAGAACTATTGTAAAAGCCCATTTGTTCTCGAATTCTAAGAAACATTCATTTGCGTGATTATTCTGTATTGCAAAAATGCTTTTGCAGTCCCGTATTACTCAACATCCGTTTTTTTGCAATATGTGGATTATTTCGCATCATAGACGAATAATCTAAAAGTAAATGTGCAACTCCATAGTAACTATCGTTCACTTGTGAAGTGAGTTAAAATCTTACTTATTTTAAGCCATACTCGGGCCATTGGCCCATTCTAGCTTGTAAAATCTAATAGTAATAAAAATAAAGTAAAACAAATGAAATTAAATTCTGGTGGTCTTCTGCGTGATTCGCTTATGACCGTCTGTTGACGTCTTGAAGTTGATACAGGGAAGGGTGGATGGAGATGTTGGGTTCAGATGTAGAGTTTTCACTTGGTGTTAAGAGTTTAAATCGCAGGTTCCTGGTTAGGGTGGAGGTATAAGTGGTTTGTTATCTAGAATTTCTTGCAGGAAGTCGTGGAGACGAAGGGGAAAATGTGTGACTAGGGATTTTAAATTAGGTAGTGGGGAATATAGGTCTAGTTGGATGGTGTGTTTGAATTTGTTACGAATGGGAGTGAGGGCGGGGCAATGGTGTATGAGATGTTCAGGAGTTTCTAGGGAATTAAGATGGTTACATGGACACAATGGAGAGGGGATTAAGTGGAGGGAGTGTAATTTGGATCGGAATTTGCCATGACCAGTCATGAATTAGATAGTTGTGTGGCTGGAATTTCGTATGTGGTTGAGGATGTCGGTAATGGAAGGAATTATTAGCTGGGTGTATCTGCCGGTTTCGGAGTTGGGCCATAATTCTTGCCAGTAATGAAGTAGGGAGTTGTAAATACGGGTCTTGATATCGGAAGTAGGGATTTTACGGTATGTGTCTGGGGATAATGTTTTATTGTAAAGATGGATTGTAGGCAGGAATTTTAGGTTGCGGGTTTGAACGAAGTGGTGTAGCTGGATATCTAGGTGGGATTTTTAGAATGGTGTATAAGGTTGCAGTAGAGGTGGTGCGGAATGCTCGAGGACGTATATAACGTAAGGGCGTATGATCGGATTTAGGATTCTATGCAAGTGGGGGGTTGTCAGGGGATACACAGTCAACAGCGTATCGGATGATGGGGATAATGATATTATTAAGGACTAGTCTTCTTGTAGGAAGCGTTAGTTGGATTGATCTCGGTAGGGTTTATTGGATGTTATACAGGCGCATCTTGGTTTTGGATCGGATTTTTTAGAGGTGGGTGTGCATTTTCAGTCGGGTTTCTAGGCGAATACCAAGGTATGGAACAGATTCGGAAAAGGTTATGGGAGTTCCCAAAATGTGGATAGTAGGGCTTCGGCGAGGGTCGAGGAATCCTTTTAAGAGCAGCATTTTAGATTTAGTAGGGGAGATGGGTTGTTTGTTAAGGATTGACCATTGTTCCATGTGTTGGATTAGGATTTTTGCATTGGCTTGTAATTGAAGACGGGAGTTGTCGTGGATAAGGAATGTGAGGTCGTTTGCGTAAGCAAAGGTGTCTGTATTAGGGATGTTGAGGTCAAGCAAAGGGTTGATGGCTAGGTTCCAAAGGGTGGGGGAAAAATAGATCCTTGAGGACAGCCTTGTTATAGGTTCGTGGAGGAGGATCAATAGTTTGTTTGGAGGGTTGCTGTACGGGAAGCTACGTATGATTGGACCTAACTCAATAGCATTAATACATAGCCCCGTGTCATCCTGTGTGACCTCATAACTTGCCTTCCAGGGCAATATCCTATCCCTAATCCTAACTACCTTTCTCTCCATATCTATAATTACTCCTAACTTCACCATACAATCTACCCCTAATATCCTTTTAAATTTCAATCTAGGTACAATTATAAATTCCTGCGCACAGCTTACCGACCTTAATTCTACTTTCAAAACTACCACGCTATTCACTACAGCAAATCGCTTTTTATTCGGCGCTACCAGATGACTTCTCTTTATAGGCATAATCCTGTCACACACCTTTTCTTTAATTTCGTTGACGAATTCTTCCGATACTAAACTCGCCTCTGCTCCTGAATCCAACAACGATCCTAAATTTTGATGAAAAATTTTAACATTTACTATTGGCAAACAAAAATTTTCTTTAATTTCTGGCTCAACTTCTTCCTCAATTTTCATAAATTTCCTAGGATGTTCGTACTTGTACACAAGTAAATCTAGTGGTTTGTCCTTGTCTAAAAATTCTGTCCTGGTTTACTTTCGCTACTCGGTCCTTGTCCTCCAACTACTTCAGCGTATGTCCTTGGTGTCTCTACCCTGTTTGGCTTCTCATTTTCTCTGTTTGGTGTCGTCGTCTGTGTCCTCCTCATGTCCGAAGAACTGTTCTGTCTCTGTACCGCAGGTCTTGGTGCGGGTCCTCTACCTACACTGTTGCTACGAAAGAATGTCCGTCGTGGTTGCCAGTTCGGTCTGTTATTAAGGTTAAAATTTGTCCCCCGTCTTTGATAATTGTCCCTTCTGTTTTCAAATCTAACCGTGTTCACTTGTCTTTCCCTATTCTCACGAGGTAGTCCACTACTCACGTCGTCATACCTTTGCAGGTGCTCTAAAAACATTTCTCTTTCTATAATATTCTGCAACGCTACGTGTTGCCGAACCTCAACCTCGAAGTGTCGTGAAAGATATTTAATAATTTGTCTGTCTGTCAATGGTGGGCTTAGTTGTTTAGCTATGCTGTACTTTCCTATAGCATGCTGTTCCCTACTTCCTGCATATTCACCCTTATACCTTCCTGTAATTAAATAGTCCTGTACTTGATCCTGTCTGTGATCGCTTCAGTAATGTTTCAAAAACTTATCTTCAAACTCACTATACGTTTCTATCTCCTGTCCTATTATATTATACCAGGCCTCAGCATTGTCCTTTAATAACGCCTTTACTATATTTAACTTTGCCTGTTCGTCAAATAAATTCCCTACTAAGCTCCTAACATTATTTATAAATATCTGTGGGTTCACTCTACTATTCCCATAAAACTTCATTTGTTGATCCAGTGACATATTCCCTGTAACAAATCTAAGACCATCCCCCATCAAAGTCGACACATTTTGTTTGATGCCGTTTACCTCTCTCTCTCTCTCTCAGCCCTGCCTAGCTGATTTCTACATGAACCTGTCACCTCAGTCATCTTAATATTAATCTCATCTTCACAGAAGATTCTTCTCGCTCATTCTTATTAACTCTACTTTCTACTTCTCCCATTTTTACAGTTAAGCTATTTTTAAAATCCGAGGATTCTTTGGTCGTCTTATCTATTTTTGCGCTTAAAGTTTCATTCATCTGATCTAATTTCCGGTTTGATTCCTCTTTACTTAGTCGCATTTCCTCAAACATTGTCATGATTAGCTCATTTCCTTGCTCTCCCGATTCTGTCTTCGATTGATCCCTACTACCTCCTGCTTTTTCCATTTTTCCTGATTTTTCAAATAACGCGCTATCGTCACTTCCAATTTCAACCCCTTGACTTCTTAACCACTCCTTTCTCTGCGTACGTTTAAATCACTTCTTCGCACACTTAAAAATATTTATAAATTTATCCTACACACACACACTCACTCACTCATCTCGCCAGTTTCCTGGAATAAAATTTTTTGAATTTTATCTGGAAATCGAGCCCTCACGTTTGGGTCGCCATAAAATTGTAGTGTATTACCCTTAAATCGAGCCCCAATGTTGGGCCGTCCTAAAAGTGCTGTGGAATATCCTTAAATCGGGAACAATCGAGTCCCACGCTTGGGTCGACATATAATTTTTACTGAAAATAATAGAAAATCCAATCTCTGAGGAACGCCTGCTTATTTCTGCATACCACGGCTAGCTCTAAAATCAGCTTCTTCATAGAGACTTACCATCCTAAGTTCGCTCTTTCTCACTGATACTCCCAACTAAAATTACCACTCAAATAATTCAACGAAACATACAACCTTTTATTCATACAAATTAAAATTTTCCATTACCAAGTAAATATTTACACATTCGTATATACAGCTTCATGCAATAATACAATCTCAATGATTGAATGCTTTTTAAATTTCATGACTTTGATTTATTTCGACAGTTTTTGTTTTATATGAGTAGCTGGGACCGTGTTGAAACCCTAAATTGACTTTTACTCTGGTCTGTGATGAGCTCAGTATAAACCCAGTTACTCTAAATGTCTAAATACATCGCATCTTTGTTTTTAAAAACCCTAAAGACCCATTTACTCTTTACATTGAATTTTTATGTCATTTATTTGCATCTTTAAATAATAAATACAAATTGTCCTTTACATATGCCCTTCAAATGAGCTTTTATGTTCATCAAATACACACCCAATGTGTCAAATCACTCTAGCACAAAATATTCAAGCAATTGCAATAGAAATCAATTTCGTTACAGTAAGCTTTTCGTCGTCACCTCTGAAGATGTCCATCAAACCTCGTCGATGCTTCCATACACCTCTCTGCTATGTGTAGATTAAACACATTTTCACTTGCTATCCAAATCTCTGCAGACGCTTTCAATGTTTGACCCAGATAATTGTCCAAACCAAGTTAATCACTTTTCACGTCTACCAAACACCAAGCCTCCTCGTTCCAACAATTTCTCAGCATGCTTACCTTAGTAACATCCCTCCGTTAGTTCTTTGAATTTAAGTACAGCACCGTCTACAATATAGCACTCACTTGTGCAATTCACACTTTTATTTAACTTTAGCCGGACTGTACTCACACTTTATTTTACATTTGAATGTTACTGTAAAAGCTAAGCGAAGTCAAACGGATAAACGAAGTAAGAAAGAGCTTTACTGCGTCTCCTAGTGTATTTATAACGATCGCTACACACCTCCTTGTACCCTATTTCAACCGAAAATTTCCCTACTGTAATCGATTCTAAAAGTTTTATACGCAACGGACTTTGTAAATTTGCGAATTCTCACCCCATCGTCGCTTTAGCCCGAAAACTGGTCAACAACATACAACGGTCGCGAGCTTATTTGAAATTTTCTAGCACTCAGCCAATCACAAACATTTTCCCCATTCTTATGTCCAGCCTCATCTAACACATATTTGAATAAAATGAAAAAACCCTTACCACAAAAAATATTTAAAATACCAGATACGTATTTCGACCACTATGTGGTCATCATCAGTAGGAAATCTGTAATTAAATAATAATTAGCTGTTGTTCTAGAACACTTCAGAGGATATTCTCCTCACCACTTAGGCTGAAGTGAACCTTCCCAACATACAATTTACTATAATGTTGCTTTAAACACTATCGAGGACATTCTCCTCACCCGCAGGCTGGTGTTCTCAACAACAAACAAGTGAATTGTGACATTATGACTTAAATCTACTTAATTTATACTAATTCTAAATCTACTGAAGCGGAACCAATTTAATCTTGCTTTCTCATTGGTTGTTGACCAATAGGAAAGCAAAGCAGATGGCTCTATTGGCCCTTTATCGGTGTTTAAAAGGGGTCCTTTATGTTTAACAATTTTAATTGATTCATAGGCATTTAAGGAGGAAAATGTTGGTACCGCTTTTAACAATTTAACATTTTCTAGTTTAACGGGGTGGCTGGTTTCAAATATATGTTTGGCGACTTGAGACCTTTCATATTTACCATATTTGAAGTGAGCAATGTGTTCTTTAGATCTTGTTGTTATATTCCTTTTGGTCTGACCAATATATTTTTGAAAACACCCTGGCCCTGCACAACTAATTTCTTAAATCCCCGACTTTTGCAATTTTTCCAGCTTGTCTTTTGGATTACCTAGCAAATCTTTAATTTTATTAGTATTAGTGAAAGCAATTTTGAAATTACACTGTTTGAATATTTTATCAAGACCCTTTGTGGTTTTGTGAAACGGAAGTTTAACATATTTAACATTATCGTTAGAGGTGGTTGATTGCAAAGTCGTTGATTTACGGATGTTGATCCTATTTTTACACTTTCTAAAGATATTATCTATAATATCAGAAGAAAAACCATTGTTATTCGCTATTTGTTTAATAAGAGCAAATTCCTTATTAAATCTGTTTTTATTTAAAGGGAAATTCAATAATCTATTAATTAAAAAGTTAAATGAAGCCAACTTATGTTGTATGCAATGATTAGAGGAAGACAAAATAAAGCGATTTACATTGGTTTCTTTTCTATAAATGTCAAATTCTAATTTATTACCATTTCTAATTACTAATGTATCTAAAAAGGGTAATTGTCCATTATTCTCTAGTTCATATGTAAATTTTATGCTTTGAAATTTTGAATTCATTTCTTTAAGAAAATCATCAACATTTGATTTAGAAGTGTCGAAAACTGCAAAAATATCATCCACGTACCTTAACCATATTCTTGGGAAGTATTTGGAGTTTTCTTTTAACTCGGTCTCAAAGCGAGACATAAATAAATTTGCTATGAAAGGTGATAGGCTATTTCCCATTGCTGTGCCTTCATGTTGTTCGTACAACTTGTTGTTGAATTGAAAACAGTTCTGGGACATGCAATGCGAAACAAGCTTGATATAGTCCTCAACTTTATCATCAGTAGATGGTTGATAGCAAAACCACTACCACATTTCCATCAGCATCCACATTTCCACCCACATCTGAACCAAAAAGTTTTCTTCGACTAGCCATTTTTCATCTTTCGAAATAAATATATCTTAAATTTTTCATCTTTTGAGATAAATGAGCATCCACATTTCCACACACGAGATAAACCTATTTTTAAGATTTTTTTTACCGCTAACATTCTGGACCAAATAGTTTTCTTCGACTAGCCATATTCATCTTTTGAGATAAACCTATCTTGTTTAGTATCAATTAATATTAGATTTTTCTCAGCTACCCAAATCTCTTTAAATTTTTCAGATTGCGTCATCCCCAAGGGAGCTACCCCAATTTTAAGATTTCTTACCTGTAGCGACTTTTGAGCGTTCTTATAAATTTTTTTATACATGCGATACATTAAATTAGCTTAGAATTTTACGCAGAATTCGAATCTGCAAACAGATTTGAAATCGGACCATGCCCTGCAAAGTTACACTTTAAAGCTCCCAAATCTCTTTAAAATTTTGTTTATTTATGACATATGCTTTAACCAACATAAATAAATTAAGCACGTTAAAATTTAATAATTTATTTTATCCGATTTACAGTTTAATAAACTAATTACAATTTTTACAAAGTATAACATTTATCTTCTTCGTTTAACCAAATCCAAGCAGGTTAAAGTAACCTGTAACAAAAAATAGAAATTAATAAGTTATTTAAAAAGATCTGCAACAAAAAGAGATTAATGTAAAAAAGAGGAAACGTGTTTTCGGTCAATAAAACATATTGTTAATCTAACAATATGTTTTACCGTCCAGCGACACCACGTGGAGGTAAACACATGTCGCCGGGAGCGAAGGAAATTTTAAGGATGGGGATGGTAGGTATGTCTTTATAACTAACTTACATACTATATATACACAATAACATATATACAAATATAAACAACTATCTTATATCCTTATGCCCCCATGCGTAGGTTGATATGCTTCCGGGGATGACGAAACGCTTGTCATCTGCGTCCGATAAACTGATTTTATTAATAAGCTGTGTATAAAGTTGGTGTTTATGACTCCGGATTGATACCATCGTATTCATGAGAGCCTCTCTATTATTAATAACTACATCCTTAAAACTATCTACACTAATACTCGCCACCACATTACGACTAACACCCTTAATTTTCTTAACAATATCCTTTTCTCCTACAATACAGTAGGACTTAGCCCTACTACCCACAAATTCTAACACCAAGTCACCGTTAAACTCGTCTTTAAATTTCCCTACAACTTTTTTGTTCACAAGCGGTATATTGTACTTATTCTCTCGAGGATAGTCGCTAGTATCAAAATGTTCAATGTTTGTGCTAATGTCACTATACAAGTCTGCGGTCTCCACACTGTACACTAGTGAATCGGTATCCGTATAAAGGAGGCGGATTTGGTTACCATACAAAGACCTCATCGTGCCGTAGTAAAACTCATACATTAAGGTTTTAGACAAGTCTATAACCGAGAAACCTACATAAATTGGCTTGTCGTAAGTAACTTTGACTCGATTCATTTGCATAATAACCAAATCCTCTCCTAAAATAGTACAACTATGAAAATTAGGTCGCGCAATTAGCGTACTCGCACACAACCAATTACCAGAAACATCCCACCGGGGCACGATTTTCACATCAACGCGTTTGTCCACATTCTCCATGGTCTTCCCGAACACCGCGTTATTCATCAATTTATAGAAGTCTTTTTCAAACATGCTTTTCGCCGCCGTCCTCAACCCGGTGTTAAGGTCAATATACGCCTTCAACCATGGAGACTGAGTAAATTCTAAAACCAGGTGGATTGCTTTTGGTTTGAGACCGTATCGCACACACTGTTGTAAATTCCGATAATGGATGGTGTAGTTTTTCTTTTCCAACAGAGTCGCGAGCAATTTAGGTGTCTTGGATTTGGGTGATGGGGGTATCATGTTTTCGGGGTAGAAGGGTAGATCGTTGTGGGTATGGTGCAGATGTTCTGGATACTCCAGATCTACTTCTAAAATATAACCTTTGTCATTGGTTACGGGTATATCCAAAATGCCTTCTTTCAGGAGAGCAATCTTTTAGCATCCATCCACCTAAAATCGCCAATGGGTAGGTGTTGTCTCATTGCCCACCCATATAGATTATTGGCATCCAGATACGTTAAGTATTTTGAAGCCTCGGTCGGGTTGTATCCTCCATATACTTATTATTTGCTCTAGCATATCGTTGGCTGCACTGTGTGAGACCACCGCGAATCCCTTTCTTTACGAAATGATGCATGCTGACATCTGTGAGCAAGTCTAATTTTACGCCGGTGTATTTCAACATAGCATCAAAACTCAAGCTGGGTGCAGTTAGATATTGACATGGGTCAAGATCGTAGGTTTTGATGCAAACGGCTCTAAAGTTCTCGAAGACGTCGGCGAGAAGCAGCACATCCGTCTTCAGATACAGATCACTATATTCCCCAAGCGTACGAATGCCAAACGTATTCCAAACTGTGTGAGCATGTTCGTACTCAGCGAATGTAATATCTGTAGAGGTTAGATCATTATAGAAGGCCTCCTTTGGTGGTAAATTGGAGTCGTTCAACACAGATTCGTCTGTTACGTAGTTGTATGGGAATACTCCCTTTCTAGCCAATAGACCAAAATTTTTATCGTCTGGGAAACATTTTTTCATCTCAACAAACTGTCCAGACTCCAAATTTTTTACCAACTTATCCAAGCTCGACATCATGAAACGCAGAGAATCAATGAATCTTAGCTGAACTGTGGAATTGTCGGTTTCTCCCAACTCACCGTCAAACTCTTCTGGTTCTTCACCATATAGCCTGACATACTTCGTAAACGAAATAAATCGTTCCTTATTATTTGGAATTACGGTAACCCTCTCTTTGTCATACCCCAACTCTTTCACAATAAAATGGGAATCATACCCACTTAAATTGTGAAATACAACAGGGATGAAATGGGGTACTTTGTACTTTATATTGCACTGTGGGTGTGCAGCGAAGCGAAAACGACCAGTCAAGTGGTCGTGATCCCTAACTTTTTCACCTCCAAGAGGCTTTTTACAAATTCCGCAATCCACTGCCATATGAAACAACAACTCATCTAGAGGTTCCATTGGAAGCATGAAGGTGTTTGTTTTTAAAATCTCACCCAGTCGTCGAGCTTCTTCTTCCAACTTCTGCATTAGAACCTTTGCAGCTTCAGGCCCCCTGTACAGCTCAAACTTGTTTAAAGATTCATCATAGCTACATTTTATGTAGTATGCGAAGCTGTACGGCTTGTGCTCCTGGATGCTATTTGTGAATGAAGTCGATGTGCTTAGATTTGCAGTACTAATTGGTTTTAAGACGCTCTCAAAATCGGCATATATAACAAAAGGCACCCTCATCTGCTTATGGATGTTTATAAACTCGAGGATGTTGTTGAAGTGGTTTGGCATTTTTGTTGCAACGTGGTTGCAGTCTTGTTCGGTGTGTTGACGTAATTTGTCTTCGGTGTGGAAAAACAGCAAACACCCATCGCAAATTCATTTACACCCGTCATACTTAGACAGATGTTTTCTAACTAGCTTCTCCAAATCCTTAATCCAGCAGTAGTGGGACTTGCCCTCATTCTGAATGTACAGTAGGTTCACATGTCGATCCCTTTTATTAGAGGTGAAATGCAAAGGTCCCACAATCGATTTCCCTTCTACGCCAAACACGTTAACGCTGATGTTGTTTAATTCCTCGAATTTCGAGATATCCTTTATGGGCATCGGGAACTGTACTCCTGTTACGTCGAGTACAGTCGAGTAGTGCGGATAGCTACTGAGCCTTTGAGGGTTGGGAACACTGTGGTGTAGAGCAGCCACAACACACCAGGCAAAACATGCATTATCGTTGTTTTGGACATTAACCACCGCACACTTGTCTCGAATCTATTTGGGGAGCTCGATGTACGAAGACCCGCGCAAAGGGTTGTACTTATTAATATTTACTTCTAGGTATACGACTTTCTTCAGCGTCCAAACTAAAATTTAGAAATTAGAAAAAAATAATAATTTTCCAAAACTAACCAGAATCTCGTTCTTAGAACTCATCAGACTTTGCTGACATCGTCTCCACAAAGGTGTTGTAGACCTCCCCTAGGTTACTGGAGGAGGTGACCACAACATTTCGAGTGTTGAAGGATTTTATATTCTCTACACCCTCTGCCGCAGCCATCTTGGTGTAGCCACCAAACACCTTCAAGTTCACCTTTAGGGAGGTGTGTATACTCAACTGTTCCCCGACTAAGGCTATGAACCTCTCCCTCTGGTTGCAGAGAAAATCCAATAGACCTAAAAATACAAACTAAGCAAAACACAAAATACTTATAAAAAATACATACTTGTAGAATCGACATTACTAATTCAGTATGTAGCGATTCGAGTTTTAAATGCGGTCGCTACAACCTCCACGCCCCCATCCAGGACACGACTAGCATTAGCTTTGTGGGTGTTAGAGCGTTGGTGGGCTGCCAAGTTGGCTACATCCACATTGCATTCCACACATCTCCGGAACCTCTTAGGAGCAGGTCCCTCAACTGTCGGTGCAGCAGGTCGTTTGACTCCGGATGGGCCTGCAACTGGTACCACGACACCATGCTTGGCGTCGCGATGCCGTTTTAGACCATCCTTCCGCGAGAAGGATGCCGGGCACACTTCGCAGGTAAACAAGCCAGGCTTCTCATTTGACACCAACCCATGCTGCCGGAGCAGATGTCTCTTCAAACTATCGCTTTTCGAAAAGACAACCCCACAGACATCACAAGTAAAAAAAGCCATTTCACTGTAAATAATTATAAAACTTGTTAACTAGTCAAAGACTAAACAGAAACTGAATTATATTGCCTCGTACCATGCTTTTATACACATAATAATTAAGATCGTATAATAATTAGGTAGTTTACTTTTAAATTAGGAGAAACCCAGCGTCGTTTAACCTTGAGTAACATTTCATACCAGTCTATTCACGTCGGTGAAAATCAATTAGCTTCTTGCTTACGCACTACATCTATAATTATCGGATGTATCACTTCAACTTTCACTTCTACTCTAATTGTTTACAGACATTTCGAGCCTGGAATTTTTTTTAAATGAAAACAATAATGAAGAAGGCGAAGGTCACCTTTCACAATAAACCTTAGAAAGTTTGGGTGATTTCGGTAACAAGAACAGCTCAAATCGTATAAAATACTAGTACGATTCCTCTATGCTCAGTACAAAATACAGCATAAAAGTAGATACAATGATAACCATTAAAGACGGTATAGTAATGTTTCAGCGGAGTTTTAGTGATGCTAGGATTAATATCGAACGTGGTTATATTTATGGTGATGATGTTGGATCATGTTATGACGACCCCAGGTGGATAAAGTTGCAACAAGCATGGACTGTTTGTAGCCAATTCGATCGGACTCAAATAAATTACCATGAATTATTGGATAAATTTGATGAGTTCAATTTATTGCGAGACTTTATGGAATGCTTTTTGAGCTATATAGAAAAATTATAATTGTAAAAGTTTTGTATGTGTATTTTATGGTTAAAATTTATAAATAAAAATGTTAATATAATTCGAATATTTATCATTCTAAGTCATCCGAGTACAATTTACGCATGCGCAACAACAATTCTGAAACATTTAAAAGGACGACCTGCATAGGATCCCTCTCAGTCATCTCGGTGATATCAGTGCAAAGCAATGGAGTCTGTAAATATTAATAATGCACAAGTTTCGTATATCGAAAATCTGATTAATAAGTTTAGGTATAGTTTAAGTGAATTGGGTGAACACCCTCATAATGTGGAAATTGGGTTTGTTATAAACCAGAGAATAAAACCCGTATTACGATTGGTGTGTAGCAAGAAATATTGTGGCAACCATGTTCTGGAATTGACATACGAAAATTGGTTGGCATTTACAAATTTTTAAGTGGAATTTCAAATTAACGTATTTTCTTGTGACGTGCTAAACAGTCGATTAAATGGTGTACCCGAAATGGAAAATCTACACATACGACTAGGAGCTCCGTTCTTTATTGCTCTGTCGCCAGTGTCTGAATCAACCGAGGACGAAACGTTCCAGTTAAAAATAATAATGGGTAATAGTTCGATAGTTATAAACGAATTGGAGTGCCGTAAACTATTCCATATGCGAGAGTTGTTTGAGTATCAACTTAAGCAGTTGAAAAGTCGTGACTTTCCAGCATTATACAGCCAATTAGTAGGGTTTGTTGCTAATTCTAATTTAAATGATTGCGATCGGTTTAAAACTCTGATTGAAGGGGAGAAACGAATTAAAATCTTAATTGAAGGCGAAGTTCGAATTGGCAATATTTTATTCTACAACGAATTGAATCAGAACGCCCTAAATGCTTTGGAGCTGGTTATATGTTTTCCGTATATATTTGTGCAAGACGTGATGCGTACAAGAACATTAGTGGAAATGTTTAGACGTTTAAATTTGTCGGAATCTGAAGATTCTGGTTATGGTGATAACTAGACAGAGTATTTTATAAAAGACAGCCCAAGAGACGTAGATGTAAATGTATTGTTATTGTAAATATATTGTAAATTTTTTTGAAAAAAGTATAAATAGACTCGTTGTTGTGTATTTATTTAGTATCGTTTGATATTTTTTTGAGTAAACACATGATTATCTGTTCTGGAGAAGGTTTAATCAACAGCGCTATAAACAGGTTACCGTTTGAGCTGCATATTCCAGGTTATCAGTACTGCGGTCCTGGTACAAAGTTGAATGAGCGCTTAGCAAGAGGTGATCCTGGAATAAACGAATTGGATAAATTGTGTAAAGACCACGACATTGCATACTCCAAGTACCCCGACGATTTTCCAGTCAGACACCGAGCAGATAAAATTTTAGAAGAAGAGGTCTGGGGGAGAGTTAAGTCTAAAAACGCAAAGTTTGGGGAAAAAGCCGCAGCTTGGTTTGTGACAAATGCTATGAAAGCGAAGAGAAAAATGGGTATGGGCTTAAAAAAGAAAATAAGTTTCAAAGGCGGATTTTTGAAGAAAATACGATCCGCAGTAGACCGAGTTGGCTCCGACAACTTGAAAAAGCTGTTAGACGTTGGTATTCTAATTGGTAAAAAAATCATAAAAGGAGCCGGTGGGAAAAGCAAAATTAAAGTCCCACGTATTATACCCGTTCCACAGAAAGGAGGTTTTCTACCATTGATTCCGATATTCGCGGGACTAAGTGCTCTAGGGGCGCTAACAGGTGGTGCTGCGGGGATAGCTAAAGCAGTAAATAATGTCAAGACAGCCAACGAACAGCTTAAGGAGAGCGAACGACACATCAGATCTATGGAAGCCATTACCGTTGGGAAAAAAGGAAATGGAATGTTTCTAAAACCATACAAAAAAGGCACAGCATTATTCTTGAAACCGTAAAAACAGGGGCGTGGCATTTGTAAAAAAGTATCAAAAAACTAAGCAAGTTACCTCGAAGAGCTCTCACCGATGTAGATATAAGGAAACACGCATCTAACATTCCTCATTTTCGCAACGTCTTTTCTAGAGATCAGTTACAGAAGATTAGACCGCATGTCAACGAATGGGGTGTGATTAATTTGTATACCACCAAAGGTTCGGGTACACATTGGGCGGGGTACCGAAAACGCGGAAATAGTGTGTATTACTACGATTCGTTTGGGGACTTGAGACCGCCGGAAGAAGTAAAGAGATATTTTATAGGTTGTAAAATTTACTACAACAGTGTACCGGAGCAGACTTACAACACATACAAATGTGGACATTTAGTGTTAACGTTTCTTAGTGACAATGGCTAAAGCAGTGAGCGTGTTTGTGTATGGTAATGTCATATCGACAGGATCCATTTACCCACCAGTTAAATTGAAACAGGACGGTGAATATGCTTTGGGTCTAGTAGGACTGTACACTTGTAACACTGTGCAAAACATACATCTGGGAAACAACAACTTATACTTTAACGATCCAGAGCATCGCAGAATAACCATTGAACCTGGATCATACGAATTAGAAGAAATAAATGCATATATACAGGATGTTTGCAAAAAATGGTTCAGAAGCCGGACATCAACGAGAACATTGAAAAATATTTTAAACTGAGTGCCAACAATAATACATTAAAGTGTTCTATACGAAGCAGTATACCGAATGATTTTGGGGCAAACCGTAAAAAACAATATTGGAAGCATCTTGGGGTTTACCAACCGCAAATTGGCCGCAGATACCGTACATATCGCTAATCAGCAAGTGAACATAATATCGGTCTCAAACATTTTTGTGGAAACCAATATCACCAGCGGATCGTTCAGAAACAATTTTCTTACCCACAGCATATTCGAATTCAGTCTATCTGTACCACCCGGGTATAATCTGGAAAAGGAACCTAACCACGTCATATATTATCCGCTGAGCGTGACAGAAATTGATAATATTACAATCAGACTAGTCGATCATTTGGGTCAATTGGAAAACTTTTCACCGGAAACATACACCTGTGTGAGACTGGAAATAAAAAGTAGCTGAAAATGCCTATCGATTTTGTATATAAAGCACGCTACAACACCCCCAGACGATCAGAAGTGAATACGACGTCAAAGCGTCAAGTTGTCGAGAGACTTACAGCAGAAGAAATACGTTTCTTAAAATTGTTTGGGGTTAGAAGATATAAATGATGGGAGGCAGAAGTAAACGCAGCTTAGATCTCCACGGTGATGAAAACGTTAAACTTGGAAGGCTTAAATATGAGGACGTACCTAAATTGGATGTGTTTGGAAGTTATAAATTAGACGAAACCATAATAAAGGAAGATTATTATACATATCTTCCCTTTACATTGAATGCAGAAAACAACGATCGAATTTCAATTGAAATCCAGAGCAGTGATAACATCACATACCCCCATGAAAGTTTCATATTTATAAAGGGCACCTATAAACCTACGGAAACATTAAGAGAAGCGTCAACAACTGTAGACCCGATTAGAGCAGCAGAACCAGACCCTAAAGCTTACGAATTTACTAGAAATGCGCCATATTTTCTGTTTGAGGAAATTCAATACAAATTGGGTAATAATCAAATAATAGATGTCTGCAGAATCCCTGGAATTACAAGAACTATTAAAGGTTTAGTATCCATGGAAAAATCAGAAACAAAATCTATTACACATACCGGGTGGAAGCCCGATTCCATATTCCAAGATGGACGGTTTAGTTGTGCTATACCGCTAAAAACCATTTTTGGGTTTTTTGAAGATTACAAGAAAACTATCGTCAACATGCCTCAAGAGCTGATTTTAATCAGATCCAAGTCGGACGTAAATTGCTACAAGTCGATTGGAAACACAGTAACGTTTAAAATACTACGTATTTCATGGGAGGTTGAGCATATAAAATTAAGCGACTTTGCCAAGGCGTCGCTGCTTTCGGAAATGCAAAATCAATCATCTATAATGATTGTATTCAGAAAATGGGAACTACACGAATTACCGTCTCTAACACAATCAAAGTCGCAAGTATGGAGAATTAAAGTATCGAACGAAACAGAGAAGGCTCGGTGGATATTACTGGCGCTGCAAAATGGGAGAAGAATCTTTAGAGAAAGCAATTAGTGAAATACAAAAGGGTATAAGTGTTAACTCTGCAAATAGGTTATATGGTATACCCAGAAGAACGTTAAGCAGGTATTTGGATTTCCGTAAACCTCAAAAGAAGAATGGTGTTCCTAGACAGGAAAATGTGCGAAACATGGGTGATGCTATACAAGAAGTTAAAATACCTATACAGAATTATGATAACTATGCTATTGCTAGTGCAAAAGAGGATGGTAAACATGGACCTTTGTTCCCATCTAACATACGAGCTGTATTCGCGGGACCATCGAGTTGTGGGAAGACCAACGCTTTAATATCGCTGATCCTGCACGAGAACGGTCTTAGATTCCAAAATGTCTATGTATTTTCGAAAAGTTTATATCAACCGAAACACGAATTGTTAAGAAATGTTTTTACACCATTAAAAGAAGAAATTGGGTACCATGAGTTTGAAAATTACGATGATTTGATCGAACCTGGAGATACCAAAGAAGATTCAATTATGGTTTTCGATGATATACCTGTAAACGAGCAAAGTAAAATCACTCAATTTTTCTCGTTCGGCCGACATAAAGCAATAGATTCGTTCTATCTATGTCAAACTTACGCTAGCGCCTTAAAACATAGACTCAGAGATAACGCCAATGTAATTGCATTATGGAAACAGGATGACACAAACCTTCGCCATATCTTTTCATATCATATAAGTGGTGACATCACATATCCGAAATTTAAAGAAATGTGCTTACAGTGTTGGGGTGACTCAAAACATAATTTTATAACTATTGTGAAAGATTTTGATTTGGATAAGGGGCGGTATCGGAAGAATTTCGATGAGTATATAAATATTTGACATTATTCAAAAAAACAGTTAGTTCCCATCCAAAGTTTTATGATGACGGACGTTAACAATTTTATTGCGAATAAACGCAGTCTTCATCTTATGCAGGATGCTGTACGAAAAAAGTTTGTAGCGTACAAAAAGGCATCTCAGCAAAAATGCAAAGAGGTGCACAAACAATTAATCGATCCCTTGCAAATAACCGCTTCCCAGTTGCAATCGATCACCGAAAAAATTCCCATACCTACAACAAAGGTTAAAGTCGAAGACATGGACGTACCTATAAAGAAAATTGAGCAACTCGTTCCAGAAGAACCGTTCCATCTTTACTATGCGGATGTGTTAGCTAGAGACGAAGACGAAAATATTGACAAATCAATTTTGGAGTAAAGTATAATGTGGAAACCGATACATGGAGTTTGTGGAAAAGTGTATTGGTAATTAACCCGGTAACTAGCGATATAACGTTAAACAATGTGATATATCCAGGTACGAGGGGTTTATACAATCTGCTGGTTTACAAAGACATCAGCCCCGAAGATGGCGATTTCAATTTGCATGAAGATTTGCCGAATTACTTGGAAATGATCAAATCTGCGTCGATTTTGAGAAGAAAGTTTAACCCATTTGCGGTGCACGATTTGAGCAGATTCCCAACAAATAACAAAAAGTTTAACAAATATGTACAAAAATATCTCACAGAATTTCGGAGGAATCCCGAAAGAAAACAGCCAAAGAGAAGAAAACAGTCTAAGGGAGCGGGTTTAGGCTTTTCTAATCGGTTTTACAAAACTTTAAATTTAAAGCCGGTGCAATATGTCTACTGGAATAATGTACATGAACTTGTGGATCGGCTGAGATTGTTGAACGCATCCAACCGAGCTGGAAATACAAGCGAGGAAAACATTAACGAGATGGTGTCCATAATAGAAGAGTTGAGAGAAGAGAGTATAATACAGTGAGCTCAGTAAATAATTACACAGTTTTAAAATGCCTATCGATCGCTTCGGACGTTCGGAGCGTAAAGATGCTGATATTCGAAGCGGTCCTCCAGGTCGAGGATTTGTGCTAACGTTGGATGGTGATGGCTACGATATGCAGCAAAGAAGGTTAGTGAATTCATCAGACCCTAAAGAAGATAGTGATTGTGTTAATCAGAGGAGTACTATAGTATTCAAGTCTGGAGAAGAAACAATTAGTTTTCGTAAAAGAAGGTTAGTTGATGTAATGGATCCTAAAGACGATAGTGATTGTGTTAATAAGAAATCTCTAATCAAGCTTGTGAATCAAGCCTTTTCATACTGTCTAAAAAGTTCTGATGATATACAGCGTAAAGATAAAGCCTTCAATGCAAGAAACCAGCGTATCGCAATGCTTGCTCAACCAGTTGAGCCATCTGATGCAGTTAATAAACAATATGTAAATGAAAAATTGGATCAGCTTGTATCTGACTTTAAAACGTTTATACAGTTTTTTATTAATTTGACTGCAACTTCTGAGACAAATGAGAAGGAGCTCGGTCTTGCAATAGCATCGATTTACGAGGCGTCACCAGCAGCTATAAAAAACAAATACTACAAACCAAAGCTTCAGTTTATGTCAAAGGTGCAATTGGATAAAGATAACCCTATTAGTTTAGCAACAGGGTTAAGCAAAAATGAGTAAAGAAATCATCGTTAAGGAATTATTTAAACCTGCAAGAAAAAATTTTCAGCGTCGTCATACAAATCTGAAACATGTGAAACGTGATCTTATCCAATCGGACTTGTGCGAAATGCAGCCTTACTCGCGTGCGAACAATGGGTACAGATATATTGTAATAGCAGTGGACTGTTTCACAAAATATGCTTTAGCAGAACCTTTAAAAAATAAAACCGGATCAGAAGTCACAAATGCTATGAAAAAAATATTGGACAAAATGCTGCATGGAGAAAATAACATAAAAATCAATCTACAAACGGATTTTGGGAAAGAGTACTACAACCGCTGGTTTAAAAATCGTATGCAAAAATATAAGATAAACCATTACTCCACGTATTCCGCAATCAAAGCTAGCATGGTCGAGCGGTTGATTAGAACAATCAAAAACAAATTGTACAGAAGATTTTACTTGCAATGCAGTCATAAATGGGTGAATATTTTGCCTAAGGTTATAGAAGAATACAATAATACACCGCATCGAGCTATTAACATGACGCCTATGGAGGCAGAAGAACATACGGAAAGAATAAAACTTTACACCGCTAACAGCGTTTCTAAAAGTCGCAAGAAGTTGTATAAGGTTGGAGACATTGTGCGTATATCAAAATATAAAGCAGTTTTCGATCGAGGATTTCACCCAAACTGGAGTACAGAACTATTCAAAATTGTTAAAGTACAACAAACGAGACCGACAACCTATCTACTACAAGATTTGAAAGGTCGACCAATTCTAGGTGCTTTTTACGGCGATGAAATTCAGCTCACAGCAGCACCCGACACGTACTTAGTGGAAAAAGTTTTACGGAAACGGAAGCACGGGCGCGAATTATTAGTGTCGTTGTTGGGGGATGGTAAAAGTTGGATTAAGAAAACAGACTTGCTTTAGTATCATCCAGATAATTACCTGGATGAAAAAATCATAAAAGGAGGGAGTAAAGTCCCTTAACTGGATATATAGGAGAGATTTGCTTAGAACCCCATTCCCATCTGTGATTTGAAGCAGGAAGCATGTGTTTCATAATCGATTTACAAGGATATCAATACAAAATTAGTGATTTCTATTGCAAGGAGATTGCCATTTTGGATGTAGCGAATAATGTAATATGGCATGAGATACTGGACATGGCTGTGGAGTATAACACCCTAAATGATGATTTCAAAAAGCAAGTTCGGTGATTAAAGCAAAGAATCCATGGACTCAGCTGGGATGGGCAGTCCACAAGTGGATATACAAATGTAGGCGATTTGCTGAAAGAAGTCATACCTCCCGATGCTACTGTCTATGTTAAAGGCGAACAGAAAAGACAGTTACTATCAAAATATTTATCAAACAACATTTTAAACATGGAAAGTGTATTCTCACTTCCAAGGCTCAAAGAATTAAGAAGATTCGGTGATAGGTACAATCACTGTTTAAACCATTGTTTGAATAACTTAAACTGTTCTAAAAAAAATGTATTGCTATTGAGGTCTTTTGTTAATGTATTAAATTTTTAATAAAATATTTTGTGAGAAATGTTTTTTATTTATCTTAGCTAAAAGCATAGCTTTAAAATTCGAAAAATATATCTGTAAAACAGCGCATTACTTTGGAAAAATTAATGTTTTAAAATACAAATAAGAACCAATAACAGAATACATAATAATTGGTGTTTGCAAATAAATTCAGTTCTACTTTAATAATATTTTAATAATACTTACCCTTAAACCTTCCTTCAAAAACTTTTCACAAAAATAACTACACGAAACGACGGTTTAAAATTTCAACGGGCTTTACACAAAAGCGTGCGAAACTAATAGAATTTTTTCTAATTACACCGCGTTATATACGTTTTGAAAACCGTTAATTATATTACTAAATGACGTTTCTATTTTCCTTAAATACGTGCTGGTTACCTTGTGTTATTAATAATCTACAAGCAATTATATATCGATTTCAAATGTACGTCATTGAAACATATTCTCAAACATAATTAATAGAAAGTCCAAGAAAAGAAATTATATACAGCTTTCACATGTGATTCACAGGATCATAAAGAATCTAGAATATTTGCTGGATTACAAATGAATTAATGCTACATTGGAAGTTTCCGGAATTTGCATTTTAATGCTTCTACAGCGTCACGTAAGGTAATTTAGGTAATTGATGTAGGATATCAATATGTAATAAGACCCATTTACTTTCACTCTAATATTGTTTTATGATTATTATTGAACAGTACTTAATGTGGTTTATTACATTTTGATAATTCTGAAATTTAGGTAGTTAATGATGTCATACACAAAATTTCTAATTATTAGAATCTAAATCGGTACTATAAATTCACTAATTAACATGGTTGGTATCTAGCGAAGGTTGTAGAATCATTTTAAATTAAGACTGCATTTTTTCCGTTTATTATAGAAACATTATCTAGATTTTACAAACGAAAGTTTTCCGATGCTTAGGTAATTCTATTGATTGCATTCCTATACTTTCATGCTAAGATATATCAGATCTATAACTGTTTAAGGTATTGAAAAGGTTATATACAGGGCGAGTTGTTCAACCGTAAAATATCGATTTGAATGTAAATAGATTTAAATATATAGGTGTTTGTTAACAAATTTTGTACAAGTGTTGCATATTTTTCAAATCTTTTTAAAAGGAAAAGGCAGTATCCGCGGAAGCATTATCTGTAATTGCTACCGTTACCCCAATCGAGATCCTGATAGAAGAAGCGGTAATGTGTAAAGGACTTATTTCTAAAATCCCCACCGTTTAAGATTTTTGGTTAAAGCATATATCTTGGGTAGTGAAAAAGGTTTTAAAAATCGAGTTAAATATATAGATGAGCAAAAAAATTTAGAGGTTTGAGAGTTTAAAGGGGGTGGTCCAATTTTAAATCTGTTTGCAGATTCGGATTCTGCGTAAAATTCTAGACTAACAAGATGTATCGCATGGTTAAAAAAAATGTTTAAATGATATTAAATACTGGACTACCAATTGAATTGTGCGATGTGTTGCACTTTTGGTAACATTAAACCCATCTGATACCTCCTAAAGGTTATTGATTGCTCAAATACCATATTGTCATGAGAACTACTTTAGTAGAATCTATTTTTTCTTTCCAATAAGTATGAATGGGCAAAATTTTAGAAGCTTTCACTTTTCTCAAAATAAATCGACAATGAACTTCCATCTTATACCAATTAAATTTTACCAACAAGAAAATCAGCCGAAGATCTTTTTAACCGAAAATGTTCTTTAAATTCTTTGTCATCATACTTTGGAATAATATTTTCCACATATCCTTCTTGTCTGTGAAGGGTTCGTCTTTTTTAAAGAATATATTAGCTGAAGAATCAGAATCGGAGTGTGATTCTTCACTTGTAGAACTTGTTAAAAGATTGCTCTCAGATTCGTAGTAGTGTAAAAACTAAAATAATTAAATGTAATACAGAATAAATATCTTGATAATATAGAACTTACTTCTAGGATTTAATCGTTTCTCATTATTTTAAATATTCCAGTTTATTAAAAACACAAGTGCAACCAACCAAAAGAAAATTATATTTATAAGTTAAATAGTCAAATGTATGCTAAGTTGTGCGTTTTATTAAACGCAGAGGCTATCGGCACACTAATGTATGGATAAAAATAAAAATTAAGCGTACAGGAGATTTTCGTGACGTCATTAATGACGTACGCTCGTATTTACCAGGAAGGTGTTGGTTTGTTCTTCAGCTTATTGTTACTGGTTTTAGCTTTGTTTATGTATATTGACAAAGGTTGTAGTTTCTAACATATGTGTCAGGGTTACCGCCATAGCTTATTTTTCATAATCCGCATAAGAAATCACCAATATTATAAGCTGCTTATAATTCTTTGGTGTGTTGAGTTGAGCTACTGTTTCAAGTTCCAGTTGTTAACAGTAAATTTATTCATTATGAGTGCTGTTGATACTGATTTTTTTGTTGGACAATGCTTTAATAGCTTTGAAGAACTTAAGCGGCTGTTGCAAAAATATGAGGCAGAAAAATGTCAAAAGTTTACCATTGCGCTAGTCAATCTGTAGAATCGTTCACGAAATTTTTGAAGCGTAAAATTAATACAAATCTGAAGTACTACGAAGTGCAATATCAATGTGTTCATAGGGGTGGATTTAAACCTCGTGGCACAAGATTGAGAAAGACAAAGTATGTAGCTCTGCGTTATCTGTAATTCTCAAAACGAGTATTTTATGTATTTATTCAACTTGCAGAAAATACTTATAAATGACTGCCTACACTACTTTTTGGTGTTGTATCACATACTTTACAAAAAAATTAATATCTATTTTGTGAAAAGTATTGCTAGTACACAAATTCTGCATTTTTCTAAATGTTCATTTGTATTTTTAGGGTTCCGTACCTTATAGGGTATAACGGAACCTTTATAAGATCACTCTCGTGTCCGTCCGTCCGTCTGTCACAGAGGTTTTTCTCGAAAACTATGTAACGTAGAAATTTGAAATATGGTACTGCTAGGTTTTTATCGCGTGCACATATATCGTCAGTCATATAATAGAAAATAAAATATTTTTAGATTAAAATGGCGGGGGTTATTTGGTCAAAAGAAAAAAAGTTTTTATAAATATATCGTGTGAGGTATTATTTGAAAAAGGATTCTAAAAGGCTTCTAAACATTTTTTCTTATAATTTTCGGTCCAGTAGTCTTCATGATATAGCTCAAAATCTGCTACAAATGACCGTCCCCCCTGTTCTCCTACATTTCCAAAGCTAAAATTTTGATTTTAATAGGGACAGTAGCTATTGAGTCATAGATTATCGGAAAACTGCAGGTTTCTTTGACAGTATAATAGATGCTGGGAAAAATTTTTTAAACACAGTAATAGACAACGTATTTACTAATGTATCATGTACAAAGTGGGACAATATATTCATTTTTCAGTTATCACAATCAAATTTGGATAAGATTTAAATATACATAAAAAATAAAAACAGCTTGATTTGGTTTATTGATTGCTCACTGCAGTATTGGTACGGAACCCTGATAGTGCGAGCTCGACGTGCTCTTGCCTAACTTTTTTTATTGCAGTGCGTTGCGAGTGAATTGCTCAGCTTTAATTAAATTAAGAACAAGCAGTTGTGGTACAAAATTAGAAGCAAAAAAATTTCAGGACCTACACGAAGGTCACGATTTAACGAAGGTATTGCTTTGGAGATTACAATTTTATACAGAGAACTTGCATATCTATTTGTAGGAAGTATTTCCACTCTTGTGTCATAATAGAAAGTTGGATAAGGAAGATATTGTTGAAGTGAAAATTATTTGAATTAGGGGCTGATAAAAAGAAAGTTCAACACAAACTTTTTTTTAGAAACTTTAAAAAAACCCATATTGAAAGATCTCCATAACATTGCAACTGGTTTAAAAAAAACAAGATAATAGTTTGGAAAATGTTGTACAATTACTTTAAATTCTACTTTTATGTATTTCTATTTTAGATTGCAATGTCAATGCTCTATGCTCAGATTTGAACAAATTTAAAGGTCTTTATTTTTCAACTGAAACCATGGAACAAACAATGGAAGCCTGGCCCGAATTTAATGCTGTTGATAGCACTTAAAAGTTGATTGTTAACGGTTGCTCAGTATTTTTACTTCTAGTTGAAGATTCTAATGGTCATAGTGAAATTGTTGGTGTATGTATAGCAGCATCTGAAGATAAAGATACTGTAACTTCTTTCATAATTGTTTTCAATCAGAAAATACTACTGCATGTAACAAAATTAGATGTTTTATGGGGAATAAGGATTTTGTTGAGAGAGATGTAATTAAAGAACTTTTTCCGAGAGTTCCAACATATATATGTTTGTTTCATTCTATGAAGACATTTAGGAGAGAAATCACCGAAACAAATTGAACATGTCTAACCATCAAAGAGAGCTATCTCTAGAATATATTATAAAATTAATTTATGCTGGCAACGACTCTGAAGACAATGAGATTTACAAAGAATTTGTTAAAGTGGTTCCACCAGCAGAATCAAACTATTTTAACAACAATTGGTACAATATTAGAAGCGAGTGAACGGTATATAATATGACCAATTGCTTTTTGAATAATACAAATAGTCGCCTAGAGTCGATTAATAGTAAAATCAAGGCCGTACCCCAAAAAAATAATACAATATTGGAATTTGTTAAAGGATTTTTTGCGTATTTAGAATCACACAATTATGGTAGGGATCATTTTGTCGCTAAACATATACAAAAGCAACCTGTTTCATATTTTGAGGAAGACAGTTTTGAACATAAATATGAAATGTATTTGACACAGTATGCTTTTGGGTATGTTTTAAAACAAATTAATTTAGTTCGTTTTGTGTTCATTATTTCAAGTTAAGACTATATATATATATATATATATATATATATATATATATATATATATTGCCGTATATTTCGGGTAAAAGCCTCACCAACAAAAATACATTCGAAATTTTTATTAAATTTTTCAAAATCGCCATAAAATTCAAAAACAAGAAAAATAATATTTCTTACCCCGATTCCAGGTTCCTTGGTTGAATTGCTTTCTTCAACTGCTTCCGGCTAGCTCAGTTAGGCCTCCTCTTGGATACCTAGATTCACTCTCATACTTTCTATCGTTCACGCACACTCTCAATAAAACCACAAAATAATACAACAAACATACAATATCTATTTTCCACTATTTACAAATAAAACTTCAAAATTATATACATCTCAGTGGCAAGTTACACCTCAATAAATTGTATTTTGTAAAGTCCAGAATATTCACTAGAAAAATCAAACACATTGAATGTAACCTGAGTAAATGGGCTCTGAATAATACCTCATCTTTCTTTCTGTATTTATAATTGATTTCAATTAGGAAACTCTGGGGTATGGTGAGATCATGATAACCCAGTTATTTATGATTAATGTATGTTCTTTACTTGGCATATTCTTATTACAAACACAACAAAAACCCATGTACTCCTAACAAAAAAATATTTAAATTCCTGAGGAATGTTAATCGGCTTTATATACACCTTTATATTTCGATTTAAATACCACAATAAAAGTTAGTTCTACGTATTACTTTCAATACGTCAAATAATGTAAAATACCATCATAGTTCACTCTCACATGTCACACAATTTTCATAGTTTCATAGTTTATAACAACAACAATTTTTAAAGCGTTACCTGGAATTTCTTGAAGATCCCTGCTCCGTTGATGATGCCATTAAGTTGTTTTGTGGTACTGCTTTGCTCCCGCTTCCAGATATTAGTAGTTGAACCCCTTTAAGCTGTTGCTATGCTGTTCATACACGATACATCCAACTCCAAATCCAATTATTACTCTTCTTTGATAATTGTTTAATTTAATTCACGTTACATAACGTCACTACACGAGCTTGTTATACAAATATAAATTGCACCTTAATAAATTCTTAGACTCGGCACTATCCGCGTACAAATTATGAGGCTAACTGTACTATTTAATTTAAAATAATTTTCTATACTTACAAGCTCGTGGTAACTTTCGTACGTAGTCTGAAGCGATCAAAATACTAAGGGCTTTTATTATATTTTCAAAAAGTATTTATACCATTTACGATGCCACCTCTCGGCCGCATTTCACGCGAAGTCCTTCATTTACAATAATATTTCTTAAAATTTTGGGCTCAACCGATTTCTAAATCCCCAAAATTCAGCGCGTCGTTACGATATTTTCTGAAAATTAACATTCAATATTTCCGTGTTTTGTCTGATGTACAACTAACGATATCGACCAATAGTCTAGGCATTGACGTCTTACAAATCCGGCCTATATTAACGTTGACCCTTGCTTATGCATATTCTACGTCTCTTTCTAACCTTGTTTCAGTGGTAGAAATCGATATTCCTGTCCATCTGCTATCTAACCCCACGTGTACTTGCCTACGTGCTTTAAACAACCCCTCATTAGCGTTTAATACGAAACCATCCGACCGTTTGTACAATATACCTAGAATGTTAAATTTTATCTACACAAAATAAGTGGAACTTGACATTTACAAAACCTGCAGGTGTTCAATTTTGACGAACGTTTTAAATAACATTTCTAGGATTTCGCTCTTCGAAGTATTTTATATCCAACGGCTGTTTATGTGTTAGCAACGCATTTCACCTTGGTATTATTGATTTTTACACGCTCTTATGCATATTATACGTAAATAACCGTTCAATTAAACTCAATTATATTAATAAATTAATTGCATTGGCTTCTATAATTTATTTTCTTTGCAAACCTACTAAATTTTAATCATTATTTGTAAAATTTTGTTAATACTTGTTACTTAAAAATGAACTAACTGGAATAAATTTCGCACGTAATTTCTGGTTGTTTCCTTTATACAGGGTGTTTTGAAATTGCGTTGTTTATATTTACTTTTGACCCTTTAAAAATATATATATATATATATATATATATATATATATAAAGTAGAAATGAATTATTGGCAAGTGACTCAAATTCAGCCACGAGGGCATCCTGTCGACGCGTTTCGCCCTAATTGGGGCTCATCAGGACAGGAGTAGCAAAGTTGTAATATTTAATACAGACACCTTATGGGAAGTACAGCATCACCTAGCTCACAATTTGTGTCTTCGTGTCGTTTTACCTGACATCAAAGGTTGTATCAACAGTCGGCGCGGAAAAGATCCGACTCAACTGCCTTTTTCCATAGCCAAAAGTTATACTTTAAAAGAAAAGTAGGATTCATGAGTCTTAAATTAATATAGAGTAGAAATGAATTATTGGCAAGTGACTCAAATTCAGCCACGAGGGCATCCTGTCGACGCGTTTCGCCCTAATTGTGGCTCATCAGGACAGGATTAGCAAAGTTGTAAAATTTAATACAGACACCTTATGGGAAGTACAGCATCACCTAGCTCACAATTTGTGTCTTCGTGTCGTTTTACCTGACATCGCCCCAATTAGGGCAAAACGCGTCGACAGGATGCCTTCGTGGCTGAATTTGAGTCACTTGCCAATAATTCATTTCTACTTTATATTAATTTAAGACTCATTAATCCTACTTTTCTTATATATATATATATATATATATATATATTGTAAAGTAAATATCGGGTAGTAGTCAATTTGGGCGATTAGTAAACTTTTTTAATCAATTCAAGCTTTCGAAAAATTTATTTTCTTCATCAGGAAAACTATAATAAAAGGATTATAAAATTTCTTGGTACATAAATTGCTTACTTACGATTATACAGTCTATTTAATGAATAAGTGGAACATAACAGATATTAGAACACGCTGCCGAAATTGATAAAAACATTCCAAACACAATAACTAGCTTATATAATAATTAAAAAATTCAGTGGAAAAAAAATTAAATATTAGTAACAAAGTAATATAAAAGTTATTAATTTAAAATAATTTAGAAAATGTCAAAATATAAAATACTTTTGACATATAAATTATGTCATAAGCAAACATAGATAAAAATAATAATTAAATATAACGAGTCAATCTTGAAGTTAAAAAAAAAATGTTTAAGAGTAAAAGAAATAAGGCAAATAACTAGTTACTAAAAAATACGATCCTTGTTATTTTTCATTTTTTATTTTTTTTATAACAGAAATAAGATGCGAGTAGATACTATTAAGATTTTGAGTGTCAGTTTTTTTGTTGAGAGGGTGGTCTTGTAGCGCTATCGCTACCATTTCTAGGAAAATGCGTTTTCTGTAATGGCTTTCCCTGAACATGATTTTAGCATTTGCATAATTGATTGTGTGTCCAGTCTCAAGAGCATGGGA
Organism: Platerodrilus igneus; assembly: GCA_036346225.1. Classification (NCBI taxonomy): domain Eukaryota; kingdom Metazoa; phylum Arthropoda; class Insecta; order Coleoptera; family Lycidae; genus Platerodrilus; species Platerodrilus igneus. The sequence goes on along the minus strand of JARFIW010000472.1, from coordinate 2,473,689 downwards.
CACCAATGCGCAGGTTTTTGCGTATCTGTTAAAGTCACTTTTGTGGGAAGTGATTCTGGATGAAAGCCACCTAGAGGTGTGACCTATATATTGGCCATGACAATTCTTACACGGTATACGGTAAACAACTCCTGACTGTTGTAGTTGGGGGGTATGATCTTTTAATTTGGTGAAAAGCGTCTTTCTTAAAGTCAAGGTAGGTTTTTTGGTGAGAGATATCCCTTTGATATCTTTAAGAATATGACTGAATTTAGATGTGAGGTTGTCTATATATGGGAGAGGAATGAAAATTTTGGAATCGAATTAGCTGCGGAGTTGTGTTGTGTTTGAGAGTGGGTTGGTTAATGAGAGAAGGGTGTTGAAAAGCAATTTGTTGAGTAGTGAAATTGGGTAAGAATTTTGACGAAGAAGGTCTCTTAAAATAAGTAGGTTTTGTATTTCAGGGTTCGATGAGAAATTAGTTCTATTCTTCTTTTCAAGCTTAAAACGAGGTTTATTTTCATATTAATTGGATGAAAAGAATTATAATTGAGATATCTACCTGAAGAGCTAGGTTTCTTGTACCAATCAGTAATAAGATTATTATTATTATGGATGATGAGTATATCTATTTACTTTACAATATCAAATCTTTATAGTCGAAATCCACCTAAACTTTATTCTACTTATATATATATATATATATATATATATATATATATATATATATATATATAGATAAAAGTTCTTCTGGGACTATTAAAACCAGCATAGACAATTGTGAGTGCAAAAACTTTAAATCTATGCTTTTACCATGTAAACATATACTAGCTGTTAGAACTCTTAAGAATATTCCCAAATTTGATTGAAATTGAAACGTCTTTATTATTAAACTAAATATACATTATAGGATATAAAGTTTTGATACAAACTGCATCAAGCGCGATTAGGGCCATTAGGCCCTGTCTTACACCTAACTTGCAATCAGCTGTACTCTTGAATAAGGTAAAAAAATAAATAAATAATAAAAGAAATCACTACACACACGCACACACCCTCACACAAACGCACCCTACGCCCCACACATGCACACACAACACACACACACACACACACACACATGCACACACACTTCTCTCTCTCACACTTACAAACTCACGCACACACTCATCGAGCATCAGTTTATGAAAATGCACTTGCCTCTACACCTGAAAGTTTAAAAGATGTTCCTGCAAGAGTTTACGAAAACGTCGCACGGTCGGAGCCTGTCTAATATCAAGAGGAATAGTATTCCACAAGAGGGAACCGGAAACAAGAAAAGACAAATGGAATGTATGGGTATGGTGTATGGGGATAGATAGCAAGTCATCTCGCCTAGTGTTATAGCGCCGATTTGAAAGAAAAGAAAAATGTTGGCTTAGGTAGAACGGGTTGCGGTTAGAAATAAGTTTATAGACAAGCACTGCCAAATGAAGTTTTCGCCTATCGTTTAGTTTAAGCCACGACATTCTTGTGTAAAATGGGGTGACTCTTTCCCAATATTTTAGTTCGAAGATAAACCGTACACAACTATTTTGCGAGCGTTGTAGACGTAAACTTAAATTAGATGAAAGATTGGTATATAATGCATCGCAATAATCGAAATGTGGAAGAATTAATGATTGTACTAACTTGAACTTTAATTTAGTCGGTATAAACCGTTTTAGACGCTTAAGAGTATGCAGAGTAAATAGAACTTTTCTACACACGCTTGATACCTGATCTTTCCATCTGAGGTTTGGATCCAACAGGATACCTAGATTTTTAATTATAGGTGAAAAATGTATGTTTGAATTTCCAAGCATTAACATGGGAAGATCCACGGACTGAACTGATCTAATTAAATTTTGTGTTCCCAGAAGCAAAGCCTGGCATTTGGCCGGATTTATGGTTAATAAATTATTTTTACACCAATCGTCAACCATTGATAGATCATCATTAACTGCCTGGAACGCTTCAATTAATTCTGTTGGAGAAAAATGGAAATAAATCTGCACGTCATCTGCATAGCAGTGGTAACGACAAAATTTCAATGTTGTAGAAAAGTCTTGAATGTACAAGCTAAACAAAAGGGGACCTAGTACACTGCCTTGAGGTACGCCTGTAACAAGGTCAACAGATTGTGAGATGTGACCATTTTCATCTTTAACTTGCTGCGTGCGTTGTGATAAGTATGATTCTACCCAAGAGATTGCTGACTCTGAAAAATTATTTAGACATTTTAATTTAGTTAAAAGAATGTTAAAGTCAACACTGTTAAAGGCTGCACTGAAATCTAATAAAATCAGTAAAGTAAGTTTTTGACAATCCATGGCCTTTCTGACATCATTAGTTACCCGCAGAAGCGCAGTAGATGTACTATAATTCGCACGGAAACCCGATTGGTATTTGTCTAGTAATGTGTACTGTTTTAAAAATAACAACATTTGATCAAGTGCTAGGTATTCGGCGAATTTTGAAAGCGCTGGTAAAATGTTAATCGGACGCTAATCATCTGGATCTAAAGGGTTTGCTTTCTTTGGTAATGGCCTAACTATGGAGTGTTTCCATACTAATGGAAAACGGGCAGTGCTAAAAGATGTATTAATTATACTTGTTAAAGATTCTAGAGCAATTGGGCAGATTTGTGTAAGCATTGAGCTTGATATTTTATCAAAACCCAAAGCTTTTGATTTAATGCGCAGAACAGACTTGTGGACATCATCGGTCGACACTTCAGTAAACACAAATTGTGGAACCGAAGGGGGCGGTATACTGATTAAGCGTTTGATAGTATTCAGTTTAGCTGTATTGTCTTGCATGTTTAATCCAGAAAAATGTCGATTCAGGGTATCTACATGTATGCTGTAAGGCATCTGCAATAATGGTTTTCCTATACCAGCTTTCTTTAAAGCAGCCCAAGTCCTTCGGGAATCGGTATATGAAGCTATAGAATGATAATATTTTAATTTAGAGTTTCTGATCAACTGCTTGGTCCTATTACGTATACTTTTGTAACGGTCATAATTCAATGCAGTATTAATTTTCTTATAAAATGCAAGTGCACTGTCTCTCATTCGTCTCATTTCATTAATTAAAACCATTTGTGACCAAAGATGGACAAGAGAATATTATGTCAACACCCACCGATCTACGTCAAAGAATTTGACTGTTTCCATTAATAAAAATATTTGCGTCTCTCAAACGCCATTACAAAAAAACTGTTTGACATGGCACATAAAAAGCAGAAGATGCATGTAGTGACCAATTCTCTTTATCATTTACGAAGTAGTGCTAGTAATAGTTCATTTGAGTATCGTATAAATAAATAAATCGAGAAATTGAATTATATTGGAAGCAGGGAATCAAAGTATCTGCTGTAGGTATGAATGCTTAAAATGGACAAACTGATGAAGATATAATTCAATATCACGCAAATAGATTTCATCCAGAATGTATTGCCTTTATTTGTAACAGCAATATATTATGCTTTAAATATTTTTTAGCAATAAGCAAGATTGCAGTAATGTCACCTGATACATCAACAACTTTAGAGCTGCCATCAAAAGAATGTTTGGTAAAAAATCACAATTGTAAATCATTAATTTTAAATCCAGAAAGTAATATTTATCAGATAAAATACAATTAGTGCAATATGATTTTACTTATAGCAGCAAGTAGTGCAAAGTAGTTCTGCGTGCTATACAATTAATTCATTGCAGGAAGATGATATAGAAAATGAAATACAAAATTTTGTTATTGTAAATAAAGAAGGTAATACGATTTTTCAAATAATAATAATCTTAATCCAGACGTTTTCAATACAGACAGTGAAAATTCTAATGTGGCGGAAAACCAATTAAAGGAAACTGATACTGTTCTTTCTGACCTAATAATGCCAGTAATAATTAAAAAGAGGAGTCGTCCTAGTGTAGCTGATACAACAGTGATTGGTTTGAAGAAAAAAAGAAAGCTGTTCCAACACTTTTTGTAAAAATTAATGTTTCTAAAGCAGAAATTATTTTAAAATATTTTTTGGTAACAAATAATATAGAATGCTAAGTGCTATCTTACGTAAGGACTATTTAGTTACAGAAAATGATATAGAATTGAACCATGAATTCATAGATAATGCAGTTATAGGTATAAAACATTGCTGATTTGAATTGTATCTTTCATTGATTATTTTTTAAATAAACGTGTACAAATAGAAATGTTGTCCCCATATATGGAAAAGGATGCTTTTATAACGTTGCAACGTATTTTAGGAATAAAAATGGCAAATACTATTTGGAAGTGTTCCTCATGCCATGAACAAATTTCTACAGAAAGAAGAAGTATTTGTTGTGATTGCTGTCTGCAATGGCATCACTTTCGCTGTGTTGCATTGATTAGGGTATAGGCAAATCACTTTAAGAAGAACCCAACGTCATATGCCAGATTGCGCAAAAATGTAATAACAGTGGCGTAGTTGAGTTATTACAGTATAAACGGGAGATATGGCGTTAAGTAGTAAAAAAAATAAACATAACCAATTAAATTATAATTTAAAATTTTTAATATAATATCGCCATATAAGTTGTGTGCATCAATATCCCTAAAAAATACTGCTATAGCAAGGTTATTTTGTAAAATCCGATAAAGGAAATGATTGAATACCATGGCCTACTTAAGTGGTTTCTATCTCATTCTAGTGTTCTGCAAACACATCTGTTGAGTAACTTATTGTTTTATTAATGTTAATTGTTATATAAAAGATATTTTATATTAGTTAGATGGCGGTTTAAAACTGTCCGTCTGTGTATCAAGTAAAAATAAATAGTAATGAAATTTAAAACTTTTACAAGGTAATTTCCGATTGGTTGATCATAAAACTCTACGCCATTAAAACCTGAATACTGCCATCCCTAATTACATATAATGAACTGTTCCTAACCAATTTTTGCTTTGTGCGCATGATGACGTTGAGTTCTTCTTAAAGTGATTTGCCTATACCTAATAAATCTTCGTGGTTTTGCTACAATTGCATGCAGCTATGACATACGTGTTAGTTATGAATGATAAAATTAGATAACATTAATTTATTGGCATTTAAGTACCGTCTTAAAATTGAGGAGACTAGCCAAAAATTAAATATGTATGTCAAATATTTTACCAGATATTTGATTAGTGCTTGAGCTGAGAATTAATAGGAGTTTATATAGCCAATTTTTTTATGCCTCTCCTCTCCAATTAAAAAGCTCAAGATTCACCTACAATAAGTCATGTGTAGTGGCTGTACAAAATTGTAAAAAATCTAGCTGTTGAAAATTATAATAACAAAAAAAAAGTCGTTAACAGGAATTAACTCTGGTTTGCAGCGTCAAAGCCAGACATCGTAGCCAGTACGATACCCAGTGACACACATGGACAGTTCATTTTTAAAATATTTACTCCGAAAGTTTAATTACTTCATTTTAACACTGCATATATTTTGAAATTTAATTATGTAATCGAAATTATTTTGAATAAAATAATATAAGATTATTTTTATAAACAAAGGAATAGTATAAATTGTAGTATAACAGACGATTTGTACTATGGCTTTGTAAACATCAAGGTATGTAACCAATGACGTCATAACCTTTCTTGTGTAGTGAATTTTAATTTTTCACCGCATATTAGTGTGCCGATAGCCTCGGCGTTTATTAAATCGTTCGAGATGAAGTTAAATGAGGTTAGATTATTTTCTTAGCTAACCTAGCCTAAGTTGTAAATAGAACGTGCGTGTTTTTTTAATCTTCATATGGGTTTTTTATACCACAATAAGGATCGTATAAATGCAACTAATGGAGATATTTTAATGTTTAAATACTTAGTGAAATAACAGTTTACATGTTTATTCAGCACTACCAAAGAGAACTATTTTTGTCCATAACTATGCTGCTAGATCTCATATTGAAAGAGCATTAAATGCTATTTCTGTGACTTGTCTAAAAATATCAGGATGCATAGCAATATTTAATCATTGAAACATAATCGATGTGAATGTCCATCTTCGCAAAGAAGTAATTAACAGCATTATGCAGTCACATACTACCAAACGACTGCCATTTGCGTGCGATTTATGTAATTATTCCACTTCATATAAAAGTTATTTGCAATGCCATATACGTATCCATACTAATGAACGACCATTTGCATGTAATTTGTGTAGTTACTGTGCATCACATAAGAATACTCTACGCAGTCATATAAAAACACATACTAACGAACGACCATTTGTATGTAACTTTTGTAATTATGCTGCAATAAGTAAAGGTATTTTCCATCAGCATATAAAAATACATACAAACGAACGACCATTTGCTTGTAATTTTTGTAACTATGCCGCAATAAACAAAGGTAATTTACGTAAGCATATAAGAACACATACTAACGAACGACCTTTTGCGTGTAATTTATGTAATTATACTACATCACACAAAAGTCATTTACGTGAGCATATAAAGATACATACTAATGAACGACCATTTACATGTAACGTATGTAATTACGCCGCATCACAGAGAAGTAGTTTACGTAAACATATAAGAATACATACCAATGAACGACCATATGCGTGCAACTTGTGTAAGCATGCTGCATCACAGAATAGTAGTTTGCACAAGCATATAAAAACACATACTAACGTACGACCATTTGCATGTAACTTGTGCGATTATGCTGCATCACGGAGAAGCACTTTACAAAATCATATAAAAACACATACTAACGAACGACTATTTGCATGCAATTTATGTATTTATGCTGCATCACGGAAAGGTAGTTTACTTAGGCATATAAAAACACATACTAACGAACGACCATTTGCATGTAAGTTATGTATTTATTCTGCGTCAAATAAGAGTCATTTACATAGGCATATGAAAATCCATACCTACGAAAAACCATTTGCATGCAACTTATGTAATTATGCAGCATCACAGAAAAGTAGTTTACACAAGCATATAAGTACACACACTCACGAACGACCATTTGCATGTAACTTATGTATTTATTCTGCATCAAGCAGAAGCAGGTTACATGAGCATATAAAAACACACACTTACAAACGACCATTTGCATGTAACTTATGTAATTATTCTGCATTATGTAAAAGTACATTACATAACCATATGAGTACACATAATAACGATCGTCTATTTGCATGTAACTTGTGTAATTATGCTACATCATACAAAACTAATTTACGTAAGCATATAAGAACACATTCTAACCAATAAGCCTTTGTTTCTTACTTTGGTAATTAATTATTCTGCATCAAACGAAAGTAGTTAGTATGAACATAAAAGAATAGATACTAATAAACGACAATTCGTATGTATTTATGTAATTTTTTTTGCATTACTCAAAAGTAGTTTACGCAAAAATATAGGAACACATAATAAGAAGCGACCATTTCTTCCGATTTGTCACGACTCCACTTCAATGAAAAGTCATTTATTTTATACGGACACATGGTTATCTACCAACGGCTGTTTTCTTGCATCACAGAAAAATAGTTTATGAAAGCATACAGGAACGCATTTCAAGAATGAGTTGAGTAGTTTGCTGTATGAGTAAAGAACTATTGTCATGAAAAAATTTTTATGACCTGGAAAGTTGTTCTAAAAGCGATCCCCTCCATATAAGATTACTTTTCAGTTTAACATTGTTGAAGTGGATACTAGTAAAATGAATATGGAATTGCTAAAAGGGAATAGTAATTGGGCAGCATGAAAATATAGGATTGGTATATTGTTAAGAAGCATTTCAGGTGCTGTGTTGTTGTAGAAGGTAAATTAGTGATATCTTTATCTTTGTTTGAAAATGCAACTACAATACAAAATCACCAATATGAAAAGGATTATAATTTTCACAAAGACTGGCACTAATGCTTCATGCTTGTATTAACCATTAACGTGATTCCCCGTAACTTGTGTTGAAGCATTTTTTGCTTCTGTGCTGTATAGTTATATTTTTAGTTTTGCAGTTGTAGTATGTATGATATTTAATGTCGTCATGGTTATAAAAGTTACTGTTTAGTTATGCCACAAATACAAAATATGTAAAAATCTACAGTTTATTGTAACTTATAAAAAAAAAACAGGTTGACTAGGTTCACGTTAAGAGCTCATCCCAGTTACCTACCGTCTGCTGTAAAAGCGCGGGTTGGGGTGAGGTAGCATAGAGCGGGACGAAATGTCGAGATTGATTAGAAAAGGATATGAAGTTTAATACTCCGCCTACTTAGTTTAATAAGTGCCAGGGAGCACATATAGATGGTAGTGTTGTGGAACTTATTGGTCCAGTTATAAACCTCACAGATATTTTAATTATACATATTCTCTAACATTTATAACCAGTGAAAAACCTTTGAAATTCTGATATCTAATGTAAAAAATAATTCTTAGGGAACAATAAATTACAAGATTTAACATACATTTGCATTGTAATGTATTTTTTTTCCTAGTTACATTTAGTTCAATAAAATAAAAATAAAACAGCTGTATTTTAAAGTATTTAATTTGTGAATTATCATCCAATAAAAATTAATATATAATATTCGTAATAACGCATGGATTCTTGTATATCTATACTGTAAAGTTTGTTGCCAAGCGCTGTCGAGTTGTCAGTCGGCACTTCATTCTTAACGCTCGAAAGTGCAAGCCGCTTTTGCAGACGTGGTGAAGTCGAAATGGCCCTGTCGAAACACATGGCTTCTAACAAAGTTAGGAAAAAGTAGAGAATAATAAATTCTTACGGTCTGGAAGTCGAGCCTAACAGCGGTTGCGTGAGCACGATTTTTGATAAGCCTCGTTCCAAGTAGTTTAGTTGATCCCGACAGGCCTGAGAATATGGAACCCCCTAGGACATCATTTTAGACAGTTGGTATATATTAATACAATACATTATACTAATATTTTTCATCTTAGTGCAATATCTTAAGGACATATCTTCAATAACATTTTCGATAATAAACTAAAACAAATTTTTATGGCAGTAATTTAAAGCAAGGATTTATGGTTTCGTTCTATTCAATTTAATACGCAGTAAAGTAAACGTTCATTCTACATGGGATCTCGATATTTCAAACCGATGACTAATAGCACACACAGATATTACGCTGGAAATGTTCAATAGCTGACGTCAAGGTCTGGCACCTGCTGTATATTTTGATGCACGTGAGTGTTTATAACTTTTGATAGCTTTGAAATTATAGTAAATCATTATGAATTATCCAACTTTGATTATTTGAGTAACGAAAATATAAAGTAGTTTTTTTAAGAAGTCAGTAACATTAACGAATAAGTATCGTGTTGTACAGTTTGTTTGCACATGTACGCAAACCGTGTATGTTATGAAATTCTGAATGACAACTTATGTCAGACAAAAAAATATTGTAGATTCTGTTTTCCAATCTAGACGCCATATGCTGTCTTGGTTAATTTTACATTATGTTTAAAGACTTTCAGATCTTGTAAAGGCACTTTCATTGATATATGAAATTCGCGTGTTTATTGTAGAGTACAATTAAATTAGAATATTTGCATATTAAAATGTCTGCTCTTTGATAATCAATTTTTGTTGTAATGATCAAGGAAGTACTTCAATGATTAAAAGGAACTTATGTGTTATGAACAGTTAATAAATTATATGTTTATCTAATCAAATTTTATAGATATGATCTACTCATAGATCTTAATTTTGAATGTAAAGCTTCATTAGAATTATTATGAAAAAATTATGAGAATGATACAAACTTAAATATTGCAGTCACATGTATATAATCAGAAATTTATCCTAATAGAATTCCTTTTGTTTTTGAAAGACGTTTTATTATTCAACATTTAAAAAAATATTGCAAGTCCTCCTTAAATAAAAAGTGTGTGTAATGAAAATAAATTCCCTCAGTATATTTTAGATGCCTAAATTCTATTATTCTCTTTTTGGCAAATGTTTTTGAGGACACAAATGGTGTCCATGTTGTGCTTTTGTTTGTTCACAGGTAAAGCTGAGACATCTGTATGACATCTGGTGGTTGAGGTCTTGGTAAGTGTGTCTTAAAGAGTGAAATTCAAGCTTTATGGCTATGTTAGTGGTGTTAAGATAAGGTTTCCGCATTCCCCTTATACAAGCACAGTTAAATTATGTTGGTTATTGTGTTAAAAAATACGGTGGCGCTCATTAAATATATTTTTGGTCTTTTATTCACCCATGACCCAAGCTCATGATCTACCCAGAGCTAACACTCGACTAGCCGTTTACATCTTAAGAGTTTTTCTTTGTCTCAAGCCATTCTCCATCCGACATTACCTTGGGCTTAAAAGAAAAAGAAGAAATTCTCGACCTTGTGATATCAGATCAAGATTTAGAAAGTTAGGAGGTATGATTTATAGCTGATTGTCACGGGGATAAAGAACTATATAAAACCCAAAACAAAAATATATAGTACAGCATCGCACAGTTATTTTACAATTTCTAATATGCAATTGACAAAGCTTTTACATTAATTAGTTGGCCAATAAATGGAAAAAACAGAATAATGGTTTAAACGTATCTGTAATAAAAAAATGATTAGGTAAAGTGCCAAGTGGGTTTTGATTACAGTTTGTGAAAAGCTACAAATGTTGGTTTGGTTTCTTTTCTTATCACACCTTCGTTTCCTTTATCATTTTCTAACGACGAAATAATAAACAAAGTGTACTGAATCGGACACAGTAAACATTCCTCTAGTAGAATAAAAATGCATGTCTTGCATTTTTAAGTAGTCCAAAGTTTGTTTTGCTTTTATTTATTTACGTTTTGCACGCAGCTTGTCATATTTTGTTCCATCAAAATTGCGTATAGGAGTTTGTGAATGGTGAATTTGTACCATAATGAACAATGTATTAAAGAAGTTTCAGGGTAGAAAAACTTAACTATACATGGTGTGTAAATTCTAATTAACCGTAAGAATTTTTATCACTTTATTCCTTATTACTACACAAGCCTAAATATGAGCGAAATATTACTGGTGGTTTTCTAAATACGACCGTCTTACGCTAGTAATACCGTGGCTGCAATGACAAGTTAGTTTACTGTTAAAAATAGATATTATTAAAAAACACAAATTAGATATTATTATTAAAACATACAAATCACTTAACAGGCATATTAGAACAGTAAGCAATAGTTTTGGAACAACTGTTCTGTTATGCGTGTTAAGTGATTTGTGTTTTTTAATAATAATATCTATTTCTAACAGTAACCGAACATATCATTGCAGCCACGGCATTACTGGCGTGAGGCGGTCGTTTTTAAATTTATACCAAAGCATTAATTAAACTTCGGCATAAAAATTAAACAATTCTGTGTTTGTTCTTTTTTACAAATCTTACACTACACCCATTTTTTCACCATATTACAAGCCAGTTTTTCGTCAACTATATAGTATATTATTTCAAAATTTTTTGAAAAAATATAGAACACTATTGCAATGCAGTCTTTCATTATTATTTACCTCAAAACTGAGGGAATACTCATTACTTACTTCACTAAATAGGAAGCCTAACAAAAATTTATATAAATCCAAGATTATGAAGAACAACTTATTTTAATAATTGCTAAGGCCCTAAATATCTATAATGAAAGTTATAAATAGATTTGCGAGCAATTACAACTATAGTCGAAAACTCTCAATAGTATAGCGTTTCCTGTATGTTTGCTGTGTTTTGTTTTGTATAGCATGTATTCAAACCATTTCTGTTTTACAATCGTGTGTGACATGAAAATTCTGAATTTTTCCACGGCAGCACATTGCAGGTACATTTTTCTAAAAAATACTAGTATTTGATGTATTCGATAAATAAAGTGAATTGTAGTGTACAATTTTGATGCAAATTCATAAAAATTGTTCACACATTTGGGAAAGCTACTGGTTTTGTTTAAATCGCTGTATTATGAACAAAAAAAAATTTTTTTCAGTTAAAAAAAACCTAAAGACTTTCCCACACAGACAATTATTTAATAAGTAACTTTTATTAAAACTGTTTTTAATTTGGGTGCCTAATAGGAAAGAAATTTTGATCTTTAGAAATTTCAAGATGGCCGCTACTGTGATGAGCTCTTAATATAGAACACTTTCAGTTTGAATTAATATTAAAAAGAGTATAGATGAATTAGATTGTTTATTTTCTTCAATTAAAATTTGGAAGATATGTTTTCTGATGAGAAAGCAAGATTTACACACAACAATCTATTAATAAATCTCTAGAAGTTAAAAAATAAGTAAAAAATGTCCAAGACTCTGGATAACCTTGAATCGTTATATATATATATATATATATATATATATATATATATATTGTTGTGGATTTAAGGGTTAAATCAGTAACCATTTTTTAATGTTTACATTCTATTTAAATACCTTTCGCAGATTGTTTGTTGACATGATATATATATATATATATATATATATATATATATATATTGTTGTGGATTTAAGGGTTAAATCAGTGGGAAACAGTAAAATTTCAACAACCCTGTATATAGAAAAGAACAAATTAAGAAAATCAATAATCCCAAGGCAATTGTAGTTGTTGTAAAAGCAAACGTCAGTTTTATTAGATACGGAGAAATATAAAGTCTAGGAATTGTTATGCTAAACGTTCGATAATTAACCGAAACACCGGCGTTTTAAAATATTTTCAACCGTCAGTTTGGTATAAACATCTTAAAGGGAAAGGCACGATCGGTTATATACAACAGATAGAGACAGATATAAAAGCGTCGCGATTGAAAATGCACGTGCAGTATACACGTGGAGTTGAGATGAGATGTCATCAATATCGATTTTCTGTAACTCAAGTGGGATTTTGAACAAGACAGCTGACATGCATAAGACAGAGATAAATATAGTTTAGGCGGGGTTTGTGACATTATAATTTGAATTAGGGCCGCTATACTTGCGGCCACGTCCCCAATGCTCCACCCGGAGGTACTACATTGGGTTTAAACGCGAAAAATAGTCGTGCTCCTAATTTATTCTTACTTCATAGTTGATTCACCCTAAATAAAAACTAAATAAAAATCTAACAAACCTAAAAATCTAACAAACCTAACAAACTCTAACAATCTAACAAACCTAAAAATCTGACAAAAACTGGAACAAAAACAAAACAAAACTAAAAACAGGGTTGTAAATAATGGTATCCCTAGCGCTGACTTTCGAGTGTACCCGATCAACAAGCAAAAATGAGAGGGGGAGGGATCCGTAATACCGGATAGCAGACGCCGGTTCCGCTTACCAGTGCGACCTGAAGGGTCGTCTTAAAACTATCCAAATCTAGCTAACTAATTTAAATCCATCCCTAGCTTTCCTATCGTTCCCTAACTGATTTACATTATGATTACAATCTTTGCAATTCTGCTCGTCCTTCCCAAATATATACTGCAACCAAAATGGCGACAGAACGTCAAACAAAACAAATAAGCCACATAATACATGCTATATATAAATAAATATAAAGTGTAAATATAAAATATAAATAAATATAATTATGTAAATATATAAATAAATGTTTAATAAGCGTTAAGCATATAGCAGTGCACAAAATAGCGAAAGCATCACCCTATTTATCAGGTGCACTCGCACAAGCATTATGTCGGCTAGCGCTTTTACACACCAAACGTGCTTCTTAAATTATTTCAAAAACTACTAATTAATGTAAATCAATGCTTGTGCAGTACAGCCGCCACAATTTAAGTCTTACCTCGATAATAAAATTCTCCAGCATCCGAAGATCTGGTCGTCTGTAACTTACTTCTAAAGGTGGGACGGGGTGCACTGCTAAAGTCCTGGTGGGTATGCACTAAATGTTTTTGGGGGGGATCACAATCACTATCACTATCACTTCACTTTCAAGTCCTGGGGATGCGCGGTTGCACTCTGTTTTATTATCCTTGTTTACTTTATTGATTTAATTTAATGAGGGTTTATGATTTATTTGTTATTGTTTATTTGGTATTATTTATTCCCGATTTTCCGCACATAATTATGAAGATAGGCAGTGATTGTATTAATGGAGTGGGGGTTTCTCGTGCATATTGGACATTTTGGTATAATTATCTTTTTTTTTTTTTTTTTTTTTTTTAATATCAGGTTTTGGTTATGCTCGTATCCTTACTCACGCCAAGTCAATCTAAAATTTTCAATCCTCCCACCAACCCCACCGAATTTTTACACGCGGTCGTCATTGATTGTCTAATCTCGCGACCCTTCCCGCGAATTCTTTTAAGGCTGTCCAGAACGCCTTCTGGTTAACCACTTCCCGACTTCCTCTAGGCTCTTTGGCCATGCCAGACCTAGGATAGCTAGTTTGCTATCAGCCAACCCTCGATTTCCCGCCTCAAGCGGGCAGTCGAAGAGCACGTGCTCTGCGCTTTCCGCGCCCTCACCGCATTCGCAGCGGTCGCTATTGGTTAGACCGAACCTTTGTAAATACGCCTTCAGGGCGCCGTGCCCTGTTATCAACTGCACCATTTTGTGATCGAGCTTAACCTCGATCTTACCTCTGGCTTCTATGCTCGGTATGAATTTGTGGGTCAACCTGCCCGTGGCAGCGTTGTTCCACCTCTCTTCCCATTGTCGAATTGATTTTTCGCGCAGCTTTCTTTTGATTAAAGACCTCGGTATCGACGAATGTGATATTCGAAAGTCGCCCGTCGCGGCCTCTTTAGCTAATTCGTCAGCCCTATCGTTTCCTACGTTACCATTGTGCGACCTGACCCAACAGAACTTTAAACGTCGAAACTCTAGCGCCGTACGCGCTATCCTCCAGACGTCCGCTTGGAGATCTGTCAAGGTGTTCATGTTTGTTAAAGCCGTTAGCGCCGATTTACTATCACTGATTATATAATACTCGTCTCTGCCCGTATGGTTTATTACGTAATCGATAGCCTCTCGTATGGCTACCAATTCGCACTGGAAGATAGTGCACCAGTTCGCGAGTTTGGTTTGAAACCGAAACACCTCCCTTTCCTGCTTATACACGACAAACGCCGCGCCTGCTTGCCCATCGTCCATACGTGAACCGTCCGTATAAATTCTGATACCCATCGCGTCCTCATCACCTTCGACAAACTCGATCCCTCTAATATCAGCCGGGTGCCCTAACTCAGATACAACAATCTTTCTTGCAATTTCCTATTACCAAGATTAAGATCTTCGATAATTTCGCGCCCTTTTCCTATATTTATTAATCGTCTATCTCTAATCTCCCTAACGACATATTCGATAGGAGAGACCTACTGATCACCAGGACAGCCTCCGTGGAGGTGGTCCTGTACGCCCTCGCCGCTTTTACCGCGGTTATGCGTTGTACGCTCGTCAATTGACGCATCTCCCGGACTTTACAACCTTCTGCCCATACAGAAGCTGCGTACAGTATTGCCGGCTCAATTGCTCCGGCATAAACCGTCCTCAGCGATTCGCCCTGAAACCCCACTTTATTTTAGCCGCCGCCATCATTTTATTTGATATTTCGCCGCCCTTACTTTTTACGTATTGTACGTGCGCTTTCCAATTTAATTTATTGTCGATCTTGACGCCGAGGTAGGTAATACAATCTTTAAACGGGATTTTCTCCTCCTAGCTCTAACCTAGGAGGTCTCTGTCCTGGTTTCGTGCCGAAATAAAGCGCCTCTGACTTCGCCGTGTTAAATTTTAATTTTACCGCCTGCGACCATTCGTGTAATTTATTAAGCACCTCGTTCGGTTTTGTGCGCATATCCATTAACAATCTCGATCTTACAATTAAAAGTGTGTCATCTGCAAACCCAACGATTGAGCATCCTGCGGGCAACTTGACCCTAAAGATGCTCTCATACAACAACTTCAAAATGTGGGACCAGAACATGACCCTTGCGGGCATCCCTTTCCACCTCACGCGACAGAACTTCACCCGGAATTTCAACCTGTGCTAATCGCCCCGAGAAATAGCTCTTGACCAAAGACATCAAGTTTCGCGGACAACCCCTACGATCTAACTCGCAAACGATTAATGGCCACCAGGCAGCATCAAATGCTCCTGAAATGTCCAAAGCAACAACGACACAGTACTCTTTGGCATCTCTTGCCTGCTTAATTTCCCCGACAACGAACTCTAACGCGTCGATAGTCGACTTGCCCTCCACGAAACCAAACTGTCGGTTATTAAAACCGCCGCTGTCTCGCACTAGGTGTTCAACACGCGTAGTCATAACGCGATCTAAAACTTTCCCCAGCACCGGTAGCAAGCTAATTGGACGATAGCTGCCCGGATCTGACGCATCCGCCTTTTAGGTTTGGGTATAAATTTCACATTCTGGATTTTCCAGCAACGCGGAAAACGCCCTTTCTAAACAAAGATTAAACAACCCAACAAAGACACACGGGGCTAACAGGCACGCCTGCAGAGCTGCGTCTGAAGTGATTCCATCATGCCCCGGTGCCTTCTTAGGGTTCATCCTCCTAAGAGCCCTGACGACCTCGTGAACTAGGATTGCCTTATCGGCACCTGTTCCTTGCGCCTTTGCAGCTTCCCGACGTATTAAATCGTGCGACCCTTCATCCCCTCGGGATTATCCGATGGGAAAAATTTCTCTAGTAAATATTCCGCTGTGGTTTTAAAACCTTCCGTGTATTCGCCATTTGTTTTCTTTATATTACTGAGCGCGATTTTTTGTCGTTTTCCTCTAATTACGCGGTATGCGGTTCCCCAGGGTTCTTTCTCTGAGTTTTGCGTGCAGAATTCTTTAAATTTATTCGTTCGCGTTTCTTCTATTAATATTTTATATTCGCGGTAACTTTGATTATATTCTATTCTCCGTTGTTCTCTTATATCTCCCGAGGCGCGTTGATAGCGGCGCCTTAGGTTACGCGTTTCTGCCCGCTTGGTGGTTAGTTCCCGGGTCCACCAGGGTACGCTGTCTTTAAATGTTTTCTTTTCGGCATGGAATACGACGACGCGTCTACCACCGCGTCGTTTAATTTTTCGCGAGTGTTTCTACTTCGTCTGCCTCTCGGCAGTTAAATAGCTCATTTTCGAGCACAGGATACTTTCGCCAAATTTTTGTTTAAATCGCTCCCAATTTGCTTTTTATTACAGAACCGCGGAAATACAGTTAGCTGCTCGTTTGCACTTGTTTTGGTTTCAACGTCCCATGTTATTAATTTATGATCAGAGAGCGTTTCCTCGTCCGACCTTAATTTCCAATTACAAATCGTTTCTAACATTTCGTGCGAGACTGCAGTAATATCTATAAAACTGCTGCCTCTATGCGTCTCAAACGTAGGTAAATCATTAGTGTTTATCACACTAAGATCCCATTCCGTAAAAGATCAGCAACCTGCGAGCCTCTATCGTCTTCGATAGGGCTGCCCCATAGTGGCGACTTGGCATTAAAATCTCCCCAATGACTAGATTTTTATTTCTGCCGATTTTACGAATAATATTATCTACTTCATTTATCAAGTCTTCGGTTTGAGGATTTTCCCGCCGGGAATCGACCGGCGGGAGGTACACGCTTATTACATAGAACGCATTTTCCCTGATTTGATTTCGGCCGTCGTTACAAACTCGTTCGATAAATTATTTAATATAATTCCGGCGCACGTTCCATTATTTATTATTATCCCGCTACGCGGTCGTTCACTATTCGCGTTTAAGACGGTAACCCCCCTCCCAAAACCTGATATTTTGTGGCCATACAGGTGCGGTTCCTGTATAAACCCGATGTCGATATTATTTTCGATGAATAACTTTACGAAGTTATTTGTTGCCCTCTACCTTTCCGAGATTTAGTTGCGCGAATTTAATCTTCTTGCTTCTTACGGACTTTGTTTTATCTTCACAGTCCATAATCGATGTTTCGTGTGATTGCGTGCTTCAGACGTTGCATCGTGGGGCATCTACTCGACTTGGCGTCGTGGCGCGTATCGACCTTCGCGCCACCGCCAGTTCTGTCGTTTGCCCTAGCGCAAACCACACAGCAGGGGACTGCCTTCCGGCAATTCTTGAATTCATGCCCGACCTCGGCACAGTTACCGCACCACTGTACCTTCTCCTGCACTCCATCGATCGATGGCCGTACTCGTAGCACCGGTAACACTGGGTCATCGAGAAGTGGTCCCGGGCCCATACTCTTCGCCACCTGAGGTTAATAGCATCAGCTAATATACGTCTTCGAAGTGTGGGGTCACTTCGAAGACTACGTTGGCGAAGGGATCTCTAGGGCCCTTTCCGCCAAACCTGAACTTCTCTCTCAGGTGGTCTTCTAGCTTCAAATCGCCGAAACGGGGATTCTGGCTCGCAATCAACCGCACGAGCTCTTCAGCCTTCATCCCCGCTTCGGCCCCCGGAAGAACGACCCGTGGACGTTTCTTCTCGATGGTCTTCGCCACGAGTTCCTTGCAGTTCCCGCCGACCTTCAACTGCAGTTTCTTGGCGTCGTCGCGACCTGCGCACTCCACAACGACACCGCCCTGGCGCGTCCTACGAGCTCCGACAACAACAAACCCATCTCGAGCGGGATCGACCTTCTGCTTTAGGGTCGTCATCACGTCGTCCTTCTGGCCTGGCCTGGCGTCGACCCTTACAGCAAACGTAGGGGCAGATCCTGAAGCTGCAGCGGCGTAGGAGACCTTGCGCTGCACCGACGCACCCTGACTCTGGCCTCCTGAAACGACAGAATTCACCGCCGGACTTCCCCAACAACACTTGCTCTCCTGAACCATCTAAACAAAGACGCAGCGCCCTAACCATACCTATCAGTTGGTTCGTCACGTCACGGATATCATCCACGGCGTGCCGAACCATCTTCCTATCCTCCACGACGATAGTGGCGGAGGTCGTCGGCACCTTCCCATAGACGGCAGCGTGCGCCTTCCTCACCCTAAACTTTAAGAGTTCCAGCTCATCGAGGTCGCTAGCATTAACGCTACCGTTGCTGCTAGTCGACATCGTGCGCTGGGCTCTCGAAGTTGAGGGCAATTCTGGCGCCGCAACCACCACGGGAGGCCCGACTCCCCAGACACGACCGCCGCAGACGCAGGCTCCTTCCTACCTCCTGTACCTCCTCCTGAGTTTCTAACAAGAAGTCCTTTAGCACTACCTTAAGCTGTTTCCCCAACAGCGCCCTCCGCCACCGACCTAGCAGACTCCGACCGATCGCCCTCTTCCTCCTGGGCAGCGGCTCCTCATCGCGGTGGACCACCATGCTGACAAAACTAGCAATAAAATGACACCTAAAACGCAGCTCACAAAACGTCCTAACCGTTACGACGCTAAAGAACGACGCTAGAAGAACGCAAAACGTTGGTCCAATAAAAATGTTTTGTTTAAAGGTGAACCGTAAACAACCTTGTATTTATTAAAACTTCAACCGCCCAATTAAATATCAAATTTTAACAAAATACAACAAGCACTAAGCGTCAAAATAACAACTAGAATCAAATAAATTTCCTAACGCAATAAAAATATCTCGATTTAAAATGTACCGTAAAAACGCTATTTATTTATTTTAAATTTTAAACCGCCAAATCAAATTTAAATAAACTAATTACTTCAAAATATCTAATTTATAAATAAGAACACTTTATTTTTAAATGTGTAATTAACAAAATAAGGTCGAGCGCAATCGGAATGTGGTAACCGGAAATGACCTTTCACTTAATCGCTTGGTAACTAGCACAACCCGTAACTGTTACACCGCTTAATTACACCAAAATCGATTTTAAAGGAACTTTTAAATACGCGTGAACTTAAATTACGGAAAATTTATATTAAAATTGTTTTAAAATTTACAGTTTTGAGTTATTTATTTGATTTAAAAGGGCTTAGATTTTTGTTTTTGGTTATTATTTTATTATACGCGCACTATAAAAATTCACACACTTTTTGGTTGTTTTACCCGGTTTTTACTTGATTTAGGCGGATTTTATTTTAAATTTATTATTAAAATGCCTTTTAAGTTATTTCGAAATTGTTTTTGAGTATTAGTTGAGTAGACCTTTGTTTTATTAACCCGAAATTTATTTAGTTTATTTTAAAACGCGGATTTGATTTAAATTACAAAGAAGACGCGATTTATTTAGTTTTATTTAGTTTAAATTGTTTTAAAATTTTTATTTTACTGCCCTGTATTTAAAATTTGATGGCACACAATTATAAAAATAAAACACAATAAAAAGCAAAGCTTCAAATAAAATAATACAACAATAAATAATATAAACCCTAGATAAAAACTTACTGTTATTGCTGAAGCGGGAGCTCGGCAAAAACACGTCCGCTCGCTTCAAGCGGCAACTAGAAACTGGGGGTTTGTGACAACAGAGAATTTTATCATTGGTTAAAAACATACAGTTTTTCAAACGTATGTACACGCGACGATTGAAAGCGAATTTGAACCAAGGAGGGGCAGGAATTTTTCTGAGGTTCCACGTCAATATATATTACTCATATTTAGACCAGGGTAGAAAATTAAATAATCACATCAAATAATTTTAATCACCGTGTATAATGAATATTATTAAATAATACGCGTTATTAAAACCGTGAAGCATAAAAATTTATTAGTTTCAGTAAAAATAAGAGATTTAAATCATGTACAAGACGCTTTATATCAAAAGAAACAGTATTAAAAAGCTCTACGTGTAATTTAATTATTCCTAATAAAGAAACAAATGGAGATTACGTGCAAAATTTATATTAATTAACCCTATTTTAAGTAACCGGTATTAAACAAAGTGTACACATGATAATTAATATTTAATTTGTATTCGCTAAAAATGAAAGGATAGAAGTCAATTTTAATTGGAGTTAATTAAACCATTATTAATAATAAGCATAAAAGCCTGTGAAAATCCAAGATTAAAATACCAGAAAATAAAGCTCTGAGAATTAATATTATGTTTGAACACCTGCGTAGTTTAAATGTCACGTACGGCGAAAATTTTGTAGATAACAAATGGTTTCAAAGAATCTTGGAGAAACCGTGGCTTAATATTCGCGAGAAGGTGCGATACGGGGCTATTTAACCCAGATAGTCCACATGGACTGAAATAATCGATAATAAGGAATATCAATTTGCACTAATAAGAACAGGGTAGATAGAGACAGATAATAGGCGCAAGACCGAGACACATATAGTAAAAAGGCGTGAGTAGAGCAACGTCATGGGGTTGCGATTGGTTGAAAGTAAAAGGCAAAATTGAGAGGTAGAAATAACATTTCTGTATAAAATTTAATTAGGTATTCTCAGACGTTGCGTGCCGTGTGGAAATTTTCTGAGATTTAACTGAGGCGAGTGCAAAATTCGTAAAAAACCGACGCGCGGGCTACGGAATGGGAACATAGAATGACGAAATTCTAGAAACTGGCCGTTTTGGGGAACAGACCGACAGACAGGCTTACCGCTATATATACGGAGGTGAATATGAAGAAGCTCTCTTACATCCGCGACTTGATTCAATACGTTAAACAGTGCATTTTAGTTTGATAGAATAATTTAAAGTTTGCTCGTATATTTTGGTGATTTTAAACAGTTTGTTATTTACGTGCTAACATGAATGTACTTGAGTGCACTTAGGATACAAGGTAATAAAATTTAGTATCACTGTACCAATTAGTAAAATTTACAACGACAAATGAATACCCATTAGTAGGCAGTTTTGGCGTATATTGGTGAAAGAAGTATGAATTTCTTCGCTATTTTTCGGGGGTGTTAATGATTAAATGGTTCATAAATGTGTCTGGATCCACAAAACAAGGGTCAGATATACACAGATGAGTTCTGGAAAAGCCCAGAAACAACTTTAAATAAATGGTGATGGAGAAAATTTGAAAAGCGTTGAGAATCAGAAGCTGTAAATATAACCCAGTTGGAATGGTGTGATTAACAAAAGGGACGATGTACATTGAAGCTACGAGTGCAGTAACCTTCAGGTAATTTATACTATTTTGTTTGAACTTTGATATTTTTGTGTGTGTTGAATTACTTTATAATTGATTTACTTTAAATGGACATTAGTGAAATTGTACTAACCATAAAATTTTAATGTTAAGGTGAAATTTGCTTGTTTAAGTAGAAAGGGTATTTAGTATTGATGTTCTGGATTATGATGAAAATTTGGGTATGTCTTTGAGCTCAATTAGACGAACCTGGTTAATTAACGTAAAGGGTGGTAGATGCTCCTTTGTACTCTGCATATATTGTTATAGTAATTAGTAGGCATCCTACAAGGACTTTAATTCTGGATGCACATTAAAATGATAATAAATTTAATTTTGAAATTTTCCGATATTAAAATTTATGCTGAATATTAATTTTGAAATTTTAATGTATTGTGAATATTGATGTAAATAGAGTTGACGTTGATGTTTGTGGTAGGAATGTGTTTGTTTTTTTATGTATGAGGATGAAAGCTATCTGGGGGATCAGCCGAGGCGATTAACAGAAGAAAGTCAATGGACCAACACAGTTAAAGTAATGAATAGCTTTTTGTAGGTTTCACAGCAATATATATATATATATATATATATATTCTTATGCTGCCCCCCCCACACTCCTTTCTTTGTCGTCGCGCGCCTTTTCTTATTAATTTAATGATTTTATACGATGTGCAAATACTTATTTCACGCCACGTATTTTAGCAACGTTTGGTTGGTTAATTAAATCAAAATTGTTTTTAATATGCCTCGACTATATGAACTCTTTCTTCTCAAGGTGTCCACCTACTTACCGTGGGTTCAGTGGTAAGTAGATGTGCAATGCCCAACCAAACTGCACAATCTTTTGTTTTAGTACCTTTTTAGAATTTACTTGTGTATATGCCAAATATTATGTGATCCACGTAGCCTTGTGCCAAATTAATTAATACCACAAAATTTATGACTTTGACGTTATAATACACCGTACTCACCTGGATTATACGTCGTTATACGCCTCTCTTAATGTTGGCTCATAATCCTGTTCGCCGTATGCGCCTTCACAAAGGTTTCACTATCACTTTGAACTGCCGCCTAGCCTCCAGGTATCTTTTCTTTAATTTTGTTGCGCCCAGATCTAAAATAAATATAACCCGAATTTAGAATTTAGAATACCCTTTTTATTTACTTCCCCTGCGCTAATTCTTCCGTAGTAATTTTTTCTTTGACTTTCACACTTCCACTCGCTACTCGTACGCTGCCTTCCAATTTTGCTCCTCTCGTTCTAAATCAATCCAAATCTATCCTCGTTCCTGTTAACCATTCAATCCAAATCTATCCTCGTTCCTATTTACCCCTCAATCCAAATCTATCTTCGTTCCTGTTTACCACTCAATGCCCCGCTACACATAAATCCATATCCAAATCAATCCTTATATTCTTCACTCTTATGTTTCTCACTCGATGCCTTCTACCTATATAATCTCGTTCCAATTCAAACTTATCTTCCGCCGGTTCGCTGTCGCACTAATTCCAATATTCACTTTTATTCGTCGCCGCTATTAATTCTTTATACACTGATGCTTCTCTCTACTTCTTCTTTATAAATCAAACTCTTATAATTCAAACACATTTATTTAATCTTCCAAAAATATGAACAATTTAGCGCAGTTTCATAAAACACGTCTTTACACAAAAATAATTCGAAATCGATTCCCTTTGTTTACTATCCTAGGTGATAATTACAACACTTTCTTCCTACTCTATTACATATTATATAAAATAAAACCATCCAATAACATTTTATCACTGAGTTTGTGTCACAAATACCCTAAATTTTGTCTTTAGCACTTTCCTATTTTATACATAATATTCTATCATTGGTCCTAAATATTTCACAACCCTTCAATCATATTTGAGACTGCTATTACTTATAATTTTGAGATTACATGTTTGTCCAAAAGTTGATTCTAGTAAAATAAAAGCCAAAATAATTCACATATGAACCTGGATATACGTGGTTAATAGTGTACATCCATAGACGCATCCGGTTTTCGGTTGGCAAATGTACGTTCAATGGCCTATTAAACTATAACTCAGTATAAAACCTTGAGCACTGTGTATTTTATCACGTCATCAAGTCATTAAAATTTACATCTTGGCACTTACATTTCAACTAACATTTTAAATACTTTAACGTATGTAAAGTACGGCAAACATACATTTTAAAATTACGGGATCTGATATATGGATTATTTTATTTGGCATACACTACCTTCTACACAAAACCACCCTTAGAACTCTTGTAGCTCATACTGACATTACAATATATATAGTTTACAAGTTGGAAGACGTTCTGTTACTGCTTGTTCAGCGCCTTTTTGAGTCTTTGCTGGTATCTTATCTGTAAGGTGCCGGGCCTTACTATTTTTCAGACCCACTAATGCTAATTCAAACTCATCTCTAAGTATAGGATATCCCACGTCGTTCTTTTCATTGTCTGATTCCTGTTCTAATACTGTTTGTTCCTCCTCTGCATATAAATTCCCTAGATATTCTTGCCATACAATCATTTTCTCTAAATTCTCTATAATTACGTTTCCTCTCGCGTCCATTATATTTTTGCTTTATGGTTTTATATCTCTAAAATACATTATAATTAGTTTGTATGTTTTGTCTGTCTTTACTATTTCCATATTAGTTTGTACCTCTTTGCACTTATCATCAATCCATTGTTCTTTAGCTTTCCTGCATTTACAAATAATTTCCTATTTTATGGCTTTACATCTCTGTTTTCCTGTTTCGTCTGATTTATTTTTATATTTTTGTCTTTCTTCTATTAGATTCAGGATATCTTTGTTACCCATCGTTTCTTATTTTCCTTTTGTGTATACCCCAGAATACTTCTGGCCGCCATGTCTAAGCTGGATTTAATGTTATTCCATTCTGTTTCTACTTACTTAGCATCAGGAATTTTCTTGATATGTTTCAGCAATTTATTTAACTTTTTTTCAAATCTTTCGTGGATACCTATATCTTTTATTTCTCAAAGTCTAAGTGCCTTTTTCTATTCCTTTCCTTTCGAATTTTTAAATATTAGAGCGGTCTTTATAATTACGATGTTGTGGTCAGTGTACATCTGCTTCTGGGTAGCTTCTACAGTCTTTTGTTTGGTTTCTAAACCGTTGTTTAATAAGAATGCAATCTATTTGATATCTTTCTAAATCCCATGGCATCTTCCACGTGTATCGTCTTCTAGCATGATGTTGAAATAATGTGTTTGTGATGGTTAAATTGTTTTTGTCGTAAAATTCTACCAAACTATTTCCCCTGTCGCTTGTGATGCCTAAACCAAATAAACCTACTACCGCTCCTTCCGACCCTCACCTACCACTGCATTAAAATTCACCATAATTATCAAATTTTCATGTTTGTTTACGTATCTTAGTATGCCTTCAATATCTTTGTAGATCGCTTCTACTTCTTCCTCACTGTAGCTAGAGATGGGCAGGTATACTTGTATTATTAATGCATTTACTGGTTTAGATTCTAATCTAGCCATGAGAACTTTTTCGTTCTTTGGAAGGAATTTTCTACACAGTAATTTTTTTTTCGCATAATTATCTCCACACCAGAATTTGCTTCATCTGATCGTGTATGAATTACCCTATAGTCCCCACTTCACTTCTGACATTCCACGCTCCGACTCGCAAAATGTTCGCAATTTTTTTTCTAAATTTTTCGATCACATCTTCCGAAGAAGTCCCCTCCCGGAGATCCGAATGGCGGACTATTTTACCGGCGGCTCGGTGTTGTAGTTGGTATGCGTGTGATTACTATGCCCGAGGTCCTGGGTTTAAATTCCGACATGGTCCGCTTGAAAAATGTTAGGCGAGCATTTTTCACAAAAATACGCCCTCATTCGGATGAGAGGTAAAATGGAGGTTCCGTGTGTGTATTGTCACGCACGATAAATATCCCTACCTTGCTTGCAACAGCAAAGGTCCGGCAAAATTCAAAATTTCCAGGTAAAAAACGTAGCTTCCTGGCCAATGTAGTACCTTCGGGTGGAACATTGGAAAAAAATCAAATGGAGGCCAGTCGTTCTAATTAGTTTGTATGCTTCGTCTGCCTTTGGTATTTCCATGTTAGTTAGTACCTCTTTTCATCAATCCATCGTTCTTTAGCTTTTTTACATTTCCGAATAATTTTCCATTTTATGGCTTTGTATCTCTGTTTTTTTGTTTCGTCTGATCAATTTTTGTATTTCCGTCTTTCTTCTATTAAATTCAGGATAACCTTTGTTATCCATGCTTTCCTTTTTTTTTGTGCATACCCCAAAATATCTCTGGCCGCTGGATTTAAAGTTATTCATTTTGTAGTATCAAAAATATTTCCCAATATTTTTTAGCAATTCATTTGACTTTTTCAAATCTTCCGTAAATATCTTTATTTTTAGTTTCTCAAGGTCAAAATACCTTTTTCTGTTCTTTTTTTTCAAATTTTTAAATTTAAGAGCGGCTTTCATAACTACGATGTTGTGGTCAGTGTCTTGCTTCTGGGTAGCTTCTACAGTCTTTTACTTGATTCCTAAGCCGTTGTCTAACAAGAGTGTAATCTATTTGATATCTTTCTATATCCCATGGCATCTTCCGCGTGTATCGTCTTCTAGCATGATGTTGAAATAATGTGTTTGCGATGGTTAAGTTGTTTTTGTCGCAAAATTCTATCAACCTATTTCCCCTTGTCGTTTCTCGTGTCTAAACCAAATAAACTTACCAACGCTCCTTCCCTACTCTCACCTACCATTGCATTAAAATCCCTCGTAATTAATAAGTTTTCATATTCTTTTACACATCTTAGTATGTCTTCGATTCTTTGTAAATCGCTTATACCTCTTCCTCACTATGGCTAGAAGTGAGCAAGTATACTTGTATTATTACTGTATTTATCGGTTTAGATTCTAATCTAACCATGAGTACTCTTTTGTTCTTTTGCAAGTAGTTTTCTATACAGTTCACTATCTTTCTTCGCATAACTGTTCCTACGCCAGAATTTCCTTCCTCTGATCCTGTATGAATTACCCTAAAGTATCCACTCCAAAAATTTCCCACTTCTGGTCACCGGACTTCGTTGATCCCGACTATGTTTAGTGTTAACTTATTCATTTAAATTTTTAAGTTCTCTAGCATATCTACTTGCCTCACACTTCTGACATTCCACGCTTCGACTCGCAGAATGTTCCAATCACATCCTCCGAAGTAGTTTCCTCCCTGAGATCCGAATGGGGGACTATTATACCTCTGAAATCTTTTACCCCAAAGGATGGCATCATCTCAAATACAATTTAAGTACGCTGTGTACTAGGGAGGTCATGTGGTGGTTTGCCGTTCGCTTAGACTGCCATACTGACCCCTATGGTCTTTGCCAATCTATTTGCCGAAAGAGCCGCTGCCCTCTTTCAGGGACCTGTCTTATTCTGGTTCCTCGTTAAAGACCCTACTACTTGGGTTGAACCTGTAGTTTGGCTCTTTAGGTCACTGGAACGCGGAAGTCATTCCAGCCGTTCTAGTAATCTAGAACTTCTTCAAGGTGCAGGTCCATTCGGAATGGTGAGTAAACCTAATGAGTAGAATTTGTTAAGAATAAAATACTCAATAATTTCTATTTGAAATATTTTTCTTCAAAATTTACATTTAATATTGAACTGCAATTGCAAACTTAATTCGGTATAATTCAAAACGAGACATACGGTATAAATAATTACTTAGAGTTTTATAAGTATTTATGCTATTTTGACTTCTGTACAAATTTTTAGTAATGCATAACTAAATGAATTGAATTCTATTTTTTTTATTGTGTTTTATATTATTTTACACTATGAAATTCTAAGGTTATGTGCTACGTACATTGACGTAACCTATAAAAAAAACCAAAGCAAAAAAAAGTATTACCGGGCTCAAACGGTGAATGGGCGGGGTTTTATACCTATAGACAAATTAAAGAGAAACCTGAAATAAATAAAGAGAAATTTATATGCACTCACTCATTCGCACACAATCACACTCAGAACAAAACATACAAAGGAAAAAAAGGGTACTTATAATTGAACAAAATATTTACAGAACACAGTATTTCCAAACCCAACAAAAACATCAATGTTCCCAATTTACATATACATCATGCGAAACCCCCAAAGAGCCAAAAAAAATTACTCGTGAAAATGGGGAGCTGTAGTTTTTAGGTCTGACATTATTTAGTAAAAAAAGAACCAAACGCAACCCTAAAAACCACAGCTCTAGATCATCGTAAATATAAACTTAACCTATAGTTACAAATATAATGGCAACAACGATTTCACACATGCCAGCAAGTCTTTAAACCATTTTTACGTTAACTAGTAGTGAATTCTTAGTTATTTAAAAACAAATAGTACTGCATTAATATAATGCCAATAAATACCATAATAGGGCAATAATTTTGGTGTAGATCAATTAAATTTAAAAATGCATGATACTTGAACGATAAAATCCCAGGCGATCTGGTTCTAAAGTAAGTAGCGACAGAAAACAAAAAAAAACTCACCCTCGAGTTGCTGACGTCGGGGTTGAGTCAGTTCACGTCGGCGAGTAAGTGGGCCAACGCCCGGAAAGAACGCGTTTGGCCTCCCATTACAACGAGAAGCGGCAACTCAAGGGATTAGCGTATCCCCCGCAGAAAGCTAGAATAATTACGAACAATCAATTAAATTATTGAAGCCGAAAAGTAGTTATAGTTAAGGTAAATGTAAATTAAATAATACAATGTACACGCCATCCCTTTAACGCCTTAATAAACTACACAACGATTAGTTACGTTATTACCGACATGCTGTCTGTCCTTTCCAACATAAACACATTGTTTATGCTCTTCGCTTCAGTTACCTACAAGTGTGCGTGCGTTGTCGTTTTGTGTAGTTCAACGTGGTGTCTGTGTGCTGCAAGATGTTTACCACAACCAGTTGACCATAACAAAAGCTACCACAACACTGCAACCAGGTAAGGTGTATAAGGGTGGCTCTGACTTTTAATATTTAAACGTATAGTAACAACACGCGGTAAAATTACAGTCCACTTTATCTCCGCACTGAAGCTGTCATAATGTTTATTATTACACTATTGGTTATTAAGATTTATATCCCTTTGCCTGCTCCACTACTCTAGGTATGTAATTAAAACTGTCAATGCATGTATGTAAGAAGTTTTGAAAATCTATTTGTTTTAATAGGGTTCTCTTTTTCATAATATCCCAGAATTGTCTGACTTTTCCAGGTTTTCCTTGTGTAAAATTGCGGTAAATTTCGAATAGCTTTGTGGTAAAGAAAAGTGGACATGTATACGACAGAAAAATGATTATTAACAATTAACATATAATTAATGGTTTTAACTAGATCAAACAATTACTTCAAGCACTCACCAGGTTGTGTTCGCATCCGTGCCAACGAAAAATCGATGTCAAATCTACTCTTTTTTGCGGGTGTAGCAAAGCACATTTATTTTTATAGCGGTGTTCTGAAGGAAAGCGGTTCTTCTAATTAATTTGTTCTATGTAGAACATGTAAGCAGTGATACGGCCTCCTAGAACGACAAATCGATACTCTAACTTGCTTCGTGTGTTTTCCAGTTAATACTACAATGTTCTTGCACATGCGGATAACAAAGTTTATTACTCGCAGTACTTGTTGGCGCGTGCTTGAAGTAAAACATGGAAATTTACTCTAACAAATTTAAATATACCGAAGCGGACGTAAATAATAAACAAACTCAACGGAAAATAAATTTAGCTGTAAATTATTTACAATAAACGGAACACCCTGACCTTGTTAAAAATTTTTCCAGCTTCAATATTAATCTATGAAAATACGATTTCGTGGAAATTTCATTAAAATCAATGAAATGTTTGGCTTCTAAAAGTAAATATAATACGAAAAGCTAAACTAACTAATAATAGTTAAAACATCATAACAAACAATTTGTATAATATAAGTATTATACAAATAAGTTTGTATTCAAATCGTCCAACTAGAGAACACAATATATTTACTGTATACAAGTGCACTAGGTATTTGTTACGTTCATTTTCGTAAATAATTAATTAGTGTATATACAATAATTTTTATCTTAAATTCCTTTGGCGTTCAACACAAAAATTAATTCCCTTAATTAAAAATAACCCTTTCGTGTATTAAAATTTGGATGGTAATTAATAATAAATATCCTTTCTAAGAATTTCGTCCCGTGGAATTTACGCCTTAATTAGATAGACGACTTTCCAAGTATTTTAATAATTAAATGCTGGTGTGTTTTCCCTTGTTAAAAAATTCCGCAAATTTATTTTAATAAAACTAGGGTTTTCCTGGTTTATTTTCTTACTTTGGTGCTTTAACAAATGTTTGAATAGCCACAAGAAAACACGTTCTATTTGGCTTCGTTCGTTATTTTTATGTGAATTTCCGGCACGCATTATTTAGCGCGGTGAGGATATGGAGTTTATATAAAACAATACTTCTTTGGCTGCAATAAATTAATTTATGGTTTGTAATTATTCTAGCTTCCTGCGGGGGACACGTTAATCCCTTGAGCTTCTTCCGGAAATGCGAAGTCAAATGCGCTCTGCCTGGACGTAAGCTTTCCTGTCCGCTGACGCAGATCAGCGACTGGTTCCACCCCGATGCGAGTGACGCGAGGGTGAGTCCTTTTTTTTGTTGTTTTCTTGGTATGCGCGATTCTGACTTCGGAACCAGGACGCCTGGGGTTTTACTATTAAAATATGGCCTCTCTAAATTTAATTCCTTATGAAAATTATTAAACTATTTTGGCATTTACTGTTCTTTAGTTACTACCTTACTATCTGTTGTTACTAAATTTCTAAAAATATATTACATGTTTGTAAAGTTAGGCTAAGTGTATATTTACGACATTCTAGAGCTGTGGTTTTTAGGGTTGCGTTTGGTTCTTTTATTTTCTTCTAGTTACTGTCAGGGGGAGTTGCCTAAAAA
Source organism: Platerodrilus igneus (assembly GCA_036346225.1). Lineage (NCBI taxonomy): Eukaryota > Metazoa > Arthropoda > Insecta > Coleoptera > Lycidae > Platerodrilus > Platerodrilus igneus. Next base: position 2,442,687 of record JARFIW010000472.1, on the reverse strand, counting down.
CTACATTATAATTTGAATAAGGGCCGCTATACTTGGGGCCACGTCCCCAATGCTCTACCCGGAGGTACTACATTGGGTTTAAACGCAAAAAATAATCGTGCTTCTAATTAATTCTAACTTCATAATTAATCCACCCTAAATAAAATTCTAAATAAAAACCTAGCAAACCTAAAATCTAACAAACCTAACAAACTCTAACAATCTAACAAACCTAAAAATCTGACAAACTGAAACAAAAACTAAAAACAAAAACTAAAAACAAGGTTGTAAATAATGGTATCCCTAGCGCTGACTTTGGAGTGTACCCGATCAACAAGACACAAACAAAAATGAGAGGGGGAGAGATCCGTAATACCGGATAGCAGACGCCGGCTCTGCTTACCAGTGCGACTTGAAGGGTCGTCTTAAAACTATCCAAATCTAGCTAACTAATTTAAATCCATCCCTAGCTTTCCCTATCATTCCCTAACTGATTTATATTATGATTACAATCTTCACACATCTACTCTTCCTTCCCAAATATATACTGCAACCAAAATGGCAACAGAACGTCAAACAAAATAAATATGCCACAAAATACTACAATGCATGCTAATAAATAAATAAATATAAAGTGTAAATATAAAATATAAATAAATATAATTATATAAATAAATGTCTAATAAGCGTTAAGCATATAGCAGTGCACAAAATAGCAAAAGCATCACCCTATTTATCAGGTGCACTCGCACAAGCATTATGTCGGCTAGCGCCATTACGCACAAAACGTGCTTGTTAAATTATTTCAAAAACTACTAATTAATGTAAATCAATGCTTGTGCGAGTACAGCCGCCACAATTTAAGTCTTACCTTGATAAAAAATTCTCCAGCATCCGAAGATCTGGTCGTCTGCCTACATCTAACTGTAACTCACTTCTAAGGGGAAGATGGGGTGCACGGCTAAAGTCCTGGTGGGTATGCACTAAATTTTCTTTGGGGGGGGGACCACAATCACTATCACTTCACTTTCAAGTCCTGGGGGTTTCACTTTATTTTATTATCTTTGTTTATTTTATTGATTTAATTTAATGAGGGTTTCTGATTTATTTGTTATTGTTTATTTGTTATTATTTATTCTCGATTTTCCGATTTTCCGCACATAATTATGAAGATAGGCAGTGACTGTATTAATGGTGTGGGGGTTTCACGTGCATATTGGACATTTGGGTATAATTATCATGTTATTATTTTTTTTTATTATTATTATTATTTTTATATCAGGTTTTGGTTATATCTATGCTCGTATCCTTACTCACGCCAAGTCAATCTAAAATTTTCCAATCCTCCCACCAACCCCACCGAATTTTACACGCTGTTGTCATTGTCTAATCTTGCGACCCTTCCCGCGAATTCTTTTAAGGCTGTCCAGAACGCCTTCTGGTTAACCACTTCCCCGACTTCCTCTAGGCTCTTTGGCCATGCCAGACCTAGAATAGCTAGTTTGCTATCAGCCAACCCTCGATTTCCCGAAGCGGGCAGAAAAAAAGGGCACGTGCTCTGCGCTTTCCGCGCCCTCACCGCATTCGCAGCGGTCGCTGTTGGTTAGACCAAACCTTTGTAAATACGCCTTCAGGGCGCCGTACCCTGTTATCAACTGCACCATTTTGTGATCGAGCTTAACCTCGATCCTACCTCTAACTTCTATGCTCGGTATGAATTTGTGGGTCAACCTGCCCGTGGCAGCGTTGTTCCACCTCTCTTCCCATTGTCGAATTGATTTTTCGCGCAGCTTTCTTTTAATTAAAGACCTCGGTATCGACGAATGTGATATCCGAAAGTCGCCCGTTGCGGCCTCTTTAGCTAATTCGTCAGCCCTATCATTTCCTACGTTACCATCGTGCGACCTAACCCAATAGAACTTTAAACGTCGAAACTGCAGCGCTGTATGCGCTATTTTCCAGACGTCCGCCTGGAGGTCTGTCGAGGTGTTCATGTTAGTTAATGCCGTCAGCGCTGATTTACTGTCGCTGATTATATAATAATCGTCTCTGCCCGTGTGATTTATTATGTAATCGATAGCCTCTCGTATGACTACCAATTCGCACTGGAAGATAGTGCTCCAGTTCGCGAGTTTGGTTTGAAACCGGAACACCTCCCTTTCCTGCTTAAACACGACAAACGCCGCGTCTGCTTGCCCGTCATCCATACGTGAACCGTCCGTGTAAATTCTGATACCCGTCGCGTCCCGATCACCTTCGACAAACTCGATTCCTCTAATATCGGCCGGGTGCCCCAACTCTGATACCACGATCTTTCTTGCAACGTCCCTAGCCTAAAAACTACAGCTCGCCATTTTCATGGGTAATTTTTTTTTAATATTTAAGAGTTTCTTATAATGTATTTATAAATTAGGGACATTGACTTTTTGTTGGGGTTGGGTTTGGGAGTACTGTTTTTTGTATATACATTTTGTTTTTTTAATTATAAGTTCTTTCTTTTCTATGGTATGTTTTGTTCATAGTGTGAATGAGTGAGTGTTTTTATATATTTTTTTTCTATTTATTTCAGGTTTCTTTTTTTATTTAGCTATAGGTATAAGACCCCGCCCACTCGCCGCCTGAGCCCGGTCATTCCTTCCTTCCTTCTTTCTTTCTTTTTCTTTCTTGTTTTTTTTATGTTACGTCAATGTATGTAGCATATTGAAATCTCACGTTTCTGCGATCTGTATCCTACATTTCCACATAACAGCCACTTTATAATGGAAACTGATATACACATCCTAAGCATTAAGTTTTAGACAACCAACTATACAACTGAAGTATGGAGTTTAAACACTGCATAAAAGTAGTACTGTAATAGAATGGCTCAGCAATTAAACTTTGAACAGAATTTGCCTTTATTCAATTTTAAACAACCAAACATAAAAAGATAAATGTTAGAAAAACGACTGCATTAAATTTTTTATAGTTTGAATGTGTCGTTCGATCATCCCATTAGACTTACAATATATGGAACTGGAAGTTAAGCGCTGTATATTATATTGATTTGTAAACGCTTCAAATTCTGTAGAGTATATGGTGGACCATTGTCACTGAAGATTTCAAGAGGTGGTCCATGACTTGAAAACACACTTTTTAGGCAACTTATAATAGAAGCAGCAGTTTTATTATACAACTTATTGACCGCTAAAAATTTACTAAAATAGTCGACAATTAAGAATTGTAGATCGTTAAGTTCAACAAAATCAATGCCAATCTTTTGCTATGGCAACATAGGAATGTTGTGAGGTTGAAGTGGTTCACCTTAAATGCCTCTCTAGCATTGGATTGACAAATATCACATGATAAGGTTATTTTTTTCAATATCAGTTTGAAGACCAGGCCAATAGATACATTGTGCTGCGCACTTATTGCAAGATGCTACACCTTGATGGGAGGAATGAACAACATTCAACAACCCAAGTCTTAACTGTTTCGGAATAATTAATATATTTTTATATAGTAAAACATTTTCATGCACGTAGATTTATTTCATTATGTATTGACCAAAATTCTTTAGCTGCAGGAGATATATTTTTGTGATTATGACAACCAGTTATGACATAAGTTTTGATTTCTTTCAATACTGGATCTTCTTTTATGTGGTTTTCAAACGTTTAGAATTACTTTTCGTTGTCATTATTACAGAATTTACTTTAAAAGGATCAATATTAAGATCATTAGTGTCAAAGTTTCAGGGTCTTTGCTCAGTTGATCAGCAACCAAAAGCATTTTCCTGGGACAAATTTTAAATCAAAATTGTATTTGATTAATTTTATCATCAAACGAGGTGATACATCCTATAATGGTTTGCTCACTAGCCTCAGTAAAGGTCTATGATCCGTTTTAATATCAAAGGTTTCATGCCCTAAAAAGTATTAATTAAAACCTTAAAGCCGTACACTATTGGCAATAACTTTTTCTCTGTTTGAATATAGTTTTGCTGAGCTTTGTTAAAAGAAATTGAGGCAAACTCTATTGGTTTTCCTTCTTGGGAAATGCAATACCCCCAAACCGTAAAGGCTTACATCGCAAGACAATTTAATCTTAAGTTCAGAATTGAAAAATGATAATACGGATGCTATTGTTACCAACTTCTTAAGATATTCAAAACATTGTTGCTCAGCTAGTCCCAATATCCATTCTGCTTTAACATTTAGTAATTTTCTTAATGTATTTATATCGTATGAAAGATTAGGTAAGAATCGGCACAAATGCGCAACTATATCAAGAAGTCTTTCATGTTCTTTTCTGTTGATAGGAGCTTTCATCAAAGTAATTGGTTAGTATTTTCGGCTAATGCCTTTTTATAAAATGTGTTAATGTGATAACTGTAACATGTCAAATTGTCGTCGCCTTGCCATGTTACATTGAGCGTTACACTTTCTTCCTTATACAAGTTTTCTTCATTATAATTTTATATTAATACCGTTTACAATCACAAGCTAGTTTTGATTTGTGTAACATTTCCCTTTAGTATTATAAAATAATACACTAAGTACGTTGATCTTTAGTTTTAGTTTAATGTTCCCTTTAGTATAAATAATATAAATAATTATGATCATATGTAATTTTTTAATTAGTAAACCTCTGAATAATGTACATAAATACACAACTGGCGTATACATGAATCTGTCATTTAGGATGGTTTTCTTGTTTGTTCCTCTCTCAAAATGTGTGGTTATCTTCAAACCAGAATAAATTTTCGTTCCCTTACTATCTGACTGCCTTGGAGTGCACATGCCGTTACCCGATAGAGATGTCTTTTCTAAAGCCAAGATGTCGTACCTGCTATGTAAAAGATGTCTTTTTCTTTTATTCTTCTTAATATACAAAAGTATCGTTATAGAATACTAGCAAAATGTGTACGGAGAAAGTCTACCTGAAATAGTCGTTCAAAATGAGCATGAATGGTAAGCTGTTAATAGATAAACTTTCAGTTTGTTCCTCGTGGTGTAATACAATACTTCGTTTTTGTAACACGTTTATCTTCTAAGATCCTCCGGTGATATATCCTCCCGTGAAATATTCTCTGGTAAAGTAATCTCTGGTGAAATATTCTCTGATGAAGTGTACATACATATTAGGCTATTTAAGCCTGATGCCTAAATTTTACTGCCTACAAACATTTTCTATTATCGTACAAGAATTTTATGTTGCCGTTTATTTACCTTAAAATTAATTGAATGTGCGTTAACGAAACATGTGGCTGTAGAACGAAGGGTTTGGCTCTTACAAATTTGAAGTTTGGGGTTAACACCAAACTAAATATGGATGGTGTTCGTTTTAAGAACAGTAAGAAGAAACTGAAACCTCTATAGTTCTGTACAAGCCGGAGCGCAATACTTAAGTATACGTTTCTTTCATAGTTCATAAATACAGGTATGAGTTATGTCTTATTTACTTTTGTAACGGAACCATGTGCATGTGTTACATTTTAAATCTTAAATATGTAGGATTCTATTTAATAATTAGGTTAGTACGTATGTAATATTTTAAACATGTAACGTGCACTTTTATAGCTTAACATTTTACGCTTTTTCCCAATTAGTAAATACTTCGGAATAATTCAGAATTGTATGCAATTTAACTCGTGTGTATTAATTAAAGATAGTTTAATTGAAGTTTGATTTTCAATTAATAAATAAATTGCAAGGAATGAATTGTAAATTGGATTATTCGTAAATTACTTTCCAACTTATCGAAAATGATAAACCGCTGTAATTAATTATTAGATATGATTGCGGCATTCACGTTTTGGATGTTCCTTATGTTATTAGCGAAGGAGATAATAGTCGACAAGAGTTTATGGTAACAACTAGTTTATATAAACAGATTAGCAGTGTAGTTTGATTACATTTGAAGGAAGTATGCTTTATAGATAACGTGTTTGATTGACCACAATTGCGGTTGTAAGGTCATTGATGGACGGTTTTAGTGATACGCGTTGCTTTACTAATTGTGTTTTTGTTGATTTTCTGTTGGAAATAAAAGTGATAGAACTTGTTGTACTCGACCTGCACGTGCGTTTTACGGAACATTGACTTAGTGATACGCGTTGCAATACTAATTGTTTTTTTGTTGATTTGTCTTTTTATATTTGAACTGTGTGTGCGATCTAGTTTTCGTGGTCCTTTTTTTATCAGAGTAGTGCATACTTTGGATTATCCAAATACAGTTTTAAGCTTGAGTGTTTCTAAAAAAAAATGATTGCTTCTTATAAACATGTATCTCATTCACATGTAAAGACAGTTGATACTGTAGTTTCTGAATTTTCTAACCCCAAAGAATCTAAAATAGATCATTGTTTGCGCAAATTTTGTTATTAAAAAGCATTAGATTATTCTTTGTTACCATAGGTAGCAAATAAAACACCTCACGTTACTGTTGGTTTAATGCATTACACCGTGCCTTGAAAGCCCGTGATTCTAAATTTTTATTAATAATTTTTTTTTACGGTTTGTGTTACAAAATATTTCGAAATTATTGTCTCAGGAAATAGAATTAACAAGAAATTTATCAATTCTACATAATTCCATCAGCATGATAATGTCTGCTGCTAACACCAGTGAAATACGTAGGTGTGATTAGTGTAAAGTGTAAGAAATTCCATCAACATCCTCACAGTTAAGGGTGAAGTGCTTCGTTAGTGCAGGACATCGTGAATCCCACACTTCAATTGCAAGGAAGCGTTACTGAAGGACTTTTTGTAAGTTGAACTATTTCCTACTTGTTATTACTTTAAATATCCATCCGTTGTTTTGCCATATCTTCGTCGTTCTGATACCTTTTACAATAGACTTGCCTGCTATTAAGAAAAAAAAAGAAAGAAAAAAAATCAATACTACTTACTCATATCAATTGTGTCTTACCTATTTATCTTTTGTTAAAATTTGGTCTGATTTATGTTTAATTGGTGTGTGAGGAAACGTTTCTGCTACTCCCCAATATTACCTCACCTTGTGATAAAAATTTTTGTAATGCTTTTATCGTGATTATATTATATAGTTTCTCTAAACAGTTTTATTTACATTCTACAAAGTACTGAATAACTTAGACTTTTCATTGCTGCTATGCTTATTCTTTTTTTTCAGGTTTGCTTAACTAATTTTCTTGCAGGTATTGTCACTAACTCCTTACCGCCGCATACATTATATGTCAGTCTGCTTTCTACAATCCCCCCTAATCACCGATTGAGCCCGGTCATTCCGTGATATCTTTGTGTTACGCACGGCTACGAGCCTACGTAACAAAAAATTTGGCGCCCAACGGGGGGCTGCCTCGATTAACGTAGCAAACATTAAGTCAATACTATTTATGATACGCTAATAACGCACGGGAATGCAAGCAATTTGAGCAGTTCTATCTGTCAAGCACAAGGAGTGTAACGTCCAAAGGGAAGCAGGAGAAATGCACGTAAAAACACTGGAAAACGGCAGAGGACAGAAGCCGCTTGAAGCCTGAGTAAGACGGTCGCTAAGCGTGAGCGTGGCAGTTTTAAGACGTCTCTCTTTTTAAGTGATAAGACGAGTTTTGTAAGGAGACGCCTTCAGAACAAAGTCGATATAAAACAGCAGATTGGGCCGTGATCTCTAATAATTAAGGAAGTATTAATAGTGCTGATTAAGTGTAAATAGAGTCTTGTTGTCAGTGTGATTTGACGTATATTATTGTTTATTATTGTTTGACAATCAAGTAACTTGTATATAATTGTTTTTTTGGATTTTCATTAAACTTATAATAATTCCTATAGTTATGTTTCATTTGTGATGATGGAAAACCTCTAGACAACAATAAAAACCCACAAATATCTAGAAAAATAATACATTTGAAATATAAAGTGTTACTTTTACTTATCTATTATCTTAACTAGTTTAATATTACCTTTGCTTTTCTTGGTACAACCTTGCAAGTGTAAATATAAAAACTTTCATGAAACCTTTTTGTGGATTTAGAAGTTTATGTTCAATTTAAATGTTTAATTCAAATTCTCTTAACTAATGTTAAATACAACAAAGAGTATTTATGTTTTCTTTTTACTTAGAACGTTCACTTGAAATTATCTCTAAATACAATAATAATTTTAGATTTTCTAATATCTTATCTGGTAAAGGTTAAGACAATTTTAAAATTATGAGAGTGTAGATATATATATATATATATATATATATATATATATATATATATATATATATATTGATATGATAACGCCATACTCAGTGTAATAAACGTTCTACTTAACTCCACCGCTCTGTGTTTTCACTTTAATCTTTTACTCTTATTATGCCACGGCTAGCCCTTTTTAATTTACACAGAGTGCACAACATTACAATGATTAATTTTCATTTACCCCTTTATGATTACCTGTTTGAATTGATAAAACCAAGTCAATCAACATTCATATAATGAAAGGAAATTATGTTTACACTTCACAATTTTTGAAATTCTCTAAATACACCCTTCAATCAATTCATATTGTATGGATTAATTATCCCAAAATTTATATTCTTTTGATTTAAAATAAAGTAACCAAAAACTACTCCTTGACAAAAAAATCTGGAACGTTCAAGACCTTTTTATGATTTATTACGCAAGTTTGACATTATGCAATGTTTCTGTTGACTCTTTACAAGTTGTAGATAAATTTAAGAAAATCAGTATTAAAATTTAAAGATTCCTTAAAATTAATAGGTCTAACCTGCGATCTTCTGATATGTTGTTTCGTGTTGTGGATCAACACCCCCTTGTTATCTTCAATCGAAACCAATGCTCTGCTTTGTTGAAGCAATATTTCAGTACGGTAACCCCTTGTTTCCAAAATCACCTCGTGCTTTTTCAACATTTCTCTGTATATGCTTTGAATCTCTTCCCTTGAATACCACTTGAAATTCCAGATTTTTGATCATAAATTAGCAGCGTATTAGAATTGAATTGTCCCAGAATTGTTCCATAATCAGAATTACTTTCAACTTTCGCCGTGGATTAGAATTTGTTTTCTGCGCGGATTAGAATTATATTTCGACGTGGATTAGAAGCTCTACATCATTATGAATATTTAATTTAAATTAATTACCCAATTTCTACTCACGTTTTCTAAAAAAAAAAAACGGCAAAAACTCTTTATGTATTCTTAACGCAGCACTATTTTCACTATTATATAAACTTTATTTAACTGACTCGTAAATTTCTGATTAAAAGTGTTGCAAATTCGACCTGCTTCAAGTTTAGATTAAGCTGCCTTATCACCGGTGGGCGTTATATAGCTTTTTCCCACTACCTTGATATCGGTTTACCAAGCTGTTTTACAGATTGTTGCAACCAACCAGGTTTGTCTGTAATATTTCCAGTATTTTTAAGCTGATTTCTGATGAAACTTTTAGAATTTCATATCATACTGTTATGCACGATCTTTGATTGTCTCATTATTTGTTATCGTGGCTGGACTTTTAACTTATGTCTGTTGTTTTGTGTTGATAAAGCTTTTGGATAATTGTACAAAATAAATGATGTAACACGAATGCTGTTTTCGTATTTATTTAAACTGATCTTTAAAGTGCGTTTTCTTATCAAAGTGTTTGTTGTTCCTTCTTTATCACAAGCGTAATTGCATGAGAATTTATTAAGTTTTGTCTTATCTTCGGCGTCTTTATTTTATAAACTTGTTAAACACTCCTAACGTAGTTTAATTACATGTACGATTATTTCCCTGCTGAATACGCGTTCTATTATTGTAAGATTTGCTTACTGGTATTGCTTAAAGTTAATTACGGTCTATATACAGGGTGTCAAGTGCTTGCTATTTACATAATGTACGAATTACTTAATTTTCTGCTAAATAATTGCAGTGTTCTGATTTCCATTGCTATTTACAGTTACTACACGACCCTTACTACTCAATACACCCCTAAACAACCCCTTATCACAGCAATATATATATATATATATATATATATATATATATATATTATATATGTTACTCATATTTAAACCAGGGTAGAAAATTAAATAATCACATCAAATAATTTTAATCACCGTGTAGAAGCTTTGGGAAAAGGTACGCGTTATTAAAAAACCGTGAAGCATAAAAATTCATTCGTTGCATTAAAAATAAGGGAGTTAAATTATGTACAAGACGCTTGCTATAAAAAAAAAGGAAGCAGTATTAAAAAGCTCTACGTGTAATTTAATTATTCCTAGTAAAGAAACAAATAGAAATTACGTGCAAAATTTATATTAATTAACTCAATTTTAAGTAACCGGTATTAAACAAAATGTACAGATAATAATTAATATTTAGTTAGGATTCACTAAAATTTAAAGGGTATTAATTTTAATTGAAGTTAATTGAACCGTTAGTAACATATAATATCTATAAAAACTTGTAAAAACCCAATAAAATGCAAATCGTAGAAGTGGTAGTTAGAAGTAGGATGTTTAAACACCTGCGTATTTTTAAAAAGCTCATTCTGCGTAAATTTTGCAGATAATTAATAGTTACAGAGAATGTTGGAGAAACCGTCGCATAATAGTTACGGGAAATGCTAAAGGTGGGTTATTTCACAGTCCACATGGACTGAAATAATCGATAATAAAGAATATCAATTTGCACCAATAAGAACAGGTTAGATAGAGACAGATAATATGCGCAAGACCGAGACACATATAGTAAAAGGCGTGAGTGGAGCAACGTCATTGGGTTGCGATTGGGTGAAAATAAAAGGCAAAATTGAGAGGTAAAAATAACATTTCTGTATAAAATTCAATTAGTTATTTCCAGACGTTGCGAGCCGTGTCGAAATTTCTGAGATTTAACTGATGCGAATACAAATTTCAAAAAAATCGCATGCCGGGCTGCGGAATGGGAACCTAGTATGCGAAATTCTGAAGAATTGTCCGTTTTGGGGACTAGACCGACAGACAGGCTAACCTCTATATATACCCAGGTGAATATGAACAAGCTCTCTTAGATCTGCGACTTGATTCAATGCGTTAAAGAGTGCTTTTTAGTTTTCCGAGTTTGATAGAATAATTTAAAGTTTGCTCGTATATTTTGGTGATTTAAAACAGTTTGTTCTTTACGTGCTACAATGAATGTAATTTAGTGCACTTAGAAAAGAAGATACAAGGTAATAAAGTTTAGTATCACTGTACCAATTAGTAAAAGTTGCAACGACAAATGAATACACAAAAGTAGGCAGTTTTGGCGTATATTTGTGAAAGAAGTATGAATTTCTTTGCTATTTTTCGGGGGTGTTAATAATTAAATGGTTCATAAACGTGTCTGGATCCACAAAACAAGGGTCAGATATACACAGATGAGTTCCGGAAAAGCCCTGAAACAACTTTAGATGAATGGTGGTGGAGAAAATTTTAAAAGCGTTGAGAATCAGAAGCCGTAAATATAACCCAGTTGGAATGGTGTGATTAACAAAAGGGACGATGTACATTGAAGCTACGAGTGCAGTAACCTTCAGGTAAATTATACTATTTTGTTCGAACTTTGATGTTTTGGTGTGTGTTGAATAACTTTATAATTTGTTTATTTAAAATGGACAGTAGTGAAATTGTACTACTACAGAATTTTAATTTTAAGGTGACATTTTCTTGTTTAAGTAGAAAGGGGTATTTAGTATTTATGTTCTGGATTATGATGAAAATTTGGGTATGTCTTTGAGCTCAATTAGACGAACCTGGTTAATTAACGTAAAGGGGTGGTAGATGCTCCCTTTGTACTCAGACTCAGGTCTGCATATATTGTTATAGTAATTAGTAGGCATCCTACAAGGACTTTAATTCTGGATGCACTTTAAAATGATAACAAATTTAATCTTGAAATTTTCTGATACTGAAATTTATGCTGAATTTTAATTTTGAAATTTTAAAGTATTGTGAATATTGATGTAAATAGAGTTAACGTTGATGTTTGTGGTAGGAATGTGTTTGTTTGTTTTTATGAAAGAGGATGAAGGTTTAACTAGGTGAGCAGCCGAGGCGGAAAAGAGTAAAGAGGCGAGTAACAGAAGAAAGTCAATGGACCAACACAGTTAAGGTAATGAATAGCTTTTTGTAGGATTCACAGCATTCTTGACGCCCAATTCGTGAGGCTCGATTCTAATACAGAGAAACACAGCAATATATATATATATATATATATATATATATATATATATAACTACACTTAGTGATTTTGTCGCATAAAAATTTGGCAATATATAAGTTATATTAAGGTATTTTCTTTTGTCATGTCCTAAATTACATCCCTATAACTTGTCTGGGTACAATTTAACTTTGTTCTCAAAATATCTAAGAGTAAAAACCCCTGAGATATAGTCTTTTGTAATCTACCGCAGCCACAAACGGTTGATGCTAGTCCTGCCAGAGTTTTGTATAGACTGTTGTACACCTATTCCTACCTGTTAAAAGAAAGGGTGCAATACAAGAAACAATCACTTTTACTGCAAATTGAGATTTTTTCTTATTTAAAGTTAAACCAGCACCAGATATTTTTTGTAATACAGTTTCCAGATTTGTATTATGCTCTTTCAGCGTTGAACCAAACACAAGTATTTCGTCAAAATACGCAACGTCAAGAATTTCATTCATAATCCTTTTTAATATCTTATAATGAAAAATATTTGGCTTGTGCTAACTGGCAAAATAAATCTTCAAAAGTAGGTGTACAGAAATATCCACGCTTAATTAATTTAATAAGATACCTTGGATCCATACAGAGTCGAATATCTTTCCCTGGTTTAGAGACTACTACCACGGGGTTGACCCATTCACTTGGTTCCGTGACTGGAACTAATATTTTTCACCAATCATTTCGTCGATTTTCTGTTTCACTTGAGCTTTAAGTGCAATAGGAATATTCCTGATGGCTGCGGCTTTAGATAAAGCATTATCAACAAGAATAATTTTGCAAGTTTTGTTTACAATACCGAACCCATTGAACACAGCTTGATATTTTTCTTTCAATAATACTTTGGATTGAATTATTGCATTGTTCTATTTCAAGTACGTCTTGTGAATGACAATTTATAATGCCTAACTGTAGAGCACTTTTCAATCTCATTAAAGACTGATAATTTTTATTTTTAACTACATGAAGCTTTATGACTTTACTGTCACTTTTGAATTTACAGTTCAAATTAACAACACCCTAGGTTTCAATTTGATGACCACTGTATGATTTTAAGTTGACCGAATGTATGTCAGTTACTAAATTACCAATTTTATTTTTTAGTGATTTAAAATCTTCATAGATTAAAATTTCAGCTTCTGAGCCACTATCAATATTTTCTACCCACTCTAAATTATTTGACTGTTTAATCCAAATTACTAATTCATCTACAGGAGATTCATCAGTACTTGATTCATTTTCCTGAACGCCAATTATTTTATTTTTCCTTGAACTGCAGATCTTATTATAATGTCTACGTTCTTTGCATTTAGCGCAAATTCTAAAAAATACTGGACACTTATTTGGATTAAGTGTGTTATCACATCTAGTACACAAACCCTATTATTGCTGTCTCCAGTGTCAGGTTTTTGGTTTGTAGGCAAGTTTTTTTTATTACCGCCTTTATTTTTCCACTTTCGTGCACTAACAGCATCAACGGCAGAGGTGGATATGAAGTTATTGATTAGTTTCAATTTATTAGCTCCCCTTTCCACTGATCTGTACACGTTTATTGCTTAATGCAAGGACAAATCTGGCGATTGTAAAAGTTTTTCCTGAGTGCGACGATTCTTCAGTCCGAAAACAATTCGATCTCGAATCATAACACTTTTTTCAGCAAACTCAGATGTTGATGCTAACTTTTTTCAGTCGCAACGTGTGTTAGCCTACTTAGATTTTAAGCCAACAGCGTCCACCCGAGAAACTGCAATTAAGTGCGCTACTTCTACAGAAAAAGCTCGCTTAATCTTAAAACAAAGCCGCTACAAACCATACAAAACCCATGTTAGCAATACACTGTATCATGGGGATTGTGAGAGAAGACAACAATTTTGTAGGTGGTTTCTTAATGAAACAAATAATAATTCTCGTTTTAGTCACACTATTTTATTTACTGATGAAGCAAAATTTACCAACAAAGGCATGTTCAACAGAAAAAATACAGTCTACTGGAAAATCCCCATTTAACAGAAGAAAGGCGGGATCAACATAAATTTTCGATAAATGTGTGGTGTGCCATTTTTGGTAATAAAATACTTGGGCTTTTTTTCTATAATTATAATTTAAATGGTGTACGCTATTTGAATTTTCTACAAAACGAATTGCAAGAAATGCTCTATAATTTGCCACTTTATTTACTGCAAAACTTTTATTATTTTCAGCATGACGCTGCATCTGCTCACAACGCTCAAGCCGTTTCTGAATATCTCGATATAGTTTTCCAAATTGGATTGGCAATGCAGGTCCTGTTCGTTCCATGGCCGGCAAGGACACAAGAACTAGCGCCACTAGATTTTTTCTTTGGGGTACTGTAAAAGATATAGTGTATTCTAAAAAACCCAATAACATCGAGCAACTCAAAGATAGTATAACAGCAGCTATTACAAGTATAAAACCACAAACCTTAAATAAGGTGCACCAAAATCTAGTTAAAAGGTGCGAAATGTGTGTGCAAGCTAATGAAGGTCATTTTGAGCATATGTTAATGTAGGAGTGGGCATATTAGCATTAATTAATGTTTGTTTCCTTTGATTAAGTTATTTGTATTGCATGGATAGTTTATTTTTTAAGTATTTTATTTTTTCTTAGTTTATAATAAATTTAGATACAATAAACATGTGTTTCCATTATTGATTTATACACATTTTGTTTGTTTGTAATATGTATCCATGGACCGGATGGACCCCTTGATGTCCGCAAATAAATGAATCGTATTTTATTTATTATAAAAACAACTACTGAAAATAAGTATATCAACCCTTACATTAGAGTAGTCAGAAGAAACAAACCTTTCCATTTGGGTCATATTGCACTATGATTTCCATTTAAAAAAGTGAGATTATGTTTGTAGCTTGAAAACCCATTTCCAATTAAAATTGTCATATACGCTATTGAATTCTGCGTAAAAAGCTATCTTACAAGCAATTTTCATTTTCTCTATAGGTTAAACTGTTAAAAAGTTATTTGAAAAAAATTGCAAATTTCAGTTTTTTTCAAATATCTAAAAAGTTGAGCATCTAAGTGAGTTTTCAAAAAAGCATCATACTAGTAAATTTTCCTTCAACTTTGCTAATTTAACCAATATTGTCTCTTCTATAATAAAAAAGTTACCCATATACGGAGATAGATTGTGGGCACCCTATATATATTTTATATATATTGTCGTGTTATCTTCCTGTAGGAAAAATAAAACGCTTGTTATTCTCGCCCCACGGTTGGGCAGACCATATTTATGCTATGATAATCGAGCCCCACGATTTGGGCTTGTCATATTCATGCCGTGTTAACCCCTGTTAGCCCCTACGCTTGAACACAATATTTATGCTGTGATTTATTCTTTTATTACTCAAGCACTTGTAGAAATGTTAATTTATAATTTTCCTTGCCTCGACTAGCTGATTCAAGTAAATAAAGCACTTCTACAATACACAGTATAATGATTGAATATTTACACCCTTTTTAAATATCTTCTCCCTTTTTAAATTATTTACATCTGTCAGATTTTTAGAAAATCAAGCCAACAAAACGAGCTTTTTATTACATTTAGAGACCTTTAGAAACATTTCAAGATGTCTATTACTTTTCATAAATTTATACAAAAAACCCCAATTTGTCGGCTCTTACACTTTGAATTATTATTGAAATAAAAACAGTTTTTAAAAATAAATCATATCAAAATATCCAACCTAAAGTGATTCAGTAGGTGTTCTGCATTCCCCAGAATTGAAGTCGACATCCAACCAAATTAGTATCCAAATCGTTATTGGTGAGTTTATTCTAATGAAAGGTTTTTTGTTTCCGTAATAGAATGATTACCATTTTCAGAGATTATCAAATTGCTTGAACAGGCAACATTCTCCAGAGTCTCGTATCCAAAATTGTATTTACGATCCTAATTGATCGTTATTAAAAGTTTTGACAGGAATCGAAACGTTATTTCGATTGTAATTTAAGATTGTAGTTGAGATGGTAATTAAGATGGTAATTAAAATGATGATTAAGAGCCCTGTTTTATTTATTATTAAAAATGGTATAATTTCAATAAATCTTATCTACTTACGGCTTCAGAAGTACGGCTCGCTTGCACAATTACACAATCTTTAATTTTCACTTTAATTTAATTTACTGTTCACGTAAATATTTAGCACTTTCAAGTATAGTAACTGCCCAGTTTCTAAAGTATACTAACTCGATATTCAATTGTCATGATATTTATAGGATCGGCATCTTTTGTTTGCGATTCGTTGACTTCACGTGCTGGGCGAGACCAAGTATCTTATCTCTTGTTATTTTGGGAAACTTTACCAATTGTGTAGTTCAATTGTATGAAGCAATGCTAAGAATGTCACGTAGTTTATTATAATACCACACAGTTGATTCAGAAATCCCAGGAATCTTTGTCAAACAAATCACGTACTATTGTTGTTGGCCTTATTCTAATCTGAATGGAAAAAATTTGGTGTTCGATTATTTCTTAATAAATTGGATTTTTGAACAAATGTGATACTTTTAGATCACGCACGCTTTTAAAATAATGCATAATTTCTGCGTGCGTTTATGATGATATTATTAACGCACTTTTTGAATATTTATCTAGCCAATTCATGCAGGTTTTTCACTGATTTAATTTCAATGCGTTTCGTTACATTTTTAAATTCTTATCTTTGCTCGTAGCTACTCTTGGATATGTGTTTTAATCGCTTGTACTGCTATATACAGTGTGCTCTCAACTAATAATATTTATAATAACTTATTTACTCTTCTAATATCTGTAATTCTGTGCTTTTGTTACTTGGGAGTTTCTTTTGTTTATTCTGCGACCCCTATGACTTAACCTACCCCTAAATTAACCCTATATAGCAATATATATATATATATATATATATATATATATATATATATATATATTTGTGTGTACTTAATCTGAATAATCGAGCCCCAGAATTGGGCCGTCATAAAATTTCTGTGGTTAAGCTCTAAAACCGTGCTCCACTAATTGAGCTGCATTCATATTTCTGTGTACTTAACCTGAATAATCGAGCACCACGTTGGACGCCATAAAATTGCTGGGATTAAGCTCTAAAATCGTGCTCCACTAACTGGGCTGCATTCATATTTTCCTGAAAAATAAAATAAAATATTGCCAATATCTCTGGAACGCTCCCCTTATTTCTGCATACCACGGCTAGCTCTGCTTTCGGCTTTTTCAGAGATACTTACCCATCCTAAGTTTACTCTTTCTCACTTATACTACCAAATAAAATTACCACTCAAGTAATTCAACGAAACATACAATCTTTTATTCATACAAATCAAAAATTTTCGTCACCAGCTCAATATATACAAAATCAGATATACAGCTTCATAAAATTTGACAATCTCAACCATTAAATCCTTTTAAATATCACGAATTTAACTTATTTTAACAATTTTTTTTATATAAGTAGATGGGCCTATCTTGGAACCCTAAATGAAAATTTACTCTGGTCTATGGTGAGCTCAATATAAACCCCGTTACTCTAAATGCATAAATAAATCGCATCTTTGTTTTCAACAACTTTAAAGACCCGTTTACTTTTTACAGCAAAATTTTACGTCATTTATTTACACGTTTAAATAATAAATTAAAATTGTCCTTTTTCATATACCCTCCAAATTAGCTTTTATGTTCATAAAATATACACCCAATTTGTCAAATCACTCTAGCACAAAATAACAGCACAAAATGTTCAAGCAGTAACAAAAGAACTAATTTCGTAACCTGGAGTAAACTTTTTTGCACCGTCACCTCTAAAGTTGTTGTCCACCCAAAACCTCGTCGTTACACTTCATCCACCTTCTTTGCAGACGCCTTCAATATTTCTACCCATATAATTGTCCAAAACAAATTAATCACCTTCCGTATCTACCAAACACCCAGCATCTCGTTCCGAAAAATTATCTAGGCACGCTTACTTCAGTAACATCTTTCGTTCGTTCTTTGTATGTAGCTACAGCACCGTTTACAATTTAGCACCCACTCGTGCTTTCACACTTTTAATTAATTAAGACGGATTGCACTATCACCAATTTATAAATTTTTTAACTTAGATGTTACCATATAAGTCTGAAGCGGACGGAAAAAGTAAGTGAAGTAAGAGAACCCTACTACGTTTTATAGTGTATTTATAATAGTTGAGACACATCTCCTGTACCACGTTTCTATCGAAAAGTACTACCACTATCACCGATTCTAAAAATTTAATATGAACGAACTTTCTAAAACTCAGAATTTCTCATTCCACACCGCTTTTAGTGCGAAACACTGACTAACAAACACAACGGTCGCTATCTTCTCGAAATTTCTCTTTCCACTCTACGATCAGCCAATCAAAAACATTTCTCCCATTCGTAGGTCTATCATCCAACTATGTTATCCTCGTCCAACTCATATTTACCGTGTTTGTTAAATTCCACTACAGCAACTTAAAATCGATATTGTGGTTAGCCTCTCCACTTATCGCGCGTTTTACATGTCTGTTCTATCCAACGTCTGTTATTTGTCCTCTTTATTTACCCAATGCTATTGGCGTCCCATTTCTATCTTATTTTCAAAGCACCTGTTATTTTGCAGCCTTCCCTACGACCGTTAACTCAAATTTCTATAGAATTATGTTCCAACGTACATTCAGGTTTCTTAAACTTGTTTATTTGTCTGTCAACCTTTCTACGAACCGATTGGCAGTTTGAAATTGTACTTTTCCATATTATTTAACCTGTAGATTTCTTAGGATTTATCTTTAACGTACGCTTTGTTAGTTAAATGGAAACTATGCGTTTACATTATCGATTTTATACACAAAAGTTTTCACTTATTATTTGATATGCTCAATTCGAATATTAAAAGTAATTATAGTCGTATTATCTTTGAGTTTTTACATACTACAAAGCTTCTACACTTATGCAAATTTAACACTTCGACTTATTAATACAAATGTATGCTATTATCCGTTTGTTTTAAGGTCAAAACTAATTAATTTGGAACGTAAATAATTTATTCCTATTTTCTATATACACGGTCGTTACAAACTTATTCTCTTGACTTATCTATCCCTCTTAACCTATAATTTACACGATAATATATATATATATATATATATATATATATATATATATATATATGTATAGTTTATTACAGTTCCGACTACAAATTAACCCGCTATACAGCGGGGCCTTTTAAATTAAACAATCTGTATGCACTCTAATGCAATTAACTTAAAGCTACAATAATGTTTTTTTCAAATTTTATAAAAATTTCAATTTTAAGCTTTTCGCATTTTCTTGAATATTGATTCAATATTTTTTTAACATGTACATCTATCCCCCGATTTACACGGTAGATACGTTCCTGAGAAAAACGAGTAAATCGAAAATTAAAAATTTTCAAGTCAAAACCGTGTAAATCGAAAAGCTTGTAGAAAATGCATAATTTTGCTATTTAACAGTTGTGATTTTTTTCAATATTTTTAGGTGTACATAGAAATAAAAATAAAATGGATTGACAGGTTAAAATATGTATGTAATATATTACAAAAACACTGTTTTTTTATTTAATTACAATACATTAAACAGAAGAACAAAAAATAAAACCATAACTAGACTGTTTTAATTAATTTTTATCAAATTAAAATGTTTTAATTTTTTTATTTTAATTAAACCTATTTGGTAACTTGCCATCATTTCCCTCCAAAATTTCCCGCATTTTTTTCCCTCTGAATTTTACTTTAATCACAGCCGTTAATTTATAATAAGCTAAATTATGCACTCACTTGTAATTTACGAATATGGAAAATTAAATCATTCTGAAACTGTAAAACTTTCACTCAAATGTACAATTTTCCGTAGATAAAACTTTAATTTTATGCGAAGAAATACAGACACAGTGTGCGTGTGCAGCAAGTCAGCACATAAGCTTGGGATTCTCCGTGAAATGTGTACACAGGCCACGTGTTGGAAAACCGTGTAAAAGCGAGAACGTGTAAAACAAGTACCGTGTAAATTGGTGGAAAGGTGTATACTTATATGAAAAAAAAATACGCCAATCATTTTCAAAGGACCGTAGAATATAAATGTTTTATTTACAATGCACACTCTTCTCTTCGCTGGCCACTGAAACCTTTCCATATTCTACTTCAAAATAGTGTTTTTATAATATGTATCATAATATGTATTTTATAATATGTATGTTTTTTCAACAAGTCTTCCGATGTACCAGCCTTTATCATAATATATAGCGTAGTATTTTTCCACAAGAACTTCAAGTTTACTTGGCTTTTCTTTCAGATTATTCTGACTTCCTTGTTGTACTCTAATACTCCTGTTCGAACTATGTTTTTCTTGTTTTCATTAAAAAGCCTGCAAATGACTGATTTCTAACTATTTTTACGTACTGTTGAATGCGATTTTGATAAATGGCGATAATTGAATGTCCTCATCTATTTGTTTAAATTCAGAGGAGTGAGAATAGTCCTTCAGTAGGATGTCACTATTGACTTTGGCAATTTTGTCTTGAATAAACTTTTCTGTTCTGCTTTCAATGTTCTTTGATAATGAACATTTTGCTTGAGAAGGAAAGTTACTTTCTTCATCAACGTAAGCGTTAATTTTTATATCTTCCTCAATTTCATTTTCCTGTATGATTTCAGGTTGCTGGAAAGATGCACCAGCGCCCAAACGGATATTTACCTCCCTAGGAAATGTATACTGATGTTTTAGATCAGTGGTAATATTTTGTAATACCTGTATTTTTTTAATCCTTGACATTATGTCCGTTAAACTGAAGTTTACGATAGTAGAAAAAGTTGACGTCAAACTTCTTGTAGATCAAAAAATTTGCTCACACGGATAGCTGCTCATCAACCATAGTATGAAATTTTGATAGTCTAAACTTCATTCCACCACTTTTTGTGCTAAAAAGAATATGGCAGCACTAACATACGAAGCCGGTACAAAAATACAAGTAAATACTGATAAATACAAGTACTTACTTGTGCTTACAGGTGAATACAAGTGATTACAGGTGATTACATGAGATTACAATTGATTATATGTGGTTACAACTGATTACAGGTAATTACAGGTGATTACAGCAAGCGTGTACAATGCTTCTATTACTTAAATACAATAATATAACAGCAATATTTCGACACTTGACCGATGTCTTCATGTGAAGTTTTTATTATAGTTCAAAAACATTAACAACAGTGTAAGACTGTTTTCTTAAGTAAATCGTTAATACAATTAATGTTAAGCACAAAGACACGAGTTTTACCTACGACACTCGTCATTTTTGTTGTAACAAATGATTATTTCCAAGGTCGGCTGGAGTGCGTTCCAAATAGTAAGTTTGAGATATGTGACAACGACTAAACTACCCATCGAAGGTATTTTCAAAACATGACCTGCAGATAAGCAAAAATAATAAAATTCCAAGAATTATGTCTACTTGAAAACCCGACCTAGTGTTTTCAAAACAACATCTGTTCAATCTGTTAGACTTTATCTGCAACCAACTTTTGTAACGGGTCATTTGCATCGTCACAAATTCTTTGGGTAGTCAACCATATATGCATTATATTAAAAGAATATGTTAGTTAGGCAACTTTAAACACAGAAGGCTTTCGTATCATGTTAGACAAAGAGCAGGTTTTCTCTGTCATAATTATAACAAGTTGTAGTAGGGAGTTATGTGTTGTGGATAGATAGGGTTATGTGGAATTTTATTATTATTTATTTGTTTACCTGCATTTTTATATTACAGCACTCATGGCAAGGTCAGCTAACTTTGAAATGTGATCATTTAATTTATTTACGCGACCAATGGTTTTATTCGGCCGCCTGTGTGATTTATTCAAGTCCGGCATCTGGAAAACTGTTTCTAGTAATTTGGATTTCGATACTTGCATTTGCAAGCAGCTTAGGGGAGATTTTCACTAAGGCAGATTGGTACAAAAAGAAATGGAACTTCATTTCCATATGCCAACTATTCAAGTAGGCCGTTTAGAAACCTCGAATTGGCGTGTTATGTAATACATTATTCTGCAGTATAAGACTATGTTCATTTATATTTTATTTGTTCCCATTTAAATTGTTGTTAATTTACAGTAATCTTTCCAAGGTGGTTGACTATAAGGGTCAAGGTTATCAGCAATAATTAATGTGTTCGCGCCAGAACCAACAATATCTGTCGTCAAGGTGGTTGACCTTCTGCTCTGGCTATCTATTAATAGTTCACCTGCCAACAGGTATTTATTTTTATGCATTCAATTTAAAACTCAACAGATGGTTTACTCTACTAAACTAGAAGCCTTCAGCTTTATGAGTTTGATTTAATTTATTCCAATAATATCATATTATTACTTTTTAATTTATAACTAACAAGTTATTGTTAGAAATGAGCTCATTTTGCTTACTCCAGTCTTGTTCAAGTAACTGATTTTTTGATATCCTAAGAAGTGACTAAATATTTAAATTACTGAATAAAAATATTTGTACATATATTATTTACAGCCTGTAACTTGAGATAGCCAATACACTGGCAAAGTTTTTATAATGATCTAGTAAACATGATAGTTAATTTGAATTGTTTTTTTGACAACTTATGCTAAGTCAGAAATAATTCACTTTTCATTCGTAGCAAGGGTCTAAGTTGCAGTTACAGGAATACATCAAAGAACCCACGAAATCCCTGCAGATAAGGTCTTATTACAGTAACTGGTATTGATGCTTTAAATAGCTGATATAATCGAAATTCAACGCGATTAATCAGTAGTTGCCTTTAGCAAACATTTTATCGTAAACAGTAACTGAACTTAAGCCGTTACACTTTGCAGAATTATATAATTAAGTGTAAAGCTGATGGTCTACATCATGTATTAAATCATACAAATTTACCATTTCGATTAATAATGCCTTGAAGAAATAACCAGATAAAAAATCTTCATTGTTCGAAATATGTGTTTGTGAACAAATGTTTGATAACAGGATACCACATTTTAACGTGATAATAGTATTTTCAAAATAAATACTTTTGATAAACAACACTTTCCCATATTAAAGCAAACACATATTGCAAGCATTCTAACCTTTGTTAATCCCAAACCCACGTTTTATTCTATCAAATTGAATGTATTTCTAAGCAATATGTTCATAATTTATTAAAGATATGCATGTGGTTAAAACAAATTACCACCTTAGAATATTTCTGAAACAAATGTTTGGACAAACAACATTTTCGAATTTTATATGAGGAAACCCGCATTGCAATAACTTTTAACCTTTGATAACAAAAAAAAAAGTCCATACTTTCTAATAATAAGCACCGTTATAAAAATAGAATAAATTTAAAATATCGAACCTTGTAACTGAATATTTAATAAAATTCTACAAAATGTTTAAACAAATGATCATTTATAATTAAAGGGGGACAAACCCGCTAATTAAGCATGCATAATAACCGCGGAAACAAAAGAACATATGAATTTTAAATTATGTATGGGCAAAATGATCTAGATATAAGAACTGAACGTAACACATTACAAAAAAAGACATTACCTTTCTGTGATTAATAACAACAAGTGACAGTAAGAAGAATTTTATTATGTACGTACCAATTTAAAAATCCTGAAAAATATCCAAGTACACGTACTTTAGTATGCAGATACATATGGATAGTAGGTAAATAAGGCCGGTCCTAATTCAAAACGCGACAGACTTATTTTCCATGTGTAAAATACGTCTGTCACGTTTTGAATTAGGATCGGCCCTATATAATTTCAATGTAAAATAGTTGTGAAAACATTTCAATGTAAAATAGTTGTGAAAACATGAATTCTTATATACTTTCAACGTAAAATACTTGTGGGCACGTTTTGAATTAGGATCGGCTTTATATTACTTTCAATGAAAGATATTTCAAAACACACGTATGTTGAAAAATGTAAGTGCAGAGAAGAATGTGTGTAGCTGTTTTGAATTCAGTTTTCTAGCTAGAAGTTACACGTGCACCGTTTTGAATTAGGATCGGCGTTATATACTTTTAATGTAAAATGTGAAAACCTGAATTCTCTTCAAATGTAAAATACTTGTGGGCACGTTTTGAATTAGGATCGGCTTTATATTACTTTCAATGGAACATATTTCAAAACACACGTATGTTGAAAAATGTAAGTGCAGAGAAAATGTGTGTAGATGTTTTGAATTTGGTTTTCTAGCGAGACAGTATGACAGATGCAAAATATCGCATTCAAGTCAATTGTGTTTTAATTAAAGTGGATTCTGATTTATGTTTAGAGGCTGCAAATACGCATGGGCCGGTTTCAATTCAAAATGTGTTCACTCTTGTGATAGGTTGAAAAGTGGGTTAGCAAAGTACGCAGATGGTGGTAATCTGCTATATAAGGAGATTGCTCCTGATATTAATTTAATTAGTCGAAGTTTACTGCATATATTTACATACAAACATGTATATAATTAATATTCAGGGATTTAAATACAAGAAAAACGAGTTTGTGTGTAAAGAAATTGCGGTTTTGGACTTGTTGAACGGTGTTGTTTGGCATCAAATTTTTAAACTGCCAATGCAGTCCAGTTGTTTGAGCCAAGATCATATAAAACATAACGACTGGGTGACAAAGAATATTCATGGTATTTCTTGGGATGAATCTTCAACGGCTGGAATGGGTTTATCATATATAGCGCTTTATTTGAAGCAAATTATCCTACCCGGTGAAGAAGTATTTGTGAAGGGTCTAGAAAAGAAGAAATTGATTGAAACCTATCTAATGCAAAACGTTGTAACTGATATGCTTGTACTAGGTTGTCCTAAGATATCGGAGTTAAAAATCAACAACCGTTTAAAATATAACATCCATTGTTGTAGACACAGCAATAATAATCTGCAATGTGCAAAACAAAATACCTTGTTATTAAAAGAATGGCTTGATAATAATAAAAAACAATAGAAAGATTGTGTCTGTATTATTTATTTTAATATAATTTTACAATGTTAGCCGAAGCAAATTATCCAACCCGGTGAAGAAGTATGTGTGAAGAGACTAGAAAAGAAGAAATGGATGGAAACCTATCTATTGCAAAAAATGTTATAGGCAAGGCAATAATAGTCTGCAATGTGCAAAACAAAAATACTTTGTTATTAAAAGAATGGTTTGATAATAATAAAAAAAAAACAATAGAAAAGATGGTGTCTGTATTATTATTGTAGTCAGTAAGAAATCTTTAATGCTGATGTCTGCAGAAAAAAAACAATTAAACTCAGACAGCACGAATGGAACTCTCAACCGTGAAAGCAATTATAATTGATCAACGCAATAGCTCTTTACTGGTTTTACAACATTTAACAAATTGTACAGATATCTCGAAAGATTTGCCAAAGACAGACAAACAGATAGACAGACTGACTGCACCAATTTTCTCATTCTCGCTTTTAAAGAATAAACAAGTCGTAGTTATTAAATTGCGAACTCAGTTTATCTGCAAGAAAATATATAAACGTGGAAATTTATGAAATGCTCCAACTTAAAAAAAAAACTAGAAATAAATCTATTGAAATATATGCTAACGTTGCAATTGGCGGATCTGCTCACGGAGTAAACAATTTTTTCTAGCATTTCATTTGGATTGTCTATAAACTACTCAATAATTTTAACCTAACCACTATCATTATTCTTTCCTGACAAGGGTAATTTTAATAAAAGTTTTCATTTTTGATTTGTTCTATAGAACACAACTACAACTTGACAATAAAGATTATCACACACACAGACACACACACATATCTTGAGTATATATAAATATATTAAACAACAAGAACAGCAGCAGAAAATTCAACCCATGTCAGATAGCTTTTTTCTTGTCAACGATAGTCTAGTCTAATGCTTCTTGAGCATTTGCGTTTTCATAGTTACGTACTGAAGGCAACTCTGCAATTTTAGATCACATGCATTTCTAATTTCAATTACAAAAAAAATATGAAAGCATCTATTTGAAATGCATTTTCTAACTTTAATCGCAAAAAAAATGAGAGCATCTATTCGAAATATGCACTCAGATTAAAAAGTCAAAAATAAAAGTTTTACACCGTTCTGTAAACTGAGATTACGTTAAATGACCTTAATAAATACTTGTTTGAAATGAATGTCAATCTCTTTAAGTGAAAAAAATCAGTTAGACAAACCGCTCATTTGGCGCTTTGTGAGTTTATTCACACAGATATATAAAAATATTATAACACCGTTTAGTCAGAAATCTCATCCGATCTACTTTTCAGTAAAAACTGAAATGTGATTTTGTATTAAGGTTTATTTTATTATAAAAAATGTTGCCAATTCAAACTTCTTCTCTCTGCATTGCCCTAAGCGAATAAAAAGAAACGTAGTAAAAAATATAACTCATGCCTTAATCGACTAATACAGTAATATTGACGGGTATTGATGTTACTTTCTGCAACGAAAAACAATTTTTAACACAGTACTCGCTGTCGTATATATTTTTTTATAATCAATACTACAAAATAGGCAATAGATAGTATCAGTGGTTGAGGTACTAAGAATTCTTTTATCATCACTTGCATTAAGAACAATTTTGTTTTGTTTAATAGTAAACACATCATGTTTGCCTTATATAATTAAACATTGCTGTTTCTGTACAGTCTAATATCGATTAAAAAATGTATAAAAGTCAAGTACTTTCAGTTGTACTGAAAAAGTATGCAATTTTTTCAGAAAACGATGCAAATTTTTTAATTTTTTTTCTAACAGGTCAGTTTATTATTTAATATAAATACTTCACGTAGATTTTTACCAACAGTATAGAAAAAAAGTCTATGATATCGATTAAAAAAATGTATAAAAGTCAAGTTCTTTCAGTTGTACTGAAAAAAAGTACATATTTCAAATGATTTCTAGGTAAAATTTAATTTTTTTGTTTTGCAATTGACAACTTTAATTTTAAAAATATGGTATATGCGCGTGCACAGTTTCGAAGCCAGACCCGGTCTTCCATTACTGCTGACTAAGTGGATTTATTTATTATTCTGCTGATGTTAGCATTAAATTTCTCACTTTTTATTTTTCCTGCGGATGTCAGCATTAAAAAAATTTATACATGACTGGCTTTATTAAATTTTCTATAGATTTCATATTTCTACAATTGCTATCTAGACAATACCTTAGCATTAAATTCTTGCTTACATGAGTTGAATTTTCTGCTGTTCTTGTTGTTTAATATCCTTATATACTCAAGATATGTGTTTGTGATAATCGTTCAATCTTTATTGCCAAGTTGTAGTTGTGCGTTCTACACAACAAATCAAAAAAATGAAAACCTTTTTTTTTTAAAAAAATTGTCCTTGTCAGGAATGAATAATGATAGTGATTGGGTTAAAATTATAGAGTCAATCCAAAATTAAGTACTGGAGAAAAAAAATCGTTGACGCCGTAAGCAGATCCACCAATTGCAAACGTACGACCTGATGACACCAATACAGAGTATGTATTCTTTAGTTTAATATATATAGATTTAATTTTCTTAATGCATTTACTTGATATAATATTCATTTGAATCTTTTTTTTAGTTAACACGAAGAAGATGAACAACCAGAAACGATCGCGCGTCAAAGATAAAGAAGAAGACAGCCCTCATAGAATTGATAATGCAATATTTTTTAACCGTTCAGAGTTGGAGTGAGTTAGAACTGTTCTTTATATTTGGGAACTTAAGTGAATTATAGTATTTTTATTCTAGAGTACATAACATTATATATATATATATATATATATATATATATATTGCTGTGAATCCATGTATTAGAATCGAACCTCACGAATTGGGCGTCAAGAATGCTGTGAATCCTACAAAAAGCTATTAACTTAACCGGTCCGTTGACTTTCTTCTGTTACTCGCTCTTTACTCTTTTCCACCTCGGCTGCTCACCTAGTTAAACCTTCATCCTCATTCATAAAAAAAAAAACACATTCCTACCACAAACATCAACGTTAACTCTATTTACATCAATATTCACAATACATTAAAATTTCAAAATTAAAATTCAGCATAAATTTCAGTATCAGAAAATTTCAAGATTAAATCTGTTATCATTTTAATGTGCATCCAGAATTAAAGTCCTTGTAGGATGCCTACTAATTACTATAACAATATATGCAGACCTGAGTCTGAGTACAAAGGGAGCATCTTCCACCCCTTTACGTTAATTAACCAGGTTCGTCTAATTGAGCTCAAAGACATACCCAAATTTTCATCATAATCCAGAACATAAATACTAAATACCCCTTTCTACTTAAACAAGAAAATGTCACCTTAAAATTAAAAATTTGTTGTTAGTACAATTTCACTACTGTCCATTTTAAGTAAATAAATTATAAAGTTATTCAACACACACCAAACATCAAAAATCGAACAACAAAGCATAAATTACCTGAAGGTTAATGCACTCGGGCTCCAATGTACATCGTCCTCTGTTAATCACACCATTCCAACTGGGTTATGTTTAGGTCCTCGTATTGCTGGTCGCCTTTAAAATTATTTACACCACCATTCATCTAAAGTTGTTTCAGTGCTTTTCCGGAACTCATTCGTGTATATCTGAAGCTTGTTTTGTGGATCCATACACGTTTACGAATCATTTAATTATTAACACCCCGAAAAATAACAAAGAAATTCATACTTCTTTCACCAATATACGCCAAAACTGCCTACTTTTGTGTATTCATTTGTCGTTGCAAATTTGACTAATTGGTACAGTGATACTAGACTTTATTACCTTGTATCTTCTTTTCTAAGTGCACTAAATTACATTCATTGTAGCACGTAAAGAACAAACTGTTTTAAATCACCAAAATATACGAGCAAACTGTTTAAATTATTCTATCAAAATCGGAAAACTAAAAAGCACTGTTTAACGCATTGAATCAATTCGAAAATCTAAGAGAGCCCCACTCCTATCAACACGGGTTTAAATAGTGGTTAGCCTGTCTGTCGGTCTTGTCCCCAAAACGGACAATTTCCAGAATTTCGTGTACTATGTTCCCATCTCGACAGCTTGTGCGTCGGTTCTTATTAAATTTGCACTCGCACCAGTTAAATCTCAGAAATTTCCACACGGCACGCAACGTCTGAGAATACCTAATTAAATTTTATACAGAAATCGTTATTTTTACCTCTCAAGTTTGCCTTTTACTTTCAACCAATCGCAACCCAGTGACGTTGCTACACTCACGCCTTTTACTATATGTGTCTCCGTCTTGCGCATATTATCTGTCTCTATCTACCCTGTTCTTATTGGTGCAAATTGATATTCTTTATTATCGATTATTTCAGTCCACGTGTGTTCTTATCTGGGTTAAATAACCCCGTATCCAGCCTTCCGTGAATATTAACCGACGGTTTCTCCAAGATTCTCTGTAACCATTCGTTATCTGCAAAATTTACGCAGAATGAGCCTTTTAACTAAACCCTATTTTGTATTTCGTGCTAAAGCATCCGACCGTTTCCAATATCCGTAGAATCGACATGTTTATCTAAACAAATTAAACTGAAATTGCCTTTTAAAAATACGCAGGTGTGTTCAAACGTAACATTTTAAATAACCCTTCTACGATTTGACTATTATTGGGTTTTCACAAGCTTTTATGCTTATTATATTATTAATAATGGTTCCATTAACTCCAATTAAAATAAATCCCTTTAATTTTTAGTGAATCCTAATTAAATATTCAATTATTATCTGTACATTTTGTTTAATACCTGTTACCCAAACTTGAATCAATTAATATAAATTTTGCACGTAATTTCCATTTGTTTCTTT
This sequence comes from Platerodrilus igneus, assembly GCA_036346225.1. Lineage (NCBI taxonomy): Eukaryota > Metazoa > Arthropoda > Insecta > Coleoptera > Lycidae > Platerodrilus > Platerodrilus igneus. Next base: position 2,412,607 of record JARFIW010000472.1, on the reverse strand, counting down.
ACTCGGAATAATTAAATTATACGTTGAGCAGCATTTTAATAACGCGTACCTTTTCCCAAAGCTTCTACACGGTAATTAAAATTATTTGATGTGATTATTTAATTTTCTACCCTGGTCTAAATATGAGTAAATATATATATATATATATATATATATATATATGTATTTTATAGATTACAATAAAGAAAAATACATTGTGTGTTTCATTTCACATTACTCCCGATTTAATAACTACGTAATCTCAGTTTACAGAACGGCGTAAAACAATTTTTTTTGACTTTTTAATCTGAGTGCATATTTCGAATAGATGCTCTCATTTTTTTGCGATTAAAGTTAGAAAATGCATTTCAAATAGATGCTTTCATATTTTTTTTGTAATTGAAATTAGAAATGCATGTGATCTAAAATTGCAGAGTTGCCTTCAGTACGTAACTATGAAAACGCAAATGCTCAAGAAGCATTAGACTAGACTATCGTTGACAAGAAAAAATCTGTCTGACATGGGTTGAATTTTCTGCTGCTGTTCTTGTTGTTTAATATATTTATATATACTCAAGATATGTGTGTGTGTGTGTGTGTGTGTGTGTGTGTGTGTGTGTGTGTGTGTGTGTGTGTGTGTGTGTGTGTGTGTGTGTGTGTGTGTGTGTGTGTGTGTGTGTGTGTGTGTGTGTGTGTGTGTGTGTGTGTGTGTGTGTGTGTGTGTGTGTGTGTGTGTGTGTGTGTGTGTGTGTGTGTGTGTGTGTGTGTGTGTGTGTGTGTGTGTGTGTGTGTGTGTGTGTGTGTGTGTGTGTGTGTGTGTGTGTGTGTGTGTGTGTGTGTGTGTGTGTGTGTGTGTGTGTGTGTGTGTGTGTGTGTGTGTGTGTGTGTGTGTGTGTGTGTGTGTGTGTGTGTGTGTGTGTGTGTGTGTGTGTGTGTGTGTGTGTGTGTGTGTGTGTGTGTGTGTGTGTGTGTGTGTGTGTGTGTGTGTGTGTGTGTGTGTGTGTGTGTGTGTGTGTGTGATTGTCAAGTTGTGTTGTGTTCTATAGAACAAATCAAAAATGAAAACTTTTATTAAAATTACCCTTGTCAGGAAAGAATAATGATAGTGGTTAGGTTAAAATTATTGAGTAGTTTATAGTCAATCCAAATGAAATGCTAGAAAAAATTGTTTACTCCGTGAGCAGATCCGCCAATTGCAACGTTAGCATATATTTCAATAGATTTATTTCTAGTTTTTTTTAAGTTGGAGCATTTCATAAATTTCCACGTTTATATATTTTCTTGCAGATAAACTGAGTTCGCGATTTAATAACTACGACTTGTTTATTCTTTAAAAGCGAGAATGTGAAAATTGGTGCAGTCAGTCTGTCTATCTGTTAGTCTGTCTTTGGCAAATCTTTCGAAATATCTGTACAATTTGTTAAATGTTGTAAAACCAGTAAAGAGCTATTGCGTTGATCAATTATAATTGCTTTCACGGTTGAGAGTTCCATTCGTGCTGTCTGAGTTTAATTGTTTTTTCTGCAGACATCAGCATTAAAGATTTCTTACTGACTACAATAATAATACAGACACAATCTTTTCTATTGTTTTTTTTTTATTATTATCAAACCATTCTTTTAATAACAAAGTATTTTTGTTTTGCACATTGCAGACTATTATTGCCTTGCCTATAACATTTTTTGCAATAGATAGGTTTCCATCCATTTCTTCTTTTCTAGTCCTTTCACACATACTTCTTCACCGGGTCGGATAATTTGCTTCGGCTAACATTGTAAAATTATATTAAAATAAATAATACAGACACAATCTTTCTATTGTTTTTTATTATTATCAAGCCATTCTTTTAATAACAAGGTATTTTGTTTTGCACATTGCAGATTATTATTGCTGTGTCTACAACAATGGATGTTATATTTTAAACGGTTGTTGATTTTTAACTCCGATATCTTAGGACAACCTAGTACAAGCATATCAGTTACAACGTTTTGCATTAGATAGGTTTCAATCAATTTCTTCTTTTCTAGACCCTTCACAAATACTTCTTCACCGGGTAGGATAATTTGCTTCAAATAAAGCGCTATATATGATAAACCCATTCCAGCCGTTGAAGATTTATCCCAAGAAATACCATGAATATTCTTTGTCACCCAGTCGTTATGTTTTATATGATCTTGGCTCAAACAACTGGACTGCATTGGCAGTTTAAAATTTGATGCCAAACAACACCTTTCAACAAGTCCAAAACCGCAATTTCTTTACACAACCGATTTAAATCCTATATTATATATACATGTTTATAAATTTGCTAACTTCGCTACATTTTCAACCTATCACAAGAGTGAACACATTTTGAATTGAAACCGGCCCATGTGTATTTGCAGCCTCTAAACATAAATCAGAATCCACTTTAATTAAAACACAATTGACTTGAATGCGATATTTTGCATCTGTCATACTGTCTCGCTAGAAAACCAAATTCAAAACATCTACACATTTTCTCTGCACTTAAATTTTTCAACATACGTGTGTTTTGAAATATGTTCCATTGAAAGTAATATAAAGCCGATCCTAATTCAAAACGTGCCCACAAGTATTTTACATTTGAAGAGAATTCAGGTTTTCACATTTTACATTAAAAGTATATAACGCCGATCCTAATTCAAAACGGTGCACGTGTAACTTCTCGCTAGAAAACCGAATTCAAAACAGCTACACACATTTTCTCTGCACTTACATTTTTCAACATACGTGTGTTTTGAAATATGTTCCATTGAAAGTAATATAAAGCCGATCCTAATTCAAAACGTGCCCACAAGTATTTTACATTTGAAGAGAATTCAGGTTTTCACATTTTACATTAAAAGTATATAACGCCGATCCTAATTCAAAACGGTGCACGTGTAACTTCTCGCTAGAAAACCGAATTCAAAACAGCTACACACATTCTTCTCTGCACTTACATTTTTCAACATACGTGTGTTTCATTGAAAGTAATATAAAGCCGATCCTAATTCAAAACGCGCCCACAAGTATTTTACATTGAAAGTATATAAGAATTCATGTTTTCACAACTATTTTACATTGAAATTATATAGGGCCGATCCTAATTCAAAACGTGACAGACGTATTTTACACATGGAAAATACGTCTGTCGCGTTTTGAATTAGGACCGGCCTTATTTACCTACTATGGATTTTGACTGTTTTTGGGAGATGTTGAATCCTTAAATAAATTGATATATGAACATTTTTGGTTTAGCGATATTTTACGTTAGTGAAGCTAGCGGCCACTATTTACCGGCGGCTAAATATGGATACACCTACCAATCTCCAACACTACTAAACCACGACTACTGAACTGAACAAGCAATTCTATTGTTCAATTATGTTTCTTATATTGACCCAATTATCTTCACGCATTTTAAATCTAAGGGTGATTGATACTAAATAACTTTAAAATTCCTATATTATTCTTACGTGAATATTTTAAGCAGTTGCTCTTTTAAATTGAAATACATGTCATTTTCTTAACTTGTGTAAAACCTGCGCTCTTAAAACTTGTTAGACAGCTAGTGCAGGTATACTAAAAACAACCCATATCTTTTACAAAAACGTGTTCGCCCCGGTTCACTAACTTTTTTGGAATTTGCGTAATGACACCACAAGAAAATTAAAAAATGTTTTTCGTAGCTTCTGTAATACCTGCGCTCTTGAAACTTGGTAGACAGCTAGTGTAGATGTACTAAAACAAAAAGTACCGTTTACAGAAACGTGTTAGCCCCGGTTCACTAACCTTTTTTGGAATTTTCGTAATGGTACCATAAAGAAATTAAAATTTTTTTTCTTAGCTTTTGTAATGCCTGCGCTCTTGAAACTTGGTAGGCAGTTAGTGTAGGTGTACTAAAAGAACCCATATCTTTTACAGATACGTGTTCGGCTCGATTCACTAACTTTTTGGAATTTTTGTAATGGCCCCATAAGAAAATTAATAAATTTTTTTCTTAGCTTCTGTAAGACCTGCGCTCTTGAAACTTGGTAGGCAGCTAGTGTAGGTGTACTAAAACAACATGTACTGTTTACAGAAACGTGTTCGCCCCGGTTCACTAATGTTTTTTGAAATTTTCGTAATGACACCATAAGAAAATTGAAATTTTTTTTCTTAGCTTCTGTAAGACCTGCGCTCTTGAAACTTAGTAGGCGGCTAGGGTAGGCGTACTAAAACAACACATACCTTTTACAGAAACATGTTCTCCCCGGTTCACAAATTTTTCCGAATTTACCTAGGGACATCTTAGGAAAATTAAAAATTCATTTCTTAGCTTCTGTAGGACCTGCGTTCTTGAAAGTTGGTAACCAGCAAAGAAAGCTCGTATGCTGCAAGCTGAAGCTGAACAGAATACACTATATGAAAAAACAATTAACAAGATTTTATGACGTGCAAGATGGTTGAGAAGTCTACAACTTATAGCTGAGATAGGATCTTGGGTCACCACAGGAGGTCGAAGGCGAAACGAAAATCTAGAAAACTGACGATGACGCATTTATGGGTCGATATTTTCACTAAGGAGATTAGGAGGCTGATTGTACCCTTGGCGCTACGGCCTCGTCGGAAGATGAAATGGTAATCGGAAAAAAGAGAGTGGTTTTCTATATGGGAACTAATTTTGGTGGTGATTGATGTTTTTCGCGTTTCTGCCAAAGATCGGGAGAAGACCTATTGGTCTGTAGGATTTTGGATCGTCTGGGGATGTGGATGGTTTGCGTAAGAGGATTATTGAAGCTCATTTTAGGATATCAAGAAAGTTTTCTGTTGAGAGGCATTTGTGGAATGGAGTGTAACTGAATCTTTTACGATAAGTCAGGACTAGCACACTTATCTTTACAAAAGCGATTAGGGCACCCTACACGTGCAAACATGCATGACTCACTTGTTTGTAAAAACATGACGTTCATACTCGTAACGCTCCTATATTGAGTCAAGACTTGTTGGAATGCAAAGGTTTGTGCAAACATTCTAGGCTGTGTAGGGAAACTGGTGTTTTTAACCTACACGATAATCCTTTGATACAAGTAATGGCCACTAACGTTTATGAAAGTTTATTCTGTATTTTTCATTTTCGGTGTTTGTGCAATCAATACTGACAGTTCAATGCATGAAGTTGGCAAAATCGGTTTTTCAACCAATTCAAAATATGCCCTGTTCCGTAGACCGTGTTACTATATTTCTTCCTGTATTTGTTCTGATCTTTTACATTATTTTCAGCCTTCAAAGAACGACATAATTTTGAATAAATGCCATTTTTTTTATGATGACTTTCGGTTATCATGTTTCAATAAGGCATGTCTTACAGAAGCTAAGAAAAAAAATTTTAAATTTGTTTAAGATGTCCCTACGTCAATTCAGAAAAATTTGTATAACCGGCGCAAACACGTTTGTGTAAAAGGGATGTGTTGTTTTAGTACATCTACCCTAGCTGCCTACCAAGTTTCAAGAGCGCAGAGCTTACAAAGGCTAAGACAAAATTTTGTAATTTTCTTATGGTGTCATTACGCCAATTCCAAAAACGTTAGTGAACCGAGGCGAACACGTTTCTGCAAAAGATATGGTTTTTTTTAGTACACCTACCGTAGCTGCCTGCCAAGTTTCAAGGGCGCAGGTATTACAAAAGCTAAGAAAAAATTTTTTAATTTTCTTATGGGGTCATTACGAAAATTCCAAAAAAGTTAGTGAACCGGGGTGAACACGTCTCTGTAAAAGATATGGGTTGTTTTGGTACACCTACACTAACAGCCTACCAAGTTTCAAGAACGCAAGTATCACAAAAGCTAAAAAAAAATGTTTTAGTTTTCTTATGGTGTTTACGCAAATTCCAAAAACTTAGTGAACCGGGGCGAACACGTTTCTGTAAAAGATATGGGTTGTTTTAGTACACCTACACTAACTGCCTACCAAGGTTCAAGGGCGCAGGTATTACAAAAGCTAAGAACAATTTTTTTTTAATTTTCTTGTGGCGTCATTACGTAAATTCCAAAAAAGTTAGGGAACCAGGGCGAACACGTTTCTGTAAAAGATATGGGTTGTTTTAGTATACCTACACTAGCTGTCTAACAAGTTTTAACAGCGCAGGTGTTACACAAGTTAAGAAAATTACATGTATTTCAATTTAAAAAGGCAACTGCTTATTAAAATATACACGTAACAATAATATAGGAATCTCAAAGTTATTTAGTTTCAACCACCCTTAGATTTAAAATGCGTAAAGATAAGAAACATAATTGAACATTAGAAATGCTTGTTCAGTGCAGTAGGCGTGGTTTTGTAGTGTTGGAGATTGGTAGGTGTCTCCATATTTAGCGGCCGGTAGATAGTGGCCGCTAGCTTCACTAACGTGATATTTTCTGTGGTGCAGATTAAGCAAGCACACAACAGTCATGCTAAAAGTCGTACATAATTGTTGGGATACGTACAGTTCAATCATCTATACTACATTCAACACATATTTAATCTACACGTGACCTAAACAATTTTTATGTGATATAGCATAATAACATTTACTGCATACAGTTGGTTGTTCGCTATTTTATTATCTACAGCAACGGAATAAAGCAAATTTTGTAAGTTCTACAATACGAACGTACAGAACATGCGGATGGTCGTTCCTTGGCATCATAGGTACCTTAAAGTGAAAGGGAAGTATAGCATCGCATATAAACTTTTCTTCGAATTGCAAAATGTTTACACACATTCGGTTAGTCACATATTAATGTATTTCCGCTGATGAAACGCACTATATTTTACTTGTTAATTGTCAGTTATTAGAATTGGTTCCAATAGAGTTATAAAAGCTACTTTTTGTGTGATGCCGATCATCCACATAAATCGGAAGTAAACAGCCGCTCTTTTTGCGTGCTCCAGTATATGAACTTGTAAGCGATTGTTCTGTGAAGTGGAATACACACATAAGTCATTTATTAGTAGGTGTCCCTATATATTTGCTTACACCACTTTTTTTAAGCAGCCTACTCTTATATGGGATACAAATGGTAGTTCGTTGACGTGCTTCCGTATATGTTATTGTAGCTAATATATGTCGGATGTAGAGTAATTACATCAATTGCATACAAATGGTTGTTAGTTAGTATGGGTATGCAGATGATGTATCAAACCATTCGTCGCACTTGTAGAATAGTAACATACATTACATGTGATTGGTTGTTCCATAGTGTGTGTTCTTATATGGTTGCGTAAATCACATTTTTGTGTTGAGGAATAATTACATGAATTGCATGCAAACGTTCGTTCACTACTATGTGTGCTTAAATGTTTATGTAAATTATTTTTATTTGATGCAGAATATTTACACAAATTGCATGAAAGTGGTCGTTTATTAGTATGCGTTCTTATGTGTCTATCTAAACTACCTTTGTGTGATGCAGAATAATTACAGAAATTGCATGCAAATGGTCGTTCGTTAGTATGTGTTCTTATATGCGCATGTAATCTACTGTTGTGTGATGCAGAATAATTACATAAATTACATGAAAATGGTCGTTCGATAGTATGTGTTTTTATATGCTCATCTAAACCACTTTTTCGTAATGCAGAATAATTACATAAATTGCATGTAAATGGTCGATCGTTAGTGTGTCTTCTTAAATGCTCATGTAAACTGCTTTTGTATAATGTAGAAAAACTACATAAATTGCATGCAAAGGGTCGTTCGTTAGTATGTGATCCAAGATGTGTTTGTAAATTACCTTTACAGGATGCAGAATAGTCACATAAATGACATGCAAATGGTCGCTCGTTAGTGTGTGTTTTTATATGTTCATGCAATCTACTTTTGTGTGATGCAGAATAATTACATAAATTACATGTAAATGGCCGTTCGTTAGTATGCGTTCTAATATGCATATGTAAGTTGCTATTACACGATGCAGCATAACGACATAAATGACATGCAAATGGTCGCTCATTAGTATGTGTTCTCATATGTTTACGTAGACTACTTTTGTGTGATGTTGTATGGTTACATAAGTTACATGCAAATGGTCGTTCGTTAGTATGTGATCTTACATGTCTCTGTAAATTACTTCTACACGATGCAGAATAAGCACATAAATTACATGCAAATGGTCGTTCGTTAGTGTGTGTTCTTATATGCTCGTGTAAACTACTTTTGTATTGTGTAGAATAATTACATAAATTGCAAGCAAATTGTCGTGTGTTAGTGTGGGTGCGTATATGGCCCCGTAAATGACCCTTATATGATGTTGAATAGTTGCATAAGCCGCACACAAATGATGGTCGTTTGTTAGTATGTGTCTCCATAATGATGTGTAAATTACTTTGAGTAGCTCAACAATTTCATAAGTTATTTCAATGAATATTTATTATTTTACAGATGTGTATGCGTTTTCAAAACAATCTTGATATTAGATAAGTCGCAGAAATAGCATTTATTGTTCATCCAATTTTGATTTCATACATATAGTGCCACTAAGCAAACGTAGGACTGGAAGGTGTGTCCTTGGTATCGCTATTAGAAATTAGACCATTATAAATTCATAAACCCGGCGCGCGGCCTATTACGTGAAGCCACATCATTCTGGCCGTGTGACGTCATGCGTGGAACTATAGCACTTTAATATAGTGCTGTAGATGGGACGAACTCTAAACCCTAACATGACGTTTATATCGGAGAGCGACAATGTTCATCATTTATAAACAGTAGAGAAGCTCTAGGATGTCTTAATTTAACTTTTTAATACTCAAAAATAGTAAATTGTCGTGTACACTTAGTGATTTGTTCTGAAGCAATTATAATTCATTATTTTATTAATGCGTTCACTACTGAATTAATAATATCTTACTTATTGACACGTATTCTATACACACTATTAATTATTAGCGATGAACAGTATATGGACAATAATTTGTTGTAATTATATACTCAAAATAATTCAAATATTTATAAGTTTATTATTTTATCTCGACTATACATACTATCATAATAATTCAAATTCAAAATAAATTGTTTTTAATATAAAATTTATTTACAATAAATACAGCTGTAAAAGCTCACCGCGGCTATTGACTACTGAATAAGACAGTTTTAGTCAACTTGCTCCGAATTCTGTCAATTACCACGTATGCGATGTAATCTTGCATTGCGATAACACATTGCTATCATCTTTATTAATTGGATGAGATGATTCCCTTCCACATCAGAATCAAACATGTGATTTTTATAATCTTGAAAGACAGACTTTTCACATTTTTAATATTGTTATTGTACACCTAACTAAAAAGTTCTGGTGATACAACATGTTGCCGTTTTGCAAAATTCTAATTTCACTCTCCGTAATTTTACAAATATGTATAACATCTGGAGAGGTTTGTTTTGAAGCATTTTTTTCTAGTGCAGTATTTCAACACGACGAGTTTTGAAGTTGGTGTCACCATTTCGATCATCCCCTTGCAAATATCGTATGCAGGTTTCCTCTGAAGTTGTTTAACTACAAAGCCAGCAAGATATTCTGAAATATCGCCTACGTATTCTGATAAACTTTCCGAATATTTTCTACAATTGATGAAATAATCATGATCGCTCATTTGTTCCTCCTGCCTGCTCTTCTTCAAAGTGATTATTTATTGTTTTTACTGTGTACTAATAATACTAGTAGGTAAAAGCATAGTAGGTATTTCTTCAATACAATTGGCGAACCTTTTACACTTGCAGTGGGATTGTTGTTAAAGCCTCCGCGGTTCCTTATTGCGCTGAAGAACACTTCTAGATGGCCTTGTGATAATTTGTAGGCAATAAAGTATTTTATGTCATTTTGAGTGGAATGTGTCGGCCAAATGGATTTTAACAACTTCATACTGACGATCAGTCCCACGAAACCAGTTTTTCTTATTGTTTGGTGAAGTGGAATTTCCGTATTTATATATTTAATACCAGTTAAATATTCCACAAATTCGTCAATCTTGTTGAATATCATGTCCTTGTTTGATTCCCGAAGACTTGTTTTGCTTTGCTAGAAAGTTTCTGCTATTCAATGTATCGAATATTTCGTTTAATTTTATCAGAAATTGCTCTGTTGCTTTACTGCCTATAAATGCATGACCGTGGTCTGTTGACTGCCTCAAATAACGAATAACCCGTGCAGCGCTTAACGATAAGGTCTGAGCAGCTAATTTGACCTTTATTTTTCTTTTTGCCAGTACATGTGCTGCTTGGTAATTTTCGTAGTTAAATGCAATCCTTCTGGTTCTTGAATTTCAACCATTTTTTTAGATATTCCCACTTGATGCTTCTGTTTTGTTCGTCCATAAATATACGGTTGATTCCCCAAACATATCTAACTAGCTTGATCATGTGAGGGGGATCTAGTATCACATGTATTGGTTCATTGATGACTGGATGGGGCATGAACGTTTTGGAAGAATTGGCCGTTATTTCTGCTCCAAGGTCATTCACAATTGTTATATTCGTCGCAGCTCCATCAAATGTGACACTTGTTATAATTACGTCTACGTCATTTAAAATTCGCAAACACATACTTAATAATTCAATTTCTGTGTACCAGTTAGTGACTCAATCAAAAAATGACCCACAGGAAACTTCCACCTATCGTTGACACTAGTTAATAGGTAGACAATGGCCTACGTGGCTAATGGTTATGATTCGTTGTCTTCCACTGTGCTCACCATATCGACATATTTGCAGCAAGTAATCATAACTGTTCTACATAAAAATACATTTATACAAACGAGAAGAAAATACGTACCCTACAAAACTTTTCCCATTCCTTCTAATTTTTTGTATATCGACATTTCACCCACTATTAAAGAACAAATGCAACGTTTTCCTTTGCCATTCATCTCAACTACCTTTTGCTTTAAAATACTAAGTGTTTTAGTTTGAAATCCTGGTTTGCAGTCTATTGTTTGTACCACTTTTAAATAGTGCAAAAATGAAGAAGCATTTTACGAAAGCTAGACCTCACATAGTGGTAAGCTTTTGGCGAATAAAAATTAAGCGTAATTGCGAAACTCTTCAGCTCAGTTGCATACCCGACAGTTGATTTCGTGCCCACTAGTCGATAGAGGTAATGTATCCTGAAGAAAAAAAAAGCGTGATATAAAAAATAATCAATAATAACACCAATTATTAATACAATAATGGCAATAAGAATAGACAGTGCTATAAAACATAGAAGCAATAATAATAAGAAATAATAACAGTGTAGTACTAAATACAACAATAACAACAAAAAAATTCATTAATTGATTTTTCAGTATTCACCTTGAGTCTTAAAGAAGAATTTTCGTCCATCTGTCGTTGATTTTGTAAATGATTCAAAGTATCAAGATCCGTTACTTTCTGCAAAGCCTTCTTGTTTTATTTGTGCTCGCTTCTTTTTCAGCACTTTTCTCATTATAATTCTGTATGTTGTATTTTCCACAGAAGCTTTATTAAAATCCGTTTCATACACCAATCGCCTTTTCTTCAAGACGGGTTTACTGCTTATGAGAATATTATGTTTTGTAGGTAGAGCGCTGCTATTAGATGACGTACATGTCTTTCGTTGTTGTCTTTTTGCAGGTGGTTTGCGAGTACATACCGTTTTCATTAAATGTTTAGGAAATTTAAAAATACTGGGCACGGCATCAGTTTTCAACGATCGTATAGATGACCAGCCACTTGTGTTGAAACAATCATCTGTGAAGATTCTTGCGTGCTTTGAAGGATAAAAAATTTCCCTGCGTGTTATGAATTAGTTACCTTCCTAGGCCCCTGCTACTTTGTTCTAATGGATTCTTTTTATGTAGTTACTAAAGCTTTAGGTTGTTAATAGTACTTGTCACATTTCTGTAAATTAGTAGTGTCATATTTGTGCTGAATAAAGCCTAATGTCAGGTTTATACATCAATTTATTCAGCAATAATATATTAGTATGGACAAAGTATTTAAACCCGATGAGCTTGAGATAGACACCAACGCGGTTGACTCTCGTACGTTCTGCACTCAATGGTACAAGACATTTACTAATTTTATTGAAGGTGCAAAGGCTAGTGACACTCAAAAACTAAACCTGCTTATCCCACATGTAGCACCGTCAGTATATGAACATATTAGCGAGTGCGAATCGTTTGAAGATGCTGTGGCCGACCTAAAATCACTTTATGTTAAGTCAAAAAATAAAATTTTTGTCAGATATTCATTAGCTACTCGCCGACAGGAACCAGGAGAATCAATTGATCGGTACTTTCAGGCCTTGAAAGTACTGGGCAAAGAACGTGAGTTCAAAGCAGTCTTCGCGGAACAGAATAAAAATGATTTCATCCGTGATGCTTTCATAGATTGATTATCGTCATTTAAAATTCATCAAAGGTTATTAAAAAACATTACTTTAGAATTGCAGGATGCTTATAATAAAGCGAAGTCTCTAGGAATGGCTCAACTACAGTCTGAGGTCTACGCTTCTGATTCTAAATTTGTAAATACTGTCACTAACGAGAGGATGATGGATCAAATTGAAAGCGATCAGAATAAAGTACCTCTATTATCAGTAGTGCAAAAATGCTATTGCTGCGGTGGAAGTGAGCATACCAGGAGATCTTGCCCTGCCAAAAATGCTACATGTTTCAAATGTGGTCATATAGGGCACTATTTGAAAATTTATAAAAGTAAACCGAAGTCTTCTAGTAAGGCACCATCCAACGCATCTGCTATGTTTTCAGCGATAGTTCCTGCTTGTTTAGTAAAGTCTATGGTAGAAATAGCGGTAAACGGAATAGGGGTTAAAGCTCTAGTTGACACCGGAAGCTCAGAAAACTTTATAAATGAAGAGTTTGTTAAGCAACATCATATTAGAAGTTTCCCCTCTGCGAGGAATGTTGTGCTTGCTTCTTCAACTATGATTTCTAAAGTTTCAGTTCATTGTAGAGTTGAACTAGAAATAATGGAACACAGTTATGGAATAGTTAAATTATCAATCTTACAAAACCTCAGTAGCGACGTCATAATTGGTCATGACGTATTAAAGCGACACTGCTCGTTGGAAGTATTTCTAGGTGGGTCAAAGAAGTCACATTCAATTTGTAGTTTGACGGCAGATAACATTCCACCAGTCTCATTATTTTCTAACATGCTACCAAGCTGTACGCCGATTGCAATTCAATCCAGACGTTATTCTAAAGAATATTTGGAGTTTATTAAGGTAGAAACTAACAAGCTATTAATGGAAGGAGTGATTGAGCCTAGTGTTTCGCCGTGGAGGGCCCAACCACTGGTGTGTAAAAGCGAGAATTATAAAAAGCGAATAGTAATCGACCATTCGCGAACTATTAACAGATACACTTTACTCGATGCATATCCATTGCCTAGAATCGAAGAAATTGTAAACCAAATATCGCAATACCAGGTGTTCAGTTCGATTGATTTGAAAAGTGCTTACCACCAGATCCCAATTCGCACTGAGGATAAACATTATACGACTTTCGAAGCTTGTGGGAAGCTGTTGCAATTCTGCTGCACACAATTTGGTGTTACGAATGGAGTAGCTGCGTTTCAACGGGCGATAGATAGCATTATTGAAACTGAGAATCTCAAGGATACTTATTCGTGTTTGGACGACGTGACTGTGTGTGGGAAAACACAAGAGGAGCATGACGTTTCCTTGTAGAGATTTTTAAAAGCAGCTTAAAAGCACGGTTTAACACCGAATGAAGACAAATGTAAATTTTCTCAGAAAACTATTAAAATTTTGGGTTACCCGATTGAAAATAAGACGCCGGGAAACAGCGTGTCTCTGAAAAGGGCTATTGGTTTGTTGTCATACTACTGAAGATGGCTACCGAGATTTTCGAGTAAAATTAAACCGCTTGTTTAAAGCAAGAGCTTTCCTATAGCACCTAGTGCAATCGCAGCCTTTGACGGTATTAAAAGGGATGTAGCAAAAGCTGTGGTAAAGTCTATTGACGATAATGGTCTCTTTACTGTGGAAACGGATGCCTCTGATTTTGTTATTGCTGTGATTTTGTCGCAAGACGAGCGACCAGTGGCGGTTTTTTCTAGATCCCTTTCTGGTAAAAAGCAAAAGCAATCGACTATGGAGAAAGAGGCTAGTGCTATTGTGGAAGCCCTGTGGAAATGGAGACATTTTTAATGAACAGACATTTTCAACCTATAACTGATCAAAAATCCGTGTATTTCATGTTTGGCGATAAAACATGCAATAAGATAAAGAATGACAAAATCATGAGATGGCGACTGGAATTATCCTCTTATAAATACGACATCATTTATAGACCTGGCGACAAGAACGTGGCTGCCGACGCGCTTTCACGAGCGTGCTTATTAAACCTAACAGGCAACGAAGAAAAGTTATGGAAACTTCATAATTCACTGTGCCGTCCTGGAATTACAAGGATGTATCATTAGATCCGAAGCAAAAACTTACCGTATACGGTAGATGATGTAAGGAAGATGATTGCGACCTGCAGGGAGTGTTGTGAAATCAAACCGAGGTTCGCCAAAATTACGAATATACTGATTAAAACTACCTCTCCCTTTGAGCGCTGAGTGTGGATTTCTAAGGACGCATACCATCGCGTACTGCTAATGGATATATGCTGACCATAGTTGATGAATTTTCAAGTTTTTCCTTTGCTTTTGCTTGTGCTGAGATATCTTCGCTAACGATAACTAGATGCTTAGAGCTAGTGTTTTCAGTATTCGGGATGCCTTCATGCGTCCACTCTGATCGTGGTACTAACTTCCCCTCTAATAAAGTTAAATCATACTTGACATCCTGCGGTATTTCTACCAGTCGGACTACTTCATACAATCCGCGGGGCAATGGACAAGTGAAGCGCTATATTGGTATAATATGGAGAAGTGTATTGCTTGCGCTGAAATCAAAGAAACTGAAAGAAGACCTGTGGTAGACTGTACTTACTGAAGCCTTACACTCTATAAGGTCGTTGCTTTGTACCGCCACGAATGCAACTCCACATGAACGAATGTTCAATCATCCCCGTCATTCGCAAAATAGGCTCTCCCTGCGAAGTTGGCTGTTGACACCGGATATAGTCTTTCTAAAGAAGGGTACTAGAAATGGCAAATACGAGTTACCGCTTGAGAAAGTAGAATTATTAGAAACAAATCCTTATTTTGCTTATATTCGCTACTCTTCTGGCAGGGAGGACACCGTTTCTATTCGACGGCTTGCTCCTTGCGGCGAGAACAAGGAACATTTGCAAAAGACCATTGATACTAATAACAACGTTCTAAATACAGGTATGGAAACAAAAATGGAACTGTCTAACGACCCTGTTGCTCCTGAGGCTAATACTAGCACCGAAATTAAAGTACGTTTCGAATCGGTAGAGGAGGCACTTGCTCCGATACTGCCTGGTTCTAGCGATCAGTATTTTCGGCAAAGTAGTGTCTCGAGCAACAAACCCGGTGAGCACACTACATCTCAGACCTATATGGAACGGCGCTCGCGTCGGGAACTGTAGTATTTATCGGATTACGCAAGATTTTAAAGGTGGAGTGAATGTAGTGAATTAGTTACCTCCTTAGGCCCCTGCTACTTTATTCTAATAGATCTTTTTTATGTTGTTACTATAGCTTTAAGTTGTTGATACTACTTGTTACATTTCTGTAAACTAGTAGTGTCATATTATTGCCGAATAAAGCCTAATGTCAGGTTTATACTTCACTACGCATTGCTTAAATCCACTTTTTTAATCGCTCATCTTTAACAAACCAAAGAGTTAATTATTGTTTGTGTTAAAATAAAATCTATAGAATCACGTCAAAAAGGGACCATATTTCGTTCCTCATTTAACCCACAAACTAGTACATTTTACAGAAACGCTAAGTACTATTCATTCATTATTAGTAAAAATGTTCTAATTATAAATTAAAATCGTTTTTCGGTTTTAAGTGGTCCATTGACTAAGAAATAAGATTTAGAAATAATAATAATACTTACAGATGGAATGAAACATTTTTGTTCTTCTTTGATTTCTCCGTACAATTGTATGTAGAGCAATATTGAACCATAATTTAACATTTAAAGTACCGTTGTAGCACACTAAGCGTTTGCTTACAGTAAAAATACAAGCTATTATCACCGAGATACTCCCACACGTGACGTCACATTAGCGGTGGGATCTTGACTTCACGGCACTGCATGTTAAAGGATATAGTGCGCTGGGTTTGTGTTTATTTAATGGTCTAAGGTGTCGCTGCCTGCTAAAAAGTACACTCAAAGTAGAAATCTTTTAATTGTCAAATTGAAATATTAGTATGGTTGGGTTATTAATATTCAACATTAATTATTTGACAGTGTTGGAAATTATTAAATGCCACGTCATGCAGTACCTAGAAGATGCGACTGTGGGGCGATCGCTCACGCCAGTGTTTAGAGGTTGGACTATTCCAGATTCACCAGATTTCGGTTATCACAGCGGATGATAATCAAGAATACATGTATATACTTCAATAAAATTATAATATATTTTAATACAGTTTGTTTTACCTATTTGTAATGTCAACACCACTAAAAATTATTAATAAATGTATTAAATTATGTTGTTTCTTTATGCTTAGGTTTAAGGTGGTAGCACCTACACCCTCACCTCCACATCCTTCCATCACCACTTCCACATTCGTTCTCCACCTCCACTTAATTAAAAAAAAAGTTAATTCTTAAGTTGGTCAACTTTTAGATGTTTTTTGACCGATGCAGACGTATATTATGATTTTGTGGTGCTCGTTAATAGAAAATATGGGGAAAGTTTATATAAAATTTGGGGGTTAAGTGTTCTTAAATTAATCTCTAAAATGGAATCTGTGGGCCGTTTCTTAATCGCCCTGAAATTTTGTCATATTTAAATAAATTCTTAAGTTAATCTTTAAATTAAGAATGGGTTCTATGTTATTACTGCAATACTGAAATAACCAAGTACTAATTTCGAATGACTTGATAGTTTAGTGGTCCAGCTGTCTGCTATGCATGCGGGCAGCACGGATTTGGATCCTGCTTAAGCAGATTTTCTTCTCTAAGAACTTGCGGTAAAATTTATTTACAGGATGGGGCAAATGTGGATATATACAGAGTACATAAAAAATTGGGACGCATAAAAAATGGCGTAAGAAGAATGACTGATGTGTCGTAAGAAAAAATGGCGGATGACAGTTGTGACCTAAGAAAAAATGGTGGACAACAGATGCGACGTAAGCTGAAGGAAGTGAAGGCGGAGGCGGAGGTCGATGCACAGGCGGAGGTGGGGGTGGAGGTGTTGGATGTGGTGGTGGAGGTGGAGGTCGAGGTAAAGGTGGAGGTGGAGGTGGTGGTGGAGATGGAGGTAGAGATGGTGGTGGTGGTGTTGGAGGTGGAGGTGTAGGTGGAGGTAGAGGTGGTGTTGGTGTACTTGGAGGTGGAAGTGGTGGTGGAGGTAGAGGTGGAGGTGGAGGTGGAGGTGGAGGTGGAGGTGGAGGTAGAGGTGGAGGTGGAGGTGGAGGTGGAGGTGGAGGTGGAAGTGGAGGTGGAGGTGAAATTGGAGGTGGAGGTGGAGGTGGAGGTGGAGGTGGAGGTGGAGGTGGAGGTGGAGGTGGAGGTGGAGGTGGAGGTGGAGGTTGAGGTGGAGGTGGATTGTGGAGGTGGAGGTGGTGGTGGAGGTGGAGGTGGAGGTGGAGGCGGAGGTGGAGGTGGAGGTGGAGGTGGAGGTGGAGGTGGAGGTGGAGGTGGAGGTGGAGTTGGAGGTGGAGGTGGAGGTGGAGGTGGAGGTGGAGGTGGAGGTGGAGGTGGAGGTGGAGGTAGAGATGGAGGTCGAGGTGGAGGTGGAGGTGGAGGTGGAGGTAGAGATGGAGGTGGAGGTGGAGGTAGAGGTGGAGGTGGAGGTGGAGGTGGAAGTGGAGGTGGAGGTAGAGGTAGAGGTAGAGGTAGATGTGGAGGTGGAGGTGGAGGTGGAGGTGGAGGTGGAGGTGGAGGTGGAGGTGGAGGTGGAGGTGGAGGTGGAGGTGGAGGTGGAGATGGAGATGGAGGTGTAGGTGGAGGTGGAGGTGGAGGTGGAGGTGGAGGTGGAGGTGGAGGTGGAGGTAGAGGTGGAGGTGGAGGTGGAGGTGGAGGTGGAGGTGGAAGTGGAGGTAGAGGTGGAGGTGGAAGTGGAGGTGGAGGTGGAGGTGGAGATGGAGTTGGAGGTGGAGGTGGAGGTGGAGGTGAAGGTAAGGTTGAGGTGGAGGTGGAGGTGGAGGTGGGAGTGGAGGTGGAGATGCAAATGGAAAAGCAAAGTACAGCGGCGGCGGTCCCAGAATCGGTAGTTTTACCCTACTGAGATATATGCAAACAGCTGTCTATGATTTATGTGTTCACTACATTATTTTTTCAGGTATATTTTCCGTGCTCCCAACTCTGTAATTCTTTATTGAGTTTGGTTCCTGCACTCTCCCAAAGCTTAAAGCTTTAAACTTGTACTTGAGTTTCTAACAATCCCTTTTTGCGATAACATCTGCAAGTAAGTCGCTACCTATAAAAGAAAAAATCTCCCCATGTTCACCGCCTGGAATATAGTCTAAAGTTCAGGCGCGAGGCATTGATTTTTTAAAGATATATCTGCAATTCCATAGAAACGGTTACCTAAAAAAGAAATAATAAATAAAAAAAGTTAACAACCTGAAAGCTTACACAGACTTATCTCAAAAATCAATCTTAATAGAAATTAAGAAATTATTTTTTTTTGTATAAACATATTAATTAAGTAAGGCTTTCTAGTAATATGCTATTTATTAAGTTTGACTCAGAGTGTTCGACTTACAGATTACAGCAGTTGACGTTTCGTGTTCTATTCTACTTTTGACTTTTAGTTTGTACATTTAGTTCATATTGTAGCGGACTACTACTACCGCGTTCCACTAATTTAAAACAAGTAATTACAAGAGTCTTTATTACTCACTGTTCACAAGTCTAATTAACAGTATATGCTTTATTTACAGATGTTTTCAATCCAATTAACAACGAAGCACTATCACACTAATGAGCTTACAAGCACTAATATCTTCTTAAACTAACTTCTTAACCATAGGTCCATTAACAACACTAACACAACTATTTATTTATTACACTTTTGTCTATTTATGTACTCTTCAAGCTGCATGTACATTAGACACGTTCACATCATATAAATTTATGTATACTCTCGGATTTCCAAAGGCTCAACTATTTAACTTTACACGATATAATTTATATTCGACATTCTGATATAGACTAAAACTCTTACATTAATAAGCGGTCTTATATATTCCCTGAGTTAAAAAGATGACTCATCCTCCAGTAATTGCTAGAAGGTTCTCGGTCTATGGAGAATATACAGTGCTTACGACGCTTGCGTGTTCGATGGGTTGCCTAATAGTAGCTTGCAACACTGCTCCCTCTTTAAAACCGTTAAGTCTCGTAACTGTAAATACATTTTGAGGACAATTCGATGACTGATGGCGGTATTCACCACATCGCTGGAAATAGCAGTCAACACCCTTTTCTTGGCCTTGGTAGGCAACCGGTTGATAACAACAAACAAGGACCTGGACGTTGGTTCCCTGGAAAACTACTTCTAGCATATTTCGGACTATCCTCCAATCTAAGCTATCGAGTCCACAACCGTGCTTGGGCACCGCTAGTCTTGGTAACTCCATTTTCCATCATCTGAGCTTTAAGATTCAGCAAAGCCTCCCATAGATGTCCATAACTAGGTCTCTGCCATGAAAAATTTTTGGTGACCAGATAGTAAACATAACAATTTTAATCCTGAAGAACCAAAGCTTTTCCTACAGTTGGCTGCTGTTGTACTAATTCTTCTACACATCCAAACTTTTTCTTAAAAACAATAACTATCCCTTTTGACATTTCCAGATCTTGAGCTACGCAATGTGCAAGAGAACACTCTTCTGGCGCTCTAAACAGATCTTGCTGTTTTTCAACAACAACAACGCCAAACTTCGCTTTAGCGGAACCACCATACACCGCCATAAAACTCTTAAAATCTACATTTGGCACACGATTAATAACTCTTTGAACACCATTCTCATTACTCGAGTATTCCTGGTTGTTGCCAGCGTAAGATGTTAAACGGTCAATGTGTACCACTTTCGGATTACTACGGGGAGATTTTCTGATCCGGTAATCTACATTATTAATTCTTGTAAACACATTCGTACGGGTCTTCCCACTGTCTTTGTAATTTTGGCGACAACCCACGCTGTCTTTGTGGATTATACAACCACACTAAATCTCCAGGTTGATAACCACTTTCTTGAGCTCTCGTGTCATATTGTGATTTCAATCGATCGCTTGCTGCCTGGATATTCTTTCGGACGTTTTCGTGAATGCTATTAGATCTTTCACGAAACTTACTAACGTAATCTTCACTTGCGATCTCTTCTCCAGATTTAAATCTAAACTGAAGATCACATGGTAGCCGCAATTCATGTCCTAACATCACGCAAGCGGTACGCCGGTAGGAACAAATGTAAATATTGATCCCAGTCTCGTTGATGCTCAGAGACAACTTTGGCTAGGTACTTTCCTAACGTCCTGTTCATTCTTTCAACCATTCCATCCGATTGAGGATGAAGTGGCGTGGTTCTAGTCTTCCTGATTCCAAGATGCTTGCAGACGTTTTGAAACAACGCTGATTCGAAGTTCTGACCTTGATCGGAGTGTAATTCCAACGGAACTCCAAAGCGACAAAACGATTCCCTCACTAGTACATCTTCAACCGTTTCAGCTTTTTAGTTAGGTATAGCATATGCCTCCGGCCATTTGGTAAAATAATCCATTGTAACCAAGATGTATTTATTTTCTTTCTCTGATTCAGGAAACGGACCAGCTATATAAATGGCTACCCTCTCAAAAGGATTCCCCATGTTATACTGTCCTATTGGGGCTTTCCGTTTTGTGACCGGGCCATTTGCAGAGGCACACAACTTGCATTTCTAGAACCACTCCTTCACATCTTCTTTGCAGTTCGCCCAATAGAATCTTTCTCTCACTCTTTCGAGAGTTCTTTTCACGTCAAAGTGTCCTCCGGCTGCAACACTTCCGGTACTCTGCTTCTCGGCACTATCACTTGGAGTCTCTCAGTGCCATCTTCACATTTCAGGCGTCGTTTCAAGATTCTATTTTCAATCACCAAGGAGTCCCACTGTGCCCAGTATGCCTTCAGGCTCCTACTTGAAATAATAATTTCTTTTTAAGCTGGTCGTTGTCCTCTACTTTTCCATTCAATAATACGTCCCAATTCGGCGTCATTCTCCTGGTCTTCTAGTATTCTTTCGGGTTGCCAAGTATCATCGGTAACTGTCATTCTATGGATGACACTTATTTTCTCTTCCATCTTGGAGCAATAATTGCAGTCTACCGGACAAGGTCTTCTTGATAAAGCGTCTGCATTCCGATGGCTAGTTCCTACACGATGTTCTGTGTCAAAATCATATTCCTGCAGCAGCTCTATCCACCTTGCAACTTGCCCTTCCGGATTTCGAAACTGCAGTAACCATTTTAGTGCAGCATGGTCTGTTCTCAACAGGAATTTACGGCCGTATAAGTACTTATAAAAGTGTTCTACAAATTTGACGACGGCCAACTGCTCCCTTCTTGTCACACGATAGTTTCTTTCTGGACGCGACAAGACCTTGCTGAAATACCCAATAATTTTTTCTTGTCCGTCCTGCACTTAAGAAAGAACGCTTCCTATAGCTGTGTTACTGGCATCGGTATCCAACACAAATTTCCCCTCCATCCGTGGATAACTCAAAATTGGTGCTGTAACTAGTAGCCGTTTCACTTGTTCAAATGCACTGTGGCAGTCGTCATTCCAATCATATTCTTATCCATCTTTAGTTAATTTCGTTAACGGTTTGGCAATGTTCGCAAACCCAAGTATAAAATGTCGATAATATGTGCACAATCCTAGAAAACTGCGTAGTTGGTGTATATCTGCTGGTGTAGGCCACTCTTGTACCGTTTTTATTTTGTCAGGGTCAGCTCTTATCCCGATCTCCGAAACGACATGTCCTAGGTATTTCACCTCTTTTCCAAATAGGTGACACTTCTTGGGGTTCAATGTTAGGTTTGCCCCCGCGTAATCTTTGGAATATCTTTTCTAGGTTCTTAAGATGTTTTTCAAAAGACCGGCCTAACACTATCACGTCGTTTAGGTCACCAGATGTGTTTTCCAGGACAGTCCACGCAGTATCGACTCCATCAATCGTTTAAAAGTAGCAGGGGCATTGCATAATCCAAATGGCATGACCTTGAACTGCCATATTCCAGTTCCAATTGTAAACGCAGTTTTTTCTTTATCGTTTGGCTCCAAGCCTACCTGTCAAGGTGTCATCAATTCTGGTCAAAGGATAGCTGTCTTTCTTTGTCACATTGTTAAGCCGCTGGTAGTCTACACAAATCCTTGTCGACCCGTTCTTTTTCTTGACAAGCACTACCGGGGATGCCTGTGGACTATTCGAGGGTTCAATCACTCCCTGTTTTTCTATATCGGTATAATTTGCTCGGCTTCATTACGTTTTGCCAAAGGAAGCCGCCCAAGATGCTGTCTTATCGGTTGCGCATCTCCAGTATTTATCTTGTGTTGCACAACTTTCGTCCTTTCTTTCTCACTATCAACCAGTGCAAACACACCTGGATATTGTCCGACCAGTTCTTTTACCTTACCCAGTTGGTCGCCGTTTAATCCTTGACACGAAGGTATCAACATATCCAGCAATTTCTGTCAGCAACCGTTGGCTGGTTTATCTTTTGTGTCGTCCACACAACGTTAAACATAGCATACTGGAATGCAACTTCCCACAATCATATCTTTCTTCAGGGTCACCGTATGCGGATTAATGTTTAGCACCCTTACTGTTATCATATCTGGAAATTTTACCAGCGTTCTTCCAATCAGTAATCCCTCCTGACCCATTCCCGATTCAGTTGCTTCCATCATGCATATTTGTCCTTTCCGAAGCGTACCATGCGGGCGTTCCATTACTATCATTTCCGCCCTCTCGGGTATTTTCATATCACAAATCATTCGAACTTTCATCGTCTGGTTACTCGTCCCTTGAAACGGAATCTCATCATCATCTATCCTTAGCACATTTTCTTTCATGTTCACATGAAACCCATATTCTTTCATGAGATCCATTCCTAAGATCACTTCTGTAATTCCAGCTACCAACACTCGATGATTAATTAGTTTGTCTCCAATTCCAAACGTTACGGCAGTCTCTCCGTGAGTAGAAATTTTCTCACCATTGGCCGCTCGAAGACATACTGATACAGGTAGCACTTTTCCACGACCAACCAAATCTGGTCTCACAATAGTCCTTGTTGCTTCTTTATGCACGAGTAATGGGACAACCCTACTATTAATTCTACCATCAGTATAAATGCTGTCCAGACTTCCCATCGACGATGCAGCACGGATGATACTCTTCGGTGCACTACGTTGTGCTGTCGACGTTTGCCCCCTTACATTGACCTGCTTTAGCTCAACCGGTTGTTTCTTTGGTTGAGTACAGCGTCACTGTATATGATCAACTTCACCGCAGCTCAAGCATCTCAGACGCCATCTCCGCGCTCGTCGTCTTTCTAGCCTTTCCACCTTTTGCTTTTCAATCACACAATTGATTATTTCATTTATGCTGTTCTGCGCTCGACTAGGTTCCTCCAAGGCAGACCAAACTTTGTGACTCATCCTGTGTGATGTCTGCTAAGCTGCTTCAAATTCAAGCGCATGGGCTAGTGCGTCATCTAACATTTTTGGCCGTGCTAATCTTAGCGCTGCTGTATTTCGCCGTTCTTTAACACCATCCACAAATGTTTGAACAGCCAGTTGTTCGAGGAAACTATCTGGTGCCGTTGGATATGCCAATCTAACTAATCTGGCAATGTCAGCATCGAATTCTTGCAAGCTTTTATTTGTCTTTTGCGAGCGGTTCTTAACTTGTGCATGGTAAACCTGTTGAAGGTGAGCGTCTCCATATCTCATCTCAAGCTTTGATGTTAAAAAGTCGTAATCATTCTGTTGGTTATTGGAAATGGTTTGCAAGATGTTAAAAGCCCCCCCGGGCCACTATTAAGCCTTCTTTTTGTTACACCAACCGTTGGCTATTGAAGCAGCTTCAAATTGTTTGAAATATGTGGGCCAAGGTGTTTTACCATCGAATGTGGGTGGTTTCACTCTAAATTTTGACGGTATTGACTTGCTTGCTTTCTTGCTTCTTATTTCTGGAATGTTCTGATTTACAACTTAGTTTGCTAATTCAAATGGCAGCGTTGTTAGTGAAATCACTTGTTCTTGCAGCCTCATCGCATCTTCTTCCATTTATACCAATTTACTGTCCAACCTTAGCTCAACTATTTTTACCTTTTCGGTGACATCTTCTTCCAATGCAATGGAGCTTTTCATTAATCTTTGTTCTAACGTGGTTGTCTTTGTATTCAACTCTTTTATTTTTACAGCATTTTCACTAAACCTTTTTTCCATTTTCTTAACATTTTCACTTAACTTTTCTTCAATTTTCTCAGTATATTCACTTAACTTTTCTTTAAGGGTTGATTCCAGTTTAACTGACCTCACTACGTTTTCATTAAGTGTCACTTCCATACCGTATTTAAACTCTTTAAGGGTTTATTCCAGTTCTACTGACCTCACTTTCATTTCGGATTTAAAATCCTTAAAAAAATTCATTAAAGTTTCTGCGTCCATTTTACTTTTGCTTTTTGTAACGGCATATACAAACTACTTAAATGTCTTTAGACTTGTGTGTTTTTCGTTTTAAAATAATTACTATATACCCCACACAGACCTGACACCAGTGTAGCGGGCTACTACTACCGCGTTCCACTAATTTAAAACAATTAATAACAAGAGTCTTTATTACTCACTGTTCACAAGTCTAATTAACAGCATATGCCTTATTTATAGATGTTTTCAGTCCAATTAACAATGAAGCACCATCACACCAATGAATTTACAAGCACTAATATCTTCTTAAACTAACTTCTTAAGGATTGGTCCATTAACAACACTAACACAACTATTTATTAATTACATTTTTGTCTATTTATGTATTCTACAAGCTGCATGTACATTGGACACGTTCACATCTTATAAATTTATGTATACTCTCGGACTTCCAAAAGCTCAACTATTTAACTTTACAGGATATTTTAATTCGATATTCTGATATAGACTAAAACTCTTACATTAATAAGCGGTCTTATATATACCCTGAATTAAAAAGATGACTCTTCCTCCAGTAATTGCTTGAAGGTTCTCGGTCCATGGAGTGCTTACGGCGCTTGTGTGTTTGATGGGTTGCCTGATAGTAGCTCGCAACAATATGTAGTGTACTAATTTGTTAGATTTAAGTATTTTAATTTGTTAAAACTTTTAACAGGTTATTAATTTTAAATTTTAGAATAGGCACTAAAGCTGTCTGTTGGTAAGCCTCTTTCTTATTCAAGGTTTATTTAAATTATAAAACATTTTAGCATTATATACCACTATAGATGGCTTAAGTTCAAAGCGTTATGGAAAATAAATTAAAAATAATGTTAATAAATAATTATACGTTCAGATTCTTTCTATTATTTAAATCATATCACATGCATGTGGCAAGCAAATATATTAGAGCAAGTTCGATTTATGCATCCGGGAAAATGTATTACCTCGATCCACCCCTGCTTGTTGCACTTTTAAATTTTCAATAATTACGTGTTAATATTTATATTCAATGTATTATACCTAATATAAACCGATACTAAATATTAATTTAAGTTCTAGCTAAAGTTTACAATAATAAAGTTTAAATTTTGTTTCTCAAGACCTTTTAAGATTTCCAGGTGCTATTTATTCTCGGAATTGTAAAACATAAGGCAAGCAAGAAGTTAACATCGATTTTGTTTTCGATCGTGACGTCGCCAATTGGAAAGATAAAGCTGTTGTAAAACTCGTTTAACACAAAACGATTCAGTATAATTATGCCGCGCCGAAGAAAACATCGTGATTTGAATGCCATATCGTCTGTTTTTTTAAATGGCATTTATACAAAAATTAGGACAATTTCGTTTGCTGTTAAGCATATATTGGTTATTCGTTTTGTGTTATGGTAAAGCGGTGCGTGAAGTGATATTTGAAATAATGCTTGTCAACGGTAGGTCAATAAAATTTAGTGATTTTTTCAAGCAATAGTTTG
Source organism: Platerodrilus igneus (assembly GCA_036346225.1). Lineage (NCBI taxonomy): Eukaryota > Metazoa > Arthropoda > Insecta > Coleoptera > Lycidae > Platerodrilus > Platerodrilus igneus. Next base: position 2,386,344 of record JARFIW010000472.1, on the reverse strand, counting down.
TTATGAAATGTGATTTACAACGCCAGTCGAAATAATGGTATGGATCTTATTAGAAAATGGCGAGGCGTTGGAGTTGTATCCTTTTATTTTTATACTTATGAGGTATAATGCAAGGCAATTGGCGTTAACTGTTCATTGAAAGTTAATAGTCAACGATACGAAATATCGATTGGAAATTTGTAACATTTTTACAAGTATTTAATGAAAATACTCTCAAAACTTTGTCATTTTTGGCTCTCCGAAAGTGCGCCATTATAATCCTTATTCTAATGGGATAATTCAAATTTACTTAGATTTTGAATACCCTATTAAATGTAAAGAGTGACATATCCACAAAGCTGATATTTTCAAGTTATATTTATTTCAAAAAGAAAATTTCAGAATCCAGGAGCTTTCGATTTTTATGTAAATAAAAGCAACCGTACATGAATATGAGGCGCCGTTTGTGTCTATAATGTTGCGATCCACTATTAGGCAACCCGTCAAACATACAAACGCCCGGGGCACAGCGTATTCTTCAGCATTCGAGAATCCTTCTACAAAGTTCTAGATAATGAGTCATATCTTAATGCAGGGTATATATAAGGCCGCTTATGAATGTAAGAGTTAGTCTATTCTTGAATGTCTAATATAAATTATAACGTGTTTAAGTAATAGTAGTTTCGAGCTTTTAGAAGTTTACATAAATGTGATATGCTGTGCAGCTTGTAGTGTACATAAATAAATAGAAGTGTATAAACAAATAGTTGTGTTAGTGGTTAATGGACCTATGGTAGAGAAGTTAGTTTAAGAAGATATTAGTGCTTGTAAATTCATTAGTGTAATAGTGATTCATTGTTAAGTGGACTGAAAACATCTGTAAACAACGCATATACTGTTAATTAGACTTGTGAACAGTGAGTAATAAAGACATTTATTATACTTGTTTTGAATTAAAGAAACGCGGTAGTAGTAGCGCGTTACACTGGTGTCAGGCATTTGTGGGGTATATAGTGATTAATTTAAAAGGAAAGCACACCAGTCTAAAGACATTTAAGTAGTTTATATATATGCCAGTTACAAGGAGTCAAAATAAGATGGAGGCAGAAAATTTAATGAATTTCCTTAAGGATTTTAAATCGGGTATAGAAGAAAAGTTAAACGAAAATGCTGAGAAAATGGAGGAGAGGTCGGCTAAACTGGAAGTGACACTCGGTGAAAATTTAGTGAGGTCAGTTGAACTGGAATCAAATCTTACCGAAAGGTTAACTGAAAATGCTAAGAAAATAGAAGAACGGTTTAGTGAAAACGCGATGAAAATGGAAGAGTTGAATGAAAAGACGGCCACGTTAGAACAAAGATTAATAGCAAGCTCCATTGCATTGAAAGAAGATGTCACTGTACAGGTAAAACAGTTGAGCAAAAGTTGGACAGTAAACTGGTAAAAATGGAAGAAGATATGATGAGGCTGCAAGAACAGGTGATTTCACTAACAACGCGGCCACTTGAATTAACAAACCAAGTTTTCATCAGAACATTCCAGAAATAAGAACCCTGGAAAGAAGCGAGTCAATTCCGTCTAAATTTAAAGTGAAACCACCCACATTTGATGGCAAAACACCTTGGCCCACATATTTGAAACAATTTGAAGCTGCGGCAATAGCCAACGGTTGGTGCAACAAAGAGAAAGCTATCTCCTTAATAGTGGCCCTACGGGGAAGCTCTTAACATCTTACAAACGATTCCCGATCACCAGCAGAATGATTACGGTCTCTTAATATCGAAGCTTGAGATGAGATATGGAGACGCTCACCTTCAACAGGTTTACCACGCACAAGTTAAGAACCGCTCGCAAAAGACAAGTGAAAGTCTGCAAGAATTCGAAGCTGACATCGCAAGATTAGTTAGATTGGCGTACCCAACGGCACCAGATAGTTTCCTCGAACAACTGGCTGTTCAAACATTTGTAGATGGCATCAAAGACAGTGAAATACAGCAAGCGCTAAGACTAGCAAGGCCAAAATTCTGGATGACGCGCTGGCTCATGCGCTTGAATTTGAAGCAGCTAAGCAGACATCACACAGGATGGGTCACAAAGTTCGGTCTGCCTTAGAGGAACCTGGTCAAGCTCAGAATAGCATAGATGAAATAGTCAACCGTGTGGCAGAAAGGCTGGAACTACAACGACCGCGGAGATGGCGTCTACGATGCTGGAGCTGCGGTGAAGTTGGCCATATGCAGAGACGCTGTACTCAACCAAAGAAACAACCGGTTGTGCCAAAGCTGGTCCATGTAAGGGGGCGAACTTCGACAGCACAGCGTAGTGCCCCGGAGATTATCATCCGTGCTGCATCGTCGGTGGAAAGTCTGGACAGCATTTATATCGATGGTAGAATTAATGGTAGGGTTGTCCGATTACTTGTGGATACAGGAGCGACAAGAACTATTGTGAGACCAGATTTGGTTGGTCGTGGAAAAGTGCTACCTGTATCGGTGTGTCTCCGAACGGCAAGTGGTGAGAAGATTGGTACTCACGGAGAGACTGCCGTTATGTTGACAATTGGGGACAAATTAATTAATCATCGAGTGTTGGTAGCTGAAATTACAGAAGAAGTGATCTTGGGAATGGATCTCATGAGAGAATATGGGTTTCATGTAAACATGAAAGAAAATGTGCTTCGGATAGATGATGATGAGATTCCATTTCAAGGTAGGAGTAACCAGACGATGCAAGTACGAATGATTTGCGATGTAAAATACCCGAGAAGGCGGAAATGATAGTAATGGGACACCCGGATGGTACGCTCCGGGAAGGACAAGTATGCATGATGGAAGCAACTGAATCGGGAATGGGTCAGGAGGGACTTCTGATTGGAAGAACGCTGGTAAAGTCTCGAAATATGGTACCAGTAAGGGTGCTGAACATTAATCCCATACAGTGACCCTGAAGAAAGGCATGATTGTGGGAAGTTGCATTCCAGTATGTCATATTAAACGTTGTGTGGACGACACGAAAAATAAACCAACCAACGGTTGCTCACAGAAATTGCTGGATATGTTGGTACCCTCGTGTCAAGGATTAAATGGCGACCAACTGGGCAAGGTAAAAGAACTGGTCGGACGATATCGAGGTGTGTTTGCACTGGATGATAGTGAGAAAGGAAGGACGAATGTTGTGCAACACAAGATCAATACTGGAGATGCGCAACCGATAAGACAACACCCAGGCGGCTTCCTTTGGCAAAACGTAAGGAAGCCGAGCAAATTATCACCGATATGGAAGAACAGGGAGTGATTGAACCCTCGAATAGTCCATGGGCATCCCCGGTAGTGCTTGTCAAGAAAAAGGACGGGTCGACAAGGTTTTGTGTAGACTACCGGCGGCTTAATAACGTGACAAAGAAAGACAGCTATCCATTGCCCAGAATAGATGACACCTTAGATACTCTATCCGGATCTAAATGGTTTTCGACCTTGGACTTGAAAAGCGGATACTGGCAGGTAGGCTTGGAGCCAAATGATAAAGAAAAGACTGCCTTTACAATTGGAACTGGATTATGGCAGTTCAAGGTCATGCCATTTGGATTATGCAATGCTCCTGCTACTTTTGAACGATTGATGGAGTCGGTACTGCGTGGACTGTCCTGGAAGACATGTCTGGTGTACCTGGACGACGTGATAGTGTTAGGCCGGTCTTTTGAAGAACATCTTAAGAACCTAGAGGAGATATTCCAAAGATTACGCGGGCAAACCTTACATTAAGCCCCAAGAAGTGCCACTTATTTGGAAAAGAGGTGAAATACCTAGGACATGTCGTTTCGGAGACCGGAATAAGAGCTGACCTGACAAAATAAAAACGGTACAAGAGTGGCCTACACCAGCAGATATACACCAACTACGCAGTTTTCTAGGATTGTGCACATATTACCGACGTTTTATACTTGGGTTTGCGAACATTGCCAAACCGTTAACAAAATTAACCGAAGAAGGACAAGAATATGATTGGAATGACGACTGCCACAGGGCATTTGAACAACTGAAACGGCTACTAGTTACAGCACCAATTTTGAGTTATCCACGGATGGAGGGGAAATTTGTGTTGGATACCGACGCCAGTAACACAGCTATAGGAGGCGTTCTTTCTCAAGTGCAGGACGGACAAGAAAAAGTTATTGGGTATTTCAGCAAGGTCTTGTCGCGGCCAGAAAGGAACTATTGTGTGACAAGAAGGGAGCTGTTGGCCGTCGTCAAATCCGTAGAGCACTTTTATAAGTACTTATACGGCCGTAAATTCCTGTTGAGAACAGACCATGCTGCACTGAAATGGTTACTGCAGTTTCGAAATCCTGAAGGGCAAGTGGCAAGGTGGATAGAGCGGCTGCAGGAATATGACTTTGACACAGAACATCGCGTAGGAACTAGCCATCGGAATGCAGACGCTCTATCAAGGAGACCTTGTCCGGTGGACTGCAATCATTGCTCCAAGATGGAAGAGAAAATAAGTGTCATCCATAGAATGACGGTAACCGATGATACTTGGCAACTCGAAAGAATACGAGAAGACCAGGAAAATGACGCCGAATTAGGACGTATTATTGAGTGGAAAAATAGAGGACATCGACCAGCTTGGGAAGAAATTAGTATTTCAAGTAGGAGCCTGAAGGCATACTGGGCACAGTGGGACTCCTTGATGATGGAAAATAGAATCTTGAAACGACGCCTGGAATTTGAAGATGGCACTGAGAGACTTCAAGTGATAGTGCCGAGAAGCAGAGTGCCGGAAGTGTTGCAGCACTTGCACGATGGTACTTCCGGAGGGCACTTTGGCGTAAAAGAACTCTCGAGAGAGTGAGAGAAAGATTCTATTGGCTGAACTGCAAAGATGATGTGAAGGAGTGGTGCCGGAAATGTGAATTGTGTGCCTCTGCAAATGGCCCGGTCTCAAAACGGAAAGCCCCAATGAGACAGTATAACGTGGGGAATTCTTTTGAGAGGGTAGCCATTGATATAGCTGGTCCGTTTCCTGAATCAGAGAAAGGAAATAAATACATCTTGGTTGCCATGGATTATTTTACCAAATGGCCGGAGGCATATGCTATACCTAACCAAGAAGCCGAAACGGTTGCAGATGTACTAGTCAGGAGTTGTTTTGTCGTTTTGGAGTTCCGTTGGAATTACACTCCGATCAAGGTCGGAACTTCGAATCAGCGTTGTTTCAAAACGTCTGCAAGCATCTTGGAATCAGGAAAACTAGAACCACGCCACTTCATCCTCAATCGGATGGAATGGTTGAAAGAATGAACAGAACGTTAGGAAAGTACCTGGCCAAAGTTGTCTCTGAACATCAACGGACTGGGACCAATATCTACATTTGTTCCTACTGGCGTACCGATCTTCGGTACATGACAGCACAGGATACTCGCCCGCTTGCGTAATGCTAGGACGTGAATTGCGGCTACCATGTGATCTTCAGTTTGGATTTAAACCTGGAGAAGAGATCGCCGGTGAAGATTACGTTAGTAAGCTTCGTGAAAGATCAAATAGTATTCACGAAAACGTCCGAAAGAACATACAGGCAGCAAGCGATCGAATGAAATCACAGTATGACACGAGAGCACAAGAAGGTGGTTATCAACCTGGAGATTTAGTGTGGTTGTACAATCCACAAAGAAAACGTGGATTGTCGCCAAAACTACAAAGACAATGGGAAGGGCCGTACGAAGTGTTAAAAAGGATTAATGATGTAGTGTACCAGATCAGAAGATCCCCTCGTGGTAAACCGAAGGTGGTACACTTTGACCGTTTAACATCCTACGCTGGCAACAACCAGGAAGACTCGAATAATGATAATGGTGTTCGGCAAGTTATTAATCATGAGCCAAATGTAGATTTTGAGAGCTTTATGGCGGCGTATGGTGGTTCCGCTAAAGCGAGATTTGGCGTTGTTGTTGAAAACAGCAAGATCTGTTTAGAGCACCAGAAGAGTATTCCCTTGCACATTGCGTAGCTCAAGATTTGGCAATGTCAAGGGGAATAGCTGTTGTTTTCAAGAAAAGTTTGGATGTGTGGATGAATTAGTACAACAGCAGCCAACTGTAGGAAAATCTTTGGTCCTTCAAGATAAAAATCGTTATGTTTACTATCTGGTCACCAAAAATTCTTCATGGCAGAGACCTAGTTATGGACATCTATGGGAGGCTTTGCTAAATCTTAAGGCGCAGATGATGGAAAATGGAGTAACGAGACTAGCGGTGCCCAAGCTGGGCTGTGGACTGGATCGCTTAGACTGGAGGATAGTCCGAAATATGCTAGAAGTAGTTTTCCAGGAACCAACGTCCAGGTTCTTGTTTGTTGTTATCAACCGGTTGCCTACCAAGACCATGAAAAGAGTGTTGACTGTTACTTCCAACGACGCGGTGGATGCACCAGAGGAGATAGCTGCCGATACCGTCACCAGTCATCGAATTGGCGTCAAGATGGATTTACAGTTACGAGACGTAACGGTTTTAAAGAGGGGGCAGTGTTGCGATCCACTATTAGGCAACCCGTCAAACATACAAACGCCCGGGGCACAGCGTATTCTTCAGCATTCGAGAATCCTTCTACAAAGTTCTAGATAATGAGTCATATCTTAATGCAGGGTATATATAAGGCCGCTTATGAATGTAAGAGTTAGTCTATTCTTGAATGTCTAATATAAATTATAACGTGTTTAAGTAATAGTAGTTTCGAGCTTTTAGAAGTTTACATAAATGTGATATGCTGTGCAGCTTGTAGTGTACATAAATAAATAGAAGTGTATAAACAAATAGTTGTGTTAGTGGTTAATGGACCTATGGTAGAGAAGTTAGTTTAAGAAGATATTAGTGCTTGTAAATTCATTAGTGTAATAGTGATTCATTGTTAAGTGGACTGAAAACATCTGTAAACAAGGCATATACTGTTAATTAGACTTGTGAACAGTGAGTAATAAAGACATTTATTATACTTGTTTTGAATTAAAGAAACGCGGTAGTAGTAGCGCGTTACAATAATAAATTCCGAAATATATATATTTTTTCTAATATATATGTAAAATATTTTGTAATATAAACTAAATCAGATTGAAATATTCATATACTACCTACAGAATCTTCTCTATTAACATTTTCAAGATAGCAGTTGTCAATAAAATACATTTTTTTTTAAATTAATTTAGATGTATTCAATTGACAACTGCTATTTTGAAAATGGTCCATTGGACCGAAACGCGTAAATAAAGAAGATTCTGCATGTAGTATATGAATATTTCAATCTGATCTAGTTTATATTGACCTACTCTCAAGAACTAAGAATATTTATCTATCCGAACAATTTAATCCTAATACAAACAAATTAAATGACAGTAATCAATTATTCACTTACAAAACAATATCATATATTCAACATTTAACACCAAAATTAATAAAAGTTTTTAAAAATGAAAAAATAAAGTTTGCTAAACGTAACGTACTAACATTACAAAATATTTTTACTAAAACTAAAGACAAAATATCTAAAATGAACCAGAGGAATTTAATATATAAAATTAATTGTTTAAATTGCGTTCACTCGTATGTTGGGCAAACCTCTCAACTATTAAAACAAAGGATAACTCAACATAAGAGTGACAAAACTATCAAACCGAAAGCATGTGCATTAACCACACAAGTAATAGACAAAAATCACAGTATGGATTTTGAAAATCCAGATATCTTAGAAATAGAGAGCAACAAATCAAAAAGAATTTTTTTGGAAATGTATCATATTTATAAAACTAAAAATACAATAAACAAGAAAACAGATATTAGTAACTTAAGTTCCATATACACATATTTATTAAATTTTGAACAAAATTAATGACAAAAATTAAACTAAACATGCACACACACACACACACACACACACACACACACACACACACACACACACACACACACACACATACACTCACAACATATAATATACATGAACACGCACATAGATTTATGCACTCGATACTCTGTCATCAAACAAATCAGTTATCTTATATCCTATGAAACAAAAATTTTTACTTCAAAATTTATGACATCAAATTGATGTATATACAAGTTTAATGTTTACAATTTATTTTTAAAGAACTTTTAATTTTGTTAGTTTTACGAGTTTTTCCAAGATTTTTATTATGTTTGTTATGCTAGTTTTCAATTAACCTCAAGTTTGTAAGTTATAATCTATGTACCACATTTATAATCTAGCGTATAAATTTTTTTAGATATGCCTGTGATCAAGAATTTAAAATAAATTCGAAAATTTAGGCCATAGAAAAAAGTTTTCACCTTAATCCAGAGACCTCAAACCCACAAATAAATTTTGAATTACAAATATTTAGGTTGTAATTATTATCTCTTTATATACATATATATATATATATATATATATATATATATATGAGAAGAATAATCCACATTTGGAATGCAAATGAATGCTTAATATATATTAATAGTTATTAAGATGAAATGAAAACCCAACTTTGTATTTAAAGTTGAATTACCATTTCAAATCGAACTAGTAATTGAAAACCACTAAAAGAACGGCTACAGCAGGACTTGAACCTGCAACCTCTGATTCTCCGGATCAGTATTAAGTATAACATCATCTAAACAATTAGGCTAAATAGCTCAATTGGTTAGAGCGCTGATCCGGAAAATCAGAGGTTGCAGGTTCAAGTCCTGCTGTAGCCGTTCTTTAGTGGTTTTCAATTACTAGTTCGATTTGAAATGGTAATTCAACTTTAAATACAAAGTTGAGTTTTCATTTCATCTTAATAACTATTAATATATTAACATTCATTTGCATTCAAATGATTATTCTTCTATTAATAATAATATAATTACATGTTTGTATTATTCCGAACGTTGCAAAAATGGGATGATCAAGTTATTAGTACATGAATTATGTATATAACTAGATTCAATTTCCTTAAATGCAAGACGTAATTGAAAAATCGTTAACAAGAGCCAAGCTTCAGTAGTATTAAGTATAACATCATCTAAACAATTAGGCTAGATAGCTCAATTGGTTAGAGCACTGATCCGGAAAATCAGAGGTTGCAGGTTCAAGTCCTGCTGTAGCCGTTCTTTTAGTGGTTTTCAATTACTAGTTCGATTTGAAATGGTAATTCAACTTTAAATACAAAGTTGGGTTTTCATTTCATCTTAATAACTATTAATATATATTAAGCATTCATTTGCATTCCAAATGTGGATTATTCTTCTCTATTAATAATAATATAATTACATGTTTGTATTATTCCGAACGTTGCAAAAATGGGATGATCAAGTTATTAGTACATGAATTATGTATATAACTAGATTCAATTTCCTTAAATGCAAGACGTAATTGAAAAATCGTTAACAAGAGCCAAGCTTCAGTAGTATTAAGTATAACATCATCTAAACAATTAGGCTAGATAGCTCAATTGGTTAGAGCACTGATCCGGAAAATCAGAGGTTGCAGGTTCAAGTCCTGCTGTAGCCGTTCTTTTAGTGGTTTTCAATTACTAGTTCGATTTGAAATGGTAATTCAACTTTAAATACAAAGTTGGGTTTTCATTTCATCTTAATAACTATTAATATATATATATATATATATATATATATATATAATAAGCTACATAAAAATATGTCATTTAACACTAAAATCTCTGTATGTAATCGTCTGCTTTGTCTTATACTAAAGTATGCAAGCTTTTGATTTAAAACCTAATAAATAAATTCTTATTTTTCTATCTACCGGGTCGTTATAAAAGTACCTTCTTGGCCTATTTACATACGTTGACCTTTGACCTACACAGTAATATATATATATATATATATATATATATATATATTAATAGTTATTAAGATGAAATGAAAACCCAACTTTGTATTTAAAGTTGAATTACCATTTCAAATCAAACTAGTAATTGAAAACCACTAAAAGAACGGCTACAGCAGGACTTATATATATATATATATATATATATATTTATATATTTATATATATATATTTGGGAAAAGGTACGCGTTATTAAAAAACCGTGAAGCATAAAAATTCATTCGTTTCATTAAAAATAAGAGATTTAAATCATCTACAAGACGCTTGCTATAAAAAAGGAAGCAGTATTAAAAAGCTCTGCGTGTAATTTAATTATTCCTAGTAAAGAAACAAATAGAAAATTACGTGCAAAATTTATATTAATTAACTCTAGTTCAAGTAACCGGTATTAAACAAAACGTACAGATAATAATTGAATATTTAATTAGGATTCACTAAAAATTAAAGGGTATTATTTTTAATTGAAGTTAATTGAATCGTTAGTAACAGATAATATCTATAAAAACTTGTAAAAACCCAATAAAATACCATGAAATAAAGCTCTGAGAATTAATAGTATGTTTGAACACCTGCGTATTTTTAAAAAAGCTCATTCTACGTAAATTTTGCAGATAATTAATGGTTACAGAGAATGTTGGAGAAACCGTCGCATAATAGTTACGAGAAATGCTAAAGGTGAATTATTTCACAGTCCACATGGACTGAAATAATCGATAATAAAGAATATCAATTTGCACTAATAAGAACAGGGTAGATAGAGACAGATAATATATGCAAGACCGAGACACATATAGTAAAAAGCGTGAGTAGAGCAACGTCATGGGGTTGCGATTGGTTGAAAGTAAAAGGCAAAATTTGAGAGGTAAAAATAACATTTCTGTATAAAATTCAATTAGTTATTTCCAGACGTTGCGTGCCGTGTCGAAATTTCTGAGATTTAACTGGTGCGAGTGCAAAATTCGTAAAAATCGCATGCCGGGCTGCGGAATGGGAACAGAGCAGGCGAAATTCTTTAGAATTGTCCGTTTTGGGGACTCGACCGACAGACAGGCTAACCTCTATATATACCCAGGTGAATATGAACAAGCTCTCTTAGATCTTCGACTTGATTCAATGCGTTAAACAGTGCTTTTTAGTTTTCCGGTTTTGATTAAATAATTTAAACAGTTTGCTCGAATATTTTGTGATTTAAAACAGCTTGTTCTTTACGTGCTACAATGAATGTACTTTAGTGCACTTAGAAAAGAAGATACAAGGTAATAAAGTTTAGTATCACAGTACTAATTAGTCAAAATTTGCAACGACGAATGAATACACAAAAGTATGCAGTTTTGGCGTATATTGGTGAATGAAGCATGAATTTCCTTGCTATTTTTCGGGGGTGTTAATAATTAAATGGTTCGTAAACATGACTGGATCCACAAAACAAGGTTCAGATATACACAGATGAGTTCCGGAAAAGCCCTGAAACAACTTTAGATGAATGGTGATGGAGAAAACTTTAAAAGCGTTGAGAATCAGAAGCCGTAAATATAACCCAGTTAGAATGGTGTGATTAACAAAAGGGACGAGGTACATTGAAGCTACGAGTGCAGTAACCTTCAGGTAAATTATACTATTTTGTTTGAACTTTGATGTTTTCGTGTGTGTTGAATAACTTTATAATTTATTTACTTAAAATGGACAGTAATGAAGTTGAACTAACAACAAATTTTTAATTTTAAGGTGAAATTTTCTTGTTTAAGTCGAAAGGAGTATTTAGTATTTATGTTCTTGATGAAAATTTGGGTATGTCTTTGAGCTCAATTAGACGAACCTGGTTAATTAACGTAAAGGGTGGTAGATGCTCCCTTTGTACTCAGACTCAGGTCTGCATATATTGTTATAGTAATTAGTAGGCATCCTACAAGGACTTTAATTCTGGATGCACATTAAAATGATAACAGATTTAATCTTGAAATTTTCTGATACTGAAATTTATGCTGAATTTTAATTTTGAAATTTTAATGTATTGTGAATATTGATGTAAATAGAGTTAACGTTGATGTTTGTGGTAGGAATGTGTTTGTTTTTTTTTATGAATGAGGATGAAGGTTTAACTAGAGGAGCAGCCGAGGCGATGAACAGAAGAAAGTCAACGGACCAGTTGAGTTAATGAATAGCTTTTTGTAGGATTCACAGCATTCTTGACGTCCATTTCGTGAGATTCGATTCTAATATAGGGAAACACAGCATTCTTTGGCGACCCAAAAGTGAGGCTCGAGTTCCAAATAAAATTTTTGTGATTTTATTCCAGGAAACTGGCGATCTGAGAGAGAGAGTTTCTGTGTGTGTATAAATTTAAGAGTATTTTAGAGTGTGTAAGAGTGATTAGAACGTATGCAGAGAAAGGAGTGGTTAAGGAGTCAAGGAGTGGAAATTGGAAGTGATGATAGTGCATTGTGTGGGAAAAATTCGAAAATGGAAGAAACTGGAGGCAGTAGAGATCAGTCGAGGACGGAATCAGGGGATCAAGGAAATGAGTTAATGATGAGAATGTTAGAGGAAATGCGATTAGCTAGAGAAGAATCGAATAGAGCGAGGGAGGAATCCAACAGAAAATTAGAACTGCTAAGCGATGAATCTAATAGAGCTAGGGAGGAGTCCAACCGAAAATTAGAGCAGATAAGCGGGAAAATTGAACAAAATACTAAAGAGTTTACAGAATTTAAAGATAGTCTTACCGTGAAACTGGGGGAAGTTGAAAATAGGGTAGATAAAAATGAGCGTGATATTACAGGTCTTCGACAGGAAATGGGACATTTAAGGTCCGAAGTACGCATTTTTTGTGAAGAAGAGATTAATATAAAAATGACTGAAGTGACAGACTCATGTAGGGATCAGTTAGGCAGGGTAGAACGCGAAGTTAGTAGTATTAAATACAACATGTCAAGTTTAACGGGGGATGGTCCCAGATTTTCTACAGATGGAGTATCATTGGACCAACACATGAAGTTTTATGGCGATAACAGGGTAAATCCACAAATTTTTATTAATAGTGTAAGAAATCTAGTGGGAAATTTATTTGACGAACAGACTAAACTGAATACGATAAAGGCTTTATTGAAAGACAACGCGGAAGCATGGTACAATTTAGTAGGACAGGACATAGACACCTACACGGACTTTGAAGACAGATTTTTAAAGCACTACTGAAGTGACCACAGACAAGACCAGGTACGAGACGACTTAATCACAGGGAAATTTAAGGGAGAATTTTCAGGAAGTAGGGAGCAATATGCTATACGCAAGTATCGCATAGCAAAGCAACTGAACCCACCACTGACGGACCGACAAATTATCAAGTATTTATCACGACACTTCGAGGTAGAAGTAAGACAACACGTAGCACTACAGAACATAGTGGACAGAGAAATGTTTTAGAATACCTGCAGAGGTACGACGACGTAAGTAGTGGACGACCTCGGATAATAGGGAAAGACAGATCAACACAGTTAGGTTTGACAATAGACGGGACAACTATGCTAGAAGGGGAATAGTTACGGATACCAGCGACAGAATTGGGAACAGAGACGACCATACGTTAGAAGTAATAGTTTAGGAAGGGGACCTGCACCGAGACCGGAACCTACCAGAAGGAATAGTTCACCGGACATGAGGGGACTGCTAATACAGACACAGAACGAGTGGAAACGCCTAGGACATACGCTGAGGTGACGGCTAGACCAGGACCAAATAGGAAAACAGACCTGGACAGGATTTTTAGAACGCGACAGACCACTAGATTTCAGTGTAAATGTATATGAACATCCACGTGAATTTTTCAAAATTGAGGAGGAAGTAGAGCCAGAAACTAAGGAAAAATTATGTTTGCCAATTGTTAATTTAGAAATTTTTGAGAATAATGTAGAAGTATTACTTGATACAGGGGCAGAGACGAGTTTAATATCGGAGGAATTCGTCAGCAAAATTAGGGATAAGGTTTGTGATAGAATTATGCCTATAAAGCGTAGCCATTTAGTAGCTCCAAATAAAAAGAAATTTGCTGTAGTAAATAGTGTTGTGGTGCAAAGGATAGATATAGGAGGTTTAAGCTGTGAACAGAAGTTTGTAATTGTACCTGGACTGAAGTTTCAGAGCATTTTAGGTGTTGACTGTATGATGAAGTTAGGGGTTTTGATAGATATGGAAAGGAAGGTAATAAGGATTAAGGATAGGGTAGTGCCATGGAAGGGCAGTTATGAAGTCACAGAGGATGACACGGGGTTTAGTATTAATGTAGTAGAGGTAGAAGATGATGAAGGTAAACAGATCAACACAATAAGATGTCCAGAGGATAGGAGAGTAGAGGTTCAAGCTTTAGTACAAAAACATGCAGAATTAGTGGGGGTAGAAGCAACAGCAGCATATAGGGAGCAGGTGAAGGCAGAATTATTTTTGATGAGGTTAAGTGGCAAGTTTATTTTTAGTAAAGTAGATTCAAAGAATTTATTCTGGCTGATTCCAGTACACAAAAATTCTAGAAGGAACATAGGATTTTCCGCAGAGGGAAAAATCGATAATTTTAAAGTAGTATCGTTTGGTTTGTCGGCAGAAAGGGAAATAAGAATAAATAAGAAACAGACAAGTGTAGGGACTGAAGAAGAAGTAATATTTAAGAGTCAGGATAATAGGGATGATAAGTTTATTTTATGTGAGATAATAGGGATGATAAGTAGGGATATAAAAGGAGGAGAAATAGGGATGAAGAGTATTAGGATGGTAAGAAGAAAGACGTGGAGGGTCAAGAAGAGAGTTAGATTTAAATAACTTAATGAACAAAGGATAGAGATAGGTGAATTTTAGTATAGATATAGGTGTATAGAGAAGAGTATAAGTAGGTGTTTATAGAAAATAAAGCTAGGTATAGGATAAATATGCGAGATAATTAGAAATAGGTTTAGGATGAGAATAAAGAGTAAATGTAGGAAGAAAAGAAGATAGGTTAAGTATAGATATTTCATATAAGATTAGTGGAGAGTTAGGAATAGAGTAAGAGTAGGATAGGCATATAGGAGTAGGTAGGGGGAAGTAAAGTATAGTGAAGATTAATTAAAAGTTAGGAATAGGATAGGGATATAGGATGTATATAGGATTAGATGGATAAGTAGGATGAAGTTAAGGATAATTTCAGTTTATAAAATTAGGTGAAAGTTAGGAATAGGATAGGGATATAGGATAGGTGTAAATATTTTTTTTTTGATTGGATAAGGTAGGTAAGTTAGATAGATAAGGGTAGAGAGAGATAGGCAATTTTTTTGTAAATTTTGTTTGCGGTTTAAATATTTCATATTTGAATTCAAATAAGTGGGATTATTTGTATTCAAATAGGGGGAAAATACTCATATTTAGACCAGGGTAGAAAATTAAATAATCACATCAAATAATTTTAATCACCGTGTAGAAGCTTTGGGAAAAGGTACGCGTTATTAAAAAACCGTGAAGCATAAAAATTCATTCGTTTCATTAAAAATAAGAGATTTAAATCATCTACAAGACGCTTGCTATAAAAAAGGAAGCAGTATTAAAAAGCTCTGCGTGTAATTTAATTATTCCTAGTAAAGAAACAAATAGAAAATTACGTGCAAAATTTATATTAATTAACTCTAGTTCAAGTAACCGGTATTAAACAAAACGTACAGATAATAATTAAATATTTAATTAGGATTCACTAAAAATTAAAGGGTATTATTTTTAATTGAAGTTAATTGAATCGTTAGTAACAGATAATATCTATAAAAACTTGTAAAAACCCAATAAAATACCATGAAATAAAGCTCTGAGAATTAATAGTATGTTTGAACACCTGCGTATTTTTAAAAAAGCTCATTCTACGTAAATTTTGCAGATAATTAATGGTTACAGAGAATGTTAGAGAAACCGTCGCATAATAGTTACGAGAAATGCTAAAGGTGGATTATTTCACAGTCCACATGGACTGAAATAATCGATAATAAAGAATATCAATTTGCACTAATAAGAACAGGGTAGATAGAGACAGATAATATATGCAAGACCGAGACACATATAGTAAAAGGCGTGAGTAGAGCAACGTCATGGGGTTGCGATTGGTTGAAAGTACAAAGGCAAAATTTGAGAGGTAAAAATAACATTTCTGTATAAAATTCAATTAGTTATTTCCAGACGTTGCGTGCCGTGTCGAAATTTCTGAGATTTACCTGGTGCGAGTGCAAAATTCGTAAAAATCGCATGCCGGGCTGCGGAATGGGAACAGAGCAGGCGAAATTCTTTAGAATTGTTCGTTTTGGGGGCTCGACCGACAGACAGGCTAACCTCTATAAATAACCAGGTGAATATGAACAAGCTCTCTTAGATCTTCGACTTGATTCAACGCGTTAAACAGTGCTTTTTAGTTTTCCGGTTTTGATTAAATAATTTAAACAGTTTGCTCGAATATTTTGTGATTTAAAACAGCTTGTTCTTTACGTGCTACAATGAATGTACTTTAGTGCACTTAGAAAAGAAGATACAAGGTAATAAAGTTTAGTATCACAGTACTAATTAGTCAAAATTTGCAACGACGAATGAATACACAAAAGTAGGCAGTTTTGGCGTATATTGGTGAATAAAGCATGA
Source organism: Platerodrilus igneus (assembly GCA_036346225.1). Classification (NCBI taxonomy): domain Eukaryota; kingdom Metazoa; phylum Arthropoda; class Insecta; order Coleoptera; family Lycidae; genus Platerodrilus; species Platerodrilus igneus. The sequence goes on along the minus strand of JARFIW010000472.1, from coordinate 2,369,853 downwards.
ATTTCCTTGTTATTTTTCGGGGGTGTTAATAATTAAATGGTTCGTAAACATGACTGGATCCACAAAACAAGGTTCAGATATACACAGATGAGTTCCGGAAAAGCCCTGAAACAACTTTAGATGAATGGTGATGGAGAAAACTTTAAAAGCGTTGAGAATCAGAAGCCGTAAATATAACACAGTTGGAATGGTGTGATTAACAAAAGGGACGAGGTACATTGAAGCTACGAGTGCAGTAACCTTCAGGTAAATTATACTATTTTGTTTGAACTTTGATGTTTTCGTGTGTGTTGAATAACTTTATAATTTATTTACTTAAAATGGACAGTAATGAAGTTGAACTAACAACAAATTTTTAATTTTAAGGTGAAATTTTCTTGTTTAAGTCGAAAGGAGTATTTAGTATTTATGTTCTTGATGAAAATTTGGGTATGTCTTTGAGCTCAATTAGACGAACCTGGTTAATTAACGTAAAGGGTGGTAGATGCTCCTTTGTACTCAGACTCAGGTCTGCATATATTGTTATAGTAATTAGTAGGCATCCTACAAGGACTTTAATTCTGGATGCACATTAAAATGATAACAGATTTAATCTTGAAATTTTCTGATACTGAAATTTATGCTGAATTTTAATTTTGAAATTTTAATGTCTTGTGAATATTGATGTAAATAGAGTTAACGTTGATGTTTGTGGTAGGAATGTGTTTGTTTTTTTTTATGAATGAGGATGAAGGTTTAACTAGAGGAGCAGCCGAGGCGATGAACAGAAGAAAGTCAACGGACCAGTTGAGTTAATGAATAGCTTTTTGTAGGATTCACAGCATTCTTGACGCCCAATTCGTGAGATTCGATTCTAATATAGGAAACACAGCAATATATATATATATATATATATATATATATATATATATATATATATATATATTTATTTATTTAAAGAAGGCTTGAACATTCTAAAAGCTGTCGATATATGTTTTAAATTGTTTTTCGCTTTAAATGCGAAATATTCTGTTGAATCAAGCCAGGTGTGGTTTTTTATTCAACACTTTTTATGATGGCAAAAACTTATCAACTCCTTTAAAAATCATTATTCTTAATGATTTGGGAATTGTTAAAAAAATGTATGATTAATATTATATACCTGTTACAGGATTTTAATTTGATTTTAAATTTTCTTTTGTATTTGAACAAATATGTTTATTTGTTTTCTTTGTGGAGAGTCCACAAAGTTTGTAAATGCTTTATGTTGTCATCTTAGATTTAATAGTAGTTTATCTACTGAAAGTACTTTTAAATGTAGGCAGGGCAATTGCCAACCAATATATAACCAGCTCCCCTCTTTTAAAAAACATCTTAAAAATAAACATTCTGCCATAGAAAGTATCAGTAATGTATCATTTTTTAATGTTGCCGATTGTAAATCCGGTTCGGTGCCTCAGTGTGAAACTTTAAATACAGCTTATAAAAATGATTGCAATAAAAATGAAATTGATATTATTCAGAATATTGACGTGACTAATTTTAAAAATACTGTTCACGAACAAGATAAGGTATTTATATCAAAATTGTATGCGTGTGAAACATTATCTCGTTGCATGATTCAAATGATTATTGATGAATTTTTGAATTTTTTGAATTGCGGATTTATGGAAATTGTTCAGGAGAGAATAATGGCTAAATTAAATTTATCTAATATAAAAGAAAGTTTTATTAAAGATACAAATGTTATGTTGAATATTCTTAAAAATCCATTTGAATTGTTATCATCTGAATATTTGAGATTTAAGGTTTTCAAAAAATCGAACAATTTGGTATTACCCAAGACACATATTCTTGGTTTTAGAACTGATGCTGTTTCCTCTAATTTGCATATGACTTTAAAACAGGTACCAGTAACTCTACAATATATTCCACTTAAAATTGTTTTAAAACAATTGTTTCAATTACCTCTGTTTTATGAAACAGTAATTGATTATGTAAAAAGTCTTACTAATAACCCTATCGTTTCAAATTTTATGCAATCTGATTTATGGAAGTTAAAACTGATAAATCGTACCGACACGGAACAAGTCTTACCTCTTTTTATATATTTTGATTATTATGTGCGTGCAATCTCTTAAGATCACATGCTGGAATTCATGAGTTGGATGCTTTGTATGCTAGTTTTCCATTTTTACCGCCTAATTTCCGTTCTTTATTGAAGAATATAGTCCTAGTTTCATTGTTTCACTCAGATGATCGCAAAGAATTTGAAAATAAAAAAATTCTAAGTCCATTAGTTGAAGAACTATCAAGTTTGGAAACAACAGGACTTGAATTAACTGTGTCTAATAAAATATTGAATATCTACTTTGTTCTTGGTTTAATTATTGGAGATAACTTAAGACTAAATTCAGTTTTAGGGTTTACTGAAAGCTTTTCTAGTACTTATTATTGTAGATTTTGCACTTCACCTAAATACAATCGTAAAATCAATTTGCAATTTATCGTTAAATTTACATTATTGATTTTTCTTAAAATAGCAATCTTTATGATTATATAAACAAAACTAAATCCTGGCCATCTACTTGGAGTTGAAATTCACACAAACAGCACCCCGTACTGTAATATACATTTAGCTTGGAAATCCTGCAATAGAAAACATAATAGTTATTTATGTACCAAGGGTATCAAGTTGATGTTTATACCCCGTCATAAACCTGAGGGCCTCTCCCCCGAGGGTTTGTAGGTCCCCAAGAGCATAAAGATCAATTGATACCTGCGGTGCATACAACTCTTTATGTTATACTAGTTTGTTGCTGCATCCGGAATATAAATACTATTGCCAAAAATCTTAAAAAGAAAATGTTCATTTTATCACAGCGCACACTATCGTTGCTAGGGAAATATCGTGATTGTGGCATACACAAATTTTGTTAATTGAAAGTCAAACTAACATAAAAAGTTGTACAGCACAGGTTTCCAGAGATACTTACTTGCGTCTTTATGCCCGTGCGGGACATGAAGTGGCCTTTATGCCTGCAAGGGCGTAAAGTGCACGATTATGTATAGTTGGTAACTAAGCAGTTAAAACAAAATTATGAACTAGTACGACATTAACCATATTATTTCATTAATCTGATTTGAGTTCACTTTGTTGTTTACTGAATTTCACATTCGGCTGATGTATGATTTGCGTGGTTTTAATTTTTACTATTTGGAAAGTTAATCTTTTTATTTTTACTATTATAAATGTTACATAAACCACTCGAAGTTATGCTCAATAGTAACGAAAATATATGTAAAAGTGACAAGAAATTGTTGATATCAGTTTAAAATATACAATAGTCATTGTTGCTGTTAATTATGTGATGGCAGGTTAATGTATAGATAAGTAATGTTATTCTGTAAACATACATTTTCTATTTATCGTAAATGCAACCACTGCATATCAAAAATGTGTGTTTAATATAAAAACAAATGTTCATTTTATATGCCAAATATATCTTTATTCTTTGGTGGTGTATTTATTCTATATTTGTGTATTTCTAATAAATATGTGTAATAAAAAATATTTATTTGCATGTACTACAAATTTAATTTGTTATCGTAACTCATTGGATTTTTGTGCAATTACTGAAAAATTGACTTTTAACAAACACTGCCAGTTTTTGATACAAATTTTAGTGTGTGCCAACTTCAAATAACATTTGCTACATTAACAAATGTGCTTACTTTGGAACTAATCTTCATTTGCATCTGTAGCAAACCTACTCTAACAGCTATAGATTTTAGTTTGTGTCAACTGCAAATGAAAATTAATGGTAGAGCCAAATTACGGATTTTCGTTAACTAATACAGGTTTGCATTACTAGCAAACACATTTGTATCATATACAAAGTATAATTTGTGCTAACTGCAAATAAAATTTGTGAACATAAATAAATTATTTGCTTTCGTAACTACTACAATTTGTATTACAACCAAACACATTAGTAAATCGCTAATTTTGAATTTGTCTCCAGAGCAACTTTCAACTGTTAAGTTTATTAATTTTCCTGTACTAGATTTTTGTGTAGCCATGGCAAAAAAACATGCTGTCCATATACCCACAAAATTTTTAGTTGGATATACTATTTTTTTGTTAGTGCAGCAAATCATTTCTTTCAGTCAGTCTTTGCAATTTCTAAATAGACCTGCGTCATTACCATTTGTGACGTCAAATTGTAGCCACTGTTTGGTCTTTTTTATTATTTTATTAAATTTAATTTGAAGACGACTCGCTTCCTGTATCCTATTATTCGGTTTATTCGCATCGGAACTGGTCAACCATCCCTTATGATGGGCGGGTCCTCCTTGGTTATTGTGCATCCGGGTAATGATGGAGTTATTCGGGTTGCTACTGTAAAAACTAACCACCGGTTAATCAAACGGCCACTGGTTAAGTTATGCTTACTGCCTGTAGAGTAATATAGTTTTTTGTTGTTGTATATACTAACGTATAAACCTATTGTGTTATAGTTCTATCTTTAGCTTCGTAAGATAAAAATAAGTTAGTTTCTAATTATTTGTGGTGAGCGGTATGTTCGGTCTTTTTTATTATTTTATTAAATTTAATTTAAAGACAAGTTTCAGAAGCTCTGCTTTCAAAGCATTACCATCAAAGGAAAGTGCTTGTTTTGTTAGCCATTCTGCGATGTCACTTTTCTTCTAGGAACTATTAGGTATTTTGTTTAACAAAGTAGAATGATAGGAAGCGTTGTCTAAAACTATTGCAGATGGTGGTTCCAAATTCTTCAATAATTGATTTTCAAACCAATACAAGAAATTCTGTTCATTCATTTCTCCATGGTAATCTGGGTTCTTTGTGAACGAAGAAAAAATCAATTCAGCCCCATCTATGAAACGATTTACATTTCCTGCATGTAATACTATGTACACCTAAAAGATTATTTACATTATTGTTTTAAAAGGAACTATATGACACAAACCTTTTTCCATTAATTCGTGAACTTTTACAGTTCTTAAATCACTATCTTGCCAGGAGCAACAAGTTATTTAGCTCTAACGCCTAAACTAATTCCACTCATTATCTTTGGTGATCAAAGTTCTGTGCAACACTAACATGAGTTCTGAAAAGAATTTGTTTGAAGCAAAAACTGATCAAATTATGAACGAATAAAAATAAAAAGTGCACGAGATGTAAGAATAACTAAACAACATATAACCTAAAAAATAAACGTCAAATCAATTAAAAGCTAGAATTGTTGGCAACGTTACACACTGCTACTATTAAAATCAAACCCGTAGCGTAAGCATTTTACGGTATATTGTGACAAACGTCTATATAAATAGTTAGTACGTGTGTGACGTTGCGAATGACGAGGTCTATTTAGAAATTGCAAAAACTATAGCTTGCGTTTGAAATTTTATTCGAGTTCATTAATTAATTTGTGTTGAATATATATTTAGTATCAAAACAGTTCTTGTGAAAACTTTAACTTAGTATCTTCATAATAAGGTAAACATTTCTCTTAAAAGATACGCATACAATAGCGTATTAAAACTATAAACAACTTCAGACCCAGAATTTAAGTACATTGTTTTAGGAAATTATCACAAAAGCATGAACGGTGAAGTGTTCACAACTTGGTGAATACGTATATTACCACTTTTTGATAGTAATAGTAAGGTCGCGTTTGTAAATGCTCCATACCTCAGCGTCAAATTCGATTAGGTTCCAAATGAAAATTCGCGTAAAAAACAAATTTAAGATTGATGGAATGCAAAACACAGCTATTAAGAATTGAATTATTGAATAATTGAATTATTATTCAATTATTCAATAATTCAATTCTTAATAGCTGCTACAAACTAAAACCACTGTAAATCAAATGCAACTGAGGTTGTTTGAATCTAAAAAGAAGCTGTGGTGTGATGTAATAGAAAGAATTATTGCCATTATTAAATTTTTAATACGTCAATGTTTGGCTTTTCGTGGTTCAACAAAAACATTATTTGAGCATGATAACAGTAATTTTCTAAAAGCAATTGAAATGATAGTCTTTTAATTCAGTTATGCGGGAACATATTCACAGAATGGAATTCACAAAATCTGATAAACAGTCAAACCATATGGCTCACTATTTAGGAACGAAATTATTGATTTACTCGGTACGACAATAAAAAACTCTATTTTGAACAAAGTCAGAGAATCGAAATATTTTTCGGTCATATTAGACTGCACACCGTATGTAAGTCATACGGAACAAATAACTGCAATACTGAGACATGTTTATTTAAATAATACAAATACAAAAGTAGAAGTATGTGAACATTCTACTGGTGCGGGTCTATTAAATTTTGTTGTGAATTTATTTATAGAACTAAACCTCTACATTTAAAATTTGCGAGGGCAAGGTTATGATAATGATTCCAACATTATTCAAGATATTTATGTTTTTCTTTCATCGTCTACAAAAAATGGTTGATTCTTTGACAGCATCTACCTTGTTTAAAATTAAAAGCTTTAAATGCTACACGAGTTAAGGTTCGGGCCTTTGGAGCTGTGTTTTTAAAAAACAACTTCAAACTCTTAACACATTTTTAATAGCTTAAACAGAAATTACAATGAAATTTAGAATAGCTGGTTCATAATAACTTTAATAAATAATAATTAATTGTACTGGGCGAGTAGTCTAGGTAGACAACAATGCAAAAGCTGTATTACTCAGACTGACTGCCGGGCCTTGAGCTCCCGGGCTTTTTATAATAACCTGCCCCTCACACGGCTGTGGGAACTTGCAGATCTCATGTCTGCTTTACACTTTGTTACAATGTATCAATCTTAATTCTAAGTAATTGCGGTATGTTGACCGCCTGTGACCTGCCACCTGCAGTATCACTGCCCTCACGGATGCAAAATTGCATGTCCGTTCTCATGAACTGTCAATAACCTCTCTGGGTTATCCTTGTGTTACAATGTTGCAATGGACTTATACTTTTATTTAACAATTTCTAATAATTCCTGTTAGATTCAATATATCAATATATATATATATATATATATATATATATATATATATATATAGGTAATTGGGGGATACATAACTCTCGTTGGTCCAGCAGAGTTGACGTAATCAAACAATTGCGATATCACATCGATAAAGGATATGATGCACCCTTGCATATATCTAAAAATTCTGAGTGGGATTGTGCCGCAACCCACAAAGCGTATTCACTTGCTCTAAACGATTGTAAAATGATGCAAAGCCCCACAATGAATACGCAACTATACATAAATTTGTTGACAAGTTCACAGTTCGCACGAGCGAACACTTCGAAATGGTTTAACAAGAAACTATCAAGACCAAAATGGATCACGAACTCAATACTGAAACTGATTTTCCGCCAATTAATATTCTTCGTCCAAGACCTTCGTCTTGGACGAAGAATATTAATTGGTGGCAAAACTATTTGAATATGAACAGTGTGATGAAGTGTTATTAGACTCCAAAATCAATTTCAAAGTGGGTTTTTTTTTAGAATTTTAGATCAGACTTTAATTTCTTTAAAAAATTGATTCGAAGAGTTAAAAACATTTGAGGATGTGTTTGGCTTTTTGAGTATGGCAGGTAATTTATTTAATTACTTCAAAGAAGCATTGTAAAGATTTACATCTCAAACTTAAAAATGATTCAAGAAATAATACGGACATTGACGGAATTGATTTGTGTAATGAAATTAATGCTTTAAAACTGCATTTTTTAGAAAATCAGCTTTGCTAAACGCATACCCTTTTGCAATATCTTTTTACAAATGATTTAATTTCAACTTTCTCAAACACAGCTGATGCTTTAAGAATATTACCCACCCTACCGGTTTCAGTTGTATCTGGTGCGTGCAAGGTTTTTTTCTAAGTTAAAAATCGGAACAAACTAGTTAAGATCAACAATGCAACAACAAAGTAATTTATATATTCTTGTTATAGAGCATGAAATTTTAAATACTTTGGATACAAGATAATTGATAACAGATTTCGTAAATACGAAAGCAAGAAAAGTTCAGCTCTTGTAATTTTATTAGTATTATGGATAATAAATGAAAATTTTGTTTTAAGTATTATTTCCCAGTTCCCACATAGATAGAATATTATATAGTAGCATATTTGACATTTTATGCAAAATATTCCTTTAAATTAATCATTAAGTTGTAGATATTATATATAACATGAATATTATATGTATAGGTAGTATTGTATTATATATAATTTTTAGATGTAATCTCATAGTTAGGAATATATCTGTACATTTTTTTATTGATATAAACGTGCATGTAAACCACAATTAATTTACTTAAAACAACAATAAACATAAATGACGAGAACTTTGAAAAGTATTTCTTTGTGTTTAAATGCTCTTTTGTAACGTTGTTGAAATCGTGTCTGAAACAGTTTAAAATTTTCTGTTACCAATTTTGTTGGTTAGGCAGTGTATTCTACTTATTCTGATAGACAGACAGCCATACATACAGATCTCGTAGGAACGTGTTTGGTTGAAAACAACATTATAGATACCATCTATGCTTAGGCAGGATATTATCTACTTTGTTAGGTATGCGAATTTTGTCTTCCTTTTTGATTTAAGCACTGCACAAAAATGGGTCTTTCGAATTGTGAACTTGAGCTTAGCCTAAAAAGCATTAAGTATTTAAGTGCTCCCAAGTTAGTTGGTTCACCTTGTGCCGCAAGTGGGTAAGTTTACTTCGCTTTTATAAATTTGAAATTGTTATATCTGATGAGAGTTTTTCACTTCAGCATTTAGTTACGGATTCACGAAGGTAACATTTAGTTACGGGTTCACGTGACATGAAATTATTGCGAGAAGTAAGCAATAATCAATTATTTCCGAGAGTACGTGGAAATAATTTTGATCCTGGCTTATTCGCTCTGGTATCAGAAATACGTATTTTTTAATAGAATTCGCACATGGTGAATTCTAATCACTAAGTTTGGAACACCTCAAACATTATTCGTGGCTATTCTAAATGCACCCTGCAATGCCGCCATCATTTCTGAAGGGTATTGTTAGAAATTGTCAGTATAACCAATCTACAGTTTAATAAGTTATTTCGCTTGGAATCCACAAAAATGTGTTTTGATGATGTAATTGTAGCATATGGAAAGCCGTTAATTGTGCATGCTGTCCAATTGTATTTTTGAAGCTGTTATCTTCACAGGTGTTGTCCTTGGTCGGTCAATAATAGGAAGTTCTGGTTGAGGCCCACTAGGTAACATCGCTATCAGCTTATTTATCAGGTGACATCAAATATATACCTACTAAACACGCAAACAGGTATTACCAATTTTATTCCTTTTATAATAGCAAAATTTTGATTCTCTGAGTAGTTAAAACTGTACTATAACATTTTTTAAAGCAGCACATGAAATTTCATTAACCTAAATTTTTTGCTTGAATTAGTTACTAATCTAGAGACTGAAATAATTAAAACGAGCTCGATTTAAAATGCTTCATGACTTCATTCAATATTAAAGTATATATAACAAAATGTTTATGCCCTTTGCATTGCAGCAAATTTTTTATTTTATTTTTATTGTTCAAGTGGCAACATTTCCATACTGTAAATATTGTAAAAAACAGTTATTTAGTATAAATTTGGTTGTACATATCATTGGTTAAAGAATTATTAATAATATATTTTTTTACTCATTAAAATAGTGGCAATGTGTTACTGTTTGTTGAACTTGGATTAAATCAAGCGTATGGTTTTACTAGTAGGAACAACACCCACTGCAGTCCTTGAGATAAGAGTGCTCTCTATTTATATTTTAGCAAGAAAATTTTAACCTCATTAATTTTTTTAGAAAAGTAAATAATTAAAAAGGTTACATGTGGTCCCATGGGAGCGGCATAGTTTGATTTGCACGCGGGCGCTCAGGTGGCTAGCGGCGGGCTTGATGTTATGGAAGGCAAATAAGTTATCTATTAATGAAGCAGTAAATAAAGGAAAAACAGCTCAAGCATTGCAAAATGGAGTTATTTTACATTCAATAATTGAAACTGTTATACTGTGTGGTATACATAATACTCCGTTACGTGGACAGAGATCATGGTCAGTTTGAAATATTTTCAGAACCTTCAGGCAATAAGGGTAACTTTAAAACACTTCCAAGATTTAAAGTTTAATCAGGAAATAGTGTTTTAGAGTTGCATTTAAATTTATGTGCCAAAAATGCTACTTGTACTAGCTGGAGTGTACAAAACCAAATCCTAGAAGCTTGTAATCAAACAAGTTTAAAAGATATAGATATAGAAGTAAATTCGGCCAAATATTTTTCAGTATTAGCTGATGAAACAGCGAATGTGTCTAATATAGAACAGCTCACACCCTCTGTCAAATACCTAAAGAAATTGGAAGGAAATCACCAATGTCTAATAGTTGTTGCCTTAAAAAGGAAAATATGCCAATATCATATTTTTTTAAAACCATGAGTAGTTTCTCGTAACATAAACACTTATAATTGATGTTTTCTGCTGTTATACACTGCTTACTTGTTTATTTATATAGGTGCTAACCAGCAAAATTCGACGGCTTCCGAATAATTTTATTTATATTTTATTTTTTGGTGTAATTGCTTTACACTGATAAGTTTGAAAAACGTTACTAAAATTTATCAATTAATTTTTGTGTACAATTCGATTCATTTATCAATATAAAAACACCCAGCGGCAAAACAAAGCCATATTCTACATTTTACAAACAAAAATTACACACACAACTGTTATGAAATTTTGAGGCAGAGATCAAGCATCGCGTGGGGCATTAAGCGCTATATTTAGGAATTCTGAACTCTGATAACAACGTTTTTAAGAGCTTCCCCAGGACTGCTAACAGCTAACAAGAACAGGTAAAAATTACTAAAATCTTGAATCTGAATGTTGGTGTACCCTGTATTAGTACGTGAGAATATATGAACTTTCAATATACATTTATAGAATGCAGAATAATTATATAAGAAACGTGCGTATGGCTGTGAAGACATATCAAAACCCTTTTACAGAATACAAAATAAATACATAAATTGCATGCTACAAACATTTTTTAGTATATGTTCGCGTTATGTGCTAGCAAATTTGCTTGCTGTGATATAAAAATTCTACAAATCGACAATCTTTGAAGATATGTGTCTGTACAAATAGCACATTTCAATTATCTTCTACTTTAGCATCGGCTTGCTTATATGTTCATAAAAGCATTTTTCTTTTAACACTGCACATCTTCTGTTAGTAATAAGTACAATAAATTCTACAGTGCACCTCTTGATCTAAAATTAGTTGTCGATCGTATCATTTACACGAGCTTGTTGAAAGAACTAAGTACAAAAGGTTGAGTACAGAATTGTTCGAACGGCTTTAATATTAAATAAATTTCTTCCATAATTATGTGGATATTAATTTATCGTTGGATGTGTAGTGATCCGTAGTGGTTCTAAGTCAATTCTCATTGGTTGATAATTATTGCAAATATTATAGTGTACGTTTCGATATTTGAAGGTATTTGTTAGAATAGCTTAGTAACCTGTTGAAGGTTTCTGTACGCATGTCGTGACTATGGAATTTAGAATATAAGGTGCGCATGTGTAGGGACGATCGGTCGAGTCGACAAAGTTAAAGGACTTTGGTTTTAGATTTTCAAGATGGCAGGTGGAAAGACTTCACTTGGCGGTTATTATTAAAAATAATGTTTTATAAGTTTATAATGTAGTTTTTATTTAAGGTAATCTCATTACATCTTGCAATTCCAGCTTTGTTTTAAATGTGATGTTGGTACTTATTGTAAAACCGTTAATTATTTAACCATTGAAGGAAATATTTTTACGATTACTGTTGCTTTTTTGAGATTGATGTATACAATGCTGCCTTGCCAGTTGTTCTACTTGTGATGTTTAATATGTAATTTTAGGCGAATTTTAGATTTTATTGAACGTTTCATGTATAAATGAGTGTGGCTTAGTTTAACAATCAAAAACTAATATTTATTTATCTGAATTGTTTATTTAGTATCTAAGTCAGGGTAAAACTAATATTTGTTTATTTGAAATAATGTTTATTTAGTATTTAATACAGAGTTCAAATTTCCATTGCATTGCACTTATTGCAGAATCAATAGTAAATGTACCCCTACTGTGATTTTTCGAGCAATTTGAAACGCTTTTCTTAAATGGGCGCCAGTGAAACGTATTTTTTCTAAGTGCCTAGCCGTTGCCGGCGCCAGTGAAACGAATATTGTTTTTTGAGGCACCTGCCCTACGTTTGTTGGAAGCCAGTGAAACTAATTTTTCTTATATATAGCTGGCCTCACGTTATGAGCAAGTGTAACGAAGTCTTCCGACATAACTAGGGGTCTATTCCTTGGGTAGAGCTATGAGAAATGGGGGGTCAAGTCGAATTCTGATTGTAAATTGAACTTAATCCAAAACAAATAGGCGCCACCAAGTCCTGACTTATTTATGATAATTGCGTGGTATATTTCTAGGGGCGGACGTGGAAACCCAAAGAAAAAAAATCGCCTTTGATGACAAAAACCCGTCTTAACTAAGTAAGACGCTGCTCCTGTAAGAAATTGCAATAATTAGCTTAATAGAAGAGTGGAACACTATTTGTGTCCCACAAACATACCTAAAGAAATATTAAAAAAAATATTTTCTATATAAAGTTGACATCAAAATTCCACTCTTAAGGATATTAGTTTCCTGTTGTTAGGTTTGACCATATTTGATCAAAATAAAAAACTTTAATCTTGAACCAATAATTTACTCAAAAGATTCTCTTTTAAAACAAAATTCAATGCAACAAAATTTCATAAATAATTAAATGAGTTCATGAGTTTTAAATTAAGGTTTATCAAAATAGTTGATAATCAAACATTTTAAAACTTAGTGTGAACTTGTTACAAAAAAAAGGTCCGACCCGTGCAGATCTGTTCGAGCGGGTTACAAATTAAAACATAGTTACTCAAGTTTCCTTATTTAAATTATTTGTGTTAGTTTCAATTTCTAATATAAAAGGCAGATCACAAAAATATTCTTGTTTACTCAACATGGGCAAACGCTGTTCAAAGCATAAGTTTACTAGAACACATGTGTCAGCAATATATCGCAGACAAACAAGTGACGTCAATAACACCTGTTGCTGTTACCAACAGTACAAAATGAACCACGTGTATGGTTTCTTAAACCATTAAAAATTGTGAATTATAATTTTAACACTGAAAAATTCAGCTCAACAAATAATCGAAATTTTATAACATTCGTGCTTTTATGCACTAAACAAAATAGCGTGTTTCTAATTTGAAACACGAAAAATTACTTAAAGTTATCTACGAACCAAAGCTGCGTTTTGTAGCTGTAAAGAGGTGTTCTAATATCAAACGTAATCACCATACATCCGTCAGCTGCTGCAATATGTTGAACCGCGCTGCCTTATCAAATAACATCCTAACGTTGTGTACTAAAATGGTCTTCTATAAATTATTCAAATTTTCCATCATCAAAGTTGCTTTCTACAGACTGTAATACAAAGTGGTTTTAACATCAGTGGTTGGAATAGTTGTTTTCAAAGTTGCTTTTATTGTAGTTATTTGCGCGCGCTATTTAAAGATGGGTCTCGACTGCTTAAAATGTAACCACAAATTGGCGGCCTGCTTCCAATCGTACATTTTGACTCAACAATCTCGCATGGCCGACTCGTTAACACGCTCGCTCGGACGACGGCGTGTCCCAGGTGGGGGCTTTCAACCAAAACGCGCCTGCGAACAGTTATCGAAGGCACATATATTTGACTATACATAGAATGCTACATATAGATACTGCTTTAGCGTATTACCAAACTTGTTAAATGTATTTTACTTATAATTTGAATAAAAGCGTTTTATAACTTTGCACTTTTATGGATGGATTTAATAACCAAGAAATAAAATTGTTACAAATTTATGAAAGGTATCAACATCATTCTTTAGATATATGGAATCAAATTATTAGACAAGTTTGAATATGAACAGTACTATATTTCTATGTTACATTTGTTTTGGTTTTAAGATAGTAATCGAGATATACACAAAGCTGTGAATATATTTTTGTTTATAATTTGTAATGTCACGATATGTTTAATTTTTGAAAAACGGCTTAGACGCTGCAATCATAATAAATAATTTTTAACATTTGTTTACTGGAGTTAATATATTTAACTAACATGCATGTATATAAAGATGTAGCGCCTGAATCTGGGTTTGTATTTATGCTGTAGAATTTTGGGTATGAAGTGGCTGCCAACATATTTTATAATGTTTGATATTTATGATGCATTTGACATTTTTATTATGTATAATTGTTTTATTTCAGCATATTAATCACATTTACAACTGCACCGCTCATATCCTGGTTTAACTTATTTGTATGTTTGTTGTTTTGTATATTCTATTATCTAGCCGATGTTCCTATATAATTAACTAGTATTTAACGTTTGTGATAATTGTTGTGACGTAATTAAGTTGAACCTCTGGTATGACCGATCATCTTGTGCCTTTGCGTTTGCATTTATGACTATGTTGGAAATAGTCTATTCAATCATAAGCGTCTTTTTAACTATGCGCAGTCATACCATAAGTTCATTTCAGCGATTCATGTAGTCTTGTCTATGTACTTGTAATGTACTCTTTTGCAAATAATAGAAAGTTGGCTAGCCTTTGTGAAATATTTTGTAACACGAGCTGGAAACTGTTAATGTATGTATGTGGGCGTGTGTGATCGAGCCTTGTTGAATATTACTAACATTTTATGTCCGTGTGGGGAAGAAACATTGGTAGTCAAGGTTCAGGTCATCTTCCTGGTGTCCCGCCTCTTCAACTTTAGCTGGGTAATATTGGTCTCGCCGACCTCAGTACCTACCAGAAAAGACTAGCTGGTCTACACCAACGTTTCTTCAGTTGTCATGTGTGATATGTCTGGGTAACAGTTGATATCCCGTTAAATTCAATGTTAGTGATCTGAGTACTTATATGTCAGCTGTCCTTGTCGAGATGTGCCAAATGCAGTTGGTAGTATGAGGGCAGTTTGGGGTTTTCTTTGCCATGCTCTTTCCGCAATCGCCCAGGTTGAGTACGGCACTGTTGAATGGTTTATTATTTAGAGCATTGTTTTTAGGACAAACCAATAAAACGTCTGATAGATCTTTACAACTATACTATTTGTAATAGGTATTGAGTTTAAACTTTCAAAATGAATGTAAATTTTTGAAAAATTACATATTATTATTAGAAAATTTAAGTTGCTCGTGTACTTATTATAATATGTATAGTCCGTTCCACGAATCATTGTAGTGACGTCACAGACAGCAATTTTTGTTGCCAAATGTAATCCACAACTATGTATGTGTAAGATTTAGGGAAAAATAAATGCTACTATTTGGTATCACTTTGCGCTATTGTAGTTAGCATGTTGTTAAATTTCATTTCATTTTGCATCCATCGGCCGTCTTCGCGATTTATTGTTTTTAACAATTTTATGAAATCTACATGTTTATACTGTATTAAAAATGTTCCTTTCAAAACAAGTTTCTTCAGAATGGTTAAAAATTATAGCCACCAAACTGGTAAAGGGAAGTTGCAGAAGAGTTATGAAAAACTCAGTTACAACTATCTTAAAAGAAAAAATGATCTACTACTTGGCCGTTCCACAAACTACCCTGAAAAAGAAAATGAAGTCAGCTTGAAAACCTGGTAACATAATGACTATAAAAGTACCTCTAGGCCCAAATTCGAAGTGTTTTCAGAAGAAAAAAAGCTGAAACTACAGATTACGTAATTGATATGGAGTGTCGGCGTTTTGGACTAACAACTACCGATTTAAGGTCCTCGGCATATCAATATCAGTTAAGAATTAAAAAAAAATCATTCATATAATGTAAAACAATGGACAGACGGAAACGGACTTGTGTTTAGGGTTTTTGAAACGCCATCCTGAACCCTCTATTAGAAAATTGGGAAACACCTAAGCTGCAAGGGCTGCAGGTTTTAATAAAGTGGTGGTTGACAAATTTTTTGAACTGCTGGGGAGAGTATACGATGAAAAAAGATTAAATGTGATCGGGGTATAATACAGATAAAACTGATATCACCATTGTTCAAAAAAGTAAATGTAAAATTATTGCAGAAGCAGGAAGAAAGCAAGTGGGTGCAGTATCTTTGGCGGAACGGGAATCACCGACTACCGCAGAAGATTGCTATAATACAACCGGTCAGTATATGCCACCGATGTTTGTATTTCCCAGTTGAAACCGGGGTAGACCTGTTCATGAAATGGTTTATAGAGTTCAGCGAAGCAACCAAAGAACGATATGTGTATCTGCTTTTCGATGAGCATGTAACGCATACTAAAAGTACATAGCTAATTAAGCTGCATAGAACACATGGAGCTAAAATAATTTGGCCTTCACCCCACACTATCCATTGGTTGGAGCCACCGGATGCGGTTTATATGACGCCTTTGAGCGTATATCATGACAAAACCGTAAATTTTGGCTAATATTTAATCAAAAAATTGCAATAACAACAAAACATGCTGCCGAGTTGTTTGGAAAAGCTTTTACAAAAGCTGCGAGAACGAGTACGTCAGAGATTGGCTCTCAGACATGCGGAATGTGACTCTTCTGTTTTTACTACAAGCAACTGTACTGTTTTTTCAGCTACTAATATCCATTTATGACAAGCCATTTGAAAGAAATTACATCCTCACAGGCACAGATAGATAAACTGAATCAAATAATAACAATTCGAACAAAAACTAGCAATCTTTAAATTTAAATCGTTTTAGTACTCAAGCTAGTTTTTCATTTTGACGCGATAACAAAAAACGCCTTCCAGTACCATCTACGCCTTGCATTTGATTTTCCAATGTTCCACCCGAAGGTACTATATAGGCCAGGAAGCGAGCTTTTTCACATGGAAATTTTGAATTTTGCCGATCCCTTGCTGTTGCAATCAAGGTAGGGATCTTTAACGTACGTGACATCACTCACACACGGGACCTCCATTTTTCCTCTCATCTGAACGAGGGCGTATTTTTGTGAAAAATGCTCGCCTCGCATTTTTTAAGCGGACCGTGTCGGGATTTGAACCCGGGACCTTGGGCATAGTAGTCACACGCATAACAACAACGCCACGGAGCCTCCCGTAGTATCATCTACACCCTACATATGATTTTCCAATGCTCCACCCGAACGTACTACATTGTCAGGATTTAATTTTTTTTACCTAAAAATTTTGAATTTTATTGAAGTTTGCTGTAACGTGCGTGACAACACTCACACACGGGACCTCCATTTTACCTTTCATCCGAACGAAGGAGTATATTTGTGAAAAATGCTTCTCTAACATTTTTCAAGCGGACCGTGTCGGGTTTTGAACCCGGGACCTTGGGCATAGTAGTCACACGCATACCAACTGCACCACGAAGCCGTCAGTGCCATCTACGCCTTACATTTCATTTTCCAATGTTCCACCCGAAGGTATTACATAGGTCAGGAAGAAAGTTTTTTTTTTCCTGTAAAATTTGGAATTTTGCCGAACCCTTGCTGTTCCAAGCAAGGTAGGGATCTTTAACGTGCGTGACAACACCCACACACGGGACCTCCATTTTACCTCTCATCCGAACGAGAGTGTATTTTTGTGAAAAATGCTCGCCTAACATTTTTCAAGCGGACCGTGTCGGGATTCGAACCCGGGACCTTGGGTGCAGTAGTGACGTCACAGACAGCAATTTTTGTTGCCAAATGTAATCCACAACTATGTACGTGTAAGATTAAAGGAAAAATAAATGCTACTATTTGGTATCACTTTGCGCTATTGTAGTTAGCATGTTGTTAAATTTCATTTCATTTTGCATCCATCGGCCGTCTTCCCGATTTATTGTTTTTAGCAATTTTATGAAATTTACATGTTTATACTGTATTAAAACTGTTCCTTTCAAAACTAGTTTCTTCAGAATGGTTAAACATTATAGCCACCAAACTGATAAAGGGAAGTTGCAGAAGAGATATGTAAAACTCAGTTACAACTATCTTAAAAGAAAAAATGATCTACTACTTGGCCGCAAAATCTTTTGGAGTTCCACAAACTACCCTGGAAGGGAAAATGAAGTCAGCTTGAGAACCTGGTAACATAATGACCATAAAAGTACCTCTAGGCAAGTTTTTTTTACCTGGAAAATTTGAAATTTTGCCGAACCCTTGCTGTTTTAAGCAAGGTAGGGATCTTTAACGTGCGTGAAAATACCCACACACGGGACCTCCAGTTTACCTCTCATCCGAACGAGGGTGTATTTTTGTAAAAAATGCTCGCCTAACATTTTTCAAGCGGACCGTGTCGGGATTCGAACCCGGGACCTTGGGCATAGTAGTCACACACATACCAACTACGCCACGGAGCCGCCAGTGCCATCTACACCGCCAACTAACACCATATTTGCATTCATTAGTCCAATACCCACCAAATCGAAAAGTAAAAGAACATCTAGAGAACGAGGAAAAATTGAGAATATCACTTCTTCAACTTACAAAGCGAAATTCGAAGAGGAAATAAAAAATAAACAAGAGCAATTCCAGAAAAAGAAAATCGCCAAAAAATGGCATAAGGAGAGAGATGAAAGATAGAAACTGACAGAGAAGAAAGAAAAAGCAAAGCAATTTAATAATGAAACAGGAAAAACAGGTTTTGAAAAATAAGATCCCCAAAGAAATGAAGCGTTGGATAATTAACTGGTCTGAAGAAAGTAGTCATAAAATGGGTTACATGCACAACCTCGCTAGTAGGTTGGATAGGTTGTTCAGTTTGTAAACGGTGGGTTTAATGTAGCTGCGCCGGTGTTAAAGATTATGAAACAGTACACGTCTGTTCATTGTGTAAATCTGACCATTAATTTATTTTTCTTGTTGAGTTTTACATTTGCTTTAAATAGATAATCTGTAACCCCAGATTTTAGTTTTGACTACACTAAGCATACATATTATGATGATCTTTCTTAAACCCCATCTTCTTCCTTAAAAGTACCCTGTCTTGCACGACATATGGGACAAGACGGAGTAAAATGAGTTTATTAAGTTTAATTACTATTCTTCGCAAATTTAATTAAGAATAGTCCTTCTATTGACAAATATTTGAAAGACCGATAAACAACAGTTATTTTAATAGTATAAAGATACGTAACGAAGAATACCTAATTCTACTATCAATCAAACGCACCTCGACTTGCCTCGCCTTCTCCTATTTAGAGTTTTCTATTGATATTTACTTTAATAGTTACTATTATTTTACAAACCTTAGCTATCAGCTATCAAAATAGTTATCACTTTATAACAATTACTGCTCTTAGAAAGATCCGTAGGTCCACTCTGGATTAATGTTTGTCCAATGCAAGCTATGCCAAAAATGCCTCATCTAGTTAAGAAGGTTCCGCTGTAGTTTACTAACATGTAGAGATAATCAATGTTCTTATAGTCTCTTTTCTCTTATCTCGACAGCTGTCCTTTGTGCTCATTTACAATGTAATGAATTTTACACGAAAACTATACAAAAAACTGTTGTTCACGATAGTATACGACACAAGCCCACCACTAACATAAAAAGCTAAATCCTTCTTCGGTGTTAACACGAACTTACATGCTGTCATATTTTAAATCAATTAAAGAGCCGTCAAATTTTACCAATTCCAGGAAATACGTTAATTGTTTAATGTTAATTAGAAATGATTACTAATTGGGGCAAATTCCATAATCACCATTCATTAAGTGTTCGATCACGACAATTACGTAAATTTGTGTTATTAAATATTTTTTACTTGACCTTACTATTGAATACATTCGCAATCGTATCATCAAAGTAAATAAAGATTTGAAAAGACCTAGTTGTCCAATATGCAAGATAGAGTTGATACACTGAAATACCCGTTAATAGTATTAAAAGCGCTGGGGCTGTATTCTGAAGTGAAACCCAAAGTAAAAGTTTTTGTCGTGCCAATATATGTCGCCATGATGACATTTGTAGTGGTATGTGAGGCACTACAGTTCACAAATTTAAAAGGAGATATTTTTGAATTCATCCTAGTATTTGAAGTAATTGCTATATTTATTCACGTAAGTATTTTTGTAGCAAACATTTCCTACATTGCCTTGAATAATCTTACATAATTGTGCAACTTCCAGTTCGGTATTATGCATTTGACAAGGATTTGATAAAATTCCTTCAATAATATGGCATTTTTAAAGAGTATATTTTTCGGAAACAGCTTTACTTAAACAAAAACAATGAATCCCACGTTGGTGCAGGAGTCAAAGATGCCTGCACACTTACACTTTGTTATACTCCCGGCGCAACAGTTATAACCCCGCGCGCGCGTGTTCAGAGCCACTCCCACAGTTGGCAACACGGATGCTATCCACGTTCACATTATTGCACAACAAAGATATAACGTCATAATTTCGTGTCAAATTGTATCACATTCCAAATATGTTTACAGTGCATCCCTAAAAAAAATAAAAGACACTCACCCAAAAATGTGGAACTCTTCACGATTTCGTGGTCATCCTTGCGCAGGAGCCATGCTGATTTCCATGTGTCTCGTTTGGCGTTGTTTGGACGTGGATTTCGTTATGCCATCGTTGAATCCGGATTTAATGTTTTCCCTCTTATTCTGTTTGTAGGCAGGACGGAGGAATAAGGTGAAGGCAATGATATCAGGTAGAGATAAAGGGAAACCTACATTCTGAAAGAGAAAAGACAAAGGAAAAACACAGGTAAACGTCACTGTTCGACGTCTCATTGGCTAATAATCTCATGTCCTGTCCAAATCGCGCACTTACCTACTCCGCGCCTGCGCATTTTTTTGCGCCGACGCAACTGTCTGGGATGGCGGAAATACACAAGTTTATTTAAAATAATGGCGGGAATTTAGTCACAAATTTAAACTTAAACTAAATAAGATACATAGCCGGTTTTCGTCATGTAACAATCGCGACAAAGCCATAAAAGAAAAAATCTTAAAAAAAGAAAATGACTGTTAGCACGGTAAAAGCTTAAAATTTAAATCCTAACTAACCTACTTATATCCTAACTTAAATTCTAGAAAATGTATATTTTAGGCGCCACCTGGTTTTTCAACCGTTAACACGTATTACGATTTACCAGGAAACGGAATGTGTAGCCCCATTGTTTTTTGAACTACATCTATAAATGCACACACGAATCTTTGATGTGGCGCAGTTATAACCGACAGCACAAATTTGTCGGAGAGCATGAAACACTACTAAAACTAAAACAAATGCGACAAGTCGCCTAACATATGTACTATAACTAAAGCTAACATTACAGTTTTTTTAGTGCACACGCACATAAGCATTGCATCTAAACTATTTTTTCTTTGGCAAGAAAATGCCCAAATTTCAAAATGTCCAAAAGAGCAAGTTACTATGCACTTTAGCAAATTTTTATGTAGTGGTACTCTGGCTTAATAAACAATACACATTAAAACTTTTTCATTACATGGTTGTGGATTAACAAATTTACCAACAGAACCATCTTACTAATTTCTTACATTACTAACCTAACAAATTACATTGCTACCATCAGGTTAGCTTCTTCACTCAATATTCAAAAAATAATTCCTGCGTCTGATCGTAAATGCCAAATGTTAGGAAGACAAAAAGATAAGGCAAAATCTCAAGTTATTATCAAAGATAATAGGTAAAATAAAGATATTAAGCTCA
Source organism: Platerodrilus igneus (assembly GCA_036346225.1). Lineage (NCBI taxonomy): Eukaryota > Metazoa > Arthropoda > Insecta > Coleoptera > Lycidae > Platerodrilus > Platerodrilus igneus. The sequence continues at coordinate 2,348,041 of JARFIW010000472.1, read as the reverse complement.
AGTTAATCAAAGATAATAGGTAAGATAGAGATATTAAACTCAAGTTATTATCAAAAATAATAGGTAAGATAAAGATATTAAGATAAAACTAGATAACAATTGGTAGATCCGAAACGTCCCAACACGCTAAGGCACGCTAGGACTACATACATTAAAGATATAGCGTAGAATTCCCCAGCTCACCAAGCTGTTTTGTCATCCATCCCAAAGATACAAGATAGAGTGGCTCCTTAATACTCATACCCCTAGAAGAGAGCGACCTGTGAGGCAGGCCTGTTAGTTATAACGGTATGAGGGACCGAGAAAAGGCATGTGGGTGCATTCCTGCACCCGGCATTGATCGATATCGATGAGATATCCACACATTTCTACATACACTCACACATTCACACACTCATACGTACATGCACTGTTAGCGGTCACGTGCGCTCTCAGCGACACCGCATGACCTCACGAAAGATTCCCAGAGACGTGGTCCAGGTGTCTGTGTAAACCCCCCGCGCAACCACACGGTGACTAACGGAAATGAAAAGGCAGTAGAAATAGGAACGGTAGAAAGATGGAGGTAGGTATTTGGAATGCATAAGAGACACTTCCAGGTAGAAGAGAATAGAGGAAGGGCTCGCATTGAGCAAAAGAGACAGAAAAGGTGGATGGTAAAGCACTACTCAACCAGCCAATGTGGTCAGTAGCCCAGAGTGAAAGAAAAATTACTCTTGGGTGGTAGACGGATGTTCCGGGACAAGAACAGGTCTACCGAATGAAAGATAAGGCGGAAACAGAAACAGCAGGGTAAGAAAAAGTAGAGTTTTTGGACAAGCGTCTCAGAGAAGGTAGAGAGTTGTCCCTATTAAATTCAGGTAGGTCTGAAGGTCCACCTGCTATATTAATCAGACAAATTAGCACCTAATAAGTTAAAAAATTACTAGACTCTTAATGAGAACTAGTACAATCATTTACCTAACGAGTACATCCACTGCGATAATAAAAGCAGACAAAAGTTAAAACAACCACTTAAAAGTATCACTACAGATACCTTCACACAAAAACCAACTGTTTCAAGGTAATTTTTAGAAACGGTAACGCTATAAACACAAAGAATGCCTAACTATAAGCAGTTAAATACAAACACACTGTCCTAATATGCTAAAAACTACCGAGAATTCGATAAGATATCAATAAAAAGCGATGGCACCTCACCACGAAGTTCAATAAAAAACAACAAAAAAATGTTTATATGTTCTGGTAACTTAATAGAAAAAGAAAACAAGTAATGATAAAGGATGAAGTGGGCGACTGTAATAATTCAGAAGAAAAACGCATAGAATAGAAACTCCTAGTTTTTTGCAACTGCGAATATGGACTATTTCTTACAATGGCATAGGCCGCGGCTCCTATATGAGCCAAAAGAAAAAGCATCCACTCAAAACATCAGCTAAAACCAATCATAAAAATTCAATGAGCTATTGCAACCAAAGTTACGAAAATTACTACAAAATTAAACGATGTAAGATAAATGCTGAAAACAAAATAATCTGTTGTAGAACATTTCATCCAACCTAGTATAGTCTGAATCGATATATGAAGAGATAGCCGTGATTAACGTTCGATTTACTCATAACAAAATTGTTGAAGAACAAGAAAAAATATCTTACAACTTATATAATTGCTAGGGTGACAAGCCCTCCTTTGAGCTTCACCTAGACTAATAAAGAAAAACTTCAACATCATTCTGAAAAAAATGATTCGAAAATTACTAGAGCGACAAACTTACCACGAGTCTCGTCTAGACTTATGTAATGCTGAGCGACCAACTCTTCATGAGTCTCGTCTAGACTAACATACTGCTGAGCGACCAACTATGACGACAAGTCTCACCTAGACCAAATAGATCTAAAAAATGCTGCGTTGTGATATCGATATAAATAAAAAATTTGCTATCAAAACAAAATTATGCTCGCTACACAAAAGCAATATTCTAGCGATACATGTATAGAAAAAACAGTATTCCAAATTATTAAAGCATTGCTTTTATATCGAAGAATTTATCAACAACCATCGTAGCTAAAAGGGATCATAAATGAGCTTAAATACAAAACATTATCAACAACCTCATGACTGTAGTGTTTAAGAACGCAGATATAACAAAATCAAGTTTACTATAGTGGTTTAGAAGGTATAGGTATACTAAGATAAAAATTCAGTTAATTGCGTAAGTTATATTTAGGGACAAAATTTTTTTTAGAAGGAATTCGTAACCTATAGTTTTTTATTTAGATTGTAAGGGGACACTTTAGAATCATAGTAAACTAAGATAATATATGAGTTATCTAAACAACGGTTTTAATAAGTTAACCCAAAGAACTAAAGAAATTTGAGGTTTAGAATAGTTATTTAACTAAATTTAGTATATTTTTAAGGAGTTTTTTTTTAATCATAATGAATGGTAAATAAAAGCTTTTTATCTATAACTAGAATACTTACATAAAGAATTATTAATCCAAAGCACATGGTTAAAGTGAGGTTATGTAATTTGTTAAACACATTTGAAAGGTATATGCTTTAGTTTCATCCTAAATTAGGTTAAGTAATTATTTGAGAGAATTTAAAATATAAATACACTATTTTTATAAGGGAAAATGCCAATTAACTTAGTTAGAAATAACATATATGAAGCAAACAATCACTGTTCAAACATGGCTGACTAACTGCTCAGATTGACATTTCAGCTGCATTCAACGTCATGCCAACATGAAATAGATATTGCCAAATGCAATGTTGCCAGATTATATTTTTTCTATTTAAAAGCCATTAAAAATTTTAAAAAATTATTTTTTATTATATTTGAGTGTACAAAAACCCAATTTCTACAAATATATTCAAAACCAACCCTTATAAGATAAATCAGAGGCGAGGAAAAATTTTTCAACAAAAGTTTAGACGCCACTGTTATACTCTTGGCGCAACCGTTATAACCCCGCGCGCGCGTGTTCAGAGCCACTTCCACAGTTGTCAACACGGATACTATCTACGTTCACATTATTACACAACAAAGATACGTAATTTCGTGTCAAATTGTATCACATTCCAAATATATTTACAGTGATAAAAGATACACCTTAAGAAAGATAAAAGATACTCATCCAAAAATGTAAAACTTCACGATTTCGCGGTCATCCTTGCGCAGGAGCCGTGCTGATTTCCATGTGTCTCGTTTGGCGTTGTTTGGGCGTGGGTTTCATTATGCCATCGTTGAATCCAGATTTAATGTCATCCTTCTTCTGTTTGTAGGCAGGACGGACAAATAAGGTGAAGGCAACGATATCAGGTAGAGATAAAGGCAAACCTACATTCTGAAAGAGAAAAGACAAAGAAACGATACAGGTAAACGTCACTGTTCGACGTCCCGTTGGCTAATAATCTCATGTCCTGTCCAAACCGCGCACTTACCCACTCCGCGCCTGCGCATTCTTTTGCGCCGACGCAACTGTCCGGGATGGCGGAAATGCACAAGTTTATTTGAAATAATGACGGGAATTTAGTCACGAATTTAAACTTAAACTAAATATGATACATAGCCGATTTTCGGCATGTAACAATTTACAAACTCTCTGTCTCTTTTTCTCCCCTCACTCACTCTCTCTTCCCCCCCTCACTCCTTCCAGCTTCACTCTTCCTCTCGCTCTTTGTATACAGCCGTCCTAATCAACATAAAGATGCAATAGATGCTTGCTTAATAGAGAATGTAAATTCTTATCTTACCGTGCCCTTTCAGCGAGAAAATATGCTGTAGCTTTTACGAAAATGAAATAAAACTAAGAAATTTCAAGAAACATTTATAAACAATCCTCAACACATTATTTAAATAATCTGCTTACACACATAAATATAAATAATGTTTATGAATGCAATTTACAGTTTAAGTTTAGAAAGGGACAGTATTTTATTACTACTTATGTATTAATACAATCTTCACTTAATCCTTATTAATTATTAGAAAACCCCAAAGTGTTTTATATATGTCACAAAATTTTCTTGACAATTTGCCTGGATAATTTTAATATTCTCTTATTATTATTACCCGTGTCAATGTAGTTGAATAACGTCATAGGTAGTTTCTACACAGTGTCCTATCTTTCTGCATAACGATCCTCACACCCGAATTTCCTTCCTCTAATCCTATATGAAATACCCTAAAATCTCCTCTCCAAAAATCCCCTGTCTCTGGCCACGGAACTTCACTAATCCCTACCATGTCTAATGCTAAATAAATTACAAAGAAGCTACATCCAATGAAATAAGCATGTGATCATTGGGAAGGTGAAAATCCTTAAACTGTCGTACAAACGAGAAGCTATCTTTTACATTCTATCCCTCAAGAGGAAAAGTCTGTTGAAGGATGTTGACCAAGAAAGAAGCAATACCATAAGTAGGTGTATTCACCGTACAGATAATTGGTCTTAAGGCGAGGAATGATTTGTGTATTTTAGGTAAACCATAATATTTACCAGGGGTCGAGTTACAAATACAGAGGTTGTAACTTTACATTACACGGGTAAACCAATTAAACTAAACAGTAATGAAAGGTCATACTTTTCTAATTTAATCACTTTGAAAGAGCCAATTAAAATTGCAGTTGCTAAGAACAATGATTTTTTATTGGCCTTGGCAATTGGAAATATAAATGTTATAAGTACTGTTGGTGACAAAGAGATTAACTGCACTATCAAGAATGTATTCTTTGTTCCCCAACTAAGAAAGAATTTATTGAGCGTTAAACATTTAGAAAAATCAAATATTAAAGTATTATTTGAGGAAAATCATGTGAAGTTATTTGATGCTAATAAAAATCTAGTGGGTTTAGGTGAAAGCAAAAGTTTGTATAAAATTGATTTTAAAATATTGCATTCAAGTGAGGTTTTAAATACAGATAATTCGAGTAATGATTTCATAAAGTGGCATAAGCATTACAGTCATATCAAATTTGGTAGTTTAAAGGAACTAATTAATAAAGGTATGCTTACTGGAATAGAAAATAATATTCACCCTAAAAATGTTGAGTTTTGTGAACCATGTGTACATGGAAAAATGACTAGATTTTTTCCTTTCGATACTAGAGCTAGGAGCAATAGGGTATTGAAAATAGTTAATTCTGACGTTTGTGGATCAATTACGTCACTTACGTATGATGGAAATAAATATTTTGCAACTTGAAATTGTAGTCTTAAATTGAAACGTTAACTTGAAGTCTTAATTTGAAGTGAATCCGGAACGTTTGTCCCTGGTATTTATGTGTTTCTTTCTACGACCCTTTGCATTGGTCGTGTGATCAGCTTTGGTTCCCATGCACTTGCGTCGTTTATCCGTCTTCTGGAAGGTTTATGCCAGATATTGAGATATTGAGTGAGATAAATCAGATTGTTAAGGGTGCTACTGCCACCCACCACCGTGTGTTCCCTATAATAAAAGCTTAAGGGTAACTTTGAATAATACGACAAGTTTAACCTAAAGTAAGTATCTACATTTTTAATCTTGAAAGAACGCAGTCCGCTCCCACGGATGTTTAGTCTATACACCCACATGTGTTAAGTATAAGGGTGACTGTTATTACTATGTGTACAATTAATGTGTCTACAGCTTGACAAGCTTAATATAAAATAAATATATACATTTCCAATTTTGAAGGGAATGTAATTTGTTTCCACGAAGTAACCTTAATATAACTTATATGTGACTTATGCAATACCTATCTTGCTAAAATATCGAAATTGAGATGTGATAACGGTGGGAGTATATATCTAACGATTTAAAGGATTTTTGTCATAAACGAGGAATTATATTAGATTATACAGTTCCTAATACACCTCAGCAAAATGGTAAGGCTGAGCGTAAAATCGTAGCTTAGTTGAGAGATGTAGGACAATCATTGAAGAGTCAGGGGTACCAAAAGAATTTTGGGGTGAAGCATTACAAACAGTTAATTATGTCATGAATAGGGGGATATTTGCTAGTTTAGATGGCAAAACACCTGCTAAAGTTTGGTTTGGCAAAAAGCCAGACGTAAGTAACTTGAGGATATTTGGGTGCTTAGCCTGCAGTCACACGCTGAAAGAAATGATTTGCTGCACTAACAAAAAAAAATTGTATATCCCACTAAAAATTTTGTGGGTATATGGACAGCATGTTTTTTTGGCATGGCTACACAAAAATCTAGTACAGCAAAAGATGAAAGTTGCTTTGGAAACAAATTCAAAATTAGCGATTTATTAATGTGTTTGGTTATAGTGCAAATTGTAGTGGTTACGAAAGCTAATAATTTTTTTATGTCCACAAATTTTATTTGTTTGCAGTTAGCACAAATTATATTTTGTTCATGATACAAATGTTTTTGCTAGTAATGCAAACCTGTATTAGTTAACGAAAGTCAATAATTTGGCTTTACTATCAATTTTCATTTGCAGTTGACATGAACTAAAATCTGTAGCTGTCATGGGTAGGTTTGCTACAGATGCAAATGAAGATTAGTTCCAAAGTAAGTACTTTTTTTAATGTAGCAAATGTTATTTGCAGTTGGCACAAACTAATATTTGTATCAAAAACTAGCAGTGTTTGTCAAAAGTCAATCAGTAATTGACTAATAAAGGCATTAATTCTTTTGCACTGTTTTCGTCCAGTAAATATATACTGTCAATATCTAAACCATTTTCTGCAAAAAAGGAAAAGTGCATAATTTATCACAATTTATCTCATAGTTTAATCTGAAGGAAAATTTAGCAACCTATAAATAGTTATATGCAATTAAAACAACATGGCCACTATATAATTTATCACAGAGAAATAACTATAAACTACAAAGTGAATATACTACTCAACACTTACCCTGAAATACATTGATATATTCGCACAAGTTCCACGGGTACAACGGTCCTAAATAACTCCTTAATCGAAAACAAATTACATTAAATTTCTCTGTAGGCTAGATCCATTCTTCTGTAATAAGTTATTTATGCTTTTATTGCTGGTGAATATGGCACTTTAGCAACGGTTTTGAGTTAGGAGTTATACATCGGTTATAATATGGTAGACGATGAATGTGTAGACGTCACTTCAGTGCCTACACTAGAAACGATTTCATTGGTGGTGAGTAGTGAACCGATCAACTTCATTCTCATCACTAAAGCAAATACTAGCCGTAGCAAACACAGGTTATTCTCATTCGCATGAATAGACTATTTTGCTACGCTCGCAAATAAAATTATTATCCAGAACAAATTTACCTATACAAGTTAAGGTGTATTTGCGTCACAACATACGTTTGCTGCAGCGAAAAATGCACAGTGATGTAAGTGCAAGAATATTTGCAGTGATTAATAATATACCTTAAACTAAAATAAATTAGTAACAAATAGTAATCTATTTCTTTCAGGGCATACACAAAGATTTTCGTAATAAATTTGATTCTAAAATTGAAAAGTGTGTTATGATAGGGTACACTATGACGGGATATAGACTATGTAATATTAATAAAGAAAAAATCAATGTGTCGAGAGATGGAAAATTTGATGAATATTGTTTTTGGTTTAAAAGGGCTGTAATAGAACTTACTAATGAAAGTAATATAGAAACGTTTAAAGATACAACTGATGATCAGGACGACGATCAAAGTTTAAATTTGAGAGCAAATAAGCGGAATGTAAACTTACCAACAAAATATCAAGACTTTGAATTATATATGGCTTTCGATGCCTGTAGTTTTGTTGAGAATGTACCGTCTTGTTATGATGAATTAAATGATAGGGTTAATAAACAGAAATGGTTTAAAGTTATAAATAGTGAGATAAGGTCGTTGCAAGAGAACGAGACGTGGGAGGAAATTTCAAGACCTGATGGAGTTAATATTTTAGACACAAAATGGGTTTTTTTAGTTATAAACGGTTTGAGGACCAGGATGAAAATAAATTTAAGGCTAGACTTATAGCAAGGGGATTTGCTCAAGAAAAAGATAAATCTTATGATGAATTATATACTCCGGTAGCAAAAATGACTACTTTAAGGGCTTTATTAATTGTAGGAAATACTTTTAAATATAATTTTGAACAGCTAGACATTAAAACTGCGTTCCTAAATGGGATTTTGACTGAGGAAATATATATTTTTCCACCGAGAAAGATTAATTGCAAACCAGGTGTAGTGTTTAAACTTAAAAGTCACTGTGTGGGTTAAAACAATCTTCTAGATGCTGGAATGATCAAATAAACAAATTCTTATTAGATATTGGTTTTAAGCGGTCCGAGAATGATTATTGCTTCTATAGCAAGGCAACAAAATCAAAGCATAATATTTATTTACTGCTGTACGTAGATGATATAATTCTAGCAGGAATTGAATTTAATGAAATAAATGCAGTAAAAGCTCAATTAATACATAAATTTCAAACGAAAGACAAGGGAGCATTGAAATATTTTATAGGGCTTGAAATTAATTATGATATCGAAAAGGGTATTTTAAAGATTAATCAACCTAGATATACAAAGATGATTTTAAAACGTTTTTCAATGGATAACTGTAAAGGGTCATCGTTGCCGATAAATCCAAAATTAAAACTTGAATTATGTAAAAGGTTCTACTAGGCCAGATATTTGTTTTTCGGTCAATTTCTTTAGTCGTTATCAGGATAAATATTCTAACGAAACATGGGAACATTTAAAACGTGTTTTAAAATACTTGCAGAATACCATGTATGTAGGATTAGAATATATTAGATATAAAAAGGATTACAATTTGTAGTGTTATGTGGATTCAGATTGGGGTGGCGATGCACTGGATAGGAAAGCTTTTGGCAACCGCTTAATTGGTCAACTAAAAAGCAAGCTTGTGTGTTGTTATCTACAACTGAGGCCGAACTAGTTGCACTTTGTTCCGCAATATGCGATGATTTATTGATAAAGAAATTGTTTTTAGATTTTTTTTATAGAGTTTAATGTAATCACATGTTATAAGGATAATCAGGGATGGTTAGCTCTCATTAAGAATCCTATAAACAATCGCAGGGTTAAACATATTGATATAAAATTTGATTTTATTTGTGATTATGTTAATAATGGTTTGATTAAGTTAGTATACATTGATCAGTGGCGTATATAAGAACCCCGCAATGCGGGGGGCTCTGGCCATTCAGGGGCCCACGTCCACCGAAAATTATAATTTTGTTTTAAAAGTATAAGCCTAAAATTTCCATGACTGCTTTATTTGAAATAAAACTTATAATCAAGTTAATAAATTATAATCAACTGTTAATATGGTTTTAACACATGTAGTATAGTATGTCAGAGTTTTCGATTTACGAAATTCTGAAATTTTAAAAGAGGATTAGAAAAAGAAACCAAGCAATGCATGCACGTATCATTGGTTTGTGAAATGTTCCATCGGTTCTTAGAAATTAGCAATACAATACTGTAACCGACAACAGGTATAAGCATAAAAGCGAGTACAGATAGGGTTACGGCGGTATCACTTGGATAATGCATGAATAGTAAATACAGACGCATCCTTTTTCTCAACCTTTATGACTTCAGTTCGTAGAATTTTCAATTGACCATGCGATCTTTGGACTTATAAAATAAACAATGTTAGTCTGAGGTATGATATTTTCCAAATAAATTTATTAGTTCTGTTTGAAATTGCAACAGTATATGGTGTAATACGATACGTTGAACTGTATGAACTGTGAAAATGGGCGCAAATAGTAGAAAGTATCTTAGTGAAGCCCAAAAGCGGAAACGGTTACAAGCAAAAGAGATAGAAAGAAAGAAGTTATCAAAAACTGATGTATTTTTTTAAAATCCGCAACATGCTTTTAATTTGGCTGAATCATCTGCTGAAGTAGATATAAGTGAAAAATCTAGCCACAATTTGCCTAGTACGAGTAGTTCTTTAATTGGAAGTGAAGATGCAGATCAAGGTTGTAAACTTTAAAATAAATAAAGTAATGTTTCTAATTTCGTTGGCTGCGATTTTTTAGATAAACCAGAAAACATTGTTTCTGATTCTGAAAATTGTAATGAAGACGAATTGGCGATTTTCATTAATACCGATATAGGTCATTTTATAGACACATCAAAGATAGAGATGAACGATGTTATAAAATTAAAAATTATTAATTTGGGTTTTAATAGACCAAAAGGACCTTTTCCGAATGATGCGAATAACAGATATTTTAGTAAGGATTACTACTATAAAACAACAAAGACGGGGCAGAAATTAGATAGGTAAACTTTTGTGTTTTCATTTTACTAAATGTTACTATCTAGATATATTTTAAGCAAGAAAGTTATGTTATTCCGATATGTTTAATGGAGTATACTGTCAGTCTTGTTGGTTATTTGTGAACCGCGATAATCCTGGTTTCTCTTCATCTTCGACGTGGACAACCGGAAAAATTAATGATTGACAAGATTTGAGTAAAAAAATTAAATTGCATGGAAATAGTAAAATTTACATTGACGCATGTATTGCATATTCTAATTGGTCTAAAAAAAGTTCTGTAGACTTCGTATTAATTTAAAATATGAAAACATGCAAAAAGGTACTAAAACGAATAATAGATGTTGTGCGAACATTGGCAATTTCAAACTTACCTTTTCGAGAACACAGGGAAAGATATGAAAAATCAAGGCATATATCTAAATGTTGTTAAGTTATTAGCTAAATACGATTCCGTCCTTGAAAGTCATTTAATAAATATCACAACTATGAAAAATAGAAACCGTTATTTTAGTAAAACCATACAAAATGAATTAATTTTCACCATTACTAATTCAGTTGAGAATTGTATTTTGAAGGATATTGAAAATTCTCCGTTTTATTCTATTATATTAGACACAACACAAGATGTAAGTAAGAAAAACCAGATGAGCTTAATTTTTCGACATGTAAATTTAAAGAATAATGAGTTAAAAATATATGAATCGTTTATGGGATTTATACACATGAAAGGGCAATCAGCTCAAGGGTTTGAAAAAAAAAAGATTTAAAATTTTTGGACGTGCATAACTCGTCTCTAAACAAATGCCGTGGCTAGAGAAATGATGGTGCGGCAAATATGAGTGGTGAGGAGTGTAACACGCTTGTCCTCACAGTTTTGTACTATAACATATAATTGTTTTAGGAAAATACAATAGGTTTCAATCATTAATAAGACAAAGACAAGCAAATGCCGAATATGTACATTGTGCTGCTGACAATTTATATCTAATACTAAACGATTCTGTTTTAGATATAGAAACCTTACAAAAAATTTTATGATGTCATTCAAAGCTTGTACATATTGTTTAGTGAAAGTTCACTAAGGTGGCAAAAATTAAATACAGCAATGCATCGAAATCAAATAATATCGTTGACACTTAAAAAACTATGTCCAACAAGATGGACTAAGCGATTTGACTGCGTACAGTCTATTCAAATTAATTTATTATCAATTTTGAAATGCCTATCTAATATAATTAATATTACAAAAAAAGAAGTACAAAAAACGCAAGCCATTTCATTAAGAAACAAAACAGAAACCTTTGATTTCGTCCTCATGCTGACTTTTCAATCACATGTTTCTAATTATGTTAACTCGGTATCAAAATCAATGCAAAGTCAAAACATCGATATGAAAACGGTACAAAATATGTTAGAGCACACAATACGAACATTTCAGAATATGAGAAACTACTAAGGCGTAGAAGGGCCACAAAAAATCACTCATTTATTTTTGTTAAATTTCGACTTCGATGTCGAAATTTAGGTAATTGATACAAAGATCAGCAAGCAGATATGTTAACTAAGGGTTTATCAATATTTACCTTTGAAAAATTTAAATCATTGTTATGTTTAAAGGATTTCAGCGAAGAGGGGTGTTATAATATGCGCTAAAATCCACTCTGTAGTATTTAATCTATGGTTAATGATGTATCCAGATAGGGAGATTGATAACATTTTTATATGGTGGCTTTATGTGCATCTTTCTCTTTCTCTATCTATCTTCCTCTCTCTCTCTCTCTCTCTCTCTCGTTCTCGCTCTCTCTCCTCCCACCCCTCACTCTCTCACACAGCGAAGAGGGGTGTTATAATATGCGCTAAAATCCACTCTGTAGTATTTAATCTATAGTTAATGATGTATTCTGGTAGGGAAATTGATAACATTTTTATATGGTGGTTGTATGTGCATCTCTCCCCCCCTTTCTCTATCTCTCTCTGTCTGCCTCTCTCTCTCTCTCTCTCTCTCTAACTACTGATTATTATTAGGTAATGGAGATTTGCACTGCTAATGTATTGTAATGTAATCTTAATAAATATAATCGATCATAACGCTGTGCATTATCTTCAATCTGCCAAAATACAACAAAAGGATTGTCAAATTGCCTTACGGCATCAAAACACGTCTTATTCAAGCAACAACAAGCTTGTCGGAGCTGGATAAAATAAAATAACCGATATGACACAAAAACCGTAACCGAGACTAATCACCCCGGGCTCTACATTACCTATGAAGTGACAGAATTTAGTAAAATTCTAACAATAAATAACAAAAAAAAGGATATAATATAATACTTAAGTCGTTATTTGGATGCGTTCTGGTTCTGTACGATAGAATCAACAAGTGCTAAATCGTGTTTAACTTTAATGAACGTAAACGTAACACAATGGTAATCATTGTTGCTTTCTATTTACACCTTTGCTAAGAATGGCTTAAAATTAGGTTAGGTAGAAATCTAGCCTTACCTAACTTCATCTACGTTTGATTATAGAAGATAACTTAGCATTTTAGCTAACTAACCTATAAAGGATTTGAAAATAATATTAAAATGAACTGATTTTTGTTAAGAATCAACTTGGTATTAACTGTTATGTTATAGTTGCTTTTATAAATGTGCAATAAAAATGTATATCATACACAACACGAAAAATATAACCTCAATATAAACTTAGGGAGGGAAGTTAGTATCTAAGGTAGATCTATAGGGACCTTATCTGGGGTAAGGGGTATGCAAAAGATCAAAATTTATCTAAGTTCCCTAGTAGTAAAAAGAACGTGTCCTCAACTAAGATTATTTTAACTTAGGTTAGATTATCTTAGTTTTTGGGCTAATAGAAAGCAACACATGTAAATCAAACAAAACGTATTACTTTTTAGTAAAGTTATCAAAACGTCCATTACAATGGCGCTTTGCATTTTTAACAGACCGGCATATCTCGATCAAGCGATCGTTGGCGGCTTGCGTTTGCACTTGACCAACCCAAAAACGTGCACTACACTCAAGGGCGTATGTATTATGTTTGTAATAGGGTAGAATTAATGAACGAAGAAAGGTTGTTTATATTCTGTGATAACAATTTTATATATGACGAAAAGGTACCAATTATTTACTTTAAATTTAGTAATTCTTATTCAACGTCGAGGCTTTCACAAGAATTTTTTTCTACTAACCTTAAATTAAAAACTTAAACAACGTGCAAACTACTAATGATTTTATTTTAAGACAATTACTTTTACATGAACTTCACATGCTACATGTTACGTGCAGGAGTACATACTAGCAAGAATGTTTAACAATATTAAAAAGCATTGTTTCTGGAATGGTCTTCGAAAAAACGTTGAATCTTATATGACGTTGCGACGATTCCAAAGCTAAAACAACTTCCGAAACCACATATTGAACTTTTCTAACGGTTACGATAACCTCCACCGCGGCCTTCAAAAAAATGTTTTTGTACTTAGTAGGCCATCTCGAGTTACACTCGAGTAAATATAACATCGTAATTATACATCGGATATTTAAATTTGTAGAAACATATCCACTATCTAATTAAAAAAGAGCAACCCTCATTAACTCATTTATTAACAACACTGAACAACGTATTGTGTAATAATATGCGATGCATATTACTTATAGGATTCTTTTCGCTGATTACGAATCTGTTATAGAATTCAACACTACATTTGCACATGTGCCCGTTTGATAATACTTTTGCATAGTAAAGCAATTTTAAGGGTAACGTTACCCCATCACTATTTTCGCACATCCGCCGTTTGAGTACTTTTCTAGTAGAAAGACATTCCTAATAGTAACCTTACCTCAACACGATTTACGTCCATGCAGACGTTTCGATATTTTACTTTACTAGTAAAAGATTTCTAACGGTAATCTAATTTCAACACTATTTTCGCCCATCCACCAGTTTGAGTACTTTGTACTTAAATTGGTGTTCTGCGCAACAGCCCATGAGGTTTTGAAAGACCTCTACAAGACTTTTAACATTTGTGAACGTTACTGTGTGTGCCTTGGTGGTAGTAATAGAAGTGCAATCAATTGAATGCGTAGACAATGGTTATGCCTCATGGGGTGGAGGAACTCGTTTAAAAGCAGTCTACTAAAAATTTCGAAATCGTTGTTTTACGGAAATTGCTAAGTGTTGTAAATGCTTTGTTACTTATAATTTGTTGGATTATTTAAGTCCCCCCAATGACGAAACAATCAGGTTAATTGAAATTAGACGAATAAGTATAGTAATCTTACCCTCGAAGTACAGCTAGTATCGGTGACTAGTTTAAAGAATATTTTAAAGAAATTGGAACTGTTTCGTAAAAATGAGAGAAAGTATCAAAAAAACAATTATTAGTTTGTGGAAAATTTTTTGTACATTTTATATAAATTCACCTAACTGTATATATAGATAAATAAATAAAATTGTATTTCTTATGTATGTATGTTTAATTGAATTATTTATAATTTTCTACATGCATATTATAATGCACTCAAAACTTTTTATATATTTATATGATGTATGTATAGCATCATATAATTATAGCTAACTATTACTACTTACTACTAACTTACAAAATCTAATCTTTATTTAATAACATTTTTCTGCGGTGCATTATCGTAAAAATTTAATTCGCAACTTCCATACAGTAAATGGCGAAGTTCTAACACTATCAAAAACACATAGACCACCATAGAATATTACTGAATAATACACAAATTGCACGTAAATGAGCAATTATAAGTATGGAATCACACGATTCTTAGATTATTTTTTCTCATAAGGAATATTGCTAACAAATCAGTGTTCGTTAGGGTGCGATTGTATGTCTTTGTAAATAATTCTTTTGTAAACCATTATAACCACACAAATTACATACCAATGGACGTTCGTTAGCATATAGCGATATGACTTTTTAAAGTGTTTGTGAAAATGAAAAATCATACAAATTGCAAGTCTATTTCCAAATGATCTCTTCGTGATTACATAAAAAACATAGTCAGACATTCATTAGTGTGCAAGAAAACATAAACAATTAAGGCTTTTTGACATTTTTACAGAATACGGAATAATAAGCACCATAATTTTACGTAGAATTGAAACCTGTTGGTATACAACCATAAATGCTTTTACAGAAAAGTGTCATACAAAATGCACAAAATGGACGTTCACTCCTATGTTACCGGGTATTGGATTTCAAATTTGATGTGCAAAATACGAACATAAAAAGCATGCAAATGGGTATTCGTTACTGTGTGAGAATATATGAATTTTCATGGCACCTTTATATGATGTAGAATATTTATTTATATATATATATATATATATATATATATATATATATATATATATTGATATGATAACGCCGTACTCGGTGTTATGACGTTTTTACTTAACACCACTGCTCTGTGTTCTCACTTCAAATTTAATCTTACTAATTTTATTATTATGCCACGGCTAGCCCTTTTTAATCTACACAGAGTGCACAACGTTACGATGATCAATTTTCTCTTTTTCACCCCTTTATGATTATTTGTTTGAATTGATAAAACGAAGTCAATTAATTTCATATAATGAAAAGAAATATTATTTACAATTTTTGAAATTCTTTATATACACGTTTCAATCAATTAATATCATATGTATCATCTATCCCAAAATTTATATACCTTTAGTTTAATCTAAAGTCACCAAAAACTATACCCTTACAAAAAATCTGGAACGTTCTAGACCTCTTTATGATTTATTACGTAAGTTTAACGTATGCAAATGTTTCTTGTTGACTTCATTACAAGTTTGAATAAATTGAATAAATTCAGTATTAAAATTTAAATTGAAATATCTTAAAATTAAATAGATCTGACCTGTGATATGATGTTCGTGTTGCGGATCAACACCCCTTTGTTGCCTTCAGTCGTCTACTAATACTCTGCTTAGTTGAACCAGTATTTGAGTACAGTTACCCCTTGTTTTCCAAAAATTACCTCGTGCTTCCTTATTTTATATTTGTCTACAAATGCTTTGAATCTCTTCCCTTAAATACTTTCAACGCAGTTTAGAATTGTACCAGAATTGTACCAAAATTCAATTGGAATTGTCTCCTAAGAATCCAGAAGTATTATTGTCAACACAGATTTGAAATGTCCAGAAATATACCAGAAGTATTATCGTCAACGCAGACTCGAAATGTCCAGTATTATTGTCGACACCGACTTGAAATGTCCAGAAATATACCAGGAGTATTATTGTTGACACAGACTTGAACCCCTATCATTATAAATATTTCATTTAAATCAATTACCCAAATTCTACTCACGTTTTCTATAAAAAAAAAAGTCAAAAGCTCTTTATAATTGTTGCACTATTTTCACTGTACCATAAACTTAATATTCTATTATACTTTATTTAAATTACGCGTAGATTTCTGGTTAACAGTGTCGTAGCTTCGACGTGCATCAGTGTGAACTGACTCGTCTTATCACAGAATGGGTGCTAAGTAGCTTTTTCCCACTACCCCAGCGCTGGGGTTTTCAAGCAGTTCTGCAGATTATCTTAACCAACCAGGTTTTGTTTTTAATATTCCCTGTATTTTGAAGCTGTTTCTGATGTAATTAATTCGGATTTCCGTGTAATGGTGTTCATTTGCTATTGACACTTTGTTATTCGTTATCTTTGCCATACGTTGTTTTGTGTAGATATCGCCTTTTGGATAATTGTATAAAATAAATAATGTAACTCTAATGCTGTTTTCGTTTGTGTATTCATGCATCTTTGAAACTGCATTTTCTTATAAAAGCGCTTATTATTCCAGCGTAATTACTGAAGCTTTGTTAGATTTTATCTTTTATCTTCGACGTCTTTATTTTATAAATTGTAGAACACTTTTCAATTACATCTACGATCATTTCTCTTCTGAATATGCGTTCTATTGTTGAAAGATATTCTTACTGGCATTACTTAAAATTAATAACGGTCTATATACAGAGTGTTAAATGCTTGCTATTTACATGATGTACGAATTACCTAAATACGCGTTCTATTGTTGTAAGATATGCTTATTTGCATCGTTTAGAGTTAATTACGGTCCATATACAGAGTGTTAACTGCTTGCTATTTACATAATGTAAGTAACAGTAACAGTATTTTTCTGCTAAATAAATGCAGTTTTCTGATTCCTATTGCTATTTATTGTTACTACACGACCCTTACTATTCAATACAACTCTAAACAACCCCTTATCACAGCAATATATATATATATATATATATATATATATATATATATATATATATATATATAAGTTGATAAATACTATCGTATATGATGAAATAATAACTTGGACCTTTATGCAAAGCCCAAATGATCATTTCAAATCGAGCTAGTAATTGAAAGATGGAAAATGATCATCAAATGATCAAAATGATCATTTGGGCTTTGCATAAAGGTCCAAGTTATTATTTCATCATATACGATAGTATTTATCAACTTACCTTGTGTAATTAACTACCTAATATGATATATATATATATATATATATATATATATATATATATATTAGTTAGGGATCGCATATGAATTTTCGAGTTACTTTCAAAACATTCAGTATAATTAATAAATTACATAGAATTAAGCACTTTTTCCAATGGGACCGCATATGCATTTTTAAGTTAGCTGTAGAATATTCAAGATAATTGCACAAACTGCATGCAAATTAACGTTCGTTGTTATGGGACCGCATATGGTTTAGCAGAGAACCCTTTTGTGATGCAGTATAATCACACAAGTTGCATGCAAATGGACGTTCGTTAGTATGGGACCGCATATGAATTTTTAAGTGACTTTTACAAGATGCAGTATAAGTACATGAATTGCAATTGAAGGGACGCTCGTTAGTATGTGACCGCATATGAATTTTTAAGCGACTTTTACAAGATGCAGTATAATCACACAATAGGCATGCAAATGGACGTTCTTTAGTATGAGTCCGCATATGAATTTTCAAACTACTTTTAAAAGATGCAGCATAGTTGCATAAATTGCATGCGAATGGATGTTCCTTAGTATGGGACCGCATGTGAATTTTCAAGTTTCCTTTAATAGATGCAGAATAAGCACACAATGGGCAAGCAAATAGCCGTTCGTTAGTGTGTGTCCGCATATGAATTTTCAAGTTTCCTTTAATTGATGCAGAATAAGCACACAACGGGCATGCAAATGGACGTTCCTTGGTATGGGTCTGCATATGAACTTTCAACCTACTTTTAAAAGGTGCGGAATAATTACATAAATTGCACACTGATGTATTTTCCTTAGTATGAGATTCTCTACCAATTTTGAAGTTATTTTTAAGAGATGTAGCATAATTACATGCCAATGGATGTTCCTTATTATGTGACCCCATATGGCTTTGTAAAAGATCCTTATGTGATGCGGTATAATCACACAAATTGCATGTATATAAACTTTCCTCAGTATGGAACCGCATATGTATTATCAAGTAACATTTGCGAGATGCAGAATAATTACACAAATTACATGCAAAAGGACGTTCGTTAGTATGAGACCGCATATGAATTTTTAAATCACTATTACGAGAGGCAGAATAATTACACAAATTGCATGCAAATGGACGTTCATTAGTATGGGTTCTGATATGAATTTCCAACCTACTTTTACAATACGTAGAATAATTACAAAACTTGCATGTAAATGGACGTTCGTTATTATGAGACCACATATGTTTTATCATGTTACGTTTACAAGATGCAGCATAATTACATAAATTGCATACAAGAGGACGTTCCATACTATGGGATCGCATATGAATTATCAAGTGGCATTTACTAGGTGCAGAATAATTACACAAATCGCACGGAAATGGACGTTCGTTAGTATGTGATCGCATATGAATTTTCAAATCACTATTACGAGATGTAGAATAATTACACAAATTGCATGCAAATGGACGTTCATTAGTATGGGTTCGGATATGAATTTCCAACCTACTTTTACAATACGTAGAATAATTACAAAACTTACATGCAAATGGACGTTCGTTATTATGGGACCACATATGTTTTTTTAAGTAACGTTTACAAGATGCAGCATAATTGCATAAATAGCATACAAAAGGATGTTCCATGGTATGTGATCGCATATGAATTATCAAGTGACATTTACTAGATGCAGAATAATTACACAAATTGCATGCAAATGAGCGTTCGTTATTATGGGTATGCGGTATAATCACACAATAGTCATGCAAATGGACTTTCCTTAGTATGCGTCTGTATATGAATTTTCAAGGTACTTTCAATAGGTGGATTAATTACACAAATCGCGTGGACGTTGGTTAGTATGTGACGCCAAATGTCTGTATACGAGCATAATTACATGAAAAATATGCATATGGTCGTGTGTTCGTATGTGAAGACATATTAAGGCACTTTATAAGATACAGGATAATAACATGCCACAGACGTTTTTCAGTAATTAACCGTGTTCTGTATCTGTAAGTTTTTTCTTTAGATCAAAAGTTACACAAATGGATAGTGTTTGTGATTGAAGTCACATACGTGATAAACAATAATCACAAAAATTCTCTCTATAAACAAATGGTGTATTTCATAAATATTTTACTTTTGGTTTTCCTTGGTTAAATGTTCATAAGAGCTTTTCCAATACCGCACAGTTTCAGTTAGTAATACAACAGATTCTACAGAACCCCTTCGTTTTCAAAATTAGAATTAATTCCTCTCGTTTACATGAGCTTGTTGAGATAACTGAATGCAAAAGATCAAGTGCATAATTATTTAACTGCCACGATTTAAAATATATTTTTTCTGTAAATATATGAATTTTAATTTATCTTAGCATGTTTAATGTATGTTTAAAAATTTAACATTTGAGACCATTATCACTGTAGGTAGCATCCATTTTAATAAATATGGTATCGCTTTTAGTAATACTTATATGTATATATATATATATATATATATATATATATATATATATATTGTTGTGGATTCAAAGAGGTAAATTGGTATACACAAAAAACACCTGCTTGTTAAATTTAAACGTACGTTAATATAAAATTTCATAGAAATTGTTTTCAACCGTCAATTCGTATAAACAGCTAGGGTAACAAACATCTTAAGGAGCAAGTGAAATGAACAATTGGTAATATATAACAGATAGAGACCAATTTAGAGCAGTGTTTGGATTGAAAGTCACGTAAGACATACACGTGGAGTTGATGTAAGACGTCGACAATATCGATTTTCTGTAACTCAAGTGAGGTTTGGAAGGAGACAGCGAACATGTACAGAACAAAGATGAATAGCGCTTAGGAGGAGTTTGGTGACGACAGAAAACTTTGTCATTGGTTGAGAATCAACAGTTTTCGAAACGAACGCACACGCGAAGGTAGAAAACAAATTCGAGGTGTATAGCACGTAGGACGGGAGAAATTTTCCGACTTTAGCGACGGTTACGCTCAAAATTTTTAGAAACCGCTTTGGGAAATAAGCTTTTCGAGTGAAACGGGTTTGGTAGGGGTTTGAATAAAAATATAAATACCCAAATAAAGTTATTAAAGCTCTCTCTTCTCTTTTACTTCGATCAAGTGGTGAATACTGATTCAGACCACCATAATAATAAAGCTTTTGGTTAGTATTTTGTGTGTGTAGTAAAGTTTCCTTTAATATCGTAGATGAAAGTATAAAACTGTAGTAGCGGACCTCAAATTATTAACGTGACGTACGAGTTAGTGCGTATTTAATTAAAAGGTCTGGCTACTACGACAAAGCAGAAGCAGTAAGCAGAACTGGTAATTAAGTTTATATGCATGATATATGGGTATGGAATGGTACTGTGAGACGAAGCGAATAGCTTGCAAAGATATCAGATGGTAAAGGCCTGATCCGCCGAGCAGCATAGTAAATGGAAACAACGCCGAGGGGTTTTCTGGTAATCATCTCCGACGGAAATGAAGAATGAAAAATTTTTGCGTTGTGTGGTTGACTTTTGGTGGCATATTTATTGTTGTAGAAACTTGTTTTAAAAGATATATGTACTGGACAATTTACTAATTTTGAGTGTTTAAAAAGGGTGTATTTAGAATATATTAAAATTTTATTCAGGATATAAATTGAGTTGTAAAGGGTAACGGGTCTGTAAATTTGTTGTAATTAATGCAAGCTTTTAAAAAGCATATACAAACAAAACTGGGTTATAATGAGCTCACAATACTCCAGTGTGAAGTCAATTTATGGTTACATGTGGGGCCCATCTATTCATATCTAATCGAATTTGTTTAAAATCATTTTAAAAATCAAGGAATTTAAAACACACTATATATAGAGCTGATAATTATTGTATCAAACTGTTTGGAAACATGTGTAAATATATTTTATCGGTTAATAGGTGTAAATAAAACGTTGTATGGTTGTCGTATTATTTTGGTAATTTTATTTGATGGTATGAATGTAAAATTAGGTATTCAAAAAGAGGCCGATTGCTGAGCTAGTCAGGAAAGCAGAAGAAATTCGAAGGCGTCCTTAATAAGGGTAAGGACTTTTTTTGTTATTTTTTTCTTTTGAAAATTTTAGGGTGGCCCAAAGAGGGGCTCGAATTTTACTGAGGTTCCACGGCATATATATATATATATATATATATATATATTAAGATATAAATTTTCTTGACCATATATAAATATATATATATATATATATATATATATATAATAGAATGAATAGCCATCTGGTGCTTAGTTACAATAGCAGAATGAGTATGTAACGGCCGGTCTAAAGGTACGGACGTGCGAACTATTTATTGTTATTAAACGTTAATAATCACTTTGCCTTACAATACTAATATTTTAATAATTAAAGCTATTACTCATCACGTTTTATTATATGGTTATGCTAGACAACCCTCGTGGTAGGGAAAATATACTACAGCTTCAGTACCGGAATCGCTATTGGAATTATGATTATTTTGTTTTGTAAAAACGAATAGCGTTTCCATATTCCGGTTATTAGATAGACGCATAGGACGTTTTATATACAAGGTGGCTTTAGTTTTATGTCATTAATTTAAAGGTGGTGTAGAGACCGATAAGACAAACAAAAATTGTTAATAAACCTAGGTTCTAAAGCAAACGATTTAACTACAAACGGACACACACAAAAAAGTATTAAAATTGTTTTAAAACCGCAACAACGTTAACTAGGTCACAAATAAAATATACAATTACATCATGCTTTAAAGTCCACTAATCGAACTTGCTACGTGCATCGACGTGGCTTAACACAAAAACCAAGGAAAGAACCTAGGAGAGAAACTGACCGGGCTCAGTTGGGAGAGTGAGCGGGGTCGTACAAATATAAGAAAAGAAAATTAAAGAGAGGCCTGAAATAAAAAAAAAAATTAAACATACTTATTAGTACTTATAATTATTCTAAATAGCATTCTGGTTAGACATAACAGCGTTGTATGCAACAAAAGCAAGAAACAAAATCGATAACCACAATACACAACAAAAATTACTTCTTACAATTGGCAAACTGTAGTTTTAGGTCCCTCCCCATATGAATTACGCGAAGAACAATTACCCAATTACAACTGTAAAAACTACAGCCCTACAGTATCAGTGTAAATACCGAATTCGGTACATAGAACTATCAGAATATATATACAATATTATTGACAAACATTCTCTCCCCTAAAGGTAATCATTTTTAAACCATTCACACATTAATAAGTAGTATAATTTCTTTTTAGTTTTTGAAAACAAATAGTACTGCATTCCTAGCAGGACAATAAATAGCGAAAGAGTACCGTAATTTTCGGGTATGCAAATTAATGTTGAGAATGCCGCAGTTTAAAATGTAAAGTTTAAATAAATATTGTTTCAACGTAAACAAGGAAGAAACACTCACCAGCATGCCCAAGATCTAGGCAAGTCACACCGTCTCCAAGGACAGCGTCAAACAGATGTTCTCGGGATCACGCCTTGCGCGTGTCCTCCCGTACCAACAGGAGCGGCGGTTCAACCATATCTTTCCAGTCCACCGGGTGGGGCTATAACAATTACCGCAAACGATTACACCCCCTTACCAAAAAAAAGTACTTTTTTTTAAAGTAAGATATTTACCACACCGTATGTGCACGAAATTTTGAAGACAACACAAAAGGTAGCGAAAATTTAGAAGCGGCAACTGAGTAGGTTGTTTGTTATGCGCTGCTTCGTAATTTATTTTAAGCGTATTACTAAGTACCGGTATTTCGTAATTCTTTGTTAGTGCATGTGTTTCGGGCCTGTGTCCATTATTTGATAATAATCTGAATTTGATTTTCGTTGTGGTGATCAAATTCGTTAGATAACATTACAACAGCAATTATTCAATCGTCCATGATGAAAAAATCCCCTTCTACATCTAGTTCTAAGAGTGATAAGGATGAAGGATTCGAAGCTATAAACAAGTGCAGCAATCAAGTTCAAGGTGATGAGAATGAGACAGGTACGTTAAAAGATGTTTTGTTGCATTTACGTAGTATCAAAGCAGATATGAACAAACTTACGCTAAATGTTTCGGATATGAATGAAACGATTTCCTTGAAATTAGATGAATTATCTTCTAATTTCAATTCGCTTAATACTAAATGCGACTCCAATTCAAGCCGTATCGATAAACTGGAAAATAAAATCTATTTTCTGGAGCAATTGAGTAGGCGCAATAATTTACGGTTATTCGGTGTTGGTGAAGTAGCTGGTGAGTCTACTGATAACATTGCTCTGTATGTATTAAACGAGTACCTAAAACTGGGTTTATCCTCACAAAACATCGAAAGATCTCATCGTGTGGGCAATCCTTCAGTAACGAAAAAACCTCGAGGTATTATAATCAAATTTGCTAGTTATAGAGTTTTTAATAACAAAAATTTATTTAAAAGCACCCGATTTGTTATCCGTGAGGACTTAACCTCAATTAGACACTTAAAACTATTAAGCTTCAAGAGCAATATGGGATAAAGAATTGTTGGAGCCGTGACGGAAAATTGTTCTTTAAAACCAGCAGTGGCGTGCAAAGTGTTACGTAGTTTATACAAATTTTATTCATAATATTTGGAATTGGAGGTTCTACACGCACGACGGAGCTGATTATTGTACAATTTTTTTTCCTTATTATTTTTTAATTTTTTTTAATTCTAATTTTTCATTATCAAGGATTTGATGCACTGAGTTATTTCGCAATATATTATAGTTTTAGTTCTACCCTATTTAATAGTTATTAATAATTGTGCCGGTTTATAATGTTGCTTTCGTTATCATATTAAATTATAAGTTGAACGTTTTACATATTCATTCATATTGATTTTTCTAATTCATCTTAGTCTACTAGTACTTCTTACTGTACTTATTTCTATTATTTTAACTGCGGAAGGAGCAGCACAACAACTTACAACTCACAATACCTGTGTTTATAGGTGTATACTTGTGTGCACTTATTAAATTCCTTAAATTTAATTCACCGTTCTTTTAAATTTCATGTTTAAAATAGCTACAATCAATGTACGTTCTTTAAACTTAGGGTTTCATACTTTCTCTGCTCTGGTGGACGAGAATAAGTTAGATATAATACTCGTTACTGAAACTTGGCTTAATATAAACAGTAATATAAACGATTATCAGCTTGTAGGATTTAATTTATTTCATAATGATCGAGTTGGTAGAGGTGTTGCCATATATGCAAGATGCTTTCTAAACTGTAAAATCCATCATCTCAATTCATTAAATAATGGGTCCTTAGAACAGCTGTGGGTCAGCTTCAATTACAATCGAAACAAAATAGTTACTGTTGTGATGGATTGTCCTCCTAGTTCTTCAGTTAAGGACTCGTTATCCTGCTGTGAAGACACACTTAGTCAAATTTCTCTTCAATTTGATAATATTTTTTACGGTGGTGATATATATCTAAATTTATTCAATGTTGGTAATCCTAATGTTATGCAGTTAAATACTCTACTTGAAATATACGATTTACAACAAACAGTCAACGAGCCCACAAGAGTAACTCAATATAGCTCGACATAATTGATGTTATATTAGTTAAATGTCAAGATATAGTGAAAACGGTCGAATGTAAGTCTGTGCATGATCTGTCTGATCATTCTTTATTTGTGATTGAACTTTTGTTAACTAAACCTGTAGTAGAACATAGATATATTACTTTTCGCGACCTTAAAAATATTGATCATGCTGCATTTTATAATGATTTGTGCAACTTGCCTTGTTATGAAATTTATCATATTCAGGACGTAGATGCTCAGGTCAATTACTTATGTAAAGTTGCCCTAGGTCTTTTTGACTCTCATGTACCAGTGCGAAACGTCAGGATTACTAAACAAAAAGCACCATGATTAAATAACGAAATAAAAGCGATGATGTCAGTTCGAAACAAGGCGCATAGTACATTTAAACTTACCAAATCTCCTATACATTGGCAGCAGTATAAACAACTACGTAATGCAGTCACTAGTGCAATAAAGCGTGAAAAGAAGCTTATCTTCAGCTCATGAGTAATCTTTCAAATAAAGATGTTTGGCAAACGTTTCGTAATTTTGATGTGCTATCTCGTAAAGAACATGTTATTCCTAAGAATCTACGTCAACCGGACACAATTAATCAATATTTTCTAGATTCTGTCAGGACCTTGATAAAATCACCTACTTCAAGACAGTACGACCATTATAATAATAATAACTATCATAACAGAACTTTTTCGTTTTCTCTGGTTACGCCTGACAAAGTTAGCAATGTAATGAACTCTATCAAATCCAATGCAGTTGGGAATGATGACATTTCAATTATTATGTTAAAATTATGTAGTCATTTCATTATTGAACCTCTTACTAATATTATTAATAATTGTATACTTCAAAATTACTTCCCAACTAGTTGGAAATCATCAATAATAATACCACTACCGAAAAAATAAGTTGCTACGTTGTCTGATTTGAGACCAATAAGTATTTTACCGGGAAATAATAATAAATAAATAATAAATAAATACTGGAAAAAATTTTATACAAGCAAATTTATGAGTACGTTACTGTTTCTGAAATTCTACTTTCAAATCAGTCGGGTTTTAGGGGAGATCATGGTACTACTAGTGCATTAATAAAAATTACTAATGACATTATTTGATCATCGGACATGGGTCTTGTTACTGCACTGGTTTTGCTGGACTTATCAAAAGCCTTCGATACGATCGACCACAAATTGTTACTTGCAAAAATGAATTATTTTGGATTTGATGAACCAACTAGGCAATTTTTTGCTTGTTACTTGTCTGAGAGAACCCAGTCGGTGCGAGTTAACCGAATTATGTCAACTTACGAAGTTGTATCTAGTGGAGTTCCCCAGAAGTCAATACTCGGTCCATTGTTGTTCTTAGTATATACAGTCGTTCTGTCTTCATTGCTACATCACTGTCTTTTCCATATGTATGCTGATGACTCACAGCTGTATATATCTTTCCATAAAGATACCTTGAAAGAGGCTAACTATTTACTCAATAAAAGACCTAGAACACATATCCCGCTACGCTGCCAATAATTCATTAGTGCTAAATACTAAAAAACCCTCGGCCATCATTTTTTGGACCAGTTAATGATAGGAAACAAGTGGTTGATAACTTAAACCTCATGCTCAATGGTGATAGTATTGAAATCCAAAACTCAGTTGTGAATCTCGGTATATTACTTGATTATAAGTTACGTTTTGAAGGACATGTAAATAATCTAATTAAGCGTTCATACATAATTTTACGCAAGTTTTATTTAAATAAAGATATTTTAAGTTATCATCATCGTGTGCTATTGTGCGAATCATTAATTTTGTCTCTGTTTAATTATTGTGATGTTGTATATGGTCCTTGTTTAGATTATAATACTTCCCTACGCATTGAGAGGATCCAAAATGCTTCTCTAAGATTTGTTTACGGTTTACGAAAGTATGACCATATTTCTAATTTTTTGCGAGAATCAGGTTGGCTGAATATGACTAACAGGCGTAAATTACACCTTGCAGTTTATACACATCGCGCTCTAACCTCGCCCACAACACCAGAATATATAAAGTCTTTACTAAAACCGCGTCGTGATTGCCACTGTATTAACTTACGATCACTCGATCTATTGCATATTGAGCGTCACACCTCCACCTTCTACCAAAGATCGTACCATTATTCGGCTGTTGCATTATACAATTCTATCGATGCTTTTCTAAAGAATAAATCAGTATACAGTTTCAAGAGATACTACAAAAAACATCTGATTAACCTACAATAATTTTACGCTCATTTCATTTATTTACTTATTCAGTACTGAGTAGAGAAAGTATGAACACATAAATTCAGTCAACTGTGTGCTGCTGCTTGTTACGTTTGATGCTTGCTGTCTGTTATTATAATGTTACTTCAGGTTAAGTGGAAGAACAGTCTGTGACTGAACTTCGCCTGCACGATTTTGTATGTTTTTTTCTCATTTACTTTGTATATGTTAGTTTAGATAAATAAAGACGATAAATAAATAAATAAAAAGTAAAATTAACGACAGTCATTATTGTCGTATTCATACAGAAAGAATCGAGTACAAATTAACGCGTTTAAATAACCAAAATTCGATGCAATCCTCCCGTTACTATACCATACCAACAGGTGATTGGAAAACTTGAAACACGGAGAACGAAAACAGGATATAAACTATTTAATTTATAGCATAAACTTTCGTTCTAAAGCAAATAGATTTGAGTTGAAAATTATTAGAAAGCGTATTTATTATAAACAGGTAAAATGTACAGGATGTTGTTGAAGGATTTAAGAGTAGAAACGGAATCTATTTGAATCGGTAATGAATTAAAAAGGAAAACGGGGCACTTTAATTTATGCCAAAAATGAACGTAACAACCTTCAGCAAACTTTAGTTAATGAAATAGAATGCGTTTTTGCTGCCAAACGAAATAACTCAATTCACTTTAGCTGCTGCTGAAAAAAGTTTAAAAGTTTGTGCATATTTAGATAATAATCACAACAAAAAATAATATTCAACAATGCTGATGTGGTCGACTGTATTTGGTTTTGACGTTCCTAATGCGTTTGTTCCAATTCAGCGTTTATGCAGAATACGATATCCTACGTTAAGTTAAATGTACTTTCTCATTACACAGCTCGTAGCCGGGGTTAGATGTTCTGTGTTTCATTTGTTTGATTTTGTGTGTTTCACTTCGTACTTAGGTAATACACTTAAACGTAGTGTTGGAACTTCATTGTAATTAGATCTAGGTAATTGAAGTTTTTTGTCGCGTAGTACCTTAATGAATTGCTTTTTGAGAATACACCCGAGAATTATACCACCCACGAACTTGCATATACGGTGGAGAACACTTATTGTGAAATCATTTCATGTGCGTTATGTGATTCAGGATAGCACGTATGTTCTTTCTTAAAAGACATATGACAAAATCTTCTTCCAAAATCATAATTGTAGGCCTGAACCTGTTCGACGATTATAAAATAATTTTCAAATTTGTTGACATCATTTTGCAGACCGTACTTGATGTATCCCTCAACGTATTTAGGAAGTTTATATCAAATCTTCCATATATTATACGCATTATGGAAGTTGACGTGCGAAATCAGATATGCAAATTTGACAACTTGCGTTTTTATTTAAATACGCTAGTGTTAAAGATGATGAAGCAGTACGCATCTGTTTATTGTGTAAACCTGACTATTAATTTAATTTTTTCTGGTTGAGTTTTGCTTTTTTTTTAAATGGATAATCTGTAACTCTAGATTTTCATTTTGACTACACTAAGCATACATATTATGATGATCATTCTTAAACCCCGTCTTGCCCTTTAGAAGTACCATGTATTGCCCCACATATGGGACAAGACGGAGTAAGTTTAATTACTAATCTTCACAAATTTAATTAAGAATGGCCCCTCTATTGACAAATATTTGAAAGACCGATATCCAACGGTTATTTTAATAGTAAAAAAGGTACGTTACAAAGAATACCTAATTCAACTGTCAATTAATCGCTCCCCGTCTTGCCTCACCTTCTCCTACTTAGAGTTTTGTACTAATGTTTGCTTTAATATTTACTATTATTTTACAAACCTAAGCTATCAGCTATCAAAATAGTTATCACTTTATAACAATTACTGCTCTTAGAAAAATTCGTACGTCCACTCTGAATTAATTTTCGTCCACTGCAAGCTATGCCAAAAATGCCTTATCTAGTTAAGAAGGTTCTGCTGTAATTTACTAACATGTAGAGATAATCAATGTTCTTATACTCTCTTTTCTCTTATCTCGACAGCTGTCCTTTGTGCTCATTTACAATATAATGAACTTTACACGAAAGTTATACAAAAAGCTGTTGTTCACGATAGTACGACACAAGTCCACAACTAACATAAAAAGCTAAATCCTGCTGCAGTGGTAACACGAACTTACATGCAGTCATATTTTAAATCAATTAAAGAGGCATCAAATTATACCAATTCTAAAAAATACGTTAATTGTTTAATGTTAATTAGAATTGATTACTAATTGGGGAAAATGCCATAATCACCATTCATTAAGTGTTCGATCACGACAATTACGTAAATTTGTGTTATTAAATATTTTTTACTTGACCTTAGTATTGAATACATTCGCAATCGTATCATCAAAGTAAATAAAGATTTGAAAAGGCATAGTTGACCAATATGCAGGATAGAGTCGATACCTTGAAATACCCGTTGATAGTTTTAAAAGCGCTGGGGCTGTATTCTGAAGCGAAACCCAAAGTAAAAGTTTTTGTCGTGCCAATATATGTCGCCATGATGACGTTTGTAATGGTATGTGAGGCGCTACAGTTCACAAATTTAAAAGGAGATATCTTTGAGTTTATCCTAGTATTTGAAGTAATTGCTATATTTATTCACGTAAGTATTTTTGTAGCAAACATTTGCCGCATTGTCATAATTATGCAACTCTCAGTTTGGTATCATGCATTTTAGAAGGGTTTGATAAGATTTTTTCAATAATATGGCATTTTTAAAGTGTATATTTTTCACAAACAGGTATACTTAAACAAAAACCATGAATCCACATTTACAAACCCTCTATATCTCTTTCTCTCTCGCTCTCTCCTTCATTCCTCTTTCCTTCCAGCTCCGCTCTTCCCTCACGCTCTCTATATATTTATATGCATATAATATATACATATACATATATATATATATATATATATATATATATATATTACTATGATTAATAGGGTTATTTAGGGGTATATAGGGTCACAAGAGTTGTACACTCCATGTAAACGGCGCCAATGTCTAAAAAATTAAACATTTTTATCATAAAGAGTATGTAATTCGCCAATTAGACAAAAAGCGAGTATCATACATAATGTATAAAATTCACAACCAACTTTAATCAATGAAAGGAAGCGCATTCTTCAAGAATTCAATCACATTTAGTAAGATAAATAACTTTGTACGCAATCCAATTCATTTTTAAGAATAGCAATGCATTCATAAACTTTAAATAAATACGCATCAAGAACATCGAAAGTCAAAACAAACATGCTTTATAAACGCAGAAAGTAAATAAACGCATTTAATTTACGTCATTATAAAATTTGCTTACGTGATTTTCAATATAAAATCAACACATAAACCCAACAGATAACGAAAACAAAAATAAGGAACCATACGTCTGACTCCGTACGATTTCAAGTAATAAATTCCTATACAAATAAGAGGACGCTACTTGAAAAGGTACATGGGATCACGGTCAACGAAATCCACAGTGTAAAATTTTGATGTCTTACGTGATCTGCAAAAGCATTGCAACAAAATTTAAAATGGTAACTCCATAAAAATCTGAAGGCTTGCACGATAAGACAAGTGCAACGCTTCAATCAACAAGATAAACTCAGTAAACCAATTATAACAGGTGAGTAGGCGTACCTGGAATTAAAATGGTTTTTTACCAATCTATTTTTGAATTTCTTGTTCTCAATTACTGAGTAGTGATTTCAACAGTTAAAATTATTTATTAATTTTGTCTTCGATAGATAAGCGCCAGGTCTCTGATACGCGTTCGAAAGCTGGAAAATAGAATGAACGACAACGTTTTGTACACACACTATTTAATCGATACATAATAATTTTAAACAAGTGACAGGAAAATATACCGTAAAATCGGCGGAAATGTTTTTATATTAATTTCTGTGTTCAAACAAGATAAATAAGGTTGATTGACTCCACACGACGACAGTTTAATTCTTACAACTACGATATCTGTTATTTGCATTTAAAAATTGCATGTAACTTTCTCCTCACAAACACTTCACTATTTATACTTGGATAAAATACAATAATTATTGCATTTTAAAGAATTGAATTTTAGTTCAAATAATTGAATTTAAAAATTAGAACATTGGAAGGTTTTAGTTTGAACCACACACACACACGAACGAATAGACTTGTGCTATATCGCCCGTATTATCGGAAAACATGAGCAACTCTTAAGTGGGGCACGTTCAAGGGACACATCAAACAGAATTTGAATTAATATGAAACCAGGGACGGTTTGAGAAATATTAGAATAAAGAAAAGTGAAGTGAATTCTCAACAGTACCTTTAAATAGAGCACGAGTTGATAAAGGGTCAGTCTTTCTACAACCAAGGTACGCTTAATACTTGTCTGAATCAAGATAATACGCGAAGTTAAACTACCAAATTAAATAATAATATTTAAGTGAAAGTTGTTGATTGAAAATTTCAAATACTAGTACAAGTGCAAATATACAACAGGAATTCGCCGTTGACATTTAAGACGTAAGTCTAAAATTCTAATTAAACATAATCTTTAATATTTTATTAACTTAGGGCACTAATTATTGAACTAAGTATTGAACTGAGAATTGAACCAAAGATTGAAATAAATTCAACTAAGTAAACGACTAAGTGTTAAACTGGGTGTTTAACCGAGCCGTACTACGCGATTCAATTAACAACTACCAAACAGAATCAATAAGAAAATCTAACTGAAAACAATCCAAGGGTACTGGTCAACAGTACACAGCGGCAATTCTAAGAATTGGGGTGCATGCAGAGACGCGCATTCACAGCCAGGAGTTCAACGGGGAAAACAACAGGTCAGAGATAAAATTCATTAATAGAATAAAGTATTAATTTCTTTTTAAACATTTAAATTTTGCATGTACTAAGATATTTATGTAAAGGTTCATTAAAAATTTTTGGTTAATACGTAGTAATTACGTAAACCGGAAAGAAGGACATTAAACATTCAACGGACTTTCAGTAGTATACAGAGTTATTTTTGCTGATTAAAGTGAGTAATAATTTTGGGTAAACTGATATATATATATATATATATATATATATATATATAAAGAAGGGCATTAAACATTCAACGGACTTTCAGTAGCATACAGAGTTATTTTTGCTGATTAAAGTGAGTAATAATTTTGGGTAAACTGATATATATATATATATATATATATATATATATACTGAAAGTCCGTTGAATGTTTAATGTCCTTCTTATATATATATATATATATATATATATATATATATTGTTAATTTGAATCAGGGTTTTCTTAAATAGCGAATGATATTATAAAGGTTGTGGAGCTATAAATTGTACATATTTTCGTTATTACATAAATGTTGGTTAACTTTGTTTACCTCATTCAGGTGGGAAGTGCTAGAGAAAGAGGGGGATGAGGTAAAAACTTTTCTGTTGTCGTATCGTCGTGCACTTTGTGTGGGGTAGAATTGAGCTAGTCGAGGTCTATAAAAGGAGTTGTGTGAAATCAAAAATTTATTGTAAGTTATTTCAAGCCACAGAGCGGTAGCGAGCAGCAGCAACTGAACGTTAAATACATCGGAGTACGGCGATATCATAGTAATATATATTGCTATAATTATAGGGTTAATTTAGGGGTAGGTTAAGTTATAGGGGTCGTAAAGTAAACAGAAGAAACTTCCAAATAACAAAAGCACATAATTACAGATATTATAAGAGTAAATAGGTCACTATACATATTGTTAGTTGAGCGCACACTGTATATAACAGTACAAGAGATTAAACGCATATCCAAGAGTAGTTAGAGCAATGATAAGATTTAAAAATGTAACGAAATGCATCGAAAATAATCAACGGAAAACCTATATGAATTGGTTAGATAAATATTCAACAAGTGCGTTAAATATATCATCATATACGCAGGTTAAATTCATGCATTATTTGAATAAATCGTACGTGACATAAAAGTATTACATTTGTTCAAAAATCCAATTTAACTAAGAAATAAACAAACACCAAATTTATTTCTGTTTAGATTAGAATAAGCAAATAACCATGATATGTGATTTAATGAACAAAGATTCCTGGGATTTCTAAATTAAATGTAATGTTATGTAAATGAATACGTGACAACTTGAGCGTTC
The DNA here is from genome assembly GCA_036346225.1 of Platerodrilus igneus. Lineage (NCBI taxonomy): Eukaryota > Metazoa > Arthropoda > Insecta > Coleoptera > Lycidae > Platerodrilus > Platerodrilus igneus. The sequence continues at coordinate 2,314,182 of JARFIW010000472.1, read as the reverse complement.
TTCCAACTATTTGAACTACACAATTGGTAAAATTTCCGAGTACACAAGAGATAAGACAAATGATGTCGCCCAACACGTGAAAACAACGAATAGCAAACAAAGGGGCAAGGCCTATAAATACGATAACAATTGAGCAACGAGTGAGTATACATTTGAAACTGGGCCGTCACTATACACAAAAGTGCTAAATTATTCACGTAACCAGTTAAGCTACAATTGAAAAGTATTTTTAAAAGTGTAAAACTTGTGTAATTAAGCCGATCTATCATAGACGTAAGTAAACCAGATTTAGTAAAACTATACAATTTCTAAAATAAATAGAACAGGGCTCTGGAGACGACTTTGGAGATTACCTCCTGTTAAATTAATTTTGATAATCACTGACATGGTAAATGTTCTATTACTGCTTTGTTAATTACGGAGATGAAAAACCTTTTATTGGATTAACTTATGGGATTTTGAATAACAATTTGGATAGTATTTTGGTTTTGATGTCGACTTCCAAATTCGACTCTAACCATTCAGACTGGACACGAAAACTCTTGGGGATGCAGAAAAACTACTGAACCACTCCAGGTTAGATATTTTTATATGTTGATATTTTGATATAATTTATTTTTGTAAACTGTTTAATTCAATAATGTAAGAGTCGACAAAACCGGGGTTTCTTTGATAAACTTATGAAAGGCAATAGGCATCTTGAAACGTTTCAAAAGGTCTCTAAATATACCAAAAGTCTCGTTCGCTGGCTTCAATTTCTTAAATCTGGCATATGTAAATATTCTGAAAAAGGGGAAGATTTTAAAAAGGTTGTAAATATTTGATCATTATATTGTGTATCGTGGAATTGCTTTATTTAATTGAATCAGCTAGAGAATCTATAACTTAACATTTTACAAGTGCTTAATTAATAAAAAGAGGATAACACAGCATTTTATGGTCTGCCCAAACGTAGGGGCTAAAAATAAGAAAATACCACAGCATTTTATTGCGCCCAATTCGTGGGGCGAGAATAACAAAGGGTTTTTTTCTCTACAGAAAGATAACACGACATTTTATGTCGACCAAAATCGTGAAGCGAAAATTAACACAGCATTTTATGGTGCCCATCGTAGGGGTTGGTGAAAATAACACAGCAATATATATATATATATATATATATATATATATATATATATATATATATATATATATATATATATATACATTAATAATTAATGGACTGGTCAGACTTATAGTATAATATACATGTTAATAATTTTATGGGATGTAGTCCAAATCAAACAACAGAAACGGAATTAAATTTTAATCAATACCTAACGTTTCGGTACATTTTTCACCTTTATCAAAGGCTAAAATGGAAACAAAAATTCGAAATTAGAAATACATACCTGTCGCTAAATCATTTTGATCATTGGAAATTTAGGAAATTAAAACAATTACTGCACGATTCACATAATAAATGCGGGTCAAAGTTAAAATTAAAAATTAAAAATTGCCTGAAGGGCATGTCATGCCCGATGGCGGTTAAAATCAATTTTGTTTTATGTTTTAACCGCCATCGTGGCATGACATGCCCTTCAGGCAATTTTTTAATTTTTAACTTTTGACCGGCATTTATTATGTGAATCGTGCAGTAATTGTTTTTTAATTTCCTATAATATTAATGATCAATATAAGTATTTAGCGACAAGTTATGTATTTCTTGCTAATTTCAAATTTTTTGTTTTCCATTTTAGCCTTTGAAAATGTTGCGAAAAATGTACCGAAACGTTAGGTATTGATTAAAATTTAATTCCGTTTTCTGTTGTTTGATTTGGACTACATCCCATAAAATTATTAACATGTATATTATACTATATATATATATATATATATATATATATATATATATATATATTGCTGTGAAAACTTGAGTACAGCTGCCCTAACTAACGTAAGGATGCACTGGATGCTTGCTTAATAAAGAATGTGAATTCTTACTTTATCGTGCCTCTTTAGCGACAAATACTAAAATGAGATGAGACTAAGAAGTCTCAAGAAACATTTATAAACAATCCTCAATACATTCAAAACATCTTTTTTTTTACACATTATCTAAATAATCTACTTACACACACAGCTATAACTAATGCTTATAAATGCAATTTACAGTTTAAGTTTAGAAAGAAACAGTATTTTATTACTACTTATGTATTAATACAAACTTCACTTAATCCTCGTTAATTATTAAAAACCCTAAAGTTTTTATATGTAAGTCACAAAATTTTCTTTACAATTTTCATTGATAATTTTCATATTCTTTTATTATTATTACCCGTGTCAATGTAATTGAATAACGACGTTGAACAGAAATTTTTGGTACGGGTCATAACGCTTCGACCTCTAAGCTCAAAGTTGCTAAAATCAAATTATGCATTTACAAATAAATTTTATACGCAAATTTCTTGACCAACATCCTTCAACAGGTTTTCCCTCTTGAGGGATATGATGTAAAAGATAAGTTCTCGTTTGTACGACAGTTCAAAGATTTTCACCTGTTTTTCAAGAAAATTTCTATCTACAACTATTTGGAACTCCAATGGGGTCACTTTTGTCACCTATAATCGCTCAAATTATTATGGATAACCTAGACTACCTTATGAGATGTAATTTTTAGTCAAGTATGTCGGTAACATCATTTGCTCGTTGCGAGCTCAATATGTTGACCACACTGTTACAACATTTACATTTTCTTGATGTTCTTGTCATCAGAGACTCATACAATCGCCTACTTTTTGATTGATACACCAAACCAACTAATTCTGGCAGGTGTTTGAATTTTTATTCCAATCACTCTATACAACATAAAGTCAACACTGTGAAGGCCCTATGCTATCGCATAGAGCATATATCAGATCCTCAGTTCATCAAGAAAAGCAAAACATTTTATTAAACAATGGTTAGCCAAAAGGAATGTTACATAAGTTGATCTACAGTAATTTCCTAAGTCTGAACACTACTAAAACAGATATGACATATAAAAAACTTCTTTATATACAAACGCTATCTCCGTTGTGGGTAAGATTACTTCAACAACCTAAGGTGACTATCGTCTACGGATATAACCATTCCATCCAAAGTTTATTCACTTAGTTAAATGATCGTATTCCAAAACCATTAACCAGTAACATCGTCTACAAGATTACTTGCAGTTGCCACAACAGTTGCATGGGACGGACGAGTCAATGGCTGAAAAGTCGTTTAACCCAGCACAGAAATAACTGTCGAAAAAACTCTGCTAAATGTGCATTGTCTTCATATGTTTCTTCAATTAAACATACATCTCTATTCAACGATACCATCATTTTGGACAATGAATCCAATTATAAAACTAGGTTGTTCATCGAGTCTTTTTATGTCAACAAAGAAATCAATCCTATTAATAACAAAATGGATGTTAATAAAGTACATAACGTCTACTCCGCTCTATATAATAATGATATTTTCAAACATTGGGCACGTACAAATCCTTGAACTGTCGTACAAACAAGCAGCTATCTTTTACATTATACATCTCAAAAGGAAAAGCCTGTTGAGGGATGTTGGCCATGAAAGAAGCAATACCCTAAGTAGGTGTATTCACCGTACAGATAATAGGTCTTAAGGCGAGGACTGGTTTGTGTATTTTAGGTAAACCATAATATTTACCAGGGGTCGAGTTGCAAATACAGAGATTCTAATTTTACAACTAACAATTTCACGGGCAAACCAATTAATCTAAACGGTAATGGAATAGTAATTGGAATATTGCAAATGGAAATCTCAGAAATTTTAATACTGATGGGTGTAAAATGCGGTAAAAAACTACGATAGCTAACTAGAAGAGAAAGTGGACTGTATATAAAATTAAGTGATATTTTAATAAACAACGTATAATTAATGTTTTTAATCAGTTCAAGCGTTTACTAAAAGCACTCACCTGGTGTTCATGAAGCCATGACAACGACAAAAACGATGTAAACAAATACTACTTTTCTCTTTGGCGGGTGTAGCGAAGCACATTTATGACGACAGCGGTGTTATGAAGAAAAGCGGTTCATGTAATTAATTTGTTCTACGTAGAACGTGTAAAACAGCGATGCGGTATGTTCGAACGACAAATCGATTCTCCTGAGCTTGGATTTTCAGTCAATACTGTTCTTGCACATGCGGAATAACACAGAGTTATCACTCGCGGCACTTGTTGGCGCGTGCTTCCAGTAAACCATGGAAATTTTACTAACAAATTTAAATTTGCTGAGGCGAACGTAAATAATCAACAAACTCAATAGAAAATAAAATTTAGCTTTAATTATTTACAATATAAACGGAACAATGGGGTTAACCAGAACACTAAGTTTAATAATAGCAAAAGAGCAATTTATGGCGGTACTTTATGAAACAAAAATGGAATTCACGGTAATCATCAAAGTGAGGAACGAAATACCCTCACAGTAAAGAATACTGAAGCAATTACTATATTCAACGACACACCTACTAAAATGCAAACTTTGTTCGAGGCTTAATTGACTAACGAATCAAAATTATTTGGTATAAGTAGTTTAAATTTTGTTACTTTAAATTACGGCTCAAAAATCCATCTCCTTCTAGATATAGGCACATCTACGAATGCAATATTTTTAAATTATTATTATTATATATACAATTCAATGGAAATTCAGGTTGTTTCAGATTCTATATATTCCAGTGAATCAGTAAACATCTACAGTTAACGACTAGGATGTACGCATACATTTCTATTAATACTGACGACATACGCGGCGAGGAGCCGATTTTTTTGATAAAATTAACGCGCTAATAAATTATGAAACATTTTAATTTTCGTTCTTATGTAACGCGAAACTTATGGATTCTACATTTGTGATATTGGAAATATAACGCCACGTAGTAAGGTAATAAAATATTTTCGTGTTAACCAAAGTAACGATCGTGTAGTATTTTCCCAAGAAATTGGAGAAATTTTTTTGCAGCGGGGAGAATGGCAACCTGCCAAAAAATAGGACAAAACCAGTTCAATTTCTAAATACACGTGATCACTCAGTAATTATTAAATTCCTACCGAAAATCTATTAATTACAAAATTACTAACTTTTCAATAAAATAAAAGCGTGGGTAAATCGTGTAGAAAAGGTACTGTCTTTAGTCGACAACAATCATTTAAATAAAGAGGAAAAGAATTTTATTATAGTATATATTGTTACTTGTGTTGTATATTTACTGATCAACCACAATTAAATCATATACTATATGCAAAACATTTTCTCTGAACGGAATGCAATTTTTATTATTTTATTACATTCATTACAATAGAGGGAGACATAACCTTAAACCTATATCAGGAGAGAAATATAGGCTAATATAAAAGGATTTTGGCGTGTATCTTAACAATAATTGTAAAGTTCAAGTTGTTTTCTCTACCACAAGACTAAAAGTGCAGCACCGGCTTATGTAAATTCCCTTATTGCCTACTCAGTCACAAATCCTGGTTTACCCCATTATTAATTGTACCTGAAAAACCTCACAAGAATAGTATTCGTAAATTGAGGGTTGTGATTGATAATCGATTATTGAATGAAGTATACAAGATGGCAGCTTTCCATTACCGAATATTTAGGATATGTTAGACTCATTCCCAAACTCGATTTACTTTTGTTATACAAACTAAACATAGGCCATTTGTCTATGTTTTTGGAATGTCTAATTCATCCAGTCGTTTGACTAAATTAAGATTAAGTTTGGAGAGTACTGTAGCGGTCTACTACTAACGCGTTTCATTAATTTAAAACAAGTAATAACAAAGGTCTTTATTACTCACTGTCCACAAGTCTAATTAACAGTATATGCCCTATTTATAGAAGTTTTCAGTCCAATTAACAATGAAGCACTATTACACTAATGAATTTACAAGCACTAATATCTTCTTAAACTAACTTCTTAAATATAGGTCCATTAACAAAACTAACACAACTATAATAATTTATTTATTACACTTTTGTCTATTTATGTATTCTACAAGCTGCATGTACGTTAGACACTCTCACATAATATAACATTTATGTTTACTGTTGAACTTCCAAAAGCTCAACTATATAACTTTACGCGACATAATTTATATTCGACATTCTGATATAGATTAACTTCTTACATTTATTAGCGGTCTTATATATACTCTGAATTAAAAAGGATGACTCTATCTTTAGCAATTGCAAGAAGAATTCTCAGTCCCTGGAAAATATACAGTGCCTACGGCGCTTGTGTGTTTGATGGGTTACCTAATAGTAGCTCGCAACAATATTATTTCACAACACATTTACGGAAAATTTAACACAGTTGTTAATGCTTCTTTATTCAGAATTAAAATTGAAGTCAACGAACTAAAAGGAATGTCAAATTGCCTTACGGCATCGAAACACGTCTTATTCAAGCAACATCAAGCTTGCCGGAGCTAGACAAAATAAAACAACCGACATGACACAAAAACCGTAACCGAGACTGATCACCCAGGGCTCTACATTATGAAGTGACAGAATTTACTAAAATTTTAACAATAAATAACAAAAAAAGAATATAATATAATCCTTAAGTCATTATTTGGATGAGTTCTTGTTCTGTACGATAGAATCAAGTACTAAATCGTATTACATTTTAATAAAGTTATCAAGACGTCTATTACAATGGAGCTTTGTGTTCTTAACCGACCGGCATATCTCGATCGAGCGATCGTTGGCGGCTTGCGTTTGCACTCGACCAACCCGAAACGTGCACTACACTCAAGGGCGTATGTATTATGTTTGTAATAGGGAAGAATTAATGAAGGAAGAAAGGTTGTTTATATTCTGTGATAACAACTTTATTTATGACGAAAAGGTACCAATTATTTACCTTAAATTTAGTAATAAATATTCAACGCTGAGGCTTTCTCAAGAATTTTTTACTACTAACATTAAATTAAAAACTTAAACAACGTGCAAACTATTAATGAATTTACTTTAAGACAATTACTTTTACATGAACTTCACATGTTACATGTTACGTGCAGGAGTACATACTAGCAAGAATGTTTAACAATATTAAAAAGCATTGTTTCTGGAATGGTCTTCGAAAAAACGTTGAATCTTATATGACGTTGCGACGATTCCAAAGCTATCAACATCCGAAACCACATATTGAACTTCTATAACGGTTACGATAACTTCCACCGCGACCTTCAAAAAAATATTTTTGTACTTAGTAGGCCATCTCGAGTTAGACTCAAGTGAATATAACATCGTAATTATACATCGGATTTATTTAAATTTGTAGAAACATATCCACTATCTAATAAAGAAACAGCAACCCTCATTAACTCATTTATTAACAACACTGAGCAACGTATTGTGTCATAATATACGATGTGTGTTACTTATAAGATTTTTCCCGCTGATTACGAATCTGTTACAGAATTCTAAAACATTCAAACGGTAACGTAATATCAACACTACATTTGCACACGTGCACGTTTGATTATACTTTTTTATAGTAAAGAATTTTTAAGGCTAACGTTATCCCATCACTATTTTCGCACATCTACCGTTTGAGAACTATTCTAGTAGAAAGACATTTCTAATAGTAACCTTACCTCAACATGATTTTCGTCCATGCAGACGTTTCGATATTTTACTTTACTAGTAAACCATTTCTAACGGTAATCTAATTTCAACACTATTTTCGCCCATCCACCAGTTTGAGTACTTTGTTTTAATAGTAAAGCATTCAAAACGATAAAGTAAACTCAACAATATATTAGCAAATGTGGCCGCTTAAGGATACAGTTCTAGTAGTAAAATATTTTTAAAAGTAATGTTATCTCAACACTATTTTGGCACATGAGCCGTGTAGGTATTTTTTTAGTAGTCAAGCATTGCTAACAGTGACCTTACCTCAACACTATATTTGCCCATGGACACGTTTGGATATTTTGTCTTAATGCATTTCAAAGAGTAGCCTAACCTCAATACTATTTTCGCTCATGCACCAGTTTGGGTAAGTAGAGGAAATGGATGGTCCTGGAACAGATCCATCGATACACCTATCCACCCAGGTTTTTACATGTAAATTCCCACTACAAAGTCTTATTTTTAAGGGATTTCCTCCTTGCTCCCCTTCTTGCTCGGACACCACCACATTATCCATTTTGATTACGTGACGCCCGCCTTCTTTGATTATGTTACAGCGCCGCCGCAGCAACGATTTCTGACCGTCCATATAAATTTTTTAGCCATACGACACATAAAATTAGTCTAGAATTTTACGCAGAATCCGAATCTGCAAACAGATTTAAAATCCGACCACCCTTTACCGTTTTACACACATACCTTCTAGCGAACATATAACACATTATTTTTGTTTTTTTTAAGATAAATATACCTTGTTTGGTATCAACTAATACTAGATTTTTCTAGCGAGCCCAAATCTGTAAATAGACTTTAAATAGGACCACCCCTTACAACTACCATATAAGTAAATTCGCCACTTCGCTATGCTCTCGGTTACCTAGTTTCGGCTACTTTTCCAAGGTCGTGGTGACGTCATAACCTTTTATAAATAAAGCGTAATGTAATACTATTCTAAAATTTTTATTCTAACATTATACATAACAAAATTGAAAAATATTTAATGCCAATCATGGAACCATTTAAACTTAATTTTAATACAAAGTTATACACAGAAAACAGTTCTTTTTTTATGTTTGTTTGGAGTGGTTTTAATTTTATTTAATTTTATTCGCAGCTTAAAATTTAAATCGACACCCAAGTCCTCTATCACCTTTTCTAACCAATAGTTTGATATATAAAGACCGTCTAGGTTTTCGAATTGTAAAATGTACCGAAGTTTGTCTCTATATATAAAGTCTTTAATTCCACCGACAACCAGATCCATTCCTTCGTGTAATTCTTGCAGCTTGTGACAATCTTTTAATCGTGGTTTTCCCACTATATCCTGCATACATATCTTGTTAGCTTGATCGACTTTTTGTCGGTATTGGAAGGAATCCTTATTCTCCCACTCACTGTTGCGTAGTTGCATGTCCACCACTTTTAGGAATATATGGTCGTTATAGGTTGTAGGACACTCGGTTTTAAATAATCCGAAAGGTTCTTTACTAGGCAAATATACATTGTTTAGCGGAACCTCTTTACGTGTGGTGTACGCCAAGGTTGCGAAACCCGCATGCCTTAGTTCGTCTATGTTATCTGCCATTTTGATAATTACGTTTTTAGAATAACCTTTTAAAAGTATACAGATTTAGTACCATCCTTCTCCGCAAGGACGCCTACATAACTAAAAGAGTATTTCTTACTAGCCACAAATGCATACAACTTGTAGAATCCGGATGTATCTAAATCAGTCCATCGGCACATAAAATAATCTTTTAATTTTTCCTCATTTTCTTTAATAAAATGTTCTTTTTCTAACACATCCTTGTATTGTTCGCGTATTGTCGCAGTGTTTTCCATGTAGTCCAACTTTTGCCTTTTTGCATCCATTTCCTCTAATTCCAGCTGTCTTTTTCTTCCACTTACAGCGTATGGCGTGCATAATGGGGCAATTTCCTTTAGCGTAAATAGATAGAGTGTACTGCCAATATTCACGCGTTGTCGTACAGCCTCAGAGCGAATGATAGGCGTATTTACTAACCCCAATTCTTTTAAAATTATAAAATATGGTGTTGCAGATTGTGTAAAATATGTACTACCTGCTTTAATGTAGCACTTGTGTAAGATTTTTATTTTATCTTGGCTGTCTTCCTCCTCTACTATCTTCAAATAATATACAGGTAAATAGTTAAAACTAAAAGCCGAAAGCACATACTTTATCAATTTTTCCCTTTCCTCTGGTTTTTCAGACAACTTAATTTGCAAGTCAATTTCTTTGTATTGTTTTTCCTCCAATACACTAAACATCAACTATTTTATAGCTTGTCCAATTGCTTATTAGGAAGCAATTAGAAAGTATAACTGTTCCGCACTGACATAGTCTCCAATTGTATAGTTGTATATTGTCGCTTCCAATCGTGTAATACCATGTTCTTTGGCCAAAATAGACGCGAATGTTTCCTATATACGTGCATCTGGACAACGTAAAGAATCTAATATATGATTTCCAAATTGTTTATTAACACCAGGACTTGTTATCTGACACACAAATTTGTTGTATATCTTAATTCTTGCATTGGTTGTTAGTCATGTTAAACAATCGATTCCCACAATTTTATCGTTGTCAACTACAATATTGCAGTTTTCTTCGTATTCGCCCTTACACCAAAAGTTATAGTTTTTAGTTAAATAATTACACATGTCCATCTTGCTAAATACACCAGCAAAAACTTGGGTTACATCCATGTCAAAAAGATAGTAATAATCTTTTTTGAGTGCGTCTAATATATCTGGTAGTTCCTCCAATAAAGTTTCCAACTTAAAATCTGCTAGTTCCGCTTTGTATGGAACACATATAGGATTTTGGAATTTTTTATCAATGCGTTCGAGGCCTTTTCCCATAATTTCTTTTACTCCCTGGCCCATCTTGTTAGTGCGTTCCAGAGAAAACGGAAGCTTTGCTATAACACCATACCTAGCGAAAAGAAATCGGTCGAACTTTCTTCGTAGATAGCTGTTAAATGCACCACAAATTTCTTTTTTTTAGGATAAACATCCTTTTGTTTGCAGATGTTTGCTCGGCGTCAGAAAGGTCCCAAATTTTAAAAAACATTATATTGTCATAAAATGGTTCTGTAATTGGTGTGTGTAGCCTACCAGTCAGCATCTGTTTGCCTTCGACATAACAAATATTACCAATATTTGTCACCAGATTATTGTTGCACATCTTTTCTGCCAGCAGCCACAGTCCAAATCGCTCATTTGTTGGTTTCACTTTATTCCCAAGAAGTTGAGGAACGTTAATCACCTTGGAGACGCTCATGATTACCGTTCTAGCTACTGCCGAATACTAAATTAAATACGAAAACGTGCCCCTTATGCACCCTACAGAATGGGGGCGTATATTGCCGAAGATACCCGATTATGTCGGACACCGCCATATCGCTTACATTTCCTTGTTTAGGTACAATTTTTGCTATCCGATCTAGGTCGATTAAAATCCAATCTAGGTCGGATTTAATCCGACCTAGGTAAGACTGGGCAGCGGTGCGCATCGACATATGTCCGAATATATGTAGGATGTATACTGAACATATGACGGATGTATGTCGGATATAGTTTGAATGTATGTCGGATGTATGTCATATGGATGCGACAGAAGAGAGAGAAGGACAAAGTAGGGTGTAGGAAAGAGGGTTTAGGTTAATTTAAGTTGTCTGGAGTTAGGTTAGTCGGTGTTGTCTAGAGTTAGGTTAGGTGTAGTTGGACTTATGCAGACTTAGGTTACATAGCAGAAAAAATTGATGCGTTAGGTTAGCGTCGCGGCGCTGACCTAACCTATCAATTTTTCCTGCTATCTAACTCAAGTCCGCACAAAATCTTACACAAATGCTACATTAAAGCAGGTAGTACATATTTTACACAATCTGCAACACCATATTCTACAATTCCAAAAGAAATAATCATTTTGGAATTGGAATTGATAAATACGCCTAACATTCGCTCTGAGGCTGTACGACAACGCGTAAATATTGGCAGTAAACTCTATCTATTTACGCTAAATAAAATTGCCCCATTATGCACGCCATACGCTGTAAGTGGAAGAAAAAGACATTACATGTGATTTTCCAATGCTCCACCCGAAGGTACTACACTGGCCAGGAAGCGAGTTTTTGTTACCTGGAAAATTTTGAATTTTGCCGAACCCTTGCTGTTCCAAGCAAGGTAGGGATCTTTAACGTGCGTGACAACACTCACACACGGGACCTCCATTTTACCTCTCATCCGAACGAGGGTGTATTTTTGTGAAAAATGCTCGCCTAACATTTTTCAAGCGGACCGTTTCGGGATTCGAACCCGGGACCTTCGGCGTAGTAGTCACACACATACCACTACGCCACGGAGCCGCCGGAAGAAAAAGACAGCTGGAATTAGAGGAAATGGATGCAAAAAGGCAAAAGTTGGACTACATGGAAAACACTGCGACAATACGCGAACAATACAAGGATGTTTTACAAAAAGAACATCTTATTAGAGAAAATAAAAAAGAATTGAAAGATTATTTTATATGCCGATGGACTGACTTAAATACATCCGGGTTCTACAAGCTGTATGCATTTGTGTTTAGTAAGAAAGATTCTTTTAGTTATGTAGGCGTCCTTGCAGAAAAGAATGGTACTAAATCCGTATACTTTTTAAAAGGTTATTCTAAAACGTATTTATCAAAATGGCAAATAACATAGACGAACAACTAAGGAATGCGGGTTTCGTAACCTTGGCGTACACCTCACGCAAAGAAGTTACGCTAAACCTTGTATATTTGACTATTAAAGAACCTTTCGGATCATTTGAAACCGAACGTCCTACAACCTATAACGACTATATATTTCCAAAAGTGGTGGACATGCAACTACGCAACAGTGAGTGGGAGAATAAGGATTCTCTCTAATACCGACAAGAAGAAGTCGATCAAGCTAACAAAATACATATGCAGGATATAGTGGGAGAGCCGCGATTAAAAGATTGTCACAAGCTGCAAGAATTACACGAAGTAATGGATTTGGTTGTCTGTGGAATCAAAGACTTTACATATAGAGACAATCTTCGGTACATTTTACAATTTGAAAACCTAGACGGTCTCTATGTATCAAACTATTGGATAGAAAATGAGATAGAGGACATGGGTGTCGATATAAATTTTAAGCTGAGAATAAAATTAGATAAAATTAAAACGACTCCAAACAAACATAACGAAATGACTGTTTTCTGTGTATAACTTTGTATTAAAATTAAGTTTAAATGACTCCATGCTTCGCATTAAATATTTATAAATTTTGTTATGTATAATATCAGCATACAAATTTTAGAATAGTGTTGCATTGCTCTTTATTTATAAACGGCTATGACGTCACCACGAACTTGGAAACGTAGCCGAAGCTAGGTAACCGAGAGCATAAACAAGTGGTGATTTTACCTATATGGTAGTTGTAAGGGTAGTCCTATTTAAAATCTATTTATAGATTTGGGCTTTCTAGAAAAATCTAATATTAGCTGATACCAAACAAGGTATATTTATCTTAAAAGAAAACTCTAATATTAGTTTAATACCAAACAAACTATATTTATTTTAAAGGAATAAAGATAATTTTTTATATGTTCGCTAGAAGGTATGTGTGTAAAACGGTAAGTGGTGGTCCAATTTTAAATCTGTTTGCAGATTCGGATTCTGCGTAAAATTCTAAATTAATTTGATGTGTCGCATGGCTAAAAAAAAAAATTATAAAGACGGTCAGATATCTCTGCTGCGGCGGCTTTGTAACGTAATCAAAGAAGGCGGGTGTGACGTAATCAGAATGGTTGAGGGGTGGGCAAACAAGGAGGGGAGCAAAGGAGGGAGCAAGTAGGAAATCCCTTAGAAATAAAACTTTATAGTGGGAATGTACATATAAAAACCTGGTTGGATTGCTGGATCGATGGATCTGTTCTAGGACCATCCATATCCTCTACTGGAACGCGCGCGGGTTTGTAAAGCAGACTACAACAACTGTTAACATCTGTTAATGTAAATACTATTATTATGTTATTTCTGACTTTTGCTAATTTCATTGACTGTAGAAATAAAGTAGCTTGTTAAGTTATTCAACTAAGTTGTCATTATTTACAAATTATGGTATAATATTAAAAATTTAAATTATTTTATTGTGAAGTGAGCTTTTGTTCGATCGAAACTACCGTTTCAGGTAGAATTTTGCATTAAGTTAATTTGTGGGCAAAATTTATTTGAAAGTTAAATTCTATTATTTGAAACATAATTGATCGCGGATGATTAATATTTTGATGAGTAAATTCGGTAAAGCTGTTTTAGTAATTGTTTATAAGTGTTCATAGTTCGTTTTGAGTAGAAAAGTGTTGTATATTGAAAACTAGAATTAAGTGACTGTCCTTTGATACCAGTCCCTGATCAACGGTTTGGCGCCCTATGAGAGAAGACCAGAGAGTGAAGAATTACAAGTAAGATATTTATATCAGATTTGGTACATTAATTTAGCAGTAGTATCCACTTTAGCCCTTATAATTTTTGGCGTTATTTGCAGTAACCCCCATATCAAGAAAAACCAAAGACTACGCTAGCTAGTCGAGATCAAAGCCTTAATTTTTGTTATAAGCGCATACTTCCTTTGTTTTCGCAATTAATTCGTGATAACCAATCAGCACGTAACAACATTTGTAACTGTTACTCAACCTGACCACGTTTTTACCAATATAAGCGTTTCGAAATTTTATCGTAGTACTAAAACATTTATAACGGTAACCTAACCTCAATACGATTTTCGCCTATGCACCCTAACACTATTTTGAACATATTCATGTATGTACTACAAACAAGGAATCCTGCTTTTGACGTATCTTTAAAAAAACGACATATTATTATTACTTTCACGATTGGTTAATATTTATCATCACATCATGAGGAATTGCCGAGCCGAATTCGTCAAACAGCGGGACCTAAAATTAGTTAATTTCTTGTAGTTGAACTCAGTACAACATTCTAGTCATCGAAATTTTGATTCTGGAATAATCCAGTAAATTGAAGGTTTTCTATGTATACTTCGCAATACTGTTTTTGCGGTAAAATGCTGAGAAAATATTAACACAAAGGTCACAAGAACTATATTCTAAAATCTAGATAAACACGTAAACATATATACCATGCAAATTCTTCCTAAATCTGTATCTATAGTCTTTGCAATTTCTAAATAGACCTCGTCATCCGTGACGTCACACAAGTACTAACTATTTATGTAGATATTTGTCAACATACCGTACAATATTAATGTTATAGTTTTGGTTTGAATAATAGCAATTTACGACGTTGCCAATAATTTTAAAGCCAAATATTAAATTTTGACGTTTAAATTTTAGGTTATATTCCATTCCTTGTTTTGTTGGTGTCAACGACCTCTTAAATTTTTCCGTTTTTATATATTGATATTTGGCTGGTTTTTGCCTCAAACAGTGCTATTCACAACTCATATTAGTATTAAACTGAACTCTAATAACCAAAGACGATGAACGAGATTCATTTAGACCCAGAACTAAGCTACTTGTTGCTAGTTTGATCACCTTTATAGGCTGCGTGAAAATCGCTAGTATTTGTTTTCCAGTTACATTTATAGTGCAACATGTAATTATTTTCGATTTATCACGTTTCTGTTGATACTTGATGGTTGAATTTGAAACATGTGGAGTTTTTTAAAGTTAGTGAACGATCCCTAAATACAGTCTTGGATTTAAATGGCTGAAAGATAATCCAAGAATAGGTTTAATGAAACTGTTAAATATTATGAATAAATGGAATTCGATTCCGGAACATATATGAAAATAAAAGAAGAGAATCTGTAGCATTTTTGTGTTTTTAGACAAAACATGGCTTTTTCAGAATGGTGCCGTAAGCCGTATCTAGCAAAGCGTGCAATAAGAACAATTAGAGCACACAAATTGATCGAAAAAGGTTGGTGTCATATCTACTTATCCTTAATACAGTATAATGTAATTAGTCTTTTAGGTACATTATATGCCCGAAATGTAAATGAATTACTAAATGTGGCTGAAATTGATTTTTCTCGTCTTCCACAAAAAAACCTAAATTACTACAGAGAAGTGAATGAGCAAAATTTGAAAATTAATTATTAAAGAATTTGGAAAAATTATTTGCAATAATTTTAGACAACATGTCGTATTATTATACTTGTTAAATAAAACATCTAACAGTTTCTAGAAAAAAAGTAACATTGTAGAGCGACACTAAATAAGCAATTTCTTATGGAACTAATGATTTTAAGCAAAGCTTATTTAACTTGTGACGATGTAAGTCTTAATTATGTGCTTTATATCAGTATTAATTAAAAATTTTAGGTATAAACCACCAAAGATTTTTAAAGCGGATTTGCTGGCCGAACAATATGGACATAAGGTGTTAAGATTGCCTCCGTATCACTGCATATTCAATGCAATTGAAAATTTTTTACGATGTACGATGTACTTTTAATTTAATTACAAGTATCTTAAACTTTATGTATAATAAACAAGTACAACCATATATATTTTATTGTTAAATTACAAGCTTTTAATACTCGTTAAACTCTTGAGCGACTTGTTTTTAAAATATGGGTTGCAAATTCATCTTCAGGATATTGGATTTTTGGCATCCTAACAGCTTCTACAGCGTTCAATTTTAATGGATGTAAGAAACACACTGGTGATGAACTGGCCAATACTACACTAGCTTAAATTTTGGAAGTGCTAAATACAAGTAAGGTCAAAGTCTTTATATTACACCAATCTACAACAAATGGTAAATTGTATATTGAATTATTTGTTTCAAACTACTCAATTACCTGCAACAATTATATGGTCTCGAAGAGTAATAAAGTAAATGCCTATTTTTGGAAGATTTTTGCCCCTGCATGCTTTTGTATATTTAACAAACTGCTGTTTATATCTTTAAGAATTCCATCGAAATGATTAGTCGTTGAACCTTTTGGTTATAAAGTTTTCATTTTTAGCTTACGACACCGACTGAAGATAACTTGCAATTTTGGATTTTTACTGGGAACAGTAATAATCCTGTAACAGTTATTCTTTTCTTGAATAATGGCATATTTCAACAACAGAATTCAAAGTTGGTTCATTTAAAGTCTTTATCCGTATGTATTGTTTTAGTTGTTGGAAATGCTTTCAAAACATGCCGTATTCAATCTAGTTGCATACTAATAAACAAGTAAAATGATCACAAATTTTAGGGTGATTTGAAAGTGTTAAATCCTTCGTTTGCATTGTACATAACATAACTTTAGTCTTTGTAGATGGTTTCAGGGAAATCTAAAAGATTATTTTAAAGTAACATATCTTAATTATTCAAAGTTAATGAGAATTTTACTTACAAATGGAATTGTAATTTCTGTTTCTTTTCTTTTTCGATTTGTGTAATCAAAACGTTTAAATTATAATTCCAATGACATAACCTCTTGAATAACTGTGGTTATTATTGCGCCTCTGGTATAATATACTAATGGCCATAAAATTAGGAGCATTAGAAATACGCAACTATATTTAAAACATGCTCAGTGGTAAAAATATAGAAATAAATAAAATATATTGTTAATTAATGACTTTAACCTGTAATATTGTCGATAAAAATTTATCCTAAAAAGTACTTTTTTAAAAACTAACAAATTACATTCATCATCTGCTATTAAATATTTTCAATCTCTGTATTCTACCGATGGCGCTAATATAGTCATGTGGCAATAGGATATTGGTAGCGGCATCGTCGCTACAATTTGACGTCACAAACGGTAATGACGCAGGTCTATTTAGAAATTGCAAAGACTAGATAGTTCGCTACAGTGAACTAGTTCCTGAAGGTACTTTGTTCATCAACTACCACATCCCAGTTATAGTCGTGTTAAAAGCAGAGCATAAAGAACCTAAATTTATTTCATCCTATTAATATATCACAATAAACATTTAAAAAATTAAATAAATACGTAACCTCAAAATTGGGTATAAAAATCATGTTCTACACAGAAATCTTTTAAAACCCGCAATTTTTCTGTTGATTTGTCGTTTTGGACATGTTATAAGCCATCTGCTACAAAGTAGGAGTATTGCGGTCTCGCCCAACTGTCTACTTTAAAAACTGACCTACTCAAAATAAGTTTATGACAATAATTTGATTTCTTTTTCAGTAATTATTATTATTGTAAAATGCGGCGTAAATTTCGAATAGCTAATTTAGTAGAGAAGCGTGGACTGTATTAAATTTAAGGATAATTTTAACAAGCAACAAATAATTAAATGTTCCTCAACAAATCAAAATAAAAGCGTTTACTTTAGCACTCACCTTTAGTGATGCAGCCGTGAAAACAGTGTTGTAGTATCTACTCTTCTCTTGGGCGGATGGATCAGAGCACATCAACCAATAGCGGCTTTCTACAAACAAGCGGTTCATCCAATTAACAGCATGCAGCACGTGCAAACTCGACAGCGGCTCATACACAAAGCAGTGCGAACAATTCAAAGGACGACACTATATTTGTACGATCGATGCGGTGTATTCGACGACTGTGTATGCAATAATACTCGCAGGACGAGCTTTTACTCGCCTGGCTTTGTGGATATTCCAATCGATATTGTTTACGGCCGCGCACTAACACAACGTTCGCCACTCACGGCACAGGTTAGCGTGCTTAGTAAACTCAAGGAAATTTGCGCTAACAAATCCAGATATACCGCGACGAATTTATAATAAGCAACAAGCTCAATGTAATAATAAATTTGAGTTTTAAAATATTTACATAAAAACTGAACATACCTCCCACTAAAATGCACGGCATTGTAAAAGAAAAAATAATTATAAGACGGGGGGGGCGGAATGGGACCAAAAATTTTGGTGAATGGGCTGGAGCTGTTGCCAGCGAGAGAGGCGGTTAAGCGGTAGGTGCGAAAGTGCGGGCTCCGGAATGGCAGTTAAAGGGGCCAAAGTTAAAGAATGACCGGGTGTAGGACAGTTCAAATCGTTGGGGTCGGTGCTCAAAGGTGTGAGGAGACGTGAGTTCAAGATGGCCTCAATTTGGATAAATACAGTGGCCAACTCTTCAAACGTTAACACTTGCTCGCCAATAGTGCGTAGTAGCAGGGTCTTAACAGATTTTACTCCCGCTTCCCATAAGCCACCAAAATGAGGTGAAGCTGGCGGTATAAAATGCCACGAGATATGGTCCTTAAAAGCAGCAAGCTTGGCGAAATGAATCAACTGTTTATGAGCACCCACAAAATTTGTGCCACAATCACTATAAAAGTGATCACAACGGCTACGCCCGGCAATAAATCGGCGAAGAGCAGCAAGAAAGGCGTCAGTTGACAAATCAGATACGACTTCAAGGTGCAGCGCCTTAGTAGCCATACAGATAAAAAGACATAAATATGATTTGACAACTTTAGCGCCCCGTAGTCGAGACATAGTAGTAGAAAAGGGGCCAGAGAAGTCGACGCCCAAACACAAAAAAGGTTTGACTTGAGTAACTCGACATGAAGGCAGGTTACCCATGGGCGGTTGTAATGCGACAGGATTGGTCTTTCAGCACGTTAGACAGTGACTCAAAATACGAAGGGTAGATCGTCTGCCAGAAATAATCCAGAAATGCTGACTGACGAGAAAATGGACTATTTGAGCACCCGCGTGGAAGTATTTCAAATGAACGTAAGTAACATACAGATCGGTGAATCGACTTTTGCTAGGTAACAAGGCGGAAAATTTACGGTCAGAAGACAAAGGCGCATGAGCCAGGCGACCACCGACGCGCAAGATTCCATCATGAATAAAAGGAGACAATTTGCGAAAACTTTTTTTTAAAAGAGAATCAGAATGAATGGTTTCAAGTTCGATAGCGAAATAAGATTGTTGAGTATACGCAAGCAAGGGGATCAAAGCGTTGTGCAACTCAGAAGATGACAAATGTCCGGAGTACCTTTCGAGTGGGTGACGTACATTATAACGAAAACGGAGAATCCAAGCAACAATGCGAGTGATAAAGGGAAAGGAAAAGTAATTTTCTAGAATTAATTCAATCCAAGAGAATGTTACGACAGCGGCTAAAACAATAGAGCGTTGTTCAGTAAGAACTTCAGAAATATCTGAAGGCGGAATATATGGGCTGTAGTTTTCAAAAGACCCATACAAGGTTGGTGAAACCGCCCACCATAGAGAATATTGGCTCAAGTCGGTAGGGAGTAAACCACGTGACCCGACGTCGGCAGGATTCTCGGTGGAGGGGATATGATGCCAAGAGGCGCGAAACGTGTTGTCCTGAATGTAAGCAACACAGTTGGCAACAAAAGTATTCCAACGCTGCGGCGGGGAACGAATCCACGAAAGTACTACCATGGAGTCAGGCCAACAATAAATTTTATGAAAAGTAAGGTTTGAATCAAAAGTTTTGAGGACAAAGGTTAATAATTTTGATGCCAGTGTGGCGGCCAACAATTCGAAACGAGGTAAAGAGATTGTACGAAGGGGTGCGACCTTAGACTTAGAGGACACTAAGCGAACCTCAACGGCGGAAAGAGTAACAAAGCGAAAATAAACGACATCACAGTAGCCACGTTCGGAAGCGTCAGCAAAGCATTAAAACTTCGCACGTAGTAAACTGTGGCGGGATAACCAAGCGGGGTAAAGCGAAATCCGAAAGAAACGGTAACTCATGCAAGTATCTCTGCCACAAACGGAGGAGATCAGGGGGAGGGCAGCATCCCAATCTAATTTTAATGACAATAAACGTTGAATTAAGTGTTTTACCAGAAAAGTAAGAGTGATAAGAGTCCCATGGGGTCAAAATGCGGGATAAGTTCGAAAGTATGTTGCGTTTGGTACAGGAGGTACTTAGTGGCTGAACAAGAAAACAAAAATTATCTGAAGTGGGATTTCATTAAAGACCTAAACTTTTAAGGGTTGAGTATCAGAATCCTCAAAGGAGCGGGGTTGCGCGAATTGCTGCGTAGGGAAAGATCTTTTAATAATTCGGGATGGTTACTTGACCATTTATGAAGTTCGAAACCACCAAGTTTTAAAAGATCAACTAGTTGGTTACGTAGAGCGAGGGTTGATTCAATAGAATCTCCACCAGTAGCGATGTCATCAATATAAGTATGGTGGCGAAGTGCGAAAGCGGCCAACGAATAAGAATTCCCTTTGTCTACGGCCAACTGCTGAAGCGTTCGTATGGCAAGAAATGGAGCACAATTGATTCTATACGTAACGGTATTTCATTTAAAATCCTCAATGGGCTCCTCAGGGGAGAAGCGCCAAACAATTCGTTGATAGTCACACTGAGCGGGATTTACAAGAATTTGTCTGTACATCTGACGAATATCGGCAGGGATAACATAACAATGTAAACAAAATTGTAACAAAATGGCGGTGATATCGGGTTGCAACTTCGGCCCAACAAACAAGTGATCGTTCAAGGACGATCGAGACAGAGTTTTAGCGAATGCGTTGAAAACAACTCGTAATTTCGTACTTACGCTTTCGGGTTTCACGACGCAATGATGCGGGATGTAATAAGAAAAGTCCGAATGAGACCCAATAACAACAGACTGCATATGTTGAGAATCAAGATATTCACGCATAAACGAAACGTATTGTTCGTAAACACGAGGTTGCTTGAGTAGACGATTTTCTAAAGAAACAAAACGTTGTAAGGCAAGATCACGACTACCTGGAAAAAATGGTTGTGGATCTCTTAACGGTAGTGAGACGACATAACGACCTTGTTCATTGCTCATTGTTCATTGCTGCGAAATGTTTTTCAACAAGAGTTTCTTCAGGCGTGAAAGGTTGAGCGGCGGGGACAGCTTCGACTTCCCAGAACTTAGCGACAATATCTTCCAATGGGGAAGTAGAATCTGTCATACAAAACAAGCTAGTTATTTCAGAAGCGGGCGAGGAAGATATGTTTCTCATTAAAACATAGCCGAAAATGGTATTAATAGCAACAGGTTGATTGCTATCACCCTGGATGCTACCGTCTAATAACACTTGGAGGAATATATCCGCGCCAAGTAAAATATCAATGGGTCCAGAATGAGCAAAAAGCAGATCAGCTAGTTTGAGGATAGCCAGATGATTGAAATGTTGTAAAGAAATATTAGTAGCAGGTAAATTCTCACAAATTTTGGGCAGTACTACAACTTAAAAATTAATAATCGGTGAAGAAACACCTATTGGTTTGAGAGAAGTAGCGACAGTGCCATGCTGAGCAGCAGAGCGCATGGAACCTAAACCACTAAGGGTAAGCGAATGTGGAGTAGTACGAAAACCTAAACGTTTCACACTACTTTGCGAAATAAAAGAAGTCATACTTCACGAATCGAGTAGACCGCAAAATTGCTGGAAAGAACCAGAGCAATCGGCAATTTCAACTTGAACGGTGGAAAGTAAAACAACAGAAGGTTTAGCTAAAGAATTAAATAAAACGACGTTCGAAGTTGACTGACCACTACAGCTAAACGAAGTCGATGATTCCTCAGAAGGCCGAGGCGCGTGGCAATCTTGAATAGCGGGAGAAGTGCATGTTGATACGGTGATACCTTAGAGGCGGCGGTGTCCGGGCTCAAACGAGCCTGGTTATTAGCAGCGAAAGCCGGTTTAGACAAAACGCGATCAAAACGCAATAACGAATGATGACGTTGATTACATTGGCGGCATGAAAAAGTAGACTTACATTTATTTAAAATGTGAGGATTACTCAGGCAATTAATACACAGATGTTGTTTTTTTGCAAAGTTGTAGCAATCTTGCTACGAAAGTTTAACGAACTTATTACAGCGATAAAGATTCTGGTCTTGTTTACAAAGCGGGCATTTATTATAATTAGTTTTTGTCTGAACTGATATGGAAACAGCGGAGCGAGGTTTAGACGGATTGCTAGAATGAATAACTTTTGTTGAAACCAGTTTTATGATTTACCGACAAATTCGATAAGGATTTACACGTATTTTCCAGATAAGCGATTAACTCTTTATATGATGGAATAGCGGTAGGATCTTGATGAAATTCAAAACTACGAGCAGTGTGTACATCCAAGCGGTTTAATATCATATGTACAAGAATGAAATCCCAATGTTCTACTGGCAAATCAAATTTTTTAAGCGCCTGTAAATTATCCACAAATGTATCAACTAATTTTTGCAAACCGACAGAATTTAATTTAGGAAATTTATCAATGTTGTTTCATAGAGCAGAGGTAATGCGACGAATATTACGATATTTTTCATGAAGTTTTGTGTATGCAAGAGAATAATTGGCTTCGGTCAGGTCGAAGTTTTTAATAGTTAAAAGTGCGGAATTTTTTAGTGATGATTGAAGATATGAAAATTTATCTACGTCGGACAAGTCGTTATTAAAGTGGACGAGACTATCAAAACGGTCGATGAAGCTCTCAAACAAAGTGGTTTCCCCATCAAATGTAGGCAGGGTCAGCGGGGGGTAATAATACCTTTGACCTTAAGTTATCTAGCGGCGGTGGGAACACCTCAGCCTGCGGTAAAGTTTGGCTGGTAAAAAGCTTAAAATATAGTGCTTTTATTTGGAAATAATTGTGGTCAAAACGTTTACGGATAGCATCTTCGAGGTCAAATTTTTTATCAGCGTCGTCGGCTGAAAAAATTGCGCCCACAATCCAATTGTGATGCGTGAAGAAACTTTCTCTAGCGGTTTCCAATGACTCATATTGAGCGCGAAACAAATCTAAAAAGGCGAGTTCTTCAGTAGATTTATTAGCAATCTCACACATTTCTTCTAGGGAATTAATTGCGATGTTACAAAGGAAACATGTACGCTTTAACTTTTCCGCCATCGTTAAATATAAATACAAAACAAACGAGGATAAGATAAAAAACGAAAACCTGACAATATTAATTGCCTCGTGGCGTTAACACAAACGTAAACCTAATTGCACGGCAGATAAGAAAACTCGTAAATAACCAAACGCTACAAATTATGCTAATTGGCTGTCACTACTTTGACGAGCGGTATAATTAATTATGAGCTTGATATGTATTCCAAATCCGACGAGAAGCATACCAAAAATGTAAAATGCGGCGTAAATTTCAAATAGCTAATTTAGTAGAGAAGTGTGGACTGTATTAAATTTAAGAATAATTTTAACAAGCAACAGATAATTAAATGTTCCTCAACAAATCAAAATAAAAGCGTTTACTTTAGCACTAACCTTTAATGATGCAGCCGTGAAAACAATGTTGTAGCATCTACTCTTCTCTTGGGCGGATGGATCAGAGCACATCAACCAATAGCGGCTTTCTACAAACAAGCGGTTCATCCAATTAACAGCATGCAGCACGTGCAAACTCGACAGCGGCTCATACACAAAGCGGTGCGAACAATTAAAAGGACGACACTATATTTGTACGATCGATGCGGTATATTCGACGACTGTGTATGCAATAATACTTGCAGGACGAGCTTCTACTCCCCTGGCTTCGTGGATATTCCAATCGATATTGTTTACGGCCGCACACTAACACAACGTTCGTCACTTACGGCACAGGTTAGCCTGCTTAGTAAACTCAAGGAAATTTGCGCTAACAAATCCAAATATATCGCGACGAATTTAAAATAAGCAACAAGCTCAATGTACTAATAAATTTGAGTTTTAAAATATTTACATAAGAACTGAACAATTATTATTATTATTGCTTTATTATCCAACAGAATATATCCAATTACAGGATAAAATTAACATAGAAAGAAAATAAGAAAATACAAATTTACATATACAGAGACAACTTTTATAATAGAGTACGTTAGTAAAGTAATGATCTAAACTAAGGCAATCCGTCAAGTGAAAAGTGCGTATAATTACAAGCCAAAATTCTGAGAACGACATAGCAAAAATGTCGCAATTATTAAGTAACTTGTTAAATGTTTGTGATATAACATATATTGGAGAATTGGATAATAGATTAGTATTTGATATTTTATTATAGAATGTTATACTTGTACGTGTATTAACAGACGGAACATTAAAATTTAACTTTGCTAAAATGTATGGTGCATCAATAAATCCTTGAATAATTTTTTACAGAAACAACTGACCATTAATTCCGCGCCGCACATCGAGCTGTAGAACGTTATATTTGGATAGTAACAAAGTCTGACTTATACCTTGGCATGGGTACGCATGGGTCTCAACAAACGCAACAAATTTAAAATATTTACGTTGCACTTTTTCTAATAAAGCTATATAAACTTTATGGTGAGGGCTCCAAATAAGAGCGCGGTATTCTAATTTCGGCCGCACTAAAGTTAAATACAACGTTCTCAGTATACGAATGTTGGTAAACGTCTTACAGACGATATGATATGTTCCGAAAATGATAGTTTTGAATCAAATAGCACTCCAAGATCCTTAACACTCGTAACACGTGTCAAAGCAACACTGTTAAAAGTATAGTTAAATATAATTGGTTGATGTTTACGCGTGAAGGGGATAATTTTACATTTACTTGTATTAAGTTGCAAGTAGTTAGTGTTGCACCAGTTCTGTAGTTTATTGAGTTGTAATTGAAGCTTATAGCAATCGTCAACATGCAAAATATTAGCATACAGTTTAAGATCGTCAGCAAATAGTAATAAATGGCAGTCTAAATGATCAACAACGTCATTGATGAAGAGTAGGAATAAAAGTGGGCCCAAATTAGATCCTTGCGGTACATCTGAATCGACAACAAAGTAATCTGAGTTATATCCGTTGTAGGAAACGTATTACATTCGGTTATACAAGTGAGAGGTAAAAAATTGAATTAAATTCGTAGAAAAAACAAAGCTCTCAAGTTTTTGTATAATAATTTGGTGGAGAATTCGATCAAACGCCTTGGCAAAATCCGTGTAAATAACATCTACTTGACCTCTATCATCTAAAACTTCGGACACATTCTGTGTTAAGCAAGTAAGATTTGTCAATGTAGATCTGTTCTCCATGAATCCATGCTGAGCGACAGAAATATAGTTTTTTACTATTGGGTAAATACGCTGATACAAAATAATCTCGAACAATTTGGCAAAATTACATAGCATGCTAATTGGTTTGTAATTTGATATTGTAGTTGCATTACCACCCTTAAGGATAGGACATATTTTGCCTATTTTCCATTCATCCGGAAAAGTACAAGTACTAAATGATAAATGTAATGTATATTTACTGCTACCAGTACGGAAGCGAATGCAAAACCATTTTTATGGGTGAGGTTATGTGAAAAACTCAAAAAGGTCATAAATAATTACTAAAAATCCTAAAAAATTCGCATTTTTTCAATTACTTATTTGCTTTTATATTGCTCCCAGTCGTTAAAAATATATATCCAGTTTCTATCTTTAACTCGGTTTTCCTTACCGTAGCCCATACTTTCTAATGTTTACAACAAAAGAGTTTGTTGTTTTACATATTTGTTGGTTTTATAACTTATAATAAGGGAAAAAGTTTTAAAATACCAAGTAAAAACACTAGTAACTTAATTCTTTGAGACTCATAAATTATTGAATAGGCGAACTTAAACTCTTGGTTGTGACCTAATTAGATTTACAAGGGTTCTCTGTTCATGGCATTGTTCCAATTTGTGAACAATTTCCTAAACATGGTCTATTTCGCTTTATTGGTATTTTTGCTTTTGCAAATTTTATTTTTATTTTTTCAGTTTTCCCATGTGACGCATTTTAAATACTTTCTATTAGATCGTCTACTGCAAATCTCATATTTAAATCAGATACCTAACAATTAATAGTCATAATTTTATTCTCGGTAATATACAAATAGTAAAAAATGCAATAATGCCAAAAGTTACATTATGAGTAACTATGGGAACGTGTTGGGTATCAATAACTTCTTCAAGAACAGGTTAATTATGGACTCTTGATAAGTCACTTCAGTTGCTCTAGCCTCAACTAAATTAGCCCTCTCGATATTGAAAAACGTTACATTGATTAAAATACTTCTCCATATCTGATAGAGGTTTAACTGAAGGCGGCTCCGTGGCGTAGTTGGTATGTGCGTGATTAGTACGCCCAAAGTCCCGGGTTCGAATCCCGACACGGTCCGCTTTAAAAATGTTAGGCGAGCATTTTTCACAAAAATACGCCCTCGTTCGGATGAGAGGTAAAATGGAGATCTCGTCTGTGAGTGTTGTCATGCACGTTAAAGATCCCTATCTTGCTTGGAACAGCAAGGGTTTGGCAAAATTCCAAATTTTCCAGGTAAAAGGAACTCGCCTCCTGGCCAATGTAATACCTTCGGGTGGAGCATTGGAAAATCACATGTAGAGAAGTTTAACTGAACGTCCGGCACACGTTTTGTGATAACCACATTTTAATTGTCATATATGTTTACATTTCACTAATCGTCTAAAGATGGGTAACCAATCACTTTTATTTAATAATTGTAATACTACATTCTTTCGCTGCCCTACACTTTTACATTACAATTTACTCGCGTCTTATAGCTGTTTTACACTCAACAATTTATTGATCAATTTCTAGAACTTGTTGAACTTGAGCAGCAAGTCAGTGCAAAGATGTGTATTACATACAACAATTTATAGAACTTGGTACTCATCAATTAAACGGACTTGGAGCAAGTTTTAATTTGTCATGAATTTTGTGTCTATTTTTTAATACCAACCTACCAACCACTAACTTATTTGTTTCTGTAGTAATTAATACGATAAGTATTTATCGTTTGGCGTTTTTCTGAATTAATATGATATTGCAATTTTTGCAAACTTAAAGTAATATAGATTAAGTCAACAATTTGTAGAAGGTTGTAAATAGAAAGCTTACATTGAAAAACGGTTCTGAAATAGTCAGAAACGTTGATAAATTGATGTGTGTAAAACTATTCAAGGTCATCACGATTTTTGACAATTTTCTACTTATTTTTTAAGTTCTAGAAATTGATCAAAAAATCTTTGTGTGTAAAACAGCTACTACTAAAATTATTTAGGCAGCTCAACTCGTTTTAATTTTTCACTTAACAAACCCGTACGTTCTCTAAAATGATTATTATAAACATTTTTGATTTTTTAGTTCTTGAAGAACGAGATCAAGACAAAGGTATTGTTAAAGTTATGATCAAAAAATACAACACCATAGCAAATTAGTAAATGCAGTGCAAATTAATAATAAATAAAGAACTTGTTAGGTTACGGTAGATAGTCAATTTTCATACAAGTGTTTTTAAATGCGTTATATTACGAGATGCTTTAATAAAATTTCTTTTTAACGGTATGCTAAAATATGCTATTTTTATGGTTCAATTTTGGCGGACTGCTAAAATCAACAACCTTAAATCAACTAAACTTTAATCAAAGAATTACAGAATAGACCTCTAATTCTTTTATCAGTATGCTGCAGAAACCTTGACTATCGCTTTACATCCAAAACTAGTTTTGAAGATTATTAAAAGCAGAAAACAATTTTTGAAGACCAGTAGTTGCCCGCCGCCATTAAAAGATGAACTGGAAAATATACTACTTGGCAGTTTGCGTCTACAACAAATTTATTTAGTGTTTGAAGGAATTGCTGGCGTTTTAGTTGTATTATCGCCACTTTTTGGAAAAAATCTTCCTTTAGGAACTTGGACGCTTGAAAAAAGCGAAACTTTGTATAAAGTGGTACTTACGGTTCAATTAATTATAGTGCCTCTTATGAGTTTTTCAGTATTTGGATGTCAAGCGTTTTTCATAGCTTGTAGTATTGAAATCATAGTGCAGTGCAGAATTTTGTGCTATCATTATAAGCGATTTAACAAAGATAGTAGCTCTTCAATTGTTAAACTAAAATTTGCAGTTAAACAACATATTTTTATACTATGGTAAATGTTTCAATGCTAAGTTCAAGTATTAATTATATTATTTTAGGTATCTGAAGATGTTACAAGAACTATACTCCATTGCTCTACTTGTACTATGCTTAGCACTTACACCAGTACTTTGCGCCCAAATGTATGCGATATTTGAAAGGTCAGTAGAACAAGTTTTTGACGTCATTATAGAAAAGTTAGTGTTATTGGAAGCAACTTAAATTCTGTAGTTATTGTAATCACAATAGACAGGATGACATATTCGATTGAATGCGTACTGTTTAAAAATGAAAGTTGCTAAACCGTATAGATTTAAATAAACGTAAACACACTCTTTTGTAGAATTAGTACTGAACGTAGTTTCGTTTAGTTATTTATTCATTTACTTATTTATTTAGTATAAGTTATTTATTTGACAATTTATATGTTTCTGCATGTATTTATTTACTTATTTAGTTATTTATTTATTTATCAGTTTATTGATTTATCTATTTATTTATACTTGATTAATCCTGCACCATCCGAGTATTTATGTTGTTATAACTACTTACGTACCTGGAACGTTTTGCAATCTAAAAGTAGGAAAGTAGAAGAATAAGGTTCTAAATACAACACCCTTTAAAAGATAACACCTACAATGACTAGTTCGGCGACTTATAGTTAATTTATAAGTGCCTTAGTTCGCGCCAAAAGCATCGTTGTGTATTCGAAATAAACACTGATAGTGCGTGATAAATAGAACCAAGTTTATCTTGGAACGAACACCTGGTCCGCAAAAGTGCATTATTATATAAAACGTGGATCATGTGTGACCGCAGAGCACTCAAGAAGTGCCTAAACTTTTGTTTTACCGCTTAAAAACATAATATAAACCGCAACTGTGTGTTAACCGTGGATTGTGCGTGCCGAAATCACCTATAGCACCGAAAGCCAAGAAATTCTGGTGAGTTTTTGACTTTGTTTATATGAATTTGTGCACTTAATTAACATGAAACATTTATACTGTAACTTGTACAAGACAACCAGATTACAACCGCTTTATCGCTTCCAATTTAGTCCCGCAATATTGTATCCTGATAATTTCTTTACACTAAATTGTTTAATCCACCCGCTTATTTAATTAATTACGTGGAGGAAGTTACGCCCCTCCATTAAATTGGTCCTTAGAGCTTGAATATCCCAGCAAAAAAGAAAAATTAGTTTACTAGTGCTTGCAGTTAAATTTTGAACTCTCTTTTCCTATATTATTAAAAATGGAAGATAAGATAAAAATGTTACACAAGAAGAAGGAGAGTATATTTCAGCGGCTTACAGCATTATATGATTGTTCAAAAAATATTTCTTCATTTGAGTCGCGAGCAAATGAAAATTTTATGGCAGATAGCGAAACGATAGATGAATTAAGGTCAAGGTTTGAATCTATTGTGGATAAGATAAATGAATACCAATTATTATTGAAACCGGAATTTCAACCTGAGACGCATTCTACAACAAATAGCATACCAAAAATGCACGCTTTGGTTATTTATAAACTATAACGGATACTTTTTAAAATTTATTGAAAAATTTGTTGACAGCGTTCAAAGCAACACGTAAATGTTCACTAAAATCTGAAATTCGAAATCTTCAGTTAGTTTCAATGGCGTCTAGAACATTCTGGAAAACTGAAACTAGACCATACTTGTATTTTTTTTTAATTCTCTACCGTTTAAAAGCCTTGAATGATGATCTTTTATGCAGAACACGTATATTCATCTACACATAATTCGAACATATAGATTTTTTATCAACTTAGTGCCCACTGGAACATTCTAGAAAAGTAGAAATATTGCCAAAGTTTCCATTTTTTAATTCTCTACTGTTTAAGGACTTGAATTATTCATCATTTAACATAGCAACACGAACCTCAAATGTATAACAGAGAAATACAAAATTCTCGTTTTTCGGACATTTCAATGTTTTCTAGAATATTATAAAAATAAAAAATATCCCAAAATTCGTTACTCCACTCAGCTCGAAAACAGTCAATGCTGCTTTTTCAGTCAATATATAAATATGATAAAAGTGACGCCATCGCGAGTTTATGAAATTGTTTCGATGAAAAAAAATTTCTTTTGGGAAATGATTTTTCAAAAGTATGGACTAGCGATTGCAACATCGCAACATTTTTATTTTAGTACCATTTAATACAAAAAACTTAAATATAATGTTTTCTATTTTAGTGTTCGTTGAGACGTTCGAAAACAAAAATGTTGCTAAAATTGCCATTTTTATAATATTCACTGTTTAAAAACCCTGAATGCCATTTTTTAATTTTTAGACTATTGATTTCCATCACTCAACACAGAAATTTAAAACCGGTTTTGCCTCAATTTAGTCAAAGTGAAATTTTCTAGATAATCAATTCCACATCTGTAAGAATTCTTCTGATTCCTATTGTTCCATTAATCTGAACGACAACACTTATATACGATGCCACCATCTATAAATTTCACCCGTAAAGAATATATTGTATTAATTTTTTCTTATCTTCATATGACCTCCATCTAAAAGACAAGGATACCACACACCAACAGTGTTAAGGCCTGAAGGATTCTGAATGTAACGGAAATCGAATTCATATACTCTTTGTAACAGACGAAAAACCAAACTCTTAAACGACTACAGCAAAGCAGGTCAAATAATTTATTATTATTGTTATTCTTTTCTCTTTTTAGATAGTTTTATCTGATTTTAGTAGATAAACATGTAGACTATTGTGCTTTCTCTTTACATATGTGTTATATTATGCATTTAGAATTTTTATAGTGATTGTTGCAGATTGTAAATGCGTGAATATGTTTGGATGTGGTTGTAGTTTTTGGATGTATTGGTGTAAGTTGATTCGTATGACTCCTGTACCGATAGTATGATCGGTTTTATTTCTACTTTATCTTGGTGCCATAGTCTTTTATTTCTTCAACTAGTTGTATGTATTCTTCTATTTTTTCTCCTGTATTCTTTAGTATTTTGGGAGGGTTTGTGATAAATATTTCTATTAGTTGTGTGATTTTCTTTTGTTTGTCGATGGAGTGTAGTGCCTGGTTGGTTGTGCGCTGTTGTTTTGTCGGTTATTATGTTTTTGTTCCAGTACGGCTTGTGTTCTGTGTTTTCAAGTATGTTTTGCGATGTATATTTGAATATTGGTGTTTGTTCTTGTATGAGTTTGTGTTGTAGGGTTAATTTTTGGTGTATTATTTTTGCAGTGTTGTCATGTCGTGTGGTGTATTCTATGTTTGCTACTATTGGGCATGCGTTTGTAATGTGTTTTATTGTTCTATTTGTTGTTTACATAGTCTACATTTGTCAATTGTTGTATTCGGGTCTTTAATAATGTGTTTACTGTAATATTGTGTCTAGGTTGTGTGACCTAGTGTCGCTTTCATGAATTCCTCCATTTCACAAAATATGTTGCTATTCTTGGGCCATCTGTTTGATGCTTCTTTGCCGATATATGGTTGTTTAAGATAATGGGATGTTTCTAGTGTAGTGTTTTTCTTCCAGTTTTCTTGCTTCGTGTGTGTTGTGTGATTTTTTCTATGGGGTTGAAAGTACTGTTGCTAAGTTGTAATGATGTAGCTAATGTACTTGCGTGTGCGATTGCTTTATATTTGTTACTAGTTTCTGCTCTTTTTATGAAATAGTTTCTTAAATTAACTATTTGTTTGATGCACGTGTTTCTTATATTGTTGGATCCCTTTCTTCCGCCTTTTCTATTGAGCATGAATCTTTCTATAACTCAGTGGATGTGGTGTATTATGTATTTATGACTTTGTGTTCATGTGAGTGTATTGAGTGCTTAGGTTAGTCTTGCTTCATCTTATTATGCCGAAAGAGTAGATCAGTATGAATATTGCATATGTGTTCCTTGCTATGATTTTGTTTCTTGCTGCGAGTTCTGTTTTGAGTATTTTAATGAGCCCTTGTTTGTATTTCTGTTTTGATTCCTCTTTCATTTGTGAGTGTACTATTCCTAGTTTTTGTTTGTGTCCTAGATATGATTGTGTCTGTAGTGTCCATTGTTTGTATGTGATCGTTGTTGTTTAGTATGTAGTTTTCTTGTTTTGTTAGTTTACCTTTTATTATACTATTTTTCTTATGTTTTTCTGTTCCAAAGATCATGTTTATTTCATTGCTGTGTTTTTCTGTTATTTTAAGTAGAATATGGACTGTGAGTTTGTTGATACTATTAGTCTGAGGTCGTCCATTTAGAAGGAAAGTTATTTTGTGTGGGTGTGTATCTGTGATGTAGTCTCCATATTATGTGTTGTTTAGTGTGCTCGATAGTGGGTTTAGTGTTAGGCAGAACCAGAAAGCACTTAGGGAGCCCCCTAGCATATGACCTTTCTTATCTTTATTGGTTTCGTTTGTACATACCTGTTTGTTTTTATGATTAGTGTGGTGTTCCACTTTTTCATTATTGTATTTAAGAATTTTATTAGTATTGTGTTTACTTTGTAAATTTATAGTATGTTAAATAGTCATGAGTGTAGTATGCTGTCGTATGTCTTTTGGTAGTGTATGTATATGTAATGTAAAACTCTTTTTTTTAACTTGCTTGGTGTGCTATTTCTATATCTATTATCAATTGTTCTTTACATCCTCGTGTTTCTTTGTTGTGTCCTTTTTTTGTTCTTCGTGTATTATGTTGTTTTGTGTTCCGTGTGAAGCTAGTTTTGTGCTATTATGTATGTTGTATTTTGTATATTGTTGTTATGCAGTGTTATTGGGCGGTATTTTGATAGGTTTTCTGTCACAGAGGTTTTTTCTCGAAAATTATGTAACGTAGGAATTTGAAATTTGGCACAATGCTAGGTCTTTATGGCGCGCACACATATCGACAGTCAGAAAATAGAAAAATATATTTTTAGATTAAAATAGCGGGGGTTTATTCGGTCAAGAGAAAAAAAGTTTTAATAAATATATCGTGTGAGGTATCATTTGAAAGAGGATTCTAAATGCCTCCTAAAATTTTTTTGTATAATTTTCGGTCCAGTAGTCTTCATAATATAGCTCAAAATATGCCAAAAACGACCACCCCCTTCCCCCCCCAACCGTTCTCCTACATTTCCAAAGCTAAAATTTTAATTTTAATAAGGATAGTAGCTGTTGAGTCATAGATTATCGGAAAACTGCAGGTTTTTTTGACAGTGTAATAGTTGCGGGGAAAATTTTTTTAAATACAGTAACAGACAACGTATTTACTAATAATGTACCAGTACAATGTGGGTCAATATATTCATTTTTCAGTTATCCCAATCAAATTTGGATACGATTTAAATATACATAAAAAATAACAACAGCTTAATTTGGTTTATTGATTGCTCACTGTAGTATTGGTACGGAACCCTAATAGTGCGAGCTCGACTCGCTCTTTGCTAACTTTTTATCCTTCGGTTTGACATATGCTATTCCTTTCTGTTAATGTTTGTTGTTCTGAAATATATTTGTTGAATAACTTTGCTAGGTGTGTGTATGTCGTTGTAAATTTTTCTAGCCAGAAGTTAGTTTTTTGCCGTTACCATGTGCTTTTTAGTTGTGTGATTTGGTAATGGTTTGACTAATTTCTTTGTGTGGGAAGGATATTTCTTGAACTTCCTTTATTGTGTTGTATTTGTTTGTTTCTGTTTGGATCTATTATGCATGACGGTTGTGTTGTTGGATTGGACCATAGATTGTTCCAAAAGTGTTCGGTGTCCGTACGATGGGTTGCCTGCACTAGTATAAATTATACTTTAAACAATTACTATCTAGCGACTAACAACTACTATTTATAGCAAAATATTACTGAAGCATTAAAACGAATGTAACACCTTTTTACCATGTGTAAATGTATTTAAATTTATTTTCAGCACAAGCTTAGTTTTAAGAATTCAATATGCCCAAAAGTTCATAGCAGCAGTTATGAGTTTTGCTTTGTATCTAATCCCAGCAGATCATGCTGCAGATGAAGTAAGTTCCAAATGATCTTCTGCATATCACTAGGTATTATTTTTAGGTTCAGAGAGTGGCCCATGCAGTATACTATTCTGATTGGTACAGCAGGGATGCCACTAAAGTTATAAATCAAATACCAACGATAATGTCTATGGAAAACTATAGTTTACCGTTTACTTCTGCCGGATTTTTTGACATTACTTCTAGAGCTTTAGTTACGGTGAGTAAGGTGCAACACGGTACTTTAGGATTTCAACAATTTTACATGTGAATTAGTTTACTTTAATCGATATATTGTTACTCTTAATACGAGCGGACCAGTAAGAAAATAACGAAATCAGTAACGAACTGCTCGCCCGAATTACGGGGTAATAAAAGAAGGATAAGAAAGAAAACGACTGCCACGCATCGTAGAGAGGGGGAAAGACTCAATAAAACTTAAGGAAATTATTCGTATAGCTGAAATAAGCAGATCTTTTGTTAATTCCTTTAATTAAGAAATTCTGACATTAAAATTTTCGATATTATAAGATGCAGAATCAACAAAGGTACAAAACACACAAAACAGCTGCGTAATTTACGTACATATATCGGTACACTGTTATCAAACAGAGCAGTTTAACACAAAGACAACCAACACTAGAATTAGCTTAAACACTATTAAAATTTCCGAGTTATTAAAATCGCAGCCCTAGATATTATGCAAGAAAGAGTGGAATGCTTTATGAGCAAAATATTTTCTATGATAAATACACCAACGATTTTAAAATAACTACAAGCACAAACTCGAGATTAATGCTTATAAAACAATTCACATGATACTATAACTATTATCTACAGTAGCACAAGTATATATATATATATATATATATATATATATATATTAATAGTTTTAAGATGAAATGAAAACCCAACTTTATATGTAAAGTTGAATTACCATTTCAAATCGAACTAGTAATTGAAAACTACTAAAAGAACGGCTACAGCAGGATTTGAACCTGCGACCTCTGATTTTCCGGATCAGCGCTCTAAGCAACTGAGCTAAATAGCCAATTGTTTAGATGATGTTATAATTAATACTACTGAAGCTTGGCTCTTGTTACCGATTTTCAATTACGTCTTGCATTTTAAGGAAATTGATACTAGTTATATACATATTTCATGTACTAATAACTAGATCATCCCATTTTGCAACGTTCGGATAATATAAAGATGTAATTATATTATTATAGAGAAGAATAATCCACATTTGGAATGCAAATGCATGATTATATTAATATTTATTAATAGTTTTAAGATGAAATGAAAACCCAACTTAAAGTTCTTCTATATATATATATATATATATATATATATATATATATATATATATATACAATGGAGAAAAAGTTTATCTTACATTTCACAAAAAAATTTATTCTTGATAAAAAGCTCTGCATGACCTGTAGATCCATAATTAAGTACAAAATTTTTGAAACATTGGCTGGAATACGGGGAAAATCAAAATCATGATTTGGAGTGATAGTAAAATACGCTTAAATTGTATTGGAAAGCAAAATGTTCATTGAAATTTTTATTAAATAGCAATAAATTATGCCCACTTTGTAGATCAAAATTAAAAGATATTCAATAAACACATGAGCAATTGCTAAATTAATGCGCAGTACGAAACATTGTAAGATCGCGTTCATAATAAGCGCCTGATTTTATGTTACTCATCCTTTTTACACACATTCGTGATAGAGTGCTTTGGAATATCTAAGACTGTCAACAAATGTCAATTGTTACATAAGTATGTTTGCAATAATTAGAAATGCCAGTAAAATTAAGTATTAAAGATAAAATTGAAATTGTTCTCATTGTTGGAGAAAATTATAAAACATGTAGGGAGGCGGCAGAAATCTTTAGTAATTGACACCCCGATAAAAAAATACATTTCACAATGGTCAGATATGTAATAAATAATTTCACGAGTTCTGAAAGTGTTGAAAATAAATTTAGAAAGAAACATCCGCCATGGGTTCGAAATGAAGAAATTTAAACTGCTATGATGCTATCGGTTGTGGAAAATCCAAAATATTCACTTCGAAGAAGGTCCAATTTATTGAATGTAAGTAAAAATACAGTTGCACGATTTTTAAAGTCAAATAAATTTAAACCATACAAACCCCAATTTACCCATACTCTAAAAGAAGGAGATACTGTACGAAGGTTTGAATTTTGGGCTCGTATGCAAGGGGAATTGGAAATTAACAGATTTATGACACGACAAGTACTGTTCTCTGACGAAGCAACGTTTACGTCTAATGGTACAGTAAGTTCGCAAAATTGTTCATGGTGGAGCGATGTTAA
Source organism: Platerodrilus igneus (assembly GCA_036346225.1). NCBI lineage: Eukaryota > Metazoa > Arthropoda > Insecta > Coleoptera > Lycidae > Platerodrilus > Platerodrilus igneus. The sequence goes on along the minus strand of JARFIW010000472.1, from coordinate 2,277,239 downwards.
TCCCAATTTCCATGTCTAAACCAGAGATCAATATTCATTTAAAACTAATGTATGGTGTGGCAGTTACAAAGACAGAATTGTTGGACCATTCTTTTTTCGAAATAACATGAATGGAGAAAGGTACCTACAATTTTTAAATAATCAGTTGTCAAACTTTCATGATGAACTACCGCTAGATAAACGAGAAAAAATATGGTACCAACAGGATGGAGCACCCCATCACTGTAAGAGAACTATTAGGGATTTTCTCGTCCATACTTTTAACGGTAAAGTGATGAAAAAGGACATGGAGTTTCTATGACCAACGGTCGCCAGACATAACCCCTTTAGACTTCTTTTTGTGGGGCTACTATTTAAGTAATTTTACATGTTCTCAATAGAATTTATTAGTTGTGATTATTCATTGTTGATAAATTGATAGGAGGTTTATCATGTGTTAATCCTTTATTCAATAAAAAATCTAATTAATAATATCTTGTAATTTTTTTTCTATGAAAATCACAAATTTACAAAGTGGACATAATTTAATGCTATTTAATAAAAATTTAAATAAACATTTTGCTCTCCAATACAATTTGAGTGTATTTTATTATCAGTTTAAATCATAATTTTGATTTTCCTTGTATTCCAGCCAATGTTTTAAAAATGTTGTACTTAATTATGGATCTACAAGTCATGCAGAGCTTTTTATCAAGAATAATTTTTTTTGAGAAATGTAAGATAAACTTTTTCTCCATTTGTATAAAACTTTTTGGGACACACTGTATAAATATATATATATATATATATATATATATATATATTGTTGTGTTTCCCTATTATCCAAATCGAGCCTCACGAATTGGGCGTCAAGAATGCTGTGAATCGTACAAAAAGCTATTCATTACCTTAACTGTGTTGGTCCATTGACTTTCTTCTGTTAATCGCCTCGGCTGCTCCTCTAGATAACTTACATCCTCATTCATAAAAAAAAACAAACACATTCCTACCACAAACATCAACGTTAACTCTATTTACATCAATATTCACAATACATTAAAATTTCAAAATTAAAATTCAGCATAAATTTCAGTATCAGAAAATTTCAAGATTAAATCTGTTATCATTTTAATGTGCATCCAGAATTAAAGTCCTTGTAGGATGCCTACTAATTACTATAACAATATATGCAGACCGGAGTCTGAGTACAAAGGAGCATCTACCACCCTTTACGTTAATTAACCAGGTCCGTCTAATTGAGCTCAAAGACATACCCAAATTTTCATCATAATCCAGAACATCAATACTAAATACCCTTTCTACTTAAACAAGCAAATTTCACCTTAAAATTAAAATTTTATTGTTAGTACAATTTCACTACTGTCCATTTTGAGTAAATCAATTATAAAGTTATTCAACACACACCAAAATATCAAAGTTCAAACAAAATAGTATAATTTACCTGAAGGTTACTGCACTCGTAGCTTCAATGTACATCGTCCCTTTTGTTAATCACACCAATCCAACTGGGTTATATCTACAGCTTCTGATTCTCAACGCTTTTAAAATTTTCTCCATCACCATTCATCTAAAGTTGTTTCAGGGCTTTTCCGGAACTCATCTGTGTATATCTGACCCTTGTTTTGTGGATCCAGACATGTTTATGAACCATTTAATTATTAACACCCCCGAAAAATAACAAAGAAATTCATACTTCTTTCACCAATATACGCCAAAACTGCCTACTTTTGTGTATTCATTCGTCGGTGCAAATTTTGACTAATTAGTACAGTGATACTAACTTTATTACCTTGTATCTTCTTTTCTAAGTGCACTAAAGTACATTCATTGTAGCACGTAAAGAACAAACTGTTTTTTAAATCACCAAAATATACGAGCAAACTGTTTAAATTATTTCATCAAAACCGGAAAACTAAAAAGCACTGTTTAACGCATTGAATTCAAGTTGAAGATCTAAGAGAGCTTGTTCATATTCCCCTGGGTATATATAGAGGTTAGCGTGTCTGTCGGTCGAGTCTCCAAAACGGACAATTCTAAAGAATTTCGCCTGCTATGTTCCCATTCCGCAGCTCGGCATGCGATTTTTACGAATTTTGCACTCGCCCCAGTTAAATCTCAGAAATTTCAACACGGCACGCAACGTCTGGAAATAACTCATTGAATTTTATACAGAAATGTTATTTTTACCTCTCAAATTTTGCCTTTTACTTTCAACCAATCGCAACCCTATGACGTTGCTCTACTCACGCCTTTTACTATATGTGCCTCGGTCTTGCGCATATTATCTGTCTCTATCTACCCTGTTCTTATTAGTGCAAATTGATATTCCTTATTATCGATTATTTCAGTCCATGTGGACTATCTGGGTTAAATAACCCCGTATCGCGCCTTCCCGTGAATATTAAGCCACGGTTTCTCCAAGATTCTTTGTAACCATTAATTATCTGCAAAATTTACGCAGAATGAGCTTTTTAAAAATACGCAGGTGTTTAAACATCCTACTTCTAACTAACCCCTCTACGATTTGCATTTTATTGGGTTTTTACAAGTTTTTATAGATATTATATGTTACTAACGGTTCAATTCACTTCAATTAAAATTAATACCCTTTAAATTTTAATGAATCCTAACTAAATATTAATTATTATCTGTACGTTTTGTTTAATACCGGTTACTTAAAATAGAGTTAATTAATATAAATTTTGCACGTAATTTCTCTTTGTTTCTTTACATAGAGCTTTTTAATACTGCTTCCTTTTGATATAAAGCGTCTTGTACATGATTTAAATCTCTTATTTTTAATGAAACGAATGAATTTTTATGCTTCACGGTTTTTTAATAACGCGTACCTTTTCCCAAAGCTTCTACACGGTGATTAAAATTATTTGATGTGATTATTTAATTTTCTACCCTGGTCTAAATATGAGTAATATATATATATATATATATATATATATATTTATATATATATATTGCTATGAATAAACTGGAATTGGAATTATCGTTTTCTGACGTTGGGCCGCCTTATTAATATTGCTATATACTCCCTCCAGGAACTTAACTGGATTTTATCTGGAACCAACCTTGTCGACCAATAACAAAATTTGATACGCTACCGCCTTACTCGTTATCAATTTTGTATTCAACTTATAGCTCCTCCTCGATTGTTTAAATTATCAAATCACTCCCATTAACTTTATCTTATGACCTCGACTAGCATTTATTTGGAATTATAAAATTCAGTTAATGCGATTCTATATAATGGAACAAATATTATGTACAGTTTTTGTAAATTATTTAAAATACACTTTTCAATTAATTAATGTTGTAAATCTCATTTATCAAAAATCATATCCTTTTAATCAAACCCAAAGTCACCAAAAAACCCTATTATTTTTATAAAAAAAAGAAGTGTGGAACGTTCAAAACCTCCTATCATATCACGCACTTTATACGTATGCAAGTCCTCTTTTTGTTGACTTTTTCACATTCATTTATATTAAGCAAATTCAATATTCAAATAAAATTAGAAAAAAAATGTCGTATAACTAAAAATCTTACCTGGTCTGTTTTCTTCGCATTGACGCATCCATAATCAGCTAGTATTTCCTATGCATTAAGCCATTCATTTGAATAAAAATTATTTTCCCCCAATTCAGGATTATTACATGCCCATTCGACATATTGTCTATCCACACGCTTGAACCATTGCATTTAAATTATTGCCATCACCTTCTGGATTACCATTATTAACTTATACTTATGCACCCCAATTTATTGTCATCTCATTCAGAGTTATTACTTCTTATCAATTTCCCCAAACTTAGAATTGGATTATTATCCTCCCCAAACTCGAACTTGGAAATTGTATTATTATTCTTCCCGGACTCGAAATTGTATTATTCTCCCCGGCTTCAAAAGCCCTATTATTATTGTGCTTTAGTTTAAATAAATTCCCTAAAATCTACTTACGTTTAATCGGCAATCGTAATTTTCACTTTAAATTATTACGTATCTCACTTTGTCTCAGAGTGGCGCACCTCGGCCTTTGTTGAGTTGAAAAACTGACTTCGTTATCACTGTGCCTGTTAATATATCATTGACCTCCTACTCCGTCAGTGGGCATGGTCTACAAACTCGTCGCTCATTTTAACCAATCAAATCTTTGCATTTAAAGTAGTTTCTGATGTAGTTTTCTATGCTTTCCAATAATTGTGGCCTGCTCGCAGGTGCTTCGTTATCAAACATGCGGTGTTTTGATGAATCTAATTGCTTTTCCATGTTGTACATAAACAACTGATGTAATTCGACTTTTAATTTTCATATCTGCCTGTTATTTACGCAATTTTTAATCACCTCTCTTTATCAAAGTTCTTAACTACTTGTACGCATTTACATTATGCTTCTCGAAGCTCTATTTCTTATCTCCGTATTAGCCTAATTGTTTGGAACTCTTTTGAATGCGTGTTTAATTACACTTTATTATGTTTACTTACAAAATACGCGTGCTTTCACTAAAAAATATCATTATTTGCCTTACCTAAATTAACTACAACTCTATCTACAGGGTGTTAAATATTTACTATCGACTTAGTGTATGTGTTCCTTGTTTCTACTCTAACTATGCGTCTTACTGTGTCTATTTGCGTCACTTAAAACTATTTATACTTTATATACAGGGTGTTGACCTCTTACTATTTACACACTATCTCTATTTCTCAATTCTTTACTAAATAAATGCAGTTTTCTGCTTTCTATTATAATTTCCAATTCCTAAACGACCTTTACTATAAAGTACACCCTTAAACAACCCCTTGTCACAGCAATATATATATATATATATACCGGTGTTTCATTAAGCGTATCGCGCGGCTGTATATCATAAAGTATAAGGCCTAGAGCTTTGCGGGGAAAAAATTATTAAGTAAAGTGGCCAAGAGAAATTGCTGGAAATTATTTTTAAGTTTTAATTTCTACCGCAAGGGGGAGTATTTGCTAAGGTCAACAACAAAATTCAATTTTTCTCACAAAATTTAAGCACAAGGTATTATGCTCAAAACGCGAATAGGCAGTTATCTTTATTATTCACAACTTTTTTCTGTAGATCGCACAAGGACAGCTGCAAGACCTGGTGAATTGGTTTACATGTTGGAATTTAATAATCTTAGAATCGTTTGAAAGAGAATTTCTCAGGGATCAAGAAAAACGACTAAATTAATTTTTCTAATGTTTTCTAAATATGTTAGAGGGCTCTTTTTCCAATCATGCCAGTTGTTGTTCATTTACTTAAAAAAATTAAATGGAAAGACATATTTATCAAAGGGGAATTGAATGAAGAATAAAAAAAAGATTTTAGTGAAAATCGCACCTCGATATCTTTAATGGTTCTTAAGTTATTGCAAAAAGTATGTGCATTTTAGAGATCTATCCCAGTACTAATTAGAATTTTCCTGAATTTTCGGATCAAATATTTGAAATTATTTAGTTATAAATATTATTATAGCAGATGTTCAAAAGTGCCTTTCATTTAGTGACGATGTTTATAAACATTAATAATATGTCGCTAATAGATCCCTTTAAAATGCATCAAGTAGGCGATGAAAACAAAAACATCCATATCTGCCAAAAGGTATAACTCTGTCATACTAGTTATTGTTATAGTAGTTAAATGGTGTATGCTCCTTGTGCGATCTACAGAAATGGTTACAAATAAAAGTTGTGAATAATAAAGATAACTGCCTATTCGCGGGCTTAAATTTTGGGAGAAAAATTGAATTTTGTTGTTGACCTTAGCAAATACTCCCCTTTGCGGTAGAAATTAAAACTTAAAAATAATTTCCAGCAATTTCTCTTGGCCACTTTACTTAATAATTTTTTTTCCGCAAAGCTCTAGGCCTTATACTTTATGATATACAGCCGCGCAATACGCTTAATGGAACACCCGGTATATATACATATATATATATATATATATATATTGCTGTGAAACCTCTTGAATTACCTGTATACAGTGTGTTAAATGCTTGCTATTTACATAATGTATGAATTACTTAATTTTCTGCTAAATAAATGCAGTTTCTTATTCCTATTGCTATTTATTGTTACTACTCGACCCTTACTACTCAATACACCCCTAAACAACCCCTTATCACAGCGTTATTCTCCCAAATTAAAATTTAAAATTTTAGAACAATGACATTTTTGGCGCCCAACGTAAAGTTAAACTCACATTGGTTTATAAATTATTATATTTTTATTATATTTTATAAACCTAACTCTCCTTTTGTTAATCCCCTATTTGCATTTATCTAATCTTATACCTATGTCCTATTTTACTACCCTATTCACCTATACCTAAATTTATTTTACATTTTATTTACTCATTCGTCTCCCTTTGTATGGGTGTTAAACTTCCCCTCTTATTGTTTTTGAATCTTTGTCCTTTTAGCTCATAATTTTTTGTTCCCTGCTCTATAATTATACTTTTGCTGTCTATTCTATATCCTAAAAATTTAACTCATGTTGAAAAAATTCGCACTTTTTTAAATTCAAACTTAAACCTGCTATTATTAACTCTAATAAAATTCTTTCTAAATGCACAAAGTGTTGCTCTACACTATCACTGAATATCAACACATCATCCACATAGTGGATACAAAAATCCTCATACGGTCCCAAAGTATTTTGCATGGCCTTCACTAATGCAGCCGTACTCGAGGACAAACCAAATGGGACCACTTTAAATTGGTATATTCTTCCTTCTACTGAAAAACCCGTATATTTCCTTGATTCTCGCGCTAATGGAATCAACCAAAATGAACTTTTTAAGTCTAATTTGCTATAGATTTTCTTATTACCTATTCTCGCTAATATGCTATCCATGGTTGGTGGACGATTGTATTGCGGTTTCGTTCGCTTGTTAATCTTTCTTGCATCTAAACATAACCTGATGCTATCATCACTTTTCTTCACGACGACTAATGGATTCACGAAATGTGTACTGGAGCTTTCTATGATACCTTCACGTAACATTTCTTCTATTTCTTCCTTTACTCTATCCCTGTATGCTACTGGAATGAGATATAATTTAGTGTTAAACGGTTCGGTGTTTACTACTTCTAACTTGTGCACATAACCCGTGGCAATTCTTGATTTTGACCCTATTAATTCTGAATGCTTTCTTAATAACATCTTTACCCTACTTCTTAAATCTTCTGGACATTTAATCTCTTCATTGTATTCGTATTCCACTCATTATCTATCTCATCATTAAACTGATTTATATTCACGCAGTCATCTTCTATTTCAATATTACCCTCTTCATGCCATTTAATATATTCTTCATTACACTCTATTTCTTTGCATTCTGCATTTATCTTTAACCCCAACTTATCTATAATATCCATCCCAAATTTAACATCTATCTTTAGTCCAGGTACAACCATAAAATCATTTTCCCATTTTACATCTCCCATTTCACATCTCAGAATAACCATTTCATTTATTATACAAAATTTCTTATTATTTGGTGCCACCAAATTACACCTCGTTATAGGTATCGCTTTATCCCTCAATTTCCCTCGTTTAACAAATTCTTCCGCAACAAATGATGCTTCTGCCTCAGTATCAATCAATACTCTAACTATTCTATTTTCCACCCTTAAATTAACTATTGGTAATAAATTCCTTTCAAATCTTCCTAATTCATTTTCCGTTTCATGTTTAATTAATTCGCGCTGGTTTTTGTATCCGTTTATCTGTAGAAATTTACTTGGTTTGTTCGTACTTAAAAATTTTGATTTCTTGTGGAAGATCCTGCCTGATTCGTTATTTCTGCGTATGTGCGATTATTATTATTCCTTGTTTGCGTGCGATCAATATTTCTCGTTTGCGTGCGTCGATCCTCATTTTCCTGTCTATTTATTTCTCTATTATTATTTTCTTCATGATTAGTCCGCTCTGTTTGTTGCCTTGGTATCTGACCCCTATTTAACTTCGCCTGAAATCATTATTAAAATTGTTGCGATTAACCCTATTAAAATTTCTCCCGTCATAATTGTTTCGTTGATAATTAATACTCGGAGTCTCATTATTTCTTTGCGTCTTTATAAAATTTGTGCGTCGATCCCTAATATTGTTTTCCATCCTATAATTTGTTTCCAACTTATCACACCTTTGTAAATATTCTATAAATGTGTCTAGGTCCACTATATTCTGTGTTGTGATATATCTTTTTACGTCTGCGTTCAAATTATTTGCCAAATATTTTATAATTTGTTTATCGTGTAAAGAAAGATCTAATTGTTTTGCTACGGTAAACTTATATAGCATATAATTCCCGCGTCATTCCTCTATCTAAATTGTACTTTCCCATGCTCAGATCATTCCTAGCTTTATCTTGTTGATTATCCCCCCAAAAGTGTCTTGCAAATTTTGGTCAAACTGTTGAAGTGTTTCGATTTCGCTTTCAACTAAGTTGTACCACATTTCAGCTCCCCCTTTCAGCATCGAGTTTATTACGTTGAATTTATATTGCTCGTCTGTTGAGCCCTGTACTAACATTTTAATGTTTTTCAAAAATATTTTTGGATTTGATTTTCCGTCCCTACTATTAAAATTTCCTGAATTAGTTTTTAAATTACTTATTTCCCGATTTATTTTTCTGAATTCTGTTTCATAGTTTTCTTCAACGCTCCGTATTTTGATATTTAATTTCGTGATTTTATCGTTTGTTTCGCTTTCATACTTCTCCTGCTTTGATTCCACTATTCCAACTTGATCCCATACACAGTCGATTTCCTCCGTGATCCTGACCATTTTCTCTTGCATTTGCGCCCTCATTTCCGCAATTGTTTGGTTGGTTCCCTTAATCCATCGCTCAGAATTTTAATTTCGTTACCTAATTTTTCGCTGTTCTCGTCCATTTTTGTAGTTATGTTTTTCATGGCCTCCTCATTTTTGTCCATTTTACTATTCAATGTCATCAAAATTTCCATCATTTTCGTTTCTTGTGAGGTCCGCCTTACATCGCTAGAACTCCTTACCTGGATTATTACTCTCTTGGGATCCTTTTTCCATTTTTGAAATTTTATCTTTACACTAAACTTTTAAATACTAAAATAGATCTGTACAAATTTCTCTGAATTTTTGATTTCGTAGTTTTCACAAATTAAAACTCTTTAAAGCCCCGGTTTAATTTAATTATTTTATTTTAAATCCCACGGTCGTATTTTCAAATTTATTTTGATTTAATTCGAGTCTCTTCGTTCAGGTCGCTGTATTTTATTGTGGTAAAATATTCTCGTCCCACGCTCGGATCGCCATGGAAATTGATATCATAACGCCGTACTCGGTGTAATGAACGTTTTACTTAACGCCACCACTCTGTGTTCTCACTTCAAATTTTACTAATTTTATTATTATGCCACGGCTAGCCCTTTTTAATCTACACAGAGTGCACAACGTTACGATGATCAATTTTCTCTTTTTCACCCCTTTATAATTATTTGTTTGAATTCATAAAACGAAGTCAATTAATTTCATATAATTAAAAGAAATATTATTTACAATTTTTGAAATTCTCGAAGTACACCCTTCAATTAATTAATATCATATGTATTATTTATCCCAAAATGTATATACTTTGAATTCAATCTAAAGTTACCAAAAACTACACCCTCTTTACAAAAAAAATCTGGAAAGTTCTAACACTCTTTATGATTTTTTACGTAAGTTTAACGTATGCAAATGTTTCTTGTTGACTTCATTACAAGTTTTGTATAAATTGAATAAATTCAGTATTAAAATTTAAATTGAAAAATATCTTAAAATAAAATAGATCTGACCTGTGATCTGTTGTTAGTGTTGTGGATCAACAGCCCTTTGTTGTCTTCAATCGTTTACCAACGCTCTGCTTAGTTGAACCAATATTTGAGTACAGTTACCCCTTGTTTTCCAAAAATTACCTTGTGCTTCTTTATTTTATGTTTGTCTGCAAATGCTTTGAATCTCTTCCCTTAAATGCTTTTGACGCAGCTTAGAATTGTACCAGAATTGAACCAAAATTCGATTAGAATTGTCCCTTTTGAATCCACTTAGAATTAGAATTTCTATATACCATATGTATTATCGTCAACGCAAACTTAAATTGTCCAGAAATATACCACAAATATAATTGTCGACGCTGATTTGAATTATTAAGAAATATGTCACAGATTTGAATTATCGTCAACGCAGACTTGAAACCGTTTTCTATAAAAAAAAAACGGCAAAAACACTTCGTAATTGTTGCACTATTTTCACTGTAACATAAACTTAATATTCTACTACACTTTATTTATTTACGCGTGGATTTTTGGTTAACAGTGTCGCTGCTTCGACGTGCATCAGTTGTCAACTGATTTGTGTTATCACTGCTCTGTGTTAAATAGCCTCTTCCCACTATATGTGGGCTGGGTTTTCAAACAGGTCTGCAGATTATCTCAACCAAGCAGGCCCTGTCTTCAACATTCCCTGCATTTTGAAGTGGTTTCTGATGTAATTAATTCGGATTTCCATGTAATGGTGTTTATGTATTATTGATACTTTGTTATCTTTGCCATACGTTGTTTTGTGTAGATATCGCCCTTTTGGATAATTGTACAAAATAAATGATGTAGCTTTAATGCTGTTTTCGTTTGTGTATTTATGCATCTTTGAACTGCGTTATCAAAAATGCTCATCGTTCCAGCGTATTTGCATAAAGCTTTGTTAGGTTTTATTTACTCTACTGCGTATTTGTTTTATAACTAATTAGACACCTTTCAACGTATGTTTAATTACACGTACGATTATTTCTTCTGAATACGCGTTCTATTGTTGAAAGATATGTTTCCTGGCATTACTTAAAATTTATAACGGTCTATATACAGAGTGTTAGATGCTTGCTATTTACATAATGTATGAATTACCTATTTTTCTGCCGAATACGCGTTTTATTGTTGTAAGATATGCTTACAGCATTGCTTAAAGCTAATTACGGTCTATATACAGGGTGTTAAATGCTTGCTATTTACATAATGTACGAATTACTTAATTTCCTGCTAAATAAATGCAGTTTTCTGATTCCTATTGCTATTTATTGTTGCTACTCGACCCTTGCTACTCAATACACTCCTAAACAACCCCTTATCACAGCAATATATATATATATATATATTATTATGTAAGGGGGGGAGTACAAGGCTTCTAAGGGTAGATTTGTGTTAATAGGGGTGTATGCCAAACAATAGGATTAATATATCAGATCTAATAATTTAAAAAACTATATTTTGCTGTACTTTACATATGCTAAAGTATGTACCATTTTAGTTTGAAACATATGTGCCAAAAGGTAGACAACATGACTTTATGACGTTGATACAATGCACGGTACTTAAGGTTTTATACTGAGTTGATAATTTATGAGCCAGTGAAAGTACATTTGCCGTCGGAAAGCCGAACGCATTTATGGATATCTGCAACCAACAAAGCGTCCAGGTCGTGTGTAAATTATTTTGGCTTTTCTTTTAATAGAATCAACTTTTGGACGAATTGTAAAATCAAAATTAAAAGTGAATAGAAATATAAAAGGTTATTGGAGAATTGTGAAGTGTTTTTGGACCAATAGTAGAAATTAAGAATATTATAAAGACTGTAGTGAATGTATTTTGGACACGAAAGGAAAGACGAATTGTTATTGGATATTGTATGTTTTAGAATTGTAATTCAAGTAAGCTAAGGTTGTTGATCTTATCGCTAAGCGAAATAAATAAAAAGATTCTAATTTCGATTATATTCAGATAAAGACGTGTTTTACAAAACCTGCGTTAAAAGTTGTACAAATATTTATTGAAATAAAAGTTTTTGAGAATTAAAGAGTATAATTTAGTCAAAGTGAGAGTAATAAGAAGCATCGAGAGTATAAAGGCAACGAGTATTAAAGAAGATTTAGAGTGGTTACTAGTGCGACGGGAAAAGCGACGATTATTTAGGTTTGAGCAAGATTGGTGTTGGATTTGGGAAGATTTGGTTTAACGGCAGTAGGAGATTTGAGTGGATATAGAAGGCAACGACGATATTGATAATTTTTGGAGTGATTTGAGCAGATTAACGGCAGTAAGGACATCGTGTGGGTATTAAAGGAATAGCAGGACAAGGATTGGTTTAAAATAGGACGGCTGGATTGATTTGGATTGAGCAAGGAGAGGATTAATTGGAATACGAAGTAGGGAAACAGGAGAGCAGTATACTACGAGGAAGAATTAACGCAGGGGAAGTAGTTACAACGGTTTTTTTTAAATTCTAAATTGGGGTAAAATTATTTCAGATTTGGGGTCAACGAAATTGGTTAAGAACACCTGGAGGCGATACGCAAGTGGACTACGATTGAGAATCCTTGTGAAGGTGCGTACGGTGAATACGATCTTGAGCCAGCAGTTTAAAAGAAGGCCTTCAGCGCGGTATAATTCAGGTAAGTACCGTGAATATCTTAAAAAGTCAAAATTAAAGTCATAAATAGTATACATAAATTAATTTGGCACCAAGCATCATTGATCTGTTAAAATTTGGCATATATAGTAAATTAGTGCATTAAAAAAGTGGTAAAACAAACGAGAGTGCAGTTTGGTTGGGTAGTGCACATCTACTCACGATTGAACTCACGGTGAGTAAGGTGAACACCCTGAGATTAAGGTTTCATATAGTCGAGGCATAATATATAGTAAACAGTAAATAGATAACCAACCAAACGTTGCTAAAGCACCTCAAATAGAAGTCATTTATTGAATACTAAAATAGGGACGACGACAAAAGTCGTGTAGCAAATTTTGTTTAAATAAATAAAAGTAGTAAAGTTTATAATCAGATATATTTATTATAAATAAAAATAAAAGGGTGGAGGGGTGGAGTAAACAAACAAGAAAGTAAAAGTTGTAGCCAGAAGAATATATATATATATATATATATATATATATATATATATATATATATATATTCTGTTTAAGTGGAAAGAAAAAAATTGGTAAATTAATTACATAGTTTGAAGTGATAGGGAACTGTAATTAAAGTAGCATGTCACGAAAATTTTTCCAAAGTCGCATGGTGTACAGAAATGGAAGGTAGTGTTTGACCCGCTATACGTAACTTTAATATAAGTATTCTTATAACTTGTCTTAAGCACGTTGGTAAAAACAGAAAAAAAATTTTACGATGCAAGTGAGATCGCTAAAAAACTAAAAAAACACCGTTGGCTAGTAAACAAGACATTTAAAAAACAAACTTAATTGTGGTTTCATGATCCACTATAAATCCCATGTGTTGTGAGTGGTCCTCCCATAAATCCAAGGTATTACGTGTGATCCAGAACAAATATGCATAAGAACGTAAAACCTAACCCAAAAACGAGCTAAAAACACTAACGAGGTCAGCAGTAAAAAGAACCTTTAAAAATGTGAACCTGCTCGCCTGAAATATAGAAAAACTCGCTATGTTTTTGAGAACAAAGTCAAGGTGATACACTTCAATGTGCGACGCATAAACTATTTCGATAAACACATTTTGAACTTGAATCTAACGCATATGTTTAGTTAAACGAAAACAAGAGGTGTCATACAAATGAGAGCCTAGTAAAGTGAGTTGTCTAACTTGAGTCTATTTCAAATTAAAGACAACGAAAGTAGAAAAGGTGATATTTAATTAACATAACGTAGGATTGTTTTAAAATGGAAAACTGAACGTAACAACATAGTCCTTACCAAAAATTACCGAATGTTGGTTTCCCACGAGACACTAGAGAGAAACGGTGATGTTCCAATACATAACAATATTAAATATTTAACTAACAAATACCTTCAAGTAGGAATAAGAGCTGCATTAGATTTATTTAACAAATACTTAGAATTTTAATTTGTTTTCTTTTACTAAAGTGATACTGTCGTAATAGGAAAGTCCTGGTCTAAGATGATCGACTCTATTTAGACTCATGTATATGCGTTTTTTTTGCTATTTTTAAATTATAGTTTAAATATTAACAACTTTTTATGTGTGAATTCATATGTTTTAATAGCAAACTAAAAAGTTCCTAAATGTAGGAGCGATTTCAATACTGTGGAAGACTAAGTTATCTTTAGAAAAACTAATAAATGACCAGTAGAGAAGTTGATAAATTTTACAAAGGTGAAAAATAGCTCTTATCATAAATTGACTGCACGTCATATTACCTGTAAAAATCTGAACATTATATCGTGAAAATATTTTGCACACCACAACCATAATGCTTCACTGGTATCAGCTAATATGGGACAACAAATTAACTCCAGACGTTGAAGATTTCTTCCAGTAAATAAATAAAAACTTTGATATTTTAAATAGTCGTTATACCATCTGCTTAGAAACAAAGATCTTGTGGTTTAAATATAGAAATGTAGAATAAAACTTTATAAAAAATGGAAAAGCAATAAACAGCATTTACGTATTTGGGAAAAAGCCTCTAAGAATTTCAAAAAGGATTTCTATCTGCACTGCATCTAAAAGACGATCTTAGTACAAATTCTGAAATAAATATTTTTTGATACAAAGGCTAAACAAAGATTATTCACTAAATTTATTTTTCAAGTAACCCTGCCCTGGAGCCCTAATGATCATCATCCTCCATTAGACACCCTCTACAGACGTATAATGATTCTCTTCAAGAACAATTCTGGAATTGTACAAAAACGTGCTAATGTAGAAGTGTTATTAGTAAAAGGTGGAGAATGTTTATTATTCTCCACTTTAAAACAGGTACAAATTTATCAAAATACCCGAATGGGCAACAATAGAACTGATCGATGCCGTTGACAATAAAATCCATTAGAGCTGTAAGAAGGTTGTTTTTAACAGTTCTGGCCCCACATTTGCTCCAGCATCTACAATTGCTCCCTCATTTTGGACTAAATAGTTTTCTTCGACTAGCCATTTCACCTTTCGAGATAAATGTACCTTGTTTGGTGTCAATTAATATTAGATTTTTCTCAGCTACCTGAATTTTTAGGAATTTTTTAGATAAAATCATTCCGCAGGGAGCTACCCTCATTTAAAAAAATTTTGCTGGTAACAATTTTTTGGCCGTCTGCTTTAATTTTTTAACCATGCGACACATCAAATTAGTCTAGAATTTTATGCAGAATCCAAATCTGAAAACAAATTTTAAATAGGACCACACCTTACCGTTTTACACATATACCCTCTGCGAGATAAATCTTTCTCCACATTTCCACCCACGAGATAAATGTACATTGTTTGGTATCAATTAATATTAGATTTTTCTCACCTAAACCTAACCTAACCTAACACCAGCTAACCTAACTCCTGACAAGTTTAACTAACCTAACCTAACTTCAGCGCCGACTTAACCTATCAATTTTTCCTTTTATCTAACCTAAGTCTATACAAGTCCAATTAACCTAACCTAACACCAGACAGCACAGACAGACGCACACACACACACACACGGGATCTACATTTTATCTCTTATTCGAACGAGGGCATATTTTTATGAAAAATGCTCACCTAACATTTTTCAAGCGAACAGTGTCGAGATTCGAACTCAGGACCTTTGGCTCGGTAATTACACGCATACCAGCCACGAAGCCGCCTTTTGTATTAAACAGTACAACGGAAAGAATTTTAGAGCTTGCTCGAAAGCATAACCATAATGTTGTTTCTATTAAACAAAATAATACTTGGATGATAGAGCTGAGCATAATGAACATAATGAACACTGTGATGGTTGATGAAGAGGAGGTAGTGTTGCAGCAACTGTTATTGTTTGAGGAAGATACTTCTTCGTTAAAACCTAATTATCGAATTTTGTAGGTTTTGTTGCTTCGCGGCAACTTTAGTTTTTTAATAATCAAAACACCAGATTTTTAGTGTACTTGTAAGGGGTTGCACTACAAATTACTTGTGCATTTACTAAAAAACTTATATATTGTCTTACAATTATTGTTAATTATTGTTAATTACAACTACTTATACAAACATTTGTAACCTACCGTAGAGGCGAATTTAGCGCTACTGCAATGTCTTATTTAAACTTAATTTAATGATGATTAGCGACAAAATATCTTATTGTTTTTTCATACTGTTGCGGAATCATTTTTGTAACGCCTCCACCAATTGTTACCAAAAGGGTTTAGCTTTAGAAAGGTTTGGTGATCGTAGTCAAAATTTTCATTACCACAACACACACATTGTACAATGAATTAGACACTGCGTTCAATAACACTTATATCTATTAACAAAGCAAAATATGGTTTCTTCTTACAATAAAGCCTTAAGTCTAAACATATAAATATAAACTGACTAACTAACTTCAACATAGATTAACTGTTAACTAACTATTAACAATTGACAATTAACAACTAACTAACAGGTTCATTAACTCATCATCATCATTTTGTTTTCGACCTTACTTAAGGTCGGTTTGACGCAGCTCTAACTTCTTTTTTATTCTGTGCTAATCTAAAAAGCTTTACATACCTTTCACAACCTAAATTTCTAATAATTTGACTAATATAGTTTGGCCTAGGTCTTCCTATATCCTTCTATCTTTTTCCTATCCACCTGACTCTACATAGATATTAGCAACCTGATGGTTGTTAAAGAACTCTAACATGTTTACATGATTACCATTTATAAGGAAATGAAATATAACCTGGTTATCCGCTTCAAAAAGGAAAAATGTTAAATTATATGTTATGGTAAGGCTTAAGCAACGAATCGCTGCCAACATGCCAGACCGCTAACTAATTGTGAGTTATGTCCTGGTGACATTTAGTTAACTGATTTTTATTTTTTTTGTTTTGTTTTCGAACTTACTTAAAGTCGGTTTGACGCAGCTCTAAATTCTTTTCTATACTGAGCTAGTCTGAAAAGATCTACATAGCCTTCACAACCTAAATCTCTAATAATTTGACTAATATAGCTTTGTCTAGGCCTTCCTACTCTATTTTTATTTGGTAGTCTATAATCTAAGATTTTACTAAATAGTCCCTCATGTCTTAACTGGTGCCCTATCATTCTATCTCTCCTGACCTTCAATTGTTTCCACATACAGGGATCCTCACCTATCCTTCTATAAACTTCCTCGTTTGTTACTCTATCTGTCCAACTAATCTTTAACATTCTCCTATAACACCAAGTTTCAAAAGCTTCTATCTTTTTCTTATCTACTTCTTTAATTGTCCAAGTCTCACTACCGTATAGTAGAACGCTCCATACGTACGACTTTAAGAAACTTTTTCTATTATCTAAACTAATACTATTAGCTATTAGTAAGTTTTACTTTTTTAAAAACATTTTTCTAGCTTGAGCTATTCTAGCTACTATATCCCTTCTGCTACGTCCATCCATTCATTAACTAACGATCAACAATTAACAATTAATATTAACAATTGACTAACTATTGACTAACAACTGACCCTTGACTAAGCAATGTCTTAAGTTATGTACAGTTTCTTATCACAACTGGGGAATTACTTATTACTATTTTTCATCTTAAGAATGACGCTCGACCTTTCTAGACATCTCATACTTGTGGTCGGTTCTTTTTATTAATCTACGCAAAGAGGAAGTTTACTAACTTAATTTCGTATAATGTAAATTCCCGTAATATACCGTGATCTAACTTATACGTGACTAATTAAACTTAGTTGAATATTTTAAGATTGAAGGAATTATGAAAATGGTTGCTTAAGCCCTAATTATATCGTAACAATACGCCTGATATTTTCTTCGCTGTTAGGTAAATGTACAAGTTTCCAGAAGTGGAACTTATTACATCAAGTCACCATCGTTATTATATTAAACTCATTCCTGTTAACGATCACACAAGTCCAGCCAATGGCGTTCACTAGCTTTTTATAGAGATTATTGCAATTAAGTTTTAAACCTTAACAACATTTTTTAAATAAATCATGTTTTTTTAAAATGTACTTGACTTTTTTTTTAGGTCTTAAAGATTGCTTGGTCAACATGCACAGTAATGCGAGGGTTGAAACGAATTAACCAAGATTAAAATGTGGAATGCTCACCCTAAAGTTAAAATTTCGTACATCAAGTTACCAATAGTATTTCGTAAATATTTATCAAAAACATGTATTAAAACTGAAGCACGTTATTCTTTCGCAGGCTTTGTAGAACTTATAAATACAACTTATAATGATTGATTTTTTATTTCACTACCTAGAATAATTGGTATATACCCTTTTTATGTCTGGTAATACTTACCTAAATTAGTCCCATAGTGAAAAATTAGTTAGCGCTCTTATTTAAAGTATATAATTTTTAAATTTTCATTTTTTGAACTATTCCAGCCTTTAGCCTGCTTACAATAATCTGAATTAAGCCACCCATGAATATTGCATACTGGCGTTGAAACAAATGCCCAATGATGGGACGTTACCTTCTTTGACAAAAATATGTCTTAATAAAATAAGACGCGCTCCTGTAAGAAATTGTAATAGTTAAATAAATAAAAAAGTGAACACCATTTGTGTCCAGCAAAAATACATAAAGAAGTAGTAAAAAGGTATTTCCAATATAAAATTAGCATCAATTTCTTACTCATAAGGGTTTTAGCTTTATGTTATTAGATTTGATCATACTTGATCAAAATAAAAAATCTTTAATCTTGAACCAATTGTTTACTAAAAAAATCTCTTTTAAAATAAAATGCAATGCAACAAAATTTAATAAATAATTGAATTACTTCGTGAATTTTAAATTAAGGTTTATCAAAATTATTCAAAATCAAACATTTTACAGTATATTGTAAACTTGTTACACAAAGATACTCCAACCCGTGCAGATCTGTTCAGGCAGATTACATTTAAAAATGTTACTATTCAAGTTATTCCTTTATAAGTTACATGTACTAGTTTTAGTTTAAAAAAAAAATGATCACAAAAATATTCTTATTTACACAAGATGTGCTAAAGCTGTTCGAAGCATTTGCTTTCAAGAACGCATCTGTCAGCAGTATACTACAGAAAAATAAGTGACGTCAGTAACACCTGTTGTTGTAACTAACGGTTTCTTAGAACATCAAATTAGTGAATTTTTAATTTTGACACTGGAAATTCGAGCTCAGCAATAGTTGAAACATATATCATATTCGTGCTTTTACACATAAGAACAAATTAGCGTGTTTCTAATTTGAAACACGAAAAATTACTTAAAGCTAACTACGAACCAAAGACTGCTTTTCCCGCCTAGATGAGGTACTTGTTACATCATGCGATGTTTACTGCATGTAGTATGAACCCAGCTCATCCTAGACAGCTTCTACCACATGGAGTTGTTCCAGGAGTAGAATTAAATACGGTCACAATACATTCGTCAGCTGGCTGTATAACTAGGTGGTCTTCTTTAAATTGGTTAAACTTTCCATCTTCTAAGTTGCATTTTACACGTCGTGTAACAAAGTGGTTTTAACAAAAGGGATTGAATTTCCTATCTTCTAAGTTGCATTGTTCATGTCGTTCGTGCGCTAAATAAAATATCTCAATTAAACAAATTAATAACGTTCATACGATACCAACCGCTATTCAAAGATGTGTCCCGACTCCTCAAAATTTATACGCAAATTGCCGGCCTGAAGTTTCTGGTACACCTTATCTCTTCCTCCACGTATGGCCGACTGATTATCAAACTCGCTCGGGCGACCGGAGCGTCCAAGGAGGAGGTTGTCAAACCAAAACGCGCCTGCGAACAGCTGCAGAAGACACAGACATTCAACCACAAATAGAACACCAAAGTACGATGCTACTTTAAATGTTGTTAAATGTATGTTACCATTATTTTAATAAAAGTGTTTTATTATTCTCGCACTTTGATGAAGGGATTTATTAACCAAAAATAAAATTGTTACAATCTTCCTATATCTCCTGGCATCTTCCACGTATATTCTCTTCTAGCATGATGTTGAAATAATGTGGTTGTGATGATTAAATTGTTCTTGTCGCAAAATTCCACCAGCCTACTTTCCATGTCGTTTCACGTGCCTAAACCAAATAAACCTACTACCACTCTTTCCCTACCCTCACCTACCACTGCATTAAAATCTCCCATAATTATTAAATTTTCATGTCCTATTATGTAACTTAATATGTCTACGATATCTTTGTAGATCACTTCTACCTCTTCGTCACTGTAGCTAGAGGTGGGCTAACATCTTTAAGAGTAGAATTTTGATGCCAACTTTATATAGAAAATATCTTTTCACTATTTCGTTATGTATATTAGCGGGACACAAATAGTGTTCCACCTTTTTTTATTAACCTAACTATTATAATTTCTTACAGGAACAGCGTCTTATTTTATTAAGACAGGTTTTTGTCATCGAAGGCGATCTTTCTTTCTTTGGGTCTCCACGTCCGCCCTTAGAAATATGCCATGCCATGATCGAGAATAAGTCCGGACTTGGTGGCGCCTATTTGTCTGAGATTGAGTTTGACATACAAACAGATTTTGACTTACCCCCCCCATTTCTCATAGCTCTACCCAAGGAATAGACCCCTAGTTATGTCGGAAGACTTCGTTTCACTAGCGCCCAACGTCTAGAGTCAGATATAAATTAGAAAAATACGCTTCACTGGCGCCCATTCGAAAAATACGTTTCACTGGCACACAACGTGGTGCAAGACATAATAATAAGAAAAAAAAACACCGTTTCAAGATATCAAATAGATTACATTCTTGTTAGACAACGGTTTAAGAATCAAGTAAAAGACTGTAGAAGCTACCCGGAAGCAGATATAGACCCCGATCACAATATCTTATTTATGACGGCCGCATTTAAATTTAAAAATTTGAAAAGAAGAAACGGAAAAAGGCACTTTGATTTAGAGAAACTAAAGATAAAGATATTCAAGAAAGTTTCGAATAAAAGTCAAATGAATTGCTAAAAGATATCAGGAAAATATCTGATATGAAGGAAGCAGAAACAAAATGGAATAACATTAAATCCAGCCTAGACATGGCGGCCAAAAATATCCTGAGGTATACACAAAAAAAAAGAAACCATGGATAACAAAGGATATCCTTAATTTAATAGAAGAAAGACGAAAATACAAAAATAAATCAGACAAAACAGGAAAACAAAGGTACAAAGCCATAAAGTGGGAAATTATTCGCAAATGCAAGAAAGCTAAAGAACAATGGATTGATGAACAAGTGCAAAGAGGTGCAAACTAATGTGGAAGTAGGAAAGACAAATGAAGCGTACAAAGTAATTAGAATCAATTTTTGGGATATAAAACTGTATAGCAAAAATATAAGGGACGCGGTAGAAAACGTCATTATAGAAATTGTAGAGAAAGTGGATAGATGGCAAGAATATATAGGGAATTTATATGCAGGAGAAGAACTAACGGCATTAGAACAGGAATCAGACATTGAAAATGATGACTTGGGATATTCTATACTTAGAGATGAGTTTGAATTAGCATTAAAGGGTCTAAAAAATGGTAAGGCACCAGGTACAGATAAGGTGCAAGCAGAAACTCTAAAAGCCGCTGTAAGCTATATGTATGAAACAGGCGAGATACCCAAAGATTTCAAACGTAATATCATAGTAACTATACCAAAAAAGAAAGGCGCGAATAGATATAGAAATTTTCGAACAATAAGTTTGACAGCACAGGTGTCAAAAATAATAACTAGAATTATACAAAGACGAATGCAAAAACGAGCAGAAGAATTACTAGGAGAAGTCCAATTTGGGTTTAGACGAAACAGGAGGCTATTTTAGCTCTTAGCGTGATAATGGAAAAAAATAGAAAAAAGGAAAAGCGTGTATATAGGGTTTGTAGATCTGGAAAAAGCATTCGACAATGGAAATGGAAAAAAATGTTCGAAATACTCAAAAGAATTGGAATGAGTTTTAGGGATAGACGGATAGTTCATAGCTAATACAAAGAGCAAACAGCAGTAACAGAATTAAAGTAGGAACGTAGAGAAGTAAATATTAGAGAAGGGGCGAGACAGGGATGTGCCCTATCCCCGTTAATTTTCAACTTGTACATCGAAGAGGCAATGAATACTTTCGAATGTAAGAAGACACTTGGAATTACTATGCAGGGACCAAAAATTGATATGCGTAGATTTGCAGATGATATAGCGGTATTAGCATTTAGCAACAAAGGGTTAGAAGGTGCTCTTAAAGAACTGAAAACGGTTCTAACAGGAGATACGGTATGAAAATTAACAAAACTAAAACTAAAGTACTATTAGGCAAAGAAGGGAAAAATAAATCAAAAACAAGAATACAAATATGTAACAAAAGCTTACAAGAGATTAAAGATTTCTGCTACCTAGGAAGCCAAATAACGCAAGATGGGAAAAGCACAAAAGATATAAAACAAAGATTTGCACAAGGTCGTGCTACATTTAACAAGAAAAAGCAACTACTGTTTTCAAAGACAACAAACTTAGAAAAAAGGAAAAGATTGCTTAAAACATATGTGTGAAGCACAGCACTGTACGACTGTGAAGCCTGCACAGTAGGAGAAGCGGACAAGAAAAAAGTAGAAGCTTTTGAAATGTGGTGCTACAGACGTATGATGAAGATATCCTGGACAGACAAGGTGAAGAACAAAGAAGTATTAGAAATGGTCGAGAAGAAAGAGATATTTGGAAGACAGTACAAAATAGGAGAGATAGGATGATAGGCCACATACTACGGCATGAGGGAATAGCGCGGAATATATTAGAAGCAGATATAGGAAAAAAGAGAAGTAGCGGTAGACTTAGGTTAGACTACTGCACACAGATAGTGAAAGATGTAGGCTGTAGGAATTTCAGGGAAATGTGTAGGCTATCTCAGAATAGAAATCAATGGAGATACGCATCCAACCAGTCCCAAGATGGATAATGACGAAAAAAGTAACTGTACTTAAACATGATGATTATTATAAGCAACTACAAGTATTGGTTGGGCAATATTCTGTTACATGCCAAAATTGGCAATGTACATCTTTAGATTTAGATTTAATTTGTAAATAAATTCCCGCGGATATTTTTAAATGAAAATGTGAACTTCCGTTATCCCTGACAGTCGCGTGCCGCGTAAGGCTATAACAGTTGCGCAATAGTATAACAATTGCCCGCAATAGTATAGCAAGTGACCGAGGGTATAACAATGGCGTCCTTCCACGTGTTTGTTGAAAATTATATCCGTTTCTAACCTTATTTTAACTTGTAAAATATTAGCTTGGAAAATATTCATATTTTTTTAGGAAAAGTAGTTTGTTCACTCAAAATCGATAATTAAATGTTTTATTTTTAGTGACTTTTAAAAAAAAATGTAATTTGGTAACACTAAATCTAGTTACCTTTTATCTTATGTCGTGGTGACATTTGAGGGAGCTTGAAATGTCAATCTAACTTATTGAGACTGTCATTCTGAATAGTGCTTGTTTACTTTTTATTTGACCATGTTATTTTAAACCTAGTTAATTTGGATTTCTTTTTACAAAAATTAGAAATTTAGGTTGTGAAGGGTATGTAGAGCTTTTTAGATTAGCAAGAATAGAAAAGAAGTTAGAGCTGCGTCAAACCGACCTTAAGTAAGGTCGATAACAAAATGATGATGATGATTTACAAAAGCAGTGTTTTATATTTGAATTGCGATGGAGAATTACCTAACCTAATTTGGATTAAACTAAAATATGTACCTTTGGATTTAAATAATTTATCCAGTGAGTATTGTTATTTATAAATATTTCACTAATTTAATTCTTTTATTTATTATCCCTTATCTTAAATAATTTTTAAAAAAACGAAACCCTCATTAAGTTTGGTTAAATACTTGTCTTAACGTGCTTCTTAAGATTGTTAAAATTTGTTTTTTGTTTTAAATTTTACTATAATTACTATATCTGTAACTGGTATTTTTTAAAGTCAAATTTGAATAATTACCTAGACTTTACGGTTCCTTTTTAGAAAAAATTAATTTTCTTAAAAAACCATTATTGTGTATTTCCCTTAATCTTATCTTAATATATCTACTTGCTAAAATACAGTACTACCATGAATCCGGCAAATCTTAAGTCTATTGAAACGATTTTTGAACTCGAATCACGCAATATTGAACCTGCATAAAATCAAAACGACAGGCGATTGCAACTAAAAGCCGTATTGGCGCAGGGTGCTAAAAGACGCCATTAAGTTACGAGCCCTCGACAAAGTAACAACTATCTTCGGTAGTGGTGTGTCTTTTCTTTTCAGAAATATGTAGGTTCCTGTATCTTGCCTTGTTGTTCCTTTACCTGGTGTTCCTATCAAACCTCTACGTGGGGAAAAGTGTTTTAAGACGGATGGAAGTTGAGTTCAACATGGCCTGACGCAACCCAACCTCAAAAGCTGAGGGACACTGAGACGAATTTACGAGATACCGCCATGTAATGTTACGTGCAATTTGCACTTAAACAGTGTTTTTAGGTTAAGTTTTGATGTATGGAAGTTTCGCGCCATATTTTCAAAAAGCGCGGTGCGCGGGAATTTTAAATAGACTAGACGGTACTTCCGTACGTCATAGTAGTGCATTTGCGCAGTGTGCGTGCCCCTAGAGGGGTAGACGAATACTAGACAAAGAGTGGGGAAAAGTGGTGAAAATTTTCCTTTTTTCTCGAAAACGTGGCCTTTTGCCTTTGTTCTTGGAGTGGAGTGGTCGTTTTGTGGTGACGTATCATAGCTTTACCTATGTAGATTTCCTTTGCTTGATTATCTTTTGTTTGTCGTACCTTATACCTTTTTTCCGTCATTCCCTGCATAGGTAGGTGATGAATCTGCAACCTTAGGCGAAACTGGACTCCACGACCCTGATGTCGATGCCCCGCTAGCAGCTCCGGAGGAATCACCATCTTTAATCCCTCCGGGATGTAGCCGGATGGACTTCAATAGAGGCCTACCCTAGGGCAACTTTGTGCGAATGCCGGATTTTTTATGTAAGTAGATTATTAGCTAATTTGTTTGCTTTATCGTTGTTTAATTATGTAAATTTCCGATTATTGCGCAATATACCTTTTGTATCGGTGACGTCATGGTAGTTGGCCACGCGAAACCTGTAAAAGGGGTTCGCGCTGCCCTCCGCTAGAGGCGTCACTCGCTTTTCTTATTGCGCTTGCGCGATGTATCTTATGAACTTTGGTAACTGTATTACCGACTTTTAGGAACTATCATCATATAAATGTATCACCATCTAAAGTGTAATACTTTGCAAACTGTTTTATCGACCATATAAATGTATCACAATAAAAGTGTAATAGTAAGTAGTTGATTTTATTTAAATCTGGCTTGCAAATTGACTTGAAAGGCGCTTGCTTCACTCGAAAACGTGGTCGGTACAAGTTACAATATGACGCGGAAATTTGCCGCGTAAGACTTATAACAGTTGCGCAATAGTATAACAATTGCCCGCAATAGTATAGCAAGTGACCGAGGGTATAACAATTCTCGAACTATGTTAATTGTGTGAAAGGATTTACTGGAAAACTATTAATTTGGCAAATGTCTAAGTGTTGGGAGATCTTGGCAACCTCAAGCTGCTTAACCCCCTTCACTGAATCTCGGTGAAATAGAGCATAAAATTAGAAAACAATAGAAAGAGAATCGAGCTGTATACTGGCTGTGTGAGAATTTCAAGAAACTGTGTAGACTAGCTCAGAATATAAATAAGTGAAGGTACATGTCCATCCAGTTTTAGATGGGAAACCTAATGACGAAAAAATCAGTGCAGATAAATCTGATGATTATTATAAACAACTACAGGTGTTCGTTGTGAAATATCTGCAACTGATGTTGACTGTGCGAAAAGATATATTGGAAAAAATATTAAATCGGCAAATGTTCAAGTGCTGGTGTAACTTGGTAGCCACAGACTGCTTACTCCTCTTCACAACCATTCATTTACATTTCCAATGCTCCACCCGTACGTACTACATTGGCCAGGAGGCGAGTTTTTTGTTGCTTGTAAATTTAGAATTTTGCCGAACCCTTGCCGTTCCAGGCAAGGTAGGGATCTTTAACTTGCGTGACAACACTCACACACGGGACCTCCATTTAACCTCTCATCCGAACGAGGGCGTACTTTTGTGAAAAATGCTCACCTGTCATTTTTCAAGCAGTCGGCCGTGTCGGGATTTGAACCCGGGACCTTGGAATCCGTAGTCTTACGCTTACTACATTGATCCACGGCGACGCCTCCTCTTCACAACCACTGAATGTCGGAGAAATGGTGTGTATAATTGTATAACAATAAAAGGGGACCGAACTGCATCCAACAAGAAAGAACAGCGCCTATGATGAAAGACAACAAACATAGAAACAAGAAGAAAATTCTTGAAAGCATATGTGAGGAGAACAGCACAGTATGCCTATGAAATACGGGCAGTAGGTAAAGCAGACAGAAAAGCGGTAGTAGCCTTTTGAAATGTTGTGTTTCAGATGTATGAGGAATATAGCATGGAAGACAAAGTTAATAACAAATGAGTTATAGAAATAGTAGGGGGGACAAGGATATCTGTAAAAAAAATAGGAGAAATAGAGGGGCAGAATACGTTCTAAGGCATTTTTGGGGAATACTAAGGGATATATTAAAAACGGAGATGGAAAAAAGGAGGTAGATGTAGATCTAGATCAAATAGTGATAGATGCAGACTGTGCAAATTTCAGGAAAATGCGTAGGTTAGTTCAGAATAGTAAACAATGATGGTACGCGTCTAACCAGTTCCAGAACTGAAGACCTAATGATGATAATATTGTTATCAACAATATCGGACTTGACATACAATTTATTTTAAAAAGATATTACATTCCCCGTGATTAATAATAACTACTAAGGGTAAAAATAATATTTTATTAGGCGTATACGTATGCCACGACAGTTACAAGCCTTTCAAAAAAAAACCAAAAACATACATGTAGTCGCACTTTAACATGCGAATTCATATAGATTTTAACTTTCTTTGATGGATGTTGAAACCTTACATAAATCGATATATAAGCTGTTTTAGTTTAGCACACGATTTTCAGTGATACAGAATAAGCACACAGAAATATGCTAACGGTTTTTGGTTACTGTTTAAACATTAATAGTTTAATTATAATACTACATTCAACACATGCTTCAAGCAGAGTGAACTACCTAAATTGAATGCAAAAAGTCGTTACCGGCTATGTGATTTGGTATGTCTTTGCCATAAATTCTCTGTGATACAAAATCGCACCTTATTCGTTCGATGTCGATGCCTCGTTGCGAGTAGACGTTTATTGTGGTGTTCCCTTAAATTTGTATTGTTAACAATTTTTAAGATTAGTATTTTCTATCATGCCACTCACGCGCGAACAGATGAGTGAAATCAATGCTTGTGTATCTTTGTCAATTAAAAACACCTTGTTTGATAACCAAGAATTAGTTAGCACAATTGTTAATCGTGTTACAAACAACATATTGGAAAATGTGAATACCAAATGGCATGAATTGGAAAATCGTGTTAAAGAAATATCTATAGAAAATCAAATGTTAAGATCTAAACTAGATTCTCTTGAGCAATATACACGTCGAAAAAATATACGTATGTTTAGTATTACAGAGTCGCCTAACGAAAACCTGCAAAATACGGTGAAACGTATTTTCCTACATAAAATGAATATTGTTGTGCCTGATGATCAAATAGACCGTTTACACAGAGTAGGAAGACAAACAGGTGACAAACACCGCCCTATAATTATAAAATTTTTGTCACATAAACACAAGCACCTGGTTATGACCAACAGATCGAAGTTAAAAGGTAGTTCTTATACGCTTCAAGAAGATTTAACCAACGAAAAGCTTTCGTTGTATAGACAAACTAAAGAGAAATGCGGTCCTCGCAATGTGTGGACATTGGATGGCAACATTTTCGCTAATTTTGGTAACAAAAAGTGGGCTATTAAAAATGCAGATGACTTATCAGCTTTGCATTAGATATTTCTGGTTATGATTATGATAATCTTGTTTGGATATATATATATATATATATATATATATATATATATATTATAGTGGTTTTAAAAGATCAAAAATAGATATAAGCGAAGCAATTTCAAAACACCCTGTATAAAGAAACAACCAGAAATTACGTGCTGAAATTATATTAGTTAATTCATTTTTAAGTATCTGGTATTAACGAAATTTTATAAATAATTAATGAAATTTAAGTAGGTTTGCAAAGAAATTAAATGGTAGAAGCCAATGCCATTAATTTAGTAATTAATTTGAATTTAATTGAACGATTATTGATGTAGAATATGCATAAAAGCGTTTAAAAACTCAATAATACAAAAGATGAGACGCGTTGCTAACGAACGAATATATCAGGAAGGTTAAAATACGTGGAATATCCAACTCGTAGAAGTGTTATTTAAAATGTTACGATTAAACACCTGCGTATTTTTAAAAGTCAAGTTCTACTTAAATTGTGTAGATAACAAATGGTTACAGAGAACGTCGGATAAACCGTCGCTTATATTCACGGGAAATGCTAATAAGGGGGTTATTTAACGCACGTAAACAGTCCACGTGAGGTAGACAGTGCACAAACAAGGATATCGATTTTTCAACCACTCAAGCAAGGGCAGAATGAGACGTAAAAAACGTATAAGCATGAGACCACAATAGTAGAGGAGGGATTTGAGAAACGCCATTTAGTCTACGATTGGTCGATAAGTTAGTTCAACTTGATATAGACACGAGGATAGTGTAGCGTGATTTTCTTCAAATTTTATAACGAGGTACGGAAATTCGCAGATTTGAAATTTGGGTTGAGTGCAAAATTGTGAGAATGTGTTGTTGTGAGCGGGATTTCGGATAACTGGGGGCCTGGAGAGGTTATAGTCGAAAGACATAAATACTCTAGAGAACTAGGACTCTCTCTCTTGTCTTTTAACTTCGTGCCTTATTATTTCGATCGTCCCAAAGGCACGTATAGACATTGACACGAACATGTAAATATTAACAAATAATTTAAAGTGTATTGCTTAGTGATAGCCTCTAAATTAATTAAAACGCGGTTAGTGTGCCGATATTACTTATTTTAATTTGAGGTATCACCTATAATTTATTATCAACTCGTGTCGGGACATTAAATAACGTAGATTACTGTGAAATAAGTATAATTGGAATGAAATTTGGAATTTGGTTACACCGAGAAGGCGGAGTTCGCGGATCTATTTCGATGGAGTTCGTCTAGTAATTGAGAGAAACGACCTGCTGACCAGATAGAAATTTTCATGGCATCATCTACAGAGCGAAGATCTTCTAGAAATTCCAGGTAACGATTTAAATTTGTGATTCCTATAAACTGTAACTATTGGGGTGGCGTATGAGAGTGTTTTCAAGGTAGTGTGAATTATTCACGTATTGAACTGAATATGTGTAAATAACTTTATCACGGTATTCAACTAGAAATTGAAGGTGTCTAGAAAGCTTTTAAACGTTCCCTCAGAACGTGAAATTTTGTGAAGAGTACATGGCTTTGTTTTTTTTTTGTTTTAGAGTATGCAAAGTCAAAGGGCATACATTAATTCGGTTATTATGAGCTCACCATACCCCACAGTTTACTTAGAGTATTAAAATAAATAGATAAATTATAATGAAGGAATTTTAGAGAAGGTATTATTCAAGGTCCATTTACTCAGCGTACATTTTATGTGTTTGATAATTTTAAAATTAAATACAGGACAGTACAACGTAAAATTTACTGAAGTGTAATGTGAACAATAAAATAATAATGAATTGCATTTGTAAATAGGAATAAATAAAAGATTGTATGTTTGTTGTATTTTGTGGTTTTATTGGGCGTGCGCGTGAATGATAGGATTTATGAATGAATATAGCTATCCAAAAGGAGGTCCTAATGAGCTAGCCGGAAGCAGTTGAAGAAGGCCGTTCAACCGAGGAAGACAGGAAAACGGGTAAGCAATATCTTTTTTTTGACTTATTTAAATTTTTGGAAATTTTTCTATTTTCGAATTTGAAAATTTAATGTAATTTTCGAATATATTTTTGTTGGTGTGAAGGTTTTACCGAGTTCCACAGCAATATATATATATATATATATATATATATATATATATATATATATATCATATATATATATATATATATATATATATATATATATATATATATATATTTTGTAGGCTCCTTTTTGCTTGTATCTTTGTGGAAATAGGGGAGCATCATAAAATTAACGTTTAATTTATAATCTGTAATTCCGTATACTAGTACACTACAAGTATTTACTCTTATTTACTTTTGTTAATCTACTGTTGTGTTTGATTAATTTGCATGCCTAATAATGATTTATTAAAGGTTGCACATATCAATATTCGCTCGTTGATACCGAAATTAAATGAGTTAAAAGAAACTCTTATAAATTGTGATTTGGATATTTTAGCTTTAACTGAGACGTGGCTATCGCTGGAAATTCCATCAATTGCTTTATCTATAAATAATTATAAATTGATTCGGAAGGATCGTAGGACAAGGGGTGGTGACGTGGCCTTTTATATAAGAAATTGTTTGAAATGTCTTAATTACCACAAATAACGACATTGAACAACTTTGGATAATAATCAATATAATGCAAAAAAACTTATTGTTGGTACGGTTTATAAACCACCACATACTAATTATAAGCTATTCATTGATGAACTCGAAAATTCATTCATGCTTTGTACACCAATATCAAGTGACATAGTTTGCTTGGGAGACTGTAATATAAATTTTCTAATTCCCAATAATCCTGCAACTGTTTATTTTAAT
Source organism: Platerodrilus igneus (assembly GCA_036346225.1). Lineage (NCBI taxonomy): Eukaryota > Metazoa > Arthropoda > Insecta > Coleoptera > Lycidae > Platerodrilus > Platerodrilus igneus. Next base: position 2,246,371 of record JARFIW010000472.1, on the reverse strand, counting down.
ACTATGCTGGAGTCATTTAACTTTCAACAAGTGATTCAAAAGCCAACTAGGCATAATGCATTACTCGATATTATCATAACATCGTCGTTGGAGCTAATCCGTGAGTCGGGAGTAAAAGATTGTAGTTATTCTGAAATTCTGATCATATTCTTATTATCTGTTCTGTGCCAAAGTACATCTGCAAAAGAACAATTAGTAATCGTACATTTAGAAATTTCAAAAATGTTAATATAATTGATTTTAGAGCAGATCTTGAGTTACTTCCGTTTGATAACATTCTATACATTGCCGATGTAGATGCAAAAATAATATATTTGAATAACTTAATTATCAGTTTATTTGATAAGTTTGCACCCTGGCAAACGGCTATCTTAAGACGTAAACCTGCACCTTGGCTAGCAGATAATATTAAACTTTTAATAAAACTTAGAGATAAAGCAAAACGTAAATTTATTAACACTCAAAGTAGATCGGCGTGGGTATATTACAAAGATTTACGTAATTACACTAACTTAGCCATTAACAATGAAAAAGAGCCTACTTCCAATTCATATGTCAGAATACAACCAGAAAACAAATGTGGAATGATTTAAGAATGTTAAATATAAACAACTGTCGTACACATATAACTGAACTAAATGAAGTTGATCTAAATGATAGTAATTGTCATTTTGTCCGTAGTGTAACATATGCTCCTATTGATCAAAATACCTTAAACTTTTACTTGAGTAGCAAACGAATAAATTCATGTTTTGAGTTTCAACTGATTGATACTGAGGAGGTACTGAAAATAATAAATACTTTAAAAAGTAAATCTTACGGTCTCGGTGATCTCAATGCTCTTATGATTAAATATTGTTGCCCTTTTATTGTTCCATATTTAGTTCACATAATTAACACCTGTATTTTAGAAAAATGTTTTCCAGACTCGTGGAAGTCAGCTTTAATTGTTCCATTACCTAAAGTAGATAATCCAACTGAATATAAAGATTATAGACCTATTAGTATTTTGCCCATACTGTCAAAATTATTTGAAAAAATAATTAACAATCAATTGCTTCGTCATTTGGAAAATAACAATTTATTACCACAATGTCAATCCGGATTCAGACCTTATAGCTGTACAACTGCATTATTGCAGTTAACTGATGATATACTCGCTTCCTATGACAACGATTATCTTACAATTTTAATTCTTCTGGATTTTAACAAAGCATTTGATACTATTCATCACCAAATGCTTTTAGCTATACTACATCATATTGGAATAGGTCCTAATGCTGTTGGATTATTAAAAAGCTACCTTAATAACAGAAATCAACGGGTTAGAATAGGCAATAGTATATCCAATTCTGAAAATATTTCAAAGAGTGTGCCACAAGGCTCTTTTCTAGGACCTCTATTATTTTCAATTTATACAAATTTCTTTCCTGAACAAATTGTCTACTGCAACACCTACTGTATGCAGACGACACGCAAATGTATTACTCGTTTAGAAGTCAGGATGTAGACGATGCAGTTCAAAAAATAATCTCGGACCTAGAAATTATATCAAAATTAGCAAATCAACACGCACTAATATTAAATCCTGTTAAAACGAATGCTATACTGCTTGGAAAAAACTTAAATAAAATTAAGTTGGTCATACCTCCTCTCAGGATAAATAATGTAGAAATCTGTTTTGTTAAACAAGTAAAGAACCTTGGGCTAATCATGGATAGTTCATTCAGATTTACTAGGCACATATCTAAAAACATCCAAAGCGCATTTTGCAATTTAAAGCTTCTATATCCACACAGATCATATTTAAATATAAAAACCAAGATCATGTTGTGTGATGTGTTAGTACTATCGCATTTCAAATACTGTTCCACTGTATACGGTCCGTGCTTAGATCATGCTACCACTCAAAGAATACAACGTGTACAGAATACTTGTTTACGTTTCATATACATCCCCAGATCAGCACACATTTCACATAAATTAAAAGATGCACGTTGGCTAAATATGAAAAATAGACGGTACCTTCAATCTGCAATTTTCTTTCACAAACTCTTTATTAATAAGGTACCACCATATTTATATAATAAAATTACATATAGAACGGATATACATCACTTAAATCTTCGCCACAGGGGTCTCATCGCAATACCTAAACACACCACTTCTTTGTTCAGGCGAGCCTTTAGATACAACATTGCTAAAGTTTATAATGATGTTCCGTCTAGCTTTAAAAACTATTCAATATCACAATTTAAGAAGTGTATGTATCTTGCGTTGCTTGGTTCTCAGTGATCTTAATTTCGGCTATTACGTGCATCCTTAAACTTCTTACAATACTAACACACATATATATACATAATTATATTGTATTTATGAATGTACATCTACAAGCGGTAGAGGCATATAATTACAACAACTACACTGGACTTCAAGGCAATGGTGGAAGAACAGTTTGTACTGAACCATAGCCTTGGGATTCTGTACCGTAATGTTTAAATATTATTTTAAGTTAATTTTAGTTACAACTTGCTAGTTTTTGTTTCTCTCATGAGACATGTATTATTCCATACTTGACAACAGTGTATCCTTTTTGTTTTTTTTTCTTTCTTTACGGGTCAGAATAAACTGTTATTTATTTATTTATTATAAATACCTTAAGACATGCAGAATATCAACACAAACAGAATGCAAATACTCGTTCATTAGTGTGCGTGTACATATGACCTTGTAGACGGCTTTTATGTGAAGTAGAATATTGGTATACGTTACAACCAGTTAACCGTTCGCTATCTTGATACAGCAATGAAATCAAACAATTGCTTCTAGTTCCACAATACCTATGTAAAAAAATATGGCTATAGTAGTTCCTTAGTATGTGATTGCATAGTGCTTGCAAGACATTTTATAAGTCAAAGAGAACAATCAGATAAAATCCATGCAGATGGTTGTTGGTAAGTGTAGTATCGCATGCAAAGTTTCCAGCAAAACGTCCATCATCATTCAAACTAATAGTCGTTTATTAGCATATGATACCATATGTCTTCGCAATCTGCTTATATGCGATGCAGAATGATTACGCAAGTCGTATGCAAATAGACGTTCGTTATTATGTGTCCGTATGTAGTCTTGTAAATGTATCTTTTGTGATGTGGAATAATTACACTAACTACACATAAATGGTCGTTAGTTAATATATACTTCGATATGTGTATACCTACAAATCTCTTTCGTCCTTATGCAAAGCAATCACATAAATGGCATATAAATGGCCGTTCCTTAGTGTGCGTCTGTATATAGTCGTGTAGGTAATATTTCTGAGATAATAATTATATAAACTGACTACAAGATGCTTGTTTGTTAGTATGGGTCAACAGATGACGTATCAAAGTACTCCTTACAGTTGTAGTATAGCAACATATATTACATCCAAATACTCGTTCATTGGTATGTGCTCTTATATGCCTATGCAAACTGCTTTTCTGTGATGCAGCATAATTACATAAATTACAAGCAAATGTTCGTTTGTTAGTGTGTGTTCTTATATGCCTGTGTAGACTACTTTTTTGTGATGCAGAATAATTACATAAACTGCACGCAAACGGTTCGTTAGTATGAGTACGTATATGAACTTGTAAATGACTTTTCTGCAAAGTGGAATACTTACAAATACCGCAAGAGAATGGTCGTTCTTTATTAGTATGTGTTCCCATATGTTTGCTTAAATAAGTTTTCCTTGATGCAGAATAACCACATAAATGACATGTAAACGATCGTTCCTTAGTATGCGTCTGTATATGATCTTGTAAATAGTACTTGTGGGATGTAGCATGATTACATAAATTACAAACAAATAGTTTTTCATTAGTATGTGTGTGCAGATGGCGTCTCAAAGAATACTTTGTAGTAGCAGAGTAGCAACATGTATTGCATGCAAATGGTCGTTTATTAGTGTGTGTGATTATATGCTTATGCAAATGATTCCTTTGTGATGCAGAATAATCACATAAATTGCATAAAAATGGTCGTTCGTTGGTATGTGTTCTAATATGTATATGTAAACTACTTTTGTCTGATGCTGCATAACTGCATAAATTACACCCAAATGGTCGTTCATTAGTATGAGTTCTTATATGCTTATGTAAACTACTTTTATATGATGCAGAATAATTACATAAATTACAAGCAAACGGTCGCTCTTTAGTATGCGTTCTTATATGGCTAAGTAAACTACTTGCTGTTGATGTAGAATAATTACATAATTTACATACAAATCGCCGATCGTTAGTGTGAGTCCGTATATGGTTTAGTAAATAATATTTGTCAGTTGTAGCATGATTACATAAATTACACACAAATGATTGTTGGTTAGTATGGGTACGGAGATGACGTATCAAAGCATGCTTCGTAGTTGCATAATAGCAACATACATTACATGCAAATGGTCTTTCGTTAGTATGTGTTCGTATATGCCTGCGTAAATTGCTTATTTGTGATGCAGACTAACTACATAAACTGCATGGGAATGGTCTTTCGTTGGTATGTGTTCTTACATGCTTATGGAAGCTACTTCTGTGTGCCGCAGAATAATTACATAAGTTACACACAAATGGTCGCTTCTTAGTATGAGTACACATATGACTTTGCAGACGACTTTTATGTGTTGTAAAATAATGACATAAATCACACTCAAATTGTCTTTCATTGGTGTATGACTGCATAACGATATTTTAATTATTTTTTATAAAGTCGAACAATCACATAAATCGCACTTCACTGCTGGTTTAGGGAAGTATGTCTTTTCAAAATTTATTAGAAGAAAAGTCGCAGAAATATCTTGTAATTTTCATTCAATTTGTGAACTCCTGCATAATGGTCAAGAATAACTCTCTTTGGAGCTGGTGAATAACCACAAACTGCATTTCATTGCTTAAACAGTAGAATAGCTGCATAAATCGCACTCATATGAGCCTTCTTTCTGCAGTAATCGCATATATGATGGGGTTAAATAACTTTTGCGAATGCTTGTTGGTTGATAGCTGAATGTATAACGACGCACAATCGTTAACGCCTCTAGCGTCACAGACCAATAATACAAAAGATGCGTCACTGTACATGAACAATTACAATTAAGTTTAGCGCCACCATGCAGATTGAAGCTTTACTAGTGATGAGCGCCATCTGGCGGAAAAAATGCCACTAAATGCGTATTTAACAGGAATTTCAAATGTATTGCTTGAAAATGTATACAAATTAGGTAAATATAAAATGTAATCTCGTATTGTAATTCATTGAACACTGCTATTGAGTACTATACTTATTTAGTTAAATACTGTACTTAGAGTTTGTTCAATGTATTACATATCTGTACCACATTTTATATTTTACTGTATATTCAAAATTGTTATAAGAAAGATCTATCGAATCAGCTATTATTCCATTCATTATAAGGGGTAGATAAACCTGTGGCTTCCTTAAGAAAGATTTATGCTTTTATGTTAAAAAATAATCAAATCAATACAAACTTAAGTTTCACAAGTATATATTTAAATTTAAATATTAGTAAAATAAAAATATAAAGATGCTTATTAGAATCTACATACGTATTTCGACAAATATCCTAGAACAAAATGAGCATGGCAAACTCGTAAGTTTTTGTAGACCCATGCAGGATTCATTTTTTTCAGAGAAGCTGTTCAAATTAAATTCATCCACTGGTAATAAACATATAATAATCTCTTTGGATTGGGAAATCTATGGCGAATAGCATCCCTGTTTTCACAATAGAAAACTGCACACTTTCTAAACTGTGATATAATACTTTTCGCCTGAAATTACTGCTACTGTACCAAAAATAGATACAGAATTGAAACGAACGTTGGTCGGTGTGGTCATCGTTATTTTGTGAGACGCGCAGCGCGCGCAGCTCATTTTGATTGACAGTTACAGATATCTGTAAAATTTTCAATTTTTGCTCATTTTCAATGCGGCTGGTGGCGCCAAAAACTTTATTTTAAAACCGCGTATAGAGTGCATACCTCCTGTCTAGCGTAATGTGGACAAACACCTAAGTTGCACTGAAATGGTTTTACATTAATAACGATATCCGTTTTCTCAAATATGGGTCCATAACCTTCCATGGTGACATTACAGTAACGTTTTGACGAATTCATAGTGTGGAATTAAAAAAAAATAAATATTTAGAAATTATTTCAGGGGATGTTGCGAATAAAGCATTATACTTTGTAATATGCATTTTTTGTAGCTCAACATTTTACGCTTTACTCAATTCGTAAATACATTTCTATAACCATTATTTCTATTCCTTATATTTATTAACTCGTTTGCGAATAATCTCTTTATATCATATTACGCGGTTATCGACTTTCACTCTCCACGATTCGATAGCGTGGTTAGATGATCGAGATTGAAACACATCCTTAGGCAAATGCGTTCTATTATAATAAGTTGGTATTATTTGTTTCTGGTTATCTATAGCAGGTTGTTAAAGTAAACACCTGTGAAAACAGGCTGTTACAGGCGGAAAAGCGACTACGTATGTATTTTCCAGTAAAATTATAAAATTGGGACGGCCTGTAAAACAAAAATTAAAGGGAGGTCACCAGCACTAGCTAGCGGAAGGTCGTGAATCATATAGAGGGTTAAAATTTTGCAGAAAGGGTTAAATAATTTATAAGATACTACAAAAAAATTTGGCACTTACCTTTCATAAATATTGTGGCTTAATGACAATTACCCAGGGCGCCAGACAAGTCGAAAATGTTCAAATGTTCGTGCAAAACCTTGAGAGACTTGTCATCCCAAGGAGGACAATTGTTCTTTTTAATCAATTCCTCACTTTTTTACTACTTATGCAACTTCCATGATAAAAAAAATAATAAACAAGTTGAAAATGCAAGGCATTGTCGCAACGAACTTCCAAATGTAGACTTACTTTAAAACAATTTAAAGAAATTAAAATTATTATGTTGTAATAATTATAAGTATTCAGATAAAATACAAAAATTTATAAACAACAAAAGAGACATTTTAATATATTTTATTTTATTGAATAAATATTTTAAAAGCTATATATTAGTTCTCATGAATAAGATAAGATTTTTTTTTTATATGAATCTAATTATTTTCGGCAATCAAAATTTAAGTTTAAACAATGTCTATAATATTGGAATAATTGGCATGAAATGCCATAAATTGTTCAAATATGTGTCGCATATTGATTTTAAACTTATTAAAAATTTTAATTATCCCTGTAGATTTTCCCGCGGGCTCGGCGTCCCCGTGGCCCAATTTTAACTGACATCAAAACTTAAGCTCTGGACACCGAGCTGAATCGATTGATGTATCACACATTGATGTCCGACCATTAGAAAGGCCTCGGACGGACAGACGGACGACAAATCGATTTCATAAACGAACGAAGTTCGTTGAAAACTATTGACTTAATCAACGGCAAACAAAACTATTTAATTAACAGAGCAATGAATGTGAACCTCTTACATTCATTGATTTTAATTTAGAAATTTAATTGAATAGGTGAATATGGAATTATGAAAATTTTGCGTACATAAGTAATTCCCAAACACTGTATAGGAAAGAAAACATATATTATAAGTCTTACACTAAATTAATCCTACGGTTTATGGCCAAAACGTCCTAACAAATAAACTAACTAAAAATTGGTCATGCTACTTAACTATAAAAAACTTACTTACTAAAAATCGTTCATTGTTTGATGGCTTTATTCCAACGTAGAACAGCTCTTAAATTGGGGAAGAGAATCTCGCTTGTTGCTCTTGCTTGTAATTTTTAAATATTTGAATGGCACACGAACCCGGCAGGATCTTATTGACAATATCACCTAACTTGTGCGTTGCACGCCTACAAGCTTTTTAATAGTTACCTTGTATCACTATAAATCCGCGAACATACGGGCATAACCCTCGCGAACTGGAAGAGTTATCACTCCTTTCCAATTTTTACTATCGTGATACTAAGTGAAATATTATATATGTGATGCCGGAGAACGCTACCCGCGAACTACGTTTCTTTCTACTTCTTGACCACGGACAGCCTCATTGGAAAAACTATTTCTTTTGGCTAAAGCCTTAAGTTATATAGAATAATTCCTACTCTAACCATTATTTACGTCATTTTTTGTTATCCAATGACTGAACAGAACCTCCCACAAAACAAAATTTTAGAAACCAAATCCAACCCTTTTGGAGATGAGGGTCACGGAAGCAATTATTTTTCTAATGGTTTAAATATGTTGTATCTTCTAAGAATTTCTTAATTATTAAAATGTGGACCATACCTATGGTGACAGTGGTCTGCCATTAACAAAAGGCCGGTTAACCCACTTGAGCCGAAATGGATTTTAAATACAATGGATGTCTCCAGACTACTTAAAATTACTTGCAATCTTTAAACAAATCAAATTGAAAATAATTTTCGCTATTTACAATGTTTCGTTTTCTATAACCCGCCGTCAATCAAAGAAAATATTAAGAAGATTAAGCTTTTGAAACAGAAAATTGCGTTCCTTTATTTACGTTAAAAGGTACTATTCCATTTTAATTTTATCAAATTCGTCAATCTGTAACCGACCTAAGCTTTAAGTTTATTTGATTTTATTATTGATTTACAAGGGCAGAGCTTTAAATTATGATGACCTGCCGCTGGAATTTCTAATAGTTTAGCCTGAAGCTATTTGTAACCCTGGTCTTTTATTATAAGGGAGCCTAACTAAAATATGAAGTAATTTATTGTGGAATGTTTGTCTATAAGTTATGCAAGTTACTGAATTTTAATTAATTAATTGATCTGTTTATTCGTTAACATTACAAAATAATGTTATAAGGCTTATTCGTAGTTTTGTGAGTATGTGCTACATTCAACGCAGTTTCAGATAAGTACCTGTTTGATTTTTATGTCTTACGTATTGTAGAAGTTGTTATTAATTTGGTCTACCTACGGTTTAATAATATCCGTAAAACGTTTTTTTTTTTAAATTGGTTGTACTTTGCACATCAAGTCACCGAAAACATGTATACCTACTTATACCTTGTTGAGTGAAAATCTCGTACTTTGAACACTTAAATGCCTACAGACTAAATTTGTACATCTAAAATAGTCCTACTATTCGTGAACTTTTAATTCTTACTTTCTTAGTGAAATGCTACGCAGCGATAATACTACTTCGCATATTTATAAGAGGGAGTTTGTAAGAAGTTTAATCATTTAAGAAATACTAAATTCGTGAAAATTATGAATGAAATAGTAAATTTATGTTAGCTAGGGGTTTTGCTTCGGACCCGTGTTGTAATGCATAGTATACAGGTAATGGAGACACCACCAGGTGTAAGAGAGACAGACGAGATTGTGAAGTCACGCAAATAGCAGGCAATAATGGCACTGCAACTAAGTTTTGTATCTTAAAGAATCACTTAATAAAATAATATAAAAAGTATTGTCGATCTATTTAAAGAGTGATCCAACAGGTAACGTAACAACCCTCAGTCAGACAAGTTAAAACTATTCATTTTGCTGTAAGCGGTACAAACGATACTACTATCCAGTTCCGTCCCAGTCGGCCGATTAATGTTTTTCTTTTGGGCCATTTCATATTTTCAGATATTGAACTTGTTCTTTGAACTACTGAACAATATTATTAACTCTATTATATTATAAATGCTACTATGCGTAATTTCTGGATACATTGTGAAAATAATGATAATTGGTAATTTGATAATTGTTACTGATGTATTACAAAAATCAATTTGTTTTGGTTGAGCATTCTAGATTATTTATTAAAGTGAAATTACTATATCTTACTCTTTTATTTGGGGTTGTGAACTCCAGGTATAATTATGATTATTTTCTTTATTTTACAGAAACAAAAAAAAATAAAAGTAAAAGTTCTACACAAAGTTCTTTGGGGAAATTCCCACAGGTATTATGCAGACTAGCATTCTGTATGAATTTCTTTTTCTTATTGATTTCTATATTTAAATATAATATATAATTATTTTCTTTGAGCGGACTAGTGTTCTGCTATTTGATTAATATCTATCTTTATTTTATGTTTGTACTAATACTGTATTTTATTTTTCAGCTAGGTAAATTGTTGCGGGTATCCTTATTTTTTTTGCTCCCCCCCCCACTCTCCGACTCACGCTAGCCGTGGCACTCCCCTCCTTCAGTGACGTAACTAAGTACCCGCAATCGCGGTAGTGCCCCGACCACCAAAGGGGGCCCAGGTGATATTTCACACAAGGGCCTATTTGACCAAATTTCAATAATAACGTAATCAAAAAAATAAGTGTTTAGTGTTCATCTCCTGAATGTTGTATTAGTAAAATGTGCTTTCAACTTTATAGGTTTCTAAAAGAAAAAGAAATTAGAACTAGAATAGAGAATACAAATTGAAGCACAATGCCACACAATATAACACTGAATAACTACCTATTAAAATTTTACATTATACCTACAATTCAAAGGAAAAGCAGCAGAACATTATTATTTCAAATGGTTGAACCACGCACTAGGGTCCAGTCTATAATGTTTGTAATTTAATATGTATATACTGACAGTTCCCAATCACCGCTGAAATTTTAAATCTAGTAGGTAAGCGTAGGTGTTAAGGTGCCGCGTCAGCGTCGACGCGCCAGCGTTGTGCTAACCCTGCTTGCAGATACATGCTAGCAGGTTTTGTATGTTTGTATTATTATTTTAGTCCGTTGCATGTTGCTGTCAGTGTTATGTGTCGCATTGCATAATATTGTAACTGTACGAAAATAATACCTTTGTTACTTTTCATTTTCGAATTTCGATTACCGCAAATATATAAATCACTGAGTCTTGACACACAATGAAAAGACACTATGAAAGTGGTTCTGCTAAGCGTAAGAAAAAGGAAGAAGAAAATGTGAGCAAGGAAAAGTTTGTGGAAAAACTACCAAAACCAACAGCATTTTTCAAACAAACTACCTCCGAATTTGAATTTACTCCAAGTGGAAGTGATGCAAGTCCCTCGTGTTCATTCAGTACAGAAACAAACCCCATCAGAACTTCTTTTCTGTGTTCGTCAGAAGTTGCCATTGATAACGATGTTTTATTAAGTAGTTCTTCACCCTCGCAAGCGACGATACCTGATACTGAACCGGAGTTTTTACAAAAGTCGAAATTATCCGAAAGTAAGTATTTTTATAGAGCGTCAGATTTACGAACACTGAAAAAACAAGTATGTTGACTTAAAGCAAAATGAAATTCCTTCAAAGAAATTTCTTTGAAGAAAAAGCAAATATCTTGACTTAAAGGAAAACGAAATTCTCTAAATAAATTTCTTTGGAAAAAAAAAATTAACATATTTGTTTTTTCTGTGAAGAAACGTGCGGAACTTATTTTGCAAAAAGTTTGTTCCATGAATTTGTACTACAACCTATAATTTATTTATAGGAAAACAGATCTCGAAATCGAAATAAAATTCTTTATCGAGGAGAAGTATCCTACTGATATGGCTCTATATTCTGATATACAATTAACAACAGACATTAGGAGATTTATTTTGAAATACGAACCCTATCGTCCGAAAGGACCTTTTCCCTGAAATGCTAAAAACAGGTCCTTTTCTGAAAATTATTACGTTTGTAAATCGACATCTAATATAGAAATTGATTTAACTTGGCTATGTTACTCCTCCAAATGTTGGCTGTTTTCTACAATTAAGTCTGGGTGGCAGGAATGCGTTAATGACTTGCAAGTTTTATCTAAGAGAATTAAAAGCCACAGAGATAGTGTGGCGCATATAGATTCATGTTATGTTAAAGAGACTTGGAAAAGACTGAATTGTGTAGATAACGTAAAAGACGAGATCATTTTGAAACAACATTTTTGGCGACAAGTGTTAGAAAGTCTTTTTAAAATCACTTTGAAATTAGCAAAAAAAATTAATTCCTTCAGAGGAAGTAAAGGTCAAGAAACTATCGATGACATTTATAACGCCAATTTCTTATCCGATGCGAAGCTGCTTGCTAAATACGACGATGTCATGCGAGAACTGGTTAATAAACCCAAAAATACTATCAAATATTTATCTCCGCAAATTCAAAATGAGTTAATTGACTGTCTGGGTAAAACTTTGAGAAAAAAATTATTAGGGGATATGGTGGAAGCCCCTACTTTTCGGTCATTGCTGACACAACTCAAAATGTTAGTAAAATTGCTCAACTTAGCATTACTTACCGGTATGTTAAAATTCTGAAAACTAACATGAGCATGCCTATAGGAATCTGTATTCAAACGACATTTATAGGTAAATCATTTTTATGTAATTATAAGTAGATTATATTTATTATACTTTCAGGGTTTTTTCAAGTACATTCTCAAACTGCTGAATGTATTAGTAACCAGATAATGAATATTCTACAACATGATGGGTAAATATTAATAAGTGTCGCGGCCGAAGGTATGACGGTGCAAGTAACATGAGCGGCTCGTACACTGGCGTTCAATCTAGAACTAAAGCCATTGAACCTAAAACTCTTTATGTGCATTGTGCAGCATATAATTTAAACCTAGTTATTAATGATGCAATAAATGCAATTTTCGAAATTCAAAATTATTTTACATATTTACAAGACATTTGTAACTTTTTCGGAAATAGTATTAATTGGGCGGATATATCAAGTTCTATAAGAGATGAGTCGTAAACACATTAAAAAACTAAATCCAACCCGCCGGGCTGAAAGACTAATTTCGATATTAGCAGTAAAATACATGAATATAATGAAGAGTTTATCCAAAATAATTCTTGAAAGCAAACAACGTGAGGAAATTCAGGAAGCAAACACAATAAAGAGTAACATGGAGAAATTTGAATTTATTTTTATAACGGTTGTGCTGATAAATAAGTTTGGAGAAATAAATTTTGGTTCAAAAATACTCCAAAGAAAAGATTTGTATGTAGTAAAGGCGTCCGAAACTTTAAAAGAAATATTTGAAAAATTGCCTGCAATAAGAAACAAGTTTGAAGCTTTGAAAAAAGAGGCTAATAATATTGCTAGAAATTGGGGAGATTCGGAAAATTTTTCTAAAAGGAGAACTAAAATTAAGAAAAAACTTTTTGATGAATTAGCGGAAGATCATCGATTTACAGATGAGGAAATGTATTTTAAAATTCATATTTTTCTTCGAATAGTTGATATTGCAATTATTCAAATTCGTACACGCTTTAAAGGATTTCACGAAGTGGCAGATATATTTTCATTCCTTATTCCTTAAAATTTACTTCAAATGGCAGACGACGAAATAATTAGAAAAGTTGAATCTCTTTGTTCATTTTATTCAAATGATATCCGATGGCTTAGGTTTGCAAATATTATTATTTACAAAAACTTTTAAAAATGAACTGCAGAAAATCAACACAATAAAAGATTTTGGATTTCTACTAATTGTTAACCAATACGATATGTGTTCCACATTTGAAGATTTAGTTTCCGTAATTCTTTTATTTTTGACAATAACAATAACTGTTGCTTCAGAGGAAAGATTATTTTCAAAATTGAAAATTATAACGAATTATCTGCGTAATAGAATGGGCCAAGATAGGTTATGTATGTTAGCTTTGTTTAACATAGAAGCATAAATAGCCGCCAAAATGGAGTTCAAGGATGTTATTGACAACTTCGCTGCTATTAAAGCCCGCAAAAAAATTTAATTTATATTTGTGTTAGATACTAAATAAAGTTTATCGTGAATTTTATGCTTCTTAAAAATTTTTATTAATTCGGGCTTCATTATAATTTTTGCGGGTGGGGGGGCCCTCCCTCATAATTGGCGCTATACCACATATGAAACCTACCTTAAAAACTAACATGTATATCTTAATTAATCTAGAAAGAAATGTTCTAATTTCTATTTCATACAGTAGCATAATTAAAATTAAACAAGTTATATCTGCGCACATTATTGGCCCATCATTATTCATAGTCCATCAAACCAATTATGTTAGCCGACTTCTTATGAACGAACTTTTTGTTTAAATTCCCGGGGTACCTACATCTTGGAGCTGGGAATATCAGAAATTACTAATTAGAATTTTCGAAAGAATTCTGGGCCATTCTACCAAATGTGGCTACAAAGAAGAGAGAAGACAGATTTAAATTTGGTTCCGCCGAGGGTGCAAAGGGACAACCCACGCCCGACTGCCGCCAAGTAGCTGTCCTGTTGTGAAGAGCTCCACAGTTTACGTGAGTACCTTTTGTCTTCTCTTATAATCAAAATAAACATTTTTTGCATGTGATAATAATTTGAAATATTTATATGACGTAACACCTTATTGCGCCACATCATGCATGCATTAACTATTGTTACCAACTGCCGTAGTGGTTCTTACACATTTCGCGCCGAGACGTTAACGAGTATACCTTAGAGTGGAGAACGTGGAGTATAACAGTGGCGCATTAAACGTTTTTGCGGAAAAAATTTGTTTTTTTCTTCTGTATACCTTATAGCATATTAGTTTTAAATATATCCGTGAATTTTTCACTCAAAAACAAAAATTTTTAATTTTCAATAACTTAGAAAATATAGGTTGGTAACATTGTAAGTTACTATGACAACCATCTAAAATGAAATGACATGGAGACTGTTGCTATGTCAATCTGATATGGGTAGTCATATTGGTTATTGTGTATACCTTTTTTTAATGTATTGCTGATTCAATTAATTCTCATGTGACTTTATAAAAAATAGTGTGTTTGTATTTTAAATTCTTTTAGATAATGACCTAATTTAATTTAGAATGAAGCTGGAACATATACCTTTTAAAAGTGTCTTTCAAATTACCATAACCTAACTTCACCAGCTGGTTTTTTCTGTAAGTACTCTAGTTATAGATAAATAGCTACATTTACCATTCTTTGTGAGTAAAAATCTCTTTAAAAATACACTAAAGTCAATTAAACAACTACTATAAACTTTAGATTCTTTTTAGTATTTTGAGGCAACTTTTTAAAAGTTCCCGTTTAGATAACTCATATAATATCTTACTTTTTCTATGATTTTCAGTGTCTCTTTATAATCTAAATAATCAATTATAAATTACAATTACCTCCATAAAGAAAATTTCTTCCCGAAATATAGATTTTGCAATTAACTGAGTTCTTAGTATATCTTCTATCTTCTAAATTGCTATAGTAACTTGATTTCGTTATATCTGTTGCCTTAAACACTATATTACAATGAATATCGTCCATCTCAAGTCATCGGAATAGATTTGCGAGATTCAATCGAGGAATATCCAAGCAGCATCTAACCAAAATGACAGACGTTTGCAACTCAAAGCCATGCTAGCTCAAGAAGCTTAAGGCTCACCTATTGCACGTGTTGTGGTTTCTGACCTACCTCAAAACATATTCGAAATTAAACAATCCCTGGAAGATATCACGAATATAATACATAGAATTGATCTGGAACCCAGTAAAATCGAGCTTAAGCGCCTTGTGTCTCGAATAGCCCACGTTAAGCAGCGAATAGAGTTGTTGTGTATATTTAACAATAAACAGGCTGACCAAACTAAACAAACTTTCTTATCGGACATTCTCTTAGTCGAAGAAACAGTTCTTGACAAGCTTAACCTAGATGTAGACGTAGATGTACCTACAGCCTTGTCGAACCTTGCCATCTCTCAATCTGCATCATTGAGAAAATACCTGTTTATAAATGGGGTTTAACTTTTCAGGTCTTAGACGTCCAAATCTCGTTAATGTCTTTCCTTGATAGAATAAACGACTTTAGAATATCACGTAATTGTACAGACCAAGATTTATTTGTTTCAGCGGGTAAATTATTTTCTGGTTCTGCCTTAATTTGGTATAGAAATATAAGAAATCAGATTTCTACTTGGGAAGAATTAGTCACTTGTTTGAAACGTGATTTTTACCGCATGGGTATATTACCAATCTCTGGAACGAAATAAGAAACCTAACCCAGAGACCTGACGAAAATGTAATTTCTTTTATTACCTCAATAGAAGCTTTATATAGCAGATTAGATAAGAAACCATCAGAATTCGAAATTATTGATCAGCTGCGTAGGAATTTGAATCCATATTTTTTTTAACGTTTAGCGTTACAACACATTTTTTCTTTACCTCGGTTTAAAGATTTATGTCGCTCGCTCCAAGAAGTAAAATTGCGTGTCGATAAATACCGTCCTACCCCCGGAAAAACATTCTGGTCTATTGAAACTTGATCTGACGTGTCAAACTGAACCTTCTCGTAAAGTATCCTCTATTAATCTCCCTACTACCTTTTCAAATAACTCACTTACCTATTGGAATTGTAAAAAAAGTGAACATAGCTACAGTACGTGCACATATCCCAAAAATATTTTTTCTTATGGTTGCGGTCGCAGCAATACCTATAAATCTACGTGTACAAATTGTAACTCTAACTTATCGGGAAACTTTCGCGGAGATATTCCTACCCGGGACGTGAATATCTCAAGGAATCAAAATCGTCCTCAACGCCAACCATTCAACGCACCCAGACGTCAATAAATTTATAGCATAAAACTACCTCTAACGTTAAATCTACCTAATATATCTAATAAGAATAATCTCGCTACCTTAAATTTATAAAATAACTTACCTCCCTTATCAGAATTATGTCATACTGCCACGTCGGAGTGGTCGAGTTGGCTGCAAACAGTTAATTTCTTTTATCACAAAAAGTCTGCTGCCTTACAACTTCGGCGGCTCCGTGGTGTAATGGTATGTGTGTGACTACTACGCCCTAGGTCCCGGGATCGAATCCCGACACGGTCCGCTTGAAAAATGTTAGGCGAGCATTTTTCGCAAAAATACACCCTCGTTCAGATGAGAGGTAAAATGGAAGTCCCGTGTGTGAGTGTTGTCACGCACGTTAAAGATCCCTACCTTGCTTGGAACAGCAAGGATTCGGCAAAATTCAAAATTTTCCAGGTAAAAAAAAAACTCGCTTCCTGGCCAATGTAGTACCTTCGGGTGGAGCATTGGAAAATCACATGTAATGCCTTACAACTTCGGCGTCGCCGTGGATCAAGGTAGTAAGCGTAAGACTACGGATCCCAAGGTCCCGGGTTCAAATCCCAACACGGCCGACTGCTTGAAAAATGGCAGGTGAGCATTTTTCACAAAAATTACGCCCTCGTTCGGATGAGAGGTTAAATGGAGGTCCTGTGTGTGTGTGTTGTCACGCACGTGAAAGATCCCTACCTTGCCTGAAACGGCAAGGGTTCGGCAAAATTCTAAATTTCCAGGCAACAAAAAACTCGCCTCCTGGCCAATGTAGTACCTACAGGTGGAGCATTGGAAATGTAAATGAACTGCCTTACAACTTCAGTTAGGGAATGATAGGGAACGTTAGGGACAAATTTAGGATAAAGTACTTAGATCAGGGAGGACGAATTTGTAAATTTATAGAGCAATCAAAATAAGCTGGATTCACTATTAATACTTTTGGCAATTGCTTAGAAAATTTGAATCCATTTTAAATTAGCTAGCTAGATTTGGATAGTTTTAAGTCAACCCTTCAGGTCGCACTAGCAAGCAGAGCCGGCGTCTGCTATCCGGTATTACGGATCCCTCCCCCTTTCATTTTTGCTTGTGTCTTGTTGATCGGGCACACTCCAAAGTCGACGCTAGGGATACCATTATTTAAACCCTGTTTTTAGTTTTTGTTTCAGTTTGTTAGATTTTTATTTATTTTTATTTAGGGTGGATTAATTATGAAGTTAGGATTAATAAGAAGCACGATTATTTTCGCGTTTAAACCCAATGTAGTACCTCCGGGTGGAGCATTGGGGACGTGGCCGCAAGTACAGCGTTCCTAATTTAAATTATAATGCCTTACAACTTGTTAAAAAATCCCTTGATAGCCGTCCTCATTTACCTATCTCGAATGGTTCCTTAAATGTAATAGCTTTACTGGACACAGGTTCCTCATGTTCCCTTATAAATAACGAAGGCCTACTGCAATTATCTAAACAAAACATTAAAATTCAAGTTGTTCCCGAAAAAACTTTTATAAATTTAGCTGACGATAATCAAATACATGTAACGGGTTCTCTTAAACTAAAAATTCGAGTAGAATCACTTGAACGTGACGTTCCATTTTTGATTGTATCTACATTAACTTACCCATTTTTACTGGGCGTAGATTTCTGTAAACTTTTTAATTTATCGCTCTACTTTTAAGATTTTTCTTGGCAAACTTCCCTTAAAACAAATTCCTGTGCGTCTGCGGGAATATCTAATAAAATTTCTCTTACCGATTCTTTAAATGCAATTCTTAACTCTACAATCGACAAATTTCGTAAATTAAATACCTCTGAACTTGGTTGCGTTACTACTGCAACACATATTATCTCTACAGGTGATGCCCTCCCTTTTAAGCAACGTCAATATCCGTTATCGCCTGCATTACAAAAACATTTGCATTCCGAAATAGATAAAATGTTAGAATCTGGTGTTATCTCTCCCTTAAATTCACCATGGATGTCTCCCGTGTTATTAGTCCGCAAGAAAAATGATGAATGGCTTGTTTGTTTTGACGGTAGAAAACTTAATTCTGTAACTGTGTCGGACGCTTACCCTCTACCTCGTACTGATACGATTTTAAGCCGGCTTCGAAACGCTAAATTTATTTCATCTATGGATCTTAGACAAGCTTTTTATCAGATACCCCTTGACCTATCTTTTCGTTCAAAAACTGCTTTTTGTGTTCCAGGCCGAGGTCTTTTCGAATATAATTTTTTGCCATTTGATCTCTGTAACGCACCACAAACTTTACAACGCACTAGGGATCAAATGTTAGGTCCTATCTTACACCAGGAACGTGCCTTTGTATTATTAAATGATATATTAGTTATCTCAAGTTCCTTCCAAGAACATATCGCCACACTTAATGAAGTTGCGGAACACCTAAATGCAGCAGGTTTGAAGATAAATTGGGAGAAATGTCAGTTTTGCTGTTCTTGCCTTACATTTCTTGGTTTTATTATCAATGGAACTGGTTTACGATCTTGCTAAAGTCGACGCTATTACTAAGTTTAAAACACCCAAAATTGTTACCGAAATTAAACTTTTAATAGGAATAATTAGTTATTATCGCATCTTTCTACCCAAACTTTCAACTATATCTACACCTATTACCGCTTTAATTAAAAATAAAAAGAAATCCCAAACTATCGAATGGAATTTAGAAGCTCAGAAGGCTTTTGAACAAATTAAAACGTTAATTACTTCAGCACCTATCTTAATCTCGTCCAATTTCGATGAAAAATTTTATATACAAACCGATGCCTCATTTACTGGTTTAGGTGCATTGTTGTTTCAGGTGAGCAATGGATTAGAACATCCTATCGCTTATGTAAGTCGTGCTTTAACTTCTGCTGAAGAAAAATATTCAGCTAACGAACGTGAAATATTAGGGGTTATCTTTGGTATTGAAAAATTTAGAGGATATGTTGAAGGTACACATTTCACAGTAATTACTGATTGTGCAACACTCACATGGTTAAATAACTTAAAACAACCCGCAGATCGTTTGGCAAGATGGAACTTGCGTATCTCTCAATTTACCTTTGACGTTAGGCATAGACCTGGTAAATTAAATATCGTACCTGATGCCTTATCTCGTGATGTCGTTTCTCTTAATCTTCCAAATCAAATTCCTGATGCCTGGTATCTTAATATGATTAAGAAAGTTTCTAAAAATCCCGATAAATTCCCCACCTTTCGTGTAACGAATAATAAATTATATAAATTTGTATCGTCCTCGTCCCGCAAAATATCTAACATCCCTGAATGGAAACTTGTTGTCCCTACCGCAAACCGCAGTGAGGTTCTTAAATTGTGTCATGATGATCCTATAGCTGCTCATCATGGTGTTACGAAAACCCTAGCTAAAATGTCTGAACTATATTATTGGCCTACACTAAAACAATCTGTCTGTCGCTATATTAGGTACTGTAAAATTTGTGGTTCTCACAAGAGCTCTCAAGAGGCCCGTTCTGGTTTAATGGGTAACTTTAAACGTGTATCTTATCCTTTTCAATTAATATCGCTTGACTTATTAGGACCTCTCCCCCGATCGAAAAAAGGTAACTAATATCTTTTAGTTGTCACCGATTGGTTTTCTAAGATTTGTTGTGGTGCAAACCTTACGTAAAGCTACATCGCCGCTATAATTAAATTCTTAGAGCAAAATGTATTTCTTATCTTCAGTGTTCCTCAGATTATTCCTTGTGACAATGGAGCGCAATTTATCTCAAAAGATTTTGAAAATTTCGTCAAGAGTTACAAAGTACAAAAAATTTGGTTTATCGCAAAATACCATCCCCAAGTAAACCCTACCGAAAGAGTAAATAGTCTTAATTACGGCTATCTCTTCCTATATCGATTCAGACCATACTACATGGGATGAAAATATTTTTAAAATTTCTCAAGCTTTGCGTACATCTAAACATGAAGCAACCGAATTTACTCCGTCATTTCTTGTTTTTGGAAGATATACCCCAGTCGATGGTAGCTATTATGGTTTAGTTCCTGACCATACTAACGTAATTGAATTTGACGAAAAAGTACGCTGGGACAAAGACCAACAATCATTACCTTCTATCTTTAACGACGTTAGAAAAAATTTGCTAAAAGCTTACGAAAAAAGTAAGGACCACTATAATCTACGCAAACGAAATATTTTATTCGCCTTGGGCGAACAGGTTTGGGAAAAGAATTATGTCTTATCCGATGCAACTAAGAAATTTTCTTCAAAATTAGCCCCTAAATTTATTTTACGTAAGGTCACTCGTGTCGTTAGTCCGCTTATCTATGAACTTCAAGATGCTGAAGGATAACGCCAAGGAAGGTGGCATATTAAAGACCTTAAGCCATTCTCTGCTGACCCAAATGCTAGTTAAGTTTTTCACGTTCCATTTCCTTAACGATTTACCTAATGTTTTTTGTCCTTACCATCAATTAGTTAACTTTAATTACTTATTCCTTTTCTTATACAGCATTTTAGATTTTACAGGTTTAACTTATTTTTCTTAAACTAGCTATCTTTTTGCTTCTTGTTGACTTTTCCTTGAATTTATTGTTAGTCATACATCCGTTTATTGTTTAGATTCTCCAGTATAACTCTGTCCCTTCATTTAAATAATCCTCGCGCCTTTTCTACATCATCATCATTAGGTCTTCAGTCCTAGAACTGGTTAGACGCGTACCATCTTTGTTCCCTATTCTGAACTAACCTACAGATTTCCCTGAAATATGCACAGTTTGCCTTTTCTACAACAGATTATTTTGTTTTCAGTATTTATCTTACTTCGTTTAATTTTGTGGTGATTGTCGTAACTTTGTTTGTAATAACTCATTGAATTTTTAAGATTGGTTTTAGCTGATGTTTTGAGTGGATGCTTTTTTATTTGGGCCCACATAGGAGACGCGGCCTATGCCATTGTAAGAAATAGTCCATATTCGCAGTTGCCAAAAACTAGGAGTTTCTATTCCATGTGTTTTTCTTCTGAATTATTACAGTCGCCCACATTATCCGATATCATTACTTGTTTCCCTTTCTACTAAGTCATCATAACATATAAACTTTTTTTTTTGTTGTTTTTTATTGAACTTCGTGGTGAGGTGCTATCGCTTTTTATTGATATCTTATCGAATCCTCAGTTGTTTTTAGCATATTGGGACAGTGTGTCTGTATTTAACTGCTTATAATTAGGCATTTTTGTGTGTTTAGGGCGTTACCGTTTTTAAAAATTACCTTGCAACAGTTGGTTTTTGTGTGAATGTATCCGTAGTGATACTTTTAAGTTTTGTGTCAACTTTTGTCTGATTTTCTTTTCGTAGTGGATGCACTCGTTAGGAAAATGACTGTACTAGTTCTTTCAAGAGTCTAGTAATTTTTTAACTCATTAGGTACCTTAACCTGTCTGATTAATATAGCAGGTGGTACTTCAGACCGACCTGTGTTTTATAGGGACAACTCTCTACCTTCTCTCGGACGCTTGTCCAAAAAACTCTACTTTTTCTTATCCTGCTGTCTCCGTTTCTGCCTTATCTTTCATTCGGTAGACCTGTTGTTGTCCCGGAACACCCGTCTACCACATAAGAGTGATTTTTTCCTCACTCCGGGCTACTAACCACATTGGCTGGTTGAGTAGTGTTTTTCTATCCACCTCTTCTGTCTCTTTAGCTCAATGCGAGTCCTTCCTCTATTTTCTTCTACCTAGAAGTACCTCTTATGAATTTCAAAATACCTACCTCCCTCTTTCTACCTTTCCTATTTCTACTACCTTTACATTTCCGTTAGTCACCGTGTGATTGCGCGGGGGGTTTTCACAGACACCCGGACCACGTCTCTGGGAATCTTTTGTGAGGTCATGCGGTTCCCCTGTCAGCGCACATGGCCGCTAACGATGCATGTATGTATGAGTGTGTGAATGTGTGAGTGCCCGAAAATATATATGTATTGACATATATGTGTGGATATCGTGTGGATATCACCGATATCAATTAACGCCGGGTGCAGGAATGCACACAAATGCCTTTTCTGGTCCCTCGTAGAAAAATGTTCAGGTGTTTTTGAACATTCATCAAAAGCAGTTTATGGCCCACCATTAGAAGTTGAACTTAAAAATGGATTTCAATCAAAATGTTTACGGCATCGTGCAATACCATTTACACTCCGAAATAAAGCACAAGTCGAGCTAGAGTCTATGGTCACGGAAGGCACATTAACGCCAGTATGCAATATTCTGATTGGGCAAGTACAGTAGTTCCCTTGTTAAAACGGCATGGACGAGTACGCATCTGTATAGATTATATAACAACGGTCAATTCAACATTGAAGTCAAATTGCATACCCGCTACCCTACATTTGATTTTCCAATGCTCCATCCTAAGCTACTACATTGTCCAGGAAGCATGTTTTTTTTTATCTGGAAATTTTGAGTTTTGCCACACCCTTGCTGTTTCTAGCAAGGTAGGGATCTTTAACGTGCGTGACAACACTTACACACGGGACCTCCATTTTACCTCTCACCCGAACAAGCTCGTATTTTTGTGAAAAATGCTCGCCTAATAATAGCAAATAGCAAATTATTTTCAAAGTTATATTGTTACCAAGCGTATCTACAATTAAGGACAGACTAAGTCTTCTGATATTTTAACAACAAATACAATTAAAGAACTGTTTGGAGTAAATATGCAGCCTTTTGGTTTTTTCATCAATCCCTACATTTAATTTACCAATGATCCATCAGAAGATACTACATTGACCAGGAGGGTAGTTTCTTTTAACTGGAAATTTTGAATTTTGTCGAACTCTTGCTATTCCAAGCAAGGTGAGATCTTTTACGTGCGTGACAACACTCACACACGGGACCTGCATTTTACCTCTCATCCAACGAGAACGAATTTTTGTGAAAAATACTCGCCTAACATTTTTTCAAGCGGACCGTGTCGGTAGTAGTCACACGCAAAGCAACTAAGCCACTCAGTCGCCATTTTCTCATCAACTCCAGGATTGATTCATAAATTTATGGAACACGCACTAGGTGATTTGCCGAAGTTCTAATATTCCTAGATGACATTTTAGTCTTTGGGCAATCACTGGAAGAGCATAATATAAGATTGTTCAACGTGTGTAGGCGATTACGTGAAATAAGTCTTAAACTGAAGAAAGAAAAATTTCTTTCCAGTGTAACAAAATTACAGTTTTGGGTTTCGTTATTTCCAGCTAGGGTATAAGTCCATCAAAAGACTCAGTTGTAGCAATTCATGCCGTTCCAAAACCCAAAAATGAAAAACCATTGCAGGTTCTTTGAAAAATCGAACTGAAATTGCTAGACTGCTTCACGGGTTATTAGATAAAAATCAAATACGGAAATTTGGGTTATAAAGTAAACAAGTATTTGAAAATTGTGAAAGGCTTTTGAAATCGAATCAGGTGTTGTGATGCTATGATCCGGAAGAAACACTAACACTGACTTGTGATGCCTCACTTAATGGGGTAGTTTGTGTGTTGTTTGTGTTGGATAAGCATGGTTATGAAAAATCAATAGCATTTGGTTCAAAAACATTGAACAAGCAGAAAGAAATTATTTACAGTTAGACCAAGAAACCTTGTGAATTAGTATATAGTACAACGAGCATGGAATGATGCCCATTTCTCACGAGTATGATAAATTGCAGGACGAGCTGAAAGCGAGTGCTGCAAATCATACGAGTGAGAAATGGGCATTCCATGCGTGCTGTACAGTATACTTTTTCTACGACTGTAGTACGTACTTTTTAAATGTGATACCTCTTTTGTTAATATTATAAAATACATTGTAAGTATAGGAGTATACATTTTATTAATATCATAAGTTTATTATCGTTTGTGAATATACATAAATTCAAAGAAAAGTACAAATTTATCATAATAAAAGTAAATAAATTGATTTAAGTTTAGTTTTTAGATTCATTATTATTAACAATATTAAACGTTACATTGCAATTATTAAACGTCATTGTAAAAGGTGTTTTCCCAAAAACTAAATTTTCTTGACGTTGGAAATTCTTGTCTTTGGCCGTTGATAGAACATTTGATGTGCTATCAATTGAATTTTGTATTATGTTGCCTACATTCAACTTATTTGTTAAAGAATCGGCTATACAGTTTTCGGCGACTGATGTTGATTTCCAGCCACCGTGCCTTTTTAAAGATGTTACATCTTCTCCAGCATCTACAAGAATAGTGGTGGAAGATCTCCGGAAGCAATGACCAGTATATAATTCCGGATTGGGTAGTTTTAAATACGTTGCAATTTGCTTTCCCATAGCACCAAATTTATTGATACCCACTTTCTGTGTGGTGCATTTTCCTTTCTGATAATTTAAGAAAAAACTAGGATCGCAAACATTTGATGGACGTAGATTCCAGTATTTTTTGCGATTTCATAAAATTACTCGTTATCGTAAAGCTGCGTATAATTTTGTTTTCGTGTCGGGAACTGTAACTAATATCGCAGAACCCAATTCCGTGAAATGAGTAATCTTCATCTGATGTAATTCCTGTCTGCGGCAAGCACCCATAATTCCCATAATTAATGCAGTCTGTAACAATATAAAAATAGCTATAAACACGCATTATTCTCCTAAGTTAATATTACATACTTTTGTCAGAAGAAACTGTTGATCCGGAGCCTCAGTAATAAATTTATTTATTTCCTCTGTTGTAAAAATTTTTGATTTTTCGATTTATAACCGCTTGACTTCCGTTTGAGAAACGCTCTTAATTTTCCATACTTTGATATATCTACATTATGATGGATGGTGAGACTTGTTCTCAACATAGAATAATGCGTCCACAATGTCGGAGATTTATACTTATTAGATAATTCATTAAAGTACGCAATTAAAACATTTTCAGAATAAGATGTTGTCTTTTGATCTCTTCGCCAATCCATAAACGATTTATAAGCAGTCTCATATTTTTTTGGAAATTTCCGGTAATAAATTTAATGTAGTTGCATTTGCAGCTTCCACAATATTTGGAGGCGTCGGTTCTAGTTCGCTTTCACTATCACTAGCCATTTTTTAAAGACTTTGCAAATACTTTAAGATTTTAAACGCTTTCACGGTATGAAATTATTTATTTGACATTTGTTGGTTTATTATTTGTTTCATAGCCCACCTTTGAAAACTCGGTTGTCATTGGAAATAAGATGCAAGTGCAGTGCTACTTGATTAATAGAAATATAAGCGCAACCGTGCAAATTGAACATTCCCGCACTGGTTGCTTAGCAACTTGCCTAGCAACGAGTGCGGGAATAAAAACCTGTATAGAATGTAGTAGATTTCTCTATCAAAAACACACCTAAAATAGGCTCGTTCCAAAACAGTCGTAGAAAAAATAATATTTAGTTTCCGAAATTTTTATAAATTTATTTAAAGTTGCTATTTAACTATTAATTAAACGGACTATCGTCCATTGTTAAGAATCTTAGGTGCTGATAAAAGGGTACCACAAGCAATTTCACCTAGCCCGTTAGGATGGTATTTAATTCTTACCAATTATTTATTGGATATAATTTACGATCAGAGATCGAAAATTAAAATGCTGATGGTATTAGTCGATTCCCATTAGCAATAACTGCAGAAGAATTACCTCATTGGTGGTAAGTATTTTTTTAAAGAATGCCTATGTCAAAACACCTGTTCCGACCACTGAAGTAGCAACAATGACTGATAGAGAGGCAGTCCTGAAAAATATATCTATTGGTAGGATTACCAAATCGTATACCACCAGAACTAAATTCTTAGAGGAGATTCTGGCCTGAATTATCATTAGAGCGAGATTGTTTTCTTTGGAGACACAGTAATCTTTCCGAGAACATTACAAGTTGTTATGTTGCGGATGTTGCAAGATTGTCTGCCTTGGAACGGTGGAATATAAAATCGATTGCTAGAAGTTATGTTTGGTGACCTGGTCAATTTATAATTTGAACCTGTTGTTTGTCAATGCGTAGTTTGATCAAATTCGCAAAGATCCGCCACACGAAGTCAATTCGTCATCAATCAAACTGTAAATGGTATAGAATTGACATTGATTACTTATGTCCATATTGCAGAAAGATTACCAAGAGTACCAAATAGTAGTAGATTCTTTGCTCCAAATAGATGGAAGTAATACCTATAGATTTTATTAATTTAACTGCAACAGTACGTGCCCTTTGACTAATTTTTGCAATGTATGCTTGGCGGAATTTACTGTCTCTGACAATGGTACACCATTTACTTCAGTAGAATTGAATACCTTCGTTCGTCGAAATAGTATTTGTCATCTGACTACTGCACCATATCGCCCCAGCAGAAATTGGTACAATTAAATCAAACCTAGATAACACAACTAGGTAAAATATTGCATTAGAACTATCTAAACTTCTGCTACGATTGCGAAATAGACCGTCAGTTTCTACTGGCAAGAAGTCAGGTGAATTGTTGATGAGTAGATTCCTCAGATCTGCTCTTGACATGCTAAATCTTTAGAGATTGTTAAAAAGACTAATTATTGTGTCCTAAACGAAAATTTGTATAAGGTCAAAACGTATATGTCAAGGTGTATAATCAGAATAGGAATCGTATACAGTCGACGATTATATCTGTATATAACTATATCATATGGTGGTCAAATTTTAACCAGGCGCGTAAATCAAATTAGGAACAGATCGGGGAAGAAGCTAAAGATTAGAAAAGGATGGGTTGAATTAGTTGAAAGTAAATTAACACCAATTGCGGTCAATAATTTAGTTGTTGGAAAAATTCCATCTTTCAAAGAACCAACTTCGTACAAACTAGTTTCATGTTATAAATTTATTAACTGTAGTACTTCACTGTATTTTTAATTTTGTAGACAGTTGCACATTCTCTTTTACAACAGTTGTTTATCTGCGATTACTGATAAAGTTCGGTAAATTCGACACAAAATTTATTCAGGTTGGCGATTAGAACGTTCTGTCTTATCACAAAATTCATTTTAAATATATCAGTGAATTTCCATAGGAATATATTATAATTTGGAGCGTTACAAGTCATAAGATGGGTCCAAAATAACAGTTTGACAACATATTCGAATATGCCACATTAGAAAACTCAGAGTCAACAACTATTTAATTATGTAATCTGTAATTATGTAACTAAATCCGTGCTTTTATTAGAATGCAAATTAATTTTTTCGCCTAGCGTATATGAAAATGAATCATATTTGCCCTAAAAATGTGACTGAAAGTAAACCTTTGCGACCCTAAGGCCGTTAAACTCATAACAGCATGATTTTGTAGGTTTTCACAATCTAGACACCTATGACTATCATTGAGATTCATTTATTGCAACTTTGGCGTTTCAAATAATTTTTCAACGTCATCGATAAAAATAAGTCACCATGCTACCAGCACCTCAAATACTTACCAAGTGCCTACAAATTCTGGTATTATTATCCATAATAATGCTCAAGGGAGAATTAATATCAATCACTATAATAAATAAACACGTCAAATGTTATTAACCTTCTTTGTTTTGTGTTATTTTTCCTATTTTTTTTTCTTTAATGCTAGGCGAAAAACACTTGTATGTTACACAGGCAAAAATGCATTAGCAGCCCTTAGCTATCAGCTGCCCTCGCTCGCTTCGTTCGCTCAGGCATCTAATAGCTGCGAGCTGCTAATGCTC
This sequence comes from Platerodrilus igneus, assembly GCA_036346225.1. Taxonomy (NCBI): domain Eukaryota; kingdom Metazoa; phylum Arthropoda; class Insecta; order Coleoptera; family Lycidae; genus Platerodrilus; species Platerodrilus igneus. Next base: position 2,218,080 of record JARFIW010000472.1, on the reverse strand, counting down.
ACTTTCTGCTCTTGTGTCACAATGATTAAGATATAAATAAAAAAGCGTTTTCAAATACTAACTTTATTAGTATACAAATCAACATAAAAAAGTAACAGCGTACTTTAATTATTTATCCGTGTGTGCACAATTTCAAAAATAGAATATTCACTTCAAAATAACACTTTAAGAGTTCTAAATAGAACTAATCTCTACAATCTAGAATAAATAAATCTAGAATAAAGAAAAATTCGTCACCTGTACTAGAAAATACTAAGAAATATTGTATAAGTTAATTATTGGTAAAACGCCGATTCAAGGAACTTGCGTTAGTATTAAAAAAGCAATAAAATGGACAGGAATTATTTTATAGAAATTCCTGTCTCAATAAGATAGAATGAGATGTGACAGTTAACTTTGTTTATTAAAAAAGAACAATCGACACGTTTTACTGCATACACAAATCATAGTTGATATTAATCGGAACGTTAAAACCGTGGAATTCGTGGAAATATTACATCACGTAGGTGACTAAGATTCGAATTAAATCGTAAAAGCTCAAAAAGAAGGACGTAATTAGATAATTTTATATTTAAGCGGAAGCAATCCACATTCATTCATCTATTTCGATTTACGAGATCGACCATGTAACATTCGTAAATTAACGATTAATTTTAAGACGTCGAACATGTTACTTTGAGTAAAGTTATTCATTAAATATGCGATAGAAATACAATAGTGGACATTTAGGATCTAATTTTCAATAAAAAATTAATTCTTGGAACGTAACTCTGCATAAATATGTAACATAATTATCTTGTAAAATACAATAAAAATTGAACATTCCTCGATAAGAGCTACTGCTAAATTAATTGATGCACTATGAAAGTTGATATTCTAAATGGAGATTTAAAAGAATATGTGTTCAAAATTGGGTTAGAACGCCACTCTTAATTTCAATGTTATTTATTTTAAACAGTCAAGGTTTTGTTTTGCGATAAACCAGGCGGTCTTATCTAGCACTGGTTTTGTACACTCCTTTCAAAGCACTTAGTCCGTGCGGTCATGTATTAAAACAATATACATTTTTTGGTGTGTGTGTGTGTTACTGTGCTTCTACATAATCCGTCGGCGGAGATTTGTTCTGGTTTGGATGCTGCCAACCACTTCCGTAGAAGCCAACAGTATGAACATTAAGGTAAGTGCATGATCATTGTTTGATTTACCGCTAAGAGTATTTTATCGCAACACTACCCCCAAGTCACAGTCCACTTGCTCTAAGAAAATAATCTGGGGTTTCACGCTTAGTGTAAATGTTCCCATTGTTTCTCCAACAATATGAATAATCTTGTACTCTGCGATTTTAACGTCAATTTAAAAATGGGATCAGGAGGTATTTAATTCATTAATTACGATGGAGATTAGATAATAATAAGCGCTATGTGGCCATAAGAATCGCAAGTATAAATTTTAAAAGTTTTTGTTTGTAATTGATAAAAATATTTGTATATTAGTAAGCTAGAATAAATTCTTAAACCTATAACCTTTTTTGTGAGCGGATAATTGCCGGAAAATTTTGAGGTCAAAGTTCGAAGCATTTTGACCTTTAATAGATTATCTTTTAAGGGTTATTGACCAATCGTTCTCACAATTGTGGTAATCGAAGATAGGTGAATTATCCACATATTAATTAAGAAAGATTTTGTACCTTTCAACAAAGATTAGGAAAGGAATATTTTAATAATTAATTAACTCGTAGGAATTATTGTCTATATGAATACAAACTGTAAATTCTTTTGTATGAAAACAAAATGTTTTTGAATGTGTAGATGTTTCTTGAGATTGTTGTGTTTTATTTCATTTGATAGCCTCCATAGTAAAAATTTTTGTTGAATTAGCTAGGCAAAGAAGAGACACGAAAGTAAGATGATAATTTCAAATTTCCGATTGCTGTTTCGTCATCACAGCATTCTTTTAGTGGCGCTCCAGCGTGAGACCGGTGGCTCAGCACTCTTTTAGTTAGTTAATTACACAAGGTAAGCTGATAAAAACTTTTTTGGCCCACGTTTCGAGCGTCAGTTACCTGCTGTTGTATCAGGAGTGCGTCGAGACCCTCATTTTGAGTATTAATAACCTGAAGTAAGTAATATTAGAATCCTTGCAAAGACAATCCTTTATGTTGAGCGCCAATTTTTTTTTGTTTTTGAACTCGTAGTTACCTCCTCCATCGAACAGTCGCAGACTCTCTTATTTAAACAAAAAAATAACACTATAAGGGCTATTCACAGTGTAGAACATAAACTCTCCCCACCTCAATTTATATATTGAACCCCACAAAATGTCAGAAATACAAATATTCACAATCGATGCCAATAATAAAGCAGAATTAATAAGCAGAGCAAAGCAAATCATATAAAATATTCAAAATTCACCAAAGTATCAATTTACATTACGTGTATGCTAATAATTACCTCTTAGGGTTAGAGTAGTCTTATCTCCGATTGTAAAAATAAAAGCTTAAATTATTTCCTAAATAGATAAGAAATTAATAAAATCTTACAACTATAAAATATTAGTCATTCATAGAGTTTCCTAATATAGACGTCTTTCTCGAGAATTGATGTACGAACAAAGTTACAGAATTTTATTTAAGCAGCTCCAAACCAATTAGATTAAAACAATTATTTTTAGTGAAAGCACTAATAATCGTAGAAGTGTGTTATAGACCATCCGTCGAATCAAGGCTATGACGTGGTATTCCAAAATGTTTAGGTATATAATATGAGATTATTAGTACTCGTTAGTGCATATGCACTTGTTTGAATTTAGCATTTGATGTTCATAGTTTTCATGGCAACATATATTTTGGATACAAAAATCAACCCTTTTCTTCTCCTTTTTGAAAAAATCTTTTGCTACTTTGAGCATTCACTTAATATAATTTATTAAGTATTATGCAATCTGAAACGGGACCCACGGTATGAAAAACTGGAGAAAAGTAGCACATTATGATAATATAGGAATGATATATTTGTCGAATGTTACGTCAAATAAACATTAAATTTCCATTTAAAATATTTCTTAAAAGATTAAAGGAATTGTTCTGAAAAAATGTATTAATTTTTCATTTAAGATCATTTTTTATAACAGTTTAACATACTGAATTAGAAATAAATGGAAAACTTATGTCTATATTTCATATATTACAAAGATCTGCGACGGAAACACCAGACCGGCATACCTTTCTTGATGGATTGCAACAAGAAATTTACGTTAAGTTAGCTACCGACCTGTTTAACGAAAATTAATAAACGTGTTACGTTTTTTTTTGTGGCAGCTACGTTGGGCGCCAAAGTTATGTTACGTTGGCTCGTAGCCGTGCGTAACAAAAAGAAAATCAAAGAAAAAAAAATTACCGGGCTCAATCGGAGAGTAGGGGGGGTTGTAGAAAGCAGACCAACATACCATGTACGCGGCCGTAAGGAGTTAGTGATAATACCTGCAATAAAATTAATTAGTTAAACAAACCCGAAAAAAAAGAATAAGCGTAGCAGCAATGAAAAGTCTAAGTTATTCGATACTTTGTAGAATGTAAAAAAAAGAAACTGTTTAGATAAACTATATAATATAACAACAGTAAAAGCAATACGAGACAAGTTTAGTACAAAGTGAGGTAATATTGGGAAGTAGCAGAAACGTTTCCTCCCACACCAATTAAACATAAATCAGACAACATGTTAATAAAAGATAAAAAGATAAGGCACAATTGATATGAGTAATTCTAGTAGTATTGGGTTTTTCTTTTTTTTTCGTTCTTTTTTTTTCTTAAAAGCATGCAGTTCTATTGCAAAAGGTCTCAGAACGACGAAGATATGGCAAAAACAACGGGTAGATGTTTAAAGTAATACTAAGTAGGAAATTGTTCAACTTATAGAAAGTCCTTCAGTAACGCTTCCTTGTAATTGGAGTGGGGGATTCACGATGTCCTACACTAACGAAGCACTGCACCCTTGACTGTGAGGGTGTGGATGGAATTGCTTACACTTTACACTAACTCACACCTACGCGTTTCACTGGTGTTAGCAGCAGACATTATCATGCTGATGGAGCTATGTAGGATGGATGAATTTCTTGTGAATTCTATTTCCTGAGACAGTAATTTCGAAATATTTTATAACACAAACCGTACAAATTGTAATAACAATTTAGAACTACGGCCTTTCAAGGCACGATGTAATGCATGTCATCTGATAAGTTCTTGCATTAAACTAACAGTAACGTGAGGTGTTTTATTTGCTACTTATGGTAACAAAGAAAAATCTAATGCTTTTTAATAACGAAATTTGCGCCAGCAATGATCTATTTTAGATTCTTCGGTGTTAGCAGATTCATCAACTACAGTATCAACTGTATTTACCGGTGAATGAGATACATATTTACAAAAAGCAACCTTTTTCTTTTTCAGATTCCTTTCCCGGAAATCCGATCTTCACAGTTTAAATATCACAAGACAAAGCAAGAAACAAAAACCATAATGAGTAAAGCACGTATATTACTAAAGTAAGTACGTCAAATGTTCCGTACAACACGCGTGCAGGTCGAGTTTAACAAGTACTATTTCCAACAGAAAATCAATTAAAAACACAATTAGTAAAGCAACGCGCATCACGATATTTCACAAGAAAGACAACTAAAAATCGTGCCGCGCTTGTTCATAACAATTCGAGAATTGAGACCGCATTAATTCTCACTATTCTTAAAGCAAAAAAAGACAAGTCCTTTCCACGTAATTAATACATAGTAACCAAGAGCGAAACTCGACTGACTATCTCACAAGACAAACAACTAAAACCACACATTAGTAAAATACGCGTAAGCAAATAATCCCGTCCGTCAAATGTAATTAATATATTATCAGAACGAAGAGCAAACTACAACTCCTCGCTATTATAACCGCTTATCGACTCCGCAGTTAATATACCACTCGTAATTTATAGGAACAAAGAACAACTACAAAACTCGCTAATCTGTAGATATAAAATAGTTGTTACCCATAACATCTGAGCGCCTATTATCTCGAGCTGGACAACAATATCCATAAAGTAAATGCAGCTATCATATCTAATCATTAATTATAAATTATAAACAATTATAAATAATTATGAATAATTAATCACAAGCTGTTTTATCATTTCCGATAAGTTGGAAAATAATTCACGAATAATCCAATTTAAAATTAAACTATCTTTTAAAATTAATACACGCGAGTCAATAAATATAAAATATAGAACTAGTAATTGCGGACAGGTACTTACGAATTGAGTATAAAAGCGTAAAACGTTAAAACTATAAAAATGCCCGTTACAAACGTTACTTCGTTACCCAATATTACAAAGGGGCGCATTAGTAGAACTGGTCACTGAAGAATTTTGTTATATTCCATCCACCAATTTCTTCTTTATTTGCTTGTTCAGGAGTTTTGTTTAATCTATGGGACTGTAAATATTTACAGCGCCCTGTATATGTTTTGTAGTCAAACGGAGTTTATTCCCGCTTTTTTAGTTCACGCATTAGCTCCTGATAACATTCGCGAATTGTAACATGTAAAAATTCCCAGCTAAATTATTTGTCGACATTACTGCTACCAACCCTTTAATTTAGTATTTATTCAATAACGTTTTACCCATTATGGATTCTAGTACTTTTGTATATTTAGTAAACCAATAAAATCTAAAGCACACTACTACTACAGCTGATCACATAATTACAAACCATTTCGCGTGTTCCTTACTCGTATGTTACGATATCTAAGATTTTCAAGTTGTTCGTCGACTAGTGACAGATAGTCACTTTTTGCCTTTTTGTCGAGTTGAAAAGTCACTTGCGCTGTTATCATATAGACAAGATGAAACAGGAAATCAAGTTTTCCTGTCGTAAACGGCGAATTACAACATGCAGTTTTGGTTAAAAGTTGTCTCAGACAACTAACTCATGGAAAAGTAATTTGATCTTCGCAACGGTTTATTTTAATAGGTAATTAATTACAAGTTACAATGAAGTATATTACAGTGCAACTTCCACTACGTACAAGAATTTTATTGAATTAATATGGTTATCAACTTGGTTGATGTGTAAATTAAAATTTATCATCATGGAATCTATTTGTTACTTAAATTGTAAGCACATTTGTTAGAATATGCTATGCCTATACATGCTGAATTGTTGGATTGTATAATCTGCTTAGAGGTTAACAGGTCGTTGACGCCGATTGGTAAGACCATTTAATTTCCTGAAATTTTTGCTGCATGTGCCGTATTTTATTCCGTATATAGATATATGCATTTACATAGTATTTAATTGTTCAGTAGTTGTAAATTACTTTATGCTCTGTTATACGCAAGCACTTAGCCAACCGTTTACAAACAATTTAGTAGCATACTTGATAAAAAAGGAGGCTTACTCTTTTAAGAGTATAATATTTATTATATATAGAATGATTTTATTTCATTAATCACATGCTCAAATTTATAAATTATTCCTTGCCAACTATGTATGAAAAGATAAAAAGTATAGATAAATGATTGTTACCTGTTGTTTGCACAATTCAATGTTAAAACTAAATGACATTGCTTATCTTGTTTACAACAAAGTTTATCTCAAGATGTTCAATTTACGTGGCCTCATTCCAGAAAAATGAAATTTTAAATTAAGATTAACTAACTAATAAATTTTTGCGTGTTGAGAAATTTAAATGACATGTACAGTCTTACGTAGCGCTACACCGGACTATTAAGTATAAATTAAATATTGTAAATAAAATACAGAATCCAAATTAAAATTTATTAGAATTAAAACTTAAAATTTAGCTTTATATCTTCTAAGTAATGCAGTAATTACATTCATAAGAATTTAACTTTTATTGAATCGCATCTATAATGTACATAATTGTTTAATTGAGAATATAAAATTAATTTTTGACTTTAACTCATAATTTCATAAATATTTAATTTCTCCCAAAGATTTTATGGCCGTTGAAGGAATTCAATCACTATAAATGCATATAACGATTCAGTGATAACTATTTGAAACAAAAAGAAGGACTTCGTATAGATACAGAATTATTAGATAAATGATATCTTTGTTAGTTGTAATTATGTTTCAGAGCCATCCTAGAACTTCGTTAGTTCAGTAAAGAAGTACCGTCAAACGGGGTGAAGTCGATCAAAAAATACGTTTTTTTGAGATAACTGAATAACAAATAATTATATTTTAATGCAATTAAAAATATAACTTTCTTGGTACTTAGGTCGTCGATTGGTGACTGGAGTCATAGGTCATGGATGCAACTTTTTTTTTTATTTTGAATTAAAAGGTGATCGACTTTACCTCGAATTCGGGATGAAGTCGATCACCCGTTTTAAAATACACATTAGGGTTGTTCGGGATGAAGTCTATCAGTAAAAAATTAGAAAATTATGTGTAGGTACCAAGGTACCACCTATATTTGCAGAATTTTTCAATAAAACAAATTAAAGAAATATAAACGTTTATTCTTTGGACAAGCTTTACACAACCATTGATTTCTTAATGACATAAACCTTAAATAAACAAACTATACTTAAAAATAAAAATACAGGCAAAAATACAACTAAAAAACAGAATTAAAAAAACTTACGAAATGAATGAACACACAAAAATTTCTCACTGGAGTGTTTCCATATCTTTTTTTAAGCGAGAAAAAATGTTTGCCCCGCTTTAGTGATTTTAAATTAACTTGTCGGACAATCTGTTCCCTGTTTATGACAGATTCATCCGAAATATTTGGATAAATTAAAAACAAAGATTTCTTGGATGGATGTTTACGCAATGTACTTACAACTATCTCAGTCCCTGATATTTCATTAATTTTAGCGATATAAAATCGATCTCTCTTATTTGTTTCATATTTTGTGATGATAAATTGTCCTACATCTCAGTTCCTGGATGAATCAAGAATAATGTTGGCTGGCTCGGCAGAACTTTCTCCAATTTCATAATCATTTGTGTTGATATGCTGTTCTTCCGCCTCCAATGTCTGTAAGTCATCTTCCTCTTCGCTGTTGCTTATTTGCCTCTTACGTGTTTTGGGTTGCTTTCAGTTGCTCTGTTTCTCTTTTTTCAAATCTTCTGTGCCTATGTTTTTGCCAGCGGCTACGTTTAGTTTTTTTCCTCGCTTTGGAGCCTCGATAGGCCCAGTCTTGAGCTTGTGTAGATAATCTACAAGCACTGCAGTCATAGAAGTTTCTGCCGCGTTTCCTACCTCCGGTGTAGTAGGCTCTTTTCTTTTTATTTTTGCAAGAACAGCATCGGCATTGAAGGGGACTATGCCGCAGGCTCTAAATCCAGCTAAAATATTGTTCTTTTTGCGATCCCCAAGTCCTTCAACCGTGGTTTTCAACATCTTAGGAAATATAGTTTTTGGTAAAACCTCCCTATTCTTTAGTTTCCATTCCTCCAGCGCACTTTTCCATGATGCTTTAAGAGGACGAAAATATGCCACGTCCAGTGGCTGGAGCATGTGGGTCGAATTGGTAAGCAATAAGACAAACTTAAAGTTGATATTTTTGCACACTCTTGAATGACACTGACAGTAATATGACTTTGCAAGCTATCTCCAATAATCAATTTGGTTCCTTCTAATTTTCGGAAAAATGGAAGTGGTGCGGTCCTGAACCAATCGTCAAACAATTCAGAATCAAACCATCCCTTTGGAGACCTGTTGTAAATTGCTCCTGGTAATCCGCCCTCCTTCCAACCTTCATAAATATGTTTGGCTTTGTACACTGTATTAGTAGGGAGACGAGTTCCATCAGCAGCTATTGCGAACATAACTGTTGTGCTGCTTTTGGCGGTGTCAAGTGTCCTGTAGGCGTGTTTGCTTCTTTTCTTCATTACCACTTTAACCGCTCCGGGATCGTCAACGAAGTTTGTTTTGTCATAATTTATAACGTTTTGTGGTAGGATATCTCTGATTATATCCGCGACATTTCGGAAATATTCCTCAACAATCTCGTATGTTACAGCGGCTCTCACTCGCTTTGTATTCTCCGCAAGCTTGACTGTAAGCTGAGGTTGCCTCTTCATCAGACCATTAAACCACCCTTCTCCTAGCATATTATTTTTAAATCGTTTTTCAGTGATTCCGCGACTATTTAAATATTGCTGCGTGATTCGCCTAATATCAATGGGCTTTAATGGGAAACCCCACTCAATACAGGTTTGCAAAGCATTCACTAACAAAGATTTAGAATGCTCGTCAAGAGCAGGTTGACCACGATATGTCAAGAGAGCTGCCGCATGATAGTGATTGTTAAGTGTCGTATATGGCACTGCAAACCTTTCTGACGCTTTTCGCATGCTCAGTCTATTTTTGCGCACTGCATCCAGCGCTCTCTCTAAATACACGGGATCGTAGTTTTTTTGCCATAAGCACCGAGCTTCTTCATGTATTTTTGTGGCATCTATAAAAAAAAGCAAATAATAAAATACCATTCGATATAAGAAAATCATACAAAAACAAATTGCTTTAAAAATAACCTCAAAACCTAACAAAATACAGCGAAAAATAAGTCATCCATTTCACCCCGTTGTTTTGTTTCTACACACAAAAATTGCAATTGAAACCACACAAAAAATAAATTAGCATATCTAATTGTGAATACTAAAGTTATTAAAATTGAATAAACTTGAATATATTCCTTATCACCTAGAGGGGCTCGGACGGGCTTAGTTTTCACTGATTTTACTGTGCAACTATTTGATTTCACATATTTTAGAGATTGAGAAATTTTGCTTTTTTACTATTTAATTATTTTTGGAAAACTTACTTTACACGATTAACCAACAACGCTGGTATAATAGATGTTCATCTGTTCGCCACACGAATGTAAATAAAAATCAGCTGATTTGTAATGCAGTGTTGCCATTATCCTTAAACACAAATGAAAATACTGGTTTGATCGACTTCACCCCTGCTGATCGACTTCACCCCGTTTGACGGTAAGTAACGTATAGGTGGCATTCAAAGTTAATTCCTAAAGAGGTTAGAGAACATTTAGGTTTCCAAATTTTCCCTTTAAGCAAATTGATTTAGTCAGTTGTTTTATAAAAAATTTAGGTGGCGTCCATTATCTTATTTCTCCAACTTTAATAAACCCACTGATCCAATCTCATGCGACCGTGGGTCAAAAACTTAGTTAGCTAAATGTCTTAAGAGTTTTCTTTTCTAAAAGCCGCTTTTCATCCAACCTTACCCTGGGCTTGTTACAATTATGTAAGAATTCTCGATAGGTTTAGTAAAACTCTATTAAAAATCTACCACGATTTTGTTTTACACTTATAGAATCATAAGTCGAAGCGACCACATGTCCGCTGCTCGTGTATATTCTGATTGTTGAATGCTGTTTGTTCCGTTTTTATTGTAAACATTTAAAACTAAAATTTATTATTACATTGAGCTTGTTGGTTATTTGAAATTCGCCTCGGTAGATATAAATTTGTTAGTGTAAAAACCCCATGTGTTTACTTAAGCACGCAGCAGTGTCGGGAGTGATAAACGTTACTCCGCATTTGCGAACAGTATCGATTGGAAAATACACGCCAAGGCAGGCAGAGTTTTGTCTCGTTGTTCGATATCGTCGCATCGCTAGTTTTCCACGTTCTACATGCAGTCTCGCTCTAGTAGTCGACTACACCGCATCGCGTTTACAGGTTCTACGTGGAGTTCATTAGATGAACCGCTTTGTTAAGACAATCGATTTGTTTTTCGACTGTTCGCATCGCTACTGTGCATGAACCGCTTGTTTTGTAGAACGCCGCTATTGTAATAAATGTGTGCTTCGCTTCCCTGCACGAGGCAGATTAGATGCTACATCGTTGTTTATCGACACGGCCGCATCATTAACCAGGTGAGTGCTATAGTAAACGCTTTTTGCTTTGATGTGATTAAGAACATTTAATTATCTGTTGCTTGTTAAAATATCTTTTAAATTTTATACAGTCCACTTTATCTCTCCTAATTAGCTTTTCAAAATTTACACCGCAATTAATTTACACTGTTTTTGCTATGTAAAATAAATGATAATAGAATAATTTTATTCACAGTTCAATTACATTATTGTGAGATTATGGTACAGGCGCTATAATTACAATCAAAACAATTCGCTGACATCAAGATCCAACAGACAAAATGAGAATCGGCGGCATTCAACAAGAGGAGAAATAATCGCCATGAGAGGATTCAAGTGGCTGTATAATCCGACGCTACAAAAGTTCAAAGACGAAACTAACACTTGCTTTCTTATCAAAACACATGCTATACCCAATTCACGATAAATATGAGATGACGTCGTAAACAGTAATAAAGTGCTAGTAATTGTATAATGTGGACGTAACTATAAACGCAGCTTTAATGATATTACGATTTAGCATGTTACAGTTGGCAGTTTTGTGCGGTGTTGTAACATTTCCTGTTTCTGTATCTTTAGACGTAAAATTTGTTTACAGTGAAATTTTAACACACTGCTTTTATTACTTGAAAAATCTTACTTCTGCATCTTGAGTTGAATTGCTACCAAAATTCACTACCATATAGAAAGAAGGTATTTTAAAAATAACCTTACAATTTAAAATATGCAAACTTTTAATAATTATTTAATAATAAACAAAAACTGAACGTCTGGCATAGAATAAATCAACCATGACAACACCGCGTTTATTTGTATTGTGACGTCATCCCATAATTATCGTGAATAGGGTAATCTCGGAAATTTAGGTTGAACAAAATAAACAATCCAATGCATCATCCTTATGTATTTTAATATTTATTCAAATTAAGTGTTCTGTATTAACATGATCTTGTACAACTTGTTCTTTTTGTGAGTTAAAATAGACTGTAGTTTTTACATGCTTACTAATGTGGCATTACTAAACAACTTCTATAACAATGACGACATTATATAGCATATGTAGGTACTACAACTGTAAAACTAAAAATGTAACCTCAGCCCAGACGCAAAGAATGCTTTATCACAAGTCGTAGGTTTCATCGTGTACACTACCTTGAAGCTCCATCCAAACATCCCATGCTGAATTAAATCTCATTTCTTTCTGAAACGTTTTTGGCGTCATGTTGATGGTTAATACAAGCATAAGGCATTGGTTTCAGTGTTTATGAAAAAAATTTTTCATATTGGTGATTCTGTACTGTCGTTACACTTTCAGACAAACAAAGGTATCATTAATTTACCTTTTACAACATCCGCAGCACTTGAAATGCTTTTTAATAAAATTCCAATTTTATATTTCGATGCTGCCCCGTTACTATTCTCCCCTCTAGCTATGAAATATTCATTCAATATTACTAATATCCACTTCAACAATGAGAAATCGAACAGTAACCTTATATAGGATTATTTTTGGAACAACTTTTCAGGTAATAGAAATTTTTCGTGACTTACTTAAGAGCTTTATATAGTTTAGCATTAAAGCAAAGCATGAAAAGTTGGAATGCGTTCCTATATGGTTACGTAAACCACTTTCACGTGATGCCGTATAATAACATAAATCGCAAAAAAACAGCAATTATGACTTATAAACGATTTTTCCATGAAATGGAATCATAACATAATCAGAAGAGGGTCGTTTATTAGTGTGTGTTTCCATATATTAGCGTAACCTTCTTTTGAACGATGCAGAAGAATTACATAAGTTACATGCAAATAGTCGTTCAATAGTATCTATTCTTATGCAGAATAAATACATAAGTGAGATGCAAATAGTCAATCGCTAGTGTGTGTTCTTAAGTGTTTGCGTAAATTACTCTTGCGTGTTGCAGCATAATTACATAGGTTACACGGAAATGGTCGTTCATTTGTATGTACTCTACTATGCTCACGTAAATGACTTCTGAGTGATGCAGAATAATTACACAAATTACATGCAAATGGACGTTCTTTAGTATGTGTTATCATATGGTTATGTAAAGTACTTTTGCGTGATGCAGAATAATTACATAAATTACATGCGAATGGTCGTTCATTAGTGTGTGTTCTTATGTGCTTGAGTAAACTATTTTTCTGTGATGCAGAATAATTACAGAAATTGCATGCAAATGGTCGTTCGTTAGTATGTATCCGCATATGGTCACGTAAATGACTTTTGTGTGATGCAGAATAATTACATAATTTACATGCAAATGGTCGTTCGTTAATGTGATTCCACATATGGTCTTGTAAATAATATTTGTCAGAGGTAGCATAATTACACAAATTGCACAAAAAGGGTTGTTTGTTAGTATGGGAATGAAGATGACGTATCAAAGCATACTTCGTAGTTGCATAATAACAACATACATTACATACAAATGGTCTTTCGTTAGTATGTGTTCGTATATGCCTGCGTAAATTGCTTGTTTGTGATGCAGAATAACTACATAAACTGCATGGGAATGGTCTTTCGTTGGTATGTGTTCTTACATGCTTATGGAAGCTACTTCTGTATGCCGCAGTATAATTACATACGTTACAAGTAAATGGTCGCTCTTTAGTATGAATAGATATATGACTTTGCAGACGACTTTTACGTGTTGTAGAATAATTACATAAACCACACTCAAACTGTCTTTCATTGGTATATGACTGCATAACAAAAGTTTAATTATTTTCGCACTTCACTGCTGTTGTAGAGAAGTGTGTCTTTTCAAAATTTATTAGAGGAAAAGTCTCAGGAATATCATTTAATTTTAATTCAATATGCGAACTCGTGCATAATGATCAAGAATAACTTTCTTTGGTGCTGGTGAATAACCATAAACTGTATTTTACTGCTTAAACAGTAGAATAACTCCATAAATTGCACTTATATGATCCTTCTTTCTGCTGTAATAGCATATATGATTGTGACATTCCAATAACGTTATGCAAATTCATAAAGCACGGAATTAAAAAATAAATATTCATAAATTATTTCATGGGATGTTGCGAATAAAACACTATACTTACTAAATAATATATTTGGTGATAACAAATGTTTACTTTCCACACCGGCGTGAACTTAGCAGCTAATTTGCAGCAGCGAATTTACGAGTTTTGCCGAACGACCAGTGGTGTCGGTAAAGAAGGGTACACACAAACACGCAGCTCAGTAGCGAACTTCAAAACACATTAAACCATATAAATCGCATAAAATGCACAGCTACTCAATTTTAATTAATCTTATTAGAATGCCACAAATTCAAATTATGAACAACTTTATTAACTATTCTTGAGCGAATTTATAATTTCATACACCTTCAGTACTAGTAAATAAAAAAGTTTGTATCACTGATTTATATTTATAAAACACGTTTATTAATAATAACATACAACGGAACAAGTAATTAACATAAAACATTTTAAATAGCAATTCGCCTTTAAACCCGGAGATACACGATTATTTTAATGTACTAGATATTTACAAAGGTATATATAGAATGAAACAGATGAAAAAAATCACACACACAATATGCACAACAAACCCCGAATAAAAAACTCGCATTTAAGGCAAAAGCAGAACAGCATGGGAAAACTTCGAGTTTAAAGATATCGATTCTGGTCTAACTATAAAACATCATAACCCGATCCAAACTCTTTAGGACGATACGTAGCAAGTCCGAATAAAAGAAACATACCCGCAATTCAATCAAAAACAGAAAACCATGGACAAATCTTCGAGTTTAATGTTGTCGATTTTGACCTAACTATAAAAATTCAGAACCGTTTCTTTTTTTAAAACTGCGTAGGTCGAGCTCGATTCAAACTCTTTATGACAATCCGCAGCAAGCCCCGAATAAAAGAAAGATACCTGCAATTCAGACAAAAGCAGAATACCTCGAGAATATCGTCGAGTTTAGAGTTGTCGATTCAGTTCTAACTATAAAAATTCATAACCGTTTTAATTTCAAAACTGCGTAGATCCAATCCGATCCAAATTCTTTAGGACGATCTGTAGCAATCCCCGAATAAAAGAAACATACCCGCAACCCAGGCAAAAACTGTTAAAAATGCAAGTATGATACTGGTAGATGGCCGAGGTAGAAATTTGTTGGATCGGCATTGGTTTTCTGTACTGGGATTGAATATATAAAGGTTACACAATATTAATGCGAAAATGAGATAGGAAAACTTGTAGGTGTTTTTGAACATTCATCAAAAGCAATATATGGCCCACCAGTAAAAGTTAAACTTACAGATGGGATCTAACCAAAACTTAAGCATTGTGCTGTACCATTTACACTTTGAAATAAAGCACAAGTCGAGTTAGAGTCTATGGTCGGAGAAGGCATATTAACGCCAGTATGCAATATTCTGATTGGGCAAGTACAGTAAATACCATGTTAAAACGGCATGGACAAATATGTAGCCTATTGGTTTTTTCATCAATACTTACATTTAAGGTAAAGATTTTTAACGTGCGTGACAACACTCACACACAGGACCTGCATTTTACCTCTCATCCGACGAGAACGAATTTTTGTGAAAAATGCTTGTCTAACATTTTTTCAAGCAGACCGTGTCGGTAGTAGCCACACGCAAAGCAACTAAGCCACTCAGCCGCCATTTTTTCATCAACTCCAGGATTGATTTATAAATTTATGGAACACGCACTAGGTGATTTGCCGAAGTTCTAATATTCCTAGATGACATTTTAGTCTTTGGGCAATCACTGGAAGAGCATAATATAAGATTGTTCAACGTGTGTAGGCGATTATGTGAAATAGGTCTTAAACTGAAGAAAGAAAATTTTCTTTCCAGTGTAACAAAATTACAGTTTTGGGTTTCGTTATTTCCGATAAGGGTTATAGATCCATCAAAAGACACAGTTGTAGCAATTCATGCCGTTCCAGAACCCAAAAATGAAAAACAATTACAGGTTCTTTGAAAAATCGAACTGAAGTTGCTAGACCTCTTCACGGGTTATTAAAAAACCAAATACGGAAATTTGGGTTATAAGGAAAACAAGTATTTAAAAATTGTGAAAGGCTTTTGAAATCTAATCAGGTGTTGTAATGCTATGATCCGGAAGAAACACTAACACTAACTTCTGATACCTCACTTAATGGGGTAGGTTGTATGTTGTCTGTGTTGGATAAGCATGGTTATGAAAAACCAGTAGCATTTGGTTCAAGAACATTGAATAAGACAGAAAGAAATTATTTACAGTTAGATCAAGAAGCCTTGTGAATAATAATATTTAGTTTCCGAATTTTTATAAATTTGTTTAAAGTTGCTATTTAACTATTAATTAAACGGACTATCGTCCATTGTTAAGAATCTTAGGTGCTGATGAAAGGGTACCAAAAACAAATTCATCTAGCCCGTTAGAATGGTATTTAATTCTTACCAATTATTCATTGGATTTAATTTACGATCAGGGATCGAAAATTAAAATGCTGATTGTATTAGTTGACTCCCATCAGCAGAAGAATTACCTGATTCGTGGTAAGTATTTTTTTAAAGAATGCCTATGTCAAAACACCTGTTCCGACTACTGAAGTAGCAACAATGACTGATAAAGAGGCAGTCCTGACAAAAATATCTATTGGTAGGATTACCAAATCCTATACCACCAGAAATCCTTAGAAGAGATTCTAGCCTGAATTATCATTAGAGGGAGATTGTTTTCTTTAGAGACACAGTAATCTTTCCAAGAACATTACAAGTAGTTATGTAATGGATGTTCCAAGATTGCCTTCCTATATATATATATATATATATATATATATATATATATATATATTGTAGCCAAGCGGAGTTTATTTCCGCTTTTTTAGTTCACGCATTAGCTCCTACTAACATTCGCAAATCATGAATCGAAGAGGCCACATGTCCGCTGCTCATGTACATTTTAATTGTTGAATACTGTGTTTTTGCTATGTAAAATAAATGATAATATATAAGTTTTTATTCACAGTTCAATTTCATTATTGTGAAATTATGATACAGTCCCATAATGACAATTACAACAATTCGTTAACATCAAGATCCAGCAGACAAAATGAGAATCGGTGGCATTCGAAAAGAGGAGAAATAATCGCCATAAGAGGATTCAAGTGGTTTTATAATCCGACACTATAAAAATTCAAAGACGAAACTAGCACTTACTTTTTTATCAAAACATATGCTATCTCGAAAATTTAGATTGAACAAAATAAACAATCGATGGCATCTATTTTTATGTATTTTAATATTTATTTAAAAAAAAAAGTGTTGTATTAACATGAATCTTGTACAACTTGTTGTTTTTGTGAGCTAAAATACACTGTAATTTTTACATACTGTTACGAACTACTATTAGGCAACCCGTTAAACACACAAGCTACATAAACCGAGTGCATTCTTCAGGAATCGAGAATGTTCGAGCACATACCAGAGTATGAATCATCTATTTAATTCAGGGTATAAAATAAAACCGCTGATGAAGTACAGAGTTAGTCTATACCTAAATGTCGAATATAAATTATATCGCGTAAAGTTAATTAGTTACGCCTTTGAAAGTCCAAAAGTAAATATAAATTTTGTTACGTGAACGTGTGTATTGTACCGCCAGCTTGTAGAATACATAAATAGACAAAAGTGTAATAAATTAATTATAGCAGTGTTTTGTGTGGTTTAGAAGCCTTATGGTTAAGGAACTAGTTTAAAAAGATATTAGGGCTTGTAAAAGCATTAGTGTGATAGTGCTTTATTGTTAATTGGACTAAAAACATCTATAAATAAGGCATATACTGTTAATTAAACTTGTGAACAGTGAGTAATATAGACTTGTTATTACTTTTTTTAAATTGGTGAAACGCGTTAATAGTAGCCAGCTACAATGCTTATTAATGTGGCATTACTAAACAACTTTTACAACAATAACGACATTTATAACACAGGTACTACAATTGTAAAACTAAAATGGAACCAAAACCCAGACATAAAGAAGTCGTAGATTTTAGCGTCTACATTAGCGTTTCTCAACCTTTTTTGACCCGCGGACCAGTAAAATTTGTAAAAAAAATTCGCGGACCAATGATATTTTTTTAACAACAAAATTTTACTAGGTATTAAAGAACTACTACGTAAATTAATTGTAACATTTTTATTATCATTTACTTACAATAATATTTAAATGTAAAGATAATTATTAAAAAATCACAAACTCGTGGACCTAGGAACACAACAAAAAATATCACTCTTACGATTACTAAAAAATTTAATCAAAAGTATTTTAAAAAAATATAATTTGTTGTTTGTTTGTAATAATAATTATTAATAAATAACAAACCCTAGACAAAAATTACAACATAAAATGTCAGAAATTATAGAAATAATCACAAAATCACTGCATATGAACACAACAAAATAATCCAACGTGTGATACTACACTAATAATTAAACATCTATAATTTTTATATTGTCATGTATTGTTAATAAGAAGATTGCGGCTGCTCTTCTTCAAACAACTTTTCAATCGTAGGTTCTAAATTAGTTAAGCTAAGTCGGAGCGGTGAAATAACTGAAAGATGATTTCTAAATTTATTTTTTATTACCGTCACAGATGAAAATCCCGCTTCACTTAAATATGTAGTTACGAACGGGACTAACATTTTCATTGCTTTCTCGTATAGAGATGATTATTCATTTTTTAATTTGATCCAAAATTTATCTATAGACATTGTTGAAAAACTAGCTTTTAACATAATACCTGTACTAATCTCAAGGAGGGACTTATATTCTCTGTCACTTAGTTTAACTTACTACTGTCATATGGCATGAAGGGGTTTGTTATCCACACATTTCTTTCACACGTGGTTTCTTCAGATGGGAAATACTTTTCGAAACTATTTTTTAAAGATTGTAGGTGATGCCCAATGATTATATTTAATTTTGATAAGTTTAAATCTTGTTGCAAATTAACAAAATCAAAATAATTATTAAATACATCAATATTATTGTTATTTACTTTATCCGCCCAAAAATTAGTTTTTTCTTAAATCCATCTATTTTATTAAATAAATGAGATGCATTTATAGAAGTTCCTTGTAAACTCAAATTTAAATCGTTGATTTATGAAAATATATCACTTAAATATGCTAGTTTTACAACCCATTTTACATCAGACAAATGCATACTTAAAGGATTATTT
Source organism: Platerodrilus igneus (assembly GCA_036346225.1). Classification (NCBI taxonomy): domain Eukaryota; kingdom Metazoa; phylum Arthropoda; class Insecta; order Coleoptera; family Lycidae; genus Platerodrilus; species Platerodrilus igneus. Next base: position 2,198,895 of record JARFIW010000472.1, on the reverse strand, counting down.
TTTTCTCTTAAAAATATTTCTACTTCCGTCCTTAATTCAAAAAGCCTGGTTAAAATCTTACCCCGCGAGAGCCATCGAACTTCTGTATACAGTAATAACTGCTCATGTTCGACACCAACCTCCTGACAAAATATTGCGAATAACCCACTGTTTAAATCGCTTTTTTTTTGCTAAAATTAATAATTTTTATAGATTCCGCTAAAACCTCATATAATTCTATGGATAAACTTTTTGCTGTTAAATGTTGTCTGTGGACTATACAGTAGGTAAATAATAAATCAGAATTAACTGTTTACTGAATTCTTTTAGTAACACCACAATGTCTGTCAACCATACTAGCCGCCCCATCGGCACACACCTACGTAATTTTTCCATTCTAAAGAATGTTTAATAACATAAGCATTAAGTGTTTTAAAAATCTCATCACTTGTTGTATATGAAACCAATTCTATACAACACAAGAATTCTTCTTTTATTTCTTCCAAAATAAAATCAATACATCTTAACATAGCAAATTAATATGGCCTTTTTAGAAATATCTCATGCTTCGTCGATTTGTATTGCAAAAAGTGTTGATTCCTTTATCTTTTGTATTAATTGGTATTCCACATTCTCTGATAATTTTTAAATTCTTCTTCTTATAGTATCAATAGATAAGGAAATCGATTTGATTTTATCAACAACAGAGTCCAAATATCTCTAAACAAACGTCTATTAAAACTGGTTTTATTAAATTTTTCCCAGTAGTAAATGATTTTTTGGTTTTAACAGTCCGAAGGACAACTAGGTACGAACGTCTTAATAGTGACTTGTTCTGAATAAAATTTTGTTTAAATGTTTTTGTTTGTAATCCTAATTCTTGTTCTTTACGCTCAGAATATTCACGCGGTTTATTTTCGATAGTTTCATAGCATCATTTACTAAAACTTCATAGCAAATGATACACATCGGACGTAGATTTGGGCCAAAGAATAAAACCATATTTTAAATATTCATGATTGTAGTGTCTGATAACTAATTTTCTTTTTGCTGGTGGAATTCTTGTTTCGTCGTAATTTTTTTGAGACGCTGAACTGGTATTCAAAAAATTAAAAAGCGTGCCTTGTTTACGGTTCATATCACTAAGAGTTAAAAAATATTTTTTTATTAGCTCCTACATAACTATATAAATAATCAATAAACTTACTTTTATATTGGTCCTATCCAGTTAAACATATGTATAATTATTATAATAATGTTTCGTTTAACAATAACTTAAAAACACCCAGACTATACAATGATAAAGCCGTACCAGATCACACTTCAAATCTATATATTATAAGCGGCTTAAGTGTCTGTCCCCGATAGTCAGCCGGCCGGTGTCTGCGCGCCGCGCTCGCGGGCATTTGTAAGCACTTAGGGAATTTTTCTTCGGTGCCGTACTAATCATACATTACATAGAATTAAAATTAGTTTAAGATAATTGTATTTCGTAATTTTATAAATTAAATTTTAGTTATTTTTTTTTTGATAAGTAAATTTTTTCGCGTATAGAAAAAAATTGTCCGCGGACTAGTAAACTTTCTCCGCGGACCACTGGTGGTCCGCCGGACCAGCGGTTGAGAATAGCAGGTCTGCACTACCGTCATACAGACCCTGAAGTTCCAACTAAACATCTCGTACTGAATTAAATCTCATTACTTTCTGAAACATTTTTTGGCGTCATGTTGATGGTTTATACAAGCATAAGGCATTGGTGTCAGTCTTTATGAAAATTTTTTCATATTAGTGATTCTGTACTGCAGTTGCATTTTCAGACAAATAAAGGTATCATTAATTTACCTTTTATAACATCCACAGCACTTGAAATGCTTTTTAATAAAATACCAATCTTATAATTTCGATGCTGCCCCATTACTATTCCCCTTTAGCAATGCAATATCCATTCACATTAGCACTATCCTCTTCAACAATGTGAAATCGAAAAGTAACCTTATATAGGACTATTTTTGGAACAACTTTTCAGGTAATAGAAATTTTTCGTGACTTAAGAGCTTTATAGTCTTTATACCCGTACAGCAAACCATGAAAAGTTGGAATGTTCCTTTATGCTTACGTAAACCACTTTTATGTGATGCCGTATAATAACATAAATCACAAAAAACAGCTATTATGACTTATAAACGATTATTCTATAAAATGGAATCATAACATAAATCAGAAGAAGAGGGTGTTATATTATTCTTATAAGATCATATAAACTACTTTAGTTTGATGTAGAATAAATACATAAGTGAGATGCAAATAGTCAAAGGCTAGTGTGTGTGCTTATGTGCTTGCGTAAATTTCTTTTGCGTGCCGCAGCATAATTACATAGGTTACATGCAAATGGTCGTTCATTAGTATGTATTCTTATATGCTCACGTAAATGACTCTTGAGTGATGCAGAATAATTACACAAATTACATGCAAATGGACGTTCTTTAGTATGTGTTATCATATGGTTATGTAAAGTATTTTTGCGCGATGCAGAATAATTACATATGTTACATGCAAATGGTCGTTCGTAAGTGTGTGTTATTATATGGTTATGTAAACCACTTCTGTTTGATGCAGAATAAACACATAAATTACATAGGAATGGTCGTTCATTAGTATGTGTTCTTATGTGCTGGTAAACTACTTTTCTGTGATGCAGCATAACTACATACGTTACATGCAAATGGTCGTTCGTTGGTGTGTATCCTTATATGCTCACGTAAATGACTTTTGTGTGATGCAGAATAATTACAGAAGTAACATGCAAATGGACGTTCGTAAGTATGTATTCTGATATGATTTTCTAAACTACTTTTGTTCGATGCCGAATAACTACATAAGTTACACGGATATGGTCGTTTGTTACTATGTGTTCTGTTATGGTTATTTAGACTGCTTTTATTTGATGCAGAATAATTACATAAACTACATGAGAAAGGTCGTTCGTTAGTATGTGTTCTCATATGCTTGTGCAAACTACCTTTCAGCAATGCAGCATAATTACATAAGTAACAAGCAAATGGTCGTTCGTTCGTATGTACTCTTACATGCTCACGTAAATGACTTTTCTGTATTGCGGAATAATTACACAAGTTACATGTAAATGAGCGTTCATTAGTATGTGTTCTTAGATGTCTACGTAAACTACTTTTCTGCAATGTTGTATAATTACATAACGTACATGTAAAGCGTCGTTCGTTGGTATGTGTTCTTATGTGTTTGCGTAGAATACTTTTGTATGATACAAAATAATTACACAAATTACATGCAAATGTCCGTTCGTTAGTATGGATACGAATATGAGCCTGTAAATGACTCTTATATAATGTGGAATAATTACATAAATCGCACTCAAATGGTAGTGGTCTGTTAGTATATGACTGCATAACGGTGTGTTAATTACTTCGTTCTGAAGCTAAATAAACACATAAATTAGTTTCAATGTTTACATATTGTTTTGCATATTCATTTGTTTTTTAAAATGTCCTTATATTTCTACATAAATCGCAAACATTGCATTTAATGTTCTTTCAGTATGTGATGTTAGCATAGTTATGAACAATTATAGTGATCATTGGTGGTGCTAAACTGCCAAAAGGAACACAAATTGTATTTCACTAAGTAGAGGCAAATCACTTTAAGAAGAACCTAACGTCATCATGCGCACAAAGCAAAAATTAATTTAGAACAGTTCATTATATGTAATTAGGGATGGCAGTATTCAGGTTTCAGTGGCGTTGAGTTTTATGATCAACCAATCGGAAATTACCTTGTAAAAGTTTTAGATTTCATTACTATTTATTTTTACTTGATACACAGACGGACAGTTTTAAACCGCCATCTAACTAATATAAAATATCTTTTATATAACAATTAACATTAATAAAACAATAAGTTACTCAACAGATGTGTTTGCAGAACACTAGAATGAGATAGAAACCACTTAAGTAGGCCATGGTATTCAATCATTTGCTTTATCGGATTTTACGAAATAACCTTGCTATAGCAGTATTTTTTTGGGATATTGATGCACACAACTCATATGGCGATATTATATTAAAAATTATAATTTAATTGGTTATGTTTATTTTTTACTATTTAACGCCATATCTTCCGTTTATACTGTAATAACTCAACTACGCCACTGTTATTACATTTCTGCGCAATCTGGCATATGACGTTGGGTTCTTCTTAAAGTGATTTGCCTCTACCTAGGCAGTAAAATATCTCCATAAATTACTTTTATGCGATTCTTCTTGTACTGTATAGCGCATGTGATGGTTAAAACAACTTTTGTGAACTTTTTTTTTGTTGATACTGGAATGTCTAGAAAGTCCTATATACACTACCGTATTGTGATGTAGACAACTACATATATTGCGTTGAAATGGTCTTACATAAAATTATTTTCTAAAATGCAGTTTAGCAAATTCAAAGGTGTCGTTCCAATAGCGATTTGTTTTATGCGAATTCTGTAACTTGGTCGTTGGTCGGTAAGTGCAACCTTAACCAACAATCAACTATAAGACTTATTCCCAGGGTCTGAAATTTACGGGTTGGTTCTTTGATTCTAGAACCAGTATGAACAATGTGATTGTACCTTCAGCATGAATAGTGTTTTCAAATAATAAGACTTCAATATAAACAGTCCTTCTATTTCAATATTTGAACTATGAGTCAACAGAATTTTGCATATATAATACTCATATTTAGACCAGGGTAGAAAATTAATGAATTACATAAAATAATTTTAATCACCGTGTATAAGGAATTTTATTAGATAGTACGCTTTATTAAAACCAAGAAGCATAAATAAATTCGGTCGTTTCAGAAAAAATAAGAGATTTAAATCATGTACAAGACGCTTTATATCAAAAGAAACAGTATTAACAAGCTCTACGTGTAATGTATTTATTCCGAGGAAAGAAACAAATGGAAATTACGTGCAAAATTTATATTAATTAACCTTATTTTAAGTAACCGGTATTAAACAAAGTGTACACATAATAATTAATATTTAATTTGTATTCGCTAAAAATAAAAGGATAGAAGTCAATTTTAATTGGAGTTAATTAAACCATTATTAATAATAAGCATAAAAGTCTGTGAAAATCCAGGATTATAATACTAGAAAATAAAGCTCTGAGAATTAATATTATGTTTGAACACCTGCGTAGTTTAAAAAGCTCATTCTGCGTAAATTTTGCAGATAATTAATGGTTACAAAGAATCTTGGAGAAACCGTGGCTTAATATTCACGAGAAGGTGCGATACGGGGTTATTTAACCCAGATAGTCCACATGGACTGAAATAATCGATAATAAGGAATATCAATTTGCACTAATAAGAACAGGGTAGATAGAGACAGATAATATGCGCAAGACCGAGACACATATAGTAAAAAGGCGTGAGTAGAGCAACGTCATAGGGTTGCGATTGGTTGAAAGTAAAAGGCAAAATTTGAGAGGTAAAAATAACATTTCGGTATAAAATTTAATTAGTTATTCTCGGACATGTTTGCGTGCCGTGTGAGAATTTCTGAGATTTAACTGGGGTGAGTACAAAATTCGTAAAAACCGACGCGCGGGCTACGGAATGGGAACCGAGAATGCGAAATTCTTTAGAATTGCCCGTTTTGAGGACTCGACCGACAGACAGGCTAACTTCTATATATACCCAGGTGAATATAAACAAGCTCTCTTACATCCGCGACTTGATTCAAGATGTTAAACAGTGCATTTTAGTTTGATAAAATAATTTAAAGTTTGCTCGTATATTTTGGTGATTCAAAATAGTTTGTTCTTTACGTGCTAACATGAATATACTTTAGTGCACTTAGATACAAGGTAATAAAATTTAGTATCACTGTACCAATTAGTAAAATTTACAACGACAAATGTATACACCAAAAGTAGGCAGTTTTGGCGTATATTGGTGAAAGAAGTATGAATTTCTTTACTATTTTGCGGGGGTGAATAATTAAATGGTTCATAAATGTGTCTGGATCCACAAAACAAGGGTCAGATATACACAGATGAGTTCTGGAAAAGCCCAGAAACAACTTTAAATAAATGGTGATGGAGAAAATTTGAAAAGCGTTGAGAATCAGAAGCTGTAAATATAACCCAGTTGGAATGGTGTGATTAACAAAAGGGACGATGTACATTGAAGCTACGAGTGCAGTAACCTTCAGGTAATTTATACTATTTTGTTTGAACTTTGATATTTTTGTGTGTGTTGAATTACTTTATAATTGATTTACTTTAAATGGACATTAGTGAAATTGTACTAACCATAAAATTTTAATGTTAAGGTGAAATTTGCTAGTTTAAGTAGAAAGGGGTATTTAGTATTGATGTTCTGGATTATGATGAAAATTTGGGTATGTCTTTGAGCTCAATTAGACGAACCTGGTTAATTAACGTAAAGGGGTGGTAGATGCTCCCTTTGTACTCAGACTCCGGTCTGCATATATTGTTATATTAATTAGTAGGCATCCAACAAGGACTTTAATTCAGGATGCACATTTAAATGATAATAAATGTAATCTTGAAAATTTCTGATACTGAAATTTATGCCAAAATTTAATTTTGAAATTTTAATGTATTGTGAATATTGATGTAAATAGAGTTAACGTTCGTGTTTGTGGTAGGAATGTGTTTGTTTTTTATGAATGAGGATGAAAGTTATCTAGGGAGCAGCCGAGGCGATTAACAGAAGAAAGTCAATGGACCAACACAGTTAAAGTAATGAATAGCTTTTCGTAGGATTCACAGCATTCTGGACATCCAATTCGTAGGGGCTCGATTCGAAAAGCGGAGTACCCGGAGCAAGAGGGTATCACAGCAATATATATATATATATATATATATATATATATATATATATATATATTATTGGCGACCAACAAACGTGGGGCAAGTTAAAGGGTAATAGGTTGCAGTAGGATAAAAAGTTGGTGGGGCTCGATAAGCAGTGTCGTAAGCGTGGTGTTTTTGAGAGAGAGAACTAGCGTATTTGCAGGTTTGGAGCATTTGTATTTTGGTGGGGCAAGTAAAAGGTCATATTAAAAAAAAAGGCAATATTATTTAGAACATGTCAGACGAGGAAAGGATCACCAGGTCAGGGAAGGTTTATGGTGTCGAGACTGTTATGAGAGGGCAACGAGTGATGGAGACTGTAGCGGCAGGAGATGCAGGAGACGAAGGTAGAGTATATGTGGAACCGGAGGTGGTTGTAACTCAGCCGGACGTAGAAAACCTGGTTGGAGGTGTAAGAGAGACAGCGAACGATGGGGATATGCTGGGCATTATGCAGTTTTTAAAAGAAATTCGGAACGAGGCTAGAAATTCACAAGCGGAGGGTAGGAAAAATTTTGAAAAAATGGAGACAAAATTTGAAATTTCACAAGCGGAAGGTAGGAAAATTTTTGAGGAAGTGAGGGAAAGATTTGAGAAATTAGAAGAAAAAATGAGAATTCACAAGCGGAAGGCAGGAAAAATTTTGAGGAAGTGAGGGAAAGATTTGAGAAATTAGAAGAAAAAAATGAGAATTCACGAGTGGAAGTGAGGGAAAGATTTGAAATGATTGAGATGAAATTCGGAGGAATAAATGCGTTGATACAGAGCAGTTTGGGTTTACTTAGAGATGAAGTAAGGATGGACGTAGAAGACAGGGTAAAAGTCGTCGAGGAAAATTTTGTAACAGGTTTGTCGGAGCTAAGGGGAGAATTGGTAGGAGTCGATCTGAAACAAACGGAGAATCTTCAAAATTCAAAAAGGGAAGAGTAGGGTAAAATCAAGGATCCCACAACCTCATTTCCACCAGAATCCCTCATTTCCACACACATCTGGACCAAAAAGTTTTCTTCGACTAACCATTTCTCATCTTTCGAGATAAATATATCTTAAATTTTTCATCTTTCGAGATAAATGAGCATCCTCATTTCCACACACGAGATAAACCAAAAAGTTTTCTTCGACTAACCATTTTTTTATCTTTCATCTCAACCAAATACTTTTCTTTGTCTAGCCAATGCATCTTTCGAGATAAACCTATCTTGTTTGGTATCAATCAATATTAGATTTTTCTCAGCTACCCGAATCTTTAGGAATTTTTCAGATATCATCACCCCCAAGGGAGCTACCCCCATTTTAAGATTTCTTACCTGTAGTGACTTTTGAGCATTTTTATAATTTTTTTTAGTCATGCGATACATTAAATTAGCTTAGAATTTTACGTGCAACCCGAATCTGCAAACAGATTTGAAATCGGACCACGCCCTGCAAAGTTACCCATTTAAAGCTCTCAAATCTTATTAAATTGTTTTGCTCGTCTATGACATATGCTTTAACCAACTATTTCCCTAGAAATCTAAAACCGCAAGGATTTTAGAAACGAGTCCTTTATAAGCCATAAGTGCTTAGTATTTAAAATCATTTTTTCAAACAGTAATGTGCTTCTCTCAGAATGCTGCAAAAACCCATGACTTAAAATTTTTTCTGGTTTTAACATAATTACATGTACAATGCTAAATTGTTGGAAAATACATAGACAAGAACAAACTAATCGCTTTACAATTATGTGACGTATAGTGAAAGTAGTATAGAGGACAAACTAATTGCTTTACAATTATGTTACGTAAAGTGAAAGTAGCCTTTCTTTTATTAATTAGCAGCTATGTGATTTGAAAAATACAATAGATATGCTCAATGCCACCCATTAGAAAATTCCCGGTTTATTAATCATACAATGAGCGCTCTATTTTGGCCTCGATTGGGGAAAATACAAACGTCATTTAGTAGTATAATTAACGGTTTCAAAACGTATATAACGCGGTGTAATTAGAAAAAATTCTATTAGTTTCACACGCTTTGTGTAAAACCCGTCGAAATTTTAAACAATCGTTTCGTGTAGTTCTTTTGTGGAAAGTTTTGAAGGTTTAAGGGTAAGTATTATTAAAATATTATTAAAGTAGAACTGAATTTATTTGCAAACACCAATTATTATGTATTCTGTTATTGGTTCTTATTTGTATTTTAAAACATTAATTTTTCCAAAGTAATGCGCTGTTTTACAGATATACTTTTCCAAATTTTAAAGGTATGCTTTTGCTAGAATAAAAAACAATTCTGACAAAATATTTTATTAAAAATTTAATACATTAACAAAAAGACCTCAATAACAATACGTTTTCTTTAGAACAGCTTAAATTATTCAAACAATGGTTTAAACAGTGATTGTACCTATTACCGAATCTTCTTAATTCTTTGAGCTTTGGAAGTGAGAAAACACTTTCCATGTTTAAAATGTTGTTTGATAAATATTTTGAGAGTAACTGTCTTTTCTGTTCGCCTTTAACATAGATTGTAGCATTGGGTGGTATGACTTCTTTCAGCAAATCGCCTACATTTGTATATCCACTTGTGGACTGTCCATCCCAGCTAAGCCCATGGATTCTTTGCTTTAACCACTGAACTTGCTTTTGAAATCATCACTTAGGGTGTTATACTCCACAGCCATGTCCAGTATCTCATGCCATATTACATTATTCGCTACATCCAAAATGGCAATCTCCTTGCAATAGAAATCACTAGTTTTGTATTGATATCCTTGTAAATCGATTATGAAACACATGCTTCCTGCTTCAAATCACAGATGGGAATGGGGTTCTAAGCAAATCTCTCCGTATATCCAGTTAAGGGACTTTACTCCCTCCTTTTATGATTTTTTCATCCAGGTAATTATCTGGATGATACTAAAGCAAGTCTGTTTTCTTAATCCAACTTTTACCATCCCCAACCACGACACTAATAATTCGCGCCCGTGCTTCCGTTTCCGTAAAACTTTTCCACTAAGTACGTGTCGGGTGCTGCTGTGAGCTGAATTTCATCGCCGTAAAAGCACCTAGAATTGGCCGACCTTCCAAATCTTGTAGCAGATAGGTTGTCGGTCTCGTTTTTTGTACTTTAACAATTTTGAATAGTTCTGTACTCCAGTTTGGGTGAAATCCTCGATCGAATACTGCTTTATGTTTTGATATACGCACAATGTCTCCAACCTTATACAACTTCTTGTAACTTTTAGAAACGCTGTTAGCGGTGTAAAGTTTTATTCTTTCCGGATGTTCTTCTGCTTCCATAGGTGTCATGTTAATAGCCCGATGTGGTGTATTATTGTATTCTTCCATAACCTTGGGCAAAATATTCACCCATTTATGACTGCCTTGCAAGTAAAATCTTCTGTACAATTTGTTTTTGATTGTTCTAATCAACCGCTCGACCATACCAGCTTTGATTGCGGAATACGTAGAGTAATGGTTTATCTTATATTTTTGCATAAGATTTTTAAAACAGCGGTTGTAGTACTCTTTCCCAAAATCCGTTTGTAGATTGATTTTACGTTATTTTCTCCTTGCAGCATTTTGTCCAATATTTTTTCATAGCATTTGTGACTTCTGATCCAGTTTTATTTTTAAAGGTTCAGCTAAAGCATATTTTGTGAAACAGTCCACTGCTATTATAATATATCTGTACCCATTGTTCACACGCGAGTAAGGCTGCATTTCGCACAAGTCCGATTGGATAAGATCACGTTTCACATGTTTCAGATTTGTATGACGACGCTGAAAATTTTTCTTGCAGGTTTAAATAATTCCTTAACGATGATTTCTTTACTCATTTTGCTTAACACTGTTGCTAAACTAATAGGGTTATCTTTATCCAATTGCACCTTTGACATAAACTGAAGCTTTGGTTTGTAGTATTTGTTTTTATAGCTGCTGGTGACGCTTCGTAAATTGATGCTATTGCAAGACCGAGCTCCTTCTCATTTGTCTCGGAAGTTGCAGTCAAATTAATAAAAACTGTATAAACGTTTTAAAGTCAGATACAAGCTTATCCAATTTTTCATTTACATACTGTTTATTAACTGCATCAGATGGCTCAACTGGTTGAGCAAGCATTGCGATACGCTGGTTTCTTGCATTGAAGGCTTTATCTTTACGCTGTATATCATCAGAACTTTTAGACAGTATGAAAAGGCTTGATTCACGAGCTTGATTACAGATTTCTTATTAACACAATCACTATCTTCTTTAGGATCCATTACATCCACTAGCCTTCTTTACGAAAACTAATTGTTTCTTCTCCAGACTTGAATACTATAGTGCTTCTCTGATTAACACAATCACTATCTTCTTTCGGGTCTGATGAATTCGCTAACCTTCTTTGCTGCATATCGTACCCATCACCATCCAACGTTAGCACAAATCCTCGACCTGGAGGACCGCGCCGAATATCAGCATCTTTACGCTCTGAACGTCCGAAGCGGTCGATAGGCATTTTAAAACTGTGTAATTATTTACTGAGCTCACTGTATTATACCTTCTTCTCTCAACTCTTCCATTATGGACACCATCTCGTTAATGTTTTCCTCGCTTGTATTTCCAGCTCGGTTGGATGCGTTCAACAATCTCAGCCGATCTACAAGTTCATGTACATTATTCCAGTAGACATATTGCACCGGCTTTGAATTTAAACTTTTGTAAAACCGATTAGAAAAGCCTAAACCCGCTCCCTTGGACTGTTTTCTTCTCTTTGGCTGTTTTCTTTCGGGATTCCTCCGAAATTCGGTGAGATATTTTTGCACATATTTGTTAAACTTTTTGTTATTTGTTGGGAATCCGCTTAAATCGTGCACCGCAAATGGGTTAAACTTTCTTCTCAAAATCGACGCAGATTTGATCATTTCCAAGTAATTCGGCAAATCTTCATGCAAATTGAAATCGCCATCTTCGGGCTGATGTCTTTGTAAACCAGCAGGTTGTATAAACCCTTCGTACCTGGATATATCACATTATTTAATGTTATATCGCTAGTTTCCGGGTTAATTACCAATACACTTTTCCACAAACTCCATGTATCGGTTTCCGCATTATACTTTACTCCATAAATTGATTTGTCAATATTTTCGTCCTCGTCTCTAGCTAACACATCCGCATAGTAAAGATGGAACGGTTCTTCTGGAACGAGTTGTTTAATTTTCTTTATAGGTACGTCCATGTTTTCAACTTTAACCTTTGTTGTAGGTGTGGAATTTTTCGGTGATCGATTGCAACTTGGAAGCGGTTATTTCAAGGGATCAATCAATTGTTTGTGCATCTCTTTGAATTTTGCTGAGATGTAGCGTCTCCCTTTTGTACGCTACAAACTTTTTCGTACAGCATCCTGCATAAGATGAAGACTGCGTTTATTCGCAATAAAATTGTTAACGTCCGTCATCATGAAACTTTGGATGGGAACTAACTGTTTTGAGTAATGTCAAATATTTATATACTCGTCGAAATTCTTCCTATATCGACCTTTATCCAAATCAAAATCTTTCACAACAGTTATAAAATTATGTTTTGAGTCACCCCAACACTGTAAACACATTTCTTTAAATTTCGGATATGTCATGTCACCACTTATATGACCCGAAAAGATATGGCGAAGGTTTGTATCATCCTGTTTCCATAATGCGATTACATTGGCGTTATCTCTGAGTCTATGTTTTAAGGCACTAGCGTAAGTTTGACATAGATAGAACGAATCTATTGCTTTATGTCGGCCGAACGAGAAAAATTGAGTGATTTTGCTTTGCTCGTTTACAGGTATATCATCGAAAACCATAATTGAATCTTCTTTGGTATCTCTGGGCTCGATCAAATCATCGTAATTTTCAAACTCATGGTACCCAATTTCTTCTTTTAATGATGTAAAAACGTTTCTTAACAATTCGTATTTCGGTTGATGCAAACTCTTCGAAAATACATAGACATTTTGAAATCTAAGACCGTTCTCGTGCAAGATCAGAGATATTAAAGCGTTGGTCTTCCCACAACTCGATGGTCCCGCGAAGATAGCTCGTATGTTAGACGGGAACAATGAACCATGTTTACCATCCTCTCTTGCACTAGCAATAGCAAAGTTATCATAATTCTGTATAGGTATTTTAACTTCTTGTATAGCATCACCCGTGTCTCTCACATTTTCCGACCTAGGAGCACCATTCTTCTTTTGAAGTTTACGGAGATCCGAATGCCTGCTTAACGTTCTTCTGGGTATACCATATAACCTACTTGTAGAGTTAACACTTATACCCTTTTGTATTTCACTAACTGCTTTCTCTAAAGATTCCTTGGTGTACATCTTCCAAATATAAGTTTAAACTGATTGAAATTGAAAATAATATTCCCTTATATACCAGCATGGGCAGGGGTGTGCACGCGCAGGGGGCGCGCATGGGCAGGGGTGTGCACGCGCAGGGGGCGCGCATGGGCAGGGGTGTGCTTAGGCGTACACCGGAGTACGTGAGAAACTGTGTTGGATCACCAAAAAATCTTATTAATATTAAAACAACATAGATTTTATACAATTTTATTAAAAATATATATATACAAAATATTTAATTGTGAATAAATCTATTAACAATTTCCGTAAACGGATTATATTCAAACATAGAGTCATGTATAATTAAAGCATAAGCCTTCATCGACGGTTCAAAATTTCTTGAAGCTTCTAACTCCATTCTTACATCAACCGTTGCATCCTTGATGCTTTCATATTGATGACGACAGTCGATTACAAAGACGGTGATTCCTTAAACCTGTTGTAGTCCATTAAACATTTATTTGACGATTTGTTCGGGTAGTATTTTTCCATAAAAGATGCATAAGACAGGTACGCTGGCAAGTAGTCATTCTGCTCGAAATCCAAATTTAATCGACCTTGAGGGAACATCTGTGAGTTTAAAACACTTTGACATTGGTTATGTTGGCATTCGTAAAGCTTGTAGCATTTTCTTCTTTCTTATCATATTTTCCATTTTGCAGCGCCAGTAATATCCACCGAGCCTTCTCTGTTTCATTCGATACTTTAATTCTCCATACTTGTGACTTTGATTGTGTTAGAGATGGTAATTCGTGTAGTTCCCATTTCCTGAATGCAACCATTATAGATGATTGATTTTGCATTTCCGAAAGCAGCGATGCCTTGGCAAAGTCGCTTAATGTTATATGCGGAACCTCCCATGAAATACGTTGTATTTTGAACGTTACTGTATTTCCAATCGACTTGTAGCAATTTACGTCCGACTTGGATCTGATTAAAATCAGCTCTTGAGGCATGTTGACGATAGTTTTCTTGTAATCTTCAAAAACCCAAAATGGTTTTAGTGGTATAGCACAACTAAACCGTCCATCTTGGAATATGGTATCGGGTTTCCACCCGGTATGTGTAATAGATTTTGTTTCGGATTCTTCCATGGATACTAAACCTTTAATAGTTCTTGTAATTCCAGGGATTCGACAGACATCTATTATTTGATTATTACCCAATTTGTATTGAATTTCCTCAAACAGAAAATATGGTGCATTTCTAGTAAACTCGTAAGCTTTAGGGTCTGGTTCTGCTGCTCTAGTCGGGTCTCCAGTTGTTGACGCTTCCCTTAATGTTTCCGTAGGCTTATAGGTACCCTTTATAAATATGAAACTTTCATGGGGGTATGTGATGTTATCACTGCTCTGGATTTCAATCGAAATTCTATCGTTGTTTTCTGCATTCAATGTAAAGGGAAGATATGTATAATAATCTTCCTTTATTATGGTCTCGTCTAATTTATAACCTCCAAACACATCCAATTTGGGTACGTCCTCATATTTAAGCCTTCCAAGTTTAACGTTTTCATCACCGTGGAGATCTAAGCTGCGTTTACTTCTGCCTCCCATCATTTATAACTTCTAACCCTAAAGATTTTAAGAAACGTATTTCTTCTGCTGTAAGTCTCTCGATAACTTGACGCTTTGACGTCGTATTCACTATTGGTCGTCTGGGGGGTGTTGTAGCGTGCTTTATATACAAAATCGATAGGCATTTTCAACTACTTTTTATTTGCAGTCTTACACAGGTGTATGTTTCCGGTGAAAAGTTTACCAATTCACCCAAATGATCGACTAGTCTGATTGTAATATTATCAATTTCTGTCACGCTCAGCGGATAATATATGACGTGGTTAGGTTCCTTTTCCAGATTATACCCAGGTGGTACAGATAGACTGAATTCGAATATGCTGTGTGTAAGAAAATTGTTTCTGAACGATCCGATGGTGATATTGGTTTCCACAAAAAATGTTTGAGACCGATATTATGTTCACTTGCTGATTAGCGATATGTACGGTATCTGCAGCCAATTTGCGGTTGGTAAACCCCAAGATGCTTCCAATATTGTTTTACGGTTTGCCCCAAAATCTATCGGTATACTGCTTCGTATAGAACACTTTAATGTATTATTGTTGGCACTCAGTTTAAAATATTTTTCAATGTTCTCGTTGATGTCCGGCTTCTGACTGAACCATTTTTTGAAGACGTCCTGTATATATGCATTTATTTCTTCTAATTCGTATGATCCAGGTTCAATGGTTATTTTGCGATGCTCTGGATCATTAAAGTATAAGTTGTTGTTTCCTGGATGTATGTTTTGCACAGTGTTACAAGTGTACAGTCCCACTAGACCCAAAGCATATTCACCGTCCTGTTTCAATTTAATCGGTGGGTAAATGGATCCTGTCGATATGACATTACCATACCCGAACACGCTCACTGTTTTAGCCATTGTCACTAAGAAACTTTAACACTAAATGTCCACAATTGTATGTGTTGTAAGTCTGCTCCGGTGCACTGTTGTAGTAAATTTTACAACCTCGAAAATATCTCTTTACTTCTTCCGGCGGTCTCAAGTCTCCAAACGAATCGTAGTAATACACACTATTTCTACGTTTTCGGTACCCCACCCAATGTGTACCCGAACCTTTGGTGGTATCCAAATTAATCACTCCCGATTCGTTGACATGCGGTCTAATCTTCTGTAACTGATCTCTAGAAAAGACGTTGCGAAAATGAGGAATGTTAGATGCGTGTTTCCTTATATCTACGTCGGTGAGAGCTCTTCGAGGTAACTTGCTTAGTTTTTGATACTTTTATAAATACCACGCCCCTGTTTGTATGGTTTCAAGAATAATGCTGTGCCTTTTTTGTATGGTTTTAAAAACATTCCATTTCCTTTTTTCCCAACAGTAATGGCTTCCATAGATCTGTTGTGTCGTTCGCTCTCCTTAAGTTGTTCGTTGGCTGTCTTGACATCATTTACTGCTTTAGCTATCCCTGCAGCACCACCTGTTAGGGCCCCTAGGGCACTTAGCCCAGCGAATATCGGAATCAATGGTAGAAAACCTCCTTTCTGTGGAACGGGTATAATACGTGGGACTTTAATTTTGTTTCTCCCACCGGCTCCTTTTATGATTTTTTACCAATTAGAATACCAACATCTAACAGCTTTTCAAGTTGTCGGAACCAACTCGGTCTACTGCGGAGCGTATTTTCTTCAAAATCCGCCTTTGAAACTTATTTTCTTCTTTAACCCCATACCCATTTTTCTCTTCGCTTTCATAGCGTTTGTCACAAACCAAGCTGCGGCTTTTTCCCCTAACTTTGCGTTTTAGACTTAACTCTCCCCAGGCTTCTTCTTCTAAAATTTTATCTGCTCGGTGTCTGGCTGGAAGATCGTCGGGGTACTTGGAGTATGCAATGTCGTGGTCTTTACACAATTTATCTAATTCGTTTATTCCAGGATCACCTCTTGCTAAGCGCTCATCCAACTTTGTACCAGGCCCGCAGTACTGATAACCTGGAATATGCAGCTCAAACGGTAACCTGTTTATAGCGCTGTTGATTAATCCCTCTCCAGAACAGATAATCATGTGTTTACTCAAAAAAAATCTCAAACTATACTAAATAAAAAAACAACAACGAGTCTATTTATACTTTTTCAAAAAAAATTTACAATTTATTTATAATAACAATACATTTACATCCACGTCTTTTGGACTGTCTTTTATACAATATTCTTTCTAGTTATCACCATAACCAGAATCTTCAGATTCCAACAAATTTAAACGTCTAAACATTTCCACTAATGTTCTTGTACGTATCACGTCTCGCACAAATATATCTGGAAAACATATAACCAGCTCCAATGCATTTAGGGCGCTCTGATTCAATTCGTTGTAGAATAAAATATTTCCAATTCGAACTTCGCCCTCAACCAAGATTTTAATTCGTTTCTCACCTTCTGTCAGAGTATTAAAGCCATCGCCATCATTTAAACTAGAATTAGCAACAAACCCTACTAATTCGCTGTATAATGCTGGGAAGTCACGACTTTCCAACTGTTTAAGTTGATACTCAAATAACTCTCGCATATGGAATAGTTTACGGCACTCTAATTCGTTTATAACCATCGAGCTATCACCCATTATTATTTTTAACTGGAACGTTTCGTCCACGGTTGTTCCATACACTGGCGACAGAGTGATAAAGAACGGTCCTCCTAGTTGTATGTGTAGATCTTCCATTTCGGGTGCACCATTTAATCGAGTGTTTAGCACGTCACGAGAGAATTGGCGAATTTGAAATTCCACTTGAAAATTTGTAAATGCTGACCAATTTTCGTATGTCAATTCCAGAACATGGCTGCCACAATATTTCTTGCTACACACCAATCGTAATACGGGTTTTATTGTCTGGTTTATAACAAACCCAATTTCCACATTATGAGGGTGTTCACCCAATTCACTTAAACTATACGTAAACTTATTAATCAGATTTTCGGTATATGAAACTTGTGCATCATTAACACCTGCAGACTCCATTGCTTTGCACTGATTTCACCGAGATGACTGAGAAGGATGCTATGCAGATCATCCTTTTAAATGTTTCAGGGTTGTTGTTGCGCATGCGTAAATTGTTCTCGGATAATTATACATGTAGTGCGTAAGCAAGAAGCTAATTGATTTTCACCGACGTGATTAGACTAGTTTGGAATGTTACTCAAGGTTAAACGACGCTGGGTTTCTCCTAATTTAAAAGTAAACTAGCTAATTGGTTTTCACCGACGTGAATAGACTAGTTTGGAATGTTACTCAAGGTTAAACGACGCTGGGTTTCTCCTACTTTGAAAGTAAACTAGCTAATTATACCAACAGGGTATAAAAGCACCTTGCAATGCAATATAATTCAGTATCTGTTTAGTCTTCGGCTAGTTACAACAGCTATAAAGTCTTTAACCAGTTTTAATTTCTTTATAGAAAATGTCTTCCTTTGTCTGCAACGTCTGCGGGGCTGTCTTCTCAAGAAGCGATAGTTTAAAGAGACATCTGCTCCAACAACATGACGTGGGATCGAAATCCACCGGTCTTTTGTTTGCGATGTGCCCGGCATCCTTCACCCGTAAGGACAACTTGAAACGGCACAAGGACGCCAAGCATGGTGTGGTGGAACCAGTTGCCGGCCCATCCGGGGTCAAACGACCGGCTGCGTCGATAGTTGAGGAGCCTGCTCTCAAGAGACTTCGAAGATGCGTTGAGTGCGATGTGGATGTAACCAACTTGGTAGCCCACCAACGCTCGAACGAGCACAAAGCTAATGCCAGCCGTGTCCTGGATGGGGTGTACAAGTAGTGAGCACGGCATTTAAAAGTCGAATCGCTACATACAGAATTAGTAATGTCGACTCTACAAGTACGTATTTTTCTTTATAAGTATTTAGTGTTTAACTTAGTTATTTCTAGGTCTGTTGGATTTTCTCCGCAACCAGAGGAGAGATTCATAAGCTTAGTTGGGGAACAGCGGGCAATCCACACCTCCCTAAAGGTGAACCTGGAGGTGTTTGGTGGGTACACCAAGATGGCTGCGGCAGAAGGTGTTGAGGACGTGAAATCCTTCAACACCCGAAATGTTGTGGTCACCTCATCCAGCGATCTGGGGGAGGTATACAACTCCTTTATGGAGAGGATGTCAGCTAAGTCAGACGAATTTCAAGAACGAGATTCTGGTAAGTTTTGAAAAATTATTAATTTTTTTCTAATTTTTAAATTTTAGGTTGGACTCTGAAAAATGTGTTATACTTAGAAATAAATATAAACAAGTATAAACCTCTTCGTGGGGGGTCCTACATCGAGCTTCCCAAATGGATTCGAGACAAGGGAGCCGTCGTTAACGTGCAGAACCAAGACAATGCATGCTTTGCCTGGTGTGTTGTGGCGGCGCTGAATCCCGGGCATATTAATCCTGGACGGGTTAGTAGCTACCCGCACTACTCGAGTGTACTCGACGTGACAGGACTACAGTTCCCGATGCCCATAAAGGACATAGCCAAGTTCGAGGAATTAAATGCTATTAGCATCAACGTCTTTGGGGTGGAAAGGAAGTCCATCGTGGGGCCCCTCCACTTCACCAAAAGAAAGAGGGATCGGCATGTCAACCTCCTTTACATCCAGAATGAGAATAACACACACTACTGTTTGATCAAAGATTTGGGGAAGCTAGTGGGTAAGCAGCTATCTCATGACCGCACCCGTAAATGGATTTGCGACGGATGCTTGGTGTTCTTCCCATCCGAAGATAAATTACGACAACACTCCGAACAAGACTGCAACGTGGTTGCGACAAAGATGCCCAACCATTTTAACAACATCCTCGAGTTTACGAGCGTGCACAAGCAAATGAGGGTGCCGTTTGTTATATACGCGGACTTTGAAAGCGTGTTGAAGCCTATTTCTTCGGCAGCACAGGATCCCTCCGGCTCCTTTACTAACAGCACCCACCAACACGAACCATACAGCTTCGCATATTATATTAAATGCTCTTACGACGAGGATTTGGATAAGTTGGAATTGTACAGGGGGCCTGAAGCTGCTAAAGTGTTTATGGAAAAGTTGAAGGAGGAAGCCCGCAGATTAGGTAAAATCCTTAAAACCAACGTTCCGATGACAGCGTTGGAGCCTTTAGATGAATTGTTATTCCACATGGTTGACGATTGCGGTATCTGCAGGAAACCATTGGGAGACGATCGAGTAAGGGATCACTGTCATCTTACAGGGAAATTCCGCTTCGCAGCACATCGCCAATGCAATATCCAATACCGGATGCCAAATTTCATACCGATCATATTCCACAATTTAAGTGGGTATGATTCCCATTTTATTGTGAAGGAATTGGGATGCGATAAGGAGCGCGTTACAGTGATCCCAAATAATAAGGAGCGGTTCGTATCGTTCACAAAGTATGTGAGGATATATGGCGAAGAACCAGACGTAGAGGAAGATGATGATGAATCCGATAATTCCACAGTACAGCTGCGATTCATAGATTCCCTGCGTTTCATGGCATCGTCCCTGGATAAGTTGGTGAAAAATTTGGAATGCGAGCAGTTTGTTGAGATGAGGAAGTGTTTCCTCGACGACGTACAGTTTTCATTTCTACGCAGAAAGGGTGTGTTCCCGTACAGGTATGTGACAGACGCTTCAGCGTTAAATAGGTCAAGTCTACCACCCCGAGAGGATTTCTATAATGATCTCACGAATGCTGTGATTTCGTTGTCTGAGTACGATCACGCTCAGAATGTATGGAACGCCTTCCACATATGCACACTCGGCGAATATAGTGATCTTTATTTGAAAACAGACGTTTTATTATTAGCTGACGTGTTCGAAAATTTCCGGGGTGTGCTTGAAAACCTACGACTTGGATCCCTGCCAATATATGACAGCACCTAGTCTAAGCTGGGACGCTATGCTGAAACATACTGGGGTTAAACTGGATCTATTCACCGATGTAGAAATGCATCACTTTGTGAAAAAGGGATTCGTGGTGGTCTAACTCAGTGCAGTCAACGATACGCTCACGCCAACAATAAGTACATGCACAATTTTAATTCTGAAGAGCCCTCAAGGTACTTGACGTATCTGGATGCCAATAATTTGTATGGATGGGCCATGTCACAACCGTTACCGATAAGCGGATTCAGGTGGTTGAAAGAGAAAGAGCTTAACCTCCTGAAAGCCCACATCTTCGACATATCTGTAACAGGGGACAAGGGTACATCCTGGAAGTAGATCTGAGTATCCAGAAAACCTACACGAACAGCACAACGATTTACCGTTTTGTCCACAGACCATGGTACCCCAACACCATCCTCCAAGACTCGAAGCTGCTCGCCACGTTGCTCAACAAGAGTCATTACGTCATACATTACAGAAACCTGCAGCAGGCGCTACGTAATGGTCTCCGGCTCACAGCAGTCCACCGGGTCATGGAATTTGACCAGTCTCCATGGTTAAAGCCCTACATCGATTTGAACACCACCCTTAGGACATCTGCCAGAAATGCGTTTGAAAAAGACTTTTTCAAATTAATGAATAACGCAGTCTTTGGAAAACGATGGAGAATGTCGACAAGAGGGTGGATGTGAAGATCGTGCCCCGGTGGGGACACGATGGACAAAAATTGTGCGCGAGTGGGCTTATCGCCCGCCCGAACTTTAACAGTAGTTTAGTGCTAGGAGAGGATTTGGTTATTATACAGATGGATAGGGTAAAAGTCACGTACAACAAGCCTATATATGCAGGTTTTTCAGTTTTAGATATTTCAAAAACCCTCATGTATGAATTCCATTATAACACCATGAAACATTTGTATGGAGCCAAACTCTCACTACTTTACACAGACACTGACTCTTTAGTGTATAGTATAGAAACAAAAGACTTGTATAGTGATATTAGTGCAAACATTAACAATTTCGACACTAGTGACTACCCTCGAGACAACAAATACAATATGCCTCTTGTGAACAAAAAGATCCCCGGCAAGTTCAAAGACGAGTTCAACGGCGACTTGGTGTTACAATTTGTTGGAACTAGGGCCAAGTCGTATTGCATTCTTAGTGAGAAGGACACGATTAAAAAGATCAAGGGGGTCTCGCGTAGTGTGGTGGCTGGGATTAGTGTGGATAGTTTTAAGGACATTGTGTATAATAATTCTGATGCCCTTATGCATAGCATGGTATGTATTCGGAGTAAAAAACACGTTTTGTACACCCAATTAATCAATAAAATTAGTTTATCGGCAGAAGATGACAAAAGGTACGTCATCCCTGGTAGTACTTCCACATATGCATGGGGGCATAAGGATATTAGATAGTTGTTTATATTTTATTGTGTATATATAGTATGTAAGTTAGTTATAAGCATATCTACCCTCCCCCATCCTTAATAATTCCTTTGTTCCCGGCGATATATGTTTACCTCCACGTGGTCTCGCCGGACGGTAAAACATATTGTTGGATTAACAACAATATGTCTTATTGACTGAAAACATGCTTCCTCTCTTTTACTTTAATCTCTTTTTATTACAGGGCTATTTAAACAACCTATTAATCTCTTTTTTGTTACAGGTTAACCTGCTTGGATTCGGCTACACAGGAAATACTTTGTAAAAATTGTAATTAGTTTATTAAACTGTAAATCGGATAAAATAAATTATTAAAATTTTTGTGTTCTTATTATTGTTGGTTAAAGGACTGTAGATGTTGAAAAGGAGAGGTGATTAGAAATCAACATTGATAAAAAAATCTTAAAATGGGGGTAGCTCTCTGGGGGATGGCGCAATCTAAAAAATTCCTAAAGATTCGGGTAGCTGAGAAAATTCTAATATTGATTGATACCAAACAAGGTAGGTTTATCTCGAAAGATGCATTGGCTAGACAAAGAAAAGTATTTGGTTGAGATGAAAGATAAAAAAATGGTTAGTCGAAGAAAACTTTTTGGTTTATCTCGTGTGTGGAAATGAGGATGCTCATTTATCTCGAAAGATGAAAAATTTAAGATATATTTATCTCGAAAGATGAGAAATGGTTAGTCGAAGAAAACTTTTTGGTCCAGATGTGTGTGGAAATGAGGGATTCTGGTGGAAATGAGGTTGTGGGATCCTTGATTTTACCCTACTGGGAAGTTATGGAAATGATTCAGGATAAAATTAGAGATTCAGGGGAATTAAGGGCTGATGTGATGGGATTTAAGGACAGGGTAGATGAAAAATTTGGGGTACTTGAAGGTAGTGTTAGGGTAATTAGGGAACAAGTAACAGGATTAGAAGGGGGACGTTTAGTGACAATGGACCAGGGTTATTTTAAAAATGGACGAGAAATTTTACCAAAATTTGAGGGAAGACGTTTTGAACAGCCAATGCTATACTTAGATAAGTTAGACGAGATAATGGAGGGTGAACCAGAGATGGTGCGGATTCAAATGATAGGAGCTAGTTTAAAGGGTAACGCCGAAAAATGGCACAGCATAATTAGGAAAAATTATAACACATACGAGCAATTTAAGACTCTTTTTAAGGAACAATATTGAGGTAATGCAAAACAGACTGAAATTAGGACAAAATTAATAACAGGACAATATTTAACTAGCATGGGGTCGAGAGAAAGGAATACAGGGAGAAACCAGAATTGGCATAGACACGAACGGCACGGGTATGGGCCACCACAGAGGAATTTCAGGCCGGAACAGTTTGATAATGACAGACGCGATTTGTAGGACACATGATAAAGGAAATAAAACAATAAAAACGGCGAGTTTGTAATTAAGTTTGTTAATTTAGAGTTAGATGTAGGTTTAAGTTTAGTGGATTTGGGTACGACTAGTAGTTTAAGTTTTGTGCATTCGTTATTAGAAGACAGGGGTGAAAGAAAAAGTATTTTACCGTTTGTTAATTTGAAGTTAAATGATTGTTTATATGTAGCATTAATTGATAGTGGGTCTGAGCTGTCGCTAGTAAAGAAAGAGATAGTAGTCAAGCACGCTGAGCTATTAAAAGGGAGGGTCTGCAAGATAAAACGGATAAGTTTGTGGTCTGCGATGAAAAAGAAGATATCAGTAATCGACGAAATGATTTGTGTACCAATTTCAATAGAGGGAGTAAAGCTATGAGAAGCTGAGTTTTTAGTGGCAACGGGATTATATTTAGACTTTATAATAGGGATAGATGCTATAGAAAGATTTGGGATGAAAATAGATGGCAAGGATAGAAGTGTACAGATTTTAAATATTAGGAAGAATTGTGTGGTACCTAATGTGAGTTCGAATAAAGGGATGGATATTAATAGTGATGTTTATGGCACAGGGATGATTAGGGAAAGTAATTTAGAAGGACAGGATGAGATAATGTTAGGTAATTTATTTGAGAAGGACAGATTGGGATTATAGACGAGGGAATAAAGGGTAGATTATATGAGATATTTAATGAGCATGTAGGTTTATTTAATGGGGAACCAAGGGTAGCGACTAAGTATGTACACAAGTTGGAAGTAACAGAAGAAAATGGGTTTTACACGAAAGTATATCCGATTCCGTATAGTATGAGGGAGAGAGTTAAGATAAAAATCAAAGATATGTTGAAAAATGGAATAATAGAGCCAGCAAGGACTTCTTTTATTAATCCTATCGTTGTTGTACCCAAACCTAGTGATAAGTTAGAAATAAGAATTTGTTTAGATACCAGAAAATTAAATTTAATTAAGACAGTTTACTAGAACAGGCCAGAGCTAGGGCTGAGACTAGACAACGTAGGGAGGTCGAGAAACGATGCAGACGAATTAAAAAACAGACAAATTTTCAGATTGGGGATTTAGTTATCGTTAAGAGGTTGAGAGTTTCGAACTGGAGTAGGAACATTTGTGCAAAATTATTATTTCCATATGAAGGACCCTATCAAATAAGGAAAATTTTCGCTAATGGCAATACGTTTGAGCTTGAGAATGAAAGGGGTGAATGTCGGGGACGATTTCACTTGGAACATTTATACCCATTCATACAATAAATACACATACACATTATATATCACAAAGTGTTAGTAAATTACAGGCATTAGTAATCAAGTCTACACATTTCTACAAAAGCTAAACTTAGTGTTAGTATTCATATTACAATTTGATATTTGTTGAACTACAGTTAGTATTTTAACGTGACGTTAGCAGTGGTTTAATAAAATAAAAATAAGCTTATTATAATCGTTGACACTATTTAGAGGAAAGAGAATCTTATATTTATTTTATGAAACCAGGTGGGGCTTCTTTAGCATTTGACATTATCAAAGAGTTTAAAAAGATAGTTGTTAGTACTACGGTTAAAAACATAAATTTACCACTTTTATCAAGCTATTCTAAAATTTAAAAACACTACGGTTAACAAAGATTGATGAATAATTACTTGTTAAATGCAGATATAGAATATTATGTACTAGTGATACAGCGTTTGAGGTTTAAAAAAGCATTTCTCCATTCTTTTCCAATACGAAGGGTATCTAATGTAACTTCAATTGAATGTGTATAGGTTTTGTCTTTAAGATTATTTGTAATTTGTGCAGGATACTTTATGCCATTTATAAGTTTGATTTACCTAAAATGAAAGTCGTTTAATACATATTAATTATAAAGTGAAATAAAATTATGAAATGTCAAATTGAAATGTAAAAATACCAAAGCTGTTCTAAAATAGTAATTAAGTAGAATTAAGGTTAATATATTGAATGCATCCCTTATATAATATTAGTTAGTAGGCTAGATATAGTGTTTTTTTTTAGTTGTCCTAGGTGATAGTTGTTTAAAAAAAGAATTAATTAAAAAAAAATTTTTGAAAAAAGATTGATTATAATTTTGTAGTCTGAATAGATGTTTTTGGCTTAAGAGCTTGTAAAATTTAATTTATCAAAATTAATAGATGTGTTAAAGTGCATGCATTTTATTTAATTAATACCAATAAAGTGAAAAGGTTATACGAAAAATAATTACAAAAGGAAGATATCCAATAATCCTAACGTCGGGGCATCTTTTATGTATTGAAGAGTTGCAGCTGTGATAGTGGATTATTTTGCAGCAGGGTTCAGGCTTCTTGGATTGAAGATCAGTTTATTTGGTGAAGTATTGAAGTGTTTTTAGTAATTGAGCAAATAAAGCATATAGTTGGTGAAGTAGTAGTTAATTGTAGAACCTAAAACTATAGTGAAATCCTTTTTGAACATAAACTAAACATACTTTTATTAGGTAGTCACTGAAAGCGTTCGAGGCGATTTGTGGTATCCTGTTTCAAAGCCCCTGTACACCCAGACACATTCAACGGAGTTGCAGGTATTTTCAGTTATATTTATATACACTTCATTTAAAATAACTTGTGAATAATTTAAATTTCAAACGTTTAACTAAATTAATATATGCTGAATAGATTTATCAATCTTTGTATAATCACGTTATGCAAGCACAAAAAAGAGGTTAAGTGATTTTGATCTAATAACACTTTAGGTGCCTGTGCCTTCAATACCTGTAAGGGGAGAAAGAACCCACGTCGTCTTACAGAGTTTAAAATAGTAGATTCAGTTTCCCTGAGAGAGTTTCTAAAAGCCGTGGCATAATTAAATTTGAAAAGGTATTTATTTAAATCATTTTAAAGGCCAACACCACTTTAACGTTGCACTTATTATATTTTAACTGATAATTTAAAGCATCATTTCATTAAATATCACCATACATAACATATATATATATATATATATATATATATATTGTAGTGGATTTAAAATTTGGGGTAAACAATGCAATTTCAAAACACCCTGTATAGAACAAGGAACTATTTGTGTACGCGCAAAATTTATTTTAATTTAAATTAACAAGGATTGACGTAGTTATAATTAGGGATTAAAAAGTAATAAGTTTTTAAAGAAAATCAGTTTTATAAGCCAATGGAACGCATAATTAATTTAATTGAGTTTAATTTAACGGGCAATAACGTCAGAAACGCATCAAAGCATGTAAAATCAATAATCCCAAGGCGAAAAGCTTTCGTAACGAACAAACAGACATCTGTTGTATAAAATACCGTGAAAATAAACTCCGAGAATTGTTATTTTAAACGATCATTAATTAGGCACACCTGCATGTTGGAATGGTCATCTTCCGCTTATTTGAGAACATAACAAAGCGGCTTTCATAGAATATTGTTCAACCGCCGTTTGCTTCACATAAAAGCTAACAAAAGTTTCTTAAAGAGCGAAAGGGATGAAAAATTAATAATACGCTACAGATAAAGATGAGTATAAGAACATTCGATTTCATAAAGCAAAGCAACTCAGTCCACGTGGATACAATAGGACGCGGTCAGCAATATCGATTTTCTACCACTCAAGTAAGGGTAGAACGCGACATCCAATATGCATGAGACGGAGATACAATATTGCTGGCGGAGTTTTATGTCGTCATAGGACTAGGTCATTGGTTGAAATAGTTAGTTTTACAACAGAAGAACACACGACAGGTGGATGTGATAGTTTGTATGATATAGTGTGTTGACAAGGGAATATTTCTGGAAGTTGAAGATGGTTACACAAAATTTGCGGAAATATTATTTTCAATTGAGTATTTCGCGTAAAGAGTGGCCAAAAGGGGCCCGTTGTTATGGTATAAATACGGGAAGAAAATTAATAGGGCTCTCTTTAATTTTGTATCGTTTAACAACGTATAATAATCAACCGACTAGGTTTGTGAGTATTACAAATTTGTAAAAATTCAGTAAAATAGTATTAGATTATTTGCGGCCTTTAAAATTAGTCGCGCGAATAGTGGCGAGTAATTTAAATTTAACTGAGGTTCACGAATACTTTAACAAGCTCGTAAATTAATAATTAGTAAACAAGTATAATATAAATAGATTTGGATGTTGGAATTGGTAGTGAATGGGCAGCACAAGCTAAACTTAGATTGTGTTTTCGCCTATGAATATCTAGTGGAGCCACGCGCATAATCACGAAGATGAGGGGTTCTGGTATACAAAGGCATCTTCGACGGAGATGGAACTTTGAAGCTTTTCCAGGTAACACATTTGAATTTGCTGTTCTTTTTTTGATAAACTGTTGAAATTATTTGTGATGTGTGAGTGAATTTTGATGGTTATGTTTGGTTACTTAACGTATTGAAAAAGATACGTATAACTGACTATTCTTATGGTATTTTGAATATAAAACAAAAGGTGTAAGTAAAGCTTATTAAATTTCTTGACGAATTTAAATTTAATTGTTAAGAGTACATGGGTTTTTGTAAGTTTGTAGTAATAGTATGCAAAGTGGAAAGCATACATTAATAAACTGGGTTATCATGAGCTCACCATACTCCAGTGTGCAGTAACAAATAAAGATAAGGTATTATTTGGGGCCCATATACTCCCGTTGCATTAAATGTGTTTGAAATTACAATTTTAAAAACAAGGACTTTACAAAGATAGTATTTTTGAGGTGTAACTAGAGCACCGAACTGTACATAACTATGAATTATTGTTTGTAAATAGCGGTAAATAAATATTGTATGATTGTTGTATTATTTTATGGTTTTATTGAATGGTGTGTGAATGATTAAGTGTATGATAGTAAATTTAGGTATACGAGAAGAGGCACAGCTGAGCTAGCCAGGGAAGCGGCTGAAGAAGATTAATTTGATGAAGCAGAATCCGGGTAAGGAAATTTTTGGAAAAATTTTATATATTTTGAAATTAATGTTTTGAAAACTGGCCAGGTCTAGAGATAAGTCAAATGTTTTAATAAAGTTCCACGGCAATATATATGTATTAACAGGAACTATCGAGCCTCGACGTTGTGCCGTCCAATAGAAATTGATATGATAACGCCGTACTCGGTGTCAATGGCGTTTTCTACTTATAACTCCACCTCTCTGTGTTTTCCTAATCAAATTTCACTCCCACTAATGTTATTATTATTCTGCCACGGCTAGATTTTATTATTATTCTACACAGAGTACACAACGTTACGATGATCAATTCTTCTTTTTTTCACTTCTTTATGATTACCTCTTTGTTTGAATTACAAAATGAAGTTAATTAATTCCATATAATGAAAAGAAATATTATGCAGGTTTTGAAAATTATTAAAATACACGTTTCAATCAATCAATATCATAAGTCTTATTTATCTCAAAATTTATCTGCCTTGCAATCAATCTAAAGTCACCAAAAGCTACTCTTTTTATCAAAGAATCCTGGAACGTTCAAAACCCCTTTTTAATATTACTACCTTTAACGTATGCAAAGTTCGTTGCTGACACTGTTACACCTTTATATTAATTAAGCAAATTCAATGTTCAAATTCAAATAGAAAAAATGTCTTAAAACTAATAAGATCTAACCTGCTCTGCTTACTGCGTGCTTCTTTATTGATTCTCGCAACTTAAAATTGTACCAAAATTATCGACGCTTTAAAATATTATACCATCAATTAGAATTTTCCATGCATTTAAATCATTATACCATCCATTATCAACCAACATTAATTCAGAATTATTGTCATCAACACATTTGAAATATCATCAACCAACTAAGATTATCCATACACTCGGATTTATTATACACCCATTTGGATTTTTAAATTATTCTCCACCAATTCGGAATTATTATATTATTACACCTTACTTGAATGTATTCTATCTACTCGAATCAGGATTATCATACCCTCTGGATTTCGAAATTATTCTCCAATTCGGAATTTATTATACGCCCATTTGAAATTTTATCTTCTCGAATCTATTATCATCCCACGTGAATCAGGATTATGCACCCCTTTGGATTTTATCTATCTTCTCGCTTGAGTTTATTATATTTGAATCAGGATCATGCACCCCTTTGGTTTTTATCTATCCTCTCGCTTGAATTTATTATATTTGAATCAGGATCATGCACCCCTTTGGTTCATTATCATCAGCCTCGAAGCCCTATTATCATCTTATTAGTTTAAATAAATTCCCTAAATTCTACTTACGTTAATCGGCAATAGAAATTTTCATATTCGTAGCACTATACATTTTCACTATTAAAATATTATTACGCGTGACTCTTAGGTTCAGAGTAACACAGCTTGCCCTTGTTGAGTTAAAACTGAGCTCCGTTATCATTGCTCGCTGTTAATATATGGGCTGATCCCCCTTTGGATGTGGGCTTGGCTTACAAGCCCGTCGCTAATCTTAACCAATGAGGTCTTTGTATTTCCTACACTTGAAGTGGTTTTCTGATGTAATATACTTGGCTTTTCGAGTAATGGTTGTTTGCTTCTAGATACTTCGTTATCAGAGCATACGGTGTTTTGAGTAAATAATCGCTTTTCCATATTATACAAAAATACCTGATGCAATTTGAATTTCGATTTTCAAGTATGTTTATTTATTTACGCATCTTTAATTAAATTTACTATCAAAAAATGTTGATTGTTTCTACGCACTTACACAAAGCTTTGTTAAGTTTTATCTCTTATCTCCGTATTATATCATAACTAATTAGAATCCTTTTGAATGCGTGTTAAATTACATTTATTATCATTCCTCTAAATACGCGTGCTTCTACTGAAAAATATCGTTGTTTGCATTACTTAAAATTAATAAAGCTCTATATATCGGGTGTTAAATATTTGTTATTCACCTAATGTATGAATTACCTATTTCTATGCTAAACATGCCACCTATTATTATAAGATGTGTTTATTTGCGTCGCCTAAAACTACTTATGCTCTATATACAGGGTGTTAAATGCTACTATTTACAAACTATCCCAATTACTCAATTTTTTACTAAATAAATGCAGTTTTCTGCTTCCTATTATAATCTATGGTTCCTGCACGACCTTTGCTATAAAATACACCCTTAAACAACCCCTTATCACAGCAATATATATATATATATATATATATATATATATATATATTGATATGATAGCGCCATACTCGGTGTAATGACGTTTTCTATAACTCCTTCCGCTCTATGTTCTCAAATCAAATTTAATCTTACTAATCTTATTATTATGCGACGGCTAGCCCTTTTTAATCTACACAGAGTGCACAACGTTACGATAATCAATTTTTCTCTTCTTTACCCCTTTATGATTATCTATTTGTTTGAATTGATAAAACGAAGTCAATTAATTTCATATAATGAAAAGAAATATTATTTACAAATTTTGAAAAATATAAAAATACACCCTTCAATTAATCAATATCATATGTATCAATTATTCCAAAATTTATATGCTTTGAATTCAATCTAAAGTCACCAAAAACTACCCCTTTTACCAAAAAAACCTGGAACATTCTAGACCCCTTTATAATATATTACGTAAGTTTAACGTATGCAATGTTTGTTGCTGACTTTGTTACGCTTTTTATATAAATTTAGTAAATTCAGTCACTCCTCGTTTTCCAAAAATTACTTCGTGCTTCTTTATTTCATATGCCTTGAATCTCGCAACTCAAAATTGTACCAGAATTGTACCAAAATATAATTGTCGACGCTGATTTGAATTGTAATATTATATTGACCCAGATTTGAATTGTTCTTATCGACGCATACTTGAATAAATACACCACCAATTTGAATTATTATCATTAACACATTCGAAATATTATATCAACTAAAATTTGAATATTCAAATTATTCTTCTTGTCGACACATTCGAATTATTATATTTATCCACACATTTGAAATATTATATCGATCCATTCGAAGCCTTATTATTATTAATATATAGTTTAAATAAATTACCCCAAATTCTACTCACGTTAAACGGCAAAAGAAGTCTTTATAATTGTAGCACTATTATCACTTGATATTTCATTAAATATTAAATTACGCGTGACTTTCTGATTCGCAGTGACGCAGCTTCGCCCTGCCTGAGTTTTAAACTGACCCGTCTTATCATTGCTCTGTGTTAATAGAGGCTGTTTCCACTTACATGTGGGCTGGGTTTTCAACAAGTCTTGTAGATATCTCAACCAACTAGGTCTTTGTATTTCCTGCATTTTGAAGTTGTTTCTGATGTAATTTATTTGGTTTTCTGTGTAATATCTATTTGATATTGATACATCGTTATCTTGACCATACGTTGTTTTGTGTAGATATCGCCTTTTCAATATTGTACAAAATAAATGATGTAACTTTAATTCTATTTTCGTTTATTTTATGCGTGTTTGAAACTGCGTTTTCTTATCAAAGATGTTTATTGTTTCCGCGTGGTTGCATGAAGCTTTGTTAGGTTTTATCTCTTATCTTCGTATTTGTTTTATAACTAACTAGAACACTTCTCAACGCGTGTTTCATTACATGTACTATCCTTCTTCTGAATACGCGTACTTTTGTTGAAAGATATTCTTACTTGCATTACTTAAAATTAATAACGGTTTATATACAGAGTGTTGAATACTTGCTATTTACATAATGTATGAATTACCTATTTTTCTGCTAAATACGCGTTTTATTGTTGTAAGATATGCTTACTTGCATCGCTTAAAGCTAATTATAGTCTATATACATAGCGTTAATTGCTTGCTATTTACATAATGTATGAATTACTTAATTTTCTGCTAAATAAATGCAGTTTTCTTATTCCTATTGCAATTTATGGTTACTACGCGACTTTTGCTATTCAATACACCCCTAAACAACCCCTTATCACAGCAATATATATATATATATATTACTGAGGTCATAAAAGGGCATTAGCAAGCTCAAATTTGTATTTATGTCGAATTAGAAAGTGTATAAATTTGTCACGCGAAGTTTGAGCCATGTTTGAACAAAATCGGTTCGTATTTGACAAATTACCAGTAAATATTGGGGTTAGTCGAATATAGCATAAAATTTTATTGTAAATATTAGTTATTAATAAGTTAGGAAACATAATTTGAGGCGCATAATTGCGTAAATGCATGTAAAACGTAAATTACGGTAAGCATAATTAAGATTTATTTTAAATAATAAAAGCTCTCAGGTTGATGGCATATTTAAAGCGGCAGTCGTTATTTAAGTTGCACGTGTTATAAATTCTAAGAACTTTATAGCCGTAAAAAGATAACGAACATAAAGTCTCGTCAACAAATAATAGCTGGACAAATACAATGAAGACAAAGCACAGGTGCAGAGAGCACGTACGAAAATAATATCGATTTATAGAGAAAAAAACTATAGTTGGCATGCTTCAGTAAAGAAGGGAACATAACAGATGTATAGTGAAACGTTTGACTTTGAAAGGCTTGATAAACATGGAAGTTAGGAGCTATTGGAGCGGGACGAAGACACGCTATGTTTTCGGAATAAATCGAGCAGTAAGGGTATAGAAATCTGGGGATATTTTACTAACAGAGCACGACGGTTACACCAAATAAGCAAGAGTAGCATTGATGACGATAGCGGGGGTTAGGTAAAACAGCGCTTGTGAACAAATGGGAGAATAATGTTTAAAGATAAAATAAGACGGAAGATTTTGTTTATGAGTGGGAATGAAACGAGAGATATACGCGTCTACAGTGGGCGTATTGCAGAGGCTAGAAACAAAAATACAGTTGCCAGGGTTTAGCGAAAGATCGCGATGGGTAAAATTTTTAATGAGGATTTTGGAGTATCGAGCTTGTTTGGAGCGAGAATTTCCTGGATTTTGAAAACGGTTGTGCACGGTAAGCTAAAAATACGTAGAATTTTTCAAGGATAATTGGATAGTTTGTGGAAGTGTTCAACCGTTGGCTTGTTTGTGCTGTGATACTAGGAAAAGTGTGACGGGGTGTTGAAAATTGATGTAGGGGGATAGCTTTTGGAGCTGATATAAACCCATAGCGGGTAGTGAATCGCTCTCTTTTCTTTTGTCTTTACCTACGATTGCCTATCTAACTACTTAGCAAAGTGATTGAGTGAAGTTTTAGTTAAAGTAGCACAAGTGGGTGCTTTTATATCTTTGGCTATAAATAATCAAAATTGTAAAGCAAGTAAGTACAATTTTAGTACTGGGTGTTTGAAGGCGGCGTATGTACTCTGAATACCGAGTAAATGCATGGATGGACCAGCAAGTGTACGAGAGTATGGTAGTACCGTGCACTTGTGTGAAAAAATTTAATTAGAAACAGTGTGTTCCTGATGGTGAGAGGCTACCTGGAGACAGTATCTGAACGTGCAGTCGAGAAGGAGGATCACGTTGGAGATGGTGTTCATGTAAAGAACCTGGAGACAGTATTTGAACGTGCAGTCGAGAAGGAGGATCACGTTGGAGATGGTGTCCATGTAAAGAATCTAGAGACAGTATTTGAAAGTGCAGTCGAGATGGAGAATCACGTTGTAGATGGTGTCCATGTAGAGAGCACTTGAGACAAAAATCCAGGTAACTCTACTTATAAGACTATTTTTTGTTTTTGTTGGTGATTTTCTGGGTGACAATTTAGTGATTTTGTGCATTTATTATGTTATAAAGACATTTTATTGATGAGTCAATTGAAAAAGGACTAACTGAAAATTTAATGTTATCACTTGAAGGTGAAAACTATAATTTTTGTAAAAGGTAAAAGGGTTTTAGGAAATTGCAGTGCCGTTGTTAGTTAATTGAATTGATACGTAACAAATTGGAAATGTTAATAAATATTTATGTACTTTTGGCAGTCAGTGTTATTTTTATAGTAGGTTAGGATTTTCAGGAAACGAACGAGCAGCCGTGGTGGATATCTCTGAGGAAGCTGGAGGTTTTGGCGTCCGAGTGAAAAGCATCTTCAGGAGATATTGTTATTAGATAGTATAAATTGTAAGTCTAGGTGGTAGGACTGTGGAAAATTTTGTAATTACATTAAAAAAATTTTGGGAGTTTCCGAAGGTAAGCATCATAATTTTTTTTATTACAGTGAGGCTTAACGAATAGATACACAGCATTTTATGGCACCCAATTTGAGGGGCATGAATTAGAGACGCTACAACAACCAAAAGAGAACACAGCTATATATATATATATATATATATATATATATATATATACCACATACATACATACATACGAGGCTTGTTTAATTAAAACCCATCTTTGGTCAGGTTAGCCTTGAAAACAATTGTAATCACTCAACTTACTTTTTGCAACGTTAGTGGTGTTTGTAAACTTCCCACTGGTCAGTTTCTCTCGTATATATTTGACAGCGATTTTAAGTATTGTAACTTTGAAATGACGTTTGTTGTTAACAATCCGACCAAATGTGATCAGTGTGCGATCATTTAATTTCTGTATGAAGGACCCTTGTTGATAGAATTTACAGAACCTCGAGTGCATATCAACGCAAACCTGTATAATGAAACTTTGAACAATCTCCATCAAGCAATAAGACGAAAACGTCCAGGGAAGCTTATACGTGGTGTCATTCTGCTTCGCGACAATGCTCGATCTCATGTTGCTAAAGTAGTGAAAGAAAATCTACAGCAAAAGTATTGGAGAATATTAGAGCATCCACCCTATAGTCCCGATTTATCGCCTTGCGATTTTCACATCTTTGGACCACTGAAAAAAGCGTTAAAAGGTAATCGTTTTCAGTCGGACGAAGAAGTACAAAACGGCATGTAAGAGTTCTTCGAGCAACAGCCACGAGATTTCTTTAGGCAGGGTATACATAGGTTGACGGGATATGTGCCTTAATCGTAGGGATAATTATTTGTAAATTTAGTTGTCAATAAATTTTCCTGAACCAAAGATGAGTTTCAATTGAACAAGCCTCGTATTTGGATTCAAAATAAACTCCTTATAATCATTCAAGCTTTCAAAATTTATTATTTTCTTCTTCAGGAAACTAGAAACTTTAACAATTAAACAACATTTTTATATAGGTTACTTACGATTAGTGAAGCTTAAAAATCTAAAGTGTATAATAACATTAAAGGTAAAAAATTAAAATTTAGGTGACAATTTTTATAAAACTACAGTGACATGACAGTTGATGTTAAAAATATAGCTAATCCTAGATTACAATTTAGTTTAATTGATGCGTTTAATACAGATCATAAAAATAAAATATTTCTTTAGAGAATTACAATTAGTCATCTAAAGTTACGTAAGGTTTTGGATTTTTTGGTATTTTTAATTATGGTCAAAAGGTATGAATAAATGTTACTTAAATTTTGGGTATCAGTTTTTTTATTTAAAGAGTTTTCTTCCCAAGAAATGGCAATCATTTCCAGAAACAATCGTTTTTTGTAATTATCTTCAATATAAATAATTTTAGTACCATCGTAGTTTATTATGTGTCCAGTTTCAATTGCATGAGATGCCAGTGCACATGTTTTTTTATTTCTATTGCAGTCGCTTTTATGAGAAGCTAATCTAGTAGACAGCCAATTTGATGTGTGACCTACATATTTTCCTTCACAGTTTTGACAGGGAATACTGTAAACGACTCCTGATTGTCGAAGTTTTGTATCAGGATCTTTAAGATTGGTATACAATACTTTTTTCAAGGTTAACATTGGTTTTATGCTAAACCTGATATTTTTTAAGTCTTTAAAAAGTCGTTTACATTTATCAGTTAACCTGTCTATGTACGGTAGTGATATGTATGTTGTAGGAACTGTGAGGTTTGTGTTTTGGTTTGGAATAGTACTAGTTCTTGTAGTGTCTGAAGAGGTGTTGGTGTATGTAGGGGTGTTGAAAAGTAGTTTATTGATGAGTGTACTAGGATATGAATTTTTAAGTAGTAGGTCTTTGAGTATTAATAAATTTTTGTACTTTAGCGTGCGGTGTGAAACTGATTCTACTTTTCTTTTTAAGCCAAGAACTACGTTGATTTTCATATGCATCGGGTGAAAGGAGTGATAATTTAGATATCTTCCAGAGGATATTGGTTTTCTGTACCAGTCTGTAATTAAAGTATTACCTCTGCGTATTATTTGCATGTCTAAAAAAGGAACTGAACAAAATTTCATTTTGAGATTCCTTTCTTTAAGAAGTATGTCGATGATTTGATTTGTTGCGTTCCGTCAGATTGTGAAGATCAGGTACTCCAAATATTTAACAGCTATGATCCATCCATTCAATTCACCATAGAAAAAGAAACTAATTGTTCAGTTCCTTTTTTAGACATGCAAATAATACTGTGAAGGAAAATATGTAGGTCACACATCAAATTGGCTGTCTACTAGATTAGCTTCTCATAAAAGCGACTGCAATAGAAATAAAAAAACATGTGCACTGGCATCTCATGCAATTGAAACTGGACACATAATAAACTACGATGGTACTAAAATTATTTATATTGAAGATAATTACAAAAAACGATTGTTTCTGGAAATGATTGCCATTTCTTTGGAAGAAAACTCTTTAAATAAAAAAACTGATACCCAAAATTTAAGTAACATTTATTCATACCTTTTGACCATAATTAAAAATACCAAAAAATCCAAAACCTTACGTAACTTTAGATGACTAATTGTAATTCTCTAAAGAAATATTTTATTTTTATGATCTGTATTAAACGCATCAATTAAACTAAATTGTAATCTAGGATTAGCTATATTTTAACATCAACTGTCATGTCACTGTAGTTTTATAAAATTGTCACCTAAATTTTAATTTTTACCTTTAATGTTATTATACACTTTAGATTTTAAGCTTCACTAATCGTAAGTAACCTATATAAAAATGTTGTTTAATTGTTAAAGTTTCTAGTTTCCTGAAGAAGAAAATAATAAATTTTCGAAAGCTTGAATGATTATAAGGAGTTTATTTTGAATCCAAATCGAATCTGACTGAATCCCCGATATCCTTATTATAATTATATATATATATATATATATATATATATATATATATATATAGTTGATCTTTCAATAACGAACGTATTTGTTATAAACTAATTGACCTTTTTTTAATATTGGGATAAATTTCGTTCGATAAAGTTACTGGTTTAGTTTAAAACATTTATTCAACAACGTTTCGGAAAATTTGTTTCCTTAATCATAAGTTAATGTGTTTTTAGTAGAAAACCTGTTTTGACATGTAACGTCATTTTATTTATTTACATGTCAAAACAGGTTTTCTACTAAAAAACACATTAACTTATGATTAAGGAAACAAATTTTCCGAAACGTTAAGTTGAATAAATGTTTTAAACTAAACCAGTAACTTTTATCGAACGAAATTTATCCCAATATTAAAAAAAGGTCATATATATATATATATATATATATATATATATATATTGTGATATTATGTGATATATATAAGATTTGAACCTTGACGCACTGAAGTACCACTCAGACATAGACTTCTAGTTAGTAAAATGATTGATGAAGGAGACGGTGAGGGCAGTTACTTGTTAAAGATATATAAAATGATAATTAAGAGAAAATGAAGTTTTAAGATTTCAAATTGGGTATTGGTGATTTCATACAGTAATTTTGAAAAGTATGTGCCAATGAAGTGAACTGCTGTTGCTTGTATATCATAAAATTTTGTTTAAATATTTAAAAGGAAACTTCACTGCCATGTGAATATGTATGTATAGCTAAGATTTGAAGTCAATTAGTATGTTTTTATTAGATTTAAGTTAGTTATAAGATGTAGAAATTTTATTTACTTTTCAGTATATAGTTGTAAGTCTATTATTAGTGGTAAGTCTATTATATCATTTGAATTTCACTTGTTGTTAGGATTAAAATATCAAATTTTTAAATTTTCGGCCAATGACATTTGTGTATTAGTTTACTCCAAATTAGAATTTGACAAGAGCAATAAGATCTATTCATAAAAAGTTGGATCATAGAGTGTTAGTTGGAAAAGAATTGTAAAAGAGTAGGCTGGTTTAATGTTTTAAGAGGCATCTCCATAGAGATAAGTGACAGTTGTGGAAATTAAGAAATTAAGAGAAAACGGATTTGAAAAAAACTGAAAAAAAGAACTTTACAAACTATAGAACAAAAAGTATAATCTTTTTTGTAACAGTTTACGAATTGTATACCTTTTATTATTGTAATCTCCAACATAAAATTCAAAGTATGAAAAATGTATTTGTGATATTCAAAGTAT
Organism: Platerodrilus igneus; assembly: GCA_036346225.1. NCBI lineage: Eukaryota > Metazoa > Arthropoda > Insecta > Coleoptera > Lycidae > Platerodrilus > Platerodrilus igneus. The sequence goes on along the minus strand of JARFIW010000472.1, from coordinate 2,160,094 downwards.
AAAGGAACTGTTGATATTAAAAAGTGATAAATGCAAGAGTCCTTGTCATTGTTTTATTAGACCATTGGATTTCTGGGAGTATTTTTGTGTAGACAGAGGAGTTCCAAAGTGGTGCTATCAGAACGCTGGAATTGCTAAACTTTTTGTGTCGAGCACGGTGTTGATTTCACGGAGCTGAGTTTCCTGATAAGACCAACGACGATAAGTATAAGTGTCTCTAAAGAATTTTTGGCGTATCTAAAACCCTAAAATAAAAGGCGTAAATTCAGTAATACAAATTTTCAAAACGTACTTATCCACAGGTATTAAGAACCCACATCTGGTTCGAATCGTCGCTGTAGGCAGTGGAGATTCATTGTTCAGCAGCAAGACGTTTCATTGGAAGTTCAGGTTGTATTATTATTATCAGTGTCATAGTTTAAACACTTAATCCGTTATACTCGATTGAAATCTTAAACTATTAACTAATATAAACTGTTTTACTGTGCGTATTTTTCAAGTAATTGTTTACACTGTCACATTTAAAAATTGCTTTAGTAGAATTAATAGAGGTCATTTGACTGGCAGTGTCACATACATCTGTATATGGTTCAGAACTCACGCTGTATGCAGATATAGATTTATTCACAAAATTAACCTGAGATAAGAGTTTCATTGGTCGAGGCGCAGATTTAAAGACCCAATAGAGAAGTTAGTAAATTATTAATTAAAGAAAGGAAATTATAGGACAATTTGGTGCATTGCTAATTTGCTCATATATTATAATTATCAAAACCAATCCTAAAAGGGGGGGTTATATTATAAGATATATATATATATATATATATATATATATATATTACTCATATTTAGACCAGGGTAGAAAATTAAATAATCACATCAAATAATTTTAATCACCGTGTAGAAGCTTTGGGAAAAGGTACGCGTTATTAAAACCGTGAAGCATAAAAATTCAGTCGTTTCATTAAAAAGAAGAGATTTAAATTATTTACAAGACGCCTTCTATAAAAAGAAGCAGTATTAAAATGCTCTACGTGTAATTTAATTATTCCGAGTAAAGAAACAAATGGAAATTACGTGCAAAATTTATATTAATTAACTCAATTTTAAGTAACCGGTATTAAACAAAATGTACAGATAGTAATTAATATTTGATTAGGAGTCACTAAAAAATTAAAGGGTATTATTTTTAATTGAAGTTAATTGAACCATTAGTAACATATAATATGTATTAAAGCTAGTAAAAACCCAATAATATTCAGATCGTAGAAGTATTATGTCTGAACACCTGCGTATTTTTAAATGTTTTATGTTCTGCGTAAAATTTGCAGATAACAAATGGTTACAGAGAATGTTGGAGAAACCGTTGCTTAATATTTACGGGAAATGCTAATAAGGTGGGTTATTTTACAAGTCCACATGGATTGAAAATAACCGATACTAAAGAATATCGATTTGTACCACTCGGAACAGGGTAGATAGAGGCAGATAATATGCGCAAGACAGAGACACATATAGTAAAAGGCGTGAGTTGAGCAACGTCACAGGGTTGCGATTGGTTGAAAATAAGAGGCAAACTTGAGAGGTAAAAATAACATTTCTGTATAAAAATTAATTAGTTATTCCCAGACGTTGCGAGCCGTGTCGAAATTTCTGAGATTTAACTGGTGCGAGTGCAAATTTAATAAGAACCGACGCACAGGCGGTCGAGATGGGAACATAGTATACGAAATTCTAGAAACTGGCCGTTTTGAGGACAAAACCGACAGACAGGCTAACCACTATATATACCCGGGTTAATATGAGGTTCGCTCTCTTAGATTTTGATTAGTCGATGCTTTAAAAAGCTCTCTTAGATTTTCGATTTGATTCAATGCGTTAAACAGTGCTTTTTAGTTTTCCGATTTTGATAGAATAATTTAAACAGTTTGCTCGTATATTTTGGTGATTTAAAACAGTTTGTTCTTTACGTGCTACAATGAATGTAATTTAGTGCACTTAGAAAAGAAGATACAAGGTAATAAAGTCTAGTATTACTGTACCAATTAGTCAAATTTGCAACGACAAATGAATACACAAAAGTAGGCAGTTTTGGCGTATATTTGTGAAAGAAGTATGATTTTCTTTGCTATTTTTCGGGGGTGTTAATAATTAAATGATTCGTAAACGTGTCTGGATCCACAAAACAAGCTTCAGATATACACAAATGAGTTCCGGAAAAGCACTGAAACAACTTTAGATGAATGGTGGTGTAGAAAATTTTAAAGGCGACCAGCAATACGAGGACCTAAACATAACCCAGTTGGATTGGTGTGATTAACAGAGGACGATATACATTGGGGCCACGAGTGCATTAACCTTCAGGTAACTTATGCTTTGTTGTTCGATTTTTGATGTTTTGGTGTGTGTCGAATAACTTTATAATTGATTTACTTAAAATGGACAGTAGTGAAATTGTACTAACAACAAATTTTTAATTTTAAGGTGAAATTCTCTTGTTTAAGTAGAAAGGAGTATTTAGTATTTATGTTCTTGATGAAAATTTGGGTATGTCTTTGAGCTCAATTAGACGAACCTGGTTAATTAACGTAAAGGGGTGGGAGATGCTCCCTTTGTACTCAGACTCAGGTCTGCATATATTGTTATATTAATTAGTAGGCATCTACAAGGACTTTAATTCGGGATGCACATTAAAATGATAATAAATTTAATCTTGAAATTTTCTGATACTGAAATTTATGCTGAATTTTAATTTTGAAATTTTAATGTATTGTGAATATTGATGTAAATAGAGTTAACGTTGGTGTTTGTGATAGGAATGTGTTTGTTTTTTTTTTTTGATTGAGGATGAAAGTTTTAACTAGGTGAGCAGCCGAGGCGGAAAAGAGTAAAGAGGCGAGTAACAGAAGAAAGTCAACGGAACAGTTAAGGTAATGAATAGCTTTTTGTAGGATTCACAGCATTCTTGACGCCCAATTCTTGAGGCTCGATTCTAATACAAGGAAACACAGCATTCTTGACGCCCAATCTGTGGGGCTCAAATGTTTTTTAAAGGGCCAGTTCCTGCAGATATGAGAGGATTCACAGCAATATATATATATATATATATATATATATATATATATATATATATATATATATATATATATATATATGATTAATAAACGTTAATATTTATCAACTTACCTTGTGTAATTAACTGTCTAAAATATATATATATATATATATATATATATATATATTGGATACACGTAAACATTTCCGTTTGTAGAAAGCTTATGAAAATGCACTGATTGAATTTGTCAATGAACTAACGAACTAATGTATGCCAATCTTAGTATTTTAAACACATATTGTAATAATTAAATTAATCGTGATCTTAGTTGTAAAATTGACTTAATAATATAAACACGCTTTTTAGTTTCATTTTTGTACTGCAAATGTTAATATTATGTAATTTACTCATTCGTTAATGTACTCCACCTATACTTATAATTATTTTATAGAAAAGTATTGTATGTTGAAAACTATTCGTACTTAAAAAGGAACCATGCACGGTGCAATTTAATTTGGGGTTCTTAATATTGCCTAGCTTGATAATACCTATTTTAGAACTATATCTATTGTTAATTCTAATTTAACATGTTCTAATAAATGGTTTACCTTCTTTTATAATTACATAACCTTTTCTTGCATTATTTTGTTTCCAACAATGCACTTCAGATAATAATTATCTACCTCACGGTAATTAAGGTTTGTGGGGATTAGCTAAATTTTGTATTATTTCACCATCGATGCATTATAGCAACTAACTTTTTATTAGTGTGTATTGTATTTGTAAAATTGACACACGGTGTTAAGTATAAGATACAGTTTGCTGCTTTTTAAACCTTATAAAAATTTTACATTGTTCTGTATTACAGAGTGGTTCACGGTGCAATTGTTTAGTTTATGCAGACTCCAGATTGAGCAAAGATACAAACTCACAAAATAAGTTTACTGTTGGAAGCAATAATTAAACATAAACTAGTGTATACAATGTATTTATTAATCAGCTTTTATTCAACATTAATAATATACTATATTAATATTAAACAAACAAATGATATTGTAAAATCATTTTTTAAGTTAAAAATGATGGTCATTATTGAAATAAAGAACTCTATATAGATGTTTTTATGCCACTAAAGACCCAACATAATAATGTGGTTTTCCCGTGCAAAAACTCTAGAAATACTCAGTTTACTTCAAGAACCGAAAGCAACAAACAGTACAATGTGCATATATAACTTACTATTCAAGTTTTCTTTGAAGTTATTCATTAACACAACATAAACAATACATGAAGTCCTATAATTTACTTTAGGCTCTTGAAATACAAGACAAGTTACTTTTTTCAGGTACACTAAAAAGTTTTCACATATCAAATATTATATACCTATATTAAAAATCAAGTCTGCATATACCAGATAGATATGATTAAAAAAGTTTACAAATAGGTACTGCGGTTTTGCTACCAGTTTGTTTTAGTTACAATGAGTAAACATAACAGCATTTTGTGTTCACCGATTTTGAAAACACTTTTCAGGATCATCCAGTTTGTTTTACTGTTGTATCACTTTTTACAGTAATTTTTCTCAAATACAAGTCGAATTCATTAACAACTCTAGATGTATCTTGTAACAGTTATTCTTGGCAGAGCTGAAGTCATACTTCACGATCAAAATACTGAAGCATTTTCAACTTCTGGTGAAGAAGACAATCGACTACTGATGTATTGCAAAAAAGCTAGTGCTTCTTCCGATTGGAACAACGTAGACCCAACTTATGGTAATATTCAATATAGTTCGCAGTTTCAAAAAACTTTACTACAGCAAAAGTGTTGTTTTAAACAACGTCCTTGGAAGTGTTTATCAAGAAATTTAGAATCACAATGTGAATGAAACAATAAAATATGCAACAATGCAAAAAATTAATCAAACTATGACGACTACTACTAAAGGACGAGTTAAGCCACGTCGCGGATTGTGAAATAAAATTGCATATTCCATTTATTGACAATTCCCAAGCTGTAGCAAAAACGATATTTTTCAAGTTAGACTATTGGTAGATATGATCAATAAAAATTGCAGAACATGGGGAGTTTTCTTTGAACACACCTGTAGATGAAATGATTGTAAAATGTTATGGTCATCAGTCATTGAAACAATTTACAAAATGAAATTCTAGAAGATGTGATTTGAAGTTATAGGTTCTATGTAGAGTCCATGTAAATATTGTTATATAAGTTCTCTTTATACAGTGTCAAGGAAGGGAAAGAAAATTCAAAAACAGGCAATTTTCCATTATGGTTGAAGGTAATTACAAATATGTTATGCGCGCTTGACGGCCGCAGAAGTCATACTGCACATTTCCATAAATTTTTCACTGGCTACACTGCAATGAATGAGTTAAAAGAACAGGATTCATAGCTGGTACAATAAAAGAAAACAGAAACAGAAAAATATCACGTAAAATAATCCAAAATACTTGAAAAAAAATTTCAGTTTATACGACTGCTAGTTTTATAAATGAAATGACAGCAAATGTGTTTTGTGTTCCATGCAGCTTACAAGTGGACATTCCTGATAATACTAGATGTGATACCAAAAATCATATCGTTGGCAAACATGAGAAACAATGCAGGTGCCAATTACAAGACTGCTCTAAAAAGTGAAAAACTTATTGTCAAAAGTGTAGTATTACCCCGCTGCATTTCAAATACACTTATGAAGTTGCAGATAAAACAGGCTCTGATTACCTTTTTGTATTTGTATAAACCGAGTGTCTTCAAATAACCATACTGTTTTTTTTAAAAGCCAAAGTAAAGTTTGAAATTCTTATAAATTGTGTTTTTTTTATATGAATTTCTTATTTGGTTTTTGGCTGTTATAACATACTGTTTTAATACGCTCTAATAGTTCTATTATTTCTAAAAATAGTTATTTTCTAGTTTAATTTTAGCATTCTAATTATTAAAATGAAGGTCGTGTAGCATAAATATGTCTGCAATTGTAAACGGCTGCAAGATCACCCAAGTAGCGTCCTAGCGAAGTTCCAGGAAGATATAATCCAAGAGTTAATTAATTTTTCTAAAGGCACTTTACTTGAAAGGCACTAAACATGTCAGATTAGTTGCTATCTATGATTAGATGTCAATCATGTTCTAGGACCCTATTTATGTCAGAGTGCTCGGAAGGAATTTTTCAATTAGCGGAGTACTCAACTAAAAATTAGTTCCGATAGCTACTTGTGTGGCTATCTTTGTGCAATTGGCAGTTTAATTAATCTTAAAGATTTACGACCGGCGTATCCTTTGTCGAGTATGAGAGCTAGGCAAGGGGTTATTTTATTTTAACTTAAATGTATATAAGGATGTCAGCCGGGGGAAAACGGGGTTGTTTATTTCCAGACGCGTTAGAGTCTAAAGCTGGCGGTTACTTGCAAGTTTGAGTGATGTTTTATTTCTCTGAAGTCAAGTGCGTGCCGTTATGTTCTAAGTTAGTTATTTTTCTGAGTAAGTAATTAGTATGTGGTATTACCATGAACTCAAGGCTGTGTTATGCATCATAATTCCGTTATTTGTTTAAATACAGTACCTGTCGATTTCCATAAAATACAACGTCGGGTTAAAGCTCAGTTCTAGTAAATTGCTCCCGTTAAAGTATTGTTTTAGAGACCGCATCGCTTTAGAAGGGTCTTCTATTTTATTGTTGTGTCGACGTTTGTCTGAGGCCTGTAATCACTAAGCCACGAGACTACCTGAGTATGCAAAGCTCCGGTCAGGAGTTCCGTTACTGTACTAATTGACCCTTGTGAAGGTCGTATTTTTCCTGTTGTTGATGACCCCGTGGTTAAAGAAGGGTCGTCGCACTATGCAAGTTAAGTAGACTAGGGTAGTGTTAATTAATTTTTGTTATTGGGGTGTTTGCACCCAGAACTGTATTAATATTCAAAAATAAGTCTTTTAGTTAAGTTAAGTTAAGTTGTGTTTGTGCTAGCCGGAGACTTTAAAAGATTAGCCCCTGTGAAGTGACTTATTTTCCGTCCTGCAATCTTGGTTCATCGCCCACGAACAAAGTGCGACGCGAACTGTTACCGTGATTGGTCCATGGGCCGTTTAATTCCCATAGTGGCGCCCTATTGTAAATAATGTTAATTACTGTATATGTATGTTTTCATATGTAATTAGGTGAAGTTTTAGTTGGTAGCCCATTTAATAAAACAATCAGAATTTCGTCTTAGTGTGTTGTTATTTAATGAACTCCCCCCCTCTCACCGATTGCAGCAGCTTGCGAGGCAATGTCACGAAACGTGAGGGTACTATAGAGCTAGAGGTCCTGCCCATTTATTATTTATTGATAATTGGATACCATCACGCGGTAGATAAATATAGAAATTACAACTAATTGCACAAATTGCGTTCTAATGAAAGTACAATAACATGCGAGCGTATATGAAGTTTTTTTGTAATGCGCAATAATTACAGAAATAATAAAGAAATGGATACTTCTAAGTATGTGATATGAAATGATTTTTTTAGAGTATTTTTTGTGATGTGATAACATCACACAAATTTTATACGAATGGTTGTTTGTTAGCATGCGTGAATGTAGGAACTTTCAGCACAGCTTTATGGGATTCAGAATGATTACAAAAATTGATTGACAATGGACGCTCCTTAGTATGGGATTGCATATTAGTTTGTAAATTACCTTTTCATAATGGCGAGTAATTATATTAATTGCACGCAAATGGATGCTCGTTGGTATGCAACAGCCAATATTCCTTTAACTTACTTTTTAGTGATACTGAATGATCACACCAATTGTATACGAATTGTCATTGCTTAATATATGTAAAGGTATGCGTTTCTAAGGCACTTTTAGACATTGCAGAATAATTACACAAATTGCAAGCAAATGGACGTTCGTTGGTGTCGACCTCAAATGTGTTTATAAAGTACGTTTATGTGATGCGAAATAATTACACAAATTGGATACAAATGAAGCACGTTAATATGCAGTCGCATATGTATTCGTAAAGCAATTTTTGTAAAGTGCAGTAATTGCACAGTATGCGAGCACAGATATCTGTGTAAATTACAATTCAATGATGTGGAATAATTACATTAATTGCATGCAAATGAACGTTTGATGGTATACCACCACAAATATTTTTGTAAAGTACTTTTTTCTGATTGCAGTATAAATACACAAATTGCATTCGGATGGACGTTCGTTGGTATGCCACCGTAAACGTTTTTTAAAAAATTTTATTCTGATGCGATATAATTCACAAATTGCATGAAATGGACGTTCATTAAAATGCGACCACATATGTCTTTGTAAATTACTTCTCAGTGATGTAGAGTAATTACACAAATTGCATTCGACTAGACGTTGGTTAGTATGCGATCGCATATATAGTTGTAAAGAAATTTTTTGTGACGCGGAATAATTTACACAAATTGTATGTAAATGGACGTTCGTTGGTATGCGAACGCATATGTTTTTGTAAGATACCTTTTTCTAACATGGAATGCCACCACAAATGTTTTTGTAAAGTACTTTTTTCTAATGCAGTATAAGTACACAAATTGCATTCGAATGGACGTTCCTTGGTATGCCACCGTAAACGTTTTTGTAAAGTATTTTATTCTGATGCGGTATAATTACATAAATTGTATGCAAATGGACGTTCATTAAAATGCGACCACATATGTCTTTGTAAACGACTTTTTTGCGATGCGGTATAATTACACAAATTGTATAGGAATGGACGTTCGTTAGTATGCGACCGAAAATGTTGTAAATAACTTTTTGCGATGTGGTATAATTACACAAATTGCATGCAAATGGACGTTTATTAGTATACGACCAAAAATGTTTTTGTAAATTACTTTTACGTGATGCGGTATAATCGCACGCATGCGAATGGACGTTCATTAGTATGGACCGAAAACAATTTTTTTAATTTTTTCGTGATGTGGCAAAACCACACAAATTGCATAGGAATGGACGCTCGTTAGTATACAACCGAAAATGTTGTTGTAAATAACTTTTTTGCGATGCGGTATAATTATACAAACTATATGCAAATGGACGTTCGTTAGTATGCAACCGAAAATGTACTTGTAAATACCTTTTTCGTGATGCGGTATAATTACACAAATTACATATGAATGGAGTTCGTTAGTATGCGACAGAAAATGTTCTGGTAAATGACTTTTTGCGATGCGGTATAATTACACAAGTTGCATGTGAATGGACGTTCGTTAGTATGCGATCGACAATGTCTTTGTTGACTACTTTTATATGGTGTGGTAAAATCACACAAATTACATAAGAATGGACGCTCGTTAGTATGCGACCAAAAATGTTCTCGCAATTTTTTACGATGCGGTATAATTACACAAACTACATGCTAATGAACGTTCGTTAACATGCAACCGAAAATGTACTTGTAAATACCTTTTTTGCAAAGCGGTATAATTACACAAATTGCATGCGAATCGATGTTCGTTAGTATGCGACCGACAATGTGTTTGTAAATATCTTTTATATGGTGTGTTAAAATCATACAAATTGCATAGGAATAGACGTTCGTTAGTATGCGATCAAAAATGTTGTTGTAAATAACTTTTTTGCGAAGCGGTATAACTACACAAACCACATGCGAATGGACGTTCGTTAGTATGTGACCGAAAATGTTGTTGTAAATACCTTTTTCGTAATGCTGTATAATGACACAAATTGCATATGAATGGAAGTTCGTTAATATGCGACAAAAAATGTTCTGGTAAATGACTTTTTTACGATGCGGTATAATTATACAAATTGCATACGAATGAACGTTCGTTAGTATGCGACAATGTGTTTGTAGACTGCTTTTATATGGTGTAGTAAAATCACACAAATTGCATGGGAATGGACGTTCGTTAGTATGCGACCGAAAATGTGTTTTTAAACTACATTTTTGTAATGCGTTATAATTACACAAATTGCATACGAATGGCCGTTCGTTAATATACGATCGAAAATGTTATTGTAGTTGACTTTTATATGGTGTTGCAAAATCACACAAATTGCAGTTCGTTAGTATGCGACCGACAATGTGTTTGTAGACTACTTTTATATTGTGTGGCAAAATCACAAAAATTGCATGCGAATGGACGTTCTTTGGTATGCGACCGAAAATGTCTTTTTAAATTACTTTTCTTTGATGTGGTATAATAACATAAAATGCATGCGAACGGACGTTCGTTAGTATGTGATCGAAAATATGTTTTTAAACTACTTTTTTGTGATGCGGTATAATTACACAAATTGCATGCGAACGGACGTTCGTTAGTATGCGACCGACAATGTGTTTTTAAACTACTTTTTTGTGATGCGGTATAATTACACAAATTGCATGCGAATGGACGTTCGTTAGTATGCAACCGACAATGTGTTTGTAGACTTCTTTTATATGGTGTGGTAAAATCACACAAATTGCATATGAATGGACGTTCATTAGTATGCGATCGAAAATGTTCTTGTAAATGACTTTTTTGCGATGCGTTATAATTACACAAATTGCATGTGAATGGACGTTCGTTAGTATGCGACCGACAATGTGTTTGTAGACTACTTTTATATGGTGTGGTAAAATCACACAAATTGCATGCGAATGGACGTTCGTTAGTATGCGATCGAAAATGTTCTTGTAAATGACTTTTTTTTGATGCGGTATAATTACACAAACTACAAGCGAATGGACGTTCATTAGTATGCAACCGAAAATGTACTTGTAAATACCTTTTTCGTGATGCGGTATAATTACACAAATTGCATATGAATGGACGTTCATTAGTATGCAATCGAAAATGTTCTTGTAGATAACTTTTTTGCGATGTGGTATAATTACACAATTTGCATGCGAATGGATGTTCGTTAGTATGCGACCGACAATGTGTTTGTAGGCTACTTTTATATGGTGTGGTAAAATCACACAAATTGCATGCGAATGGACGTTCGTTGGTATGCGACCGAAAATGTCTTTTTAAATGACTTTTGTTTGATGCGGAATAATCACATAAAATGCATGCGAATGAACCCCTTGTGTGGGTATTCATCACGTGCCGTATTATTAGACAATTGTTAAGCGTTATTAACTAAAGATCAGTTATTAATACAAATGTTCTTTGCTTCAATTTATGATTCATAGTAACCCTGAGCGTATTTACGTTTAAGGTGGTCCCCAGTATTTTCTTTTAGGGGAATTTGCGAATTTCCACTAAAAAATTTCAGTTGATTTTCTTGCGTATGTGAATATACGAGTGTTAACACGCAGAAGAATTGCATTGCATTACGCATGCGTTAAATAATTTATATTTCTGGCATTTATCAATATCTAACCTATTTGTTATGATGCCAAACGTATTACACGCCAACGAACTAAAGGCATTAAGATCTTTTGTAATGTTTGTATCAACACCGTTGATCAATTTACAGAATTGAAAAGGATGCTGAATTCTGTACTAACTAGATTGGAAAATTTGGAAACACGATCTGTCCAACATTCACAGTTGTCTCCTGAATCATTTGAAGCGGTTGTCCGAGAAGCACAAGAACGAATTAAACGTGATACATTTGATTATTTATGGCATACCAGAAAATCATGCTGAAAGACCAGATGTTGTAGTAGTTAACAACATTTTTCAAGAAACTAGAAATAATATAAATTTGGTCGTCTCAGAAGATAGGAAGACTTGGTGTTCAGAAAAATAATGTAAGTAAACCTCGTCCACTATATGTTACAATGGATAGCACTCATCGGGTTTATAATGTTCTTAAAAACAGAATACTCTTAAAATCCTATTCCGATTTTAAACATGTATTTTTGAAAAAATGTGAAACACTTTATCAAAGAGAATTAAATGCTAAATGTAGAAAGTCATTCAACGAAAGAGTCAAAAATGGAGAAACTAATCTCGCTATAAAGTTTGTCCATGGTATACTTAGTATTGTACTAAAAACTAAAAAGACTGCCGTAACGTTGGAATATGAAGATAAACTAATTAATCATTGGGTGTTGGTAGCTAAAATTTCAGAAGAAGTTATCTTGGGAATGGATTTCATGAGAGAATATGGGTTTCATGTGAACATGAAAGAAAATATGCTTCAGATAGATGATGATGAAATTCCAGTTCAAGGGACGAGTAACCAGACGATGCAAGTTCGAATGATTTGTGATATGAAAATACCCGATAAGCTGGAAATGATCGTGATGGGACGCCCAGATGGAACGCTTCGAGAAAGGCAAGTATGTATGATGGAAGTAACTGAATCGGGAATAAGTCAGGAGGGATCACTGATTGGAAGAACCCTGGTAAAGTTTCGAAATATGATACCAGTCAGGGTGCTAAACATTAATCCGCATACGGTGACCCTGGACGACACAAAAGATAAACCAGCCAACGGTTGCTCACAGAAATTGTTGGATATTGTAGCGGGCTACTACTACCGCGTTTCACTAATTTAAAACAAGTAGTAGCAAAAGTCTTTATTACTCACTATTCACAAGTCTAATTAACAGTATATGCCTTATTTATATATGTTTTGAGTCCAATTACAGTGAAGCACTATCACACTAATGAATTTACAGGCACTAATATATTCTTAAACTAAATTCTTAACCATAGGTCTATTAACAACACTAACACAACTATTTATTTATTACACTTTTGTCTATTTATATATTCTACAAGCTGCATGTACATTAGATACGTTCACATAATATAACATTTATGTATACTCTTGGACTTCCAAAAGCTCAACTATTTAACTTTACACGATATAATTTATATTCGACATTCTGATATAGACTAACTCTGTACTTCATCATCGATCTTATTTATCCCTGAATTAAAAGGATGATTCATCCTCCAGTAATTGCTAGAAAATTCTCGGTCCCTGGAGAATATTGTTACGAAGTAAATAAGGCTTCACCATTATAAATTAGAAATCGAGAAAGTTGTGCGATGATACATTCATCCAGTTACTCATAAATTATTAGATCACTGTAAATTACAATAAATCACATTACGCGAAATCCTATTAGTAATCTTCCTCCTTGACTAAATCGATACAAAGAACCCGACCACAAGTATGACACGTCCAGAAAAAGCCAAGCATCATCCTTTAAGAAATATAGTAATAAGTAATTCCCATTAAAAGATAAGAGAATATATATATATATACCCGGAGACTGTCCTGGGTAGAGTACAGTAGAGTACAGTTCAGTTCAGTTCAGTTCAGTTAGTCAGTTAATCAGTTATCACTGTGCGAATATCATGTAAGTACTATTTTTATGTATTTTAGATTTAAGGCTTAAAATGTATAAAGAACTATTTGATTTGTTAAATAGATGTAAGTGTTGTTTGAACTGTATATAAATCATTGTACGTGTGTGTGTTGTGGTTCAATGAAAACCCCCTAGCTACGATCCCCTAAACCCTCTCGAAAGTCAAAACCCATTTTGTAACATTTGGCAAACCCGTTACAAATGATGTTTGTGGCAATACGTGACAAACGCTTTTTGTAACATTTGGTGGAGGGCGCCGCCCCCTCTATATAAGCACATCTCATTTTGTAACAATATACAGTGCTTATAGCGCTTGTGTTTTGACAGGTTGCCTAATAGTAGCTCGTAACAATAGATTCACCAAAATTGTTACACCAACATTAAAAAGTAATGTTACTGAAAGTATTGTTGTTACAACAAACAAGTATTGTTTCTTCTAAATGGGCTGCTACAAGTATTCTTTTAGTTTTCTTTTAACTGTCTTGAATTTGGATTGAATTTGAACCTTATCACATATTTTAATTGAAAAGGTCCGTTTTCTATTAATTCCAACGGACCATGGAATACAAATTTATTTTCTAGAACTTAGAAATCCTCATCTTTTGGCCAGATGAAGTCATTCGATTCATTTTTTAAAAATTTAAATTTACTGTGGTGGTCATCTAGTATCTAAGTTACCCTTCCAATATATGAAGTGCTATAAGAAACAGCGTAGTACATTTTATTTTCTACTGTTATTGCCGGTTTTTATTCCTTAATTTCCTCTTCTGAATAATTTTCGCATACAAGTTCACTTTCTTCGTGATAACTTCCACTTTCTGATGTTTCATATTCATCCATAAAATGTGTTCTCGAACTTTTCTTCTGTTTTTTCTTACTTATTATATTTCCACATGAACTTTGTGCAGTGCCCATATTCATAAAACGTAGGAGTCTGTCACTCGTAAGTTTTCCAGGTTTGAAAAAGAAAAACCAACACAAAGTTGACTTCTTTACTAACGTCTGTTTTTCGTTGACTTGGATTCTTAATAACGATAAATCGTTAAGGGGTTTTGAATCTATGTAATCTTTCAAATTAAAATCCGTGATATTTTCAAAAATATTTATTTCAATATCACTTACATCTTCTTCGTTGATGGTTGTATCATTGATCGACTCTGTAAATTTTGCATTTAATAATGACGTGTTATTTTGATAGTCCGATATTTTTAGTTCCGAGACAGAAACATTCGTTACAGCCATGGTTTGAAGAGTTTCTCTAAAATATGTTCCCACTCTCCCATCAATGGAATGTTAAATTTTACGGTTAGCAAATTACTTCCCATATCGTACTTTTTTTCTCTAGTAAAAATAAATGTTTCATCTAAAATTATATGGCGAGTAATACAAATATAAAGATAAAATTATAAACTAACTTGCATCGCTAGCAATAGTATTAATAGCTTATATTCTGTGTCTTCTTTGAATAATATCCAATAAATAAAAATTAACCATCGTTAAATAAGTGGATGTTATAGAGCGGGTTTGCCTGAAAATTTTTTCGCAAGGCTGACTGCTACAAAGCCATGTAATCTACATCTTTTTATAAACATTTAGAAGCTGTGTGCATTTACTTCGATGCAAGTGTATACATTTAAGGGAAGATAATTCTTTGTGAGTGTCAAATTATCTGTGTTTTGAATCCAGGACCTCCAAAGACGCAGGAAGAACATTACGTACCAAATTTTGTACACTCTTTCTTCAATATATAAAGATTTATCTAAAAACGCATCTAAAATATGTCTTGTTATTACTAGTAGCTGCTTTGTGGTCTTAGTATCGTCTGAATGAAGTAAATTTGTTATTCGGAGAGAACACAATTTATTAAAAGCATTAAAATTCATTTTGTCAGCACCTAAAATCGAGTTGTAGAAAAACGTCTCAAATTAAACATATACAACCAACCATCAAGATAACTCGGATATAGAAAATGTTTATATCTATCATAACTCTGTGTTACATGCCAAAAATCGGCTATGTATCACATTTAGATTAAGTATAAATTATAAGTTCCCGCGAATATTTTCAAATAAACTTGTCAATTTCTGTCATTTCGAACAGTTGCGTTTGCGCAAAAGAAAGCGCAGGCGCGGAGTGAATAGCGCAGGTGCACGCGGTGTGATACGACGCCATTAGACTACTAGACCTAAAGCCAAGAACGTCTCTCTGGGTTGTGGTGTGTCTTTTCTCTTTTTTAGGATGTAGATTCCTCTATCTTATCTTGCCTTATCGCACCTATACATGTATCCTTCCCACCCTACTTACGAACGAACAAAAGAGGTTGGACGAATAAGATCTGACATCAACAAGGGCGTGATGTAACCCACACGAGAAGGCCCTGGAATATAACTGTAAGGTGCGATTTAAGTGAGTACATTGCTTTCATTTATATTGTAAATTGTATTATTGTATCACTTTTAAACGTGTTTGGTATTTGATACAATTTTCCGCGTAATCACGTTATATTAACGATTGCGCAATAATATGAAGCACGCGGAAAACTGTAAGAGTGGCGCCGAACGTGGAGCGCCACTCTTACGGTTTCCCGCGTGTTTCATAATATTGCTCAATCGTTTATTATATCATGATTACGCGGCAAATGTCTCAAATACGAACACGTTTAAAAATGATACAATGATCAAATTTACAATATAAATAAAAGCAATGTACTCACTTAAATCGCACCGTACATTTATATCCCAGGGCCAGCTCGTTGTGGATCACATCACGCCATTGTTGAGTCCAAATTCTATCCGTCCATCCTCTTTTGTTCGTTCGCAGGTAGGGAGAGAAGGACAAAGATAGAGGTACGATAAGGCAAGATAAGATACAGGGACCTACATCCTAAAAAAGAGAAAAAACAGACCCACGGCACAGGTAGCTGTTCTCGGCTTCAGACTTCCTAGTCTAATGGCGTCGTATCACACCGCGCGCACCTGCACCATTCACTCCGCGCCTGCGCATTCTTTTGCGCAAACGCAACTGTCCTGAATGACTGAAATTAACAAGCTCATGTAAAAATATTCGCGTGAACTATATAATTTATACTTAATCTAAATGTGATACATAGCCGATTTTTGGCGTGTAACATCTGAATCAGATCTTCCAAGAGTTTTTTTTTGCACCTCATAGTTACCCATTTGCAAGCTTATTGAACTATTCAATAACCTTGTTTTTATTTTTGTGGTTATATGTACAGTATCTTGGAATACAACCGAATTACTTAATGAAAATTTTGCCTAGGACAACTTATTATTTTTTAATAAAAAATACTTTATTACGTACCCGAAGGTAAGGGGAATATGGACCTGTTTGATCGCCGCTTCTTTTAATTTCGGCAACTCAGCCATAATCTTCATTGCCTTTAAGCATCTCGTATCTCCGTCTGATAAAAATCCCTCAACTTCAATTTCGTGATTCTTAGCTACTTGTAAGATTAATTCCACCTAAACAATACCTTTTTATATACAAAGCAGTTGTCAGTACCAAATATCGGCAAACAAAAGCCTGGAGCTTCTTCTACTAGAGGTTGCGCCATAAATATATACGCATTCTTTGAGCATTCGTTATTTTCAATACATTCCCTTATTGATGACAATGACTTTGCTTTATTTTGGCTCTTATCAGGGAATCCAGTGCTGTTAGATATTTTTAAAACGCAGCCTACTAACTGATCTGTGGCGCTTCTACATGGAATTCTTTTCACTATTGCGGTTTGATCTTCAGATATGAAAACGCGTCGAGGATATTTGTCTAAAAATATCCTTAGTTCTTCCATGGCCAAATCTCCCTCAGTATCTACACCAAATGTTGGTAAACATCTGTTTAATGTGGCAACCGATGGTAGTGCGTTTGAAAAGTTAGCTGCCAATGTTTCATATGCCCACCCTACCTGCAGTTATTAGAAGGTACAAACATATATTTTTCAAGTTTTCCGAGAAGCGGTTTCCTGATTTGGATTGTGCAAATGAGTTTTTTTGAGAAGCAATTTTTAACATTTCAAAGAATATTAAAGGATCCTTTGTTATTGGCGCATTGTCAAAATGTTCATTTGCTAACTTTATACTTGAAATAACGGCATTATTCAAAATTTCGTTCTTCTCAATATAACGTTGGAATTTTCACAAATTTGAAAATAGTCAGTCGTTTTTAATTGCCTTTGATCAAAAAGCAGGTTTCTTTTTTTAAATCCTTTTCTTTACGACTGCGAGGACATTGATTCACAGTTTTTCGAATTATACCTATTTCATCCGCACTCGCAATAATGTCTATCGATAAATCCTTATCTGTATCGATAATTTTTGTAAATCGGTCTTTTCTTGTTCCTGGAGTTGCTGCACTTTCCAAAATGACTAACTTATCACTATCCTGGTCAACGTCTACATGACCACTTACAATAGTACTACAAACATTTTTTGGATGGCTATCCAATATTTGATAAGTACTTGTTTGTTCGGGGCAAGCTTTTGGGTGTTGATAACTAACTTCTAGCAAATCCGAATCTAAAGTAATTTGAGAATAACTCTCAAAGACTTTGGCATTTTTAAGAAACGGAATAATTGTGTTTTTAGCTTGATATTTCTCGTTCTTGCGAATAACTGCGCCTGTACTATCTTTAACGTGTGTTTTATAGTGTCTATTGCATTGGATAAAACCCACTTGGATCTACCATTTTCCTGCTGACAGTAAACTCGACTTTCTAGTTAGCATTTGAAGTGAGTGGACGTGTTTAGCAAAGCTCCTGACTACAAGGCTACATGTAAGTTTTTATGTAGGATATATTAATATATTTTAGGCGTTTATATTTAGTGTATTATACTTTCATTATTGTGTGACGTTAATTTTAATACATAGGGCAGTAAATAAAACCAAAAACAAAAATTTAAACCGAATAAATAATAAATAAATTGCGTTTAAACTTAAAATTTAACTAAAATCCGCGTTTTAAAATAAACCAACTCAAATTTCGGGGTAATAAATCAAAAATCTACTAAATAAATAACCAAAAATAAATTCAAAATAATTTAAAAAGGCGTTTTAATAAATTTATTGAAAAAACCGAGTAAAACGGGCTAAAACTGCGTAAAACCAGCAAATAAATACGGAAAAATTATGTAACGTGCGTGTAATAAAATAACAATTTAAAAATCAAAATCTAAGCCTTTTTTGAATCAAACAAATAACTAAAAACCGTAAATATTTAAATAATTTGATATTTCATTTTTAAGTACACATGTACATTAAGATCCTTAAAGTCGATCTTTGGGTATAATTAGTGGTGTAACATTTCAATGTCGAGTAAACACCGAGTAAACAAGCGGTAAGTGCTTCTGGTACCGCATTCCAATAACGCGTGTTTTAATTAGTTTGTTTCTAAATTTAAATTTAAAGTCGGGTATTTTATAAATTTGTTTTTGTGTAATTAGCTAGTTTGAATTTTAAATAAATAAATACAGCTTTGTTATAGTAGATTTTTAATTGCGTATATCTATTGGACTTGCTATCTTATTTTGTCCTCGTTGTTATTTTGACATTAGTGTTTATTTTATTTCTAATAAATTTGAAATTTCAGTTGGTGGTTTTTAAAATTAGAAGTTTAAGGGTCACTTGAAATCTAGGTCTTTTATTGGAGCAGCGTTTTTGTTCTGTACTTGTTGTTGTTTTGCCGTTTAGCTGTACATCTTAGCTTCGAGTTTATTTAGCGTCGTCAGGGCATTTTAATCTGGGTTTTGTTTGTCCTTGTTGTTTTTGTTATTTGATTCTTTAGCATGGTTGTCCATCGAGGTGAGGAACCGTTGCCGAAGAAAAAGAGGGGTGGTAGGTTGGAGTCAGTTATGGCTGAGCAGTCGGAGGCTGGGGCGGTCGATAAGGTCGGAGAGAAGGAGGTCGTGGTTAGGGAAGAGAAGTTGGTGTCGCAGCCCGACGGGGAGGTAGTCGCGTCGGAGAGGGGGCCTGGGTGTGCGATGGTGGAGTCGGAGGGGCCGGCACCCCTTGTGCGAGGAGCCGAGCCTGAGTCGCCCGTAGCGTCGAGAGGACAGCGTCGTGGGTCGACTGGTAACAACTGAAGCGTTGCTACTAACTACCTAGACTAGCGGGATCTCTTGATGTCCGTGCTAGGAGGGCGCACGGCTTTATACATAAGCGGGTCCCTGCCACTACGACCATCACCGTAGATGACAGCGAATCAGCTGTTAGGGATGGTTAGGGGTTTCAGGATAGTGCGTGGCGAGGTGAAGAAGGCTGTGGCGGAGGTAGTAGTGGCAGCGGCGCGCACTGAGCAGGTCGTGGTAGGGCAGGGGGGAGCAAGAGGTGTAATGTCCTATGCTGGAGCAGTGGTTAGTAAGGCAGCGTCGGCGGTCGATGTTCGTGTCGTCGCCAACACAGGGGTGAAAGACGACATCATGGTAACGTTGAAGAGGAAGGTTGACCCGGCAAAGGATGGTTTTATTGTTGTCGAAGCACGTCGGACGCGTAGGGGTGGCGTTGTTGTTGAGTGTGCTGGTAAAAAAGATGCCTGGCGTTTGCAGTCGACGGTAGGTGGGGCTTGTCAGGGTCTTACAGCTACGACCATCGAGAAGAGGAGGCCGCGCATCGTGCTCCCTGGGGCAGAGGGGGAGATGAAGCAAGAAGAGCTCCTGCAGAGGTTCATTGTTCAGAACCCCCGCTTCAGGGGGATTAGGTTCGAGCAGGATGTGTAAAAGAAGTTCCGGTTCGATGGCAGGGGACACAGAGATCCTTTGGCCAGCGTCGTTTTTGAGATTTCACCCGCGGCTAGAAGGTGTTTTTTTTGTCGGAGGCAGTTTGTTTGGGTTGGCGTAGGTTTTGTGCTCGGGATCATTTCTCAATGATCCAGTACTTCCGTTGCCACGAGTTCGGCCACAGGTCTACAGAGTGTAAGGAGCGGGTGCAGTTTTGCGGTAACTGCGCCGAAGTGGGGCATGAGTTGAAGAGCTGTAGGCGAGCAGTTTCTTGTTGTGTTGTCTGTGCGAGGTCGAACGACAGCGTTGGTAGCGTCAGGGTCGGCACTTGTAATGATGCGAAGTCCAGCCAATGCCCCACGATGCAGCGGTTAAAGGCAGTCATCACCAGGAACATCGACTATGGATACTAGGCCATTAGATGATGTTTTGAGGAGCTCGAAAATCAAATGCGCGCAGATTAATTTAAGCAAGGGCAAAGGGGCCACCAATAATTTCGTCAAAATAATTAAAAAAATGAAATCGACATCGGGTTTATACAGGAACCGCATCTGTATGGCCACAAAATAACAGGTTTTGGGAGAGGAGTTACCGTCTTAAACGCAAATAGCGAACGACCGCGCAGCGGAATAATAATAAATAATGGGACGTGTGCCGGGATAATATTAAACAATTTGTCCAACGAGTTCATAACCACCACGGAAATAAAAACAGGGACAAACACGTTCTACATGATAAGCGCGCACTTTCCACCAGTCGACTTCCGGCGGGAAAATCTTCAAACCGAGGACTTAATAAATCACAGCGAAGGCATTTCTCGCCAAATTGGAAGAAATAAGAAACTAATAATCGGGAGAGACTTTAACGCTAAGTCACCGTTATGGGGTAGCCCTACAAAGGCCGATAGGGGTTCGCAGGTTGCTGATCTTTTAACGGAATGGGATCTTAGTGTGATAAACAATGATGATTCACCTACGTTTGAGGGGCATAGAGGCAGCAGTTTTATTGATATTACTGTAGCCTCGCACGAGATGTTATAAATCATTTGTGATTGAAAATTAAAGTCGGACGAAGAAACGTTCTCTGACCATATATTAATAACATGGGATGTTGAAATCAAAACAAGCGCAAACGAGCAGCTAACTATATTTTCGCGGTTTTGTAATAAAATAGCAAATTGGGAGAGGTTTAAACAAAAATTTGGCGAAAGTATCCCTGCGCTCGAAAACGAGTTATTTAACTGCCGAGAGGCAGACGAAATAGAAACACTCGCGGAAAATTTAAATGACGCGGTGGTAGACGCGTCGTCGTACTGCATGCCGCGAAAAAAAACATTTAAAGCGAGCGTACCCTGGTGGACCCGGGAACTAACCACCAAGCGGCCAGAAACGCGTAACCTAAGGCGGCGCTATCAACGCGCCTCGGGAGAAATAAGAGAACAACGGAGAATAGAATACAATCAAAGTTACCGTGAATATAAAATATTAATAGAAGAAACGCGAACAAATAAATTCAAAGAATTCTGCACACGAAACTGAAAAAAAGAACCTTGGGGAACCGTATACCGCGTAATAAGGGATAAACAACAGAAAATCGCGCTCGGTAACATTAGAGAGACAAATGGCGAATATACGGAAGGTTTTAAAACCAAGGCGGAATATTTATTAGAGAAATTCTTCCTTTCGGATAATCCTGAGGAGGATGAGGGGTCGCACGATTTAGTACCTCCGAAAGCTACAGAGGCGCAAGGAACAGGTGCCGATAATGCAATAATAATAAATAATGGGACGTGCACCGGGATAATATTAAACAATTTGTCCAACGAGTTTATAACCATTGCGGAAATAAAAACAGGGACAAACACGTTCTACGTGATAAGCGTATATTTTCCACCAGTCGACTCCCGGCGGGAAAATCCTCAAATCGAGGACTTAATAAATTACAACAAAGGCATTTTTTGCCAAATTGGAGGGATTAAGAGACTAATAATCGGGAGAGACTTTAATGCTAAGTCACCGTTATGGGGTAGCCCTACAAAGGCCGATAGGAGTTCACAAGTTGCTGATCTTTTAACGGAACGGGATCTTAGTGTGATAAACACTAATCATTTACCTACGTTTGAGGGGCATAGGGGTAGCAGCTTTATTGATATTACTACAGCCTCGCACGAGATGATAGGAATCATTTGTGATTGGAAATTAAGGTCGGACGAGTAAACGCTCTCTAAATTAATAACATGGGATGTTGAAATCAAAACAAGCGCAAACGAGCAGCTAATTATATTTCCGCGGTTCTGTAATAAAAAAGCAAATTGGGAGCGGTTTAAACAAAAATTTGGCGAAAGTATCCCTGCGTTCGAAAACGAGCTATTTAACTGCCGAGAGGAAGACGAAATCGAAACACTCGCGGAAAATTTAAACGACGCAGTGGTAGACGCGTCGTCGTACTCCATGCCGCGAAAGGAAACATTTAAAGACAGCTTACCCTGGTGGACCCGGGAACTAACCACCAAGCGGGCAGAAACGCGTAACCTAAGGTGCCGCTATCAACGCGCCTCGGGAAATATAAGAGAACAACGGAGAGTAGAATACAATCAAAGTTACCGCAAATATAAGATATTAATAGAAGAAACGCGAACGAATAAATTCAAAGAATTCTGCACGCGAAACTCACAGAAAGAACCTTGAGGAACCGCATACCGCGTAATAAGGGGTAAACATCAGAAAATTGCGCTTGGTAACATAAGAAAGACAAATGGCGAATATGCGGAAAGTTTTAAAACCACGGCGGAATGTTTATTAGAGAAATTCTTCCCTTCGGATAATCCCGAGGAGGATGAGGGGTCGCACGATTTAGTACGTCGGGAAGCTACAGAGGCGCAAGGAACAGGTGCCGATAAGACAATCCTAGTTAACAAGGTCGTCAGGGCTCTTAGGAGAATGAACCCTAAGAAGGCACCGGGGCATGACGGAATCACTTCAGACGCAGCTTTGAAGGCGTGCCCTGTTAGCCCCGTGTGTCTTTGCCGGGTTGTTTAAGCTTTGCCTAGGAAGGGGCGTCTTTCCGCGTTGCTGGAAAGTCCAGAACGTTAAATTCATACCTAAACTTAGAAAGGCGGATGCGTCAGACCCGAGCAGCTATCGTCCAATTAGCTTGCTACCGGTGCTGGAGAAAGCTTTGGATCGCGTTATGACTACCCGAGTTGAGCACTTTGTGCGTGACAGCGGCGGTTTTAATAACCGACAAATCGGTTTTATGAAGGGAAAGTCGACTATCGACGAGGCAAAAGATGCTAAAGAGTACTGTGTTATTGTTGCTTTGGACATTTCAGGAGCATTTGATGCTGCCTGGTGGGCATTGATTGTTTGCTAGTTGGAAAATAGGGGTTGTCCGCGAAACTTGATGTCTTTGGTCAAAAGTTATTTCTCTGGGCGATTGGCACAGGTTGAAATTCCGGGGGAAGTTTTGTCGCGCGAGGTGAAAAGGGGTCCGCAGGGGTCAAGCTCTGGTCTCACATTTTGGAAGTTGTTGTATGAGAGCATCTTTAGGGTGTAACGTCTACCTTTGTTTACTATTGGTTGGTTTTATTTGTATTGGTGACAAATAAAACACCTAAAACGGGTACCTACAGTTTCAATATAAAAATAAGCTCTTGAGCCTATTTCTCTTTCTTTTATGATAATCCTGCAACAGGGTATTTCTAAAAGATAATCATTATCCCTTATTAAACACGGTAGGGGATGCTTCTAACCCCTTAAATTTTTCAGAATTTAAATTTTTAAAAGGCTTTACCCTGACTTCCAGTACTCATTCGTGAGCCACTTACAAGCTTTTACCTAACCGTATTCAACCTTATTTAAATAAAAAATAAGTCTTTACAAGCAACTTCTTTACTAGGATGTAAAAACAAAATACACCACGGATCTATTTTTATGCATACCTAATTCCCTAACTAAATACTCTTAACCTAGTTATTTTGTATACTACAGACACGTATGTCATAAATCGTCTTAAGGTTCAATTTAACATTAAAATTACTTACATTACATGCGCCGCTGTTTTGCTACTAGCGTTGCGTATACGATCAGGTGCAAATTCCAGAGCCTGGGTCAGCGTCCTGGTTGACGTGTGTCGCCGTTGTTGGTAATATACTCGCGTTATTTGGGTAGTTTATTGTCCTCGCACGAAACACTTTCACTTTCTATTCTAAAAACGTATATAGTGGCTATACCAACAACTACCTGCTAAAGTCGCACCGCAGGGTTGCTTTGTCGGGCTAACGGTATTTAGTTGAGGTTATAAATACCTTCACTTTCGTACATTGAAAGTGAAAAGACCGGGCCCCTGGATGTTTTACACTCCGTGCCCGCTGTCCAATCTAATTTAGTGAAATCAGTTTATCTGGACCGCTAATCGCGCCCACAATTTATTTAATCAGTTATACTTGAGATGATAAATCATTTAAAAATGGAAATGAACCGCTCTTGATGCGGTCAACAAAATATTAATCACACTTTGTATTTATTCGCGGCTCCCCTCGAGATAAAAGCTTTTTTTCTTTCTAATATTCTAGTAATCAACGATTACTAGCGAATGGTTTCGTACTACTCTATCTGAGACTCAAAAATAATAATAATAATCCTAAACTGAATACACGCTGGTATTTATCAATTTTGGATTCTTTGTTAGGCTTTCTGTAGTTTTAAAGTGTTCATAAAGAACTTCGGGGTACTCTTAACCTATCAATTTCCTTTCGAAAGCCCTTATTGGTGTGCTAAGGTCCAGTTTCCTACATAATATCCTACTATTACTTCCTTATTTGCAAACTACGTTTAAACTTGACCTACTTAAACATGCTGGCAATAAATTTATGCAAATATTTATTACTATTAACTAACGTAATTTAACTCCCCCTCACTCGGCCTTGTTATCAAATTACCCTAAAAATCGTGATTTACAAAACTTCCTGAATAGAATTTTGATTAGTTATTTAATTAAGCGGTAAAACCCCTATGTGTTGATAAAAAGATGGCGGGCTATTCCAATCTGGCGATGCCTCAGCATATTTATTGACGGTGACTATAAATCATAAGCACCACATTGCCGTGCGGTGCCATGTGGTCGGGCCACATGTCCTTATATTAGCTACTTTTAATTTAAATTAAAAGGAGATGTTACAAGGGTCAAGTTTCCCACAGGATGCTCAATCGTTGGGTTTGCGGATGAAACGCTTTTAATTGTCAGATTGCGATTGTTAATGGATATGCGCACAAAACCGAACGAGGCGCTTAATAAACTACATGAATGGTCGCAGGCGGTAAAATTAAAATTTAACACGACGAAGTCAGAGGCGCTTTATTTCGGAAAGAAACCGGGACAGCGATTCCCTAGGCTGGAGCTGGGATGGGAGAAAATACCGTTTAAGGAAGCAATTACATATCTCGGGGAAAAGATTGACGATAAGATAAATTGGAAAGCTCACGTACAGTACGTTAAAAGCAAAGGTAGCAAAATATCAAACAAAATGATGGCGGCGGCGAAAATTAACTGGGGTTTTAGGGGCAAATCGCTGAGGAAGATTTATGCCGGAGCAATTGAGCCGACAATGCTGTACGCAGCTTCTGTATGGGTGGAAGATTGTAGAGTCCGGGAGATGCTCTAAAATGCCTTTTTGTCTATATTTTAGCATGTTACATTGTGCTTGGCACTATTAGCATATAAATGTTTTTATCTACATTTAAATATAAAATTACTCTCTTTATTATATAATATATTTTCTATAAGAATTTATCTCGCACAATCCTGGATTATTAGTTTTAATCCACAGGATCCTAATTTGTTACATAGTACAAATAATTATATCTATATGAAATTTTCCTATTGGTTATTTCTAAAGTGTTTATTCCAAAAGCACAACTGGTGTAGTTTTAATTCTGTATTACTGAGAATAATTGCTAGAGATCGTCCATCGCGAAGGTGGCCGAAAATAATTTATTTGAAGTGTCAAATTTTCATTTCTCTTTTGATATCTGATTGCTTATCTGGCACTGTTGGCCATTTTTGATTTGAACTTCTACTTTGCCTCGTGCTTATCTGGTATGTAAATTTTCTAATAATAAATTCAAATTCAAATATAGTTTTAGATGTTTAGTATGAAAGATAAAGAAGTTGTTTATTCGTTTAACCCATCAAATAATTATACAGATGGTAAGTTATAAATGGATTAATTTTCCTTTGCACCTCGTGTTAAATTTTCACTTTTGTAATACAACTGAATTTTCTAGAGTGCTTCGGTTACCTATTTTTTGGTTACCGATATTACGGCGACTTGTTCTCTCGTTCAGATTTTTACATGGAAAAGTTGCTCGTGCATTCGCACAACCAGATAATGTAAAACAAATACTCTCATCACAAGAATTTTATATTTCGTTTCTTTCTACTTTACATATTGCCGCTCAGTTATTATCTTATTGAAAAATATCTACAAGTTTAATTTATGGAACAGAAGTCTGTTAAAGACAACATTTGAAGTCGACCACATGCTGTTTTGTACCTACACTAGGAGATTCACCAATGCAGGATGTCTCAATTTCCTGGAATGAAGGATTCCTATAAATTAAGTAACTATTAGTATTAGTTTCAGTTACTGATACTACAGGTATGAGATTAAAACTTTTACCTTATCGTTTTTCTGTTAAAATAAAGAGGCCTAACCTCTATTTAAATTTGTCTTTGTCACTACAAATATTTTGTTTTGATTATTAATTACATTTTACTTATCTTAAATGATTTCAAATATAATTCTCTAATACATAACCTAAAAATATGTAAACATTCGGAACTTCATGAAGTTTCTTATGGTAAAAAGGTTTATTACTTGAACTTTCATTTCATGTGCATTTGTTACATGACATTATTACAACTATGATCACTTTTTGATTTACTCTCGCATTAAGTTAGATTTTGAGTTTTTAAACAGAGATTATTTATTTTGATTTCTCTATAGAAATTTTCTCATGTATTAATGACACATTTATGACACAAGCGTATATCTTATACATGCTTTTGGAATTGTAATAACTGAGTAATAATATACATATTTAGTCAAATTTCTCTTATCGTGTTTTAACTTTCGTTTCTCTAAGTTATTTTACAGTTGTGTAAACAAGTGTCTTGATATTTAAATTTTAACATTCAGATATTTTCTAAACATTCCTCTTACTCTGTGACTTCAAATCTCATGCAGCCTCCGCAACCTTAACGGTCGATGCAAGCTGTGCCGAAGTATTTCTTATACTTCGTCGTGCAATTACTCTTTTTATAACATCGAGAAAAAAGTAAGGAACAATGCGTCAATTGGCAAGCGTACAACGCATAACCGCGGTGAAAGCGGCCAGGGCTTACAGGACCACCTCCACGGAGGCGATCCTGGTGATCAGTAGGACTGTTCCTATCGAATATGCCGTTAGGGAGATTAGAGATAGGAGATTGATAAATATAGGGAAAGGGCGCAAAATTATCTTAGATATTCATCTTGGTAATAGGGAGGTAGAGAGAAAGATCGTTGTATCGGAGTTGGGGCACCCGGCCGATATTAGAGGAATCGAGTTTGTAGAAGACGACGGAGACGCGACGGGAATCAGAATTTACACGGACAGTTCACGCATGGATGACGGGCAAGCAGGCGCGGCGTTTGTCGTATTTAAGCAGAAAAATGAGATGTTTCGATTTAAAACCAAACTCGCAAACTGGAGCACTATCTTCCAGTGCGAATTGGTAGCCATACGAGAGGCTATCGATTACGTAATAAACCACGCGCGCAGGGATGAATATTATAAAATCAGCGACAGTAAATCAGCGCTGACAGTTTTAACAAACATGAACACCTCTACAGACCTCCAGGCGGATGTCTGGAGGATAGCGCATACAGCTCTCGAGCTTCGACGTTTAAAGTTCTGTTGGGTTAGGTCGCACAATGGTAACGTATGGAAACGATAGGGCCGATGAATTAAGTAAAGAGGCCGCGACGGGCGACTTTCGGATATCACATTCGTCGATACCGAGGTCTCAAATTAAAAGAAAACTGCGCGAAAAGTCAATTCGACAATGAGAAGAGAGGTGGAACAACGCTGCCACGGGCAGGTTGACCCACAAATTCATACCGAGCATAGAAGCTAAAGGAAAGATCAAGGTGAAGTTCAATCAAAAATGGTGCAACTGTTAACAGCGCACGGCGCCCTGAAAGCGTATTTACAAAGATTCAGTTTAACCGATAATGACCGCTGCGAGTGCGGCGAGGGCGCAGAAAGCACAGAGCACGTGCTCTTCGGCTGTCCATTGGAGGTGGCAAATCGAGGGTTAGCTAATATTAAATTAGCTATCGTAGGGCCAGCATGGCCAAAGAGCCTAGAGGAAGTCGGGGAAGTGGCTAACCAGAAGGCGTTCTGGACCGCCTTCAAAGAATTTTCCGGAAGAGTCGCGAGATTGGACGGTGATAACCGCGCGTAAATCGGAAGGTGAAGGTAGGACGGTGGGAGGATTGGAAAACTTTAACTTAGACTTTGCGTGAGAAATGATATGGGCATGATAACCATAACCTGTAAAAAAAGATAAAAAATAATAATAATAATATAAAAATAATAATCAAAAGTCTAATATGCACGGCGAATCCCCCACACCACTAAGGCAATCGTTATCCCAACCATCTACGCGCGGAAAATCGGTAATAAACGAAAACAAATACATAATAACAAACTAAATCAGAAAACCTCATTAATTTACATCAGTGTAATAAATAAAGAAATAAAATAGAGTGAAACCGCGCATCCCCTCCAGGACTTATAAATTGATAGTGATTGTGAAAAACCCCCCAGAACGTTTAGTGCATACCCTCCAGCACTATAACAGTGCATAATTATTCCTCTAGAAGTAAGAGACAAATAGATGTAGGCAGACGACCAGGTTCTCGAATGCTGGAAAAACTTATAATTAAGGTAAGAATAAAATTGTGGCGGCTGTACTCGCATAAGCCTTGATTTGTATTAATAAGATTTTGAAATAATTTAACGCGCACATTTTTGTGTGTAATAGCGCTAGCCGACATAATATATATATATATATATATATATATATATATATATATATATATTGTTCTGGATTCAAAGGGGTAAATCAGTATAAAACAATAAAATTTCAACAACCCTGTATATAGAAAAGAGCAAATTATTTACGCGAAAAATTAATTTAATTCATTTAGGGAGAACGGACGAATATTAGAATATTTTTATATTTAATAATTAAAATGTTAGGATCACAGGAAGGAAGAAAGCCTCAAAGCAAATAGGAGTTCAAGGATACGCATAATTAACCATAAGTTATTTTAATTAAACACATATAAGCAAAAGGAAGCGTGCTTGCGTAAGGAAATCAATATATATATATATATATATATATATATATATATTTATATAGGATTTCATAGAAAATATTTTCAACCGTCAATTTGGCTAACAAACATCTTAAGGAGCGAGGGAAATGCACAATCGGTTATATACAACAGATAGAGACAGATATAAAGCAAGCAAGGAATTGAAATGCACGTACCATATACACGTGGAGTTGAGATAGGATGTCATCAATATCGATTCTCTGTAACTTAAGCGGGGTTAAAACGTGACCACAAACACGCGTAAAAATGAGATGCATAGCGTCTAGGAGGAGTTTGGTGACGGCAGAGAATTTTGTGATTGATTGAAAGCAGACTGTTTTCCAAACGTAGACACACGCGAAGGTTGAACGCGAATTGGGGGTATACAGCACGTAGTACGGAACAAATTTTACGAATTTAGAGACGGTTATATTCGAAATTTGTAGAATTCGTTTTGAAAATAAGCTTTTCGAGTGAAGTGCGTCCACTAGGGGGTTTAAAAAGGATATAAATACCCAACGTAGGTTATTGAGGGTCTCTTCTCTTCTATTTTCCTTTACTTCGATAAAGTGCTGAATGCCGATTCAGACCAGCTTACAATAAAGCTTTTAGTTTGTGAGTATTTTATGTATGTGAGTATGTTACCGTAAATATAGTGTTTGCAAGTATAAAACAGTAGTAGCGGACCTCTAATTATTGACGTGAAGTACGAGTAGTGCGTATTAAATAATAAAGGTCCGGCTACTACAAAGCAAAAATTATTAAATGGAAGCATGTTATATGGAGGTAAGCACCACAAGTAATCGAGTTTGTATGCGATATATGGAATGGTACTATGAGACGAGGCGAATAGCTTGCAGAGGTGGCAGATGGTAGAGGCCTGTGGAGCCGCTGAGCAGCACATTAAATCGAAACAACGCAGAGGGGTGTTCTGGCATTCATCTCCGACGGGAAGGAAGCCTGAAGAATTCTCCAGGTAATTTATTTGAAACTTATTGTAAAAGATACATGTACTGGACAATTTACTGACGTTTAAATATTGAAAAAGAGTGTATTTAGAACATCCAAAATTTAGTCAGGATAAAAAAATTGAATTGTAAAGGGTAAACGGGTCTGTAAATTTTAGTTTTAATTTATGCAAGGTTTAAAAGGCATATACAAACGGAACTGGGTTATAATGAGCTCACTATACTCCAGTTTGAAGTCAATTATGGTAACATGTGGGGCCCATCTACTCATATCTTATTGAATTTGTTTCAAAATCATTAGAAAAATCACGGACTTTAAAAACATACCATAATTTGAGTTTTATAATTATTGTATCAAACTGTTTTAACACATGTGAATATAATTTATCTGTTAATAGGTGTAAATAAAAGGCGTATGGTTGTGGTATTATTTGGTAGTTTTATTGAATGGTGTGCGAGTGTCAAAGAGATATCTGTAAATTTTGGTATTCGAGAAGAGGCACAGCTGAACTAGCCAGGGAAGCAGAAGGAGTTCGAAGGCCATGACATTAAGAGGAGTAAAAAATTTTAAAAATTTTATTTTTTTCTTCGAAAACTTTTATGTTGGCCCAATTCGTAGGGTTCGATTCTAAAACCTTAGTTCCCGAATTTTGTAAGTTCCACAGCAATTTTATGACGCCCAATTCATGGGGCTCGAATGATTGTTAGGAGCAGAAGCGAATTTTAATAGAGAATCCAGAGACTGTCCCAGCTTCTACGGCAATATATATATATATATATATATATATATATATATATATTTATATATATATATATATATTTTATATATATATATTTTATATATATATATATTTTATATATATATATATTTATATATATATATATATATATATATATATTTATATATATATATATATATATATATTTATATATATATATATATATATATTTATATATATATATATATATATATATATATATATATATATATATATATATATATATTTTATATATATATATATATATATATATATATTTTATATTTATTTATATTTATGTTTTATATGTACTTGCATGTATTATATTATTTTGGGGCTTGAATTGTTTTTCTGACGTTCTGCCGCTATTTTTGGTGGCAACACTTTAATAGGAAGGAAGAATGTACTAGAGAAGATTGTAATTACTATATAAATCAGTTAGGGCATGATAGGGAAAGCTAGGGACGGATTTAGGCTAAATTACTTAGACCAGGGATGGCGAATTTGTAAATATATAGAGCAGGCAAAATAGCTGAATTCACTATTAAAATATTTGGCGAATGCTTAGAAATTTGAATCCATTTTTAATTAATTAGCTAGCTGTGGATAGTTTTAAGTCGACCCTTCAGGTCGCACCGGTAAACAGAGCTGGCGACTGCTACCCGGTATTACGGATCCCTCCTCTTTTACTTTCGCGTGTGTCTTGTTGATCGGACACACTCCAAAATCAACGCTAGAGATACCTTTATTCAAACCCTATTTCTAGTTTTTGTTTGAGGTTGTTAGATTTTTATTTAGGATGGATTAATTTTGAAGTTAGGTTTAATTTGAAGCACGTTATATTTTCGCGTTTAAACCCAATGTAGTACCTTCGGGTGGA
Organism: Platerodrilus igneus; assembly: GCA_036346225.1. Lineage (NCBI taxonomy): Eukaryota > Metazoa > Arthropoda > Insecta > Coleoptera > Lycidae > Platerodrilus > Platerodrilus igneus. Next base: position 2,127,935 of record JARFIW010000472.1, on the reverse strand, counting down.
GCATTGGGGACGTGGCCGCAAAAATAGCGGCCCTTATACAAATTATAATGACAGTAACTTCTAGATTTAAAATTACTTTTTATACATTGTACGTATGCGCAATTAGACTCTAATTCAACATGAGGGTTTTCTATTAAATTCGTTGTACTTTCCTTTCCTTTCTTATTAAGGTATTTAAAAATTTATTTGATAATTTTTCACAATACTGTAACGCGCTACTACTACCGCGTTTCTTTAATTTAAAACAAGTAATAATAATGGTCTTTATTACTCACTGTTCACAAGTCTAATTAACAGTATATGCCTTATTTATAGATGTTTTCAGTTCACTCAACAATGAAGCACTATTACACTAATGAATTTACAAGCACTAATATCTTCTTAAATTAACTCCTTTACCATAGGTTCATTAACAACACTAACACAACTATTTGTTTATACACTTCTATTTATTTATGTATACTACAAGCTGCATGTACATTAGACACAGCATATCACGTTTATATATACTTCTAAAGCTCAAAACTACTATTACTTTACACTATATAATTTATATTAGACATTCAAGAATAGACTGACCCTTGCATTCATTAGCGGTCTTATATATACTCTGGATTACAAGGATGACTCATGCTCCCGTAATTTCTAGAAGAATTCTGGAATCCTTGAGAAGGCGCTGTGCCCCAAGCGTTTGTATGTTTGACGGGTTGCCTAATAGTGGATCGCAACACTGCCCCCTCTTTAAAACCGTTACGTCTCGTAACTGTAAATCCATCTTGACGCCAATTCGATGACTGGTGACGGTATCGGCAGCTATCTCCTCTGGTGCATCCACCGCGTCGTTGGAAGTAACAGTCAACACTCTTTTCCTGGTCTTGGTAGGCAACCAGTTGATAACAACAAACAAGAACCTGGACGTTGGTTCCCTGGAAAACTACTTCTAGCATATTTCGGACTATCCTCCAGTCTAAGCAATCCAGTCCACAGCCCAGCTTGGGCACCGCTAGTCTCGTTACTCCATTTTCCATCATCTGCGCCTTAAGATTTAGCAAGGCCTCCCATAGATGTCCATAACTAGGTCTCTGCCATGAAGAATTTTTGGTGACCAGATAGTAAACATAACGACTTTATCTTGAAGGGCCAAAGATTTTCCTACAGTTGGCTGCTGTTGTACTAATTCATCCACACATCCAAACTTTTTCTTGAAAACAACAGCTATTCCCCTTGACATTGCCAAATCTTGAGCTACGCAATGTGCAAGGGAATACTCTTCTGGTGCTCTAAACAGATCTTGCTGTTTTTCAACAACAACGCCAAATCTCGCTTTAGCGGAACCACCATACGCCGCCATAAAGCTCTCAAAATCTACATTTGGCTCATGATTAATAACTTGCCGAACACCATTATCATTATTCGGGTCTTCCTGGTTGATGCCAGCGTAGGATGTTAAACGGTCAAAGTGTACCACTTTCGGTTTACCACGAGGGGATCTTCTGATCCGGTACACTACATCATTAATCCTTTTAACACTTCGTACGGCCCTTCCCATTGTCTTTGTAGTTTTGGCGACAATCCACGTTTTCTTTGTGGATTGTACAACCACACTAAATCTCCAGGTTGATAACCACCTTCTTGTGCTCTCGTGTCATATTGTGATTTCATTCGATCGCTTGCTGCCTGTATATTCTTTCGGACGTTTTCGTGAATGCTATTTGATCTTTCACGAAGCTTACTAACGTAATCTTCACCTGCGATCTCTTCTCCAGGTTTAAATCCAAACTGAAGATCACATGGTAGCCGCAATTCACGTCCTAGCATTACGCAAGCGGGCGAGTACCCTGTACTGTCATGTACCGAAGATCGGTACGCCAGTAGGAACAAATGCAGATATTGGTCCCAGTCTCGTTGATGTTCAGAGACAACTTTGGCCAGGTACTTCCCTAACGTCCTGTTCATTCTTTCAACCATTCCATCCGATTGAGGATGAAGTGGCGTGGTTCTAGTTTTCCTGATTCCAAGATGCTTGCAGACGTTTTGAAACAACGCTGATTCGAAGTTCCGACCTTGATCGGAGTGTAATTCCATCGGAACTCCAAAGCGACAAAACAACTCCCTCACTAGTACATCTGCAACGGTCTCGGCTTCTTGGTTAGGTATAGCATATGCCTCCGGCCATTTGGTAAAATAATCCATTGCAACCAAGATGTATTTATTCCTTTCTCTGATTCAGGAAACGGACCAGCTATATCAATGGCTACCCTCTCAAAAGGATTCCCACGTTATACTGTCTCATTGGGGCTTTCCGTTTTGTGACCGGGCCATTTGCAGAGGCACACAATTCACATTTCCGGCACCACTCCTTCACATCTTCTTTGCAGTTCACCCAATAGAATCTTTCTCTCACTCTTTCGAGAGTTCTTTTCACGCCAAAGTGCCCTCCGGAAATACCATCGTGCAAGTGCTGCAACACTTCCGGCACTCTGCTTCTCGGCACTATCACTTGAAGTCTCTCAGTGCCATCTTCAAATTCCAGGCGTCGCTTCAAGATTCTATTTTCCATCATCAAGGAGTCCCACTGTGCCTAGTATGCCTTCAGGCTCCTACTTAAAATACTAATTTCTTCCCAAGCTGGTCGTTGTCCTCTATTTTTCCACTCAATAATACGTCCCAATTCGGCGTCATTTTCCTGGTCTTCTCGCATTCTTTCGGGTTGCCAAGTATCATCGGTTACTGTCATTCTATGGATGACACTTATTTTCTCTTCCATCTTGGAGCAATGATTGCAATCCACCGGACAAGGTCTCCTTGACAGAGCGTCTGCATTCCGATGGCTAGTTCCTACACGATGTTCCGTATCAAAATCATATTCCTGCAGCCGCTCTATCCACCTTGCCACTTGCCCTTCAGGATTTCGAAACTGCAATAACCATTTCAGTGCAGCATGGTCTGTTCTCAACAGGAATTTACGGCCGTATAAGTACTTATAAAAGTGCTCTACGGATTTGACGACGGCCAACAGCTCCTTCTTGTCACACAATAGTTCCTTTCTGGCCGCGACAAGACCTTGCTGAAATACCCAATAACTTTTTCTTGTCCGTCCTGCACTTGAGAAAGAACGCCTCCTATAGCTGTGTTACTGGCGTCGGTATCCAACACAAATTTCCCCTCCATCCGTGGATAACTCAAAATTGGTGCTGTAACTAGTAGCCGTTTCAGTTGTTCAAATGCCCTGTGGCAGCCGTCATTCCAATCATATTCTTGTCCATCTTCGGTTAATTTTGTTAACGGTTTGGCAATGTTCGCAAACCCAAGTATAAAACGTCGGTAATATGTGCACAATCCTAGAAAACTGCGTAGTTGGTGTATATCTGCTGGTGTAGGCCACTCTTGTACCGTTTTTATTTTGTCAGGGTCAGCTCTTATTCCGGTCTCCGAAACGACATATCCTAGATATTTCACTTCTTTTCCAAATAGGTGGCACTTCTTGGGGCTTAATGTAAGGTTTGCCCGCGTAATCTTTGGAATATCTCCTCTAGGTTCTTAAGATGTTCTTCAAAAGACCGGCCTAACACTATCACGTCGTCCAGGTACACCAGACATGTCTTCCAGGACAGTCCACGCAGTACCGACTCCATCAATCGTTCAAAAGTAGCAGGAGCATTGCATAATCCAAATGGCATGACCTTGAACTGCCATAATCCAGTTCCAATTGTAAAGGCAGTCTTTTCTTTATCGTTTGGCTCCAAGCCTACCTGCCAGTATCCGCTTTTCAAGTCTAAGGTCGAAAACCATTTAGATCCGGATAGAGTATCTAAGGTGTCATCAATTCTGGGCAAAGGATAGCTGTCTTTCTTTGTCACATTGTTAAGCCGCCGGTAGTCTACACAAAACCTTGTCGACCCGTCCTTTTCTTGACAAGCACTACCGGGGATGCCCATGGACTATTCGAGGTTCAATCACTCCCTGTTCTTCCATATCGGTGATAATTTGCTCAGCTTCCTTACGTTTTGCCAAAGGAAGCCACCTGGGTGTTGTCTTATCGGTTGCGCATCTCCAGTATTGATCTTGTGTTGCACAACATTCGTCCTTCCTTCTCACTATCATCCAGTGCAAACACACCTCGATATCGTCCGACCAGTTCTTTTACCTTGCCCAGTTGATCGCCATTTAATCCTTGACACGAGGGTATCAACATATCCAGCAATTTCTGTGAGCAACCGTTGGTTGGTTTATTTTCGTGTCGTCCATACAACGTTTAATATGACATACTGGAATGCAACTTCCCACAATCATGCCTTTCTTCAGGGTCACTGTATGAGGGTTAATGTTCAGCACCCTTACTGGTACCATATTTCGAGACTTTACCAGCGTTCTTCCAATCAGAAGTCCTCCTGACCCATCCCCGATTCAGTTGCTTCCATCATGCATACTTGTCCTTCCCGGAGCGTACCATCCGGGCGTCCCATTACTATCATCTCCGCCTTCTCGGGTATTTTCATATCGCAAATCATTCGAACTTGCATCGTCTGGTTACTCGTCCCTTGAAATGGAATCTCATCATCATCTATCCGAAGCACATTTTCTTTCATGTTTACATGAAACCCATATTCTCTCATGAGATCCATTCCCAAGATCACTTCTTCTGTAATTTCAGCCACCAACACTCGATGATTAATTAATTTGTCCCCAATTGTCAACATAACGGCAGTCTCTCCATGAGTACCAATCTTCTCACCACTTGCCGTTCGGAGACACACCGATACAGGTAGCACTTTTCCACGACCAACCAAATCTGGTCTCACAATAGTTCTTGTCGCTCCTGTATCCACAAGTAATCGGACAACCCTACCATTAATTCTACCATCGATATAAATGCTGTCCAGACTTTCCACCGACGATGCAGCACGGATGATAATCTCCGGGGCACTACGCTGTGCTGTCGAAGTTCGCCCCCTTACATGGACCAGCTTTGGCACAACCGGTTGTTTCTTTGATTGAGTACAGCGTCTCTGCATATGGCCAACTTCACCGCAGCTCCAGCATCGTAGACGCCATCTCCGCGGTCGTAGTCTTTTCAGCCTTTCCGCCTTTCGCTTTTCAAACACACGGTTGATTATTTCATCTATGCTGTTCTGAGCTTGACCAGGTTCCTCTAAGGCAGACCGAACTTTGTGACTCACCCTATGTGATGTCTGCTTAGCTGCTTCAAATTCAAGCGCATGGGCCAGTGCATCATCTAACATTTTTGGCCGTGCTAATCTTAGCGCTTGCTGTATTTCGCCATCTTTAAGGCCATCCACAAATGTTTGTACAGCCAGTTGTTCGAGGAAACTCTCTGGTGCCGTTGGATATGCCAATCTAACTAATCTGGCGATGTCAGCTTCAAATTCTTGCAGGCTTTCACTTGTCTTTTGCGAGCGGTTCTTAACTTGTGCATGGTAAACCTGTTGAAGGTGAGCATCTCCATATCTCATCTCAAGCTTCGATGTTAAAGGCCGTAATCATTCTGCTGGTGATCGGGAATCGTTTGTAAGATGTTAAGAGCCTCCCCGTAGGGCCACTATTAGAGATAGCCTTCTCTTTGTTGCACCAACCGTTGGCTATTGCAGCAGCTTCAAATTGTTTCAAATATGTGGGCCAAGGTGTTTTACCATTGAATGTAGGTGGTTTTACTTTAAATTTAGACAGAATTGACTCGCTTCTTTCCATGATTCCTGTTTCTGGAATGTTCTGATTAACAACTTGGCTTGGTATTTCAAGTGGCCGTGTTGTTAGTGAAATCACCTGTTCTTGCAGCCTCATCATATCTTCTTCCATTTTACCAATTTACTGTCTAGCTTTTGCTCAACTGTTTTACCTGTTCAGTGAAATCTTCTTTCAATGCAATGGAGCTTTCCATTAATCTTTGTTCTAACGTGGCTGTATTTTTACTTAACTTTTCTATTTTCTCAGCATTTTCACTAAGTGTCATTTCCATACCGTATTTAAACTCTTTAAGGGTCGATTCCAGTTCAACTGACCTCACTAAGTTTTCATTGAGTGTCACTTCCAGTTTAGCCGACCTCTCCTCCATTTTCCCAGCATTTTCACTAAGTGTCAATTCTAGTTTAGCCGACCTCTCCTCCATACCGGATTTAAAATCCTTGAGGAAATTCATTAAAGTTTCTGCCTCCATCTTACTTTGATATCACGTAACTGGCATATACAAACTACTTAAATGTCTTTAGACTTGTGTTTTAAATTAATCACTATATACCCCACACAGGCTGACACCAGTGTAACGCGCTACTACTACCGCGTTTCTTTAATTTAAAACAAGTAATAATAATGGTCTTTATTACTCACTGTTCACAAGTCTAATTAACAGTATATGCCTTATTTATAGATGTTTTCAGTTCACTCAACAATGAAGCACTATTACACTAATGAATTTACAAGCACTAATATCTTCTTAAATTAACTCCTTTACCATAGGTTCATTAACAACACTAACACAACTATTTGTTTATACACTTCTATTTATTTATGTATACTACAAGCTGCATGTACATTAGACACAGCATATCACGTGTATATATACTTCTAAAGCTCAAAACTACTATTACTTTACACTATATAATTTATATTAGACATTCAAGAATAGACTGACCCTTGCATTCATTAGCGGTCTTATATATACTCTGGATTACAAGGATGACTCATGCTCCCGTAATTTCTAGAAGAATTCTGGAATCCTTGAGAAGGCGCTGTGCCCCAAGCGTTTGTATGTTTGACGGGTTGCCTAATAGTGGATCGCAACAATACTTTTAATATATTCAATGATTCGATTTTTCTCTTCTGTACAGTTTTCTCTACTTTGATATCTTTCACTTAACTCAACTGAAGTCCCAGGATTTAGATTCGGTATTTGCACGATTTGACGTAGTGGTTTTGCATTTTGTATTTTTCTATTTTCATGTTCATGTCGACTTGATTTGCGTTTTTAGGTATTTATTTTTGAATTAGTTTGTAAATAACATTTACAGCCTTCTGCAAGTAGATTTAGTCATTTTTTATCTCTTTCGACAATGTAAAATGAAGAAACATCTGTCGCAAATATTCAAAAAACCGATCGTTTTCTTCACTATTCAAATACTTTGATAAAGTGTATTTTGCAAAGGCTTCAACTTTATTTAAATCCGTTTCGTTGAATAAGCTTAACGATTTAAAATTGTTAAATCCTGTGTATGCTACCAATTCTATCATATAAGGTGGAAATTCTTCTATATTTAATGAAGATAATATATCCAAAATTTTTTGTTTAGAATTTATGAATCTTTTATTAAGCATACTTCAAGCTACCTATAACAGTAAAGTATACATAATAGCAGCAAGCAAATTTTAAAACACAAAACCTATAAAACGAACTATAAAATTTATGTAAAAATCTTACCACTTAAAAAATTCAAGTCGTTGTTTATTTCCGTATTTCTTAAAAAAGTGCAAAAAGCGAATGACAGCATCATCTTTTCTAATTTTACGTTAATAAACACTACATTTGGGAGAGCTAGAACATGCAAAGCAATAATAGTAAGAATAAACTTACCTTTATATTATCTTCTTCAAACGTACTTTTAATAATGTAAAATAACCAAATATAACTAAACGCTCAACTAAATGAAATTTGTTATAACCCCGTCGCCGCGTGTTCAGCGCCACTACCACAGCTGGCAACCTTGATACTATTCACGTTCACATTATTGCACAACATTGATATTGTGACATAAATGCGTGTCAAATTGTATCACGTACCAAATACGTTTACAATGACACAAGTTGCACCTTAAAAAGATAAAAATGTGGAACGCTTCACGATTTTGCGTCTCATCCTTGCGCAGGAACCATGCTAATCTCAGGGTATCTCGTCTGTTAGGAGTGGGTTCCGTTATGCCATTGTTGAAACCAAATTTGTTTGTCTTCCCTATTCGTCGTTCGTGGGTAGCGCGAAGGAATAAAGGTGAAGGCAACGATAGAAGGTAGAGATAAAGGGAAACCTACATCCAAACCGCGCGCTTACCTATCACTCCGTGTCTGCGCATTTTTTTGCGCCGACGCAACTGTCCAAAATGACGGAAATGAGCAAGTCTATTTTAAAATAGTGGCGGGAATTCACTCACATATATTTACTTAATCTAAATATGATACATTGCCGATTTTCGGCATGTAACAAATTAATTCATGATTTTTCATCAGGTATTACTTTCGAAGTGATAAATTAAATACTAAGATGCGCCCAAAAAATCCTTTTCATGAAAATATTGCGCCAGCTAATTAGTGGAGGTCGAGGTGGAGGTGTAGAAAAGGCAATTATTGGTTATTGTTTAATTCGTTGATACAGATTTGCGGGGGTCCTAAAAATAGAGCGAGAAAGGATCATCTTAAATTGCAGGTATTCAGTGTGCAAAGATCTTGGAATATGTTTCTCCTTTTATTACTTGTTTTGCTGCTTTAAAATAAGGGATGTAATTTTGAACCTTATGCTCGCTGATTTTAAGGGTGTTTGTAATGTAGCGGATTACTACTACCGCGTTTCACTAATTTAAAACAAGTAATAACAAAGGTCTTTATTACTCACTGTTCACAAGTCTAGTTAACAGTATATGCCTTATTTATAAAAGTTTTCAGTCCAATTAACAATGAAACACTATCACACTAATGAATTTACAAGCACTAATATCTTCTTAAACTAAATTCTTAACCATAGGTCTATTAAAAACACTAACACAACTATTGATTTATTACACTTTTGTCTATTTATGTATTCTACAAGCTGCATGTACATTAGACACGTTCACATAATATAACAGTTATGTTTACTCTTGAACTTCCAAAAGCTCAACTATTTAACTTTACACGATATAATTTATATTCGACATTCTGATATAGACTAACTCTGTATTTCATCATCGGTCTTATTTATACTCCTAAATTAAAAGGATGATTCATCCTCCAGTAATTGCTACGAAATTCTCAGTCCAAGGAGAATATACAGTGCTTACGGCGCTTGTGTGTTTGACGGGTTGCCTAATAGTAGCTCGCAACAGTATAAATTCAAAAGCTGCAATCATGCAGCATTTTAACAAAAACCGTTAGATACATGTTAATAAAATGTTTAAATCGGTGATATAGATTTGCGGGAACCTACTTGAAAGGGCAAAGGGGATCATTTCGGAATTTACAGGTGGTTTGTTTGCAGGTCTCGTTGCAGCTGTTCAGAGTTACAAGATAAGGATTATCTTTTCTTATTTTAACCACTTGATTTTGCTGCTTTCAAGTAAAAGATGCTATTTTGAACCTTTTGCCTGGTTTTTATTTGCGTTTGTATAAGTTGACAAGCATAGGATTTCATTGAACTTATCCTAGGGAATTATGGGATTATATTGTAATATTGATGTTTTATTTTATTTGGAAAGGTTTTATCGAAACCGTTGCATCTTCATGAAATCACAGGGAATATTTATTGAAAATTTCGGAATTTTTGGAAATGATATTATTCATTGGGTATCATTAAATACATTGATGTTTTAATGATTTTTCATTTAAATTTGCAACCCCTATTGTAATTTATATAATGTTAATTATAGGAAGATGCAGAAAGATGTATTTAAAACGTGTCATAGGTATCTTGTTTGATATCTTTTAATAGAAGAAATCCGTTATCACTTTATAGAAGAGGTTTCCTATCAATCAATTACAATAGTCCTAAATTGACGAGACCTCGGACGAGACGTTAAAAGTAGATATTTGCCTGACGTCATTTTTTATTAATGAGCTTGATCTAATAATACTGCTTTAGTTTGTTTTCATTTTTGTTAGTAGTAAAACATTCCTAACAGTAACCGAGAACCTATAGCGTCCACCCTACAACAAAAAACTGCGTCACAAAAATATCTACTATTAACGCTTCATCTAAATTGGGGCTTTTATTTGGAACATTTCTCTTATTTTTAATCTACCTGTAGTCCTTTGAAAAGGGGTTTATTCCAAAGTTGTTATATAGTGTTACATGCCAAAATTAGCAATGTACATTGTTAAATATGTAAATAAATTCCCGAAAATATTTTTAAATAAACTGGTCAATTTCCGTCTTCTCCGAGTCGCGCCTGCCCGGAGAGAAATAGCACAAGTGCGCGCGGTGTGATACGACGTGATTAGACTACGAGGCCTGAAGCCGAGAACATCTACCTGTGTCGTGTGTGAGTTTCTTTTCTCCTTTTAGGATGTAGGTTCCTGTATCTTACCTTCTGTCGTTCCTTATACCTGGTTGTTCCTTCTCGTCCCACATACGAACGAGTATAGAGGATGGACGGATAAAATACGACTCAGCAATGGCGTGATGTGACCCACAACGAGATGGCCCTGGGATTTGGCGGTAAGGTGCGATTTAAGTGAGTACATTGCTTTTATTTATATTGTAAATGTAAATTTGATCATTGTATCACTTTTAAACGTGTTTTGTATTTAACACAAATTGCGCAATAATATGAAACGCGGAAACCGTAACAATAGTTTTTAAAAGCTTTGTGGTAAGAATTTAAGGGTAGTCTCGTTAGATTGATGGTTTTGAAATATTAACTAATTCCGGCAAAAAACATCAAGCATAATTTTTGTTTTCTTATCGCATTACACCAATTTTACTCTGTAGAATTGTCATAAAAGGACATTGAAGTCGAAATTCGTTTTCAGCGATTTCTAAAGATTGCGGACTATTTCTGGAGGCTGCGGATGATTTCAAGAGTCTGCAAAGAATTTCTGAAGCTGCGGGAGATTTCTAAAGACGCGGGGCGATTTTGGGCAATTTTAATGCGACTGCGAGGGATTTCCATGTGTCTGTCAGAGATTTCGGGTCAAAATGTGACAGTATTTCGGAAATGAGCCACCCCTCGTAAAAACTGTTAACCCTATTCACTAACCTAAACATTGCACCCCAGTTTCATCTATTCTTCATAGATCCATTCAGTGATTTACACCGGCTAAATACAATAAACCAAGAAAGACCTTTGGTTCAATAATACGTTTTTTACATCCTGTTCTCTAGCATGATTTGGAAAAACTCACCTCATTTTAATATTTGTATATTACACTGTCATGAAAAATAATTGCCAACTATCTAGAATACGTGTATTGTGCAATGCGTTGCTAATTGCTCCCGATAGCTTCGTGAGTAGCTTTTCCTTTATGTTGCGGTTCGTTTTGGCATCTAACGCATGTTTACAATCTAGATTGTCAAATTCTAACGTTCAACAGAACGTCGTTAGATGTTAAATCATCTGCATTTGATTCTCTTTCCAACGAAATATGCTCTTCTGCTGCATTATCGTCCATTCATCGATATCTTAATTACAATCCTCAATATCAAACTTATCGTTAGCAACCACCTCGTTACATAATTGCATGAACGTTCAGTTTGTTTTGCATACGAGTATGTTACTGCTAATGGTAGTTTTCCTAGTCTCACTACCTCCATTTTCAACGGTCAATGCGAAACTAATTTAAAGCGACACTAATTTGTTGAAAAAGTATGGAGAATTATCGAATTCTTAGAAAAGTATACGTCTATTCACACATCCTGAGTCCATAAATATAGACACTTCAAGGGTTTACCGTTAATTCTTGGGACAAACACACACAATATTCCGAAACTACACCTAACATTAAAGAGTATCATTTAACAGAGCCTATTTTATAAAAGTAATGAACATTTGGCATAATTTTATAGACAAAAACAAAATTAAAAAATAGTCCAACGGGGAAAACCGACGGCGCCGGTAATGTAGGGTTAATATACCGGGTTATCCAAAAGTCCCGCAAACCTAAAATATTTTTTCTGGACCGCATTTTCTGGAAATAATTTTCATAAAAAAAATTTAGGATTGTCTTCCAGCTATCTGGTGGTGGTGTTAAAGTTGAACTTGACAATGAACTTGAAGGTCAAATCGTTGTCAAGTTCACTTTTTCAAATAAACATCCTTATTTTTTAGTGCGGATTCGGAAAGAGCATAAAATTTTATAATTGACCTTGACCTTGGCCATAGCTTGATATGACCTTGAGACAAATGGGTTCAATTAACGAAAAGTATTTCCAATATTTTAGGTTTTCTGGAGAATTTTTTTACAAATGCTCAAGATTGTGCTCCACCTATCTGTTGATGACCTTGAAGTTGACTTTGTCCGTGACCTTGAAGGTCAACTCGTTTTTTACGTCAATTTTTCAAATAGAAACACGTATCTTTTATTGCGGATTCGGAAAGAGCACATTTTATAAATGATCTGAACCTAAGCATTGATCTTAAGATGACCTTGAAGACAATTCAGATCAATTAAAAAAAGTATTTCCGATATTTTAGGTTGTCCGGAAAAATTTTTTTACAAATGCTCAAGATTGTGCTCCACCTATCTGTTGATGACCTTGAAGTTGACCTTGGCCGTGACCTTGATGGTCAAAACGTTTTTAGGTCAATTTTTCAAATAGAAACCGCTATTTTTATTGTGAATTCGGAAAGAGCACAACATTTTCAAATTACCATGACCTTGGTAATGACCTTCAAGGTCATCTCGAGGTCATGGCCAAGGTCAAGGTCATTTATAAAAATTTTTACTCTTTCCGAATCCGCAATAAAAAAAGGGGTGTCAATTTGAAAAAGTGAACTTGACAACGATTTGACCTTCAAGGTCATTGTCAAGGTGAACTTTAAGGACACAACCAGATAGCTGGAGGACAATCCTAAATATTTTGTATGAAAAGTTTTTCCAGAAAATGAAGTCCAGAAAAAATATTTTAGTGTTGCGGGACTTTTGGATAACCCGGTATAATCGTTTAAATGTATTTTCTGTTGAAGCATTATTACGTACACAACATACAAATGAACGTTGGTTACTATGGAAGCGCACATTTATTAGTAAATTATTCTTCTCTGATGCGAAATAATCACATATTGCAAAAATTTGAGATGTTGATTAGTACGAGACTGCAGAAGTAACTTTGCAATACAGATTAAGCACACAAATGAATTTTAGAATGTATAACAAATAGACCTTTAAAGTAGCTTTTTTATGCGAAATAGCAACACAAATTGCATGCGAATGAACGTTCGTTAGATGTGATCGACAATGTTGCCGTAGACAACTTTTTTGTGATGCGGTATAATTACACAAATTGCAAGCAAATGGGCGCTCGTTAGTATGCGACTAAAAATGTCTTTGTAAACCACTTTTACGTAATGTGGTATAATTACGCAAGTTGCATGAAAATGGGCGTTCGTTGGTATGTAACCGGCAATGTTCCAATAGACGATTTTTTTGTGATGTAGTATAATTACACAAATGGCAAGCGAACAGACGCTCGTTAGTATGCGACCGCAAATGTCTGTGTAAATTACTTTTTTCTGATGTGATATAATCACACAACCTGCATGCGAAGTGACGCTCGTTAATATGTGACCGAATATGTCAGCGTAAATTACTTTTATGTAATGCGGTATAATCACACAAGTTGCACGCAAATGGGCGTTCGGTAGTATGTGACCGAAAACGTTATTGTAGAAGACTTTTTTGTGATACGGCATAATTACACAAATTGCAAGCGAATAGACGCTCGTTAGTATGAGAACGAAAATGTCTTGGTAAATTATATTTTTGTGATATAATGTAATCGTACAAACTGCAAACGAATGGACGTTTTTAAGTATGCGACTGAAAATGTGTTCGTAAATCACTATTATGTGATGTGGTTTAATCACACAAACTGCAAGCGAATCGACGTTCGTTAGTATGCGACCGAAAATGTGTTTGCAAACTACTTTTACGTAATGTGGTATAATTACACAAATTGCATGCGAATGGGCGCTCGTTAGTATGTGACCGAATATGTATTTGTAAAGTACTCTTTCCTGATGTGGTATAATTACACAAATTGCAGGCGAATGGACGTTCGTTAGTATGTGACCGAAAATGTATTTGTAAATAGATCTTTCGTGATGTGGTATAATTACACAAATTGCAGGCGAATGGACGTTCGTTAGTATGCGACCAAAAATGTTTTTGTAGATCACTTTTTTGTGATGCACTGTAATTACACAAATTGCATGCAAATGGACGCTCATTAGTATGTGATCGAAAATGTTTTTGTAAATGGTCCTTTTGTGATGTGGTATAATCACACAAACTGCAAGCGATTGGGCGTTCGTTAGTATGCGACCAAAAATGTCTCCGTAGACCACTTTTTTGTGATGCACTGTAATTACACAAATTGCATGCGAATGGGCGCTCGTTAGCATGTGACCGAATATGAATTTGTAAAGTACTCTTTCGTGATGTGGTATAATTACACAAATTGCAGGCAAATGGACGTTCGTTAGTATGCGACCGAAAATGTATTTGTAAAGTGATCTTTCGTGATGTGGTATAATTACACAAATTACAGGCGAATGGACGTTCGTTAGTATGCGACCAAAAATGTTTTTGTAGACCACTTTTTTGTGATGCACAATAATTACACAAATTGCACGCGAATGGACGTTCGTTAGTATGCGACCGAAAATGTCTTTTTAAATTACTTTTGTCTGATGTGGTATAATCACATAAAATGCATGCGAATGAACCTCTTGTGTGGGTATTCATCACGTGCCGTATTATTAGACAATTGTTAAGCGTTATTAACTAAATATCAGTTATTAATACAAATGTTCTTTGCTCCATTTATGATTCATAGCAACCATGAGCGTGTTTACGTTTAAGGTGGTCCCCAATATTTTCTTTTACGGGAATTTGCGAATTTCTCACTAAAAATTTTCAGTGGATTTTCTTGCGTATGTGAATAACGAGTGTTAAAACGCGAAAGAATTGCATTGCAATACGCATGCGTTGAATAATTTGTATTTCTGACACATCAATTCCTAACCTATTTCTTATGATGCCAAACGTATTACACGCCAACGAACTAAAGGCGTTAAGATCTTTTGTATTGTTTGTAACAACACCGTTGATCAATTTACACAATTGAAAAGGATACTGAAATGGATTATTCAAATGTTCTATTTTTTATATATATGATTTATGTTCTTTTAATCAAACTTCAAATGGTCTGCAACTTTTCCCTATGTAGAACTTGTTACATTCGCAGAGTATTTTGTAGATACAGTTTTTTGAACTTTGTATTACATTTTTGGGTTTTGTTATTTATGTTCTTAGTGTATTGTTGGTTCTAAATACTGTTTTGATTTTGAATTTGTTTCCCATTCTTTGGATTTTTCGGAGAATCCTTTGATGTATGGTGTTGAGAGCATTTTTTGATACAGAAAAATACAAAACGAAACACAACAAACATACAGGGAGCATTTAATGTTGTTTAAATTCTGAATTTATCTACAAATTAATCAGCCGGTAAATTAATAGAAAATAATAATGCAGTTGTATTTAATTAAAATGGTTGTCATATTGATTCTGGAGAAAGTATTAGTATCAATAATGAAGTCCGGGCCACTGGCCATCGTCGTCGCGTCAACTGTGTTTATCAATTATACGTTGCAAAACTTGAGTAAACTCAGCACATGTTTTTGAGAATTGAAATACACTTTCTTCTAATAGTTTTATGGTTGAGGAACAAACTAGTCTGATGCATTTGGCACCGATATGTAGGTCATTTAATCGGTCCAAGTATGAAAGTTTTAAAGGGCAAATTGTCAGTCATTATGAATTTTAAATATAAATTAACCAAACCATGCATTCCAGGCACGCAGGCAAAATGACACGGAATTAATTTCCAAAAAGTAACAGTAGACGCGCAATGCACAAAATAGAATTAGTTCATACAGATTTGGTTACATCTCATGAATATTAAGTCAACTAAGAATAAAAACTGTTATTATTAGAAAATGACAATAGCGGAAAAGTTTTTGCATATTATTTGAATTGTAAAGACAAAGTATTGGTGCATAATATATCTCGGGTCGTGGGCTGCTGTTAGGCCAGGTTGCGTCCAAATTCGTTGGTCTTCTTTCTATATGTAGGGAACGACAGGAACGGGTTTATAGGGAACGATAATCAAAAAAGGCAAAAAACGGGACCTACATAAACCAAAAAGAGAAGATAAGATAAGACACAACCACTCTTGTTCGCGTTTCAAAGGCAAGTCCTGGCGTCCTCCGGAAATTTCCCACTCCTCTCTCGTCCACACGCGTCGGCGCGAAATTTGCGCAACCACTTCTAAAGTGACGGAAATACGGGAAACAAGTCTTTCAAATTTATGGCGCGAAATTCCCGCATATTAAAACTATATAAATGTTTACGGCCGATTTCGGCACGTAACAATCGCGACAAAGCCATAAAAGAAAGACTTATAAAAAGAAAATGGCTGTTAGCACAGTAACATCTCAAAATCAAAATCCTAACTACCCTACACAAATCCTAACTTAATTCCTACAAAATGTTTATTTAAGGCGCCACCTGGTTTTTTCGACCGATAACACGTCTTCCGGATTACCAGAAAACGGAGTATGTAGCCCCATTGTCCTTGACTACATTTATAAGTGCACACACGAGTCTTTAAAGTGGCGCAGTTATAATCAACAGCACAAATTTGTCGGGGAGCATGAAACACTACTTAAAGTAAAACAAATGCGACAAGTCGCATAACCTATATACTAAACTAAAACTAACATTACAGTTTCCTAAATGCAAACGCACATGAGCGTTGCATCTAAACTGCATCCTTGTTGGCAAATAAGTGCCCAAATTTAAAAATGTTTATAAGAGTGAGTTATTCTACACTCTAGCAAATTTTTAGTTACTAGTACTCTGGTTTAATAAACAATGCACATCAAAACTTATCCATGACATAGTTGTGAATCAACAAATTTACCAAAGTACCACCTTACTAAATCCTTACATTGCTAACCTAACAAATTACATTTATAACATCAGGTTAGCTTTTTCACTTAATATTCAAAAAAAATAATTCCCACATCTGGTCATAAATACCAAACGTTATGAAGATAAAAAAAGTAAAACAAGATCTCAAGTTGTTATCGAAAATAATAGATAAGATAACGACATTGAGCTTAAGTTATTATCAAAGATAATAGGTAAGATAACGATAGAGTGGCTCCTTGGAGCCGTTATATGGGAATTTCTCGTACCCCCTAAAAAGAGCAACCTGTGAAGCAGGCCCGTTTGCAATAAACGGCACGAGGGACCGGCAAAGGCATTTGGGTGCATCCCTGCACCCGGCGTTAATTGATATCGGTGATATGATCACCCTATATCCACACTATATTTCTACATACACTCACACATTCACACACTCATACATACCTTCACTGTTAGCGCCCATATGCGCTGACAGCGGCACCGCATGACCTCACGAAAGATTCCCAGAGACGTGGTCCGGGTGTCCGTGAAAACCTGTTAGGCGAGCATTTTTCACAAAAATACACCCTCGTTCGGATGAGAGGTAAAATGGAGGTCCCGTGTGTGAGTGTTGTCACGCACGTTAAAGATCCCTACCTTGCTTGGAACAGCAAGGGTTCGGCAAAATTCCAAATTTTCCAGGTAAAAAAAAAACTCACTTCCTGGCCAATGTAGTACCTTCGGGTGGAGCATTGGAAAATCAAATGTAATGTATGTCCGTGAAAACCCTCCGCGCAACCACACGGTGACTGACGGAACTAAAAAGGCAATAGAAATAGGAACGGTAGAAAGAGGGAGGTAGGTATTTGGAACGCATAAGAGGCACTTCTAGGTAGAAAAAATAGAGGAAGGGCTCGCATTAAGTTAAAGAGACAGAAAAGGTGGATAGCAAAGCACTACTCAACCAGCCAATGTAGTCAGTAGCCCGGAGTGAGGGAACATCACTCTTATGTGGCAGACGGGTGTTCCGGGACGAGAACAGGTCCACCAAAAGAAAGATAAGGCAGAAACGGAGACAGTAGGATACGAAAAAGTAGAGTATTTGAACAAGCGTCCGAGAGAAGATAGAGAGTTGTCCCTATTAAAACACAGATCGGTCTGAAGGACCACCTGCGATATTAATACAACGAGTTAAGGTATATCTTAAGTTAAAAAAAATTACTAGACTCTTAAGAGAACTAGTACAATCATTTTCCTAACGAGTGCATCCACTACGGTAAGAAAATCAGACAAAAGTTGACACAACAACTTATAAGTATCACTACAGATACATTCACACGAAAACAAACTGTTTCAAGGTAATTTTTTTAAAACGGTAACACCCTAAACACACAAAGATGCCTAATTATAAGCAATTAAATACAGACACACTGTCCCAATATGCTAAAACAACCGAGAATTTAATAAGATATCAATAGGAAACAATAGCGCATCGCCACGAAGTTCAATAAAAAACAATGAAAAAAAAGATGTTTATAAGTTATGGTGATTTAGTAGGAAAAGAAAGAAATGATAGTCTAGGATAATGTGGGCGACTGTAATAATTCAGAGGAAAAACATATGGAATAGAAAATTCTAGTTTTTTGCAACTGCGAATATGAACTATTTCTTACAATGGCATAGGCCGCGGCTCCTATGTGAGCCCAAAGAAAAAAGCATCCACTCTAACATCAGCTCAAACCAATCATAAAAATTCAATGAGTTATTACAACCAAAGTTATGACAATTACCACACAATTAAACGATGTAAGATAAATACTAAATACTCTATTGTAGGAAAAGTTCGAAGATTAATTAAATGAAACGACAGAGTTATATTGGTGGGTCTAAAGAATAAAGCGATATATAACTAACGGTAAGTTTAGTGAAAAGTCAACCAAATGCAAAAAGTTTTAAGGTAAATAAGTTAAACGTATAAGAGGTAGGCTTATAAGAGAAGGTAAAGATACTAATTGATGGTGAGAACAAAAAATATTAGGTAAATCGTAAGGGGAATGGAACGTGAAAAACTTAACTAGCATTTGGGTCCCCAGAGAATGGCTTAAGGTCTTTAATATGCCACCTGTCTTGGCGTTTTCCTTCAGTGTCTTGAAGTTCGTAGATAAGTGGACTAACGACACGGGTGACCTTACAAAGAATGAATTTCGGGGCTAATTTTGAGGAAAATTTCTTAGATGTATCCGATAAGACATAATTCTTTTTCCAAACTTGTTCGCCCAATGCGAAGGAAATATTTCGTTTACGTAAGTTATAGTGGTCCTTACTCTTTTCGTAAGATTTTAACAAATTTTTTCTAACGTCGTTAAAGATAGAAGGTAATGATTGTTGGTCTTTGTCCCAGCGTACTTTATCGTCAAATTCAATTACGTTAGTATCGTCAGGAACTAAACCATAATAACTCCCATCAATTTGGGTATATCTTCCAAAAACAAGAAATGACGGAGTGAATTGGGTTGCTTCGTGTTTAGATGTGCGTAAAGCTTGAGCAATTTTAAAAATATTTTCATCCCATGTAGTGTGGTCTGAATCAATATAGAAAGACATAGCGGTAATTAAAACTCTATTTACTCTTTCGGTAGGGTTTACTTGAGAATGGTATTTTGCGTTAAACCAAATTTTTTGTACTTTGTAACTCTTAACGAAATTTTGAAAATCTTTAGAGATAAATTGTGCCCCATTATCACAAAGAATAATCTGAGGAACACCGAAGATAAGAAATACATTTTGCTCTAGAAATTTGATTATAGCAGCAGATGTAGCTTTACGTAAGAGTTGCACAATAACAAATTTAGAAAACCAATCGGTGACAACTAGAAGATATTGATTACCTTTTTTCGATCTCGGGAGAGGTCCTAATAAGTCGAGCGTTATTAATTGAAAGGGATAAGATACACGTTTAAAGTTACCCATTAAGCCAGAACGAGCGTCTTGTGAACTCTTATGAGAACCACAAGTTTTACAGTTCCAAATATAGCGACAGACAGATTGTTATAGTGTGGACCAATAATATAATTCAGATATTTTAGTGAGAGTTTTTGTAACACCAAGATGGGCAGTTATGGGATCATCATGACATAATTTAAGCACTTCACTGCGGTTAGCGGTAGAGACGACAAGTTTCCATTCAGGGATGTTAGATATTTTGTGAGGGGAAGAAGATACAAATTTATATAATTTATTGTTGGCTACACGAAAGGTAGGAAATTTATCGGGATTTTCGAAAACTTTTTTCATCATATTAAGATACCAAGTATCAGGAATTAGATTTGGAAGGTTAAGAGAAACGACATCACTAGATAAGGCATCAGGTACGATATTTAATTTGCCAGGCCTATGCCTAACGTCAAAAGTGAATTGAGAGATACGCAAGTTCCATCTTGCCAAACGACCTGCGGGTTGCTTTAAGTTATTTAGCAATGTGAGGGCTGCACAATCCGTAATTACGGTAAAATGTGTACCTTCAACATATCCTCAAAATTTTTCAATGCCAAAGATAACTCCTACTAGTTCACGTTCGGTAGCTGAGTATTTTTGTTCGGCAGAAGTTAAGGCGCGACTTGCATAAGCAATTGGATGTTCTAAACCATTGCTCACCTGGAACAACATTGCACCTAAACCAGTAAGTGAGGCATCGGTTTGTATATAAAAATTTTCATCGAAATTGGGTGAGATTAAGATAGGTGCTGAAGTGATTAACGTTTTAATTTGTTCGAAAGCCTGTTGAGATTCTAAATTCCACTCGATAGTTTGGGACTTCTTTTTATTTTTAATTAAAGCGGTAATGGGTGCAGATATAGTTGAAAGGTTGGGTAGAAAGATGCGATAATAGCTAATCATTCCAATTAAACGTTTGATTTCGGTAACGGTTTTAGGTGTTTTAAATTTAGTAATAGCGTCGACTTTAGCAGGATCTGCTCGTAGACCAGTTCCATCGATAATCAAACCAAGAAATGTAAGGGACGAACAAAATTGACATTTCTCCCAGTTTATCTTAAAACCTGCTGCATTTAGGCGTTCTGCAACTTCATTTAATGTGGCGATATGTTCATCAAAGGAACTTGAGATAACTAAAATATCATCTAAAAATACAAAGACACGTTCCTGATGTAAGATAGGACCTAACGTTTGATCCATAGTACGTTGTAAGGTTTGTGGTGCGTTACAGAGACCAAATGGCAAAAAATTATATTCGAAAAGACCTCGGCCTGGTACACAAAAAGCAGTTTTAGGACGGGAAGGTAAGTCGAGGGGTATCTGATAAAAAGTTTGTCTAAGATCGATAGATGAGATGAATTTTGCATTTCGAAGCCGGCTTAAAATCGAGTCAGTTCTAGGTAGAGGGTAAGCGTCAGAGACAGTTACAGAATTCAGCTTTCTGCCATCAAAACAAACACGCCATTCGTCATTTTTCTTACGAACTAATAATACGGGAGAAATCCATGGTGAATTTGAGGGAGAGATAACACCAGATTCTAACATTTTATCTATTTCGGAACGCAAATGCTTTTGTAATGCAGGCGATAACGGATATTGACATTGCTTAAAAGGAAGGGCATCACCTGTAGAGATAACATGTGTTGCAGTAGTAACGCAACCAAGTTCAGAGGTATTAAGTTTACGAAATTTGTCGATTGTAGAGTTAAGAATTACATTTTGGGAATCGGTAAGAGAAATTTTATTAGATATTCCTGCAGATGCACAGGAATTTGTATTAAGGAAAGTTTGCCAAGAAAAATCTTGGAAATAAAGCGATAAATTAAAAAGTTTACAAAAATCTACACCTAGTAGGAATGGATAAGCTAATGTCAGTACTTACCCTATAGTAGGGGATAAAGAATACTACTATAGTAAGCCTGCTTATCGTAAAAGGCGATTAAAAGGCGCAGCAAGGGGCAGCAGTCTTACTGGCTAAAAGATATTGGAGGAGGGTCGGTTGGTCTCGGGCGATCCCCAATAATTTACAATCTTGTTGGGGGTTGGCCGTGACGGATACGGCTATTTGCTAAAATCTTTAAAAACTGCGTTGTGGAAAGATATGGGAACCTACCACAATATTTTCCAGGTGTGCGTGGCCTAAAACACGAAATATATATGATGGAGAATTCACAAGTAAAATTCTTCTCCGGAGGTAAAATACTCCCTCATTCGGATCTCCGAGAGAGGATACTCGTCATCGTAAGAATATAAAACAACAGTCCGATTTAGTGATAGGAACTTGGAATGTAAGGTCATTATTTAGAGTAGATAAGTTAATGAATTTATTAGTCGAAATGAGAAAGGGAAAGCTGGACATTTTAGGTATTACTGAGGTGAGATGGCCAGATAGTAATGACTTTTGGAAAGATAATTGTAGAATTATTACAACTTCTTCAACTAATGAACAGGCAGGGGTAGGAATAGTGTTAGGTAAAAGATTAGGACATAAAGTTAAAGAGTATTTACAATTTAGTGATAGAATAAGTATGGTTAGATTGAGTACAAAACCCACAGACACTGTTTTAGTACAGGTTTACATGCCAACAACTCAGTACGAAGATGAGGAAGTAGAAAAGGTATACGAGGATATAAATAGTATAGTGAGAAAAGTAAAAGGAGATGAGAATTTAATAGTTATGGGCGATTTTAATGCGTCAGTGGGAGAAGGTAGTGAGGGAAAAATAGTAGAAAAATTTGGGTATGGCAGACGAAATGATAGAGGAGAAAGATTAGTTGAGTTTTGCCAGGAACATAGATTAGTAACTGTAAACACCCTATTCGAACAACATGTTAGGAGAAGATATACCTGGAAAGCGCCAGGTGATAGGGCTAGATACCAAATAGATTATATTTTAGTTAAACAAAGATTTAGAAACCAAGTTAAAAACTGTCGTAGTTATCCAGGGGCTGACATAGATAGCGATCATAACTTAGTTAAAATGAAGTGTAAACTAAATTCAAAAAATTGAGAAAGGTTAAAAGAGAGGGATAGGATCTAGGTAAGCTTAATGATAGTAGGGTAAAGGAGGAATATAAACAAGTATTAGATAATAAGAGCAAAGAGATAGCTGTAGGAGGGAACGTAGAAAATAGATGGAAAGAAATAAAACTGACTGTACATGATACAGCAACACAGACTATAGGTAAGAAAATATAGAAGCGAGAAAACCCTGGGTAACAAAGGAGATATTAGATTTAATAGAGAATAGAAGAAAGCTTAAACCTTTCAGAGAAGTGGATAGTGAAAGTAAGCAAAAATATAATACAGTTAGAAATAAGATAGTACATGAGTGTAGAAAAGCTAGAAATAAATGGATGGATGAGAATTGTAAGGGAATACAAGATGATTTGAGAGTAAGTAAGACAGACAGGGCTTACAGGGCAGTTAAAAAGTTTTTTGGGGAAGACAGGAAAAAATATAATGGTATTAGAGACGAGAATAATGAGCTTTTAATAAATAAAGTTGAGGTAGCAGATAGATGGAAAAGATATTTAGTAGATATATATAAGGGGGACGATATGGATGAGTTAGAGAACGACCAAGAAGAGGATGTAGAAATAGGGTTCTCAATATTAAAAGAGGAATTTGATAGAGCTGTTTGGAATCTTAAACTAAATAAAGCGCCAGGGATAGACGATATTCCCGCAGAATTAATAAAATATGCAAGTCAGAAAACTTTAAACAGATTATATGAACTAGTAAAAGTAATATATGACACAGGTGAGGTTCCAATAGATTTCGAAAAAAATATTATTATCCCAATCCCAAAAAAGTCAGGAGCTGATAGGTGTGAGAATTTTAGAACGGTTAGTTTGACTTCTCATGCTTCCAAAATACTAACAATAATAATTACAAATAGAGTAGAAGCTTTGACTGAGAATTAGTTAGGCGAAGACCAATATGGTTTTCGTAAAGACAGAGGGACTAGAGAACCAATACTAATGATTAGGGTAATTATCGAAAAAAGGTTACAAAAGAATAAAAAGACTCATTTCGCGTTTGTAGATTTAGAAAAAGCATTTGATAGGGTTAATTGGATTGTTATGTTCAGGGTTTTGCGAAAAATAGGAATCTCTCATAGGGATAGAAAAATTATTTATAGTCTATATAAAAACCAAAGCGTAATAATTAGATTTGATGAAATAGAAAAGAAAGCTAAGATTAGAAGTGGTGTTAGACAGGGTTGTATACTGTCTCCCTTGATTTTTAATGTTTATACTGAGGAAGCTTTAAACTTAGCTAGAGAGAGAAAAGAGATAGGTATTAGTGTACAGGGACAGAAAATAGACATGATACTTTTTGCAGATGATATAGCCATTATAGCAGAGTCTAGAAAAGAGTTAGGAGAGTTTTTAAATACTACTACTACGGAGTGACAAAAAGGTTTTGGGCTCAATAAATTTAGTAAATCATACCAATAAATTTAATTATTTTCCCATTAGTACTTTTCCCAAGTAAATTGAAATTTTTCCCCAAATAATTATTAATGTTATCAAAATTGAATTTATGCAAATAATCTAGTACTTATTCCAGTAAAAAATTTGTTTTTTAATCTGAATTATCCAAAATATGCTAAAATAGCTCAATTTAGGCTGCTTGTGTTAATATAGCCGCTTTATTTACTGTCACACTGTCATACAAATTGTCTGTCTACATTTGCTGTCATTCTGTCTGCACTGCTGTCATTCATATTTTCTTCATTCTCCTCTTTTGTGTTTTTACCATCATTATCACCTACAGCATGGATTTATCTCATTTGGCAACTGTTCCATCCCAACCTGTAAGCCAATGATGACGAAAACATCGAAAATAGATCTCCAGAGAAGCTACCGAAGAAAAGGAGGGCAAAAAACTTTTCGTACAAGTTTATCAAGTCTTTTGATAATTATGATAGTGCTATTGAGTTTATCAAGTCTTTTGGTGGAATTGGCTACCATGGCAGCAACGGTCATAAACGTGCCAAGATGTCTCGCGGCGAGAAATATTACTTCTTATGTAATACTGACAAACAATGCGATTTTCGTGCCTACATCTCCTGTCCTGATGATGATGATGTTTGCTTGGTGTTCAAAACTGATCTACCTCTTAGCCATAAAGCAAAAGATCCACGTGGCATACCTGAAGAGGTAAAAGAGGTAATTCACACTCTGCACGATATGGGTGTTGACAAACCACAACAAATAATCGATGCTTTAATTGACAAGGTATTTATTATCAGTAAGAATATTCGTGCTAGTGATAATTTTTTAATCATTTTAGAATATTAATCCACCTGACTATTTCCAACTTACTAATCATCTGAAACTTTATCGGGCAACACTGGACAAGCAAATCACTACACTTGGTGAGCTTGAAGCCTACATTCAGCCAATGTTACCTATCTCAGAGGGTGATGACGAACCGTATGTGGTGGCTTATAACATTGACTACTCTACTCGGAAGGTGGGCATCTTGTGGTCTACCAAACGGCTACTTTCGTTAATACAATTTACCGACCTGGTAGCCATCGACGCTACATACAAGTTGAACTTGGAAGAGTGGCCTGCAATTGTGGTTGGAAGTGTTGATAAGCAAAAGATTTTCCGCCCATTTGGGATGGCCTTAGTTACCAATGAGGCCTCAGCAGACTACGAATTTGCTTTTTCTACTTTAAAGAAAGCAAACCCTCAATTTAATCCAACCGTTCTACTTGGCGACTGTGCCCCTGCAATCACAAATGGTTTTGCTGCTGTGTTTGGACATGATTTCAAACGTATTATGTGCTTTTTTCACGTTATGAAAAATGTAAAAGAACACTCAAAATCTCTTACCTATCCCAAGACAAAGGAGGTGATAAAGGATATTCAAGCTTTGCAACGGTGCCGATCAAAAAAAGAATTTTCATTTGGTTCAAAATTGTTTGTTGATAAATGGAAAAATGAAATCGAAAATCAAGAAATCCATCCATTTTTGGACTACTTTTACGCAAACTACGTTGAGGAGCGGAATACCTGGTATGAAGGTTATGCTGTCGGCTACCCAAAAACAAATAACCACTTAGAAGCGACAAACCGACACTTGAAGGGGCCTAGAGGCACGAACCGACGCAAGCTTCCTCTCGCCAAGTTTGTTGGCATGGTTGGCAAATTGCTCAAAAGTTGGTCCAACCAAAAGAATTTGGTGTACGGTCATTCGGTGGTCTTTGCAGAGGTTCCTCCAATCAATATAAAGCTATCAACAAACGCATGGCAATATTCACAACTTTACATGAAACATGTTCTGCAAAAACAACATCAGCAAACTATTTACTACTTTTTCCATCTAACCTTTGTACTACCACCAATCGAAAAGCCATTACAGATACCGAACTAAATAAGTTTCTTGCAAACACCAAGCAGCTGCGCTATCGTTCCTTTGACACATTCGTCAAAGGTCACCTAGACCGCATATGGATTGTCACATATAACATTGGTGGAGAATGGCTTAAAGAATCGCACTGTAGTTGCCCTGAGTTTTTCAAGTCCTACGTGTACAAACATTTAGTTTGCATTGCTATAATCAACTCTGATTACTCACCTCCAATGGAGGCTAAGGCTATCTCACTAAACGCAAAAAGAGGTCCCGGAAGGCCTGCAAAAGTAAGCAAAGCCCTGTCTTTACACTGAATCTTGGGATGTTTGCTTGATTCTTGTTGTGATTATTCTTTTGTGATTTTTTCTTAACCTATGATTTCAATTTTGTAGTAAATTAACACAATTAAACCATTTTTATTAATTACTAATTATATTGGAGCTATTACTATATTTATTGGCAAAAAAAACAACTTTTTTTTGGGATATGTACTAATGGTGGAAATAATTAAATTAATTGGCAGCATTTACTAAATTTATTGGTCGATTAATTGTATGCCGTTCAGTATGAGAATTAACTCAGTAAAGACAAAGATAATGACAAGTGAGTTACAGCCTAGTTCTAAACCAAAATTAAAAATAGGTAATACCGAGTTAGAGGAGGCAGATGAATTTTGCTATTTAGGTAGTATAATTACAAAGGATGGACGTAGTAGAAGGGATTTAGTAGCTAGAATAGCTCAAGCTAGAAAAATGTTTTTAAAAAAGATACTAATAGCTAATAGTATTAGTTTAGATAATAGAAAAAGTTTTTTAAAGTCGTACGTATGGAGCGTTCTACTATACGGTAGTGAGACTTGGACAATTAAAGAAGTAGATAAGAAAAAGATAGAAACTTGGTGTTTTAGGAGAATGTTAAAGATTAGTTGGACAGATAGAGTAACAAACGAGGAAGTTTATAGAAGGATAGGTGAGGAACCCTGTATGTGGAAACAATTAAAGGTCAGGAGAGATAGAATGATAGGACACCAGTTAAAACATGAGGGACTATTTAGTAAAGACTTAGATTATAGACTACCAAATAAAAATGGAGTAGGAAAACCTAGACAAAGCTATATTAGTCAAATTATTAGAGATTTAGGTTGTGAAGAGTATGTTGACCTTTTTAGACTAGCTCAGAATAGAAAAGAATTTAGAGCTGCGTCAAACCGACTTTAAGTAAGTTCGAAAACAAAACAAAAACAAATAAAAATCAGTTAACTAAATGTCACCAGGACATAACTCACAATTAGTTAGCGGTCTGGCATGTTGGTAGCGATTCGTTGCTTAAGCCTTACCATAACATATATTTTAACACTTTTCCTTTTTGAAGCAGATAACCAGGTTATATTTCATTTCCTTATGAATGGTAATCATGTAAACATGTTAGAGTTCTTTAACAACCATCAGGTTGCTAATATCTATGTAGTACCAGGTGGATAGGAAAAAGATAGAAGGATATAGGAGGACCTAGACCAAGCTATATTAGTCAAATTATTAGAAATTTAGGTTGTGAAGGGTATGTAGAGCTTTTTAGATTAGCACAGAATAGAAAAGAAGTTAGAGCTGCGTCAAACCGACCTTAAATAAGGTCGAAAACAAAATGATGATGAATGTCGGTACTATCAAAAATTGAACGTCACGTTCAAGTGATTCTACTCGAATTTTTAATTTAAGGGAACCCGTTACATATATTTGATTATTGTCAGCTAAATTTATGGAAATTTTTTCGGGAGCAATTTGAATTTTAATATTTTGTTTAGATAATTGTTGTAGACCTTCGTTGTTTATGAGGGAGCATGTTGAACCTGTGTCCAGCAAAGCTATTACATTTAAGGAACCAATCGAGAAGGGTAAATGTGGGCGATTATCGAAAGGTTTTTTAACAAGTTGTAAGGCAGCAGACTTTTTATGGTAAAAAAAATTAACGGTTTGTAGCCAATTAGACCATTCTGACGGTGTAGTATAACATAATTCTTTTAATGAAGGAAAGGCATTTTGTAAATTCAAAGTAGCGATATTATTGTTAGATATATTTAATAAAGGTACAGCGTTAGAGGTAGTTTTATGGTTTAAATTTATTGACGTCTGGGTCCGTTGAATGGTTGGTGTTGAGGACGATTTTGATTCCTTAAGATATTCACGCCCTGGGTAGGAATATCTCGACGAAAGTTTCTCCGATACGTTAGAATTACAATTCGTACAGTTAGATTTATAGATATTAGCGCGACCACAGCCATAACAAAAACTATTTTTGGGGTATGTGCAAACGCTGTAGTTATGTCCACTTTTCTTGCAATTCTAACAGGTAAGTGAGTTATTTGTTGAGGTAGAAAGAATATTAAGGGTAGATACTTTACGAGAAGATTGAACTTGACACGCTAAATCAGGTTCTAAAAGGCCAGATTGTTTTTCTGGAAGAGGACGGTATTTGTCCACCTGCATTTTTACTTCTTGAAGCGAACGACATAAATCTTTGAATTGAGGTAAAGAAGAAATGTGTTGTAACGCTAGACGTTCGGAAAAATATGGATTTAAATTCCTACGCAACTGATCGATAATTTCAAATTTTGATGGTTTATTATCAAGTCTACTATATAAAGCTTCTATTGAGGTACTAAAAGAAATTACATTTTTGTAAAGTCCTTAGGTTCGATTTCGTATCTCATTCCAAAGGTCGGTAATATAACCATGCGGTAAAAAGTCCCGTTTTAAACACGTAACTAATTCCTCCCAGGTAGAAATCTGAGCTCTAATGTTACGATACCAGATTAACGCAGAATCAGAGAATAATTTACCCGCTGAAACAAATAAATCTTGATTTGTGCAGTTCCGAGAAATTCTGAAATTGTTGATTCTATCATAGAAAAGACAATAAATTAATTTTGGGTTAAAACCCTGAAAAGTTAAACCCCATTTATAAACAGGTATGGATTTTTCCAAATGGTGGAGCTTGAGAAATTACGAGATTTGATAAAAGTACAGATACATCTGTGTCTGCATTTGGATTAAGTCTATCAAGAACTATTCCTTCAAGTAACAAAATATCCGATAAAAAAGTTTGTTTAGCTTGGTTCGCTTGTT
Source organism: Platerodrilus igneus (assembly GCA_036346225.1). Taxonomy (NCBI): domain Eukaryota; kingdom Metazoa; phylum Arthropoda; class Insecta; order Coleoptera; family Lycidae; genus Platerodrilus; species Platerodrilus igneus. The sequence continues at coordinate 2,098,562 of JARFIW010000472.1, read as the reverse complement.
CATTGTCAAATAAACACAACAAGTCTATTCTTTGCTTAAGGTGAATTATGCGGGAAACAACACGCTTTAATTCGATTTCGCTCGGGCCGGGATCAACTCTTATATCTTCAAGGGATTGTTTAATTTCAGGCATATTATGAGGTAAATCAGAAACGATTACTTTCGAAATTGGTTGCCTTCTAGCTTCTTGCGCTAGTATAGCTTTAAGTTGCAATCGTCTATCATTTTGGGTAGATGCGGGTTTAATATTTCTACATTCAATTTCGTAAATTAGCTCCAAAGACTTGAGGTGAATAATATTCATTTTGAGATAATATTTGAGACAACAAAATATACGAAATTTAAGATACTGTAGCGGGTTACTACTACCGCGTTTCTTTAATTTAAAACAAGTAATAATAAAGGTCTTTATTACTCACTATTCACAAGTCTAATTAACAGTATATGCCTTATTTATAGATGTTTTCAGTCCACTTAACAATGAAGCACTATTACACTAATGAATTTACAAGCACTAATTTCTTCTTAAACTAACTTCTTTACCATAGGTCCATTAACAACACTAACACAACTATTTGTTTATACACTTCTATTTATTTATGTATACTACAAGCTGCATGTACATTAGTTGTTAACATTTATGTATACTTCTAAAAGCTCAAACTACTATTACTTTACAACGTTATAATTTATATTAGACATTCTAGTATAGACTGACTCTTACATTTCTCAGCGGTCTTATATATACTCAGATTTAAAGATATGACTCATCTTCTGGTAATTACGAAAACCTTCCCGGTCTGGCGAGAATGAACAGTGCTGGCGGCGTTTTGTGTGTTTGATTGCTAGAAGCATTTTAGAATCCTGGAGACTATGCAGACCCTACAACGCTTGTGTGTTTGACGGCTTGCCTAATAAATAGTAGCTCGCAACAATACTATAGTATTTCACAAGATAAAAAATATACCAAACTTCAATTGGTTACGTTAAATGTATTTGAAGGCAAAATCTTCTTTAAAAAGGCATTTGTAAGTTACAACTGTTTAAATTACTAAGGAAACACTATTAATCCGGTATCGGGGCAAGATGGTAATTAATAAAACAAATACAATAAGATTCCGTTACTCTAACGTTTTAGGACATATACTAAAAGCTCAGTTAACTACGGTAAATGTTTTTAAACACAAAGTTTCCTTTAAAAGTAATTTGTAAATCATAGCTAAATATTTAAATTACTAGAAAACACTTTTAAAACGGTATCAAAACAAGACAGTGTTTATCCATGATTTAAAAACATTTTTAGAAGTCCAAAAAACAAGCAAATAGTTATGTTTAATATAATAGAAATAGATAATTTTCATAAGGAACAAGAATAAGGCATGAATTAATTAATATATTTGTATTTATTTATATTTAAATGTACTTACATGTGAAATTCGAAAGTTGGGTTATATTACTAATAACCACTCCTAAAAAAACACTTTTAATTCTATTCAAAAACAAACCAAACATACATTTAAAACAATTCAAGTTAGGAAAAACACTACTTTTAAAGTTACAGGAAAATTAATTGGACTAACAATACATTATTAAAAAAATATATATAGCATGAATTTCAATAGTCAATATGGCGGTTTATATTAAATCATCATAACAGCTGTCATGTCATCTTAGGTAGCTCTATAGTAACTTCAGAGGTACCACCATACATTTTTATAAGTTAATGATAATAAAAATAATGATAATTATATTTTTTTTAAATGAAAAAGCTATAGATATCGTTAATTAATCCATTATAAGTTATAAAAACAAATATTACAACAAAAAACCACGTTGAAGGCGCCATTCTTACAGTCCCGTCGACGCGATATATGCGACACAAAAGACAGTTGGTAACGATATTACATAATGTGGAGATTGACGCTTAAATTTCTTTGACGTCACACAATATGCAAATTATTGCAACACATTTTTAATATATGCAAATTTTACATGACCCCTAAGGGGTACTTACGTGAACATGTAAAGCTCCCTTCAGAATTACTTCCTGATGGCGGCTCGTGACTCCCTTCAGGATTATTTCATGATGGCGGCGGCTTGCATCCGGATCACTTCATGATGGTTCTCGGGTCGTGGATCTCCTAAGCCAGGTTGCATCCAAATTCGCTATCTTCTTCCTATATGTAGAGGTACGATAAGGAACGGGTTTGGGGAACGATAATCAAAAAAGGCAAAAGGGAATCTACATAATAAAAAGATACGATAAGATACCAGACCAACTACGCTTGTTCACGTTTCAAAGGCAAGTCCCTACGCGTCTTTCGGAAATTCCCCACTTTCTTCTTTCCCAACACGCGTTGACGCGAATCTCGCGCAACGCACCTCTAAAGTGACAGAAATATGCGCAACCAGTTTTTTAAATTTATGGCGGGAAATCCTCTCATATTAACACTTATTTAAAAATGTCTAGTGCCGAAGTTTTCGGCACGTAACAACTGGTGGCTAAAATCTTACATTGATCTCAATACTGAACTTCGGAAACGAGCACGGAACGAGTTTGAGAAGAACTTGTTCAAGCTAATGAACAATGCTGTTTTTGGGGAAACGATGGAGAACAAGCGAAAACATTGTAATGTGAAACTTGTGCAAAACTGGGACGGAAGATATGGAGCCGAAGCCAGGATATCCAGCCCGTTATTCAAAAATGTTACAATCTTCGATGAAAACTTTGTGGCTGTGGAACTTCTTAAATCTGAAATATATTTTAACAAACATATACGTTGGTATGTGCATTCTCGACATAGCCAAGTTGTGGATATATGAACGCCGCTTTTGGAGATGGGTGCTGAGTTTTTTACACGGATACGGATAGTCTAATTTATAAAATAGTAAATCATGATCCTTATGAAACTATGAAGCGGAATTGTCGGCAACGTTTTGATACTTCCTACTATCCTGCCAACAACATTTATGGAATTACGCTAATTAACAAAAAAGTATTGGGGATGATGAAGGATGAAAATAATGAACGACTTATGACAGATTTTATTGGGTTACGATCAAAGATGTATGCGACGAGGATTTTTAAGACAGCCGAGGAAGAAGCTGAACTCTTACGAGAAGAGGAAGAATCACCTAGTATCCGAGACTTTGGTATTACAAAGAAAATTAAAGGAATTAAAAGATCAGTGATAAAGAATAGAATTATTTTGAGGATTATGTTGATTGTATCGAAGATTACAAAGAAATATTTGTAACGCAGAATCTAATTCAATCATCCAAGCATCAAGTTCACACTATCGCTCAGGAGAAGATTTCCCTAAGCCCGAACGATGATAAACACCACTTGCTTCCTGGTTCATATGCAACACTACCTGTTGGACATTATTCAATTATGGAGCAAGAGAAAATATAATACTTATTGCAAATGTAGAATATTGATTGTAAATATATTATCCGCAATAAAATTTTATATAATTTATATTAGTTATTATACCCCCGCCGGTGAGGTACTAGAGCCACTACAGTCAGTTGGTAGCAATGAGAAATAATTGCAAAAATGATGCGCAAATAAGATATTACGTCACATAAATGTTTAAAATTACTACATCACATAAAAAAACGAGAAAAGTACTTACGTAACTATAGGACTCCTTACAGCATTACGTCATAATGGCGGCAGCTGGGCTTCATTGATCTATTCTGGCGTGAGTAATTCGTCTGGCCCGGTTGAATCCGAATTTGATTTGTCTTCTTCTTCCTGTTTGCAGGCAGGACGAAGGAATAAGGTAATGGTAGCGATAGACAATAGAGGCAAAGGAAATCTACATAACCTGAAAGAGAAGACAACGGCACAAAGATAACTACACTCTTCAACGTCTCGGACACCAGTCCTGACGTGTCCCAAATCACCCAATTTCTCCACACTCCGCGTAATCCTTTGCGCAAACGCACTGTCTGAAGTGACGGAAATACGCGCACAAGTCTTTTAAAATTATTGGCGCGAAATCCTTACAAATTAAAACTTTACAGGAACGTTTACGGCAGATTTTCGGCACGTAACATAGTGTTATCCTATTCTTAAATACTGAATGTAATGGACGTCGTGGGTGTTGGTTGAAAAATAACCTGAATTTACCCTCAATTCCTCCTTACGGAGATTTCAATGTTTGGTACAAAAGTGACCCGAATGGACCTTAGATTTTTCCATAAGAAAATACATGGGAAAATTGCACTTTTTGCGCTAGAACGAAGGTACCTTACCTACTAATAATAAATAAACAGAGACTGATTCAGGGCATTTTACAATAACTTTTACTTCTACACCAATTGATATTTTAAATCTATCTGCTGTACTATGAATGGTAATGAATTATGTGTTACTTGCACTGAAAATGTTGAAAAAGGCAAAGAATGCTATCAATGTGATTGCTGTTTATTTGTAATGCACAAAACATGTACTGGACTGAATGCCTCAGAAATGAAGTGCATTCCAATGTAAAAGCGAAATTTACTATTAATGTGCAAAAATTGTGTACACATACTAGCTAAACTTCCTACACTCTTGCTATTAGTGGAGGAGATGAGAAACAAAATACACAATCTAAAAACTATTATACAAACTAAGGATGAGCCTAAAGTAACATATGCTGCAGTATTAAAAATGCCATACGCAGCAATAATCATAAAACCAAAAGACACGAAACAACAGCATAGAAATACCAGGGAAGAACTTAAGCAAACTTTCAACCCAATAGAAATTGCAGTAATACAGATGAAAAATGTAAAACAAGGCGGGGTTGTATTAGAATGCAAGACCAAATCGGCAATGGAAAAACTAAAAACTGAAGTAATTGGGAAGATGGGACATAAATATGAAGTGGTAGAACCAAAAAAACAAATGCCTAGAATTAAAATTGTTAGAATGAGTAAAAAGCTTGAACCACAAGAGATAGAACAAAAAATGTATGCTCAGAACGATGAATTTGTTAATGAAAAGTCTTATTTTAAAATAGCACACATAGGTAAAACCAAACATCATAAATATTATGTGTATGCTGAAGTAGATTGGAATGTGTATAGAAACATTTTGGATAGTGGCAGAATCAATATGGGCTGGATCGGTGTTAAGTGTATGATGCTATAGAAATAATGTGTTATTGCTGTATGGGTTTCAATCACAAAATAAAGGACTGTAAAAATGACTATGTATGCTCAAAATGTGGGGAGACACACAAAACTGAAGATTGCAAGGCAGACTCACCCCATACAACTTGCCATAACTGTAAATATGCATCAACAATACTATGGTTAAAAGTGGATTACAATCATCATACTTTAAGTCAGGACTGTCCTACCTATAAAACACGTCTAGAAAGGAAAAGACAATCAATCGATTTTTTATAAATTCATCCTCTGGCCATAGTGACAATCGCATTTCAAAACATAAAAGTACATTTAATGTAATCCATTTTAATATTAGGTCACTATACCCTAAATTCTTTACTTTAAAACACATAATTTTATCACTAAATTATGACATTGTGTGCCTAAGTGAAACTTGGTTAAGTCAAGACATATCAAGCACAGACTTAAATATTTCAAGATATGATATACACAGAAAAGACAGAAATGATCGCATTGGTGGTGGTGTAGCAGTATATGCAAAGAATGCGTTTAAAACCAAGGTCTTATACAATGTAAATGTTGCAGAAGAAATAAAACAAATATGGGTTGAAGCTCGAGTAGAAGAAATGAAAATAACTTTCGGAAGTGTATACATACCGCATGAGTTACCAGTTTACAAACATGGCCTAATCCAAGATATGTGCTCAGAGCTAATACCACTGGCAGACCATTTAATATGTTTAGGTGATTTCAATATAGATCTAATGAACCAAGGTGGTACAGTAGCTAAAAGCTACCTACAAACACTACATGCATTTGATCTGATACAATATATAACTGAACCAACTCGTATAACAGAAGAAACCAGCACACTCATCGATCATATAACAAACTTTAAGTAGGATAAAATAAATGCTGGAACTGGAACCAGGAAGTTTCCTGAATTACATATAGATCACATGTCAATTTATTGCAATTTAGATCTACACAAACCATCGCTATCAAAAAGGAAGAATAAATTGAGACTATATCAAAGGATTAATATGGACTTATTTTACAAAGATGCTGAAAATGCAAATTGGTATGATATCTATTACATGTCTAATGTCAATGAAAAGGTACAACTTTTTACCAGTATTATAATAACAATTATTTGACAAACATGCCCCCTTGATAACATATAACCGCAAAAAACACAGACTACCTTATATTACATATGCGATTAAATGTCTAATCGAAGAAAGAGAAATGGCCAAAATAAGTTATTTACAAAATAAAACAAATAAAACCAAATTGTTGTACAATACTATGAGGAAAACTGTCTGCCAAGCTATAGAAAGAGAAGTCTACTACATAACCAAACTACGAGCAAAAAGTGATATATAGAATGAAGCAAAAAGAATGAGTTTCTGTTCTCATAATAACATAGAAATCCCGGAGAAATTAGCAGATTCTAATATAATTAGTAACTTTTTTCAAACATCTGTACCATACATTCAAGTTGACAAAAATCCTATTAACCAATATACATCCACCAACCTACATACAAATTTTTAATTTATACTTGTTACTCCCGAGGAAGTAACGCAAACCCTGCATCAAATCAAGTCTAAAGCAATAGGTGCTGATAACAAATCACTAACAATGTTAAAAGCTACCATTTTAAGGCGGCTCCGTGGCGTAGTGGTATGTGTGTGACTACTACGCCCTAGGTCCCGGGTTCGAATCCCGACACGGTCTGCTTGAAAAATGTTAGGCGAGCATTTTTCGCAAAAAATACACCCTCGTTCGGATGAGAGGTAAAATAGAGGTCCCATGTGTGAGTGTTGTCACGCGCGTTAAAGATCCCTACCTTGCTTGGAACAGCAAGGATTCGGCAAAATTCAAAATTTTCCAGGTAAAAAAACTCGCTTCCTGGCCAATTTAGTACCTTCGGGTGGAGCATTGGAAAATCACATGTAATGCTACCATTTTATCTACAACCACCAACTCATATATCAATGTATCATTAGAAATTGGCAACGTCCCTATGGCCTGGAAACATGCTACAATCATCCCCATGCCGTAAACTACAAACCCCACTAGCTTAAAAGATCTTCGACCAATATCCATCCTACTCATCTGTTCCAAGGTACTAGAAAAGATAGTAAATGTACAAATAAATACCTACCTAACATTACACAACATACTCCCAGCACTGCAATCAGGCTACAGAAGAAAACATAGCACAGCAACAGCACTAAGCGCTATCGTTGATGATATAGTTAGGGAAAGAGATGATGGAATGTAACCATACTGGTGTTACTTGATATGTCAAAAGCATTTCATACAGAAAACTTTGAGCTCTTCCTTGCCAAAATGAATAGTCATGGTTTTACAGATACCTCTCTGAAATGGTTTCAAAATTATCTAACAAGCAGAACATGTGTTACTAGAATATGAACCCAGAATATGCAGCTTCTTTCAAAAGAGATAACATTAAGATCTGGGGTACCGCAAGGCTTAATACTTGAACCAATGCTATTTAATATATTCATAGCAGACGCGCCATGCACAGTAACAAGTGGCACACTGTATATGTATTGTTGAATATTCAATTCAAGCTTGCACAGTGTTATACCTACTTGTATAAAGTGATTCATATAACTTGTGAACTATTTAATAAACATGAACATCAAAAATATAACAATAACTTTTATAGAACGAGAACATATAACGCGGGTTTTAACTTGAATTATTTATATTCTACTTGAAGTCTCTGTTATTTGTAACATGTCATTACTAAAAACAAACTATATATAAAAACGGAGATCTATGTTTTTGACTTGAAGGCGCAGGCGTTTAGATTTTGATTTCCAACACTCCTTCAAAATTTAAACAATTTTAGGTTGAAAGAACCTATGGTTGCATAAGGATTCCTGTTAAGCTAGTCCTATTAAGTTCCTTATGTAATCAAGACGGTTTCTTTCCAACGGCTTCGTTAGTCCATCAGCTGCTTGATCCTTAGTCGGTATGTAGCTGACTTTCACTTGACCAGCTTCATCGCCATTCATTGATTCGTTGTAGTTGGTTGGTTCAACGTTACATAGGTACTGAACCTCGGGTTCATGCACATCATCGTTTGATTCATCAAGCCTATCGCGAAGAGACATTTTAGTTTCGATTGACTCTTCTTTTTCTTCTTCGAAGCTTGATTCGGGATTCGTGATCGATTCGTTGTCACCAACACTAACTCTTGATTCAAAATCATCTACTTCGTTTTTGACTTGATTTGGAACGGATTTTCGATTATTTAGTAAAGTCCATTTTAAAATTAACTCCCCCTGGAACTTTACGTCCTTCGAAATACGGATTGACTTGCGTGACGGTATGTATACTCTGTAGCCATCTTTATCGTTGTTGTAGCCAATAAGTATACCTTTTTCGGATTTTGGATCTCATTTCTTGCGTAGTTGATCGGGAATGTGAACATAGCATTCGGTACCGAAAATTTTGAGATGCTCGAACGGCGCTTTACGATTAAACCAGAGTTCAAACGGGGTTTTGTCCTTCACTTGAGTTGGACCTGTACGGTTTAATACGTAGACAGCTGTGTTGCAAGCTTCGGCCCAGAGTCGTTTAGACGTATCTTTAGCGTGTAGCATCGAGCGGGCAGCTTCACATATGGTTCGATTTTCACGTTCGGCGGATCCATTTTGTTGCGGGGTATAGCTTGGGGTCATTCGAAATTGAATACCGTTGTTTTCGAGTAGCTTCTTGTATTGTTCGTTGTTGTATTCCGTACCACCATCGGACAGCATAGTTTTAATTACATGACCACTAGTTTTGGCGAACTGAATAAAGATTCGGGTTTTCTCAACAACTTCCGATTTGTGCTTGATGAAGTATAGAGTGCGAAATTTCGAGTAGTCATCTTTGAATTCGACGTAGTACCGTGATCCATTCATAGATGGCTCGGGCATTGGTCCACAAACATCAGTACTAATTATTTCACCAACCTTGTTAGCGTACTGATCGAGTTTTGTAGCTTTCGCGATGATGTTTTCCGTAAATGCAACCTTCACAGAATTCATAATCATCTTCAACTTTGATGCCTTCGAGGTTTAGAAACTTCTTTACGTGTTTCTTGCTTTGATGTGCGAGTCGTTCGTGCCATAATTAAAGTTGCTGAACTTCGGTCAGCAGTAGGCTTTCGTGTTCGGGTTTAATTTTCGAATTACCTGACGGCTTCAAGATTCGTAAATTTAGCTCGTAGATTCCGTCTCTAATTTTGCCAGTCATACAGGTTACATTGTTCGTTTTGAATTCGCAGAATTCTCCTTTGAGGCTAATTTCGTGACCTCTACGAGTTACTGCACTGCCAGATATAATATTTCGGGTAATATCTGGGACGTACCATGCATCGGTGATTGTACGTTTGTAGGTTTTATTTCCTACTTTGCAGCTAATATTAATGTCACCTTTGGCAAATGCGTGAATGATTCTTGAATCGCCGAGTCGAATACGGCCGGGGGCGGGTAAGAGTTCAAGTCGTTGGAATGCTTCGCGGTTGTTGCATAAATGGCGTGATGCACCTGAGTCGAATATCCAACTATTTCGGGTTCTCTCTTGTTCGGCTTCAGATTTGCTTGAACGCGTGTCACTGTCACTTGACATCTGACATAATGTAGATTCAGTGAACGTACATTCAGCCGTAAATGCATTATTGTCACAGTCTTCGGCGTAAGATAAACGTTCATTGCTTGCGACGTTTTTCTTGGATAAGTATTCTGCAAACTTCTTCTTGCCTTTCGGGTCTTTGCAGTCTCTTAAAATGTGACCAAAACGATTGCATCCATGGCATTGAATGCTTGAGCTTGAACGGGAACCTGATGCTTGTGTATGCGGGTTGAACTTTTGCCTCGAGTTAACCTTTTGTTGAGGCTTATTTTCGTACTTCCTATCCGTGTTGCCATTTAACGATTTGGCAATTAGGGCGTCGTGACTTTCAGCACTGCTTCTAGTCCGGTTTTGAAGAGCAATTTCCCTTAGGCAGAGACCTTCTTTCAGCCTTCGGACATTTTGTTCTTCTTCGGGTAGATGCCCACATATTTCTAAATTCGAAGTACTCGCTTGGCAGTGTGTTCAGTATACGATTGATAACGAGCGTTTGAATAACCTCCTTCGTTGACATTTGTTCGACCTCATTTTCGATTTCCTTACCGATACTTTCAAGATGGTGGACGTGAGCGGCAATATCGTGATCGGGGTTTTTCGTGTAACTGAAAAATTTCGTGTACAGCACATCGAGACGTTCACCACTTCTTTGTTCAAACGTGGAATTAAGTTTGTCCCACATTTCGTAAGCCGCTTCACAAGTAGATAGCATGGTTTTTAGATCTGAATTTACTGACGTTCGAATTGCTAATTGAGCAGTAAAATCATTTTCCTCATACTCATCTTTTAGCTTTTGAAAAGCGGCTTCGTTACCACCTTCTGCGAGAACAGGAACCTTGCTTCTGTAAGTAACTTGAACGGTATTATGGAGACGTTTGCACTTTAGCAGCAGTACCATGTCCGTTTTCCATTCGGTCCAGTTTTCTTTGCCTTGCAAAGCGGGTATTTTTAATTTGTCCATATTCATGGTCTATTAATCGGTCACCAGTCACAGAATAGTTTCGAGAGCTTGCGTGGTGTTCTAGTGTCACCACCGGGATTAAAAACGTGTGCTTTAAACAGCGAATAAACTTTCTTGAGGGCGAATTTCGTTACAGCCAACGGAGGTTTACTTGTCGAGCAAACTGTAGTCGAGAGGAATCACTTTCGGGTAGACTTCGAGATTCGTGGTAAAACACATGCAGCTGGGCCCATAACCTGTTGAATATTCAACTCAAGCTTGCACAGTGTTATACCTACTTGTATAAAGTGATTCATATAACTTGTGAACTATTTAATAAACATGAACATCAAAAATATAACAATAACTTTTATAGAACGAGAACATATAACGCGGGTTTTAACTTGAATTAATTATATTCTACTTGAAGGCTCTGTTATTTGTAACATGTCATTACTAAAAACAAACTATATATAAAAACGGAGATCTATATTTTTGACTTGAAGGCGCAGGCGTTTAGATTTTGATTTCCAACATGTATGCAGATGATATGCAATACATGCTTTCCTTCCCTACTGAAAATGTTGACCAGGCATCTGAAGTAATTAACGGTGAAATGAAAGCGTTGGTCGCTTGGTGTACTGCAAATGGACTTGCAGTTAATCTAGATAAAACACAAGTAATTGCATTTGGGACAATATTGGCAATACAACACGTCGAAACACAGAAACAAGTATAGGTTGCTGATATTTGTGTCATAGTCAGAGTCCGTTAAGATTTTTGGCCTATACAAGAATGAACAGCTAACTTTTGAAGGACTAGTGAGAGCAGAGTTTAAGGCTACCTTCCTTAAACTTAAGCAGCTATAACGACTGAAGAACTTACTGCCAGTGCCAGCAAAAATAACATTTACAAACACTTTGGTACTCTCACTTTTTAATTATTGTGACTGTGTATACTCACCTTTTCTATCAGAAAACCACAAATTAATGATTCAAAGGGTACAGTATGCATGTGCAGCATATTGCTGAGGTCTTTGGGGCAGAGCACGAACAAGTGAACCTATAAAGAACATTGGTTGGTTACGTATGAATGAAAGAATGGAACTTCATTTAGCCTGCTCTTTGTTCAAAATATACAAATCTCAAACACCAAAATATCTTTATCATAGACTTAAATGCAGGAAGGATATACATAATAAAAATACGCAAAATCAATTGAAAATAAATATACCTCGACATAATACTGTCAGGTACAAATCTGCTTTTTCTTATATTGCACCTAAAACATGAAACCGATATCCTAAAATTGAAATTACAACCATAAGTTCCTTTAAGAAGATGGTAAAGATGAAGATCAATCCTGAAATATTTAATACTTAAAAATAATAATGCTGTAATACCACCGACTCTGATCATGTGCAAAACTTAGTTGTAGTAAGGGGGACTTGTAAACCATCCATATTGGATGAACTCCCTCTTTTTATACTGTTTTACAGCATATAACTTGCCATAAATTAATACACTATGTTTATTTATTCAAGTGTAAATGTGCTGTATTGGATTATTGTAAACAAAGTATAATAAATGAATTATTTATTTATTAAATCTGACTCAGTCGCTTTTTTACTGTAAATTCTTCTTGTGACTTCCATTAGTTCGTTTATAGGAAATTGGTTTATATTTTCTACTGGTATGTGGATATCAGTCCATACCTGTCTCTCTTGTTCTGGGAATAATGATTGTATTTGAGCTTGTATTTCCGTAGTACTAAGAGGGGGTTCTTCTTTTTGCATTTAATTTGTTTGTAATTATTTTATATGCCTTTCCCCAAATATCATCCTCGAGCTCATAACAAACCCTTTCCCACTGCTTTTGTTTTTGTCGCATTATTGCCTTCCTTAGCTCTGTTTTAACAGTTCTGTATTAGTGTATTGCGATGTTCTTATCCTCTACGCGATTGGGTTTTTTATTCAACCTAGTCATAGTTCTTCTTTTTGTCATACAGGTCTTACACTTATCAGCAATATCTTGAGTCCACCAATATAGTGGTGGGTGACCATGTTTAGGAGATGTTTTCTTTTTAAGTATAAATCGCATTTCTTTGCCATATATACTGATTTAGTTTATTGGCTGCCTCATTGCTCGTTATTCCCTGTTCGATTACCAAGTCGTTTGTGTTGTCAGTCAATTCGCAGAGTCCTTCCCTTATTATGCATCCTTTTTGTACATTTAACTTTCCCGGCCTTCTTTTTAATTTAGTCAGGCTGTATTATACATATCTGTGATTGCGAAGGCTTTCAGATTACTCATCTACTATCCAGTCTGTTATCTTATCAGCTATACTAGGGGTAGCCAGAGTAAAATCTATTATTGATTCCCCATATGCGTTTACAAAGATTGGCGGACTGCCCTGGTTTATTATAGCCGGGTCATTTGTCTCAAACCACTCCTGTAGTATTCGTCCCCTTTGGTTCGTGATGTTTGAGAAGAGCATATTTGTCGTTGCATTTAAATCGCCTCCTATAATACAGGGTTTATTATTACCTCTGATATGGGCTTGTAATGTATCTAAGAGTTCTTCTAGTTGTTCATTCGGCTTATTTGGAGAAAAGTAACACGAGAGTCAGTTTCTATTTCTACAATTCCTTTGCCTATATACTTTTTTATTATGTTTATACTTCTATTAATTGTTATAAAACTGCCGCCTTCGAGATCACAAAGGTACTTTATCGACCTTCCTTTATTTGGTTCTTGTCCTATAATGATATCGATATTTTCATCTTGCTCTACTTGGCAAAGCAGATCGTGAGCTGCCTTAGTTCGGTCTAAGTTTATTTGTAGTAATTTAGTTGTTTCCATTACTATATAAACATGAATATACACATATCCCGCCCGAGATCAAATTTAAATAATTAAATAAATTAGGTAAAATGGAACTTGGTAGTATATAAAATAAGATAAAGGGTTCCAGCCACAAAAAACAACGCATACAAGTTACAACTATTTATCACAGTCTTTTATTTGCTTGTCTGGCCCGCACGAGTGCTTTTATACATTCTGAACATCGTCCTGCACCAGTTCTATGTCCTGTTGTTCTACAGAACAAGTAATATTCTTCCTCATTACAAGTATTTGACCTGTCGTTACTTGCCACAGCCATGGCAGGTACTTGCCCTGTCTGGAGGGCTGGACAACCTAGTATAACACAAATGAACACAGCTATCGATTTCATTCACAAAATGTGACATACATTCTTGCTTATTATCAACAGTAAGTTGAAATGATTAGATATGCATCACGTTTGGTGGATTCGAATTTAATTGAAAAAAACTTCGATTTTTCTGAAAGCATTTGATGGTTATTAATAGCAAAATATTATCTGTTAGATTTTGTATAATTATTTTGATACTTGAATAAACCTAAGTTTTAGTATTATTATTAATTCTATTACGTTGTAATTATGTGATTACCATTAAAGTTAATAAGTGATAATAGACCAACATTTAGTTCATTGAAGTTTAACAACTTTTTTAAGTTTTTTTGGTATTCAGTAAATTATAATTTCACTTACTGTGCGTTATTGAATGGATTGCTAGGAAGGTATATATAAACGATGCAACAAAGATTTTGGATAAACTTTTATGCCTAAACTGCTCTGTAAGCTCACCCATTTTACTAGCTAACTTTTCTTACTGAAATGCACCATGCAGTACGGCAAATTTATGTATTTGTTGTTTATTGTAAAGATTGTAGGCATAGAAAATTCAAATGAGATCTGTCAGTTATTTTGTTTGTTGCCTATACTTTTCAACAGGGAATTAGCTGTTTGGAATGTGAACGCACTGTTATCTCAATAGTAGTGCTGTGCGCTTTAAACGTTTCAGACATTATACTATGAATGTATTTAAATGGCTGAGACGATATTAAGCTAGTGAATACTATGTCCCCGTGCTGTTATCTGATTTAGGTACACCGTGTCCCACATAAGTCTGAAGAAGAACCATATAATTTGAGAGATTTTGACGACATTTGAGGATAGTTGACAACATTCAACAGTCCTTGTATACAACACTTGACAAGTGATAAACCCCTTGAATTTATTCATTCAGTGACTCATAGATTTTGATAAAAGTGGTTTTTCGCTGCAATCTCATATGATTTAATACCTAGTCCTCTAATTGTTAAGTAATGGTTTAATAAATAGGAGAGCATATTGCAGTATTTAGGAAAAATATTCACATACTGGTTCTCGACAGAAGATAAAATATCAGTTAATGAATTTGATCCTTGTAAAATTAATTGCATTTTGATTTGAACAATATTTTCAATGTCCTCAAAGAATGTGTATGCTGTTTCTGATAAAATTATCAAACCACCTAAATTGAAGTAATCAGTCAGTGTTGCTGCATCAACTAATCTACTACTTTCAGTTAAAAAGCTTTTGCAAATGCCACAAATAAGTTTGTACAGCAAAAGTTTGTGTACACAACTACCACCAATATAATAAATACTATTTCAATCTGCTACTGAAAACTCGATCTTTTCACGTATAGCTGTTGCATCAGGTGCTGCAATCGACTCTGCAAAAATGTTTCCACTGCCTAGAATTGTGTAATATATTAGATTAGATCGAATTTAAGCTTACCTATGTTAGAATAATCTAAAAGGTAGAGATCATTGTCATTACAATTATATGCATATTTGATATGTCATGTATTGACCTAAGCATATTAATTTCATGACCCTCAAAGCACACAACGCGGTTGGTTTCCTGCCACTCTTTTTCCTAATCTGTGAAAGTATATTCTCTAAAGCATCCTAAGTCAAGCGTGATTCAAGAACAAACATATTTCCTTTCAAAACAACTTTGTGCTATGCCAAGAAAGGACAATGAAGTTAAAATGGTTCCGGAATTTAAAGGTTTTCATCTTTTAATAATAGTAGTTTTTTCAATAACTTGTATGAAGTAATTTAAAATTTTTTCCCTATTTTTAAAATACCTAAAGGTTATGGAAGTTACATAACATATTTACATACATATTTCCTTTCAAAACAACTTTGTGCTATGCCAAGAAAGGACAATGAAGTTAAAATGGTTCCGGAATTTAAAGGTTTTCATCTTTTAATAATAGTAGTTTTTTCAATAACTTGTATGAAGTAATTTAAAATTTTTTCCCTATTTTTAAAATACCTAAAGGTTATGGAAGTTACATAACGTCTAGAGTTGATGAGCCTAAACCATTGACTTAGCAATCGAAGAAAAACCATGCAGTTGTTAGTGCTTCTGGTGGTAAAATTTTCTGAACAACAGCAGTTTCTAAAGTTGCTGCAGTTTTTATGGATATACGCCTCATTGCATATCCAACATTCAATTTTGAAAAATGTTTTGGCACCATTATCTCCTCTGTAAGGTGATGTAAAGATCTAAGGCTAGTTTTGATAAGTAACTCCTTCTTCTATAAGTTCAAAATATGTTTTCCACAAACAACGGTAGTAGGTAAATTATTTTCAACAACAACTTCACTTGGCAAATATATTTCACTATTCTGCAGAGCATTTTTCCAGTTTTTTAATAAGTGAGGGGCACCTGCTAATATAAATATTTGATCTCCAGTATCATTAAATCTGAAAAAGTTCACTTGTTCAGTCCTGGTAATGCTTATTACTAAAGCTGCCCGCATAGCTTTGTTGTTACTGCCCATATCGGAGCACAAAGCTTGTACTCTCAAATCAAAGAAGGTAATAGATTCAATTAGTTTATGAATAAAAGATTTCATAGCTATAGCACCGGTAGTTGAGCCTGTAACATGACAAGTGACTATTTGTTTCCATGGAGTAGTAATTCCTCGAAGTGCTACAACAGTCAGATGATTGCCAACTCTTTTTTCTTGATCGCCCAGAGAGACTTTTCCAATAAATGATTTAGTTGATATATCAAAATCAAGGTCTCCTGAAACTTCCATCTCATCAATCTCTATATCCTTCATCGACAAAACTTTTTGTGACGATAAGTTTATAATAGAATGTAACAATCGAAAATTCATTTTAACAGATGACAAGCGTTTATTTAAGGTGCTGTATGAAGGTGTAGGATATTCTATTTCACACAGAAATTGTAACCAGTCTTACCAATGGCAAATCATAATTTTAAACCTTTTATTACTGCCTCAGAACTTCAATTTTTAATACATTTTTTCTCCATATTAAGCTTTTTAAGCTGCTCATCTGAAAAACATTTTGATACAGCAGTTTTCAATAGGCTTAATTTCCTTTCTAATTTTCTAATTTTATCTTATAAACAATATATCGCATTCCAAATCTTTCTGTTCCTACAAAAACAATGTATACTTAGTACATTAAACTTTTTGATGTACATCTGTATCATGATTGTTATATGAAGTCATATTGCTGATCGATAGTTATCAATTAGTAGATAAAAATCCCCAGCCTACTAGAGAGTTTCTTATTAAACTGCTTCTACTTGAAGATTTACACGTTAAACAGTATAAAAATATGTAGTTGGCTTTCAAAAAATAAAAATAATATACTTTGTGTATATGCGATAATAATAGATTCATTGATAATTATCGATTAATCAAAGATATCGATACTGTACCAACTATCGACTAAATTTTTTTATATTGCCCACCCCTATCAATAAGCCATTTCAATATATATTTGTATCAAACAGTTTAATCCTCATACACCCTTCTTCAATCCATTTAAACGTGTTCAATATAAACTAAACACTTCGAGATTTATAATCCGTTGAAACATCAAATCCAATCCACGTTTGTTCTCAGATTAAATTTATAATCCGATTAGAAAGTTTCCATGATATAAACTAGGTATACAGTAGCATGATGATTATTTTATTACTTATCTTAATATTGCAACTTCTCAAGATGTTAGCATTTGATATAGTATGTTCATTAGCAGCTGTAATAGTTGATATAATTTCCCCAGTGTTGGTTTCAATTTTAATCATTTTACTTAAAAAATTACGATTATCACTTTCAGAATGGTTTCGCTAAAAAGAAATTTGCAATTATTGTATGATATACATTACATTCATTACTTTGAATAACCTTTTTCTAGTGCTACATAATAATTTCGGTGGATTAGACACATTAAACAGTGTAGGAATAGCAGAACATTTTAGTTTTCTTACTTGATCGCAACAGCAATTTTCGAATTGATCGTCTTCAAAATGTTCCTGCAAATAACATTGTCCAAAATTAAAATACCTACTTGGTAAATATCCTACTTTGATTTTAGTTACATGTATTATTAAAAATTCTACAATATTTAACAAAAATAAAATTTTACATACAGAGCACAGAGGATCATGAGTCCAGTTTTCTCTCTTACAATAAACTTGCCTTAATTTTCGTCTATTAGGTTCCACAGGAACCTAAAATTGTACATTAAAGATCACATAAATCAAGATTGCCATAAAAAATGAAAAACTGAGTATATACTTATCTTTTTACTTGTAAAACTTGTACCCGTGTCTACCATGATTTTAACAATTTGGCACATAATTAGAAAAATTAACAGTGTTCCCTATGTCTATATGGAGCTGATGCAAATCAGCGGGCTCAGTTATGGTGCACGAGTCGGCTATCTTCAATTTGGTACTGTAATTCTTATGATGACGTCATTTAAAATAAATATCGGTCATCAACAAAAATATAATAGATTTATAAAGATAATCGAAATGAACTCAGTTGCCAGTGTAAAATTTACTGAGATATATGTATAACGTCAGTTGTTACTTTACCTATAAATATTATTTTTAAAGTTTTCTCTATTCAATTTTTTTATAACTTACAAGTCTTTCTACACAGATGTCGCTCAACATATCGCTGGACATATTTAAAATTTCATTATAGCACAAAATCTCTTATTCATAACATCATTAATCCTTTCCTTACTTAGATTTTCAATAGTTAGTACAAATATACCATAAATAGGATTAAAAGGACGTATTTCAGGTAAGTAACGTATCACTCAATACAGGCATTATATAAACATTAAAGCGCTTAACCACATATTATAAGACAAAAAGTTAGTTACCTTTGCCAAAATGAATTTAGTAGCGATTCAAAATTAAAAACCCATATCACCATTAAGACTGTGGTTTTAAACTAGAGGTTTATAGATTATTTGGTTCCTATTGCATCGTAAAGTTTAAGAGTTAATTATATACAAGTCAGGGTGGCACTTGATAGTTTCTACAAGCGATATGCCATTTATGTATGTAATAAATTACGTTACTAAAAATCATTAACATCACTTAATATTTTATTATTACCGGCTGATTTTATAAACTGTAGCAAACACACAGCATCAATGCTTAAAGAAAAACCTTAAAAACAATTAAAAGTCAACAATTCCCAACCCATTATCTTTGACAAAAGATGAATTTTACAAATCAAACAGAATGATTACAAAAAGTAGAAGAGAGCATGAAAGTAGAGTTTAAAAGAAGATTGTATGTGATACTGAAGAACAAAAAAGAACAACTTTACTAGACCTACAGATACAGTTATTTAAATGAGCAAGTGCAACTTAATTAGAATTTTGGTAAACTGGCATCCTAAACTAATGTTGTGGTTATTTGGTAACTGCTGTAAATTATTTTCTTCATTTTCCAATCAATCGTCTGGAATTCTCCATTCATCTTAAAGTCGATATGTAATACAGCTGTTGCGACAACTATATTTATTATTGTATATAAATGTACCTTTAAATTAAACTTCAATATGGGAAAATTCCTGTTCCATACACTATACTGACATTCGACAATATTGCGTGTTTTTATTATTAATTCATTATATATTTTGTCTGCATCTGTGTTGGTTTCTAGTAACTTAATACTGAGAATGGTTTTGCGATGTATATCCACTATCACCAATTAAAATATATTTTCCATAATGATCATTTTCAAAATCCAGTTTTATTACTAACCATTTGTATATTTAAAGCAAAACAGTATTTCTTACATTCACAAATTTCTGAATCTATTGTAATTTTGTATTTTTATATAGTCGGGACCACGAAAAAAGGCAGAAGGCAGTCTGTATGAACTACTATTTATGCATTTCGCAAGTCAATTGACTACCTAGAATACAATATTTAGTCAATTTACATGGAAAAAACAGTGTTGCCAATAGGTAGTTATTTTCTTAGAGCTTATGCATTGTAAAATTTAATGAGCATAGATTTTTATATTTCCGTCTAGTTAGCTGCTGCATAATACATTTTTATTTAAAATATGCACAGTATTAATTTTTATTCTATAAGTTATAAATGAAACAACTGTTAAAACCTTTGAAATATAAATCTCATCACATTTTTATTCTATCAAGATCGACCTAACCCCAATGCAAAATGCGATAACATTAACAATATTTTGAAGATTGTTATAATAGGTATATGGTTAATTTATAATGTGCAGTGCTAGAACAGGTTTTTTCAGTTAGCATCATTGTCTGATGCAGATGTTTCACTTTCACCATCTACTCGAATAACTAATTCATTAATGGTTATGTCATCCCACATGAATAAAACTTAGTTGGCACCATAACTATCCCTTCTGATATGTTTATTGTAATATCCTTTTGCATGCTCCCAAACAATTTTTATTGGGTTGAATTGGCAGCGATATGGAGATAAACTTAGATCTTCGTGTTCATGATTCTCAGAAGCTTATCTACTTCGTAACGTTTCTCTTTTCTGTGTAATTTTACTAAGGTTAAAAATTATGCGTTAAACATCTGTGAATTAAGTTGCATGGCATTCGTTATCAACCATTGTATTATATTAGCCTTATTCCCACATTATGATGGCGTTTCTTAATCAACATTGAATAATAAGGTGCATTGTCTAACACATTTAGCAACAGTTCTTCTAATTATTTACTAAATGTTCTACCCACTATAGAAACATGTCCCCATTCATTTCACTATGATATTTATTTTTTTTTTAGATTTGGAAGCAAATAATAAAAGACACCTGGTACAAACCCTGCTTCTGAACCTGCATGCATAACAACAAACCATTTTCCATCATGGCTTCCTGGTTTTCTTACATTCATACATCATCATCTTACCTGCTTTTGTAGGATTTTTTTAAACAACCATATTTCATCCATGAAGACTATGTCGTTTACTATCATAGTTTATGTTTTCTTATATACCGTAAGAAATTTAATTCTAACATTAACGAGATTAATTTTTCCATTAAAGCTCTGCAACTTCTCACTTTTGAACTTAAAACCAATATCATGTACAATTCGTTTCAAACCGGTATTACTCAAAATAATTTCTTTCTCTCGAAGGTCTGTATTTAAAGATTGCACAATCATATGCTTTTTCGTTAAACAAATAATTTATGATCGTTTCCTAAATCACCATGATACTTACTATCTGCATACATCGTGTATATAGTATCCCTAATGCTCAGTTTGATACATTCATAGATGTCTAGAGGTTTGATCTTCTTACAAGGCCTTTTTTGCCAGGACTGATTTTTAAAGAAATAGCTACTTCCTAAAACACAAACTTAAAAAATTTAATGTATAGGTAAGTTACAAAACTCCTACCTTTTGTACTGATTGTATTGAAGTTTAAGGACCATCATTCTCCTTCTCACTTTCAAAGTAACCTGATAGCTTCAATACCAACTGTTAGGCCGGCGTCCCTAACGCTGTACCTGGATTTTCTCTATTTTCTGATATTTTTAGAGCTAGAACTAAATGAAAAATGCTCCTTTATGGATATTTTTCATAGACTTTTACATGTTAGTGTCATTTTTACTGTGCGACATTTTGTTCTCGAGAAATCATCATCAATCTCTTTTTTTTTAAATGTGGTACAGATTTTTTAAGTATTTTTAATTCTACATCCAGTAATATATATATCACATGTGGTGGTTCAATTACGTTTTGGAACTGTTTCAGCCATCTTTAACAAAAAATATTTTATGTACGGGCCTGCATTATAAATAAAGCTAATTAAAAGTGATCTCTTTAAAGCAAAAGAAAACTGATAGGGTCAAATTATTGATTTTTATTGGACGAAATTCGATTAAACCAAAATGAAGAACATATGTGACACAAAATTAACATATTTAATACTGGCGCTTACAATAAGTAAACACAAAAAATACTACTAGGTGCATATTTAAATTATAGGATCTGTTCGTATAAATGTGCGTTATTGTCAAAACATGAATAACATCTACTAAACCTCAGCTTTATTCCTTCAAACGGAAGAAATAGTTTGACATGTTAAGTGTTACGTGTATCATACTGATGCTTGTTGAAGCTGGATGTCCGCCAGGGTCGTACAGGAATATCTTTCGAATAGATTTCATGGAAAATCGATAAGTACTCATTCAACATTGCTTTGGCCATTCCGTTCGCCAGACATTACACTTTTAGATATATTTATTTGAGAGACAGCAAGTTTTATGTCTACCATAATATCTTTGAAACTGAAGAAGACCTACGCGGGCTAGTTGTTGAAGCTTTCAAAACTATTACTCCACATATGTTGCATAAAGTTTTACATTCGACGGTTAAAAGATGTTATTTATGCTTAGAGAACAATGGACATTTGTTCAAACAAATTTTATTATTTAGGTAGCAGTATTTTTTGTTTACTTATTGTAAGTGCCGGTATTAAATAGGTTATTAATTTTGTGTTACGTTTCATTAAATTTTTGGTTTAGTCGAGTTTTGCCCAATCAAAAACAATAATTTTACCCTTTCAATTTTCTTTTGCTTCAGAAAGATTACTTCTAATTGGTTTTTTTTATGCAGGTCCATATTTGAAAATATTTTTTCTTAATGATGGCTGAAACAGTACCGAAAAATAATTAAACCACCACATGTGATATATTACTGGACGTAGAATTAAAACGCTTTGAAAATCTGTGTTCTTAAAAGTAGAACCATATTTAAAAAAATTAGGTAGATGACGATTTTTTGACAATGAAACGTCATACAGTAAAATTGATCTTACTAAGCAAAAGTCTATAAAAGGAAGTAGTTCTAGCAAAGTGTGTACAAAGTGTGTCATAAGTTTATGAATTCAATAAGTACATAGCAAATTAAAAAATAAAGAAAGTTGGTTTCTATTACAGAGTCCATAAATGTAGAAGCTCGTTTAATGAACATAATGTCAACATACCTAAGTTTTATCCCAAATATTATTCAATTAAATGGGAATAAAAATTATCGAAGTTGGAATTCTGTTTAATGCATATAGATGACTGCAGAATTGAATAAGAAAAAGGAGGAGAGATCTAGGACAAGAATTATTCATAGTGTAGAAAATGGCCTAAAATTACTGATTAGGAACTCTAAATCGGTCCATGAATCATGGTTAATTTTATTAAAAAATTATTATGGTAAAGATATAAACAGAATGCTCATACTTCTATATCAACTGTTGGGTATCTAATTAATACTTACTCGTGAAAGTATGGACAATTACATTTTTAAATTTAAAAAAAAAACAAGCCGATTAGTGGAAATATGTAAATCTATGAATGATGAATTAATAGCACTTTTATTACTGTAAGGTCTTTCAACCGAGCATGATGCATTCAAAACTGTTCTGAAACACAACCTAATAAATATCAAATTTGATGAAGTTGGCTTAAAACTTATTGCAGAACCTAGAGAAAGTACATATGAACATCCAGACGGTGTTGCAACTTAGCACATAGTAAATAGTATTAAAAGCAGCAAATTTTTTGCAGTAAGAAGTGGAGTAGGCTAGAAGACCCAATCACTTATCTAACAATAGTTAAACCCATTTCAATTACAAAAAGATCGGGCATTTTGTCAAGCAGTGTTGCTTCAGGCAAAAGATGAGGAAACGAATTATAAATGATATAGGTTCAAAGAAAAGCACTGTCAGTAACAATCATAGTAATTGAAATAAAAGGGTTCTGTTCTTTAATTGGTTTACCTGATTGTTTGTATAAATGGAGTAAGCAGGATTTTACATTGATTTAGAAGCAAGCAATCACTTTTCTAAAAGTAGTGATTGGTTTGATGCATTCAACCGTAATACATATTATAAAATAGTAGCTATAGCAAACATTAAACAAGTAGATGTTAAGGGAGCAAGGTAACATTTTTGTTAATCTGAAAAATGGAATGAGACAAAAGGTAAATAATGTTGTTTATTTTTCTTAATCCTCTTTGGGAATTAAAAACACTCGGAGTTATTAAAATCGTCTTTATTTACGTTTCAATCCATAACCTAGATTCATTGTCAAAATAATAAAAAAATTTTAAGTTTAACATTTATGACACAATTTGAAGATGACTTTGATGTATTAATGTTTGATATATCGGGCTTGATTACATCATTCATCATTTTGTTATCGACCTTACTTAAGGTCGGTTTGATGCAGCTCTAACTTCTTTTCTATTCTGTGTTAATCTAAAAAGCTCTACATACCCTTCACAACCTAAATTTCTAATAATTTGACTAATATAGTTTGGTCTAGGGCTTCCTATATCCTTCTATCTTTTTCTTATCCAGCTGGCTCTACATAGATATTTGCAACCTGATGGTTGTTAAAGAACTCTAACATGTTTACATGATTACCATTTATAAGGAAATGAAATATAACTTGGTTATCCCCTCCAAAAAAGGAATAGTGTTAAATTATATGTTATGGTAAGGCTTAAGCAACGAATCGCTGCCAACATGCCAGACCGCTACCTAATTGTGAGTTAAGCCATGGTGACGTTTATTAAATTATGTTATGGTAAGGCTTAAGCAACGAAACGCTACCAACATGCCAGACCGCTAACCAATTGTGAGTCATGTCCTGGTGACATTTAGTTAACTGATTTTTCTTTTTCTTTTTGTTTTGTTTTCGAACTTACTTAAAGTCAGTTTGACGCAGCTCTAAATTCTTTTCTATTCTGAGCTAGTCTAAAAAGGTCTACATACCCTTCACAAATTACATCTCTAATAATTTGACTAATATAGCTTTGTCTAGGCCTTCCTACTCTATTTTTATTTGGTAGTCTATAATCTAAAACTTTACTAAATAGTCCCTCATGTCTTAACTGGTGCCCTATCATTCTATCTCTCCTGACCTTCAATTGTTTCCATATACAGGGATCCTCACCTATCCTTCTATAAACTTCCTCGTTTGTTACTCTATCTGTCCAACTAATCTTTAACATTCTCCTATAACACCAAGTTTCAAAAGCTTCTAACTTTTTCTTATCTACTTCTTTAATTGTCCAAGTCTCACTACCGTATAGTAGAACGCTCCATACGTACGACTTTAAGAAACTTTTTCTATTATCTTAACTAATACTATTAGCTATTAGTAAGTTTTTCTTTTTTAAAAACATTTTTCTAGCTTGAGCTATTCTAGCGAATATATCCCTTCTGCTACCTCCATCTTTTGTAATTATACTACCTAAATAGCAAAATTCATCCACCTCCTCTAATTCGGTATTACCTATTTTTAATTTTGGTTTAGAACTAGGCTGTAACTCACTTGTCATTATCTTTGTCTTTACTGAGTTAATTCTCATACTATAGTTACTCCGTAGTATCTCATCTAAAATATTTAAAAACTCTCCTAACTCTTTCCTAGACTCTGCTATAATGGCTATATCATCTGCAAAACGTAACATGTCTATTTTCTGTCCCTGTACACTAATACCTATCTCTTTTCTCTCTCTAGCTAAGTTTAAAGCTTCCTCAATATAAACATTAAAAATCAAGGGAGACAGTATACAACCCTGTCTAACACCATTTCTAATCTTAGCTTTCTTTTCTATTTCATCAAATCTAATTACTACGCTTTGGTTTTATATAGACTGTAAATAATTTTTCTATCCCTATGAGAGATTCCTATTTTTGCAAAACCCTGAACATAACAATCCAATTAACCCTATCAAATGCTTTTCTAAATCTACAAACGCGAAATGAGTCTTTTATTTTTTGTAACCTTTTTCGATAATTACCCTAATCATTAGTATCGGTTCTCTAGTCCCTCTGTCTTTACGAAAACCATATTGGTCTTCGCCTAAATAATTCTCAGTCAAAGCTTCTACTCTATTTTTAATTATTATTGTTAGTATTTTGGAAGCATGAGAAGTTAAACTAACCGTTCTAAAATTCTCACACCTATCAGCTCCTGACTTTTTTGGGATTGGGATAATAATATTTTTTTCGAAATCTATTGGAACCTCACCTGTGTCATATATTGTTTTTACTAGTCTTGATTACATTAGGTGAAAATTTTAAAGTTTAGGAGAATGAGTGTGTTCAATTTGTGTTCCGCCCTGAGAGCGACTTTTAAGGTAGCCAATACGCTTAACGTGAAATCAGCTGATTAATTTTGCTATAGTTAAATTTCATATAAATTCAGCAACTTGAAGATTAAATTCAGTAACTTGAGGATTGGAAAACATTTTTTAACATGTTTCTATTTATATGTTTCAGGAGATGGTTATTAAAGGAGTGTGTAATTACGTTACCGCTAGGCTTAAGCAGCAGTTTTTCTTTCATACTCATCTTGATGAGGAAACCACCTCTTTGTCATGATATTTGGTGGTATGTGAAGGGGGTTAAGTACTCTTGCGACTACCAAGATCCCTCAATATTCGAACATTTGCCGAATTAATATGCCTTGATAATATTTTTACTAATCTAGTAGCTGATTCATGTCGATGTGAAGTGGTCAATATGGGTCTTTCTGATTATTATAGTATTTCCTTCCAATTTAAGTTGGACCTGAATTTTAGAGTACCTATTCAATTATCAGAACATCATCTCTTTACGAACCATGGAAAATGTAAGTGTTATAACCACATTGACAAACAAAAATGATCATTTATTGATGATACTAACTTACCTACTCATGAGAAATTTGACATTTTTATATCTATTTTTAAGAATGCTGTGGCTCTATGTTTTCCTACCAAACTTGGACGAATAATACCTAATTCACGTCTTAGAATAAAATGGTTTACATGGGACTTGGAAGCAATGCGGAAAAAGTATCTTTCTCTATGTGAAGTCAGTACTGTAAACCCAAATGAAAATCTTTTAATTCGTTTGAAAATCAAATTGAAATATCAGTATAGAGCAGCCTTAAGAGCAGCTAAATGCCAAGCTTTTGATACATTTATAATTCGGGTAACAGTAACAGGGTCAAATGGAAATTAATTAATGACAATTGAAATCATGTAAAAATGGTTCTATAATTGAATTGACTGCAACTGAGCTCAATAATTATTTTATTAACTCTGTTCAAAACATTATTAGTAATATATCTTCACCGCCATTTAAGAGTAATTGTGTATCCACTCACAATAACCCAATTAAATCAAGCGATGCTCAATTTAAATTCTCTGAAATCTCTTACATTGAAGTAAGGGATGCCATTAATTCTCTAAATAAATCTCATGCTTTGGGATATTTATAAACTAAATGCATCTCTAATAATGGTAGTAAGCTATCTTATTGTCGTACCACTTACTAAACTCTTTAACTACTGTATCAAGGAATGTTTGTTCCCTAATGGGCTGAAGCATGTCATAGTTATTATTATTCACAAGATAAGAAATCTTTCTGATATTCAAAACTATCGGCCTATTTCTCTACTACCCATTTTTTCAAAAATTTTTGAATTTATTTTAAATACTCAAATGGCTGATTATTTTGAAACTAATAAATTATTAAGCACCAAACAATTTGGATTCAGAAAAAATTATCAACTACTGATGCTATTATCACCCTGGTCAACAAGATCTCGAAATCGTTTAACAACTGTGAATATCTCATGGCGAACTTCTGCGATCTAAACAAAATATTCGATTGTATTGATCTCCCACTGCTATTAAAAAACTGCTTTTATTAAATTTTGATAATAGCAGTATCTCACTGATAAAATCTTACTTAACTAACAGAAGCCAGTCGGTCTGGCACGACAATGAACTTTCCAATAGGGCTCGTGTTAATCTTGGTGTACCGTAAGCGTCTATCCTTGGGCCACTTCTGTTCCTTTGCTTCATTAATGACCTACGACTATCAATTCTTAACTCTGATATCGTCCTCTATGCAGATGACAACACCGTGTTCTCGCATGTGTAAATTTAACTCAAGTGTTGAATGCAAGTATCGCCTCTATGAATCGTGCAAAAATATGGTTTTACCACAATACGTTATCCTTAAATGAAAAAAAAACTACCAAAATATGCTTTTTGTGAGGACGAAGCAATAACATTTCTAGGCATTACCTTAAATGTATCTTTGAATTGGGCCAAACATTGTGTCTCTCTTAGTAAAAAGCTTTGTAAATTAATATTTTTTATCAAGTCTATTAAATCTGTTGTATCGATAGAAATACTTAAGTCAAATTATTTTGTTATGTTTAACTGTCATGTTACATATGGTGTGGAAGCATGGGATCATTCCTCTGCTGCAATCCGTATCTTTAGTTTACAGAGTTGTGTGGTACGTGTAATGGCTAACCTGGGTTACCGCAATGATTGCTGCAACTACTTTAAAAAATTCAACTTCATTACTCTACCTTCAATTTATATACTTCAATGTCTTTTATATACTAACAAACATCTAAATGATTACCCTTTTCAAAATACATTCCATAATTTTGATACTGGAGGGAAGCCCAATCTAGTATTGCCTTATCACAGACTCTCCAAATCGAAGAGTGGAACTAATTATTATGCCTTATTATGCCTCAAATTGCAGAGTCCATCTACTGCCTCTCGTTCAGTTTAAAAATGTAATAAAAAAAATTTAATTGAGAAAAGCTTCAATTCCATTCATGAATTTTTAAACATTGCTAACCAATTGCAGTTACAATAATGTTGATCAATAGTTATTTACTTATTTGTTCCTGCTAGCTGGTAGCTACAAATTTCCTGTCAGATTTCTAATTTTATGTTGTTCCTTAGTATTTAACTAATACTTTGTATTTTTATTTTGTGTTGTGATGTATCTTTTGTTCGATCTTGATGATGTGTTTTTATAATGTTGATTTGGCTTGATGTACCAAATAGGCGACAATATAAATAAATAAATAGTTATTGCATGTATAAATAGAAATCATGTATGTAGGTTATATTTCATGTTAAAATGGCAAGGAAAACCCAGGAAAAACTTGCAATGCTACCTAGATATTGGGGGCATTTGATTTTCATTTGTTATTACTTTTAATAATGGAATCCATTGTTTACTGAAAGTCAAAGATTCGTTTGCTAAGCAGTTATTTTTATGTAGGGTTATATAAGCAGCTTCTTTGATTTTTCGTTTTTGGTAGTTTTCTTCTTTCTCAATAATTTTTGCATCCTCCCATTTTATTTTATGATTGAAGTTCCACGCATGTTAGCAAATAAATTGTGGATTTTTCAAATTTTTCTATTTTTTATATATGATCTATGCTCTTTTAATCGAACTTCAAATAGTCTAGAACTTTCCCCTATGTAGAATTTGTTACATTCGCACGGTATTTTGTGGATGCAATTTTTTGAACTTTGTATTGCATTTTTGCGTTTTGTTTTTGTTAGTTGGGTTCTTAATGTATTTTTGGTTCTCAATACTGTTTTGATTTTGAATTTGTTTCCTAATCTTTGGATTTTTCCGGAAAATCAAAAATACAAAACAAACCACAACAAACATACAGAGGGCATTTATCTACAAACTTATCAGTCGGTAAATTTCCAATTCTCAAGCTATTCAATTTATATGAAATTTACAAATAAAAATTAATCAGCTGATTTCATGTTAAACGTATTTACTACCTCAAAAAGTCGTTCCCAAGGCGCAACACAAATTGAAGGCAATCATTCTTTTAAACTTAAAAATTTTCGCCTAATGTACTCAAACCAAATATATTCAACATCAATAAATCAAAGTCACCTTCAATTTATGTAATAAATGTCAAACTTAAAATTTTTATTTTTTTTTATTATTTTGACAACGATCCTAGGTCATCGATCAAAATGTAAATAAAAATTATTTTAAAAACTATGAGTGGTTTAATTCCCAAAGAAGATTAAGAAAAAAAACTCTTTTTCTACTGTCCACCTTTCACAGCCACACAATGTTGTGCTTTCAGCACTTCGTTTCCTTGTTTCTATATTTGTTGTCTTTGAGCATAGCAGTTGCTTTTTCTTGTTAAATACAGCAGTCTTGTGCTAATCTTTTTTTTATATTTTTTGTACTTGTTCTTTCTATTGTTTTCTAAAACTATACTGTTTGATTGATATTAAATGGTACAATAATGGGGTTATGCAATCTGAAGGCTAACAAGATCCCCACCATATAGACACTTACTGAATCATTAGTTTCCAATTACTCCTTTTCTACAATCAACATTAGTTGAGCATATTATAAAACCAACACCTATAGTTGTTTACAATAATCATCAGGTTTAAATACAATTAATTTTTCATCATTAGGTTTCTGTCCATGTCTCAGTTCCTACAATAAACGAAGAATCCAGCTAGTCTAAAACTATTGTCGGTTTATATTTGACTTAAGAAAATATGATCATGTCTCATTTAAAATTAATCAGCTACAGTGGCTAACAATGGAACAGCGTCGCATTTCCACTTGAGTAGTTTTGTGTTGAAACTTCTTTTACTTCCTTCTTCTGTAACATTAAAAAATAAAATTATTCCTAGGATAGAGACACACTTTGTTAATGTTAGAAATCGACATTTATACACTATTCCTAGACATTCCTCGGCCTTGTTTCAGAAAAGTTTTTCCTATAATTCAGTTAAACTCTTAAATTCTCTTCATGTTAACATCAATAATATGACAATTAAACAATTACAGCATAAACTACATCTATTTGTTGAAAGCTTATAATACATTATCTTTTTGCATGAAAGAACCATTTTATAGCAGAGATTGTTTGCTTCACGATCAGGGAAGTTTTTATGTTACTTTATTTACTTGCATCAGTTAATCTTTTAATTTTATCTATGTGCTCTAATCCATTAATAAATTATTTTTTTTTAGTTTTTTCTTGGGTGCCTAGTCTTGGTCATTTAGATGGTTAAGTGTAAGAATAGCTAGGCTAGCTAAACATCATAATGATTGAGCCTTTGGCACGTTCTATTTGGAGATTTTGGTCAACATTATTGTGTTAGTTTTAGTTTATATTATGTTTGTACACAATTGTATATACAAACTGGTTGAATGCATACCTTAATTGATTTTTATTCTGAGCTAGCCTACACATTTCTCTAAAATTCCTCCTACCTCCATCTGTGTGCAATAGTCTGTTCCAAGTCCATGTCCTACTCTCTGCTTCTAATAAATTCTGTACTATTCCGTCATACATTAATACTGTCCTATCATCCTATCTCTTTTATTTTTACTGTTTTATATATGTTTCCTTCTTCTGCTACCATTTCTAAAACCTCTTTGTTCTAAACTTTGTCTTTCCATGATGTCTTCATCATACGTATACCATATTTCAAAGGTTTCCATCTCTTTCCTGTCCGCTTCTCCTACTGTCCTGTTACATTCCAAATTTGGAGATGTACACTTTTAAATTTGTGAGTAAATTCCCGCCATTATTTTAAAATAAACTTGTTAATTTCCGCCATCCCGGACAGTTGCGTTTGCGCTAAAAAATGCACAGGCGTGGAGTGAGTGGCGCAAGTGCGTGGGTGACATGACATTATTAGCCACGAGAAGTCGAACGGTAACGTCTACCTGTGTCGTGGTGCTGTCTTTTCTTTTTTAGGATGTAGGTTCCTCTATCATATCTCTACCTTCTATTGTTACTTCTACCTGTATCCTTGCCACTTCTCTACAAACAAAAGAGGAAGACGTTAAATTTGGATTCAACAACGGCGTGACGCAACCCACCCTAAAACAACAACAAGGAGATACCCTGAGATTAACTGCAAGGCGAGTTTTAAGTGAGTATTTCGTTTTACTTTTGTGTAAAAATAAGAATTGTATCATTGTAAACGTGTTTGGTATTTGATACAACTTGCCGCGTAATTATGTCATAATATTAACTATTGTGTAACGCGTGGACCATACAGTGGTGCCAAACGTAACAGTGGCGCTGAATACGTACGCGGGAACGTAATAGTCCATGTATCAGTCATACAGCACGGTGCTCCACACAAGCTTTCAGCCACTTTTTTTGTTTAAATGGTGGATGCTTTTGAGCATAATAGTTGCCTTTTCTTGTTAAATGCAATACGGCTTTGTACTAATCTTTGTTTTATATCTTTTGCACTTTTCCCATCTTTCATTATTTGACATCCTAGGTAGCAGAAATCCTTAACCTCTTGTAAGTTCTCGTTTCCTATTTCTATTCTGCTTTTTGACTTATTTACCTCTCCTTTATATACTAGTACTTTAGTTGTATTTGTGTTAATTTTCATACCGTATTTCTTTGTTACACTGTTTCCATTCCATTAAGAGTTGCTTCTAACTCTTCTTTGCTAGATGTTAATACCGCTATATCATCAGCAAATCTGAGCATATCACTCATTTGCCCCTGTATAATAATTCCATTTGTCTTTCTGCATTTGATAGTAATCATTGCCTCTTCGATATACAAATTAAAAATTAATGGGGGTAGGGATCCCTGTCTCATTCATTTCCTACTATTTACTTCTCTATGTTTCTGCATTCTATACAGCTGTTTGCTACTTGTATAAGTTATGTACCCTCTGTCTATTCCTATAACTCATTCCACTCTTTTTGAGAATGTCAAACCCTTTTTCCCATTTTATGTTATCTAATGCTTTTTCCAGATCTACAAACGCTTTCTCCTTATCACCCTTAGAACTAAAATGACCCCGTGTTTCCTGTTTTGCCTAAACCCACATCAATCTTCTCATAGTATTTCTTCAGCCCGTTTTTCCAACCGTTTTTGTACAATTCTAGTTAATGTTTTTAACGCGTTTGCTGTCAAACTTATTTTTTAAAAATTTTCATATCTATTGCCACCTCTTTTTCGGTATAGTAACTATAGTGTTACGTTTGAAATCTTCGGTATCTTACCTGTCTCATACATATAGCCTATGAGTTGGAAAAGACTTACTGCTATGCTTGTCCAGCAGCTTTTAGACTTTTTGCTTACACCTTAGCTATACCCGGAGCCTTATTGCTTTTCACACTTTTTAATGCTAATTCAAACTTATCTCTAAGCATAGGATATTCCAAGTCATCCTTTTCAGTCTGTTTCCTGTTCTATTGTATCGAATTGATGTTCTGCATATAAATCCCTTATATATTCTTGCCATCTAACCACTTTCTCTACATTTTCTATAATGATGTATCCTTCTGCGTCCCTTATATTTTTGCTATACGGTTCCATATCCTAAAACTTCTTCTAATTAGTGTTATGCCTCGTCTGTCTTTCCTATTTCCATCTTAGTTTGTACTTCTTTACACTTTTCATCAATCTATTCTTCTTTAGCTTTCCTGTATTTGCGAATAATTTCCCATTTTATGGCTTTGTATCTCTGGTCTGTTTTTGTATTTTCGCCTATCTTCTATTAAATTGAGAACATCTTTTCTTACCCATGGTTTCTCATTTTCTTTTTGTTTATATCCCAGAATATCTCTGGACGTTATGTCTAATCTGGATTTTAATGTTATTTCATTCTGCTTCTACTTCCTTAGTATCAGAAATTTTCTCGATGTCTTTCAGCAATTTATGTGGCTTTCTTTCAAATCTTTCATGGATATATTTATCTTTTAGTTTCTCAAAGTCAAAGTACCTTTTTCCGTTTCATTTTTTTAAATTTTTAAACCTAAGCGCGGCCCTTGTAATTACGATGTTGTGGTCAGTGTCTAACGTTACCTATTCACGTACAGTCGGCTTGCAGTTCAGAACTGCAGATATCGAGATATACAGTTAAGGTTTCTCTACACACACGCAGGCTAACGGCAGGTGTAGACCTGCAGTTCATTTCGCCGCACAACAAAACTGAGAAAATCTGCAGTTTGGAACGACAGTTCTCAACTTTCAACAAGTTAGAAAATTTTCTTCAATTATTTGTTTTAACTTGGCAGATTCAAGCAATAAAACCGATATTGTAATTGAATTCATTGCTTTATATAGAAAATTTCCGTGCTTATAGAAAGTTGATAGCAAATCGTATTCTAATAGATGCGAGACGAATAACGCGTATGAAAAATTGTTTGATTTGTGTAAAACCGTGGATGAAACTGCAACGGTAGACACTGTAAAAAAGAAGATCAACGATCTACGATCCGCGTTTAGAAAAGAATTAAACAAAGTTTGAAAGTCAAAGCGATCAGGCGAAATCACTGATAATGTTTATGTGCCAACATTATGGTATTTCAATATGCTGTTATTTACGGCTGATCAAGAAGAACCGATACCTTCAATCTCGAATTTTAGTGAAGAGGAAATGCATGATGAGGTAAATATAAAACTTTTAATATAAAAACGAAAAAATGTGATATATTAATTTATTACTATACAGAGATCGAATTAATGTTCAAATAACGAAGAAAGATTATATCGCTAGACAAAATTATTTCTAACCCCAAAATTCTTTAGATTATTTCTAATTGCATTTGTGAAGTGAAAGTTGCTTTGCTGTACTCTTTTCAGATGAACAATAATTCTACAAAATTCTATTTGCACCAAAAGAGAATTGAAATGTCATTCCTTCAATTTGAAATAGGGTGAATACAATCCGACTTTTTTATTTTAACAAAACTTCGGTCTCTAAATTTTATTAATGATAATGTGCAGCAAATTCAAACATATCTACAAAATCATTATGTGCTGATCACTTTAAACATTTAAGATAAAATTGTCTTGCCATGGCACACTACGTGGACCAACAAAATAGTTCATATACATTGCTCAGATTTCCTTGGTTTCGCGAGAGGAATTGCAATTAAAATTTCGTTGCAAACCATCTAGCATCTGTCCTTTGCGCCAATCGTCATTCACAATATCTCATGTATCTAGTATTTCAAAATCTACGTAGTTTCATGGAATATAAACATTGTTTGTAGTTCGTCTTCAAAAATTATGCAAAACGACCGACGCCAATGTAATTTGATCAATGCAATCGGGCTTCATATGAATTGGTATGTGAAAAACTCTGAATCTGTTGACTAAAATGCCAAAGGTATTTTTCACAGTACGCCGAACTCGACTAAGACGATAATTGAATATTCGTTGTCGTTTGGTTAAATTATTATCAGGAAATGTTTTTAAAATATTTTCATGTAATGCAAAAGCATCGTCGGCTACAAAAACAAAATGCATGCTGTTAAGTGTTTCGCAATTAGAAGGTAGATGTAACTTTTTATATAGAAGTTTGTCATTAAATTTGGTATTTTCGATAACACCACCATCGGAATTCCTCCCATTGCAGCCAACGTTTACATAAAGAAAATCATAATTTGCATTCACTATAGCCAGCAAAACAATACTAAAATATTCCTTATAATTGAAATAATATGATCCACTATTAGCAGGTTTAACTATTCTAATATGTTTGCCATCGATGGCACTTTCACAGTTCAGAAAATTCCATCTACTTTCAAAATCTCGGATGATTTGCTGCCATTCTTCAGATGTATTAGGAAAACTGAAAAAAGGTTATAAACACAAAATGTACATTGTTTTTGGTATGTATAGTTATATTATTAAAACTATTGAACGTTTCAGACTGCTGATGAAAAAAGTGATGCCACACCTGATAAGGGTAACGCTATTTCCCTTTCATTACCAGCACCTACATCACCTCCAATGTCATTTTATGAACAACCATCGCGTACTCCTAGTCGAACTTCAACGATTACAATAAGATCAAGTAAAAAGAAATCAAGAGACGATCTCTTTGAAAAAGCATGCACAAGTCTGCTTTCACAAAAACAAGACGAATACGACATAGTTGGTAGTAATTTATTTATTTATCTAAACTAACATATACAAAGCGAATGAGAAAAAAACATACAAAATCGTGCAGGCGAAGTTCAGTCACAGACTGTTCTTCCACTTAACCTGAAGCAACATTATAGTAACAGACAGCAAACGTAACAAGCAGCAGCACACAGTTAACTGAATTTATGTGTTCATACTTTCTCTGCTCAGTACTGAATAATTAAAAATAAATGAAATAAGCGTAAGATCATTGTAGGTTAATCAGATACTTTTTGTAGAATCTTTTGAAACTGTATACTAATGTGAAGCGTCGAGAATGATCGACGTGATGTTTCCTTAGGAAATTAACAATGCGTTTTTCGGTACGTTAGTTCAAAATCCAATATTACAATTCGTTTAAGATGCACACACTTGATTGTTAGTCTGGTTTTTGGAAGAATCGCCGTGATATTTATCTACATCTATCTTGGATGCTCGTACTTTCAATGCAGTACAATTGCTTGGTACAAGATTGCAAGATTTCACCTTGTTTGAATTAAATAAATGGATTAATTATCTGTGAAGAGGCATGGTCAAAGTCTGATTAGCCATAATTCGTTACATAAACAGCACGTAATAGATACATAAATCTGGTTGTATAACAGGTGTTGAACTGAATTTTCAAGGTGCGTACTCTGTATAATTTTATTCGGAAGATGTCACTTGTCAACTTCGTTTTGTTTACATTCTAACAATGGTATTATAAAACCTAATTTGGCTATAAATATTTCATGAAATTTAAATGAATTTAAAAATTAGAAACAGAGCGTATTTCGCATTGATTAGTAATTTGATAATATTGATCAATACATTTAAACGTAACCCTAGTTCTAGTTTAATTAATTATAACTTGCTATAACAGCTATCAAGTAAATTTTTATATTGTTCACCTCTTATTATGATTAAAGAGAGACATTATAATACTCTAGTGAGTTTATATTGAAGCTTATTTATTTATCAACATTCCATACTTCAAATTATATTAATAAATAACTTGTATAAATCATACAGCTGATTTAGTTCTTGACTAAATATATTTTTGCTTCTTTTGTCAGCTGATTAGGAAACGTTGCTTAATTTATTTACTAAATTAATGTAGATAAAATCTATACATTCTAATTGTAAGTAGTTAACGGATCCGATTTCTACATAAAGTAATAATAGTTGCCTTTTATTAGAATCAAACGTTAAGGTTTAGTATTAACGTGAAACTTAAAATCAAGAGAGTTATA
The DNA here is from genome assembly GCA_036346225.1 of Platerodrilus igneus. NCBI lineage: Eukaryota > Metazoa > Arthropoda > Insecta > Coleoptera > Lycidae > Platerodrilus > Platerodrilus igneus. The sequence goes on along the minus strand of JARFIW010000472.1, from coordinate 2,061,624 downwards.
TTTTCATTTTATATATATTTAAAGAAAGTTAAGTTACTATTGCACAAACATTTTTAAATACCTGAATTATAAATACGTTCCTTTTTTACTATAACATATAAATTTGTTAAAGCATATTATGCTACATTATACTTTTCAAAGAAACCTAGAACACTTTTATTTAAACAAAAAGGTATACAATCTTTGAGTATATAAAATACTTTCATAAAGGTTAATGCTACAACATTTAAAGGTACTTACAATATAATGTTATTTTGAAATATATTGGAGGAGCAAACTGCTGCTTCATATGTTATATTTTTAATCTTGTAATTTATTTCAGGTATCTCATCGTTGTAGTTTTGGGTTCTGCATCCCCTTTTTTTTTAATGTAGTGGCGCTCAATATTTTGTTAATTTTTTTTAATATTAATTCCCACCCCTGAACCATTGCTTTCTACCGCTTAGAGTAAAGTCTAGAGCATAGCATTGGTAACATCCAATTCCCCTAAAAAGGGTTTGGTTGTACTGGCGCATCCAACGTATGAGCTTCGTTTTCTTACACTGTTGCCGCAAGTTGTAGCACTCGATCTTGATAAAATAAAATTTTACATTGGCACACATCAGTGTGGTCTGATTTTGTTGGTCGTTCGTTATACTTATATTTAACGTACTGGCTCGGCAAATAGTAGCTTCATTGTTTTTTTGAAATTGGTCTAGTCAATTATAATTCTAAAGAAAGATACCAATTTTCTATATTTTTTTTACTGGACCCTTGCCATCCTTTCAAATAATTTTTTAACCTATAAAAAATAATACTAATGTTAGTGTTTCCTTAAAATTAAATATATAAGGTTATCATAAAGTAAGGGATATATTTTAAATTATGATAACTTTTTAAGAAATTAAGTTAATAACAAGAAATAAATGAAATCTAATTGCTTATGAAATGGGATTTAGTATGCCCAAAACAGGTTACGGCAATTGCTCAATATGACCTCCATTTTGTTGTTGTAAGATCACCATACTTACCTCCAAATTGTACACAGCATTTCGTAACATTTCTGGTTGAATTGTACCAATTTGCTCCGTAATACTTTCTTTTAATTCTTGTAGCGTAGTTGGTCGTCTTCTAAACACTAAACTTTTTAAATAACCCCATAGCCAGTAATCCGCTGGGTTTAGATCAGGTGATCTTGGTGGCCATGAATTTACGAAATGTCTGCTTAACACGCGATCTTGCAAAACGTTGGTTAACAATTCTTTGACTGGTCGAAAAATGTGCGGGGGTGCTCCATCCTGCATAAAAATGATGTTTTCAATTCCGTAGTGCTCGTTTTGCAGCTGTGGAATAACATAATTTTGTAACATTTGCAAGTATCGTTCACCATTTACAGTTACAGATACGGCTTGATCATTCTGCATTTCCTTGTAGAAATACGGACCAATAATAAAATCAGCTGTAAAACCGCGCAAGCGGTGACTTTCTTGTCATGAAGACCTTTTGAACGATTTGTTGCGGATTTTCTGCAGACCAGATTCTACAGTTTTGAGTATTGACTCCACCATTCAGAGTAAAATGTGCCTCATCTGTCCATAAAATACGGGATAACCATTCGGGTTCAATTTCCATCTGAGCCATTACTCGCAAAGAAAAATCGTACCTAGTAGCCAAATCTGCGTCCTTTAATTCAAACAGCATTTTCAGTTTATATGGATACATGTTTAGAATTTTGCGTAAAATTTTCCAAACCGTGGTATACGGCATTTGCAATCGCTTGGATATCGCATTTGCACTGCTGATTGCGAGTGGAATTGCTTCTGGCTATGTCTTGATTTTCATGAAGAACCTCTGCAACTTGGACATCACTAATTATTGGTCTTCCTGATCTTGGTAAGTCAGTTACAGACCCTGTTCTTTCAAATTTTTGTATCAAATTGCGATGCGCTTTCATTTGACAGGGTCCCGCTCTCAAACCCATTCTCGTGCGAAATCTTCGTAATCCAGCGGTGTAATTTCTGCCGGATTCATAATAGCACTGAACTAAACCAATTCTTGTTTGTAAATCCATGTTATTACAGTTGAGTCGTTTGAACTCAACGTTTACTTGAGTTTTAATTTCAAAATAAAACTTCAAATTGAATGATTTCGTTTTGACACTAGTGTCAACAATTGTTATGACAACGCTTTTGTTTTTCATAGATATGGTAAAATCCCATTCATTAAGCAACTAGATTTCGTTTATTTTATGTTACTAACTTAATTTATTAAAAAGCTGTAATGATTTAAAATATATCCCTTACTTTATGATAACCTAGTATAATAAATAAAAATTTGTTATGACATTAAAACTATATTACGGTCAACTATAATAATATAGATGATATTTAAAAATTAATTTAAAAAAAAATTTTTTTGAAATAATTTTTGTACCCTTATAAATTTACACTTATTAATTAGAAATATTAGTTCAAAATGTTTGAACCATTCAAAATTGTTTACTTACATATGGAAGAAGTAAATTATGAACTTCGAATACGAGGGATAATAAGTAAAAAGGAACCGTCTGAAAAAAGAATAATATTAGGTAGATTATTAGCAAAAGAAAAAATTAATCCAGGGTGTCTCATTAATTTAAATGAATTTAAAGAAGATTTTAATTGCGAAAGTAAAGAAATTGACGACTCTATTAAGTCAATAAAAAATGTTTTGACAGAATTTGAAGGTGATCCTTTGGATTCCACTTTTAAAAAAATAACTTCAAGACTAAATCATCTTAGTAGACGAATAAATCGTATGATACTACCGTATGATACTACCGTTTGATAACTTAGAAGAAGCACAAATTTTTAAAAATGAATCATTAGCAACCGTCCTACTTCTAGAAGCCGAATTATATAGTAAAATTAAAACGGAAGAACGTCAAAGCGGACCTATTGATATAACAAAAGCAACTGGTGCTACGGTTAGTATACCAGCGCCGACTATTTGTCATGTTACTCCATTTGTACCCTTAGATTCTTGGTCAGTTAAATTTTCTGGGGATCCAAAACAAGTTTATAATTTTTTAGAAAGAGTTAATGAATTAGCAGACTCTCGTAAAGTAACAAAGGCAGAATTATTTGCTGGTGCTTCAGAACTTCTAGTAGGAGATGCACTTGTTTGGATTCGTAGTATTAAAAATTCAGTACAATGTTGGGATTCTCTTGTTAATAAATTAAAAGAAGATTTTCTTCCGTCGCATTCTGAGGATGAAATTTGGGAATCAATTAAAAATCGTCGTCAAAAACAATGAGAATCAGTAGTTATATTTGTGGCACATATGGAAAGTTTATTTAAACGTTTACCCAAACCCGCTGCAGAATGTACAAAGGTTAGAATGAGTCGTGGTAATTTGTTACCTGATTATATTTCACATCTAGCATTATCGGAAATAGAAGATATGAATACTCTCGTTAGTTTATGCAAAAAATTAGAAGAAGCTTCTAGATTAAAACAGAAAGTAATAGTTAATCCTCCAGTTAGTGCTCATAAGCAGGTAAAATATGTGAATTCTCAACTCCAATATAAACCTCCATCTCGTGTTCAAAATTTTTCATTGACTAGTAGTCCCATATGTAATAAATCGTTTTCTTCATCGATACAAGTCCTTGGTCATGATACCTCTAGACCTCTAGGAAATAATTCATCTATTTTTCAAAGAAAAAAAGGTGTTAGTTGTTGGAACTGTGCAGCTTCTGGTCATAATTATAGGAGATGTAGAGCTCCTAAGACTTTGTTTTGTTATGGTTGTGGACATATAGGTGTCATTATGCCAAACTGCCCAAATTGTTCAAAAAAAAATATTTGATAGAAAAATTACAGGATTATTTGATTCCGGATGTACAACTACAATTATAGGATCATTAGCTACTCCCTTAATTAAAGAATTAGGATTAGAAATTTACAAGTCAAAATAATGTTGTAGCCACAGCAGATGGCTCATTGAAAATTGTAGAAGGATCAGTTGATCTTCCCATATGCATAGGACAGCAATGTCGTGTCATCAATGCTTTGGTTGTTCATTCTTTGCAACAGTTTGTTATTTTTGGTAGCGATTTCGCAAAGTTATTTGGTATGGTAGCGAATTTTAAAAACAATTCTTGGCATGTCCAAGGTGAAATAAAAAATACCATCCCTTATATTGGTCAATCTTTTATACCAGTTAAAGGCACTTATTGTTTGTTTAGTTTAGATGCTTTATCAAAGACGCAACGTGGTATAGCGCAAGCCACGATTGATTCCTTTGATGAAATTTGTAGTAAAGATAGGTTAGGGAGAACAAACAAAATTGTAATTGATATAAATACTGGAAATGCGAAACCTGTTCGAAAACGACCTTATGTGTTATCCCCTTTTATGAATAAAATTTTAAATCAAGAACTCGATGACATGTTAAAGCTTGGCATTATTGAACTGTGTCGGAGCGAATTGTGTTCCCCAGTACTTGTAAAAAAGAAAGACTATAAGGAGTATAGGTTTTGTTTTGATGGCAGGATGCTTAATGACGTGACCGAACATGATAGTTACCCAATGCCAAATATAGACAGAATTTTGAATGTGTTACGCGGTGCGAATTTCATCTCATCTATTGATCTTCAAAAAAGTTTCTGGCAGGTAGCCCTTTCTGAAAATGCAAAGTATAAGACCGCTTTTAGCGTCATTTCGAGAGGACAGTTTCGTTTTGTTACAATGCTCTTCGGACTTCGTAATGCTGCCCAAACACAGCAGCGCTTGGTAGATGCAATTTTTGGTCCACAATTTGAACCACACGTATTTTGTTATCTCGATGATATCATCCTATGTTCATCGTCATTTGAAGATCACGTAAAATTATTACATGAAGTTAAAGAACGTCTCAAGGAGGCTAATTTAACAATCAATCTCGAGAAATGTGAGTTCTTCAAAAAATCACTAAAATTCTTAGGATACATAGTTGGGCGAATTCTCTTCAAACTGATCCAGAAAAGATCTCTGCGAATATAAATTTTCCCAGACCAAAAACCACGACTGAACTAAAAAGATTTTTAAGATTATGCAGTTGGTACAGACGATTTATATAAGACTATTCTACATTAGTCTCTCCTATCTACGATCTGGTTAAAAAGAAAAAGAAAGGGCAAACCATCATTTGGAACCCTTTTATGTCAGCCTGATCATTCTGCTCCGTTCATCATCGAATGCGATGCTTCGGATACTGGTCTTGGTGCTGTATTAATACAAAATCTAGAACAAGAAGAACGCTTTATTTCATATGCAAGCCGATCGTTAACTAGAACTGAACGTAATTATTCAACAACTGAAAAAGAATGTATTGCAGTTATTTTTGCAATTGAGAAGTTTAGGCCATGGGTAGAAGGTGTTCGTTTTACTGTGATCACTGATCATTTTTCTCTTCTTTGGCTAAACAACATCCAAAACCCGTCAGGTAATTGCTCGTTGGGCGGTTAGACTTAGACAAAACAGCTTTGACTTAGTTCACCGCAAAAAAGTTCAACGTCGTTCCTGATTGTCTCGGCAAGGCAGTTACAATAGAAAATCCTAAAAATGATACTGTAGAAAAACAAATGGTAAATCTAATTGGAGTTACTCTTAATAATTTAAATCCTCGGTATGAGTCTCTTGGAACAAAAATTTTAGCTTCACCTGATGATTATCCTCAGTGGAAGGTTGAAAATAATTTTGCTTTCAAGTTTATTCCATCTAATTTGCCTCTTACATCTAATATCGTTGAATGGAAGTACCTCGTTCCTAAATCTCAACAAGAAGAAATCATTCGTTCTTGTCATGATCCCTCATCTGCTGGCCACTTTGGCTATTCAAAAACTTTATATCGTATACAAGAATTATATTATTGGCCACGAATGAGTAAAGATGTGTTGAAATTTTGTCATAAATGCTTGGTATAGGGAGCGCAAAAGTCATCTAATACGTCTCCACTAGGCCTCATGGATAGTGAAAAGAAAGTCAACTTTCCATTTCAAGTAACAGCAGTTGACATTATGGGCCCTTTTCCACGTTCGAAAACTGGACATAAATTCCTTTTGGTCATTGGTGATTGGTTTTCAAAATATATTTTACTTTTTCCATTACGTAATGCAAAGGCTTCCACTATTAATCGTCTCGTCAAAGAAAAATTATTTTTTATGTTCGGAGTCCCACAATTTATCATATGTGATAATGGAACTCAATTTGCTGGTCGTGAATTTGAAACTTTTTGTGATACGTTTGAAATACAAAAAATTTGGTTCACTTCTGTTTACTCGTCTCAATGCAATTTTGTGGAGAGATTTAATAAAACTGTTGGAACAGTTATCCGCTCTTACGTTAGTACACATGATACATGGGATATCGAATTACCTAGAATTCAGTTTGCCATCAACTCTGCTAAACATGAAATTACTGGTTATACCCCTAATTTCCTAGTGTTTGGGAGACGTGTCCATAAGTGGAAAATATTATGGTGAAGGTTTAGAGACCATGGATGACTCTGAAATTATTCCCGGTAGTCGACCTGTATATGTGACTGACCTTACATGTGATTTTACAATGCTCCACCCGAAGGTACTACATTGGCCAGGAAGCGAGAGTTTTACCTGGAAGATTTTGAATTTTGCCGAATCCTTGCTGTTCCAAGCAAGGTAGGGATCTTTAACGTGCGAGACAACACTCACACACGGGACCTCCATTTTACCTCTCATCCGAACGAGGGCGCATTTTTGTGAAAAATACTCGCCTAACATTTTTCAAACGGACCGTGTCGAGATTCGAACCCGGGACCTTGGGCGTAGTAGTCACACACATACCACTACGCTACGGAGCCGCCTATATGCGACTGACCGTTAAGGTTTGGAAAATATTTTCAAACATGTTTGAAAAAACTTACATCTTGCATACGAACGTGCTAGTAAGCAATATAATTTAAGGAGAAGGTGTATTTCGTTCAAAGTTGGTGACCGAGTATGGAGAGCCAATAAAGTGCTTTCTAGTGCTCCGGATAAATTTTCAGCTAATTTGGCACCTAAATTTGTACTGTGCACGGTAAAAAAAAAGTTTCTGCTTTAGTCTATGATTTGGAAAATATAGACGGATCAAAAGCCGGTAAATGGCATGTGAAAGATTTAAAACCTTTCCACGCCAGAATTGTAGATGACGAAGCTACTGATTAAATAACTAGTTTCAACATCGATTATGTTTGTGTCATCACTATAAATTTTTTCATGTCGTTTAGTATCTTGATGTTAAACGTTAGAAGAAACTTGTTATGCGCATTGTTAATTAACTAATTATAATTATTAAACCTTTTTGGTTTGGTCATTGGCCACATTGACAGTTGACCACATATATACCTTATTGCCCTGATGGTAGATATTCTAAGAAGCGTTAACCATTTCAGTTACACCCTGTCATTCATAAATGATGGTGATGGTATGTTTATCGCATTGGAATTTTTGTATTTATAAAGTTCGTGTAGATAAATATTTCCGACAACCCCGTGAGAGGAGAGTCGTTATAATCTATCCTCGATCTTTGAGTTATGTTTAACTCATTGGTGTTTACGAGAACTGCGTCTTTGTTATATCTATTTGATATGCTGAGTTATCCACAACGAGTTCACAAGTAATCGTTTTTAACATCTCAAGAGACATCTGTTCATGTCATATCTATTTTTTTGATATAATTAATACGAAACAATTGTTTTATAGTATTGGTTGAGTTAATCGTCTAAAACCTGATCAACTCCCTCAGCTTAAAGATCTAACAGTTTCATACTTATAATTTTTGTAGTTTTATATATCCATTGCTCCTTCAAACCCTTATTTTAGTGTGAAGAAGTGATATAATGATAAGATAAATAATAAAATTAGTGATACATTAAATCTAATGTTAGGATAAGCGAATGTCGTTTAGTTTTGTTTTCTTCTGCGTATAAGAGTGTAGTCTACTATATTTGACCCTCTGCCGATTATGTCTATTTTTTCTATTTAGTCTTCACGATTATGTCTCCCCCCAAGGACGCCAGGTATGCAAAATTACTGTATGTGCTGTATGATAATATGCCTTTAAATTTAAAAAGAAGTAAAAGGAAAATATAATGTTATACATTATTTGATGACGTCATTTAAAATAAAATCGATCATCGACAAAAAATTCTTCATAATAAATGAATATATTGTTTTTATAAATGATGCAATAAGTAAAAAATTTAGTAACTATCTAAAAGGCAAGTTGTTACTTCACCTACAATAATTATTTTAAAAGTTTTCTTGATTCCATTTCGTACAACTTTATAGTTTTCTTTAACAGATGTCGCTTAAAATATTGAACCTAATAGCTCATTGTAGAACAAAATTTTTGTTTATAAATCATGAAAGATATACGCCTAAAAATACGGCAATAAATGTAATTACACCAATAAAACGTCGGCGCTACCTATAAACTGATCCACATAACTAAACCGAATTTGCCGCCAATGGTGGTCTATTCAAATAAGTACTACTACTTGTGAGATTTGCTCAATATTCAAACCTATTGAAAATTAATGACTAATTTTGTTGACTGAAATAATATTTAATGCTTTTACAAACATTATAATGCAATTGTCATGTAAATATAATATGATGTTGGAATTAATTCAATAAATAGAATTTGAGGCAATCAAATTCAGTTATCAATTTATTCAATAGACTTGAAATGTAAGCAAAACTGACAAAGTAGAACAAACAACCATAATAATTGAAAATTTCATTGGGTTTTTTCTTGGAATATGATGAGTAGAAGACTCCAAATTAGGACCTTGTAAAACATCTGAAGTCGCACAGCATGGAATTGATTTAAATCCGTTATATATAGCATAACGATCGGTGATAGGGAAACTTAAGGCCTTAAATACATGGGCCAGAGTTCCCTTAAACATCAGATGGTGGATTTTTGTGATATTTTGGCAGTGTATATGAACAACTTACTCTTCTAACACTTGCGTCGATTCTTGAACACATTCATTAATAAAATAAGTCAACAGAAATTATTTACTAAGCTAGTAAAAATATTAATACAATATAACAGTTTCATACACCATTAAATATCTGAACGCTTATAAAGCAAGTCCTACAAAATTATATATCATTTACAATTACTACATCACTATAATTTATGTAACATACATGCGAAACTTCAAGTAACCCGCTGGCTGTTTAGTATTAAACTAACTTGAACATTAGATCTGATATTAGGTTCACAGACTTCAATCACTGACCACCAAAATTTTGATAATAAGAAATTAGATATTCAAGGTTTAAACCTAATGCAGGTTATTTACTCCGACTAACAGGCAATGAACTTAACCTTTCGTAGCTAACGTATGGTCTCTGAGACTGACAAACAAGAACAACCAAATACTACTAAGCTCTGGGTGTCATGCCTTTTAGTACCTTTCTAATTCATGCTTTTACATCTAGTGTGCAAGTTCGAATAACACGAACACCAAAATTTTGGAAAATAATTTAAGGGCTAATTTAGATAACTTAAATAATTCAAACATGGCAACTGAACAAACAAATTATCAATTGCTAAAACTACATTTAGATTCCATTCCCCTCTTACGATTGAACCCTCATACCATGACAATATTTATCAAAAATTGTGAGAATGTAATTAAGGTATTCCACAAGCCAAACTAATATTCAAGTAAAGAGTTTCTTACTTAGGGCAAATTGAGAGGTAGAGCTAAGATATTAATACGTTCATGCAAAGAGTTAAAGTATTGGGACGAAATCAAAAACATTAAATTTATGTTTTGGAGATCAGCGCAATATAGATTATCTTATTCAAGATTTAATTAGTTTAAGACCAAACAAACATGAGACGTCATATAATTTTGGAAGATGTTGCCAAAACGCAAGAAGTTTAATAATCGCAAAATTAAATTTATTGACCATTTCAGCCGAAGAGCCTACTATTAGACTTAAAAGTTATGATGACCTTGCGCATAAAACATAAATTCGCGGTTTGCTGGTAACCATTCAAATGAATGTGAGACTATGTAACCCTAGTAGTTTAGAGCAAGCTATGGGATTAGTTATCGAAGAAGAAAATTTCCTATATTCAACACAGAGAAATACTAACTTAAATTCAAATTTAAGATCCATTTCAAGAACGATTCCTAGTAGGTATCCAAATCACCATAACGTTCCATTTAGACAAAATTTTAACAATTTCAATTATGGATACCCAAATACATCTCAAAACATCCAACCTTCATATTCGCAATTTCAAATGCAAAAGCCTCATTTTCAAAGCATAAACTCAAACTGATTTTACATCCCATTAGACCATCAGAGAACATATAATCCAAGTTCCCATTTTAATAACAGGTTTGAGATGCAAAACACACCATTTAATAACAAACACAATTGTACAAATTCATCCAAAGATTTGCTCAAGTTTGCCCAAATAACACACCCAATTTTAATAAAGACGAACCGACCGAACATCTTCCAGAAATACAACTATTAAATATCAGTTTCAATCTCAAAGGTTATACAATCAAAATATAAATAGTTCAAATTGCAATGGCCCTTATTTTATAGTACGTGAGAATAATGTAGATACTGCAAACTGTACTGCTTAATTATGATAGCAACGACCCCGTCCATTCCTTGGAAATAAATGACATATCAAATTCAGCCACTACATAATGCCGGTAGAAATAATATTCAGTCTTCAGATAACGCGTGTGAAAATATAAATTGCAATGGTAATCGTATAAATACTACTCATAAAAATTTTATACAGGACATGCCTCGGAACAACGAGAGATGATATATGTCAACTTATTCACCCAAAATTTACCATTTATTATTATTCCCGAAATTAATGCTAGATTTTTAATCGATACTGGTAGTACTCGTAGTTTAATGGATCCTGAAATAGCACGTTAGTTTTATGCAAATTTCATTTACCCAGAGTCTTTAAATATTCATCCGCACATATCATAACTTATCATAATGAAATAGCATATATACCATTTTTTCAAATCTTTAAAGTGAAAGATTATTACAAATTCTTTCTCTTCAAATTTAGTAATAATTTTTCAAGGTTTAATCGGAATCGATTTACTTCGACAATTGAACGCTAGCGTTAATTTAAGTCTAAAACAAATAATAACCCCGCATGCAACTATTCCTATTATTTTAAATTTCGAACCAGAAATGCAAAATAACCAATTCACAAATTATTCGATAATTTAACCAAGCGTTGCAGACAAATCATAAAAATCCCAGTACAAATACATGATGAAATTGGAATATTAAACCACACCAATTTTGGAAATTGATTTGAAACAGAAAAGCTTTGGTTTAATGTTGCCCAAAATTTTGCGACTATTGTAGTCAGAAATATTAATGAATAACCCATTAAAATTTCTATTTGTCAAACCTTTCGAAATCGAACCTATAAATATTTTGATGTAAATTTTATAGAAAATTTGGAAACAGACCTAGAAATAACCGAATCATATGACAATAAATTAAAAAGAAATTTGCAAGATCTTCGACTTGCAATAAAGAAGAACAAGACGCTATAAGGAAATTGTGTTTAGAATACCATGATATTTTTTATTGTGAAGGAATTCCGTTCAGTTAAACATAAGATAAATTTGAAAAACGATTCCCCAATTTTTACAAAATCATATCGCCTCCCAGAAATTCACCGTAATGAAGCTAAATCACAAATAAAAAAATGTTAGATCAGGGCATAATTGAATATAGTGTTTCACTTTGGTCTTTCCCAATTTGGATAGTAAAGAAAAAGGTTGACGCATCTAGTAAACGTAAATGGCGACTTGTAGTAGATTATAGAAAATTAAATTCCGAAACAATTCCTGACAAATACCCATTACCTAATATTAATGAGATTTTAGACAGGTTAGACCGGTCAAATTATTTCACGACCCCAGATTTGGCCAGCGGGTTTTTTCAAATTCAGATGGATCCCCAAGACGTACAGAAAACAGCATTTAGTACACCGCAGGGACATTTTTAATTGAAAAAGACGCCTATGGGCGTAATTAATGCCCCTTTGACATTTCAACACGTGATGGATAGAGTTTTACGCGAACTGACGGATCAATCGTGTATAATATACCTTGACGATTGTCTTGTGTTCAGCTCATACCTTCAAGAACACAAAAAATTGAAAGAAGCTTTTGAAAGATTCAGACAACATAATTTAAAAATACACAAAGCAGAATTCTTACAAAAAACCGTAACGTATTTAAGACACGTAATTACCCCTACAGGAGTAAAACCAAACCCAGATAAAATAACAGCCGTAAAAAAATTTTTCTTTACCACAAACACCGACTGAAATCAAAAGTTTCTTTCTACTATTAGATTACTACAGACATTTCATAAGACTTTGCCAAAATTACACAACCCATGACGAAATGCTTAAAGAAGAATGCCAAAGTAATACAAGACAAAGATTTTCTAGAAAGCTTTAGAACTTTTAAAGAAATTTTGACTAACAGTCCCGTTTCAGTATTCCGACTATAGTAAAAAATTTATTTTGACAACAGACGAGAGTAACTACACGATTGGAGCAATATTATCACAAGAAACTGTGCCCAATGACCGAACAATAACATATGCTGTAACGGATTGCTTCACAAAATATGTTGTGTTATTCCCTTTAAAAACTGCTACCAGTTCCGCGGTTGTAAAGCATATTGAAGAAGATGTCTTTTTAATATATGGTGCGCCTGAGAGAATTTTATGTGATAATGGTAGCCAATACGTCAGCGATAAATTTCGGAAAATGGCAAAATCTTATAAAACAAAAATAGTTTTTGATGCTAAGTACCATCCACAAGCTAACCCCACAGAACGTGTAAACCGAGTTTTGAAAACGATGATCCGGTCATACGTAGGTGAAGTACACAGAAGTTGGGACGTTCAACTTCTGGCTTTTGGGTTTGCGCTTCGTAATGCCGTTCACGAAGTCACCGGATTTAGCCCTTCTTATTTAAATTTTGGACGGGAAGTTTATTTGTCGGGGGACATGTTTAGAGGGATAGAAATCAATAAGGAAGACCGGCTTGATTTTAAGAATCGGATCCCGATCACGGATCATTTAAAATCTATTCGCGATTTATTTCCGATGGTTAAAAAGAGGTTAGCAGCCGCCTACGAAAAAAGTGCTCATCGGTACAATTTGAGGCATCGACCATCACAGTTAGATGTTGGTCAAGTTGTGTGGAAAAGAAATTTTACATTGTCTAAAGCTTCGGACTTCATTGCGTCTAAGCTTAACCCAAAGTTTATTAAGTGTCATGTAAAGAAAAAAATTTCGCCGAATGTCTATCAGTTATGCGATTTTCATTCTGGACATAATTTAGGCAACTGGCATATTAAAGACATAAAAATTGATCATAGTTTGGATTCTTGATTAAACGTGGTTCGTCTTGAATGCGCTTTGTGAAGTGACCTACACGTTTTCGTTATCCAAGGGTTAGCGTGTGCTAAAAGATATTTCCCTAGCTGCGTTGCAGGATATAAATATAACGAAACGTTAATTTTCTGGAGTTGCATATAGCGTGGGCTGTGCTTATTTGGAAGTTTCTGCAACTTTGGTTCAAGTATTTGAATGTTATAGGTCGATGGTGCACATTCATTGAATTGTTTGAAGTTGCTACCTGTTTGAAGATAGCGTCGCTATAAAAATAATTATTAAACCCTTACGCTGGTTAGCGTTGAAGGTTTGCTGGTACAACTGCTTGAGCATTAATCAATTTTATGCTTTTAGGGTTTTTTTTTTTGTTTTCTTATCCACTGGTTTATTTATTTGTTTATCCTCTTCTCTGATATTTGCGTGGTTATGGTTCTCGTTTTGGTTTTTCTTTATTGGAATTGCCTTATTGTATTTTTGGTATACGTACAGCAGATACAAGTTTGATCCAGATGTTACACTTCTTGTTATTCATTTGTACACTGATCGCTTAGTTACATATCTACAGCGAGGGACAAGTGCTACCTGCAGAGAGCAAAACACCACACCAGGATGTATTAACGTATCCTTTTTTACGTAAGTGGCCTGGGAAGAATGAAGAATACTCCGACGGACTTAGTTGCTTACTTTGCAACTTACCAAATTTTCATATATAAAAATAATTTCACTTTGTTCCGTTATCACTGTTAAAGCAGTTGAAAGGGCCTATAGTGGTAATTTTACTATATACGTTTCACTATATACAAAGTGTTGTTTTGCGCAAACCAACCCCTAGTACTGGTTTTTAACTTTATGCGACTTAAGAGGAGTTACAGGTGCAATCAGCTGTTTCCCTTCAATCAGTGTTAATTTGAATGTTTACAATATAGACATATTTATATAGCGTGTGCAAATATTAATCGTAGTTCTCATAAACCTGAAGTTCACACAATATCTACTCGAAAACTCGTGGCAATCATTTTCCGGGATTGGCGAGGTGTATTGCTCATTAATTTCATGCCTTGTGAGGACACTATAAATGCCGATGCATATTGTGTGACATTAAAGAAATTACATCGAGCAATTCAAAATCGACGGCAAGGTCTGTTGTCTAGCTGCGTCCTTGTCCTCCACGACAATGCCAGGCCTCATACTGCTCGAATAACAGAACAACTTGTTCAACAATTCAAATGGGAAACTTTAAATCATCCACCCTACAGCCCAGACTTGGCACTCTCAGATTTTCATCTGTTTACAAAAATCAAGGACTTTTGGCAGGAAAGAAATTTGAAAGTGATGATGAACTGAAAGCAACTGTGACTACATATCTCAATACATTGGCGGCAGAGGAGTACGAAGCTGGCATACAAAAACTCGTCTCACATCATGATAAATGCTTAAATTTGCGAGGTGACTATGTGGAGAAGTAGTGTAAGGTTTGTTCTTTTCAAATAAAACATTAAAATTTATTAAGATGTACTAGTTAATTTTTTATTCAAAAACGAGTACTACTTTCCGGATGGCCGTCGTATACAGCATTCTTATTAGACTAGATTCATAGATAGAAAACCAATCGTAACTTTCTCGACCACTTATGACATTAACTCAACATTGTTTCTTCATCAGCCATGTTGTGTAACACATAGCATGCTCTTATGAAATGGCATAGATGTTCTATACCTTGCAAAAATACAATTGTTGAAACCGTTGTTTTAGTATACCAAATGCATGTTCAATGTTTATACGACATGAGCTGTGTTTTGTATTGCACTTCTTTTGCATTTTCGTCAGATGTCCATTTTCACGATAAGAAACCATAATACACTGTGTGCAAGGGTATGCTGAATCTCCTAATAAATAGCAATCTAAAACCAGCGAAACATCTAAAAACACATTATGCAATAACATACTTTCAGGAAAATAAGAAAATGTATTAGGAAGTGCCGAGTTTTCTGAAACCCTTGCATCGTGAACAGATCCAGGATATCCAATAAACACATCTATGAAGTGCTTTTGGAAGTCACACACAGCTTGCATCTGTAGTCTCCTTTCAAAGTTATGTATTCATCTTTTCCACTGGCAGGAGAATCAATCATTATAGGCGTACCGTCGATATAACCTAAAAAAGGTAAAATATAATAAAACTGCTTAAATAAGTAATCACCTATTATGCCAAGAAAACCCTTTTCCAATCTGAAAAATGTTTCAATCACTTCCTGTTTCTCACTTTTCAGCCGAGTGTCGTGAAAGACCGAAAATTAAAAAATTATTTAAAAATGGATAGCCACTGGAACTCAGGCTAAAAGTGATCGTAGTTGTTAGAACTCATTTAGAACTGTCGATAGATATCGAAAAATGCGCTAGAAATGATCAGCACGACACTTTTCTTCCGAGTGTCGTGCTAGATCGAAAATTAAAAAATTATTTAAAAATGGATAGCCACTGGAATTCAGGCTAAAAGTTATCGTAGTTGTTAGAACTCATTTAGAACTATCGATATATATATCGAAAAATTCGCTAGAAATTATCAGCACGACTCTTTTCTTCCGAGTGTTGTGCTAGACCAAAAATTAAAAAATTATTTAAAAATGGTTAGCCACTGGAACTGAGCCTAAAAGTGATCGCAATTGTTACAACTCATGAAGAACTGGCGATATATATATATATATATATATATATATATATATATATATATATATATCGGAAAATGCGTTAGAAATGATCAGCGCGACGCTTTTCTTCCGAGGGTCGTGCTAGACCTAAAATTAAAAAATTATTTAAAAATGGCTAGCCACTTGAACTCAGGTTAAAAGTGATCTTAGTTGTTAGAACTCATGTAGAACTGTCGATATATATCGAAAAATTCGCTAGAAATGATCAGCACTACTTTTTTTTCCGAATGTCGTGCCAGACCAAAAATTATTTAAAAATGGTGTGCCACTGGAACTGAGGCTAAAAGTTATCGTAGTTGTTAGAACTCATGTAAAACTCTCTCTCTCTCTCTCTCTCTCTCTCTCTCTATATATATATATATATATATATATATATATATATATATATATCGGAAAATGCGTTAGAAATGATCAGCGCGACGCTTTTTTCCGAGGGTCGTGCTAGACCTAAAATTAAAAAATATTTAAAATGGTTAGCCACTTGAACTGAGCCTAAAAGTGATCGCAATTGTTACAACTCATGAAGAACTGGCGATATATATATATATATATATATATATATATATATATATATATATCGGAAAATGCGTTAGAAATGATACAGGGTGTCCACGTCCTTCGTGAAAGTTCCATAACTTTTATGTTATTCAAGATATCAACTTCCGTTTTTTTTTAAACGATAGCCACGGCTAGGTCGCACAATCTAAAAATATTTTTACCTATATACAGGGTGTGCCAATATGGTTTCCAACCCAAAGTTATGTTTTTTTAAATGAAATACCCTAGATTTGATACCATATTCTAAAAGCTCTTTTGATGCTCATCAAAATTATATAGAGGTACTATAGATCTACAATGGACGGTTTGCTTTTTATGAGTCATTTTATGTCAAAATCATGTCAACTTTGAAAAATTGCAGAAGTTTTCTTATTGAACTTGGAGAGTTGATTCTTTCACGACATAATTTTTCATATCCTGTTGTATTATTATCGATAGCGCGATGTGCTTGTTTTTTCCTTTTATTGTACAAGGTGAAGCAAAACGCAAAATGAACAAAAAGTCAATTTTTTTAAATGGCACCCGCTATATTGGATTTTGCCATTGAATAGCGTTTTTGTGGAGCTTTCTATTGACATATAATGTTTTATAGGTTACATGAGAAAAAATTCTGAAAAATTGAGAAAGCATGTTTTTTATGCAGTTTTGGGACTAGAGAAAACTAAGTAGGCTACTAGCATCAAATCTGACATATCTTGTCAATATTAATTATCTTAAAAATTTTCCGTTTAATTTGTTGATGTCACAGTGAATTTCACACGTCAAGAATTAATTAATATGATATACTGTATTGGAGAAGCTGATCGAAACCCTTTATTGGCAAGTTGAATCTTTCATCAAAAATATTCAAACTTGAGAACGCCACGAACTGTAACCTTTGAAAAGCTGCGTGACAGATTTGAAGCTACTAGAAACGGTGCATATTCTAAGTGTGAAATAATAGCAAAACGAATTGACAACGAATCCGAATTAGAAGTTTTGCTGATAATAGAAGAAAATCGGAATATGAGCACTAGAGAAGTCGCTCTAGTAACTGATATTTCAAAAATCAACGTAAACAATATAATATTGAAACATCCATTCCACCCTTATCACATCGAACTTCATCAAGAACTATATGGAGATGATTTTGAGAATCGCATACAATTTTCAAGTAGAATGAGCGGTGTGTTTGCCGAAAATTATTACATTTCGAACATTTTGTTCACTGACGAGGCATCGTTCAAAAGCAACGAATCAGTCAATAGGCATAATATGCATTACTATGCAACCGAAAATCCACATTGGTTAAGAACTGTTGATCATCGACATCAATGGTCCCTTAATGCATGAGGAGGTATTATTGGTAACCAAGATATGTCAGATTTGATGCTAGTATATTTTTGGTTAAATCTTCCTTTTAATAAAATCTTTAAAATAGTATTATATTGAAGAATTTTTCCCTCTTGATTGTAATTAATAAATTCCATTTTTTAATGTCATTTGCATTTAAAACATCACTTCATATTTATTGTACCAACGTAATAATTATTAAATTAAGGTATACTTACTGCATATTTCAAATATTATCTTCGCAAAGCAACAGCTCGCGACTTAAAATAACATTTCGCGATCGCATTTAAAAATCAAATGAATCGACTGAATGAATCTAATGAACGAATCCCCGTTTTTAATAAACGCTTTTTTATGTACGCGATTTTATATGTTTTCAGAATGTTGTAGAATTAGCGCAATTTCATTCTAAATAATAAACGCCTATCTTACTTAATTTCTTGGAAATTCTCATTAGCGTTCAAATTTGTAGAGCTTTATTATCTTGTTATCTGATTCCACTTATTCGTGACGCGCGCTGCGTCTTCTTGTTTAACACATATACTATTATTGTGGCGTCGCATACTAATGCAAAAGGTAATCAATTTTATTGCCAATAAAGGGTTTCGATCAGCTTCTCCAATACAGTATATCATATTAATTAATTCTTGACGCGTGAAATTCATTGTGACATCAACAAATTAAACGGAAAATTTTTAAGATAATTAATATTGACAAGATATGTCAGATTTGATGCTAGTAGCCTACTTAGTTTTCTCTAGTCCCAAAACTGCATAAAAAACACGTCTTCTCAATTTTTCAGAATTTTTTTTCATGTAACCTATTGTTACGTAGATTTAAGACCTGGAACAAAGGAAACATTGCCTGTTTGTACCGCGGCTAGTCAGAAACATAATGGGTCGGGTTCTGAAAGCGAGATGGTACTAATATTTTGTTGAGCGCCAAGGCGGGCTCCGCGCAAAAAGGCAACTATAATATAAAACCAACCTTACCTGCCTAATTGGTTGATCCAGGATCCAGGACTAATATTACTGTAGATATTGTGTGAACTTCAGGTTTATGAGAACTACGATTAATATTTGCACACGCTATATAAATATGTATATATTTTAAATATTCAAATTAACACTGATTGAAGGGAAACAGCTGATTGCACCTGCAACTCCTTATAAGTCGCATAAAGTTAAAAACCAGTACTAGGGGTTGGTTTGCGCAAAACAACACTTTATATATAGCAAAATGTATATAGGAAAATTACCACTATAGGCCCTTTCAACTGCTTTAACAGTGATAATGGAACAAAGTAAAATTATTATTTTTATATATAAAAAGTTTAGTTAGTTGCAAAGTAAGCAACTAAGTCCGTTGGAGTATTCTTTATTCTTCCCAGGCCACTTACGTAAAAAAGGATACGTTAATACATCCTGGTGTAGTGTTTTGCTTTCTGCATGTAGCACTTGTCCCTCGCTGTAGATATGCAACTAAACGATCAATGTTCAACTTAATAACAAGAAATGTAACATGTGGATAAAACTTGTGTCTGCTGTACGTGCACCAAAAATACAATAAGGCAATTCCAATAAAGGAAAACCAAAACGAGAACCATAACCAAGAAAATACCAGAGAAGAGAATAAACAAATAAATAAACCAGTGGATAAAAAAATTAGAAAAAACCCTAAAAGCATAAAATTGATTAATGCTCAAGCAATTGTACCAGCAAACCTTCAACGCTAACCAGCGTAAGGGTTTAAAAATATTTTTATAGCGACGCTATCTTCAAACAGGTAGCAACTTCAAACAATTCCTAAAAATACAGATTATAGTAATTGTACGCGGCGCAATCTTACTTACAATGAATGTGAACCATCGACCTATAACATTCAAATACTTGAACCAAAGTTGCAGAAACTTTCAAATAAGTACAGCCCACGCTATATGCAACTCCAGAAAATTAACGTTTTGTTATATTTATATCCTGCAACGCAGCAAGGGAAATATATTTTAGCACACGCTAACCCTTGGATAACGAAAACGTGTAGGTCACTTCACGAAGCGCATTCAAGACGAACAACGTTTAATCAAGAATGTATTAATTCGTATTTCTATTTATCAACAATTATCACACACCTGTCGGACAGATAAAGTCGCGTTGTATTTAATATTAAATGCTTGGCCCTAAATCAATATTTTACAAATAAATTGTTACGTTTAATCTAATTACGATATATACAGTGAGAGTCATTGTAACGTAACAAAGTGACCGTTACACTATAAAACATTATATGTCAATAGAAAGCTCCACAAAAACGCTATTCAATGGCAAAATCCAATATAGCGGGTGCCATTTAAAAAAATTTACTTTGTTCATTTTGCGTTTTGCTTCGCCTTGTACAATAAAAGGAAAAAACAAGCACATCGCGCTATCGATAATAATACAACAGGATATGAAAAATTATGTCGTGAAAGAATCAACTCTCCAAGTTCAATAAGAAAACTTCTGCAATTTTTCAAAGTTGACATAATTTTGACATAAAATGACTCATAAAAGGCAAACCGTCTATTATAGACCTATAGTACCTCTATATAATTTTGATAAGCATCAAAAGAGCTTTTAGAATATGGTATCAAATCTAGGGTGTTTCATTTAAAAAAACATAACTTTGAATTGGAAACCATATTGGCACACCCTGTATATAGGTAAAAATATTTTTAGATTGTGCGGCCTAGCCGTGGCTATCGTTTAAAAAAAAAACGGAAGTTGATATCTTAAATAACATAAAAGTTATAGAACTTTCACGGAGGACGTGGACACCCTG
The DNA here is from genome assembly GCA_036346225.1 of Platerodrilus igneus. Lineage (NCBI taxonomy): Eukaryota > Metazoa > Arthropoda > Insecta > Coleoptera > Lycidae > Platerodrilus > Platerodrilus igneus. The sequence goes on along the minus strand of JARFIW010000472.1, from coordinate 2,040,742 downwards.
TATATATATATATATATATATATAATATAAATATATATTATATAATATATATATATATATATATATTATATATATATATAAACCTACAAAAAGCTATTAACTTAACTGGTCCGTTGACTTTCTTCTGTTCATCGCCTCGGCTGCTCCCCTAGATAAACTTTCATCCTCAATCATAAAAAAAAACAAACACATTCCTATCACAAACATCAACGTTAACTCTATTTACATCAATATTCACAATACATTAAAATTTCAAAATTAAAATTCAGCATAAATTTCAGTATCAGAAAATTTCAAGATTAAATTTATCATTTTAATGTGCATCCAAAATTAAAGTCCTTGTAGGATGCCTACTAATTAATATAACAATATATGCAGACCTGAGTCTGAGTACAAAGGGAGCATCTACCACCCCTTTACGTTAATTAACCAGGTTCGTCTAATTGAGCTCAAAGACATACCCAAATTTTCATCATAATCCAGAACATAAATACTAAATACCCCTTTCTACTTAAACAAGAAAATCTCACCTTAAAATTAAAAATTTGCTGTTAGTACAATTTCACTACTGTTCATTTTAAGTAAATCAATTATAAAGTTATTCAACACACACCAAACATCAAAAATCGATCAACAAAGCATAAGTTACCTGAAGGTTAATGCACTCGTGGCGTCAATGTACATCGTCCTCTGTTAATTTCACCATTCCAACTGGGTTATGTTTACGTCCTCGGATTACTGGTCGCTTTTAAACATTTCTATATCACCATTCATCTAAAGTAGTTTCAGTGCTTTTCCGGAACTCATTTGTGTATCTCTGAAGCTTGTTTTGTGGATCCAGACACGTTTACGAATCATTTAATTATTAACACCCCCGAAAAATAGCAAAGAAATCATGCTTCTTTCACCAATATACGCCAAAACTGCCTACTTTTGTGTATTCATTTGTCGTTGCAAATTTGACTAATTGGTACAGTGATACTAGACTTTATTACCTTGTATCTTCTTTTCTAAGTGCACTAAATTACATTCATTGTAGCACGTAAAAAAAACAAACTGTTTTAAATCACCAAAATATACGAGCAAACTGTTTAAATTATTTAATCAAAATCGGAAAACTAAAAAGCACTGTTTAACGCATTGAATCAAGTCGAAAATCTAAGAGAGCTTGTTCATATTAACCTGGGTATATATAGAGGTTAGCCTGTCTGTCGGTCTTGTCCCCAAAACGGACAATTCTTCAGAATTTCGCATGCTAGGTTCCCATTCCGCATCCCGGCATGCGATTTTTACGAAATTTGCACTCGCCCCAGTTAAATCTCAGAAATTTCGACACGGCTCGCGAAGTCTGGAAATAACTAATTAATTTTTATACAGAAATGTTATTTCTACCTCTCAAGTTTGCCTCTTATTTTCAACCAATCGCAACCCAGTGACGTTGCTCCACTCACGCCTTTTACTATATGGGTCTCGGTCTTGCGCATATTATCTGTCTCTATCTACCCTGTTCTTATTGGTGCAAATTGATATTCTTTATTATCGATTATTTCAGTCCATGTGGACTGTGAAATAACCCACCTTTAGCATTTCCCGTACCTATTAAGCTACGGTTTCTCCAAGATTCTCTGTAACCATTTGTTATCTGCCAAATTTACGCAGAATGAGCCTTTTAAAAATACGCAGGTGTTCAAACATAATACTTCTAAATAACACTTCTACGATTTGCATTTTATTGGGTTTTTACAAGTTTTTATAGATATTATATGTTACTAATGGTTCAATTAACTCCAATTAAAATAATACCCTTTAATTTTTAGTGACTCCTAATCAAATATTAATTATTATCTGTACATTTTGTTTAATACCGGTTACTTAAAATTGAGTTAATTAATATAAATTTTGCACGTAATTTCTATTTGTTTCTTTACTAGGAATAATTAAATTACACGTAGAGCTTTTTAATACTGCTTCCTTTTTTTTATAGCAAGCGTCTTGTACATAATTTAACTCCCTTATTTTTAATGAAACGAATGAATTTTTATGCTTCACGGTTTTGCGTGTCATCCTTTTCCCAAAGCTTCTACACGGTGATTAAAATTATTTGATGTGATTATTTAATTTTCTACCCTGGTCTAAATATGAGTAATATATATATATATATATATATATATATCAAAAAATGCGCTAGAAATGATCTGAACTACTCTTTTTCGTTGAGTGCAGTGCTGGGTACAATATACATTGTTTATGCAAATAACCTAATTATTGCAATTTTTTTTAATTACATAGAGAGATGGAACTCGATTAGAACTAACGGGAACTCTTGCTAAAAGTTGTGATATGTATTGGTTTCTTATAAATTAGAGGAGGAAGTGTTGTGCTAGATTCGCGAAGTTAGCACGACAATTTTTCATTTGCTATTTTATGGTATTAAAAATGCGGAACACTTTTTATTTTCTATCAGGAACTCTAGAACTATGAAAAGTGCTACAAGAACTATCATTGTTTTTTTAATTTAAGGAATGTCTGTTTCTCTTTATTAGGCCAAATAATATATTCCTTAGATAAACCACTATAAAGAAAGTAACTCTTTTAAGGACATCATGAACTGTTGATTACAGATATCAAAACGGTCGCTGATATCACTGAAGCACATACCAAAGAAACACTAAAATATGAAATTGTGCAGCCTTTATGCGTTTATTTGCTTGTAGTTTCTTATAAATTCCGCTTCTTTCAAATAAATCTGCAATAAGTTTAAATTTGCTTTAAATCTAAAATGCTTAATAAATTCTTTATTTGAATATTTTGGGACTACATCAGAAACATAATTTTTATGGAATTTCTTGGTACTCTTTTCAGTTCATGCTCAATGCAACCCAATTCTTTCTGATGAAACTTGCACTAGATTCATCACTTGACTAAAAGTCTAATCTTTTTAATATGAAACTATCATTCGAATCTTCACTATCGGACACAACGTATTCCGGTATCATACTAATTACACCATGCATTGTAACAAACAGTTTTAGTAAAATAATTATCAAGTTTAAGGTTAAAAGTACACGAGGTGATTACACTACAGCGTTCGTTGTATTCTGGTGTACACTAGATTTCACACTTGATATTTTAGTGCCTATACACCTGCTAAACAAACGAACGCACCTATAGATCATTTTCATATGACGTCACATTGGCGGCGGCCATTTTTCCTGGAGGACATACACTTATCTTGATTTCAGAATTTTCAGTCACTTCTTTCCATTTTAGAACTAACCTATAGTCTACAACACTACCTAAACTATTTATTTAGCGGTAAAACACTATTCTAAAACTCGGTTCCTAAAAAACAAAAGGTTTTTAATTATTAGGAATATTTCCTAACAAATTCAAATAATACCTTCTTAATATATTTAATAGTAATTATGTAGATTTAAAATATATAAAAAATCAATGGTGAAACTAGAATTGCAACACTAACACAGTTTATCAAAATAAAAACACACAAACTCAACCAAAACCAATGCTAAAATATGATTTGGTTGTCCTCCAGGCAAAATGGCTGATCTGTCAAAGTCAGCTGTTTGAAAATGATCTATTGTTGAGTTTTGAAAACAAGTTTTTAGTTAAATATAACCTAAATATTTTGAAATTCGCGCTATTAGCTCATGTTTTCACCACCGGTTGGTTATAGCAGTCTGCCTCCACATTTTACATGGAACTGTTAACTTCTTACTGTTCGCTATCTATGATGACGTCATTTGAAATAAAATCGATCATCAACAAAAATAATTTAATTGTATGTTATTATACTTTTATTGCCGTACTTTTTGTTTCAATTTACTGAGATATATATACAGCTTCGCTTGTTACTTCACCTACAAATGTTATTTTAAAGCTTTCTCTATTTAATTTTTTATAACTTACAAATTTTCCTAAGCAGATGTCACTTAACAAAATTAAATATTCATTGTAGAACAAATCTCTTATCCATAATGTCATTGATCCTTTTCTTACTTACTTAAATTTTGAATAATTAGTATAAGTAATAATTATAATATAACATAAATAGGAATAAAAGGACGTATTTCATGTAAGTAATGTATAATTACATTGCTATATAAACGAATATATTTAATTAATATAGAAAACGTTAGGACAAACTTTTTAATATTTCCGTATTAATAAGAGTAGTTTATGTAGTTATACTTGAAAGTACAAAATTATATAATAATATGTCTCTGTTTCTGTTCCTATAGGAAACAATCGATATTAAACCGAATATCAGAAGTTTTAAGTAAGTATCCCGATGGATCATGCATGTATGCATTGCAATAAAACGTATCACTCAATACAGGCTTTATATAAACACTTAAGGCTTAACCACATATTATAAGACAAAAAGTTAGTTACTTTGCCAAAATGAATTTAGTAGCAATTCAAAATTAAAAACTCATCAGCATTAAGATATATGAATTGTTTACTGCGGTCTTAAACTAGAGGTTCATGGTATTTGGTTCCTATTGGATCGTAAAGTTTACGAGTTAATTAGATACAAGTCAGAGTGGCACTTGATAATTTCTGCAAGCGTTATGCCTTTATGTATGTAATAAATTACGTTACTATAAACCATTAACAACATCACTTTTAACATTTTATTATTATAGGCTGATTTTATAAACTGTGGCAAATAAATACACAGATCAATGCTTAAGGAAAAACCTTAAAACACTTAAAAGTCGATAATACCCAACCCATTATTTTTTGAGTTCCACAAACCAAACAGAATGATTACAAAAAGCAGAAGTAGAATTTAAAAGAAGATTGTATGTGAGATTTAAGAACATAAAAACAACTTTATTACACCTACAAATACAGTTAGCACTAAAAATCTTCACAGCGAGTAAACAGTGATAACTAATCTACTTTTTAATAACCATGTACATATTATATATTTTTACATTTTAAAATGTTCATTTAAATACAAATTAAATTGTTTAAAATTATTTTGTTTAACTAAAAATAAGCAAGTACTCCTTAATTAGAATTTAGGTAAACTGGCATCCTAAGTTAATGTTGTGGTTATTTGGTAACTGCTGTAAATTTTCTTTGTTTTCCAATCAATCGTCTGGAATTCTTCATTCATCTTAAAAGTGATATGTAATACAGCTGTTGCGATAACTATATTATTATTGTACGTAAATGTACCTTTAAATCAAGCTTAAGTATGTGAAAATTCCTGTTCCATACTGACGTTCGACAGTATTGTGTGTTTTTATTATTAATTCATTATATAATTTGTCTGCATCTGTGTGGGTTTCTAATAACTTAGACCGTAAATAGTTTTGCAATGTATACCACCATCACTAATTAAAATATATTTTGCATAATGATTATTTTCAAAATCTCACTAACCATTTGTACATTTAAGGCAATACAGCATTTCTTACATTGAAAATTTTCTGAATCTATTGTAATTTTGTATTTTTTATTGGTGAGACAAGGAAAGAAAACAGTCCGTATAAATGCAGTTCCCAAGTCAGTTGACCACGTAGAATACAATATCTAGTCAATTTACATGGAAAAAAACAGTGTCGCCAATAGGTAGTTATATTTTCTTATAGCTTGTATTGTAAAATTTAATGAACGTAGATTTATATATTTCCGTCTAGTTAGCTGCTGCATAATACATTTTTATTTAAAATATGCACATTATTAACTTTTGTTCTACAAGTTATAAACGAAACAATTGTTAAAATCTTTGACTTATGAATCTCACCACATTTTCATACTATCAAGATCAACCTAACAACAATGCAAAATGCGGTAACATTAACACTATTTTGTAGATTGTTATAATATATGGTTAATTTATAATGTGCAGTGCTGGAACTGGATTTTCAGTTAGCATCATTGTCTGACGCAGATGTTTCACTTTCACCATCTACTCGAATAACTAATTCATTAATGGTTGTCATCCCACATGGATAAAACTTGGTTGGGACCATAACTATCCCTCCGATATGTTTATGTAATATCTTTCTGCATGCTCGTAAAAAATTTTTATTGGGTTGAATTGACACTGATATGGAGATAAACGGAGACGTGTTCATGACTTCTCAGAAAGTTATCTACTTCGTAACGCTTCTCTTTTCTGTATAATTTTACTAACGTTAAAAATTATGCTTTAAAGATCTGTGAATTAAGTTGCATGGTATTTGTTTTCAACCATTGTTGTATTATATTGGCCTTATTCCAAAATTATGATGACTTTTCTCAATCAACATTGAATAATAAGATGCATTGTCCAACACATTTAGTAAGAGTACTTCTAAATTATTCACTAAACGTTCTACCCACTATAAAAACATGTCCCCATTCATTTCACTATGATATTTATTTTTTAGATTTGGAAGTAAATAATAAAAGACACCTGGTACAAACCCTCCTTCTGTATTAAATAAAACAAGTTTGTTCTATTGTGGAACCATAAGCAGACTGACTTTTATTTAATAGTTAATCACAGGTTAAGTACGTTTTATCTTACTAAAGGTAGGTGGCATGCAAAGCAAATATTTTGATATATTTCAACATTCTGAACCTGCATGTATAACAACAAATCGTTTCCCATAATAGCTTCCTGGTTTTCTTACATTGATACATCGTTATCTTGCCATGCTTTTGTAGAATTTGTTTTTAAACAACCATATTTCATCCATCAAGACCATGTGCCATTTACTATCAGAGTTTATGTTTTTCTTATATACCACGTTAGCGAGATTAATTTTTCCATTAAAGCTCTGCGACTTCTCACTGTTTTGAACTTAAAACCAATATCATGTAAAATTCGTTTTAAACTGGTATTACTTTAAATAATTTCTTTCTCTTCAAGTTCTGTATTTAAAAATTGCACAATCATATGCTTTTTCGTAAAGCAAATAATTTATTATCGTTTCCTAAATCACCATGATACTTCCTATCTGCATACAACATGTCTATAGTATCCCTAAAGCTGATTTTGATACATTCATAGATGTCAATAGTCTTGATATTCTTTGCATGTCTTCGACATTTAATCCATGTCACAGAACAAACACTGATTTTTAAAGAAGTAGCTGCCCGCTAAAACACAAAGTTAAGAAATTCAATTTATAGGTAAGTTATGAAATTTCTGCCTCTTGTACTGATTGTATTGAAATTAAAGGATCATCATTCTACTTCTCACTTTCAAAGTAATCTGATAGATTCAATACCAGCTGTTGGGCTGGCATTCCTAACGTTGTACCTTTAAGTGGCATTACAAAATTTAGTTCTAATAAGAACTGATTTTCAACAAATCAACAATAAATATAAACACGAAGAAAAATACACTAAATGTTGGCCGATGTAAACACAAGAACTAGCAAAAGTGTGGTTACGTATTCAAAGTGTAAAGCTAGTCAAATAAATATTTTGATCTAATTGGCTAATCAGGATCGGACATACAACGCAGTAATTATCACTTTCTAGTTCATTCAATAAAAGTCCGTTATGTACGTATATTATAAAAATGTGTGTCATTGATTTCTTTGCTTTACTCACTACAAAATTGGAATATCTTTAAATACCTGTGTTGTTTCTGGAATCTAGAATTATCCACATGTCTGCCTTTTTTCCTGGTCCCGACTATATACTGTGTCCAAGATATTGATGTTTATCATTGGGATCTGGAAAATCATAATAGGTACAATTTTGTTTAAATGGGGACAAGTTGTGGGGCTAAATGACAACTAATATGTCAGTAGAAAATTTTGAAAATTTTATTTGGTTTACGAGAAATTTTAAAAATGGATTTTTTCTATTTTCTGATATTTTTAGAGCTAGAACAAAATGAAAAACGCTCCTTCACGGATATTTTTTATAGACTTTTGCATGTTAGTGTTATTTTTACTGTACGACATTTTGTTCTCAAGAAATCTTCATCAATCTCTTTTTTTTTAAACATGGTACAGATTTTTGAAGTATTTTTAATTCTACATCCAGTGATATATCACATGTGGCGGTTTAATTACGTTTCAGAACTGTTTCAACCATCTTTAACAAAAAATATTTTATGTACAGGCCTGCATTATGAAAAAAGCTAATTAAAAGTAATCATTTTAAAGCAAAAGAAAACTGATAGGGTCAAATTATTGATTTTTATTAGGCGAAATTAGGCGAAATTCGATTAAACCAAAATGAAGAAAATATGTGGCACAAAATTAACATATTTAATACCAGCACTTACAATAAGTAAACACAAAAAATACTACTAGGTGCATATTTAAATTATAGGATCTGTTCGTATAAATGTGCGTTATTGTCAAAACATGAATAACATCTACTAAGCCTCAATAACTTTAATCTACGAAGTTTTTCTTTGATTTTGTAAATACAACCACTGTTGATTAATTTACTTTAAATTAAAAATAGGCTTTTAAAATATTCGAAAGTACACTAAATGTCATTTTTTAAAGTGTCATACAGTTACAATTTGTTTAATTTAAACGTATGTTCTAATCGATAGCTTTATTCTTTAAAATGGAAGAAAAAGTTTGACATGTTAAGTGGTACATGTGTCATACTAATGCTTGTTGAAGCTGGGCGTACGCTAGGGTCATACAGGAATATCTTTCGAATATATTTCATGGAAAATCGATAACTATTCATTCAACGTTGCTTTGGCCATTCCATTCGCCAGACATTACACTTTTAGATATATTTCTTTGAGAGACAGCAAGTTTTACGTCAACCATAATATCTTTGAAACTTAAGAAGATTTACGCAAGCTAGTTGTTGAAGCTTTCAAAACTATTACTCCACATATGTTGCGTAAAGTTTTACATTCGACAATTAAAAGATGTTATTTATGTTTAGAGAACAATGGACATTTGTTCAAACAAATTTTATTATTTAGGTAGCAGTATTTTTTGTTTACTTATTGTAAGTGCCGGTATTAAATAGGTTATTAATTTTGTGGTTTCATTAAATTTTTGGTTTAGTCAAGTTTTGCCCAATCAAAAACAATAATTATACCCTTTCAGTTTTCTTTTGCTTCAGAAAGATTACTTCTAATTGGTTTTTTATGCAGGTCCATATTTGAAAATATTTTTTCTTAATGATGGCTGAAACAGTACCGAAAAATAATTAAATCACCACGTGTGATATATTACTGGACCTAGAATTAAAACGCTTCAAAAATCTGTGTTTTTAAAAGCAGGACCATATTTTAAAAAAATTAGGTAGACGACGATTTCTTGACAACGAAACGTCGTACAGTTAAATTGACCTTACTATGCAAAAGCCTATAAATGGAAGCGGTTCTAGCTCTGATAATAATATCACAAAAAATAAAAAATAAAATCAAAGAATTAATTATTTTTAAATTTCTGGAAAACCAAAGAAATTTGTATACTTTAATACTAGTGGCCATTTAGTTCTGCAACTTTTCTCCCATTTAACCAAAACTGTATTTCTTACAATCTCGGAGATTCTAATACTAAACATCCTTATCTTGGACACATGATATAATGAATAGGCCTCAATTTGTTCTATCGTTTTTATTAACTTAATTCAGCTCCTAGTGTATTGCCAAAACTACCTTTATATGTTTTGATTTATTATCGATCTATCAGCTTTTATTCAAAATTTCTGTATGTTGAGAATAAAGAACCTGCCAAAGTGTGTACATGCATTGTTTAAATATTTCATAAGTTTATGGATTTAATAAGTACATAGCAAATTAAAGAATAAAAAAAGTTGGTTTCTGTTACAGAGTCCATAAATGTAGAAGCTCGTTTAAAGAACATAATGTCAACATACCTAAGTTTTATCCCAAATATTATTCAATTAAATGGGAATGAAAATTATCGAAGTTGGAAATCTGTTTAATGCATAAAGATGACTGTAGAATTGAATAAGAAAAAGGAGGAGAGTTCTAGGACAAGAATTATTCATAGTGTAGAAAATGGCCTAAAATTACTGATTAGGAACTCTAAATCGGTCCATGAATCGTGGTTAATTTTATTAAAAAATTATGATGGTAAAGATATAAACAGAATGCTCATACTTCTATATCAACTGTTGGGTATCTAATTAAATACTTACTCATGAAAGTATGGACAATTACATTTTTAAATTAAAAAAAAACAAGCCAATTAGTGGAAATATGTAAATCTATGAATGATGAATTAATAGCAATTTTATTACTATAAGGTCTTTCAATGGGCATGATGCATTCAAAACTGTTCCGAAACACAATCTAATAAATATCAAATTTGAAGTTGGCTTAAAATTTATTGCAGAACTTAGAGAAAGTACATATGAACATCCAGATGGTGTTGCAACTTATCACATAGCAAATAGTATTAAAAGCAGCAAATTTTTTGCAGTAAGAAGTGGAACAGGCTAGAAGACCCAATCACTTATCTAAAAATAGTCAAACCCATTTCAATTACAAAAAGATAGGGCATTTTGTCAAGCAGTGTTGCTTCAGGCGATAGATGAGGAAACGAATTATAAATGATAAGGTTCAAAGAAAGCACTGTCAGTAACAATCATAGTAATTGAAGTAGAAGGGTTCTGTTCTTTAATTGGTTTATCTGATTGTTTGTATAAATGAACTCGGAAGGATTTTGCATTGATTTAGAAGCAAGAAATCACTTTTCTAAAAGTAGTGATTGGTTTGATGCATTCAATCGTAATACATATTATAAAATAGTACGTATAGCAAACAATAAACAAGTAGATGTTAAGGGAGCAAGGTAACATTTTTGTTAATCTGAAAAATGGAATGAGACAAAAGGTAAATAATGCTGTTTATTTTTCTTAATCCTCTTTGGGAATTAAAAACACTCGGAGTTATTAAAATCGTGTTTATTTACGTTTCAATCCATGACCTAGATTCATTGTCAAAATAATATAAAATTTTAAGTTTGACATTTATGACACAAATTGAAGATGACTTTGATGTCTTGTTTGATATATCTGGCTTGAATACATTAGGTGAAAATTTTAAAGTTTAGAAGAATGAGTGCCTTCAATTTGTATTGTGCCCTGGGAGCAACTTTTAAGGTAGCCAATACGCTTAACGTGATATCAGCTGATTAATTTTTATATAGTTAAATTTCATATAAATTCAGTAACTTGTTACACTACTTTTTTTTATAGTGTATTTATTCTACCTTATAGGCGGCAGAGCCTCAAAAGATTATGAGGGGTTCCTGTTTAAGGTTTAAGACCAGGGTAAAGAGGATGGTAAATGGCTTTGAGTAAAAAAAGGACCTTCTAAAGAGATCTTCCAGCCAGCTAAGCTTCTTCAACTTAGGGCAGATCTATGAGCTAGGGTCGTAGGATGGTATACAATAATAAAAGAATTTTTAATGGACGCCACCGTATCTTAATAATAGCTATAATGAGAAACAATCCGAAGATAGGATACGGAAATCTTCGAAAGGAAAAAAAAATCCTTAACAAGCAAAACATAGAAATTTAATACTTACTTGTGATTCTGCAAACTGGAATTGGAACGACGATCTCGTACTATCTGAAAATTTAATCACTTTGTAGCATTTTAGAGCTAGGATTACATTAGAGCCTAGTCACTTTATTACAAAAAAAAAAAAATTTCCAAAAAGATTAACTAGTTAAGATTATACCTAAAAAAATTTTCCAACACAATACCAATAATCTATCCTTCACTACAAAAATTTTATAAATATGGTTGCTTGCTTTTATGGAAAATTATTGTTGACTTCAATGAAAGAAAGCTTTAAAACAACTTAGTGCACTTTCTATTGACTTACAGAAATATATATATATATATATATATATATATATATATATATATATATTGTTATATATACTGTGATCCTACCTTATTAGTGATAGGCGTAATATATCTATCTGTCACTCCTTGTCTTATTTTAGAGCCTTGTTGAGTTATGCCACACAATTTATCTTTAAATATTTTACACGGCTGCTGCACTTAAATATTCTACAGGGCCGTCAAACACGTGGCGGAATCTACCTAGGGTGGGTCCGTCCTAAGCAAACACCTCTCAACTAGACACCCAAACAAATATCCAAGGAGTTTTCAAAATAATTTTAAAAGCCAAAAGTATTCCCAAACACTAGTTCCACTTTTATAAATTTGATTAAAGCACTGCGTAGATATTAAATACTAATACCTGGAATCCAGATACAAGCGCCGCCTTCCAGCCGTCCTGAAGCCAAGTGACCAGCTGCAGGCACCTCCTGTAAATAAATAAGTAACTCGAGCAACTGGTAATCTCCAGACTATAAAACTACTAATATTTCTACAAATTTTATGTTATACAAATACTCAGATAACTCCAATTCCACTATGCTTTCGTCTTCAAACAATAACGGTACAGACCAGCACTCCTCTTTTAATTAACTTTTATTACGTAAAACTGCTACTATTTGCTATCTCCAGGTACAACTTGACTTTCAAAACTTTCTCGTAACTTTTAAATGTAATAAAACTCATAACAGTACAAAAAACGTCTATTTTTCAGTAATATCAAATTTGGAGTCCCTTATAAAAAAAACCGTCTTCTTTTGTTTCCGTTGCCATGACAACTATCTCTCGCACACTATGTAATTTATAATTATTAATAATTGATTAATAATACAGTTGTTTCTCTAGATACATTCATTTTCTAGATGGTTTGTAATCCAGTGATTTATGTATATTGAACTTTTACAATATTGAAAATAGCTAACAAACTTTGATGGTTCAGCTTTTAAATTGTACAACAGACATTTATGTCTTATTCGGTAAACGTCCTGTCATTACATAACCAATCTTTAATTGTTAAAACATATTCAAACTGAAATTGATTTACCAATTTTACGGAGTATCACTTAACTCCTTAAAATTTTAAAAGCGTGCAGTATACCAAGCAATTTTGATATTTGTTTTACATTCAAATGGTTCTGAAAACGCTAACTCCAAATTAAATTTCATATACGTGCAACCATAACAATTAAAATACGTATACAATGCAAACTTATAACTAGCTTAGCCTGGTCTATGGCGGTATATGTTGTTGAATGCAATGCAGTTTCAAAAGCTTTATAAATTTATAAACGTGGAATAGTTGTTGTTAATTTATAAACCAAAAAATACCTGAAAGAAAATACTCAAACAAAACCAAATATACCCCCATTCTAGCAAAGTCGTTTCGAAGCCCTATTTAAACATTTTATAAGCCCACCCCCTTCTTGACAGTATAATATATATATATATATATATATATATATATATATATATATATATTGCTGTGAATCTTCTCATTATCTGCAGGTACTGGCCCTTTAAAAAAAAACATTCGAGCCCCACAGTTTGGGCGTCAAGAATGCTGTGTTTCCTTTAAAATCCGTGAACTACGCTTTTCGCCTCGGCTGCTCACCTAATGTTATAAACCTCCTCATTGATAAAAAAAAACAACACATTCCTACCAAAAACATCAACGTTAACTCTATTTACATCAATATTCAGAATACATAAAAATTTCAAAATTAAAATTCAGCATAAAATTCAGTTTTAAAAAAATTTCAGGATTAATTTTATTATCATTTTACTGTGCATCCAAAATTAAAGTCCTTGTTGGATGCCTACTAATTAATATAACAATATAAGCAGACCAGAGTCTGAGTATAACGGGAGCATCTACCACCCCTTTACGTTAATTAACCAGGTTTGTCTAATTGAGCTCAAAGACATACCCAAAGTTTCATCATATTCCCGAACATCAAAACAAAATACCCCTTTTTACTTAAACAAGCAAATTTCATCTTAAAATTAAACTTTTATGGTTAGAACAATTTCACTAATGTCCATTTAAAGTAAATCAATTATAAAGTCATTCAATACACACAAAAAATGTCAAACAAAATAGTATAATTTACCTGAAGGTTACTGTCCTCGTAGCTTCAAAGTATCGTTTCTTTAGTTAATCACACCATTCACCAGGATTATATTTACGGCTTCTGATTCTCTACGCTTTTAAATTTTCTCCATCACCATCCATTCAAAGTCGTTTCTGGGCCTTTCCGGAACTCATCTGTGTTTATCTGACCCTTGTTTCATGGATCCAGACACGTATTTGAACCATTTAATTATTAACACCCCGAAAATAGCAAAGAATTCATGCTTCTGTCACCAATATACGCCAAAACTGCCTACTTTTGTGTATACATTCGTCGTTGTAAATTTTGCTGATTGGTACAGTGAAACTAAATTTTATTACCTTGTATCTAAGTGCACTGAAGTACATTCATGTTAGCACGTAAATAACAAGCTATTTTGAATCACTAAAATATACTAGCAAACTTTAAATTATTTAATCAAACTAAAATGCACGGTTTACCATCTTTAATCAAGTCGCGTATGTACGAGCTTTTAACGCATCGAATCGTCAAAAGTCTAAGAGTCTAAGAGAGCTTGTTTATATTCATCTCGGTATATATAGCAAAAAGCCTGTCTGTCGGTCGGTTCCCCAAAACGGGTAATTCTAAAGAATTTCTCATGCCATGTTCCCAGTCTGCCGCTCACGCGTCGATTTTTACGAATTTTCACTCGCCCCATTTAAATCTCAGAAAATTTCCACACGGCACGCAAGCCTGTCCGAGAAAAACTAATTGATTTTGTACAGAAATTGTTGTTCTACCTCTGATATTTGCATCCTATTTTTAACCAATTGTGACCCCCGTGACGTTGCTTAAATCCCGCCTTTTACAATATGTGTCTTTGCTTGACGCATTTTCTCTTTCCTTCTCTACCGTGTTCTTATTGGTGCAACTTGATATACTTTATTATCGATTATTTTAGTCCACATGGAGTGTGAAATACCCAGCTTTAGCAATTCTCGTAACTATTATGCGACGTTTTCCCCAAGATTCTTTGAAACATTAATTATCTGCAAACTTTACGCCGAATGTGACATTTAAACTACGCAGGTGTTCAAAATAATATTAATTCTCAGAGCTTTATTCCGTGGTATTTTAATCTTGGGTTTTTACAAGTTTCTATAGGTATTATATGTTATTAACGGTTTAATTAACTCCAATTAAAATTGATTTCTATCCTTTTCATTTTTAGCGAATACAACTTAAATATTAATTATTATACGTACACTTTGTTTTACTACCGGTTACTTAAAATAGGGTTAATTAATATAAACTTTGCACGTAATTTCTCTTTGTTTAGGAATAATTACATTACACGCAGAGCTTTTCACTACTGCTTCGTCTTATAGATAATTTAAATTTCTTATTTTTACTGAAACAACCGAGTTTATTTATGCTTCATGGTTTTAATAAAATAACGCGTATTATTTAATGAAATTCCTTATACACGGTGATTAAAATTATTTGATGTGATTATTTAATTTTCTACCCTGGTCTAAATATGAGTAATATATATATACATCATTTGTACAATTTTACACGTATTGAAGCTGCTTTTTATATATCTACATTTAATAATGTTTAAGAGTAGTCTCTTATTATTTGTATGAATTTTGCAAGTGCTAATTTATTATAGATCTTTAGGAGAATTAAACTGTTTTTGATAATATTCTACAACTTGTGTTTGATACCGAAATAGGATCCTGTTTTGGCTTACATATAATTAATTAAATATATTGACTTTTCATGAACCGCAGAACTTACATTTGTAATTAATTTAATTTCTTGAATCAAAGGTCAAAAATACTTATGGTCTGAACTAATCTGTATTTCAATTGTGCTGTCACAAAAACTAGATTTTATAATGTGACATAGAAATACGAACAGGTCACCTGCTTAGTTACAAGCACATTTTAGTGTAACATGTCAAATTCAAATAAAGTTATCTTATAGAAATTTCTTTGCGTTCTTACGAACATTTATGCAATATCTAACTATTAAATTCTGAACAAAAATTACGTCTACCAATTTAAATCACTATATAAAATTTACAAAAAATTATTATTACATTTCCAGTAATGGTTTCGTGAAACGAAAATTGAATTAGAATTAGAGAACACTCACCACAAATAATCCCCTAGACTTCAGCGTTCCTTAACCTTCGTGTGCAGTTACAACAACAACAGGTGCATGTAGTTCACACGTGCTTGGCATTACAGCTTGACTTCTATACAAAACAAAATTTCCGGAAAATCCTTTGATACTCCATAGCAACACTCGACAATTTGAACTTTTAATACTGAATAATAAAAAAATTGTGCTTCAGTTTTCCATAACAATTAGATTAAAACTTGACATATTACGTGTCTACATAAAACTTGCGCTGAAAAGAATCGAGAAAATGATTTAAATGCAAAATTGAAATTTATTCACCTACCGTAGATGATGTTTAACTCTCCAGCAACAATAAGTCGATTAAACTATAAATTGATATAATGGTATTCGTTGGCACCATGCCACCTGCCTCTGGGACTGCATGTTTTCCAAGAAACCTGTTGGCCCACCTCGCCACAAATCACATTTGTACGTTAAATGAGAACTTTAGCCTCAAAGCAATTTATTACTAGAGCACGCGCAGAAGACCGAATTGTTGCATCAACACATATACAGATAAAAGGAAACCTTAATTCTACTTCGAGTCCATAGACATAGGTAGAGTTTTAAGTAACAAACAGATATTATATTGTTAAAATAGGGATTTGATATTTTCTGTATAATAAAGGATTTTTGTTAAATAAATATTTAGAACAAAAGCGTACATTAATTAAGCATGTAATCGTATTCGTTACAAACTTGAGGATTAAATTCAGTAACTTGAGGATTGGAAAACATTTTTTAACATGTTTTTATTTATATGGTTGAGGAGATGGTTATTAAAGAAGTGTGTGATTACATTACCGCAAAGCTTAAGCAGCAGTTTTTTCATATTTATTTTGAGGAGGAAAAGTACTTTTTTGTCATGATATTTGGTGGTATGTGAAGGGGGTTAAGTAGTCTTGCAACTACCAAGATTTCTCAACACTCGAACATTTGCCGAGTTAATATGCCTTGATAATATTTTTACTAATCTAGTAGCTGATTCATGTCGATGTGAAGTGGTCAATACGGGTCTTTCTGATCATTTTGGTATTTCCTTGCAATTTAAGTTGGACCTGAATTTTAGAGTACCTATTCAATTATCAGAATTTTAACCCTTTACGAACCATGGAAAATGTAAGTGTTATTACCACATCGACAAACAAAAATGATCATTTATTGATGATACTAACTTATCGGCACATGAAAAATTTGACATTTTTATATATATTTTTAAGAATGCT
Organism: Platerodrilus igneus; assembly: GCA_036346225.1. Lineage (NCBI taxonomy): Eukaryota > Metazoa > Arthropoda > Insecta > Coleoptera > Lycidae > Platerodrilus > Platerodrilus igneus. The sequence continues at coordinate 2,023,409 of JARFIW010000472.1, read as the reverse complement.
GTGGCTCTATGTTTTCCTACCAAACTTAGACCAATAACACCTAATTCACGTCTTCGAATAAAATGGTTTACATAGGACTTGGAAGCAATGCGGAAAAAGTACCTTTCCCTATGTGAAGTCCGTACTGTAAACCCAAATGAAAATTCGTTTGAAAATTAAATTGATCAGTATAGAGCAGCTAAACGCAAAGCTTTTGATACATTTATAAGTAATTCAGATAACAGTAACAGGGTCAAATGGAAGTTAATTAATGACAATTAAAATCATGTAGAAATGGTTCTATAATTGAATTGGCTGCAACTGATCTCAATAATTATTTTATTAACTCTGTTGAAAACATTATTAGTAATATACCTTCACCACCATTTGAGAGTAGTTGTGTATCCACTCACAATAACCCAATTAAATCAAGCGATGCTCAATTTAAATTCTCTGACATCTCCTACATTCAAGTAAGGGATGCTATTAATTCTCTAAATAAATCTCATGCTAGGGATATTTATAAACTAAATGCATCTCTAATTATGGTAGTACGCAATCTTATTGTCGTACCACTTACTAAACTCTTTAACTACTGTATCAAGGAATGTTTGTTCCCTAATGGGCTGAAGCATGCCATAGTTATTGTTATTCACAAGATAGGAAATCTTTCTAATATTCAAAACTATCGGCCTATTTTTCTACTACCCATTTTTCAAAAATTTTTGAATTTATTTTAAATACTCAAATGGCTGATTATTTGGAAACTAATAAGTTATTAAGCACCAACCAATTTGAGTTCAGAAAAAAATTGTCAACTGCTGATGCTATTATCACCCTGGTCAACAAGATCGCGACGTTTGACAACTGTGAATATCTCACGGCAAACTTCTGCGATCTAAGCAAGGTATTCGATTGTGCTATTAAAAAAACTGCTGTTATTAAATTTTGATAATAGCAGTATCTCACTGATAAAATCTTACTTAAATGACAGAAGCCAGTCGGTTTGGCACAACAATGAACTTTCTAATAGGGCTCGTGTTAATCTCGGTGTACCGTAAGGGTCTATGCTTGGGCCACTTCTGTTCCTTTGCTTCATTAATGACCTACCACTATCAATTCTTAACTCTGATATCATCCTCTATGCAGATGACACCACTCTGTTCTCTCATGGTGTAAATTTAACTCAAGTGTTGAATGCAAGTTTTGCCTCTATGAATCTTGCAAAAATATGGTTTTACCACAATAAGTTATCCTTGAATGAAAAAAAACTACCAAAATGTGCTTTTTGCGAGGACAAGACAATAACATTTCTAGCTATTACACTAGATGCATCTTTGAATTGGGCCAAACATTGTGACTCTCTTAGTAAAAAGCTTTGTAAATCAATATTCTTTATCAAGTCTATTAAATCTGTTGTATCGATAGAAATACTTAAGTCAATCTATTTTGGTATGTTTAACTGTCATGTTACATATGGTGTGGAGGCATGGGGTCATTCCTGTGCTGCCATCCGTATCTTTAGTTTACAGAGTTGTGTGGTATGTGTAATGGCTAACCTGGGTTACCGCAATGATTGCTGCAACTACTTTGAAAAATTCAACTTCATTACTCTACCTTCAATTTATATACTTCAATGTCTTTTATATACTAAGAAACATCTAAATGATTACCCCTTTTCATAATACATTCCATAATTTTGATACTCGAGGAAAGCTAAATCTGGTATTGCCTTATCACAGACTCTCCAAATCGAAGAGTGGAAATGATTATGCCTTAAATTGGAGGGTCCAGCAACTGCCTCTCGTTCAGTTTAAAAATGTAATAAAAAATTTTTAATTGAGAAAAGCTTCTTGTTATAACTTAGTAAATTTTGTCCCGTAATATAAACATAACATTGCAACCTGAAGTACGAATTTATTATTTGAACTTACAAAACGTAAAAAACATTATTTAGTACAATCATCATCATATCATAGCTTAACTTTATTTTTCCATGACAGTTCTCTCATGAATGACAACTTAATAACATTTCCCGGCAACGAACGTTCTCATCCAATACTGCCAACTATCATTACTATGGCGCTAAATATAAATATACAAAATCATAACAGTTCCTTCCTTTCTTAAAAAAATCAAAATGCTAACACAATCAGTCATTAAGAAAATAACAATCTAAAGCATATAAAATTATAAATTCAATTTTACTAAAGGTTTCCTTACTCTTTCGCTTCTACGTAATGCTAGAGGCAGTGTAGGTGTGACTGGTACAGGCTTGGTTGGAACAACAGTTGTTTGATCATCTTCTAGGACGTTATGATCAGGGGCAGATGCCAAATTTAAACTAGAACCAGGTATAGGATCTAATTCTACCGCTTGATTTGTAACAGTATCACCTATTTTATACATTTGATCTGTATGACGTCTCCAAGTCGTCCATCATCCATTTTGATGTTATAATGTAGTTTACCAGTCTTATTTTTACTGTACCCATATTCCACTTATCCTCCCTGAATAATTTCTAGCTGCTACTCTATCTTCTTCATCAAAAGATCTATTGGTAACATTTTTATCCAAATAAGGTTTAGGTTTAGAAGTTTCGGTAACATTAAGTGAAATTTTGTTTTGGGTTGATAATTAAAAATTATCTCTGATGGAGATTTTTCCGTTGCTGAATGTGGGGTAATGCGATAATGCATTAATATTTGCGATAAATAAAAATCTAACAGTTCTTTGTTTATAGGTAAGGCTCTCAATTTGCCTTTTAAGGTTTGCACAAACCTTTCAGCTAATCCATTAGTGGCTGGATGGTATGGTGCTGTTCTTTTATGTTTAACACCATTAGAAATTAGAAAATTATCAAATTTTGAATTTGTAAACTGTGTACCATTGTCAGTACATAAAACTGAAATTAGGCCAAAGGTAGAAAATATTTTTCTCAATATCTTTATTGTCTTTTCGGTGGTAAGTTTATCCATAATATAAACTTCAGGCCAACGCGAATAAGCGTCTACTAATATAAAAAAATATGTACCCATAAACGGACCTGCAAAATCCAAATGACACCGCTCAAAGGGTCTTGTAGGAGGCATCCAGTGATGTCTCTCAACCTTTAGAGGATTTCTCTTATTTTTACTACAAGAATTACAATTCTTTACGTATGCTTCAATATCTGAGTCAATATTGCTCCACCAGCAAAAGCTGCGTGCAAGCGCTTTCATACGACTAACTCCAAAATGAGCTGCGTGCATTTCATTTAACACTTTAGACTTCAAACTGTCTGGAATTACAACACGAATTCCACGCATAATTACTCCTTTTTGAATAGAGAATTCTAAAGGATCAATTCCAAATCTAACTTCAGCAGGTATATCTGTTCCTGCTCTTAAAGCATGTAATAAACTATTTAATTTAGGATCGTCAATTGTTGCCTGAGCTAATTCGTAAACATTAGTAGGCATAGTTTCAATTTGATGTATTTCGTAAATGTCAGATTCCTCAAGAGAAACTTGATCTCCAGAATCTATTGGTAATCTACTAAACAAATCAGCATTTGCATTTTGTTCAGATCGTCTATACTTAATACTATAGTTAAACGCTTGAAGAAAAACTGCATAATGTTGCATTCGCATTGCAGACATATGCGGTAAACTTTTCGTTGGTGAAAAAATCTGAACCAACGGCTTATGATCTGTATAAAGAGTAAAATGCCGCCCATATAAAAATTTATAAAACTTTTTAACGCCATAAACTATCGCGTAACTTTCTTTATCAATTTGACTCAACCTCTTTGAGTCTCTGATAATGTTTGCGATGCAAACTGTATAGGTTTTTCCTGTCCATCACGAAGAATGTGACTAATTACAGCAGAAACACCTACAGGCGATGCATCTACTGCAAGAGTAATCGGCAAATTATTTGAATAATGAACTAAAAAATCATCAGATTGCATTCTATCTTTTATATTCTTAAATGCATTCTGACATTCAATCGTCCAGTTCCAGGGAGCTTTTGAACGTAACAAGTTATGCAATGGTTCTAGCACTGTACTTAAATTAGCAAAAAACCTGCCATAATAATTTACTAAACCCAACAAGGATTTTAATTCCGTTACATTAGTAGGTTCTGGGGCTTTCTGAATCGCCTCAACTTTCGAAAAACATTTATGAATGCCTAACTTGTTAATTTTAAAACCACAGTACTCTATTTCTTGTTGCATGAACTTTGACTTAGCTAAATTTATTCTTAAGCCATTAGCTTCTAGGCGTTTAAATACAAGCTCTAGTCTATTAAAATGCGTTTCATTATCTGTTGCCGTAACACAAATATCATCAATAAACACAACAACGCCCTCAATACCTTGTAGTATTGTTTCAATTTTTCGTTGCCACTTTGCAGGTGCACAACTTAATCCATACATCATGCGTGTACATTTAAATAACCCTACATGTGTACTTAACGTTAACTTGTTTTGATCCTAATCACGAACTTTCCATTGTAAATAAGCCCTACGCAAATCTATTTTAGAGTATAATACTCCGCCACCTAACTTTGAGAATAATTCATCTACAGTAGGTAGTGGTGCTCCTCACCTCTAGTTGTGGATTTAAAGTAATCTTAAAATCGCCACAAATGCGTATTTTGTCTGCTTTAACCACGGAACAATAGGAGTTGCATAATTACTATTTTCTACTTTAATTAAAATACCTTTATTCTCTAAATCAGAAAGTTCCGATTCAATTCTTTCTTTGAGTGCATAAGGCACTGGACGAGCTTTTATAAAAACAGGTTGTGCATTCGGCTTTAATGATAACGATACTGGTTCTCCTTTTAATTCGGCATCCTCGTCCAATAAAACTGAATACTTATGCAACAAAGCATTAAGTTTTAATTTCAAATTACTATCGTTTTCACTGAACACCGGTTGTTTTGTTACAGTACTTACATTACCTTTAAAAACTTCATTCCAATTTATGTTTACCTTCATCCAATCCCTTCCTAACAGAGGATTATTTGTAGAATTAACTACATATAACTTAAGGTTTTCAAGTTTTGCCTGTTGCCACTCCACTACTACCTCAGCATAACCTAAAACAGTTAAAGGTGTATTGCAATAGGAAGTCAATTTAATATTTGTAGGTTTGAGCTTAAGATCATTAAAATCTTACGAAAGTCATTTCCATTAATTAACGATACTGAACTACCACTATCGATTTCCATTTTAACAGGATGATCGTTTATTTTACTTCAGTCCATATTTTTCTGCGAATATTACTCCTTATTATTGCTGTCGCTGGTAGCTTCGCCGGTAATATTATTAATATAATGTGTTACTTGCTCTTCATTCGGATCTGAAAATTCGTTGCTTACTGCATTAATATTTTTGTACTGCGTCCTTTGTCTCCTTTACTTAAACATTGACGCTGAAGATGTCCCATTTTTACAAAAGTTACACTTCGTATTTATATGTTTACAAGTCGTAGCAAAATGCTGTCCGCCACACCTGTAACAGACTACACGTGTGTCCTGTTGACTTTGATTTTGCACTCTGCAGTGCTGGATTTATTTCTCCTTATACCCGGATTTGACGTATTCGCAAATACAACTTTTTTGTATTTGTTGTTGCTTCTATGTATCGTATTTACAGCAAATTCATTGGAATTTTTGTACGATGTTTCTAAGCTACTGGCCATTTCAACAGCTTTATCTAGGCTTAGGTCTGCAACTTCTAATAACCTACTTCTAATTTTTTCATTTCGTAACCCACAAACTAATTGGTTGCGCAGCGCAGTTAATAAATAAGTAGCAAAACCACAATGTGTTGCCATTTTTCTTAGAATAGCCAAATACTCACGTACAGTTTCACCTTCTTGTTGCATGCGATGGTGGAATTTATAGTATTCCGCAATTTCTACAGGTCTCGGATCATAAAATTGCTTTAATATTTGTACTACATCATTGTAGCTTTTTGTATGGGGTTCAGCAGGAGATAATGCGTCACACACAATTTCAAATGCATCAACACCGATGTAATGAAGAGTAGGTAGTTCTTTTTCATTTCCACATCCACGATTTGGAAAATTTGGAACGATGACTCTAGCCTTTGCAACCATCTTTCAAACTTTTGCGTTTTCTGATCAAAAATTCGATCACGAAACTTGAGGGAATGTATTTAGGTTGTTGCTGCATGCTTCTACTTTCATTATCCGCCGGCATCCTCGTCGCCAGAATGTTATAACTTAGTAAATTTTGTCCCGTAATATAAACATAACATTGCAACCTGAAGTACGAATTTATTATTTGAACTTACAAAACGTAAAAAACATTATTTAGTACAATCATCATCATCATATCATAGCTTAACTTTATTTTTCCATGACAGTTCTCTCATGAATGACAACTTAATAACATTTCCCGGCAACGAACGTTCTCATCCAATACTGCCAACTATTATTACTATGGCGCTAAATATAAATATACAAAATCATAACACTTCTATTCCATTCATGAATTTTTAAACATTGCTAACCAATTGCAGTTACAAGAATGTTGATCAATAGTTATTTACTTATTTGTTCCTGCTAGCTGGTTGCTACAAATTTCCTGTCAGATTTCTAATTTTATGTTGTTCTTTAGTATTTAACTAATATTTGGTATTTTTATTTTGTGTTGTGATGTATCTTTTGTCTGATCTTGATGTGTTTTTATAATGTTGATTTGGCTTGATGTACCAAATAGGCGACAATATAAATAAATAAATAGTTATTGCATGTATAAATAGAAATCATGTATGTAGGTTATATTTCATGTTAAAATGGCAAGGAAAACCTAGGAAAAACTTGCAATGCTACCTAGATATTGGGGGCATTTGATTTTCATTTGTTATTACTTTTAATAATGGAATCCATTGTTTACTGAAAGTCAAAGATTCGTTTGCTAAGCAATTATTTTTATGTAGGGTTATATAAGCAGATTCTTTGATTTTTTGTTTTTGATGGTTTTCTTCTTTGTCGATAATTTTTGCATCCTCCCATTTTATTTTATGATTGAAGTTCCACGCATGTTGGCAAATAAATTGTGGATTTTTCAAGTTTTCTATTTTTTATATATGATCTATGCTCTTTTAATCGAACTTCAAATGGTCTGGAACTTTCCCCTATGTAGAATTTGTTACATTCGCACGGTATTTTGTAGATGCAATTTTTTGAACTTTGTATTGCATTTTTGGGTTTTGTTTTTGTTAGTTGTGTTCTTAATGTATTGTTGTTTTTAAATACTGTTTTGATTTTGAATTTGTTTTCTATTCTTTGGATTTTTTTGGAGAATCGAAAATACAAAACAAACCACAACAAACATACAGGGAGCATTTATCTACAAACTTATCAGTCGGTAAATTAATAGAAAATAATAATGCAGTTGTATTTGATTTCCAATTCTCAAGTTATTGAATTTATATGAAATTTACAAATAAAAATTAATCAGCTGATTTCACGTTAAACGTATCGGCTACCTCAAGAAGTCATTTCCAGGGCGCAACACAAATTGTAGCCAATCATTCTTTTAAACTTTAAAATTTTCGCCTAATGTACTCAAACCAAATATATTCAACATCAATAAATCAAAGTCACCTTCTATTTATGCCATAAATGTAAGACTTAAAATTTTTATTTTTTTTTATTATTTTGTCAACGATCCTAGGTCATGGATCAAAATGTAAATAAAAATTATTTTAAAAACTATGAGTGGTTTAATTCCCAAAGAAGATTAAGAAAAAAACTCTTTTTCTACTGTCCACCTTTCACAGCCACACAATGTTGTGCTTTCAGCACTTCGTTTCCTTGTTTCTATATTTGTTGTCTTTGAGCATAGTAGTTGCTTTTTCTTGTTAAATACAGCACAGTCTTGTGCTAATCTTTTTTTATATTTTTTGTACTTGTTCCTTCTATTGTTTTCTAAAACTATACTGTTTGATTGATATTCAATGGTACAATAATGGGGTTATGCAATCTGAAGGCTAACAAGATCCCCACCACATAGACACTTACTGAATCATTAATTTCCAATTACTCCTTTTCTACAATCAACATTTGTTGAGCATATTCTAAAACCAACACCTATAGTTGTTTACAATAATCATCAGGTTTAAATACAATTAATTTTTCATCATTAGGTTTCTGTCCATGTCTCAGTACCTACAATAAATGAAGAATCCAGCTAGTCCAAAACTATTGTCGGTTTATATTTGACTTAAGAAAATATGATCATGTCTCATTTAAAATTAATCAGCTACAGTGGCTAACAATGGAACAGCGTCGCATTTCCACTTGAGTAGTTTTGTGTTGAAACTTCTTTACTTCCTTCTTCTGTAACATTAAAAAATAAAATTATTCCTAGGATAGAGACACACTTTGTTAATGTTAGAAATCGACCTTTATACACTATTCCTAGACATTCCTCGGCCTTGTTTCAGAAAAGTTTTTCCTATAATTCAGTTAAACTCTTAAATTCTCTTCATGTTAACATCAATAATATGACAATTAAACAATTACAGCATAAACTACATCTATTTGTTGAAAGCTTATAATACATTATCTTTTTGCATGAAAGAACCATTTTATAGCAGAGATTGTTTGCTTCACAATCATGGAAGTTTTTATGTTACTTTATTTATTTGCATCAGTTAATCTTTTAATTTTATCTATGCGCTTTAATCCATTAATAAATTTAGTTTTTTTAGTTTTTTCTTGAGTGCCTAGTCTTGGTCATTTAGATGGTTAAGTGTAAGAATAGCTAGGCTAGCTAAACTATGCCATCATAATGATTGAGCCTTTGGCACGTTCTATTTGGAGAATTTGGTCAACATACTATATTATTATGTTAGTTTTAGTTTATATTATGTTTGTACACAATTGTATGTACAAACTGGTTGAATGCACACCTTAATTGATTTTTATTCTGAACTAACCTACACATTTCTCTAAAATTCCTCCTATCTTCATCTGTGTGCAATAGTCTGTTTTAGGTCCATGTCCTACTCTCTGCTTCTAATATATTCTGTACTATTCCGTCATACCTTAATACTGTCCTATCATCCTATCTCTTCTATTTTTTTACTGTTTTCCACATATTTCTTTCTTCTGCTACCATTTCTAAAACCTCTTTGTTCTAAACTTTGTCTTTCCATGATGTCTTCATCATACGTATACCATATTTCAAAGGTTTCCATCTCTTTCCTGTCAGCTTCTCCTACTGTCCTGTTACATTCCAAATTTGGAGATGTACACTTTTAAATTTGTGAGTAAATTCCCGCCATTATTTTAAAATAAAATTGTTAATTTCCGCCATCCCGGTCAGTTGCGTTTGCGCTAAAAAATGCACACGCATGGAGTGAGTGGCGCAAGTGCGCGGCTGACATGAAATTATTAGCCACGAGACGTCGAACGGTAACGTCTACCTGTGTCGTGGTGCTGTCTTTTCTTTTTTAGGATGTAGGTTCCTTTATCATATCTCTACCTTCTATCGTTACCTCTACCTGTATCCTTGCCGCTTCTCTACAAACAAAAGAGGGAAGACATTAAATTTGGATTCAACAACGGCGTGACGCAACCCACCCTAAAACAACAACAAGGAGATGCCCTGAGATTAACTGCAAGGCGCGTTTTAAGTGAGTACTTTGCTTTACTTTTGTGTAAAAATAAGAATTGTATCATTGTAAACGTGTTTGGTATTTGATACAATTTGCCGCATAATTATGTCATAATATTAACTATTGTGTAACGCGTGGACCGTACAGTGGTGCCAAACGTAAGAGTGGCGCTGAATCCGTACGCGGGAACGTAATAGTCCATGTATCAGTCATACAGCACGGTGCTCCACACAAGTTTTCAGCTACTTTTCTTTGTTTAAATGTTGGATGCTTTTGAGCCTAATAGTTGCTTTTTCTTGTTAAATGTAGCACGACCCTGTGCTAATCTTTGTTTTATATCTTTTGCACTTTTCCCATCTTCCATTATTTGACATCCTAGGTAGCAGAAATCTTTAACCTCTTGTAAGTTCCGGTTTTCTATTTCTATTCTGGTTTTTGACTTATTTGCCCCTCTTTTATATACTGGTACTTTAGTTGTATTTTTGTTAATTTTCATACCGTATTTCTTTGTTCCACTGTTTCCATTCTATTAAGAGTTGTTTCTAACTCTTCTTTGCTAGATGTTAATACCGCTATATCATCAGCAAATCTGAGCATATCACTCATTTGCCCCTGTATAATAATTCCAAATGTTTTCCTGCATTTGATAGTAATCATTGCCTCTTTGATACACAAATTAAAAATTAATGGGGGTAAGGATCCCTGTCTCATTCATTTCCTACTATTTACTTCTCTATGTTTCTGCATTCTTTACAGCTGTTTGCTACTTGTATAAGTTATGTACCCTCTGTCTATTCCTATAACTCATTCCACTCTTTTTGAGAATGTCAAACCTTTTTTCCCATTTTATATTATCTAATGCTTTTTCCAGATCTACAAACGCTTTCTCCTTATCACCCTCAGAACTAAAATGACCTCAGTGTTTCCTGTTTTGCCTAAACCCACATCAATCTTCTTATAGTATTTCTTCAGCCCGTTTTCCCAATCGTTTTTGTACAATTCTAGTTAATGCTTTGAACGCGTGTGCTGTCAAACTTATTTTTTGAAAATTTTCATATCTATTGCCACCTCTTTTTCGGTATAGTAACTATAGTGTTACGTTTGAAGTCTTGGGTATCTTACCTGTCTCATACATATAGCCTATGAGTTGGAAAAGACACTGCTACTGCTTGTCCAGCAGCTTTTAGACTTTTTGCTTACACCTTAGCTATACCCGGAGCCTTATTGTTTTTCACACTTTTTAATGCTAATTCAAACTTATCTCTAAGCATAGGATATTCCAAGTCATCCTTTTCAGCCTGTTTCCTGTTCTATTGCATCTAATTGATGTTCTGCATATAAATCCCTTATATATTCTTGCCATCTAACCACTTTCTCTACATTGTGTATAATGATGTCTCCTTCTGCGTCCCTTATATTTTTGCTATACGGTTCCATATCCCTAAAATTTCTAATTAGTGTTATGCCTCGTATGTCTTTCCTATTTCCATCTTAGTTTGTACTTCTTTACACTTACCATCAATTTATTCTTCTTTAGCTTTCCTGTATTTGCAAATAATTTCCCATTTTATGGCTTTGTATCTCTGATATGTTTTTGTATTTTCGCCTATCTTCTATTAAATTGAGAATATCCTTTGTTACCCATGGTTTCTCATTTTCTTTTTGTTTATACCCCAGAATATCTCTGGACGTCATGTCTAATCTGGATTTTAATGTTATTCCATTCTGTTTCTACTTCCTTAGTATCAGAAATTTTCTCAATGTCTTTCAGCAATTTATGTGGCTTTCTTTCAAATCTTTCATGGCTATATTTATCTTTTAGTTTCTCATAGTACCTTTTTCCGTTTCATTTTTTCAAATTTTTAACCTAAGCGCGGCCCTCATGTTGTGGTCAGTGTCTAACGTTACCTATTCACGTACAGTCGGCCTGCAGTTCAGAACTGCAGATATCGAGATATACAGTTAAAGTTCCTCTACACACACGCAGGCTAACGGCAGGTCTAGACCTGCAGTTCATTTCGCCACACAACAAAACTGAGAAAATATGTAGTTCTAAACGACAGTTCTCAACTTCCAACAAATTAGAAACTTTTCTTCAATTATTTGTTTTTAATATGGCAGATTCAAGCAATAAAACCGATATTGTAAGTGAATTCATTGATTTATATAGAAAATTTTCGTGTTTATGGAAAGTTGATAGCAAATCATATTCTAATAGATGCGAGACGAATAACGCGTATGAAAAATTGTTTGATTTGTGTAAAACCGTGGATGAAACTGCAACGGTAGACACTGTAAAAAAGAAGATCAACGATCTACGATCCGCGTTTAGAAAGAATTAAAAAAAGTTTGAAAGTCAAAGCGATCAGGCGAAATCACTGATAATGTTTATGTGCCAACATTATGGTATTTCAACATGCTGTTATTTACGGCTGATCAAGAAGAACCAATACCTTCAATCTCGAATTTTAGTGAAGAGGAAATGCATGATGAGGTAAATATAAAACTTTTTAATATAAAAACGAAAAAATGTGATATATTAATTTATTACTATACAGAGATCGAATTAATGTTCAAATAACGAAGAAAGATTATATTGCCAGACAAAATTATTTCTAACCCCAAAATTTTTTAGATTATTTCTATTTGCATTTGTGAAGTGAAAGTCGCTTTTGCTGTACTCATTTCAGATGAACAATAATTCTACAAAATACTATTTGCACCAAAAGAGAATTGAAATGTCATTCCTTCAATTTGAAATAGGGTGAGTACAATCCGACTTTTTATTTTAACAAAACTTCGGTCTCTAAATTTTATTAATGAAAAATGTGCAGCAAATTCAAACATATCTACAAAATCATTATGTGCTGATCACTTTAAACATTTAAGATAAAATAATCTTGCCACGGCACACTACGTGGACCAACAAAATAGTTCATATACATTGCTCAGATTTCCTTGGTTTCGCGAGAGGAATTGCGATTAAAATTTCGTTGCAAACCATCTAGCATCTGTCCTTTGCGCCAATCGCCATTCACAATATCTCCTGTATCTAGTATTTCAAAATCTACGTAGTTTCATGGAATATAAACATTGTTTGTAGTTCGTCTTCAAAGTTATGCAAAACGACCGACGCCAATATAATTTGATCAATGCAATCGGGCTTCATATGAATTGATGTGTGAGAAACTCTGAATCTGTTGGCTAAAATGCCTAAGGTATTTTCCACAGCACGCCGAGCTCGACTAAGACGATAGTTGAATATTTGTCTTCGTTTGGTTAAATTATTATCAGGAAATGTTTTAAAAATATTTTCATGTAATGCAAAAGCATCGTCGGCTACAAAAACAAAATACATGTTGTTAACTGTTTCGCAAATAGAAGGTAGATGTAACCTTTTATATAGGAGTTTGTCATTAAATTTGGTATTTTCAATAACACCACCATCGGAATTCCTCCCATTGCAGCCAACGTTTACATAAAGAAAATCATAATTTGCATTTGCTATAGCCAGCAAAACAATACTAAAATATTCCTTATAATTGAAATAATACGATCCACTATTAGCAGGTTTAACTATTCTAATATGCTTGCCATCGATGGCACCTTCATAGTTTGGAAAATTCTATCTACTTTCAAAATGTGGGGCGATTTGCCACCATTCTTCAGATGTATTAGGAAATTGAAGAAAAGGTTATATACACAAAATGTATATTGTTTTTGGTATGTATAGCTATGTATAGCTTACCGTTTTTATTTATTATTCTATGTATAGCTATGTATAGCTATATTAAAACTATTGAACGTTTCAGACTGCTGAAGAACAAAGTAATGCCACACCTGATAAGGGTAACGCTATTTCACTCTCATCACCAGCACCTACATCACCTCCAACGTCATTTTATGATCAACCATCACGCACTCCTAGTCGAACTTCAACGATTACAATAAGATCAAGTAAAAAGAAATCAAGAGATGATCTCTTTAAAAAAGCATGCACAAGTCTGCTTTCACAAAAGCAAGACGAATACGACATAGTTGGTAGTAATGTAGCGTGCAAGTTACGTTGAATGGACGAACAGCAAAGAACTTATGCAGAGCATCTCATAAACATTATTCTGTTCTATGGATGTCAACAAAAATCACACCCTAACATTTCAGTTGTTTTAGACGTTGAAGAATCATTAACTGAATTTATTACTTTTCAACAATAAATGTTAAACATTTTGTCTTTGTTCCACTTTAATTAATAATAATAATAATAAATATTTGGATAGTTTGTGTATTTACTTTGTACTTACTTTCAAATATCTGTTTGTTAATGCTTTATAAATGTATTTGCATGTTTCGGATATTATTTTTCCCAGAGCTTGAGGTGAAATCACTGCATAAAATTTGAGATCTTCCATGGTTCTTCCAGTGGCCAAATACCCGAGTGTTACAACCAACCGCTCTTCAGCTGTAATGGCTTTTCTCATAACGGTATTTTTCTTTGATACATAAGGTTTCACCAAATCCAAAAAATCTTATTGAAACATATATCATCCATTCTTAGATCATTATTGAGGTCATCTTTGGCATATACTCTCATTTTTCGTACTAACGTCATATGGGACAATGTAACACGTTCGTGTAACCAGTCTTTGACCCAAAAACGCTTTTTTGTTTTTACTACTAGTTCTTGCAATAAAAGGATTATTAAAATTGCTGCCAATTTTTTCTTTTTAGCATAACGCGACATAGCAGCTAAATTATTTATATTAATAAAACAGTAAATCTGTCGATTGGAGACCTACATGTATGGTAAAATCGTCGTTCACCTGCAGGCCGGAGACTGTCAGTTTCAGAACTGAAGCCCTCATCGTTTATATTAACTGAATCGTGCATAGTGCACAACAGTTTAAATCTTCAGTTCAGATCTCACAGTCCAAAAACTGCAGGCCGACTGAATGTGAGCAGCTAGGTTAAATCTGCTTCTGTATAGCTTCTACTTGAATCCTAAACGGTAGTCAAACAAGAATGTAATCTATCTGATATCTTACTTCATCCCTCTGACATTCGACGCTCCGACTCGCAAAATGTTCCTTTTGAACTTGCCGGTCTCATCCTGCAAAGTAGAGCTCTCCTGGAGATCCGGATGAAGGACTATTTTGATTCTGGAGTCTTTTACCCCAGAGGATGTCATCGTTTTATAAGTAATATAAGTATGCTGAGGTAATGTAGTCCCAATGTAGTACCTTCGGGTGGAGCATTGGGGACGTGGCTGCAAGTATAGCGGTCCTTATTCAAATTATAATGAAGTAATGTAGTGGTTTCTCGTTACCTTCCAGATAGTAGTAGCATGTCTTAGAATGCTGTATTGATCCTTAAGTATCAAAAGAGCTACTGCCCTCCTTTGAGGACATGTCTTAATCTGGTTCCTCACTAAAGATACTTCTGATTTGGTTAAACTTATAGGTCATCTTTTTAGCTCGCTGAAACACGCAAGCCATTCTGCCCATTCCTAGTATTTTAGAACTTCTTGAAAGTGCACGTCCGTTCAGAACAGTAGCAAGATAAATCAGAAAGTTTTTTTGGCTTCATTCTGAAACTAGGAAATTTGCCAAGATAATGATATAAAAACTTCAACAATATTTTATTTAATTTTGTCATAAACAAATTCCAACTATTCAGAAATGATTCCTAATTTTCCATTTTTATGTCATTTATCTTCTTCATCAAATAAAGTATATCGCTATATTTTCCCTTTTTTCTTTTTAAATTTGAAGGTATATTCAAGATTTTATTAATGAATCCACATGAACTGCGTTCAACTTTAACTTTGCAGTAAAGAAAATTTAGTAACTATCTAAAACGCAAATTATTACTTCACCTACAATAATTATTTTAAAAGTTTTCTTGATTCCATTTCGTATAGCTTTCTATTCTTTTTAACAGATGTCGCTTAAAATATTGAACTAAATAGCTCATTGTAGAACAAAATTTTTGTCTATAAAGCATTCAAATTATGTATGTACTTTTATACCGAACAACACCAAATATAAGTGCAAAAAATGCAAATACACCAAACTAAAACGTCGGCGCCACCTATAAACTGATCTGCGTAACTGAAGCGAATTTGCCGCCAATGGTGGTCTATTCAAATAAGTATTACAATTTTTGAGTTTTGCTCAATATTCAAACCTATTGAAAATTAATGACTATTTTGTTGACTGAAATAATATTTAATGCTTTTACAAACATTATAAAGCAATTGTCATGTAAATATAATATGATGTTGGAATTAATTCAATAAATAGAATTTGAGGCAATCAAATTCAGTTATCAATTTATTCAATAGACTTGAAATGTAAGCAAAACTGACAAAGTAGAACAAACAACCATAATAATTGAAAATTTCATTGGATTTTTTCTTGGAAAATGATGAGTAGATGACTCCAAATCGGGACCTTGTAAAACATCTGAAGTCGCAGGGCATGGAATTGACTTAAATCCGTTATATATAACATAACGATCGGTGATAGGGAAACTTAAGACCTTAAATACATGGGCCAGAGTTCCCTAAACATCAGATGGTGGATTTTTGCGATATTTTGGCAGTCGTAAATGAACAACTTACTCTTCTAGCACTTGCGCTGATTCTTGAACACATTCATTAATAAAATAAGTCAACAGAAATTATTTACCAAGCTAGTAAAAATATTAATACAATATAACAGTTTCATACACCATTAAATATTGAACGCTTATAAAGCAAATATCATTTACAATTACTACATCACTATAATTTATGTAACATACATGCAAAACTCCAAGTAACCCGCTGGCTGTTTAGTATTAAACTGACTTGAACATATATCTGATATTAGGTTCACAGACTTCAGTGACTGACCAACAACATTTTGATAATAAGAAATTAGATATTCAAGGTTTAAACCTAATGCAGGTTATTTACTCCGAGTAACAGGCAATGAACTTAACCTTTCGTAGCTAACGTTTGGTCTCTGAGACTGACAAACAAGAAACACCTAAATACTACTAAGCTCTGGGTGTCATGCCCTTTAGTACCTTTCTAATTCGTGCTTTTACATCCAGTGTGCAAGTTCGAATAACACGAACACCGAAATTTTGGAAAATAATTCAATTTAATTGAAAAAAATGCCTATGGGCTTAATTAATGCCCCTTTGACATTTCAACACATGATGGATAGAGTTTTACGCGAACTGACGGATCAATTGTGTATAATATACCTTGACGATTGTTTTGTGTTCAACTCATACCTTCAAGAACACAAAAAATTGAAAGAAGCTTTTGAAAGATTCAGACAACATAATTTAAAAATACACAAAGCAGAATTCTTACAAAAAACCGTAATGTATTTAAGACACGTAATTACCCCTACAAGAGTAAAACCAAACCCAGATAAAATAACAGCCGTAAAAAAATTTTCTTTACCACAAACACCGACTGAAATCAAAAGTTTCTTTCGACTATTAGATTACTACAGACGTTTCATAAAACTTTGCCAAAATTACACAACCGATAACGAAATGCTTAAAGAAGAATGCCAAAGTAATACAAGACAAAGATTTTCTAGATAGCTTTAGAACTTGTAAAGAAATTTTGACTAACAGTCCCGTTTCAGTATTCCGACTATAGTAAAAATTTATTTTGACAACAGACGACAGTAACTACACGATTGGAGCAATATTATCACAAGGAACTGTGCCCAATGACCGAACAATAACATATATGCATGTAGGACACTCAATGAAACTGTAACAAAATATTCAACGATCGAAAAGGAACTGCTTGCAATTGTTTGGGCATGCAAACATTTTCGACCATATTTATTTGGCCAAAAACTTTATATATACAGACTGATCGCAAACCACTAACATGGCTTTTCAACTTAAAAGATGCAAACTCAAAATTGACAAGGTGGAGAATAAAATTATTAGAGTATGAGTACGAAATTCCTTATAAGAAAGGAAAATGTAACACTAATACACATTGTTTATCCTGTATACCAGTCAATGCTTTAGAAACAGGATCTCTTGCAAATAATCCAGGTGATATAGATGACCACATAGCAGAATTTTTAAAAGGTCTAAATCAAGAACCGCAAAATGAAAATCAACTTGAAACAGAATTAAATGACAAACCTCAATTAAACACTCCCGAACCTGCATGTACAACACATATTCCTGATGCTTTTTGCAATTTTATGCACTGCTCAACGCTTAATGCTTATAGATGTTTATTTATATATTTACATAAATATTTATATTTATTTTTATATTTATATTTTTGCCTGCTTTTATTGTTTGTGGTTTGATATTATTTGCTTGACGTTCTGCCGCCATTTTTGGTGGCAGCTTATATATAGAAAGGAAGATTGTCTGAGAAGATTGTAATTACAATATAAATCAGTTAGGGAATGATAGCGAAAGCTAGGGACAGACTTATGCTAACAAATTACTTAGACCAGGGAAACAAATGTGTAAATTTATAGGGCAGGTAAAATAGCTGGATTCACTATTAATATTTGGCGTATTCTTAGAAAATTTGAATCCATTTTAAATTAGCTAGCTAGATTTGGATAGTTTTAATTCGACCCTTCAGGTCGCACCGGTAAGCAGAGCTGGCGGCTGCTATCCGTCATTACGGATCCCTCCCCATTCATTTTGTTTGTATCTTGTTGATCGGGCACACTTCAAATCAATGCTAGGGATACCATCAATCAAACCCTATTTTAAGTTTTTGTTTCAATTGTTAGATTTTTATTTAGGATGTGTTAATTTTGAAGTTAGAATAATTAGGAGCACGTTTATATTTTCGCGTTTGAACCCAGTGTAGTACCTTCGGGTGGAGCATTGGGGACGTGGCCGCAAGCATAGCGGCCCCTTAATTAAATTATAATGCATTTCAACTTGTTAAAAAACTCTTCGATAATCGCCCCCATTTACCCATCTCGATTGGTTCCTTAAATGTAATAGCTTTACTGGACACAGGTTCCTCATGCTCCCTTATAAACAACGAAGGTTTACAACAATTATCTAAACAAAATATTAAAATACAAATTGCTTCCGAAAAAACTTCCATAAATTTAGCTGACGATAATCAAATATATGTAATGGGTTCCCTTAAATTAAAAATTCGAGTAGAATCACTTGAACGTGACGTTCCATTTTTGTTAGTACCTACATTAGCTTATTCATTTTTACTAGGTGTAGATTTTTGTAAACTTTTTAATTTGTCGCTTTACTTCCAAGATTTTTCTTGACAAACTTCCCTTAAAACAAACTCCTGTGCATCTGCAGGAATATCTAATAAAATTTCTCTTACCGATTCCCAAAATGTAATTCTTAACCCTACAATCAACAAATTTCGTAAACTAAATACCTCTGAACTTGGTTGCATTACTACTGCAACACATATTATCTCTACAGGTGATGCCCTCCCTTTTAAGCAACGTCAATATCCGTTATCGACTGCATTACAAAAGCATTTGCATTCCGAAATAGATAAAATGTTAGAATCTGGTGTTATCTCTCCCTCAAATTCACCATGGATGTCTCCCGTGTTATTATTCCGTAAGAAAAATGACGAATGGCGTGTTTGTTTTGATGGTAGAAAGCTTAATTTTCTAACTGTCTCCGATGCTTACCTTCTACCACGAACTGACTCGATTTTAAGCCGGCTTCGAAACTCAAAATTTATCTCATGTATCGATCTTAGACAAGCTTTTTATCAGATACCCCTCGACCCATCTTCCCGTCCTAAAACTGCTTTTTGTGTTCCAGGTCGAGGTCTTTTCGAATACAATTTTATGCCATTTGGTCTCTGTAACGGACCACAAACCTTACAACGTACTATGGATCAAACGTTAGGTCCTATCTTACATCAGGAACGTGCCTTTGTATTTTTAGATGATATTTTAGTTATCTCAAGTTCCTTTGACGAGCATATTGCTACACTGAATGAAGTTGTGGAACGCCTGAATGCAGCAGGTTTTAAGATAAATTGGGAGAAATGTCAATTTTGTTGTTCGTCCTTTACATTTCTTGATTTTATTATCGATGGAACTGGTCTACGAGCAGATCCTGCTAAAGTCGACGCTATTACTAAATTCAAAACACCTAAAACTGTTACCGAAATCAAACGTTTAATTGGAATGATTAGCTATTATCTTTTTACCCAACCTTTCAACTATATCTGCACCCATTACCGCTTTAATTAAAAATAAAAAGAAGTCCCAAACTATCGAGTGGAATTTAGACGCTCAGCAGGCTTTCGAACAAATTAAAACGTTAATCACATCAGCACCTATCTTAATCTTGCCCAATTTCGATGAAAAATTTTATATACAAACCGATCCCTCACTTACTGGTTTAGGTGCAATTTTGTTCCAGATGAGCAATGGTTTATAGCACCCAATCGCTTATGCAAGTCGCGCCTTAACTTCTGCCGAACAAAAATACACAGCTACCGAACGAGAATTATTGGGAGTTATTTTTGGCATCGAAAAATTTAGAGTTGAAGGTACACATTTCACCGTAATTACTGATTGTGCAGCTCTCACGTGGTTAAATAACTTAAAACAACCCGCAGGTCGTTTGGCAAGATGGAACTTGCGTATCTCTCAATTTACCTTTGACGTTAGGCATAGGCCTGGCAAATTAAATATCGTACCTAATGCCTTATCTCGGGATGTCGTCTCTCTTAACCGTCGAGATCTAATTCCTGATACTTGGTATCTTAATATGATTAAAAAAGTTTCTGATAATCCCGATAAATTTCCTACCTTTTGTGTAACCAATTATTGATTATATAAATTTGTATCTTCTTCACCTCGCAAAATATCTAACATCTCTGAATGGAAGCTTGTTATCCCTACCACTAACCGCAGTGAAGTGCTTAAATTGTGTCATGATGATCCCATAGCTGCTCATCTTGGTGTTACAAAAACTCTCGCTAAAATATCGGAATTATATTATTGGCCCACACTAAAACAATCTGTCTGTCGCTATATTAGAAACTGTAAAATTTGAGGTTTTCATAAGAGCTCACAAGAGGCTCGTCCTGGCTTAATGGGTAACTTTAAACGTGTATCTTATCCCTTTCAATTGACATCGCTTGACTTATTAGGACCTCTCCCCCGATCGAAAAAAGGTAACCAATATCTTTTAGTTGTCACCGATTGGTTTTCTAAATTTGTTATGGTCCAACCCTTACGTAAAGCCACATCTGCCGCTATAATTAAATTCCTAGAGCAAAATGTATTTCTTATCTTCGGTGTTCCTCAGATTATTCTTTGTGACAATGGGGCACAATTTATCTCAAAAAATTTTCAAAATTTCGTTGAGTTACAAGGTACAAAAAAATTGATTTAACGCAAAATACCATCCCCAAGTAAACCCTACCGAAAGAGTAAATAGAGTTTTAATTACCGCTATCTCTTCCTACATTGATTCAGACCATACTACATGGGATGAAAATATTTTTAAAATTGCCCAAGCTTTGCGTACATCTAAACACAAAGCAACCTAATTCACTCCGTCATTTCTTGTTTTTGAAAGATATACCCCAATCGATAGGAGTTACTATGGTTTAGTTCCGGACGATACTAACGTAATTGAATTTGACGATAAAGTATGCTGGGACAAAGACCAACAATCATTACCTTCTATCTTTAACGACGCTAGAAAAAATTTGTTAAAAGCTAACGAAAAAAGTAAGGACCACTATAACTTACGTAAACAAAATATTTCCTTCGCCTTGGGCGAACAAGTTTGGAAAAAGAATTATGTCTTATCGGATGCAACTAAGAAATTTTCTTCAAAATTAGCCCCGAAATTTATTCTTTGTAAGGTCACCCGTGTCGTTAGTCCACTTATCTACGAACTTCAATATGCTGAAGGAAAACGCCAAGGAAGGTGGCATATATTAAAGACCTTAAGCCATTCTCTGCTGACCCAAATGCTAGTTAAGTTTTTCACGTTCCATTTCCCTAACGATTTACCTAATATTTTTTTAGTTTTTACTATCAATTAGTATCTTTAATTACTTATTCCTTCTCTTATACGCCTACCTCTTATACGTTTAACTTATTTACCTTAAACCTTTTGCTTCTGGTTGACTTTTCCCTAAACTTACCGTTAGTTATATATCGCTTTATTGTCTAGACCCCTCAGTATAACTCTGTCGTTTCATTTAATTAAACCTTGAACTTTTCCCACAACATATTATTTGGTTTTTAGTGTTTATCTTACATCGTTTAATTGTGTGGTAATTGTCGTAACTTTGTTTGTAATAACTCATTGAATTTTTATGATTGGTTTGAGCTGATGTTAGAGTGGATGCTTTCTTCTTTGGGCTCACATAGAAGACGCGGCCTATGCCATTATAAGAAATAGTTCATATTCGCAGTTGCAAAAAACTAGGACTTTCTATTCCATGCATTTTTCTTCTGAATTATTACAGTCGCCCACATTATACTATATCATTACTTGTTTCTTTTTCTACTAAATCATCATAACATATAAACATTTTTTTTCGTTGTTTTTGTTGAACTTCGTGGTGAGGTGCTATCGCTTCTTATTGATATCTTATTAAATTCTCGGTTGTTTTAGCATATTGGGACAGTGGTCTGTATTTAACGGCGTATAATTAGGCATCTTTGTGTGTTTAGGGTGTCACCGTTTTAAAAAATTACCTTGCAATAGTGGGTTTCTGTGTGAATGTATCTGTAATGATACTTTTAAGTTGTGTGTCAACTTTTGTCTGATTTTCTTACCGTAGTGGATGCACTCGTTAGGAAAATTATTGTACTAGTTCTCGTTAAGAGTCTAGTGAATTTTTAAACTTATGATATATCTTAACTTGTCGGATTAATATCGCAGGTGGTCCTTCAGACCGATCTGTGTTTTAATAGGGACAATTCTCTACCTTCTCTCGGGCGCTTGCCCAAAAACTCTACTTTTTCGTATCCTGCTGTCTCCGTTTCTGCCTTATCTTTCCTTCGGTAGACCTGTTCTCGTCTCGGAACACCCGTCTACCACATAAGAGTGAATTTTTCCCTCACTCCGGGCTACTGACTACATTGGCTGGTTGAGTAGTGCTTTGCTATCCACCTTTTCTGTCTCTTTAGCTCAATGCGAGCCCCTCCTCTATTTCTTCTACCTGGGAGTGCCTCTTATGCATTCCAAATACCTACCTCCCTCTTTCTACCGTTCTTATTTCTACTGCCTTTTCATTTCCGTTAGTCACCGTATGGTTGCACGAGGGGTTTTCACAGCCACCCGGACCACGTCTCTGGGAATCTTTCGTGAGGTCATGCGGTGCCGCTGTCATGTATGAGTGTGTGAATGTGTAAGTGTATGTAGATGTATATCGTGTGGATATCGGGTGATTATATCACCAATATCAACTAACGCCGGGTGCAGGGATGCACCCAAATGCCTTTGCCGGTCCCTCGTACCGTTTATTGCAAACGGGCCTGCTTCACAGTTTGCTCTTTTTAGGGGGTACGAGAAATTCCCATATAACGGCTCCAAGGAGCCATTCTATCGTTATCTTACCTATTGTCTTGGATAATAATGTAAGTTAATATCTTTATTTTATTTATTATCTTTGATAATAACTTTAGTCTAATATCTTTATCTTACCTATTACCGTTAATAATAACTTTAGTTTAATATCGTTATCTTACCTATTATCTCTAATATTAACTAAAGCTTAATATCGTTATCTTACGTATTACTGTTGATAATAATTTAAGCTCAATATCGTTATCTTATCTATTATCTTCGATAATAACTTGAGATTTTGTTTTATCTTTTTATCTTCCTAACGTTTGGTATTTATGACCAGACGTGGGAATTATCTTTTATGAATATTAAGTGAAAAAGCTAACCTGATGGTAGAAATGTAATTTGTTAGGTTAGCAACGTAAGGAATTAGTAAGGTGGTACTTTTGGTAAATTTGTTGATTCACGAGCATGTCATGGACAAGTTTTGATGTGTATTGTTTATTAAACCAGAGTAACAGTACCTAAAAATTTGCTAGAGTGTAGAGTAACTCACTCTTTTGAACATTTTTAAATTTGGGCATTTTTTTGCCAACAAAAAAACAGTCTAGATGCAACGCTCATGTGCGTCTGCACTTAGGAAACTGTAATGTTAGCTTTAGTTTAGTATATAGGTTAGGCGATTAGTCGCATTTGTTTTAGTTTAAGTAATGTTTCATGCTCCCCGACAAATTTGTGCTGTCGACTATAACTACGCCACACCAAAGACTCGTGTGTGCACTTTTCCGTTTCCTGGTAATCCGGAAGACGTGTTATCGGTCGGGAAAAACCAGGTGGCGACTCAAATAAACATTTTGTAGAATTTAAGTTAGGATTTATGTAGGCTAGTTAGGATTTAGATTTTAAGATGTTTCTGTGCTAACAGTCATTTTCTTTTTTTAAGTTTTTTCTTTTATGGCTTTGTCGCGATTGTTACATGCCGAAAAATTCGGCACTAAACATTTTTATAAGTTTTAATATGTAAGAATTTCGCGCCATAAATTTAAAAAGACTTGTGCGCGTATTTCCGTCACTTCAGATAGTGCGTTGCACGAGATTTGCGGCGACGCGAGGGTCAAGAGGGGAGTGGTGGATTTCCGTTATACGCGTTGGAACTAGCCTCCGAGATGTGAACAAGTGTGGCTGTCTGGTATCTTACCGTGTCTTTTTTCTGATATGTGGGTTTCCTGCGATCCCAATTATCGTGCCTCTACCTGCCTTCCCTACCTTATTTGTCTACATATAGGAAGAAGACAATCGAATTTGGATTCAACATGGCTCAAGAATTCCCGCGCCCGAAAAAGAGCAGCGAAGCAGCTGACGCCCGAGAAAGATCGACAACGGAGCCCCGCTGTACCCATCATGGAGTAATTCCGCAAGAAACCCGGCAATTTATGTGAGTAGTATTTCGTCTTTTTTTATGTGTTGCAATAATTTGCATATTGTGTGATGTCATCTATAAATTGCGCGTCATTTTTACATTATCTAATAACACTACCAACTGTCATTAGTGGCTCGCGAACCGCGCGGCGGGGTTGATAATAAGACATACTGGGCACAGTGGGACTCTTTGGTGATTGAAAATAGAATCTTGAAACGACGCCTGGAATGTGAAGATGGCACTGAGAGACTCCAAGTGATAGTGCCGAGAAGCAGAGTGCCGGAAGTGTTGCAGCACTTGCACGATGGTATTTCCGGAGGGCACTTTGGCGTGAAAAGAACTCTCGAAAGAGTGAGAGAAAGAAGCTATTGGGTGAACTGCAAAGAAGATGTGAAGGAGTGGTGCCGGAAATGTGAGTTGTGTGCCTCTGCAAATAGCCCGGGCACAAAATGGAAAGCCCCAATGAGACAGTATAACGTGGGGAATCCTTTTGAGAGGGTGACCATTAATATAACTGGTCCGTTTCCTGAATCAGAGAAAGGAAATAAATACATCTTGGTTGTAATGGATTATTTTACCAAATGGCCGGAGGCAAATGCTATACCAAACCAAGAAACCGAGACGGTTGCAAATGTACTAGTGAGGGAGTTGTTTGTCGCTTTGGAGTTTCGTTGGAATTACACTCCAATCAAGGTCGGAACTTCGAATCAGCGTTGTTTCAAAACGTCTGCAAGCATCTTGGAATCAGGAAGACCAGAACCACACCACTTCATCCTCAATAGGATGGAATGGTTGAAAGAACGAACAGGACGTTAGGAAAGTACTTAGTCAAAGTTGTCTCTGAACATCAACGAGATTAGGATCAATATTTACATTTGTTCCTACTGGTGTACCGATTTTCGGTAAATGATAGCACAGGATACTCTCCCGCTTGCGTGATGTTAGGACGGGAATTGCGGCTACCATGTGATCTTTAGTTTGAATTTAAACCTGGAGAAGAGATCACAGGTGAAAATTACGTTAGTAAGCTTCGTGAAAGATCAAATAGCATTCACGAAAACGTCCGAAAGAATATTCAGGCAGTAAGCGATCGAATGAAATCACAATATGACACGAGAGCACAAGAAGGTGGTTACCAACCCAGAGATTTAGTGTGGTTGTATAATCCACAAAGACAGCGTGGGTTGTCGCCAAAATTACAAAGACAATGAGAAGGCCCGTACGAAGTGTTAACAAGAATTAATGATGTAGTGTACCAGATCAGAAGTCTCCTCGTGATAAACCGAAAGTGGTACACTTTGACCGTTTAACATCCTACGCTGGCAACAACCAGGAAGGCTCGAATAATTAGAATGGTGTTCAACAAGTTCTTAATCATGAGCCAAATGTAGATTTTGAGAGTTTTATGGCGGCGTATGGTGGTTTCGCTAAGGCGAGATTTGGCGTTGTTGTTGAACAGCAGCAAGATCTGTTTAGAGCACGAGAAGAGTATTCCCTTGCACATTGCGTAGCTCAAGATTTAGAAATGTCAAGGGGAATAGCTGTTGTTTTCAAGAAAAAGTTTGGATGTGTGGATGAATTAGTACAACAGCAGCCAACTGTAAGTAAAGCTTTGGTTCTTCAGGATGAAAGTCGTTATGTTTACTATCTGGTCACCAAAAATTCTTAACGGCAGAGACCTAGTTATGAACAACTATGGGAGGCTTTGCTAAATCTTAAGGCTCAGATGATGGAAAATGGAGTAACGAGACTAGCGGTGCTCAAGCTAGGCTGTGGACTGGATCGCTTACATTGGAGGATAGTCCGAAATATGCTAGAAGTAGTTTTCCAGGGAACCAACGTCCAGGTTCTTGTTTGTTGTTATCATCCGGTTGCCTACCAAGACCAAGAAAAGAGTGTTGACTGTTATTTCCAACGACGCGGTGGATCCACTAGGGGAGATAACTGCCGATACCGTCATCAGTCATCGAATTGCCGTCAAAATGTATTTACAGTTACGAGACGAAACGGTTTTAGAGAGGGGGCAGTGTTGCAAGCTACTATTAGGCAAGCCGTCAAACACACAAGCGCCGCAAGCACTGTATATTCTCCATGGACCGAGAATCTTCTAGCAATTACTGGAGGATGTGTCATCCTTTTTAATTCACGGTATAAATAAGACCGATGATGAAGTACAGAGTTAGTCTATATCAGAATGTCGAATATAAATTATATCGTGTAAAGTTAAATAGTTGAGCTTTTGGAAGTCCAAGAGTGTAAACATAAATGTTATAGTATGTGAATGTGTCTAATGTACATGCAGCTTGTAGAATACATAAATAGACAAAAGTATAATAAATAAATAGTTGTGTTAGTGTTGTTAATGGACCTATGGTTAAGAAGTTAGTTTAAGAAGATATTAGTGCTTGTAAATTCATTAGTGTGATAATGCTTCATTGTTAATTGGACTGAAAACATTTATAAATAAGGCATATACTGTTAATTAGACTTGTGAACAGTAGGTAATAAAGACTCTTGTTATGACTTGTTTTAAATTAGTGAAACGCGGTAGTAGTAGTCGCTACAGTATTTTAAATTTACGGTAGCGACATCTTTAAAAGAATTACAAAACCAAGTCATAAGGTAAATGGAATTATAGTACTTTGAGTGTAATGTCAAATGATTTGCAAAACTGTAAATAGTACATCTGAAGTCTTAACCGAATTTATGAGAATTATGAGAAAATAAGATAAAATAAAAGTTGAAACAGTTTACAGTTGATTAAAGTTTTTTATCAATTGATATATTTCAATCTGCAATTTAATGTTGGGTTGCTCTTAGAGTTTTAGATAATAATAACATGTTTGAACCAAAAAGCGTGCAAAAACCCAATATCAAAAGATAATACATTTTAAGCATTAAATCAAAAATTCAAGTTCTGCTTGGTTCCCTACCATTTTCAACTAGGAAAACTAATTACATGAATGGTTTAGGTTATAGATGGTTTGGGTTTAGCAAGCATGTTGTAGTAATTCGTACTATTTCTTTTAGTCAATTCTCATTGGTTGATAATTATTGGAAATATTTTAGAATATATTTCGATATTCGATTGTATTTTCGAACAGCAAGGTAACCACTTCCAGGTCGGAATTTACCCGTTGTAAATGCAATCGGTATTGGTTTTTTACATGTCTTAACCTGCGTCTTGAGGGACTTTGACTCAGATTTCAAACATGGAAGGTTGAAAAGTTTTACTGGCGGTATTATTTCAGGCAATGTTTTTAATTATATGCTATTTTGAAGTTATCTGATTGCATCGAAGCTTGATTAATTATTTAATGTTATTTGGTTGTGTTTTAAGATGTAATTGAATTAACCATAAAGGTGTTATGTATATCTTTTGTTTGTAAATTTAATGCCACGATGTGTTTAATTTTTAAAAGCACATTTTAGCCGATGCAATTATAATGAATAATTCTTAACTTTTGTTTACTAGATCGAATGTATTTAATTAATATGCATTGACATAAAGATTTAGCCCCTGAATTTGGGCTTCTGTTTCTGTAAAATTTGGTATGTATTAGTTACAAGCATATTTTACAATTTGTTTTCAATGTTTAACGACTTGTTATGATTATGTAAATGTTTATTTCAGTTTTAGCCGAGTGTTTCTAACTGCATAATTCATGTCTCGTTTGTAATGACCTAACCATCAGTTAGTTTGAAGGATCTAACGTATTATAACCTGCAATTCTATCGGTAAGTAATATTGTGATTTATTATTCTTGTTATGATGTGATTATAGCGAACCTCTGCTATGACCCCGTATTAACGCGTTTGCATTATGACTATGAAGGAAATGGTCGATTTAATTTGTATTTTTTGTTTGGTGCTATTATAGCATATGTTCATGTTTAACTTCATGTTTGTTTATAAATATTTGTTTTGCCAAGGTATTGGTAGTAATGTTTATGCAACGATGGAATGTAGGTTAGTCATTGTGAACCATATTGCCAAACGGGCTGGAAATTGTTAATGGTATGTACGATAAGCGTGTATGTTTGAGCCTTTGTTGAATTTACTTACATTTTATGGCTGCGCGAGGTGGAATATTGGTAGTCAAGGTCCTTATCTTCCCGGTGTTCCTTCTCTTCAACTTTAAGCAGGTAGTAATGGCACAGCCGTCCCTGTTACACTCTAGAAAAGATTAGCTAGATTACACTAACATTTCTTCAGTCTCATATGCAGAATGTCTGAGTAACAGTTGACATCCCGTAATATTAAAAGTGCACAGGGTGCATGTTCGCAGCCTCTTTCCTTGGAGAAGTATATTTATGCAGTTAGAAACGCAGGGTTGTTGAGGTTTTATCTGCCGAAACTCTTTCCTAAGGATTAACCCAAAGAGTCCGGCACTGTTTGCTCTTGTAATTAATGTTTAATTGATGGTAATCTAATTTTGAGGTTACCATATAATAATTAAAGTAGGGACGTTAACTATTGTTGTTTTATTTCAAACCTTCCCGCCTTAACGCCATCTCAGGATATATTTGGGTTAAATTACAGTCACACAACGTAGGTGTCACTAGCCACAGCCACTAGACGAGTAGATCACGAGGCCAGGTATTGTCAAGAGAGGGCATTCGGGTTAGCCAGCAATTAGGTTACATTACAGTGTAAACAACAATTGCCTCTTTGCATATCTACAATGGGTAAAATCAAATATCCTTTACCTACCTGAATAGATATATTAAAGCGAATTCGAGCTACCAGCACTATTTGCACGACGATGACGTCATGCACTCTACGAGGTTTGTATGGTGTTCTGTTACCAATTTGCGGGTAATTATCCGATTTGAGGATAATTAGAAAGCATCGCGGATAATTTTTTAACGCTATCATTATGCGGATAATTTATGGATATTTTTTATTCTCTAAGAACTTCGAAGGTACACTTCAAATGATTTTAGAGTTTTATTTATATAGTAACGTGAAAAATTTTCTCGTATATTCCTGCCAAAATAAATAGATGTGGCAACATCCAGTCAAATACAAATATAAGCGCGTCCAATTGCAGCACGATTCTGAATCATAGATAAACACCCACCCACAATTTATGGTTTTATCTATGATTCTGTATCCTACCTGGCTTGAATGTGTATAAGGGTTGCCCGTTATTATATATTGCCGGTTTAATGTACATAATCTTGTTTTTATCTTTTTAATTTATCATTTAAACGGACATTTTAGTTAGTCCTGGTAGTGCTGGTCATAGATTAGTGAGAAGAAGATAGGAAACGAAGCGACCGAATTTTTTTAGCGGTATCTGTCGTCTCAAATGTTAACTAAAGCGGTATTACAGAATGACTTGCTTACCGATGGCGTGCTTATTATAATACCTATTTATAACCTAAAATCATAAGTTTTCCTAAAATTTTATTTTGTTTCCGTTCTTCTTAAAGTGTTTGCGTTTATTCAAGCTCCACTTAATTGAATATTTATTAGAATCAACTTTAATTTAAATGTGAAAATGAGTCGCGGTGCATATTGTATTGGTAACTTCTGTTACAATAATAAATTTGAAAATCCAGATATAGCGTTTTTAATTGTCCTAAAGACCGTATGATGTAAGTGGAATCCTTTAAACTTGAAAAATTATATAATTAAATTTGTACTTTCATTATAGCGCTATGCAATGGATTGAGTTAATGGACAGAAATGACTTGATAATTAATAATAAATATTTGACTGGTCACTACCAGGTGTGCAGTAAGCATTTCTCCTGGAATCAATTTAAAAAAACCTACCCTAGAATTATTCTTAAACCAGGAGCTGTGCCATTTAACTACAATAATATTACAGAGATTAGAAATCTAATTAGTAGTGAACATAATTATTGTAGAAAGTTATCAACAAATAAAAATATTGTTAATTGATAGTTATAGACTTTAAATGTGTTTTTGAAAATTACACGAAATTATTAGCAAAAACATTCTTATAACTTTTGCTTGTTTTAAGTTTAAATTTGCCGCAAAATAACCGGTCACTTCTTTAAACATTTTTTGTAGCGCCCTCTCAACGGGTCAAATGTTAACTTAACATTGTAAAAGCTGGTCGTTTTAATACATAGGTCCCTTATGCACGTTTCCTATCTTCTTCTCATTAATCTATGGTGCTGGTCAGGTATAGCCACCTCCTTATTAATCTGTGGTTATTGTCATGTCTTTGATTATGGCAGAGCCGTATTAGTGTACCCTTTGCAAAAAGACCCAAAGTAATATAAATAGGCATCAAAAACAATTTCATGGTGTACAAGTTAATGCTCTCAAATCGGAATTACACGAGAATGTATTGTGTGAAAAATGTGGAAAAACTGTTTTTAACAAAACTGCGCTGAAGGTGCATTTAAAAAGAATTCATGATTTTTCAAATGTATTTCAATGCTCCCCAGTAAATCATTTAACTGAATTGCATCATTTTAAACAGGAAGCTGATAAAGAAAAGTTTTTATCATTTGGAGGTAACAAAATATAAACATTATATTATAGTGAGAAACTTATGATTTCAGATTTCAAAAAATGGTTATCTGATATCAAGCAACAAAATAACGTCCAATATGTTCATAGTAGCGGCAAAGGTCAGAGCCACCACTATTTTACTTATTATTATCAGTACAGTCATTCAGGTTAGTAAATGTAGCTAGTAATTAAAGAATTTTAGAATGTATATGGTAGCAATTTTCCGATTTTTAATATACTTTTTTAGGTAAAGTCTGAAGTAACATTGGAAAACGCCTGTCCAAATCTCTCTAAAATTGGATTTATGTGCACTAGTAATATAATTGTAAAATTGAATCGCATTAGCAATAAAGTTAAGGCAAATTATTTTAAAACACATTATGGTCATACAGTAGAAGTTCAGCATATTAGAGTTCTACATAATGTAAAAGAATGCATTGCTAGTAAACTGGCAGTATGGGTATCAGTACCAAAGCTTATTGATGCTGTGCATAATAACATTGGAGAAATACTTCAACGTGTTGACTTATTAACAAAGAAAGATATACACAACATTAAAAAATCATTTAATATTGATATTTATGGTGGCGTGAGAGATACCAATGATGCTATCAGTGTACGTTTGTGGGTAGAAGAATGTAGAGCCAATGAAAATAATCCTGTGTTTTCTAAATTTCAAGGGTTGGAATGTGAACAGTTCGACTTAACAAAATCTGATTTCTGTTTAATGAATAAAACTCAACTGGAACTTATAAAAACTTTTTGTGTCAAATTCATATGTATTAATGGTACACATGGAACTAATCCATACGATTTTGAATTAACAACTGCGATGATTATAGTGAAGGATTCCCAGGGGCATATATGATATCTAATCGAAAAGATACAAAAATATATGAAATATTTTTTGGTGTTGTTAAAACAGCAGTTGGAACTGTTGCAACCAATACATTTATGTCTGATATCACAGACACTTACTATAATGCATGGTGTTCTGTCATGGAACCAGTGACTCATCGGTTGTTTTGTTCATGGCATATTGATCGTGCTTGGCGATCAAATTTAAACAAAATAATTGAGGTAGAAAACAGAAAAGACATTTATAAAAGTTTGAAGGTGATACAAACTACCCTTAACAAAAACGATTTTTTTAAATTTTTTAATGCTTTCTTGGTACGGTTGCAAAAAGATCCTAACACTTTAGATTTTTATTAATAATTTTGCAATATTTATGGATATAACTATATGTTATGGGCATATTGTTTCAGAAAGGGTTTGCAGATAAATACCAATATGTATTTAGAAAGTATGCACCGTGTAATAAAATATGAACATTTGCAGGGCAAGAAAGCGAAGCTCTTAAATAAAAGCATTCACAGTATTACGTGTTACACTAGAGATAAACAAGTAGAGCGACTAATTAAACTAACAAAAAGTAATTTGATCGTCATACATTGTTATAAACCCGCTTGCGTGTTCAGAGCCACTACCACAGTTGGCAACATTGATACTATCCACGTTCACATTAGTGCACAACAAAGATATTACAACATAAATGCGTGTCAAATTGGATCACATGCCAAATACATTTACAATGATACAAGTTGCACCTCAAAAAGATAAAAAGTACTCACTTAAAAATGTGGAACGCTTCACGATTTTGCGTGTCATCCTTGCGCAGGGGCCATGTTAATCTCCGGGTATCCCGTTTGGGTGTTGTTTGGTGTGGGTTACGTCATGCCATCGTTGAAACCAGATTTAACGTCTTCCCTCTTCTTTGTTCGTAGGTAGGGCGAAGGAACAAAGGTGAAGGCAAGATAAGGAAAAAAACCTACATTCTAAAAGAGAAAAGACAAAAAACGACAGGCAAACGTCACCGTTCGACGTCTCGTTGGCTAATAATATCGTGTCACACACCGTGCACTTGCGCCATCACTCCGTGTCTGCGCATTTTTTTGCGCAAACGCAACTGTCCGAAATGAAGGAAATGAACAAGTCTATTTTAAAAATAATGGAGGGAATTCACTCACAAATTTAAAAGCGTACATCTCCATATTTGGAATGTAACAATCGCTACAAAACCATACAAGAAAAAAATCTTAAAAAAGAAAATGACTGTTAGCACGGTAAAAGCTTAAAATCTAAAGCCTAACTAACCTACATATACCCTAACTTAAATTCTAGAAAATGTTTATTTTAGGCGCCATCTAGTTTTTTCGACCGATAACATGTCTTACGAATAACCAGGAAACTGAATGTGTAGCCCCATTGTTTATGAACTACATCTATAAATGCACACACAAGTCTTTGATGTGGTGCAGTTATAATCGACAGCACAAATTTGTCAGAGAGCACGAAACACTACTAAAATTAAAACAAATTTGACAAGTTGCCTAACATACAGGGTGTCCGGAAAATACGTGTGCAACGTAAGAACAGAGATTCTTTGGCTCGAAATAGATCGATTTGAGCCAACTTACCTATTATACAAGTTGCTTCATTTAGCCGCTAAAGGGCTTCAAAAATCGTGAAAAATATTTGTTATTTTAAAATAACTCGAAAACGCGTCAATAGATTTTGACCATTTTTGGGGTGCGAGTTTCTACTTTCAATTGACATCTTTTGGTGATGTACGCAATAATTTTAAAAGCGTACGAGTGTTCCAAAAATGATGTATTGTATAAATATCCTACCATTACCTTTTTCCTGTTTATGTAATGACTACCAATTTTTTTTATGAGTAGCTGACTTAATTTGGAAACTTTTTCTCTTGTAAAATTATGATTAGACGAGCGGTTTGACAGAAAAAAATAATTTCAAATGTCTGCATACTTTCGTCAACATTGCTGCATTAACTGTAAAACGGGGCAAATAAAAAAACATAGTATAGTAGTAGGCTTTTCTTTTAATTTGTTATTTAATTTGAATATTATTTAACCTCAGTTTGCCTATCAAGTCGTGAATTTCTGCTTAATTCAATAAAAGTTTGTATCTTTCATCTTACATTATGAGTACTTACACAAACAACGAACAGGTGGATATGCTTTTGGTTTTCGGATTTTGTCAAAGCAATGGTCGTGAAAGCGTCAGAGTCTATAGGGAAAGATTTCCTAATCGCCGAATTCCAAACCACCAAACATTCGCAAATATTGAAATACGTCTTCGTAAAAATGGTAGCTTTCAGTCAAGAAATGCGGATCGAGAACGTGAACGTACCACAAGAACTGCAGATCTGAAGGAACAAATTTAGGATAGAGTTGAAGAAGACTCAAAAATAAGCACCAGACGCTTAGGACTTGAACTATAAGTTCCTAAAAGTATTGTTCATGACGTTTTAAAGAAACAGTTATTACACCCATACCACGTTGAACAGGTACAAGACCTTTTGCCTATCGATCCTGAGAGGCGTCTAGCTTTCTGGCAATTTATTCAAGATCAGAGAATTCAAAATGCAAATTTTAGTCGCAAAATTTTATTTGCAGACGAAGCTTCTTTTACAAGATCTGGTATTACTAACATACATAATGAACATGTTTACGCTGTAGAAAATCCTCATACAACTAAAGTGACTCACTATCAACATGAATTTAAGATTAATGTCTGGGCTGGAGTTATTGATAATTTTATTATCGGTCCTCTTGTGATACCAAATCGATTAAACGGAAAAAATTACTTCAACTTTCTACAACAAACATTGCCGAATTTATTGGAAGATCTGCCATTGTTACTTTGCCAAGACATGCGGTTCATGCACGATGGTGCTCCTCCCCACTTTACTCTAGCTCTTCGACAACATTTACACAAAAAATATCCGGATCGATGGATCGGAAGAGGATATGATGCTCCTACAAATTGGCCAGCACGATCGCCGGACTTGACGCCCTGTGATTATTTTTTGTGGGATACCTTAAAATCTAAGGTTTATTCGTCTCCACTTGATAGCGAAAAAGAATTGTATAGACGAATTTTAAATGAAGAGAACTTTTTTAAAAATAATGCACAAACAATGCAGAGGGTTCAGTTAAACTTCTTACGAAGAGTTAATTTGTGCATTGAAGAAAATGGCGGCCATTTTAAAAATTTATTGTAATGGTCCAACACTTGTACAGCGCTGTTAATTTTCAATGATAGTAATAAAAAATAAACAAAACAATGAAATAAAAATAAAAAAACAGACATTTGAAATTATTTTTTTCTGTCAAACCGCTCGTTTAATCAAAATTTTACAAGAGACAAAAAAGTTTCCAAATTAAGCCGGCAACTCATAAAAAAAATTGGTAGTCATTGCATAATCAGGAAAAAGGTAATGGTCGGATATTTATACATCATTTTTGGGACACTCGTACGCTTTTAAAATTATTCCGTACACCACCAAAAGATGTCAATTGAAAGTAGAAACTCGCACCCCAAAAATGGTCTAAATCTATCGACGCGTTTTCGAGTTATTTTAAAATATCAAACATTTTTCACGATTTTTGAAGCCCTCTAGCGGCTAAATGAAGCAACTTGTATAATAGGTAAGCTGGCTCAAATCGATCTATTTCGAGCCAAAGAATTTCTGTTCTTACGTTGTACACGTATTTTCCGGACACCCTGTATATACTATAACTAAAGCTAGCATTACAGTTTTTTTAAGTGCACACGCACATAAGAATTGCATCTAAACTGTTTTTTTCTTTGGCAAGAAAATGCCCAAATTTCAAAATGTCCAAAAGAGCAAGTTACTCTGCACTTTAGCAAATTTTTATGTACTGGTATTCTGGCTTAATAAACAATACACATCAAAACTTTTTCATGATATGGTTGTGAGTCAACAAATTTACCAACAGTACCATCTTACTAATTTCTTACATTACTAATCTAACAAATTTCATTCCTACCATCAGGTTAGCTTCTTCACTCAATACTCAAAAAATAATTCCTACGGCTGATCATAAATACCAAACGTTAGGAAGACACAAAAGGATAAGGCAAAATCTCAAGTTATTATCAAAGATAATAGGTAAGATAAAGATATTAAGATAAAACTAGATAACAATAGGTGGATCCGAAACGTCCCAGCACGCTACGACTACATACATTAAAGATATAGCGTAGAATTCCTTAGCTCACCAAGCCGTTTTATCATCCATCACAAAGATACAAAATAGAGTGGCTCCTTGAAGCCGTTATATAGGTAAGAACTCGTACCCCATAGAAGAGAGCGACCTGTAAGGCAGGCCTGTTTATAAAAAACGAGATGAGGGACCGAGAAAAGGCATGTGGGTGCATTCCTGCACCCGGCGTCGAACGATATCAATACGATATCCATACTTTTATATATCTACATATCTAAATTCTTACACTCACACATACACACACTCATACGTACATGCACTGTTAGCGGCCATGTGCGCTGACAGCGGCACCGCATGACCTCACGAAAGATTCCCAGAGACGTGGTCCGGGTATCTAAAAACCCCCCGCGCAACCACACGGTGACTAACGAAAATGAAAAGGCATTAGGGATATAGGAAAGGTAAAAAGGGGGAGGTAGGTATTTTAGAATGCATAAGTGACACTTTCAGGTAGAAGGGAATAGAGAAAGGGCTTGCACTGAGCAAAAGAGATAGAAAAGGTGGATAAAAAAGCACTACTCGACCAACCAATGTGGTCAGTAGCCTGGAGTTTAAATAAAAAATCACTCTTATGTGGTAGACGGGTGTTCCGGGACAAGAACAGGTCTACCGAATAAAAAATAAGGCGGAAATGGAGACAGTAGGATAAGAAAAAGTAGAGTTTTTGGACAAGCATTCGAGAGAAGGTAGAGAGTTGTCCCTATTAAACACAGATCGGTCTGAAGGACCATGTTAATCGGACAAGTTAAGATGCATCATAAATTAAAAAATTACTAGACTCTTAATGAGAACTAGTACAATCATTTTCCTAACGAGTGCATCCACTGCGATAAGAAAATCAGACAAAAGTTGAAACAACAACCTAAAAGTATCACTACAGATACCTTCACACAAAAGACCTACTGTTTCCAGGTAATTTTTAGAAATGGTAACGCCATAAACACACAAGAATGCCTAACTATAAGCAGTTAAATACAAATATACTGTCCCAATATGCTAAAACAACCGAGAATTCGATAAGATATCAATAAAAAGCGATAGCGCCTCACCACGAAGTTCAATAAAAAACAACAAAAAGAATTTTTATATGTTCTGGTAACTTGATAAAAAAAGAAAACAAATAATAATAAAACATAAGGTGTGCGACTGTAATAATTCAGAAGAAAAACGCATGGAATAGAAATGTCTAGTTTTTTGCAACTGCGAATATGGACTATTTCTTACGATGGCATAGGCCGCGTCTCCTATGTGAGCCCAAAGAAAAAAGCATCCACTCAACATCAGCTAAAACCAATCATAAAAATTCAATGAGTTATTACAATCAAAGTTGCGACAATCACCACAAAATTAAACAATGTAAGATAAATGCTGAAAGCAAAATAATATGGTGTAGAAAAGGTGCGAGGATTAATTAAATGAAGCAACAAAGTTATACTGGGGAATCTAGATAATAAACCAATATGTGGCTAACAATAAGTTCAAGGGGAAGTCAACAGGTAGCAAAAAGATAGCTAGTTTAATGTAAATAAGGCAAACGTGTAGAAGGTATGTGCTGTATAAGAAAAGAAATGACTGAATAAAGTTAACTAACTCATAGTAGGGACAAAAACATTAAGTAAATCGTTAAAGAAATGAAACGTGAAAAATTTTGAATGTACGCAAAGCTTGGGCGATTTTAAAGATATTTTCATCCCACATAGTGTGGTCTGCATCGATATATAAAGAGATAGCGGTAATTAAGGCTTGATTTACTGATAACAAAATTGTCAAAGAACACAAAAAAATATATCTTACAACGCACATAATTGCTAGAGTGACAAGCCCTCCTTTGAGCCTCACCTAGACTAATAAACAAAAACTTTAACATCATCCTCAAAAAATGATTCAAAATTTACTAGAGCGACAAACTTACCACGAGTCTCGTCTAGACTTATGTAATGCTGAGCGACCAACTCTTCATGAGTCTCGTCTAGACTAACATACTGCTGAGCGACCAACCACGACGACAAGTCTCGCCTAGACGAAATAGATCTTAAAAAATGTTGCGTCGCAATACCAATAAAATAAGAAATTTGCTAGCAAAACAAAATCATACTCACTACATAAAAACAATATTCTTGCGATACATCTTCAGAAAACCCAGTATACCAAATTATTAAAGTATTACTTTTATATCGAGGAATTTATCAAACAACCATTGTAACTAAAGGGGATAGTAAATGAACTTAAATACAAAACATTATCATCAACCTCACTATTGTAGTGTTTAAGAAAGCAGATATTACGAAATCAACTTTATTATAGTGTTTTAGAAGGTTATACTAAGGTAAGATTCCAGTTAGTTACGTTAACTGTTTTAGGGACAAAATTTTATTTAAGAGGAATTCGTAACCTATAGTTAATTATTTAGATTGTAAGGGAACACTTTAGAATCATGGCAAACTAAGATAATATATGAGTTATCTAAACAACGGTTTTAATAAGTTAAACCAAAAAACAGGTATATAATCAAATGTAATGTAATATCAAAACAATTTTCCATACGGAATAACGAATAAACCATGAAGTTAATTGATTATTTATATAAAGGTACTTACAAAACGGATTGTTTAATTCAAAAGCACATGTTTCCACGTAGAAGTGAGGTTAAGGTAATTTGCTAAATACATTTGAGAGGTATATGCTTTAGTTTCATCCTAAATTAGGTTAGGTAATTATTTAAGAGAATTTAAATATAAATACAATTTTTTTATAAAAGAAAAATGCCAATTAATTGAGTTATAAATAACATATATAAGAGGTAAACAATCACTGTTCAAACATGGCCGACTAAATGCTTCAGATTGACATTTCAACTGCATTCAATGTCACGCCAACATAAAATAGAACTAACCAAATGCAATGTGGCCAGATTATATTTCTTTTATTCAAAAGCCGTTAAAAATTTAAAAAATTATTATTTTTTATTGTATTTGAGTAAAAAAAACCCAATTTCTACAAAGATATTCCAAACTAACACCTCATAAGATAAATGAGAGGCGAAGACAAATTTTCAACACACGTTTAGGCGGTACTGTTATAACCCCGCGTCGCGTGTTTAGAGCCACTACCACAGTTTGCAACATAGATACTATCCACGTTCACATTATTGCACAACAAAGATATTACGACATAAATGCGTGTCAAATTATACCACATACCAAATACGTTTACAATGATACAAGTTGCACCTTAAAAAGATAAAAAGTACTCACTTAAAAATGTGGAACGTTTCACGACTTTGCGTGTCATCCGTGCGCAGGGGCCATGCTAATCTCCGGGTATCTCGTTTGGGTGTTGTTTGGTGTGGGTTACGTCATGCCATTGTTGAAACCAGATTTAACGTCTTCCCTTTTCTTTGTTCGTAGGTAGGGCGAAGGAACAAAGGTGAAGGCAATATAAGGAAAAAACCTACATTCTAAAAGAGAAAAGACAAAAAAACGATACAGGCAAACGTCACCGTTCGACGTCTCGTTGGCTACTAATGTCGTGTCACACACCGCGCACTTGCGCCATCACTCCACGTCTGCGCATTTTTTTTGCGCAAGCGGGACTGTCCGAAATGACGGAAATGAACAAATCTATTTTAAAAATAATGGCAGGAATTCACTCACAAATTTAAAAGTGTACATCTCTAAATTTGGAATGTAACAACATTGAACTTTTATTTAATTTTCTTTTTGTAGGTAAAGGTACGGATAAAATTGTACATATAAATCGTATCACAAGGCATCTTTAAATGGAGATTTTTCATTCAGTCACATAGAAGATAGCAACACTTATAACAGTAAAAAGTATGCAGTTGTGAAAATGCTAGCAAGAGTAGCTACACCGTAACCCAGAAAACTAAAAACAGTTGCTGTGTGTTAATTTGTCAAATCTGCAAAATATGTTATCACTCTTGTAGTTGCACCTGTGCTGACTATTATATAAAATCTAATATATGCAAGCACATTCATTTTATTGTTCAAAATTGTTTGTTATCTAATGAGGTAATTCAGCAAGATATAAACTATAAAGATGAAATAGATTTCTCTTTGAAAGAGTTAAGTAAAGAATCAAGTTTACGAGATAATGCTAAATTGAAAATGCAATTACAAAACATTGCTTTAGAAATTGTTTCTCTTGTTAATTTACCTGCCACCAATGGAACTCTATTAACTGTTATAAAACAACTTAAAGTGGCTAAATCTTTATTGCATTCTGGTACTAACAGTAGTCTGAATATCGAAATGCCAGCTATTAGTTCAGTAGAACCTCATAACAAAGAAAAATTAAAAAGCAAATAAACTTATTTTCTACAAAAAGAAAGCAATTGCCAAAACTACGTTTTAAAAATGCAACTGGTAAGTAAAACATCGCATTTTAAATGAATTTTGCCCAAAAAAGTTGTGGCAGTTCTAAATGTAATTGTAAATATTAAATTTGTGCTAATTATAAACGTAGGTATATTAAGTTTTATATATTAATCTTGTAAACGATTTTGTTAAAATTAAATTAAAAAAGTTCAACGTTAACTTATGCATCGTAAATATTTATTTGGTTTGCAAAACAGCAAACAAACTTTTTTTCATAAAACAAAAGCAATTTTTGTAACCAGTGTTTTGTGAATATTTTGTAGTAAATTTGAGTTTCAAATGGGATCACATTAATTTTTTTATTAGAAGTGTAATGATAAACAAATATAGATATTTTACATATACAAGAGTAACTGACACCTATAAATTCATGTTATTTAATTAATAGTATATTATTTTAGACAGGGGACAAGTGGGACTTATCATGGGACATCTCTGTGTACTCGCTGAACGATAGTGAGGTGGGTAAAAGAGGCAAGCCACAAAGTCACTTTTCCACATAAAATGTACTATTTTTTCTTCAAACGTTCTGCAACCTATATGAAAATTTTTAGTTTTCATATATTTTACAGATATGAATTTTCTGCGTTTGATAAATATCAAAGGTTGCTTACGATTATATATCCTTTTGACACATGCAATAACCACAAACGGCATTATTATTCTTGAATAGGAAAGCATTTGTAGAATGCAAAGTGCTGAAATTGAATCTGCTTCATCACAGTCTACTTACACCAATGCACATCAAGAGACTGGCTTTAATTTCCAATGCTACCCTTAACAATTTCACATTTAACATTACATCGCAAATTAAAAATGACATTTAATTGCCATATGACTACACTTACCTTCGGTATGGCGGCTGGATAAGGAAAACTTTCGCCGTGGATAAAATGACACTTCTCTGAAGCAGACTCAGTTAAATAATGGCATAATATTTTAACCTAACGTTTGAAGAAAAAAGCTTATTCTAATACAGGAAGGAAAATTGATCTGGTGTTACTATACTTGAGGAGAGGTGTAATGAGAATTGCCAAATAGCGTTTTGACTTTTGTAGTCAAAAATATGCAAATCCACAAAATCTCAATACAAGTGTATTTGGAATATTATTAAGCAAGAAAAGCATATATTGCTATTATTCTTCAACATCAAGGTAAGTGATGTAAAGGTCTCTCTTCATATTAGAATTGTATGTTATCGGCCTGCCCTTATTTAAATATTAAACATTTTATAAAAACTTATTGGGAGTAGAATTATCACACGGCGGGCGTGGAATAAACGTTCAAAAAGAGGTTGACAAAATGTCCTACACACCCAGTGTTTCCCTCTTGGCTTTGTGCATTTATTGTCTGCATTAACTTTCTAAACAATGTATGATTTGGATATTTTTTGTTACGCTCTGCCGATTACGGTAAACATAAACTACAGAATGAGTTACTTTTCAGACCACAATTTGCAAAATGTTTTCTAACCAACAAGTTTTTTCTTATTGTTGCTGATTGCAGAGTATAAATAGCAAATAAATTGGGCAGATCCCTCATTTAAATATTATAGATGTGCTGTTATCGTTCAAAGGGGGCGGTGTCTTAAAGCAAACAGGCTAGGTTTAGCTAATTGTTTAATAAACATAAGCAACATCATAATAAGTTCCAAATTTACATAATATAAAAAGTGAAATTGAATGATTTAGCAGTTAGGATGGTTTCGGATGACTTCATGGTTGCTGTGGAGCCAGAATTAAACTTGAACACCGATTAAATGTCTGTATGCACCATTTAATGGGATGTATGTCTTCGGAAGTCTTCGCGAAGCTTCAGAAGTTGCTTAAGAGGCCCAGTGTGAACTTGAACAATGATCATTAGGAGAGATATGCAGCTCGACAAGGTCCAGACATCTTCGGTGGTCTTCGGATCTCTTCGGTAGTCTTCGTGTTTTTAGTGGTGGGTCAAAGTTACGTTAAATGAAATTATGAAATGAAATTATATGCACTTAAAAACTACTATTTACAATATATACAAGAAAAAGAGGGTTCAGAAGATCTTCGGTTGTCTTCTGAGCTCTTCGGCAGGCTTCGTCGGGTGATGCTTCTACAGGGATGTCGTCCCTGTGGTAGAGCTTGATGGATACAATCACAATAACGACTGGTGGGCGAAGTATGGAACGAAGTTTAGCATTTATGCATGTTTGTTAGTTATGGATTGAACTACGATGACAGCCTCCAGGTACGGCGGCAGATAGGGTAACATTTGGGACAGGATGCAGGTTATGGTGAGCACTGCGTTAGGATTTAGTAGGCTATGGCGAGCGCTGCTTGGAAAGGTCCCACAGGCTATGTTGAGCGCTGTAGATGAGGAGAATCCCAGGCTATGGCGAGCACCAGGATCATTTCTGCAGAATTCGAATTTATATTTATACAGTTCTGGTTGCTATTCCTCGTGTGTTGAAAAATGTTTATCAGTGCTTTAACCAATGAATTGCGTTGTCGATTTTTGATTTCGAAACAAGATTATTCAAATTTTATTAACACAAAGTTTAGTTCGAATTTTTCGATGTTGTACTCTGATATAGTCAAATTTACATTCGCATTTCGTTCAGTTCTCTGTGTGTGATGCTGAAGTTAACAGGGCATTGCTCCTATAAGCAAAAAAAAGTT
This sequence comes from Platerodrilus igneus, assembly GCA_036346225.1. Classification (NCBI taxonomy): domain Eukaryota; kingdom Metazoa; phylum Arthropoda; class Insecta; order Coleoptera; family Lycidae; genus Platerodrilus; species Platerodrilus igneus. Next base: position 1,980,169 of record JARFIW010000472.1, on the reverse strand, counting down.
GATCGACCTAAGCTATTAAATTTAAACATTATTCGCCTGAAAAGTAAAGCGTTAGTTACAACTGTTACACTTGTTACAAAGATTAAAGTGTTAAAAGAGATTCTTCAAGATGATCCTGTGAAAAGTTGCCATCTGTCAGCGTTTCCCCGGATTTGTCCTAGTTTGGAGGGCGTTTGGGCGGGGTTCTGTGTATAGTCCGGATTTTAAAGTTATCCATGCTGCCTGTCCGCAGGGTCAGGTGCGCCCTAGTCTACTACACACTAAGTGCTGCCCACACCACACTTTTGCCCATTGGCTGCCACCCGTCGGTGCCGTCGTCCCATCAACCGACGACATTTCAGCTCGTTAGCGTAACAAGTGTATACAAGAGCTGACTTGTATGGTGTGCAGCGGCGATCTCGATACTACAGTGCATCTTATATGTAATAATGTAAGTAATTAATTGCAAATGTGTTCTTTATAGACCTTAATACAAGATATATGTACTTAAGTAACGTTTTTGCTTAAAAGCTTTCTTTTGCTTCATTCCAGATCTCAAAATGCCTAAGCATAAATGCTTATTTAATAGCGACTTGCAAAATAAATTTCCAATGATGAAAAAAGGAAAATTTGATTGTGAGGCTTTTTGTACAATTTGTTTGACAAATATTTCGATAGCAAATAAGGGCGTTACTGACATAAATGAGCACTTAAACACCCAAAAACACAAAACAAATTTTAGAAGTCAGGCAAGTACTTCAAACATTTCCACATTTTTTGTTAGGTCATGCTCTGAAGACCACCTTATTCGAGCAGCTGGAGACGCAATGCCCTACCATACAGTATCTCATCAGATCTCTTTTAATTCTTTAGATTGCACTTGTACGCTCAACCACGTCCTATTTCCGGGGTCAGATACGGCAAAGAAAATGACATGTAATCGTACGAAAGTTACTGCTTTAGTAACCGACAAGCTAAGCCTTTAATCGATTGCCGAAGTAAAGAGCGATTTACAGGGTGTACGATTCGTAAGCATATCTACTGATGCTAGTAATTATAGAAGCACAAAGGTACTTCCTATATTTATTCAGAATTTTGATAACCAAAAGAACGGAATCACTTCAAAGCTTTTCGAAATAGGGTGTACGGAAAATGAGACTTTTGACACCATTTCTGAGTTTGTTATTATAAAAACAACTTCGTCAGCATGTCTTTTGTCAAAATGTATTTCATTTTCTGGGGACAATTGCAATACAAACTTAGGTGGAAGAGAACGCCAAGGAGTCAACAATGTTTTCCATAAGCTCAAAAAGAGTTTGTCCTCCAACATAATTGGTGTTGGTTGCTCTGCGCATGTCATTAACAACGCAGTGCACCATGGATGCGATTTACTGTCACCGAATGCATCAATGTAGTATCTTGGGGTGGAGCATTGGGGACATGGCCGCAACTATAGCGGCCCTTATTCAAATTATAATGTCATCCGATGCAGAGTCTATCATTTTAAAAATTTACAATTTTTTGCTACTTACACGGTCCGAACCGAATCTCTTATAGGTGCCACAGCTGATATTGAATAAAAACAGCTTCTCTATCATTCAAAGACGCATTGGCTAATACTATTTCCAGCTATGGAACGACTTCTGAATTTCTACCAGCCAATAAAAGATTATTTTCAACGATAAACCTTCCATTTTGATTAAATCATTTTTCAAGACCCTCTCTCGTAAGCGTATTTGTCTCTTATTCACTCAATTATGCAGATTGTACACTTCAGAATGGAAAAAGCTAGAAAAAAGTGATAATTCCATCATTAAAATAAAACATACTTGCATCCATCAAGAAAAGCTTAGACGACCGCATTATTGAAAATTTTTTGCCGTTGAAAGTTCAGAGCGTTTTAAACAAACAAGACGACAACGCTAAAACTGAGTTTAAGGAATACTATCTAAATTTCCATAACGAAATGAAAACGTGGAAAGGTGTATAAAACCTTTACAAGAATTTGAGAAGTTCGACTGGATATTTCTGCCTAACAAATGAGAATACTAAATGGGCCATTATTGAAAACACTGTTTTATTTTTAAAAGACAAGAACATCGAAATTGTTGACACAAAATTAGTAGATGAGTGGGTGAATTTAAAATCTTTAAGCCAAAATCTAAACGAGCAAGACAAACTTTTAACTGCAAATCAACTTTGGTTAAATTTCTTTAAAACACCTAATGCACATTTGTACTAGGAATTATTGAAAATCGCGTAGTATTTTTTGCATACCTGCTCATAATGCCAATGTCGAGAGGGTGTTTTCATTAATTGTTCAACGGTGAACGAAAGAATAAAATTTATTGACTGCAGAAACGGTTTCGTCACTAATCAACACAAAATATAATTTCAGCGACTTTAATTGCCTTGATTTCTATAAATTCCTTTTAAGCAAGAAAGCTATTCTAGCGGCCATTGGAAAGACTGATACAAAAAAGTATATATTACCTAATTAATTGCAAATAACCTATTATATATTAAAGTAGATGTTTTAGTTTCTAATTTTTAGTCGAACTGTTGATTTATTATTTGTTTAGCGAAAAAAGATTACTTTTTAATTAAATGATTTATTTTTGTTTCTTTTTAAAAGAGAGAAAGGACTTGTATATGTTTTATTAACGATTTTAGACTATAATTTGCATATAATTAATTTTTGTAAAAATGATAACAAATCAATCAATATTGATTGTATTTGTATTGTACATTCTAGTAGTTAATTTGAGATCTGGTGCCCTATCCTCGACAACGCTCGCATTTTGCATATACGTTGGAGAAACGAATAGTCTTAACGCGAACACCAGTATTCTCAACAACTATGCGCGGATTGAAACAGCATAAGCACAAATCGAACGAATGATACATTTGGCAACATAGACAATAACCATAAATATTACAAGTTGCTGTCAAATTAAATTACTAAATTTATGTCCTTAGTTGTTTTTTTTTCATTTAATTTTCTATTGCATTATGAAACAAGTCAAACCAACACAGGTTACAGAAAGTCAGAAAAAGTTAATTGTGTAATTCATGAAAGACCATAAAGATTTGAAAAGCGGTAAATTTTCGAATAAATTTTCCCATAAAGATGCTCAATTCAAATGGAAGGAGTTATCTCAATTATTAAACAGCATGCCTGGTCCCAACAAACATTGGAAGAATTTGAGAAAGGTGATTAAGCCACACTTTTAACTGTAGTGCATCTTTTTAATTGTAGACATGGCAAGATCTAAAGTCACGCACAAAAATTAAAATTAGCAGAAATAAACGTTATGCCATGAAAACTTGTGGTGGTCCGGTAGAGGAAGTCCCCGTGACATACTTAGACGACGACATCATTGAAATTGTAAAACTCGTCAGCATTGAAGGGTACAACGAAGCAAAGGAGGCACTTGCAAAGACCAATGAGACCAGTGTAGTAGCAGAACCAAGTGACGCAGTAGAGAATGACAAAAAAGAAAATGAAATCCTACAGTTAAAAAGTACCCCTTCGACTTCTAAGCCAAACTGGGAAATTCCCCGAAAAAAAAAATACATTAACACACACTGCAAGCAATTCAACAGTTGCAACAAACCACTGATTTCAAAATGCAAGTCCGAAAAGATTATTATTCACGAAAAATTGAGATTCTAGAAAAAATTGCAACAGCCAAAAACAAAAGTGCTGCATCGAGAGAGCGCATTGCATACGCTCTAGAGGCTACTGCGGATACCATTTCATAATTCAGCCTAATTTTTCTTCACCTAAAACTATAAAATTAATAAACACTGACTTTTACCCCGAGTGCTTTGTTTAGTTAATATTTACAATTTGTTTGTACAGAAGAAATTAATCTAAACCTAATAATAATTATTTAATAACAGTTAATTATATACAATCTGAAATTATTATTTTTTTTACGTTAAATTCATATTATGGATTTAAATTTCTTATGATACTGTTCTGCAACCTTCTACCTGCTACTAATTCAGGATTTACCCAATGAAACTGATTTTCATCATCAGTTGCATCAAGTATGGGTTCATATATGCCAAAGTCCGCATCCTTCAATTCTTCATTTGGTCTGGCTCCGGTAAGGTTGTGTAATACTACACAAGCATTTATTAATTTGCTGGCTTTTTTAGGCGAATAATGTAATACTTGCCCCAATAAACACCTAAATCGCATTTTTAGTAACCCATTGCACCGTTCTATTAGGTTTCTAATACTTTTGTGCATATAATTATATCTATGAAGTGGAGTATTTGGTTTCGGCTCTTGTTCAAGGGGTGTTAGTAACCATGTCCTCAATGAATATTCGGAATCGCCTTAAATAAAAACGTATTTATATAAATCATACGTAGGAAAGCTACTCGTATTACTTAACAACTAATAATTTATATACCCATCTTGATGTAGTTGCCTAAGAAAATCTTCAACGTTCGATTTACTCAAAATAAAAGCATCATTTGTGTTGCCAGAAAATAAAGCATTGACTCAAAATTTTTAATTTATAGTCACATACCTAAGAAAAAAAAATAATGTAATATAATTCTTTTTTTACATACGTGGATATTAATCAATTGAACATTTATCGAATGATAGTTTTTCTTGTTACGTATAAGCGTTCAGGGTACATGCTATCGTTAACTTTAGGAGGGAAAATGATTACATGAGTGCAATCGATGCATCCAATTACAACAGGAAATTTGTATAAACGATACAACCTATAAAATATTTAATCTCTACACGTTTGATAAATTATAATAAAAATTCATACTCCATTCTCAAATTATTGAGATCTCCTAAGTTTGTAGCAAATTTTACAAATTCTTGAAATATCCCATCCTGATTTATTGCATTTATCCCCTCTTCTACACATCTTGATACTGAAGACTGGGAAACACAAAAATTATAATTGCAACCGACATCAAGTTGATAATTACCGGTGGCCGCAAGACGTAAAAATATTAGAACCTGCAATGAACGTAATTTTGTGCTTAGAAAAGTATACAAATATTTACCTTTGTAGAAATGACTAAATCTGTGGCACGACGTGCTGGTTGAATATAATTGGTCAGGCGATCAATTAGGAACTGTACCAAATCTTTAGAAAGCCGAAACAATTTTATAAACTGTGTATCTGGCAATTCTTCCAACGGATTTCTGCGAATTCTGTGGCGACGTGTAGGTGCTTGCTCGATATTCTCCAAAAGATTAATTAATATTAAATGTTCAACTTATCAGCCATTTCTATTTCTTATTTCTTGCAAAATATAAACCTTCAGGTACAGATGTCACACAATGACAAAGTGCGTGTGTGTGTGTATTTAACCACAAGCAAATTGAGGTTAGAAAAACGTAAATATGAATGCTAAAAACCGCTCGCTCTTTACAATCGCTTTCAATTAGCATACGTTTCTATATCACGAGACAAAATACCTACATACTTTCATAAAATTTTATAAGAATAAACAAAGAGTGATAAATTATAACATTTTAAACTTGTTTTGTTTTATTGATACCTAAGGTAATTAAAATTTCTGCAAAAATGTCTGGAGTTTAAGCTAAAAAATCCAGGGTTCTTGAGCTTCTTGTCCTGGTTTATTGAATTTACAGATGGCAACCCTAATCCTGTGTAAAATGATGAATATCACTAATAATTACACCCATTTATAATTACTCTTACGGAGCTGATTATTCTCTTTGCTTGAATTTAGTGGAATTGTTCCATTTATCCATTTGTGTATACACAAACATCAAGGTTTATAAATAATTATATTTACATGCAATAAAATTTCCAGAAACCTAATGGACCAAAACCAAAAGTAAGGTTGGAATCATGACATAGTTCAATTATTGTAATAGTAAAAATCTAAGAGCAAAAGATATACAACTTCAAAGTCGAATAGGATTGATAATCGTTCTGCATTTAGATGTCTTTCCTTTCAGCAGCGTTAGTTGTTGCACGGAGTCTGGCAGTAATTCCCCGCAGCATAAATAAGTTAATAACACATACAACGGGCGACACACAGTAAATTAGAAGATGCTTTTATATTATAAAGCAACATTTTTTTATTTTATTAGTGTGGTTTATGGCTTAAGTTACGGGTATTTCATTATCCTTCTACATATGAAATATGGCAACAGGTAATGTGTTAAGTAAATGGTTATTGAAGGTAAGTAATAAAAAATTATTCTACATGTGTTACTGTTTATACATTGTGTAGAGGCGCTGACGGTGATAATTCTGAAAATGGTAACGATGGAGATAATTTGAAATCAAACAGTATATTTGAAGCTTCTTCTTCAAAAAATGTTCAGGTATGTATTTATTTTTATTTTTGGTTTTAAAACATTAAAGTATGTCTATTTTAGAATGTAGAATCAGACAATTCTGATACCGAATACGAAGCAGAGGGCGACTCGAAAAGTGACAGTAATGAGGCTGCTACCCCAACCTCCAGTAAAAAACGAAAAATATCGAGGTTTTGTGCTGTTTCGTTAAGAGTTCCGGAACTTAAGTATTGGGTCACAAAATCAAGCAATACTTCTGAAACAGGCAATGATTTGGCATTTTGTAAAGTTTGCAAATACGATATAGTAGCACATAAGAGTGTTTTATTGAAACAGTATAAGCGAAAAGCACAAATTTAATATGCAACAAGTTAGTAATAACATGAAAATTAGTAATATGTACAAAACTACTGCATTAGATACAAATGTAAGAAATGCCGAACTAAAATTGTAGGGCCTATTGACAACCAATAATTTGCCATTTCTTTTAATGGATACATTATGTCCATTGCTAAAAAATGTTTTTCCAGACTCGGAAATTGCACAAAATCTTTCTATTAAAAGAACAAAAGCTACTACCATTATAACTGATACTTTAAGATAAAATTTTTAGAATTGAAATTAAAAGAGCCAGGTTTCTTTTTTCTATCATAATGGATAAAACAACAGACATATCAGTTAAAAAGCAATGTGCATTTGCAATTTGTTTATTTGACAATAACACAAACCAAGTAAAGACACGATTTTTTGATATTGTTGAAATAGAAGGAAGTAAAGCATATATATGATTTGTTTGCTACTTTAAAATTTGTAATTCAATCAAGAAACATTCCGTTTTCAAATCTGATAGCCTTTTCGTCCGATATAACTAATGTCTTAACAGGGGAGCACCATTCGGTATTTTCTATGTTAAAAGAAGATAATCCTAATATTGTGTGTGTGAAGTGTTCATGCTACATGATTCACTTTACAGCTTCAAAAGCATATCTGAAACTACCAAGGTCTGTAGATCTACTTAGAAACATCGGTAGTCATTTTAGCTGAAGTTCTTTAAGCCAAAAACATTTATAGAATTTCAAGTTTTTTTTCAGACAAAGATACATAAAATTTTTTCACCAGCTACGTTAGTTGTCACTAAAGGCATGTGCTAACCGTGTTTTGGAGCAGTTTCAACCAATAAAGTGCTATTTGAGAGATTTAGTGTTTGAAGATCTACCAGTTACTACAGAACAGATGTTAGTGACAATGGATAATCAATTCACTAAATTATATCTAGAGTTTATGTCCTATGCCTTAGGCCTTTTGAATGATTTTAATTTGTTTCAGTACAAAAAAACCAATTTTGCATAAAGTTAAACCAGAAACAGAGAGACTCTTAAAAACATTATGTAGCAATTTCATAGATGTGACTTATATTAGAAAAGAAAACATATTTATCTTAAACCATGTCACGTGCCAATCCAAATTGGCACTTAAACATTGTTTCTAGGTTAAGTTTTGATGTACGGGAGTTTCGCGCCATAATTTCAAAAGGCGCGGTGCGCGGGAATTTTAAAAAGATTAGGCGTGTACTTCCGATACGTCCCAGCGAGTTTGCGCAGATCGTGCGACATTAGAGGGGTAGACGAATAACTTCGTGCAGATGTGAAGAAGACAAAGAGTGGGGACAAAGTGGTGAGAGGTTTGGGTGACGCTCTGAAACGTGGCCTTTTGCCTTTGTTCTTCGAGTGAAGTGGTCGTTTTTTTTGGTAACGTATCGTAGCTTTACCTATGTACATATCCTGCTTGCTTATCTTTTGTTTGTCGACCCTTACGTGTTTTTTTCCGTCATTCCCTGCATAGGTAGGTAATCAGCAACCTTCGGTAAACTGGACTCCACGACCCTGATGTCCATGCCCCGCTAGCAGCTCCGGAGGAATCACCATCTTTACTTCCTCCGGGATGGAGCCTGATGGACATTAACCGAGGCCTACCCTAGCGCAACTTTGTGCGAGTGCCGGATTTCTTATGTAAGTAATTAATGTATTACCTTTTGTTTTAAATTCTGTATTATTTATTGCCTTAATTTTGTGTAAATTTTGCGAAGTATTGCGCAATATAATTTATTCAAGGGTGACGTCATGGTAGTTGGCAACGTGGTACCTGTCATAAGGTTCGCGCTTCCGGCCGCCAGGGCGTTGCATTACTTTCGTATGCATGGCGCTTGCGCGATGTATCTTATGAACTTTGGTAACTGTATTATCGGCTTTTAACTGTATAACCGACTTTTAAGAACTATCACCATATAAATGTATCACCGATATAAGTGTAATAACCACCAAAACCCAAGACAATTTGTAGCATTAGATAAAATATATTTAGGAGTCGAAGCAACAGAAAATTTATTAGTTTTAAAAAATAAATCAAATGTGCAAGATACAGAAAAGTTCTTAAAAACTGTGTTGGATTTTTATATTGAACTTGAGATGTCCCCCTCGACATACTAAAAGTAAAGTAATTAATTTTGAACACATACAATACTTTATTTTCTGAATTTCATAATCTCGGTGTAGGTTACAACTGGAATTGGATAAAACAGTTTTATATAAACTATGCCAACTTAACATTTAATTTTCTTAAGACTGTACAAACTATAGTCCGCTCTATTTCTGTGGTATCGTCCATCGTCTACCGCTGCTACTACCTAATTAATTCTATATGGCGAGTGTATTCGCATTCAAATCCACATCACTACCGCATAGTTCACAATAAAACAGCCGCACCACAAACTGGTCTCTAATATAAAACAACAATCTAATTTTGATGATCCTATTTACGAAATATTAGAGATTGTAGATCCTTTTATTGCTGTCTTTTTTCGCATAAATCTTTAAGTCCCGTTTTAAACAAGTATATAACTAGCCGCCAAGCTCTTGATTCAGAATGGCGGCAGCATGCTCTTTTAGATTTTAATAAATTGGAACTAAATGTAAACGATGTCAATGAGTATTGGGTAATCTTCAATTTAAAAAATGCTGCTAATAAAGAAATATTTCCTAACTTTAAAAAAGTTATTTCTATGCTACTCATACTACGCTTTCCAAATGTGTCAGTTGAGAGAATGTTTACTACTTCTTTATCACAGAATTATGAAGAAACATCTTTCTATAGCTATCCTGTTCTATGAAATAAAATTAGTAGACACAAGTAACATACATTATACTGTAGTTGTCTTTTCTATCTGAGTATTGCGATGAGTCACATGCAAGTTTGTTTGGTTACAATTACAGTGATCAGCATAATGTAAAAGCAGACAAGAGAAACCTATTAAATACCTCTACCTTGAAAGCTATTTTAGCCACCAAACAGGGTATTAATGATGAAGGTGGCCGTGTTTTATTCACACCGAACAAAGAAATGCTAAATGCAAAAATTTGGGATAAAAATAAATAAGTGCCACAGCCTATCTACATGTAACGTTACATATCTTTTCTTATAAAGTTAACTTAGAGAAAATGCATAAATATTAGATACTTTTAGAAAAATGTATTCTTTTTATAAAACTTTGTTTTTGTTTACTATTAAAAATTATTTGTTTTACTACAATTCCATTTTGAATGGACCTGCACCTTGCCGAAGTTCTAGATTGCTAGAACAGGTGAAATGGCTTGCGTGTTCTAATGAGCTAAAGAGCTAAACTACAGGTCCAACTAGTAGTAGGGTTGTTAGTGAGGAACCAGACTAACACAGGTTCCCAAAAGAGGGCAGCAGCTCTTTCGGTACTTAGATTGGCAGAGACTATAGGGGTCAGTATGGCAATCTAAAACACGCTACCGCAATGTGGAAGACAAAGGGAAACCACCACATTACCTCCCAAGTACACAGCGTACCTAAATTGTATTAACATGATGTCGTTCTCTGGAGTAAAAGATTCCAGAGTTAAAATAGTCCCCCATTCGGTTCTCCGGGAGGGGACTACTTTGGAAGATGCGATCGGAAAGTTCAGAATACGAGTCGGGAACATTTTGCGAGTCGGAGCATGGAATGTTAGAAGTATGAAGCAAGTAGGTAAGCTAGAGAACCTAAAAATCGAAATAAATAGGTTATCACTAGACATAGTAGGGATCAGTGAAGTTCGGTGGCCAGACGCGGGGGATTTTTGGAGTGGAGACTTCAGGGTAATTCATACAGAAGCAGAAGAAGAAAATTTGGGTGTGGGAATAGTTATGTGGAAAAAGATAGGATATTGTGTAGAAAATTACTTACAAAAGAACGAAAGGGTACTTATGGTTAGACTAGAATCTGAACCAGTAAACAGTAATAATACAAGTATACATGCTTACCTCTAGCTACAGTGACGAAAAGATAGAAGCGATCTACAAAGATATTGAAGACATATTAAGATACGTAAAAGGACAAGAAAATTTAATAATTACGGGGGATTTTAATGCAGGGGTAGGTGAGGGTAGGAAAGGGGCAGTAGTAGGTTTATTTGGTTTAGGCACAAGAAACAACAAGGGAAATAGGCTGGTAGAATTTTGCGACAAGAACAATTTAATTATCACAAACACATTATTTTAACATCATGCCAGAAGACGATATACGTGGAAGATGCCAGGAGATATAGGAAGATATCAAATAGATTACATTACAATAGATTACATATCAAATAGATTACATCAAATAGATTACATCAAATAGATTACATTACTATCAAATAAAAGACTGTAGCAGCGACCCAGAAGCAGATATAGACTCTGACCACAACATCGTAATTATGAAGGCCACTCTTAAATTTCAAAATTGAAAACAAGAAACGGAAATAGGCACTTTGACTTTGAGAAACTAAAAGATGAAGATATCCACGAAATATTTGAAACAAGTCAAATAAATTGCTGAAAAATATCAAGAAAATTTCAGATACTGAGGAAGTAGAAACAGAATGGAATATCATTAAATCCAGCTTATATAAGGAACGCAGGGGGAAGCGTCATTATAGAAAATGTAGAGAAAGTGGGTAGATGGCAAGAATATATAGGGAATTTATATGTAGGAGAGGAACTAACAGCATTAAAACAGGAATCAGACATTGAAAATGATGACTTGGGATATCCTATTCTTAGAGATGAGTTTGAATTAGCATTAAAGGTCTGAAAAAAGGTATGGCGCCGTGTACAGATAAGGTACAAACAGAAACTCTAAAATCCGCAGGACAAGCAGTAACAGAACGTCTCTTCCAACTGGTAAGCTATATGTATGAGACAGACGAGATACCCAAAGATTTCAAACGTAACATTAAAGTAACTATACTAAAAAAGAAAGGTGCGGATAGATGTGAAAATTTTCGAACAATAAGTTTGACTGCACACGTATCAAAAATATTAACTAGAATTGTACAAAGACGAATGGAAAAACGAGCTGAAGAAATACTAGGAGAATACCAATTTGGGTTTAGGCAAAACAGGAGAACACAGGAGGCTATTCTAGCTCTGAGAGTGATTATAGAGAAAACAATAGAAAAAGGGGAAAGCGTGTATATAGGGTTTGTAGATCTGGAAAAAGCATTCGACAATATAAAATGGGAAAAAATGTTCAAAATACTCAAAAAGATTGGGATGAGTTATAAAATATTACATAGGTTATACAAAGAGCAAACAGCAGCAATAGAATTAGAGCAGGAATGTAATCATATAAACGTTAAGAAAGCGGTGAGACAGGGATGTGTCCTATCCCCATTAATTTTTAACTTGTACAATGAACAGGCAATGAATACTGTCAAATGCAGGAAAACATTTGGAATTAATATGCAGGGACAAAAGATTGATAGTAACCGGAAAGTCACTGTTATTAAGACGACCTTCAGTAAACGCGGACTAGCGAGGTTGGATCCGTTTATATTTTTTGGACCACACCTAGATCCCAAATTCTGTTGGTTTCGTCTTAGTTTACTAATTCAATTGAAGAGTAAGCCGCTTCTGTTGCAGGAATCTTCGTTACATGGGAAACCTATATAATTGTACATAATTTAGTCTTTTATAGTATATTTTGATATTGTATTTAGATTGTTATGTACATTTTTCACTGACTTAGATAATGTAAATAAAATTTTGTTGTTGTTGTTGTTGGTGCTTTTCAACGTGGTATGGTCGTTGTCTATATTAAAAGTCGTGTTCAGGGTATGTGAAGTGCTTATGCGAATGCACCTAGCAAATATTCGAACTCCGCGTTTTCTTAAAATTACTCGAAAATTTCATATACGACGGCCGAGGAGTGGACCGAAAGGCGAGATAATCCTTATATCATAGCGAGCACCCTCTTCTGCAAATTCAATTTCAGCTGCATGAGATGATGTACCATCCTTTACGAAAATCATACGCAGCACCGAAACTTGCATTGAACTCGTGTACGGGATTGTTAAAAACTTATGTACTTCCATGTCGAGATATAGTACACGGCCCTGCAACTGCTATATGTATAGGTACGTTGCTAAAAAAAAAAAACAGGGTCCACCCACCCAAGTACTGGCCAGAGCGAGAGGTGCTTAACTCTGCAAACGTGCGATCTCCAATAGAGAAATAGGGTATATAATTGTAAACCAATAGAAGGGGTTTGAAATGCAGCTAACAAGGAAAAACAATGCCTATGACAACAAACATAGAAACAAGAAAATATTGATGAAAGCATATGTGTGGAGCACAGCACAGTATGCCTATGAAATACAGTCAGTAGGAAAAACAGACAGAAAAACGGTACAAGCCTTTTTGAATGTTGTGCTTCAGATGTACGAGGATGACGGCATGGACAGACAAAGTTAATAACAAATAGCCTATAGAAATAGTAGAAGAATAAATATATCTGTGGAACAAAATAGGAGAAATAGAAGGGCAGAATATGTTCTTATGCATTTTTGGGGAATAGTATAGGATATATTACAAACAGAAATAAGAAAAAGGAGGTAGATATAGACCTAAATCAGATAGTGATAGAAGCAGACTGCAAATTTCAGGGAAATGTGTCAGAATATGAAACAATGAGGGTACGCGTCTAACCAGTTCCAGGACTGAAGACCTGATGATGATGATCTTCTTTTGTTCTATTTAAAACCGAGACCACATTAACAATTAAGAAAACAAGTAGGCAATATATCTGTGATTGAGCTAGAAGAATAATATCAAGATAATTTCCGGTGTCTTAGTTGAGACAAGTTCTTGTGATTTGTTCATAGAAAACATACTCTTATCAACGAACTTCGTTCGTTTATGAAATCGATTTGTCGTCCGTCTGTCCGTCCGAGGCCTTTCTAATGGTCGGACATCAATGTGTGATACATCAATCGATTCAGCTCGGTGTCCTGAGCTTAAGTTTTGATGTCAGTTGAAATCGGGCCACGGGGACGCCGTGCCCCCGCGATATTTCGTCGGGAAAATTAAAATTTCAAATAGGTCCAAAATTAATGTGCGATACATATTTGGACTCCCCTAACATAGCTGAGTCGAAATATGGTACCCCCCACAAAATCTGACACGGATACCCGACCCCCCCGGGGAATTAATTTTTATTTTATCTGAATACTTATAATTATTACAACATAATAATTTTAATTTCTTTAAATTGTTTTAAAGTAAGTCTACATTTGGAAGTTCGTTGCGACAATGCCTTGCATTTTCAACTTGTTTATCTATGAATTTGTTATAAAATATTTTCAAATTTTAAAGAAGAAAAAGGAATTATAATTTAAATCGAAAAAATAAACAAAATATAAGGATGTAAATTAGCGATGAGCGATATTTTAATACCGATAATTTAAATTTAAAAAATTAACAAAATGTAAGGATGTACATTAGTGATGGGCGATATTTTAGTACCGGTGACATCACCTTGATTATAACCACATGTAATAATTACCTAATCAACCGTCCGTCGAGGGTCTGTAAAGACCAGTCAAGACGGTTAATTAAGGCCAGGCAGACTAAACTCAGCGGCGTAGGTCGTGGTTCAAACTCATGACTAAAACCTTGCTTGTACTTACCAAATATGCGATATGGATAAAAATCATCAATACATATATTAACAATTTATAATAAACATGGGCGCCAATCAGCGGAAAGGCACTGATACCTAATAAAAGTAATCATGAAATAAACTCGTAGTTTAGAAAAAGCAATAACATTTTATTATACCATCGACTGTCAGGAAAAGCAGATATATACACAAATAAATAAACAGTCTTGAACTCGAAATGAAATAGGGCCTACAGGGCCCACTATTCCGACATAATATAAACGTAATTCTATCTAACCTAATTGATATCTAGGGACGTGCACGTCGTCACATATACCTAATCTTTAGCCTAACTAGGATTAACTTAAGATCTTTAATTATATTAACAAAAGCACTGTGAAACACAACTATGCATTACTGTCTTTACAACACGGTATCCGTATGTACAGATTAAATCAAGGATTCCATGGGTTAATACCGTATGCTCTCTTCAATGATTATTTTTTGGAACACGCGAACGTAATTTAATGTCAATATAATTCACAAAAGAACAGACCGGCCTATAGCTCGCAACACGGCTCCCGCACCCCGTCTTTAGCGACTATAGGTAGAACGAACATACATTTCCGCGATCAAAAGTAAACAGTATCAACTGGTCTATAATAATTAACCTTTACAACACTACAAAAGTTTGACACGTAAATCCGAAAAAGCTTTCTTTACTGAGCTATTAACAAAGGTTAGTTCACGTCTTTATTACGTTCCAATGACCGGTAGTTGAAGCAAAGGAATTTTCTTTTAAATAACCCTAAGCAATAGCACACCGTCGTAGCGTCTATGTAGAATTAAAGTAATCCTTCCCTACAAATTAATAAGATGCTACAAAAAGTGACGCAGAATCGAAATAAAACTCATAGCAAAGGGTTGCTTTGCATTATTAAAAAAATGTCATCCAACAAAATAAATACTCACGTGTTCTAAGCACACACATAAACACGTCTGTACCCAAAGACCACACACCAAAAAAAGCCAAGAATCATTGCTGTTTCTTTACATCTGCAACCACATTCCTGCAAAAACCCCAATGAATTCGTCCGGTCCTGCGGCCATAGGCCGCACCATATGTTTAAATACCAGAAACTAAACCCTCTCACTACATTGTATTGTAAATATTATGCGATCTCAGGTACCGTAGATGTAAAACGAAAGCTTTTTAAAATATAGAAGCATTTGCTTGTATGAGATTATTCCACCACGGTCTATGCAGGCTTTGTAACCCGTACATATAACAATTCCACCACGGTTCGTAAAATATACAATTTTATGCTCAACAAAGCGATTAAAAATCGGGTTGTTACACACATTATAATAAAGAATACAGTAGTGATACGGAGCGTCGGTTCCTTTGATCTTTGAATGCAGGATTTGACAATAAACTTGAGGGTCTCGGCGTTCCTTCAGTAATTTTACGATAGATGGCGCATCCATAAGCGCTAAAATTTTAAAATTTATATTATAAATCATTTTATTTAACTAATACTTAATATGGAAATGGTTTATATTGCTTAATAACTGCAATGCCTACTCAGCGCCGTACGGTGCTATGATGCAAAGGGGTAACCACATCAGGCGACACTTTCAGGGGGGCAGCAAAATTACTGGACTATATTTAACAAAAAATTGAAATGCATGGATTTCATTTCTATGTATATTACTCATCTGCGCTTATTGTCGGTACCATTTACAAAGGTGAGCGTTCAGCGTCGTTAGATTTTCTATCTGAGGGCACAAAGTGTTTGTGATATACCACACGCGACATCGCGGCTACTCTTAATAAGAGCTTGGCAGTAGACGGCATGTATCACAAAAGATAATTGTACGTGTTAGGTTTTTTTACTTATTCTTTGAGATGGCGTTATTTGATTTTCATGTTAGTTGGTCTTCTACAGCAGATTTTTCAAGAAATGTCAGTACGTGTTGTGGCGCGTTGTTAAATTACTATGTTTTAAAAAGTCTAAACACGTAAGCGAATTGAATTATAGCTTTTTAATTGCGAAATTCCATTTGATTTTTACATCAAGTTTAACTTTAATTTACGATACATATTATAAGGTACGTAGTAGGTAATTGAAATTCTTATAACAGCATGAATCAGAAAAGGAAAAGACTGTTTGGAAGCCAATATAGAAAGAAACGCTTAAAGAAAGATAAAAAAAGGAAGAAAGCTACACCATGTCATGAAAAAATTCTTGGCCCCTAAGCATCAGTCAGAAGCGTCTACATCCGCATCAACCTATTCGGATGTGGTGGACTTATCAGCGCTGTCTAAATCACCTCCTAAAGAAGTTGTTGAAAAAAACAAGAAATCACACCCCTCAGAAGATTATCAAGAGCAGGATAGCAATAGCAGTGAGTTCCAGCAAATAGACAAGATCTCTGACGATCCTGCACTATAGAATATTTTCTGCATGTCATCCAAAACTCGTCAGATACTGGTTGAGAGGATCCACATCAAGTTAAAGAACTGGAATTTCCTATTAACACAGGAAGGCGCAAATTTTCACCTTTTCATTATTACAAAGTATTAAGCAATGGTGAAATTGTTGAGAGAAATTAGTTGATTTACTCGGTTACAATTGATACCATTTTTTGCTTTTGCTGCATATTATTTGATAATTCGTCTTCCCATGATTGGTTAAAAAAAGGTTATTCTGACTGGGGAAATCTTGTACGTGCACTCACAATGCACGAAAAGTCTGAAAATCACAGAAACCCTTTTAGACAATAGAAGGAATTTGACACTCGTTTAAAAAAGCTATTGATGCCGAATATCAAGAATTTAGGGATTTGGATATTCAGCATTGGAGAGGAGTTCTAAAAAGAATTATTGCAATAATTAGACTACTGGCACCACAATGCTTAGCCTTTCGAGGATCAAGTGAACATTTATTTCAACCTAATAACGAAAATTTTCTAAAGCTGGTTTAAGTGCTTGCCGAATTTGATCTAGTTATGGAAGAACATGTCAGAAGAGTTCAACAAGGGTCTGATAAAAGGTCTGTGACTTATCTATGCAATAATATACAAGGAGAACTTATAAATTTGATGGGAAATGAAATTTTACGTAAAATTATAGAAATAACAGAAAAAACTAAATATTATTTCATAATTACTTATTGTACCCTAGATGTAAGTCATATTGAACAGTTATCATTAACAATAAGAGTTGTCACATGCAACCCAATTGAAAATGAATACAAAATTGATAAATTCTTTATAGGGTTTTTTGAAGCAACTAATTCAACAGGAGAGGGTTTAATAAAACTTATTTTGTCTTTTTTGAAAATAGCGGTTTTGAGTGGAAATGGCTTAGAGAACAAGGCTATGACAATGGCTACTATAAAAGGAGCCAGAAAGGGTGTACAAAACAAAATCCTTGAAAAGTATTTGCGGGCGTTGTATGTTCCTTATCCATGTCACTCTCTAAACCTAGTTGTGAATGATACAGCGACTTCTTCTACAGAAACAACAACATTCTTTTCTGTTGTTCAAGAACTATATAATTTCTTTTCTGGTTCTACAAAGCGCTGAGAGATGCTGAAAAAACATGTTTCGCATTTAACTCTCAAACTACTGAGTGCTACTAGGTGGACAATCAGAATAGATGCACTAAAACCTTTGAAGTATCAATTTTGTGAAATATATGATGCATTATTCGAAATAATGGAAAACAGACAGAAACTAGAGTTAAAACAAGAGTGTTGTCAACAAGTATAAAAAAATATAAGTTTATATGTGGTGTAATTCTTTGGCATGACGTTTTATTTGCAATTAATTCAGTCTCAAAGCTATTGCAGTCTGGAACTATGAATATATCGGATTGCACAAGGATGCTAGCGGAAACAATAGAAAAGTTACAGGCAACTCGAATTTGAACAGATGAGAATTGCTGCTAATGAAATTTCTGAAAATCTTGAGTGTAGCACTGATTTTCCGACCGAAAGTGAAGTTAGAGCTAGAAAGGAAAAGCGTCAATTTGACGAAAAAGCTGCGGACAAACCTTTAACGGAGGAAGATAAATTTAGGATAAACTTTCAATTATATTTCGGATATAAAACTTAATTCCTTAAATGAACGATTTACCCTTTTGGAAATCCACAGCAAAAATTTTCAGTTTGTATACGACATCTTCCAACTCGGGAATATAACTGATGAATACTTGAAAATCATTGCATTAACCTCCAGTCAATTCTTTCAGACGACTATGAGTCAGATGTAAATGGTAATGATCTTCAAGATTAATTCCGTGATGTATCTCGCATATTAGAACATTCAATGAAACCACTCGATGTCATTAACTATTTATAGCAAAATAATTTAAACACATTGTATCCTAACACCTGTATAGCACTAAGAATTCTATTAAGACTCCCTGTCTCTGTAGCAAGTGGAGAAATAAGTTTCTCCAAATTGAAATTAATAAAAAATTATTTATGCAATTCCATAAGTCAGTCAAAGCTTACAAATCTGGCATTAACTTCTATCGAATGTACATTAGCTGCTTCTCTTGACCATATATCTCTTATTCAGGAATTTGGAAAATTTAGAGTAAAATTATAGTCTATATACGTTTATGTTCAAGTGGAGTTTATATTTATTTATAGAAAATTGCTATGTTTGAAAATATATTATAAAAATATATTATTTTCACATTTTTCCATAATTTTTTTTAATCACAAATATGGAGATGGCATTTCGAACACTTGCATCATACTGACAAAGTACACCGCAGGGCACTGTGCTTACTGATTATATAATAACATTTCTGAATGTATCAAACTAAATTAGGTAATAAAACAGACAATTCCAAGGACTTACCAAAAATCAGGAGGTTGCTATTTTATAATTTAAGAGTTTAAGTTTCAGTTAGGTATTTTGCTGTTTCTTTAATTGATATATATATATATATATATATATATATATATATATATATATATATATTGCTGTGAAACCTACAAAAGCTATTAACTTAACTAGTCCGTCATTATCTTCTCTTAATCGCCTCTTTACTCCTTTCCGCCTCGGCTGCTCACCTAGTTAAAACTTTCATCCTCAATCATAAAAAAAACAAACACATTCCTATCACAAACACCAACGTTAACTCTATTTACATCAATATTCACAATACATTAAAATTTCAAAATTAAAATTCAGCATAAATTTCAGTATCAGAAAATTTCAAGATTAAATTTATTATCATTTTAATGTGCATCCAGAATTAAAGTCCTTGTAGGATGCCTACTAATTAATATAACAATATATGCAGACCTGAGTCTGAGTACAAAGGGAGCATCTCCCATCCCATTACGTTAATTAACCAGGTTCGTATAATTGAGCTCAAAGACATACCCAAATTTTCATCATAATCCAGAACATAAATACTAAATACCCTTTTCTACTTAAACAAGCAAATTTCACTTTAAAATTAAAATTCTGATGTTAGTACAATTTCACTACTGTCCATTTTAAGTAAATCAATTATAAAGTTATTCAACACACACCAAAATATCCAAAAAAAATCGAACAACAAAGCATAAGTTACCTGAAGGTTAATGCACTCGTGGCCCCAATGTATATCGTCCGCTGTTAATCACACCAATCCAACTGGGTTATGTTTAGGTCCTCGTATTGCTGGTACCCTTTAAAATTTTCTACACCACCATTCATTTAAAGTTGTTTCAGTGCTTTTCCGGAACTCATTTGTGTATATCTGAAGCTTGTTTTGTGGATCCAGACACATTTACGAATCATTTAATTATTAACACCCCCGAAAAATAGCAAAGAAATTCATACTTCTTTCACAAATATCGCCAAAACTGCCTACTTTTGTGTATTCATTTGTCGTTGCAAATTTGACTAATTGGTACAGTGATACTAGACTTTATTACCTTGTATCTTCTTTTCTAAGTGCACTAAATTACATTCATTGTAGCACGTAAAGAACAAACTGTTTTAAATCACCAAAATATACGAGCAAACTGTTTAAATTATTCTATCAAAATCGGAAAACTAAAAAGCACTGTTTAACGCATTGGATCAAATCGAAAATCTAAGAGAGAGAAGCTCATATTAACCTGGGTATATATGGTGGTTAGCCCGTCTGTCGGTTTTGTCCTCAAAACGGACAATTCTTCAAAATTTCGCATGCTCGGTTCCCATTCCGCAGCCCGGCATGCGATTTTTACGAAATTTGCACTCGCACCAGTTAAATCTCAGAAATTTCCACACGGCACGCAACCTCTGAGAATACCTAATTAAATTTTATACAGAACTCGTTGTTTCTACCTCTGATATTTGCATCTTATTTTCAACCAATCGCAACCCAGTGACGTTGCTCAACCCACGCCTTTTACTATATGTGTCTCTGTCTTGCGCATATTATCTGTCTCTATTCTAACCTGTTCTTATTGGTGCAAATTAATATTCTTTATTATCGATTATTTTCAATCCACGTGGACTTGTGAAATAACCCACCTTATTAGCATTTCCCGTAAATATTAAGCAACGGTTTCTCCAGCATTCTCTGTAACCATTTGTTATCTGCAAATTTTACGCAGAACATAAAACATTTAAAATACGCAGGTGTTCAAACATAATACTTCTACGATCTGAATATTATTGGGTTTTTACTAGCTTTTATACATATTATATGTTCCTAACGGTTCAATTAACTCCAATTAAAATAATACCCTTTAATTTTTAGTGACTCCTAATCAAATATTAATTATTATCTGTACATTTTGTTTAATACCGGTTACTTAAAATTGAGTTAATTAATATAAATTTTGCACGTAATTTCCATTTGTTTCTTTACTCAGAATAATTAAATTACACGTTGAGCATTTTTAATACTGCTTCTTTTTATATAAAGCGTCTTGTAAATAATTTAAATCTCTTATTTTTAATGAAACGAATGCATTTTTATTCTCCACGGTTTTTTTTTTTATTAAAGCGTATTATCTAATAAAATTCCTTATACACGGTGATTAAAATTATTTGATGTAATTCATTAATTTTCTACCCTGGTCGTAATTTCGAGCGTAGCTTCTTGTCTATAACTAACATAAGTCAAAAAATTGACAATGTCAGATATGATTGCAAAAATGCCAAACGTAATTGAAAGTTAGGTTTATGTATAGTTGTTGTACACGATTTAAATTTGTAAATTTTCCAATTGAGTCATTGGTCTCGGTGGCGTAATTGGTAAACGCATGGTTCCGGCAAAACCAGGATACGGTTCAAGTCCTGTCCAAGACCTTACATTTTCCATCTTTCAATTACTAGCTCGATTTGAAATGATCATTTGGGCTTTGCATAAAAGTCTAAGTTATTATTTCATCTTATTCACTGTAATATATATATATATATATATATATATTTATATATGGTGAGTATTTTGGGTATGAAGTCAAGGAATAAAAGTTGGTTTGAAATTCAAAGTTTATTTTTATTTTCTTTACGTTTCGGCGATCCTTTTCGCCTTTATCAAAGAATCGTATAGAATTCATGATTGTCAAATAAAATTTTATATATATTTGACAATCATGAATTCTATACGATTCTTTGATAAAGGCGAAAAGGATCGCCGAAACGTAAAGAAAATAAAAATAAACTTTTGAATTTCAAACCAACTTTATTCCTTGGACTTCATACCAAAATACTACCACCTTATCATTAAAATATTTATGCTGACCAGTCCATTATTCATATATATATATATATATATATATATATATATATATATATATATATATAGTATATACTGGATACACGTAAGCATATCTGTTTTTAGATAGCTTAGTATTTGAAACACATATATTGTAATAATTAAATTAATCATAATTTTAGTTGTAAAATTGACTTTTAATAATATAAACACGCTTTTTAGTTATATTTTTGTACTGCAAATGTTAACATTATGTAATTTACTTATCCGTTAACGTACTCCACCTATACGTATATTGATTTTATAGAAAAGTATTGTATGTTGAAAACTATTCGTACTTAAAAAGGAACCGTGCATGGTACAATTTAATTTTGGGTTCTTAACATTGCCTTAGCTTGTTAATACTTATTTTAGAACTATGTCTGTGGTTAATTATAATTTGGCATGTTCTAATAAATGGTTTACCTTCTTTTATAGTTACATTACCTTTTCTTCCCAACATAATAACACGGTTCTCCCATGCAAAAACACAAGAAATACTCAGTTTACTCCAAGAACCGAAAGCAACAAACAGTACAATCTACATATATATTGTATAACTGCATCGTCTACAATAAAGGTCTGACATTCAAAAGAAGTAGATTTTTTCCTGAACTGGATGCAGGTGGCTGCAGACCTTAAGGACCTGGTTGACATTCCAATAAATCTTGTATCTCTGAAGGATGAAATACTTTTGCATGTACTATAAAAAAATTATTAGTAATATATACTATTGTACTACAGGGTACACTCACCTATATTGTCGGAATGATTATCAGCCATTACTGTCTGGGCTATATTTAATCTTTTTGTTTCGGGAAGATCAAGTGTTGGTACTGCGTCTGCTATCAGCAACTTCCTTCCACTACTAGCTTTCTTAAACATCCTTTGTTCAAAGTGCAAATGACACACTTGGTATATTGAATTGTTTGAACAGGTTGTAGTGAACATTCGGATCCAGATAATTTTAACCAGTGCTTGCATCTGCAAACAGAAAGTATAAGATAAATACAGGAATAAGAATCTCTCGATATGTGCAAAACTATGAATGAATTTTTGAACAATGTAAAACGTAACTTGATCAAACAAAAAAAAATTATGAGTGGTGTATGTATATTAATTAGGTGTAGCATAAACAACGCAGGTTAAGCTAATTTCAATACGCAACTTATTAATTTATTGAAGTTACATTACTATAAAGTCTTATACCTTATGCACCATAATGAACAAAAATTAAGCCTATAGTAAAAACAAGGTAAACATTCCACAACATTTACATAAGGTACAAACTATTCACTAAAGTAATTACATACCTCGTAATATCCTTTGGAAATCTGAATAAACTTGCACCTTCAGTTTTGGAAGTTGTTTTGCAGTACCGCACAGCACGCACAAATTTTTTTCTTAACCATCCTCCCGACTCTTTACGCTCGAACGAGTAGTCCCGCGATAGACTTTCTGAGGTTTAGGTTACTGTTAGAGAGAGATATTATTATTAAAAAACACAAATCTCTTAACACGCATATCAGAACAGTCTTGTTTTTTTTTGTTGCTAAAACTATTGCAGACTGTTCTGATATGCGTGTGAAGTGATTTGTGCTTTTTTGTGTTTTTTAATAACAATATCTATTTCTAACAGTAACCTACATAAGGACTCGTTCGAGCGTAAATACTCGGGAGGATGGTTAAGTAAAAAATTACTGCGCACAGCACAAATGTTGCTAACTTTTAGTTTTTTAATTAGGCGCCTATCTATTGGTTATAATACAATAATACTAAATACTACTACACCACTAAATTACTACCACTACTATATACATGATTTGATGATGTCATTTAAAATAAAATCGATCATCTACAAAATTGAATATCTATACTTCTTGACGGATCGTATTTGTGTATAGTAGTAATAAAAAAATTTAGTGAATATCTAGAAGCCAAGTTGTTACTTTACCTACAATAGTTATATGAAAAGTTTTCTTGATACCATTTTGTATAACTTTCTACTCTTCCGTAACAGATGTCGCTTAAAATAATGAACTTAATAGCTCATTATAAAACAAAATCTCTTGTCTAACCATTCCTTTCAACATAAGGTGAACACGGTGAAGGCCCTACGATATCGTATTGAGCATATATTTAACGTTTTAATTTTTGACCCACATTTATTATGTGAATCGTTGAGTAATTGGTTTTCAATTTCCTTTAATATAGTCGATCATAGTCAGTAGTTAGTGACAGGTTATGTATTTCTTGCTAATTTCGAATTTTCTGTTTCCATTTTAGCCTTTGAAAAAGATGCGAAAAATGTACCGAAACGTTAGGTGGTGATTAAAGGGTAAATTTGTAATCTATTGTTTGATTTGGACTACATCCCATGAAAAAAATTTACATGTGTATTATACTATAAGTCTGACTAGTCCATTAATTATTAACGTGTATATATATATATATATATATATATATATATATATATATACGGATCCAATCGACGTTACTAGACCAATGATGTTTAGCAGACGACCTAATACCCTGCAGAAATACCGATACTCTCATGCCCGACACCGTTGCCGCGTTTGTGAACAGCATTTTCTCATTGTAAAGCTCAATCTTATATTATATTTTATTACACTTGCATCGTGGGCTTGAATTAAACTTTCGCCTTACCCTGTCTGCTTTGTCGTATGTTTACATGCGTTGTTAAGTGAATGTGAAAATCAAAAAGTCTTAATGATGACTACCAGGTACAAGAATATTGTAGCGGGCTACTGCTACCGCGTTTCTTTAATTCAAAACAAGTAATAATAAATGTCTTTATTACTCACTGTTCACAAGTCTAATTAACAGTATATGCCTTGTTTACAGATGTTTTCAGTGCACTTAACAATGAAGCACTATTACACTAATGAATTTACAAGCACTAATATCTTCTTAAACTAACTTCTTTACCATAGGTCCATTACCAACACTAACACTTCTATTTATTTATACCCTTCTATTTATTTATGTATACTACAAGCTGCATGTACATTAGACACAGCTTATATCATTTATGTATATATTCCAAAAGCTCAACTTTACTGTACACGATATAATTTATATTAGACATTCAAAATAGACTGACTCTTGCATTCATTAGCGGTCTTATATATACTCTGGATTACAAGGATGACTCATGCTCCCGTAATTTCTAGAAGAATTCTGGAATCCTTGAGAATACGCTGTGCCCCGAGCGTTTGTATGTTTGACGGGTTGCCTAATAGTGGATCGCAACACTGCCCCCTCTTTAAAACCGTTACGTCTCGTAACTGTAAATCCATCTTGACGCCAATTCGATGACTGGTGACGGTATCGGCAGCTATCTCCTCTGGTGCATCCACCGCGTCGTTGAAAGTAACAGTCAACACTCTTTTCCTGGTCTTGGTAGGCAACCGGTTGATAACAACAAACAAGAACCTGGACGTTGGTTCCCTGGAAAACTACTTCTAGCATATTTCGGACTATCCTCCAGTCTAAGCGATCCAGTCCACAGCCCAGCTTGGGCACCGCTAGTCTCGTTACTCCATTTTCCATCATCTGCGCCTTAAGATTTAGCAAAGCCTCCCATAGATGTCCATAACTAGGTCTCTGCCATGAAGAATTTTTGGTGACCAGATAGTAAACATAACGATTTTTATCTTGAAGAACCAAAGATTTTCCTACAGTTGGCTGCTGTTGTACTAGTTCATCTACACATCCAAACTTTTTCTTGAAAACAACAGCTATTCCCCTTGACATTGCCAAATCTTGAGCTACGCAATGTGCAAGGGAATACTCTTCTGGTGCTCTAAACAGATCTTGCTGTTTTTCAACAACAACGCCAAATCTCGCTTTAGCGGAACCACCATACGCCGCCATAAAGCTCTCAAAATCTACATTTGGCTCATGATTAATAACTTGCCGAACACCATTATCATTATTCGAGTCTTCCTGGTTGTTGCCAGTGTAGGATGTTAAACGGTCAAAGTGTACCACTTTCGGTTTACCAGGGGGGGATTTTTTGATCCGGTACACTACATCATTAATCCTTTTTAACACTTCGTACGGCCCTTCCCATTGTCTTTGTAGTTTTGGCGACAATCCACGTTTTCTTTGTGGATTGTACAGCCACACTAAATCTCCAGGTTGATAACCACCTTCTTGTGCTCTCGTGTCATATTGTGATTTCATTCGATTGCTTGCTGCATGTATATTCTTTCGGACGTTTTCGTGAATACTATTTGATCTTTCACGAAGCTTACTAACGTAATCTTCACCTGCGATCTCTTCTCCAGGTTTAAATCCAAACCGAAGATCACATGGTAGCCGCAATTCACGTCCTAGCATTACGCAAGCGGGCGAGTACCCTGTGCTGTCATGTACCGAAGATCGGTACGCCAGTAGGAACAAATGTAGATATTGGTCCCAGTCTCGTTGATGTTCAGAGACAACTTTGGCCAGGTACTTCCCTAACGTCCTGTTCATTTTTTCAACCATTCCATCCGATTGGGGATGAAGTGGCGTGGTTCTAGTCTTCCTGATTCCAAGATGATTGCAGACATTTTGAAACAATGCTGATTCGAAGTTCCGACCTTGATCGGAGTGTAATTCCAACGGAACTCCAAAGCGACAAAATAACTCCTTCACTAGTACATCTGCAACCGTCTCGGCTTCTTGGTTAGGTATAGCATATGCCTCCGGCCATTTGGTAAAATAATCCATTGCAACCAAGATGTATTTATTTCCCTTCTCTGATTCAGGAAACGGACCATCTATATCAATGGCTACCCTCTTAAAAGGATTCCCCACGTTTTACTGTCTCATTGGGGCTTTCCGTTTTGAGACCGGGCCATTTGCAGAGGCACACAATTCACATTTCCGGCACCACTCCTTCACATCTTCTTTGCAGTTCACCCAATAGAATCTTTCTCTCACTCTTTCGAGAGTTCTTTTCACGCCAAAGTGCCCTCCGGAAATACCGTCGTGCAAGTGCTGCAACACTTCCGGCACTCTGCTTCTCGGCACTATCACTTGAAGTCTCTCAGTGCCATCTTCAAATTCCAGGCGTCGTTTCAAGATTCTATTTTCCATCATCAAGGAGTCCCACTGTGCCCAGTATGCCTTCAGGCTCGTACTTAAAATACTAATTTCTTCCCAAGCTGGTCGTTGTCCTCTATTTTTCCACTCAATAATTCGTCCCAATTCGGCGTGATTCTGCTGGTCTTCTCGCATTCTTTCGGGTTGCCAAGTATCATCGGTTACCGTCATTCTATGGATGACACTTATTTTCTCTTCCATCTTGGAGCAATGATTGCAGTCCACCGGACAAGGTCTCCTTGATAGAGAGTCTGCATTCCGATGGCTAGTTCCTACACGATGTTCTATATCAAAGTCATATTCCAGCAGCCACTCTATCCACCTTGCCACTTGCCCTTCAGGATTTCGAAACTGCAATAACCATTTTAGTGCAGCATGGTCTGTTCTCAACAGGAATTTACGGCCGTATAAGTACTTATAAAAGTGCTTTACGGATTTGACGACGGCCAACAGCTTCCTTCTTGTCACACAATAGTTTCTTTCCGGCCGCGACAAGACTTTGCTAAAATACCCAATAACTTTTTCTTGTCCGTACTGCACTTGAGAAAGAACGCCTCCTATAGCTGTGTTACTGGCATCGGTATCCAACACAAACTTCCCCTCCATCCGTGGATAACTCAAAATTGGTGCTGTAACTAGCAGCCGTTTCAGCTGTTCAAATGCACTGTGGCAGTCGTCATTCCAATCAAATTCTTGTCCATCTTCGGTTAATTTCGTTAGCGGTTTGGCAATGTCCGCAAACCCAAGTATAAAACGTCGGTAATATGTGCACAATCCTAGAAAACTGCGTAGTTGGTGTATATCTACTGGTGTAGGCCACTCTTGTACCGTTTTTATTTTGTCAGGGTCAGCTCTTATTCCGGTCTCCGAAACGACATGTCCTAGGTATTTCACCTCTTTTCCAAACAGGTGACACTTCTTGGGGCTCAATGTAAGGTTTGCCCCCCGTAATCTTTGGAATATCTCCTCTAAGTTCTTAAGGTGTTCTTCAAAAGACCAGCCTAACACTATCACGTCGTCTAGGTACACCAGACAAGTCTTCCAAGACAGTCCACGCAATATCAACTCCATCAATCGTTCAAAAGTAGCAGGGGCATTGCATAATCCAAATGGCATGACCTTGAACTGCCATAATCCAGTTCCAATTGTAAACGCAGTCTTTTCTTTATCGTTTGGCTCCAAGCCTACCTGCCAGTATCCATTTTTCAAGTCCAAGGTCGAAAACCATTTAGATCCGGATAGTGTATCCAAGGTGTCATCAATTCTGGGCAAAGGATAGCTGTCTTTCTTTGTCACATTGTTAAGCCGCCGGTAGTCTACACAAAACCTTGTCGATCCGTCCTTTTTCTTGACAAGCACTACCGGGGATGCCCATGGACTATTCGAGGGTTCAATCACTCCCTGTTTTTCCATATCGGTGATAATTTGTTCGGCTTCCTTACGTTTAGCCAAAGGAAGCCGCCTGGGGTGTTGTCTTATCGGTTGTGCATCTCCAGTATTGATCTTGTGTTGCACAACATTCGTCCTTCCTTTCTCACTATCATCCAGTGCAAACACACCTCGATATCGTCCTACCAGTTCTTTTACCTTGCCCAGTTGGTCGCCGTTTAATCCTTGACACGAAGGTATTAACATATCCAGCAATTTCTGTGAGCAACCGTTGGCTGGTTTATCTTTCGTATCGTCCACACAACGTTTAATATGGCATACTGGAATGCAACTTCCCACAATTGTGTCTTTCTTCAGGGTCACCGTATGCGGATTAATGTTCAGCACCCTTACTGGTACCATATTTCGAGACTTTACCAGCGTTCTTCCAATCAGTAGTCCCTCCTGACCCATTCCCGATTCAGTTGCTTCCATCATGCATACTTGTCCTTCCCGGAGCGTACCATCCGGGCGTCCCATTACTATCATTTCCGCCTTCTCGGGTATTTTCATATCACAAATCATTCGAACTTGCATCGTCTGGTTACTCCTACCTTGAAATGGAATCTCATCATCATCTATCCGAAGCACATTTTCTTTCATGTTTACATGAAACCCATATTCTCTCATGAGATCCATTCCCAAGATCACTTCCTCTGTAATTTCAGCTACCAACACTCGATGACTAATTAATTTGTCCCCAATTGTCAACATAACGGCAGTCTCTCCGTGAGTACCAATCTTCTCACCACTTGCCGTTCGGTGACACACCGATACAGGTAGCACTTTTCCACGACCAACCAAATCTGGTCTCACAATAGTTCTTGTCGCTCCTGTATCCACAAGTAATCGGACAACCCTACCATTAATTCTACCATTGATATAAATGCTGTCCAGACTTTTCATTGACGATGTAGCACGGATGATAATCTCCGGGGTACTACGTTGTGCTGTCGACGTTCGCCCCCTTACGTCGACTTGCTTTAATTTTCCTGCTGCTCAACCGGTTGTTTTTTTGGTTGAGTGCAGCGTCTCTGTATATGACCAACTTCACCGCAGTTCCAGCATCGCTGACCCCATCTCCGCGGTCGTTGTCTTTCAAGCTTTTCCACACGGTTGATTATTTCCTCTATGCTGTTCTGCGCTTAATCAGGTTCCTCTAAGGCAGACCGAACTTTGTGACCCATCCTGTGTGATGTCTGCTTAGCTGCTTCAAATTCAAGCGCATGGGCCAGTGCGTCATCCAAAGTTTTTGGCCGTGCTAATCTTAGCGCTTGCTGTATTTCACTGTCTTTGATGCCATCCACAAATGTTTGAACAGCCAGTTGTTCGAGGAAACTATCTGGTGCCGTTGGGTACGCCAATCTAACTAATCTTGCGATGTCAGCTTCGAATTCTTGCAGGCTTTCACTTGTCTTTTGCGAGCGGTTCTTAACTTGTGCGTGGTAAACCTGTTGAAGGTGGGCATCTCCATATCTCATCTCAAGCTTTGATGTTAAGAGGCCGTAATCATTCTGCTGGTGATCGGGAATTGTTTGTAAGATGTTAAGAGCCTCCCCCCGTAGGGCCACTATTAAGGAGATAGCCTTCTCTGTGTTGCACCAACCGTTGGCTATTGCAGCAGCTTCAAATTGTTTCAAATATGTGGGCCAAGGTGTTTTGCCATCGAATGTGGGTGGTTTCACTTTAAATTTAGACGGTATGGACTCGTTTCTTTCCATGGTTCTTATTTCTGGAATGTTCTCATTTACAACTTGATTTGCCGTTTCAAGTGGCCGTGTTGTTAGTGAAATCACCTGTTCTTGCAGCCTCATCATATCTTCTTCCATTTTTACCAATTTACTGTCCAACTTTTGCTCAACTGTTTTTACCCGTTCAGTGAAATCTTCTTTCAATGCAATGGAGCTTTCCATTAATCTTTGTTCTAGCGTAGCTGTATTTTCATTCAACTTTGCTTCCATTTTCGCAGCATTTTCAGTAAACTTTTCATCTATTTTTGCAGCATTTTCAGTGAACTTTTCATTTAGTGTCACTTCCAGTTTAGCTGACCCCACTAAGTTTTCATTGAGTGTCACTTGCACTTCGGATTTAAAATCCTTAAGGAAGTTCATTAAAGTTTCTGCCTCCATTTTACTTCGATTTCTTGTAACTGGCATATACAAACTACTTAAATGTCTTTAGACTTGTGTTTTAAATTAATCACTATATACCCCACAAATGCCTGACACCAGTGTAGGGGGCTACTGCTACCGCGTTTCCTTAATTCAAAACAAGTAATAATAAATGTCTTTATTACTCACTGTTCACAAGTCTAATTAACAGTATATGCCTTGTTTACAGATGTTTTCAGTGCACTTAACAATGAAGCACTATTACACTAATGAATTTACAAGCACTAATATCTTCTTAAACTAACTTCTTTACCATAGGTCCATTACCAACACTAACACTTCTATTTATTTATGTATACTACAAGCTGCATGTACATTAGACACAGCTTATATCATTTATGTATATATTCCAAAAGCTCAACTTTACTGTACACGATATAATTTATATTAGACATTCAAGAATAGACTGACTCTTGCATTCATTAGCGGTCTTATATATACTCTGGATTACAAGGATGACTCATGCTCCCGTAATTTCTAGAAGAATTCTGGAATTCTTGAGAATACGCTGTGCCCCGAGCATTTGTATGTTTGACGGGTTGCCTAATAGTGGATCGCAACAATATAATGTTAATGTGCTTAAATACCAATGACTATCTTCTTCTACGACCAGAATGGGAGTCCACTAGTGGTTTAAAGGATGAAGATAAGGAAACAGCTTTAGTAAGTAAGAAGTGGTTAAAGTATATCGTGGTCTTTAATTAACATTGACTTTTTGTAGATTGGAAGGTCGAACGTAATAATCCTGTAATCAGATGCAACAATTTTGGTAAGTAATGGTAGTTATATTTAAATGCTTTCATATAGTAGATAATAACTATGTTTTATTAACGTAATCAGTTTTAGCAAGAAATTGTACTGTTTTAATAAACCATACCTCCACTACTATTAGTAAGATTTTGTCTAAGATTCTCCTTTCTCGACACTTTTTAATCTATAACATCGAACACCGCTACTGTGTTTTTTATTTATCATGGTATTTGATACGAGTTTAGAGTTCATTCCAGTAAAATTGTTGATTAAGCGTTTGTAGACATAAATATAAAATACAGCCAATTTTCCGATACTAAATTTTTAACTGTACTAATTACTTTATTAAATAAAATCAGTAACAACTTTTAATGAGCAATTATTTTGCAGTTCAACAAAATTTGGTATAATGCAACTGAGACTGTGAATATCTTACTTATGGTATCTTATCACACGATGAATCCGCTCTAAATTACAGTACCGCGCTTTACTCTTCTTTCAAGGGTTATTAAAGTTGAACAAATTTAATAAACAATTAATAAGCGATGATTAAGAAGAACTGTCTGATTCTTAAACGTTCATTAGTATTTGTCAACCTTTAGTTTTCCATCAAGAACGTCGCATGATTAACGTTATTCATACGTAAATTCATACAGCTAAGGCATCAAAATTTCAAACATGGTATTTAAAATCATTCATTCTGCATGTTAAAATTACTCGCGATGTCTTTAATCTTAGGTTTGGAGTACAGTTGCTTTAGAAAATATTAACAGTGGGTAATGTTCTACATCTAATAATAATAATAATAATAATAATAATAATAATAATAATAATAATAATATAATAATTATAAAAATAATAATAATAATCAGGGTTGCGACGATTTAAATCAGAATTTAATTATAATATAAATCAACCTTTTTTTTCATTTAAATAATGATTTATATCAACATATTTTTAATATTTAAATCATAATACAAATCAAATTACGAAATGCTGATAAATAAATAAATCAACCTTCAGAAAATTTAAATAAAGGTACAATTTGTTTAAACAATAAAAATTAAACTGAACTGTGTACACACTTGAGTATTTCAGAAACCAAAACAGATATCACACAAATATAAAAGATGTAATTGTTTTAAATCCAATAGGATATGCTCCAGCCATTGTTTTAAAAATCTGAATTGTGCAAACAAGTAGCTTATAATTTGAGAAAACAATTGTAACTTCCTTATTCTATATCTATAGTATATATTATCAGACATTTATGTGCCAGAAAATTATAATTTTTATATCTATTCATCAAATATTGGTATTTGTTCTTCGTTTCAATGTTTATTTTTTGGACATATACTGCTATAGGCGTTTTTAAGTATAGTATAGCAAAAAAACAAAAATTTTTCTTCCCACTTTACCACATAGCTATAGGTACAAAAACAGTGAACATGAATTGGAGATCCACTTGCGACGACGCAACTATTATTACACTAATTATTGCTTTCTATCCAACATTTGCATTAAATGACCAATTTGCTTATCCATATGCTGTAGTCTTATATAAAATCCCCAGTATGATATACAACTTCATAAGTGAGTCTTTAAAAGCACGTGACAGCGTTTTAGATCATGACGCGAAGTGGAATGCCCTTTATACACCTTTACAATCGAGCACCACACGAAATTTTTTAATCTAAGAGAGTAAGGTGAAAAGGTCTCGGCCTACAATGAAAGATTGCAAATTTTAGTGAATAAAATGATTTTATTTTTCGACATAATCCCCCTTAACTTCAACACACTTGGCCCAGCGTTTCTCCAACATCAGTATTCCTTCCCGGAAGTGAGGATCTGGAAGCTGTGAAGCGCTTCCCAGAGACAAATTTCTGCGAGTTTGGGAACAGATAGAAGTCTGAGGACGCCAAATCAGGGGAACAGGGGGGATGACCCTAAATCCATCAATTTTCCCATCGCCAACGCACCCTTTTGTGCAGGTGCGTTGTCTTGGTGAAAGATGATTTTTTCTTTTTCAAGCCAGGCCTCTTCTTGCGAATTTTGGCATCCAGCTGGTCAAGAAGGGTGGAGTAATATTGGCCTGTAATTGTTTTGCCTTTTTCAAGATAGTCTATTAACAGGATCCCTTTCACATCCCAGAACACACTGGCCATCACCTTTCCGGCAGAAGGCGATCGTCTTCGCTTTCTTTGGCGCGGAACAACCGGATTGCACCCACTGCCTCAACTGCTGTTTCGTTTCTGGCGTATAATGGTGGACCCATGTCTCATCCATAGTGACAAATCGCCGTACAAAGTCGCTCGGATCCTTATTGAACCGGGTCAAACATTGTTGCGGAACTCGTTTTCGCATTTGCTTTTGATCGGCATTCAGCAAATGCGGCACCTATTTTGCTCAGAGCTTTTGCATCCCTAACTCTTTGTGTAAGATGTTTCGCACCCTTTTGTCCGATATCCCTACAGCCTCAGTTATCTCCTTCACTTTCACTCGCCTATCGTCTAACACAATATCATGCACTTTTTCGACCGGTGTGGTTGCGGTTTTTGGTTGTCCTTCACGTGGGTCATCTTCGATAGACGTGCGACCACTTCTTTTAAGAAACAAGGAAAAATACTTTTATGAAATCTGGAGGGATTTGGACTCTCCAGGATCCCCCCCAATACAACCATGCATTCAACTATTTATAAATTATTTACAACGCTGCGCCTGTCCTTGGCGGTAAAATTTACTGATATTCTAAAGCAAACATATAATAGATTCAGTACAAAATGGTTGTAAACAAACTAGCATCGATTGAAAGAACAACTAATCGTTGGTGCAGTATTATAATGTGCAAAGCAAGACACAAAGTCTCAACCTATATACAGCGTCTGTAGATTACAGTAAACCATTTGATTCGGGCCCAGTCGATTGGTTCATACACATTCTGAAAGAGTATAAACTTTGACCCAAAGTAATATTACTACTACAACAAATAATGGAAATATCGGAAACACAACTTGTCGGTGAACAAATAGCTGGAACCATTTATATAAAGTGAGGAATATTTTCAAGGGGATTCGTTGATCCGGATACAGTTTTGTTTTGCACTAAACCCAGTCTCTTATTTACTAAACTTTTTTGAAAGTGGCTGTAGACTTGACATCAAAGGCAAACAATTAAAAGTGAACCCTTTGTTATTTATTAATGATTTAAAATTATATACAGATATGGCAATAAGCTGCATTTTATAATTTTATTAATCAAATTGTTCTATAGCCAAACTAGAATGAATTTTTTTTAGGCAAACGTTGAACGATAAGTCTAACAAAATATATGTACAAAACATTTTTGGCAACAAGTTTTTATTTAAATGCATTTGAACTGAAAAGTAAAAACGAATGTTCAGTGAACTTTAAAGTATAACTACAAAAAATAAAAAATATGTATTTTAAAAAATTAAGGCCATATTTCAGATAGAAGTTTTAAAGTAGTATTACTGTTGAGAGCTACAGTTTTTAAAATATATATTCCATATTTCTTTGTAGCTATACTTTTGAGCTATAAATTTCACTGAATATAATGTTTAATTTTTGCTTTTTAGTTCAATTGTAGTGTTAGAATTTGCCAAACTCTATGTTTTTTGTCCCTCAACATCACGTTTACCTGGGAACACTAAACTAAACATATCTATATCCGCAATGTATTAGGGTATCCAGATTAGAGCATCAGATCAACTTCCTCAAAATATGTTTCGTTATCCAAACTCATGGTATATAAACAATTTAAAGTTGATGCCGTTGAATATTGGTAATCCACCATTTTGGGGCGTTTGCCACATTGGATTTACAACGAAGCCACGAGCTTATCGCGTTCTACTCGCTGAACCCTTTATTTGATACCTATATCAAGAAGACTGTAAAGATAAAGCTAATTCGCAACTTTAGGGCGTTCGCCATACTGGATGTGAAATAACTCTACGGAGATTGCGCTGTTCTAGGAATTGTAAAGACAAAGGTAATCCAACGTCTTTTGGAGTCCGCCTTAGTGGATTTTGAAATGACAACACGTAGATTATCGTGTACTATGCGTTGAACTTTTGTATTTGATACCCATGTCAATTGGGTTGTAAAGACAAAGATAATTTACCATTTTGGGTCGTCAACTATATTGAATTTAGTGTGACGTCACGTAGATTATCGTGCGCTACTTGTTGATCCCGTTTATTTGATATCCATATCAAGGGGGTTATAATGAATTTAGAACGGTATCAAAATATATTGTTAACCGAACCAAAGCCGTGTGCAAAATATCAGCTTGATCGGATACCAGAAAGTGGGTAAAAGGTCGACTATAAATTTTGAACCTAACCGACATACCTAGGTACGTACGTTGCAAGTTATATAAAACCGTTTAATAATAAAAAGAGGAAATTCTCTACCAATATAACTAATGAAAATTTTAAGGCAATATTTGCAAAAGAATCTTAGAATTATTTAGATTGTTTTACTTTTGGGTCATATTAGACTAATGTTTACTTTAGAAATAAGTGAGGTTATGTTTGCAACTTGAAAACTCCTGCCATATTAAAATTTTAATATGTGTTTAATATGTATTACTGAATTTTAGGTAAAAATTTACATTTCAAGTAGTTTCTATTTTCCATATAGATTATACCGTTAAGGAGCTATTAAAATTTGAAAGCAATGGTCAGCTTCAGCTTTTATCAATTATCTAAAAAAATTTGAGCATTTAGGTGTGTTTTTAGAATAGCATTGCATTACGCGTAAATTTGTGCTCAACTTTGCTAATTTAATCAACTTACAAAATAATTCCTGTCTACACAAATTTCGAACTTTGCCCGATTTAGATTTTTTAACACTGCTTTAGATCCTCCTTATTATACTTTTTGATATCCCATTATAATTTAAAGCCAGCAACGAATCGACCGATTATTCGATTTACGTGCTGAGCTTTAGCCCTCAGAAAACTTGTTGAGGGTTATAAAGATTTATATCCAAAGTGCAAAATAATTTATATAAACAAATGTATCTCAAAGTTGTGCAAAAATTTTAATAAACTATAGTGAACCTACTAAAAATGCTTACATCGTTACCTGACATCTGTTCTTACTGTAAACATTCCAGTAAGGCTACATCACCGATCACAATAAGCGAACGCATGGTTGCCGGTTGGCGGAACTGAGAACGTCGGTTGAAGATACTTGGAAACATCGTCTGTATATCAAGTGACATGAACGCTCTCTGCACTAGTTCTACGTGAACTAAATTTGTATATAACGGTATGTTAAACCGACTTTTCATTCCCGATCATATAATAGTAAAAATGTGCTTATAGGGTTATAGGGGTCAAGGAATGGAGAAATACACCAAAAACCTTGTCAGACCCAGACCCCCCAGACCCGGGTTGGAAACGTCGCGTTGGCTTTAATAACGTCGGGTGTGTATAGCACTTCGGGCCTGTATTAGCGGTAAAAGAAATGTATATATATATATATATATATATATATATATATATATATATATATTGCTGTGATACCTTTAAAATCCGTGAACTACGCTTTTCGCCTCGGCTGCTCACCTAATGTTATAAACCTCCTCATTCATAAAAAAAAACAAACACATTCCTACCACAAACATCAACGTTAACTCTATTTACATCAATATTCAGAATACATTACATTTTCAAATTAAATTTCAGCATAACATTCAGTTTTAAAAGAATTTCAAAATCAATTTTATTATCACTTTAACGTGCATCCAGAATTAAAGTCCTTGTTGGATGCCTACTAATTAATATAACAATATAAGCAGACCGGAGTCTGAGTATAAAGGAGCATCTACCACCCTTTACGTTAATTAACCAGGTTCGTCTAATTGAGCTCAAAGACATACCCAAATTTTCATCATATTCCCGAACATCAAAACAAAATACCCTTTTACTTAAACAAGCAAATTTCATCTTAAAATTAAACGTTTATGGTTAGAACAATTTCACTAATGTCCATTTAAAGTAAATCAATTATAAAGTCATTCAATACACACAAAATGTCAAACAAAATAGTATAATTTACCTGAAGGTTACTGTCCTCGTAGCTTCAAAGTATCGTTTCTTTAGTTAATCACACCATTCAACAGGATTATATTTACGGCTTCTGATTCTCTACGATTTTAAAATTTTCTCCATCACCATCCATTCAAAGTCGTTTCTGGGCCTTTCCGGAACTCCTCTGTGTTTATCTGACCCTTGTTTCATGGATCCAGACACGTATTTGAACCATTTAATTATTAACACCCCAAAAATAGCAAAGAAATTCATGCTTCTGTCACCAATATACGCCAAAACTGCCTACTTTTGTGTATACCTTCGTCGTTGTAAATTTTGCTAATTGGTACAGTGAAACTAAATTTTATTACCTTGTATCTAAGTGCACTGAAGTACATTCATGTTAGCACGTAAATAATAAGCTATTTTGAATCACTAAAATATACTAGCAAACTTTAAATTATTTAATCAAACTAAAATGCACGGTTTAACATCTTCAATCAAGTCGCGTATGTACGAGCTTTTAACGCATCGAATCGTCAAAAGTCTAAGAGAGCTTGTTTATCTTCATCTCGGTATATATAGCAAAAAGCCTGTCTATCGGTCTGTTCCCCAAAACGGGTAATTCTAAAGAATTTCTCATGCCATGTTCCCAGTCTGTCGCTCACGCGTCGATTTTTACGAATTTTCACTCGCCCCATTTAAATCTCAGAAAATTTCCACACGGCACGCAAGCATGTCCGAGAAAAACTAATTAATTTTGTACAGAAATCGTTGTTCTACCTCTGATATTTGCATCCTATTTTTAACCAATTGTGACCCCCGTGACGTTGCTTAAATCCCGCCTTTTACAATATGTGTCTTTGCTTGACGCATTTTCTCTTTCCTTCTCTACCGTGTTCTTATTGGTGCAACTTGATATTCTTTATTATCGATTATTTTAGTCCACATGGAGTGTGAAATACCCAGCTTTAGCAATTCTCGTAACTATTATGCGACGTTTTCCCAAGATTCTTTGAAACATTAATTATCTGCAAAATTTACGCCGAATGTGATATTTAAACTACGCAGGTGTTCAAAATAATATTAATTCTCAGAGCTTTATTCCGTGGTATTTTAATCTTGGGTTTTTACAAGTTTCTATAGGTATTATATGTTATTAACGGTTTAATTAACTCCAATTAAAATTGATTTCTATCCTTTTCATTTTTTAGCGAATACAACTTAAATATTAATTATTATATGTACACTTTGTTTTACTACCGGTTACTTAAAATAGGGTTAATTAATATAAACTTTGCACGTAATTTCTCTTTGTTTAGAAATAATTACATTACACGCAGAGCTTTTCAATACTGCTTCTTTTGATATAAAGCGTCTTATAAATAATTTAAATTTCTTATTTTTACTGAAACAACCGAGTTTATTTATGCTTCATAGTTTTAATAACGCGTATTATTTAATGAAATTCCTTATACACGGTGATTAAAATTATTTGATGTGATTATTTAATTTTCTACCCTGGTCTAAATATGAGTATTTTCCCCCTATTTGAATACAAATAATCCCACTTATTTGACTTCAAATATAAAACATTTAGACAAAAAATTACAAAAAAATTGCCTATCACTCTCTACCCTTATCTATCTAACTTACCTACTTTGTCTCCAATCCAAAAATATTTACATCTATCCTATATCCCTATCCTATTCCTAACTCTCACCTACTTCTATAAACTGAAATTATCCCTAACTTCATCCTACTTATCCATCTAATCCTATATACATCCTATATACCTATCCTATTCCTAACTTTTAACTAATCTTCACTATACTTTACTTCCCCCTACCTAATCCTATATGCCTATCCTACTTTTACTCTATTCCTAACTCTCCACTAATCTTATATGAATATCTATACTTAACCTATCTTATTTTCTTCCTACATTTACTCTTTATTCCCATCCTAAACCTATTCCTAACTATCTCCCATATTTATCCTATACCTAGCTTTATTTTCTATAAACACTTACTTCTACTTTTCTATATACACCTATCTCTATTCTTATCCTATTTAAATCTAACTCTCTTCTTGACCCTCCAAGTCTTTCTTCTTACCATCCTAATACTTTTCATCCCTATCTCTCCCCCTTCTATATCTATACTTAACCTCCCTATTATCTCACATACAATAAACTTATCATCCCTATTATCCTGACTCTTAAATATTACTTCTTCTTCAGTCCCTACACTTGTCTGTTTCTCATTTATTATTGTTTCCCTTTCTGCCGACAAACCAAACGATACTACTTTACAATTATCGATTTTTCCTCTATGGAAAATCCTATGTACCTTCTAGACTGCTTGTGTAATGGAATCCGCCATAATGAATTCCTTAAATCTACTTTATTAAAAACAAACTTGCCAATTAACCTTATCAAAAGTAATTCTGCCTTCACCTGCTCCTGATATGCTGCTTCTACCCCCACCACTTCTGCATTTTCTTGTACTAAAGCTTGAACCTCTACTATCCTATCCTCTGGACATCTTATTGTGTTGATCTGTTTAACTTCATCATCCTCTACCTCTACTACATTAATACTAAACCCAGTGTCATCCTCTGTGACTTCATAACTGCCCTTCCATGGCACTACCCTATCTTTAATCCTTATTACCTTCCTTTCCATATCTATCAAAACCCCTAACTTCATCATACAGTCAACACCTAAAATGCTCTGAAACTTCAGTCCAGGTACAATTACAAACTCCTGTTCACAGCTTAAATCTCCTATATCTATCCTAAGCACCACAACACTATTTACTACAGCAAACTTCTTTTTATTTGGAGCTACTAAATGGCTACGCTTTATAGGCATAATTCTATCACAAACCTTATCCCTAATTTTGCTGACGAATTCCTCCGATATTAAACTCGCCTCTGCCCCTGTATCAAGTAATACTTCTACATTATTTTCAAAAATTTCTAAATTAACAATTGGCAAACATAATTTTTCCTCAGTTTCTGGCTCTACTTCCTCCTCAATTTTGAAAAATTCACGTGGATGTTCGTATACATTTACACAGAAATCTAGTGGTCTGTCACGTTCTAAAAATCCTGTCTCATCCTGTTTTCCGTGCTTGGTCCTGGTTGTCCTTCTACAACCTGTGCGTACGTCCTCCTCGTGTTAATATCCGTGTCCCTGTCTCTATTCGGCGTGCTGGTCACAGTCCTGTTTACTTCCGGTAAACTGTTCTGTCGCGTGTAACTAGGTCTTGGCGTCGGTCCCCTAGTCGCACTATTGCTCCTGTATTCCTGTCCTCGTCGTTCCCAATTCGGTCGAAAATTTCTGTTGTAGTCAGGCCGTCTCGGATAATTCGGTGTCCTGTTGTCAAACCTAACTGTGTTAACGTTTCGTTCTCGTATCTCTCTTGTCCGTCCTCACATACATCGTCATATCTCTGCAAATACTCTAAAATGTCTCCGTTCTGTGATGTTTTGTAAGGCCACGTGTTGTCTAATTTCCAGTTCAAAATGTCGTGATAGGTACTTGATAATCTGTCTGTCCGTCAATGGTGGATTCAGTTGTTTGGCCACACTGTACTTGCGGATGGCATATTGCTCCTAGAACCTGCAAACTCTCCTTAAATTTTCCTGTAATCAAGTCGTCCCTAATCTGATCCTGTTTGTGATCACTCCAGTAATGTTGTAAAAATTTGTCTTCAAAGTCCTGATACGTGTCTATGTCCTGTCCTACTAGATTGTACCATGCTTCCGCGTTGTCCTTTAATAAAGCCTTTATCGTATTCAGTTTAGTCTGTTCGTCAAATAAATTTCCCACTAGATTTCTTACACTATTAATAAAAATTTGTGGATTTACCCTGTTATCGCCATAAAACTTCATGTGTTGGTCCAATGATACTCCACCTGCAGAAAATCTGGGACCATCCCCCGTTAAATTTGATATGTTGTATTTAATACTACTAACTTCGCGTTCTACCCTGCCTAACTGATCCCTACATGAGTCCGTTACTTCAGTTATTTTTACATTAATCTCTTCTTCACAAAAAATGCGTACTTCGGACCTTAAATGTCCCATTTCCTGTCGAAGACCTGTAATATCACGCTCATTTTTATCAACCCTATTTTCAACTTCACCCATTTTACGGTAAGACTGTTTTAAATTCTGTAAATTCTCTCGTCGATTTTCTATTTTATTCCCTAATTCCTGATTTAATTGGTCAAATTTCCGATTTGAGTCCTCTCTCGCTCTATTCGATTCATCGCTTAGCTGTTCTAATTTTCTGTTAGACTCCTCCCTCGCTCTATTCGATTCTTCGTTCATCCTCTCTAGCATTCTCATTATCATCTCGTTTCCTTGATCCCTGATTCCGTCCTCGACTGATCTCTACTGCCTCCAGCTTCTTCCATTTTCGAAATTTTCTCACACAATGCACTATCGTCACTTCCAATTTCCACTCCTTGACTCCTTAACCACTCTTTTCTCTGCATACGTTCTAATCACTCACACACACTCTAAACTACTCTTAAATTTATACACACACAGAAACTCTCTCTCTCAGATCGCCAGTTTCCTGGAATAAAATCACAAAAATTTTATTTGGAACTCGAGCCCCACGTTGGGCGCCAAGACTGCTGTGATACCTTTAAAATCCGTGAACTACGCTTTTCGCCTCGGCTGCTCACCTAATGTTATAAACCTCCTCATTCATAAAAAAAAACAAACACATTCCT
Organism: Platerodrilus igneus; assembly: GCA_036346225.1. Taxonomy (NCBI): domain Eukaryota; kingdom Metazoa; phylum Arthropoda; class Insecta; order Coleoptera; family Lycidae; genus Platerodrilus; species Platerodrilus igneus. The sequence continues at coordinate 1,937,853 of JARFIW010000472.1, read as the reverse complement.
ACCACAAACATCAACGTTAACTCTATTTACATCAATATTCAGAATACATTACATTTTCAAATTAAATTTCAGCATAACATTCAGTTTTAAAAAGAATTTCAAAATCAATTTTATTATCACTTTAACGTGCATCCAGAATTAAAGTCCTTGTTGGATGCCTACTAATTAATATAACAATATAAGCAGACCGGAGTCTGAGTATAAAGGAGCATCTACCACCCTTTACGTTAATTAACCAGGTTCGTCTAATTGAGCTCAAAGACATACCCAAATTTTCATCATATTCCCGAACATCAAAACAAAATACCCTTTTACTTAAACAAGCAAATTTCATCTTAAAATTAAACGTTTATGGTTAGAACAATTTCACTAATGTCCATTTAAAGTAAATCAATTATAAAGTCATTCAATACACACAAAATGTCAAACAAAATAGTATAATTTACCTGAAGGTTACTGTCCTCGTAGCTTCAAAGTATCGTTTCTTTAGTTAATCACACCATTCAACAGGATTATATTTACGGCTTCTGATTCTCTACGCTTTTAAAATTTTCTCCATCACCATCCATTCAAAGTCGTTTCTGGGCCTTTCCGGAACTCCTCTGTGTTTATCTGACCCTTGTTTCATGGATCCAGACACGTATTTGAACCATTTAATTATTAACACCCCAAAAATAGCAAAGAAATTCATGCTTCTGTCACCAATATACGCCAAAACTGCCTACTTTTGTGTATACCTTCGTCGTTGTAAATTTTGCTAATTGGTACAGTGAAACTAAATTTTATTACCTTGTATCTAAGTGCACTGAAGTACATTCATGTTAGCACGTAAATAATAAGCTATTTTGAATCACTAAAATATACTAGCAAACTTTAAATTATTTAATCAAACTAAAATGCACGGTTTAACATCTTCAATCAAGTCGCGTATGTACGAGCTTTTAACGCATCGAATCGTCAAAAGTCTAAGAGAGCTTGTTTATCTTCATCTCGGTATATATAGCAAAAGCCTGTCTATCGGTCTGTTCCCCAAAACGGGTAATTCTAAAGAATTTCTCATGCCATGTTCCCAGTCTGTCGCTCACGCGTCGATTTTACGAATTTTCACTCGCCCCATTTAAATCTCAGAAAATTTCCACACGGCACGCAAGCATGTCCGAGAAAAACTAATTAATTTTGTACAGAAATCGTTGTTCTACCTCTGATATTTGCATCCTATTTTTAACCAATTGTGACCCCCGTGACATTGCTTAAATCCCGCCTTTTACAATATGTGTCTTTGCTTGACGCATTTTCTCTTTCCTTCTCTACCTTGTTCTTATTGGTGCAACTTGATATTCTTTATTATCGATTATTTTAGTCCACATGGAGTGTGAAATACCCAGCTTTAGCAATTCTCGTAACTATTATGCGACGTTTTCTCCAAGATTCTTTGAAACATTAATTATCTGCAAAATTTACGCCGAATGTGATATTTAAACTACGCAGGTGTTCAAAATAATATTAATTCTCAGAGCTTTATTCCGTGGTATTTTAATCTTGGGTTTTTACAAGTTTCTATAGGTATTATATGTTATTAACGGTTTAATTAACTCCAATTAAAATTGATTTCTATCCTTTTCATTTTTTAGCGAATACAACTTAAATATTAATTATTATATGTACACTTTGTTTTACTACCGGTTACTTAAAATAGGGTTAATTAATATAAACTTTGCACGTAATTTCTCTTTGTTTAGGAATAATTACATTACACGCAGAGCTTTTCAATACTACTTCTTTTGATATAAAGCGTCTTATAAATAATTTAAATTTCTTATTTTTACTGAAACAACCGAGTTTATTTATGCTTCATGGTTTTAATAACGCGTATTATTTAATGAAATTCCTTATACACGGTGATTAAAATTATTTGATGTGATTATTTAATTTTCTACCCTGGTCTAAATATGAGTAATATATATATATATATATATATATATATATATATATATATATATGTTATATATGGTAATATTTATATGAAATGCTGCTTTAATATATGAGTAAAAATAATAGGTGCAACCTGTAATATGGTGTTGGTCTTTAAATGATTAAATAAATACTCTTTCAATTCAATTATGCCACGGCTTTTTGAAACTCTCTCTCAGGGAAACTGAATCTAGTATTTTAACTCTGTAAGGAGAAGTGGGTTCTTTGTCCCCTTACAGGTATTGAAACGCAGGCGCCTAAAGCGTATGAGATCAAAATCAACTTAACCTCTTAGTTGTGCTTACGTATACTGATTAGACAAAGATTGATAAATCTAATTAGCAATTATTTACTCTAGTTAACGTTTGAAATTCAAATAATTCCAAATTACTTAATTATGAAGAGTAGATAAATTTAACTTTTATACCTGTAACTCCGTTGAATGTGTCTGGGTGTACAGGGGTTGGAAACAGGATACCACAAAGATGCCTCGAACACTTTCAGTGAGTACCTAATAAATATATGTTTTAGTTAAATACAATAAGGATTTCCTATAGTTTGGGTTCTATAATTGAATACTACTTCAACCACTATTTGCTTTGATTTCTCTACAACTACGAACACTAATACTTCACCAAACAACTGATCTGCAAAATTCACTATTCCAGCTGCACTCTTTAACCACAACAAAGGATGCCCCGATGTTGGTAAATATTGAATTCTTCCTTTTTTAATTTATTTTTCGTCGTATAACCTTTCACTTTCCTTCTTTGAAATTGAAACAAAATGCATGCACTTTAACATGTATATTAATTTTTTTAAAAATTTCAAGTACAAGCTCTTTAGCCACAAAAAAAAATTCAATGTACCAAAATTTTATGTCTTACTTCTTCAAAATTTTATTAATTAATTCTTTTTCAAACAATTATCACCTAGGACAACTAAAACAAACTTATTTCTAGCCTACTAACTAATATTACATAAGGGATGCATTCAACATATTAAACTTAATTCTACCTAATTACTATTTTAGAACAGCTTTGTTAATTTTACATTTTATTTTGACATTTGAAAAATTTAATTTGCTTTATAATTAAACTGTATTAAACATCTTTCATTTTAGGTAAATCAACTTTATAAACGGCCTCAAATATCCTGCACAAATTACAATTGATAAATTTAAAGACAAAACCGATACACATTCAATCGAAGATACATTAGATACCCTTCGTATATGCAAACAATGGAAAAATGCTTTTTTAAACCTCAAACGCTGTATCATTAGTACATAATATTCTATGTATGCATTCAAACAAGTAATAATTCATCAATCTTTGTTAACCGTAGTGTTTTTAACTTTTAGTATAGCTTGATAAAAGTGGTAAATTAATGTTTTTATCGGTAGTACTAACGACTACCTTTGTAGACCCTTTGATAATGTCAATTGCTATAGAAGCCCCACCTGGTTTGATAAAATAAATATAAGATTCTCTTTCCTTTAAACAGTGTCAACGATGGTAATAAGCTTATTTTTATTTTATTAAACCACTGCTAACCTTACGTTTTAAAAATACTAACTGTAGTTCAACAATATCAAATTTTAATATGAATACTAACACTAAATTTAACTTTTGTAGAAATGTGTAGACTTGATTACTAATGCCTGTAATTTACTAACACTTTGTGATATAAAATGTGTATGTGTATTTATTGTATGAATGGGTATAAATGTTCCAAGTGAAATCGTCCCCGACATTCACCCCTTTCATTCTCAAGCTCAAACGTATTGCCATTAGCGAAAATTTTCCTTATTTGATAAGGTCCTTCATATGGAAATAATAATTTTGCACAGATGTTTCTACCCCAATTCGAAACTCTCAACCTCTTAACGATAACTAAATCCCCAATCTGAAATTTTGTCTGTTTCTTTATTCGATTGCATCGTTTCTCGACCTCCCTACGTTGTCTAGTCTCTGCCCTCGCTCTGGCCTCTTCTAATAAACTGTCAATGTCCTCCACCTCGTTCTGATCTCGCCATGGCCTGGCTGGTACCACCCCTTTCATTAACGTCACTGGACAAACCTTTGTCACTGAACTCGGTACAAAATTCAAATAATTTTCGATCCTTGGTAAATTTCGAACCCAACTATTATGTTGTCCCTCAACCGATATCCTTAAGTACTTGATGACTTCCCTAATGTAGCGTTCACATGGATTTGTTTGTGGATGTCGTATACTACAAAACCCAACTTTTATACCTTCCCCCCTTAATTTATCAATCACCCTTTTATTATTGAAATAAGTGGCGTTGTCCATCAATATCTTTTTCATCACCCCTGTCTGTTCAGTGTACTTTCTTATGCTCGTCAAAACGTGTCTTGTGTTGCAGTTTCTGCCCGGGTATAATTTTACGTACTTTGAAAAAATGTCCACCATCACCAAAATATGTCTGTATCCGTTATGTCCTGGTATTAAGTTGCTTACATAGTCGACTGCTACAATGTCCAAAGGTCTTTCTGTGTTAATTACCATGTGTGTGTTTTGTAATGTCATGTTCTTGTCTTTGCTTAGTAAGCATGTCCTACAACTATTTATGCTGTCCTTTATCAAAGAAATGTCGTTGTTAGTATAAAAAATCTCCCTAAACAGTAAAAAGGTCTTTCGTATTCCAATGTGTCCGTACGTCCTGTGAATTTCTACGATCATTTTTAGTGCTGTCTCTTTTGATAATACTAGTAAGTCTTCGTTCCCAATGCGTTTTACCAAAAAGTTATTCCTCAGATTAAACCCTTTATATTCCACCCCATTTTGCTCGTTTAATTTAGTCCTAATGGTCATAATGTCATCGTGTTGTTGCATGTTGATAAATTCCTGGTTTGTCCATCTACCCTAGTCTTTAAATGTCTGTAACGCTACTAAAAATCCCTTTTTTTCACCCCCAGTTATGTCGTCCTTTCTACTAAGAAAGTCTGCAGTCACGTTCTCCTTCCCTGGCTTGTGCCTAATGTCAAAGTCATATTCTTGTAGTGTTAACGCCCACCTATATAAACGATTATTTAAAAATTCTTTCTTCTTCAAAAACGTCACCGCTGAATTATCTGACTCTATCAGAAACTTATTCCCTAACAAATAAAACCTTAATTTTTTCACTGCATACACAATAGCTAACATCTCCTTCTCGGCAGTTGAATACCTTGTCTCACATTCCTTCAGTACTCTTGAAATGAAGCATATTGGCACTTCTACCCCCTTTTGTATCTGAACTAATTCTGCGCCTATCGCACGATTGGATGCATCTGTTCGTAAAATAAACCTATCTACAAAATTTGGATATTTTAACGACAATTCCTGGTAAAACCCTCTTTTCAAATCCTGAAATGCATTCTCTCGCTGCTCCGTCCACCTCCATTTCTCATTCTTTCTAAGTAATTCCACCAATGGTAGGCACAATTCTGAATAATGTGGTATAAAACGTTTATAGTAGTTGAGAACTCCTAAAAACCCTCGCAAGCCCCTTAAATTTCTTGGTTGTTCTAAATTTTTAAGTTCGTCCAACCTTTTTTTACAAATCATAATGCCCTCGTCACAAATCACAAATCCCAAATAACCAACTTCACGTTTGAAAAATTCACATTTCTCTACATTCAACTGTAAACCTCCTTCATCTATCCTACGTATAATTTTTGTTACATGTTCCAGGTGTTCCTCGTTATTCCTGGAGAATATCAGTATATCATCGACATAGTGCGTGCAAAATTCCTCGAACTCATTTAATAACTTCTGCATGGCTCTGACCAATGCAGCTGAACTTGAAGCAAGACCAAATGGAACTACCCTATATTGAAATATTTCTCCCTCGATGCTAAAACCAGTATACTTTCGGCTATCTTCATGCAAAGGAATCAACCAAAATGAGTTTTTCAGATCTAATTTGCTGAAAACCTTTCTCCCACTAATTTTGTATAATAAATTATTCATCGATTGCGACTGTTCATATTGTGCTTTAGTAATTAAATTTAATTTTCTGGCATCTAAACAAATTCTTATATCTAACTTATCACTAGGTTTGGGTACAACAACGATCGGATTAATAAAAGAAGTCCTTGCTGGCTCTATTATTCTATTTTTCAACATATCTTTGATTTTTATCTTAACTCTCTCCCTCATACTATACGGAATCGGATATACCTTTGTGTAAAACCCATTTTCTTCTGTTACTTCTAACTTGTGTACATACTTAGTCGCTACCCTTGGTTCCCCATTAAATAACCCTACATGCTCATTAAATATCTCATATAATCTACCCTTTATTCCCTCGTCTATAATCCCTATCTGTCCTTCGTCAAATACCTTCTCAAATAAATTACCTAACATTATCTCATCCTGTCCTTCTAAATTTCTTTCCCTAATCATCCCTGTACCATAAACATCACTATTAGTATCCATCCCTTTATTCGAACTCACCTTAGGCACCACCCAATTCTTCCTAATATTTAAAATCTGTATACTTCTATCCTTGCCATCTATTTTCATCCCAAATCTTTCTATAACATCTATCCCTATTATAAAATCTAAATATAACCCCGTTGCCACTAAAAACTCAACTTCTCCTAGCTTTATTTCCCCTATTGAAATTGGTACACAAATCATTTCGTCGATTACTGGTATCTTCTTTTTCATCGCAGACCACAAACTTATCCGTTTTATCTTGCAAATCCTCCCTTTTAATAACTCAGCGTGCTTGACTACTATTTCTTTCTTTACCAGCGACAGCTCAGACCCACTATCAATTAGGGCTACATATAAACAATTTTCTAACTTTAAATTAACAAACGGTAAACTACTTTTTCTTTCACCCCTGTCTTCTAATAACGAATGTACAAAACTTAAGCTACTCGTCGTACCCAAATCCACTAAACTTAACCCTATATCTAACTCTAAATTAATAAACTTATTTACATTATCGGAGTTTTTTTTAAACCCGATGGCTCCTCGTGAACCTGTGCTATCTCAATCACATTTTCGGATTCCCTGTTCCTGCCTGTCGTCGTCATATGTCTGATCCCTACATTACGCTGCTCTGGACTCTTATCTCTCTCCCTATTATATTTTAATTGTTCGTTGTCGCTGTATCTACTCCCATAGTCTTGCTGTCCACGTTGGAAATCGTGTCGCCGGTTGAATTGTCTCCCATCTCCCCAGTCATTTCTATTCCAGTTATTTGATCCCCTAAAATTTTCGTCCCTATGTACCCGTTGACCCCAATTCGTTCTCCCTTGATCTCCCTGATATTGATTCCTGTTCCAGTTATTAAAACGGTAATTGTCCCCCTGGTCCTGGTTTCTGTTCCCATTGTGTTGAGGTGTCATGTGTCTCTCCCCGTGTCTATGTTCCTGTCTTGTATTGTCATATCTATTCCATTTATTAAAATTTTCCTGTTGATTCCGGTTTCTCCCGGTATTCCTACCTTCCCAATATCTATTATTATTTTCAAATTCCCTGGCCATATCATAATTTCTCATGATTTCTAAAAATTGTTTCAGTGTTTTAATATTTTGTGTGGCCACCGCCCTAGCCACTTCAGCTTCCATATGTCTCGATAAAAACTGTATCAGCTCCTCTTCTCTAAATTTTGAAGTCAAATGCTGCGCCTGATTATAATTGTCAATGATGTATTCCTCTCGCGACCCCATACTAGTCAAATACTGTCCTGTTATTAATTTTGTTCTTATTTCTGTCTGTTTCGCGTTACCCCAATATTGTTCTTTAAAAAGAATCTTAAATTGCTCGTATGTGTTATAACTTTTCCTGATAAAGCTGTGCCATTTTTCAGCATTTCCCTTTAAACTTGCCCCTATCATTTGCATGCGCACCCTCTCTGGTTCACCCTCCATTATTTCGTCCAACTTATCTAAGTATAACATCGGCTGTTCAAAACGTCTTCCCTCAAATTTCGGTAAAATTTCTCGTCCACTTTTAAAATAACCCTGGTCCATTGTCACTAAACGTCCCCCTTCTAATCATGTTACTTGTTCCCTAATTACCCTAACACTACCTTCAAGTACCCCTAATTTTTCATCTACCCTGTCCTTAAATCCTATTACATCAGCCCTTAATTCCCCTGAATCTCTAATTTTATCCTGAATCATTTCCATAACTTCCCTTTTAGAATTTTGAAGATTCTCTGTTTGTTTTAGATCGACTCCTACCAATTCACCCCTTAGCTCCGACAAACCTGTTACAAAATTTTCCTCAACGACTTTTACCCTGTCTTCTACGTCCGTCCTTACTTCATCTCGAAGTAAACCCAAACTGCTCTGTATCAGCGCATTTATCCCTCCGAATTTCATCTCAATCATTTCAAATCTTTCCCTCACTTCCACTCGTGAATTCTCATTTTTTTCTTCTAATTTCTCAAATCTTGTCTCTATTTTCTCAAATTTTTCCTCCTGTGAGTTCCTAAATTCTCTTAAAAACTGCATAATACCTAACATGTCCCCCTCGTTCGCTGTCTCTCTGACACCTCCAACCTGTTTTCCTACATCCGGCTGAATTACAACCACCTCCGGCTCCACATAATCTCTCCTTTTATCTGCTGCATCTCCTGCCGCTACAGTCTCCATCACCCGTTGCCCTCTCATAACAGTCTCGACACCATAAACCTTTCCTGACCTGGTGATCCTTTCCTCGTCTGACATGTTCTAAATAATATTGCCTTTTTTTACAATGACCTTTTACTTACCCCACCAAAATACAAATGCTCCAAACCTGCAAATACGCTAATTCTCTCTCTCTCCAAACACCACGCTTACGACACTGCTTATCGAGCCCCACCTGCTTTTTGTCCTACTGCAACCTATTACTCTTTAACTTGCCCCAATATATATACACACATACATACATACATACAGTAAAAATCTAAGTAAAGTAATGGTGAAGGATATTATACACAAGAGATTTTGTTTTAAAATGAGCTATTAAGTTCATTATTTTAAGCGACATCTGTTACGGAAGAGTAGCAAGTTATACAAAATGGTATCAAGAAAACTTTTCATTAACTATTGTAGGTAAAGTAGCAACTTGGCTTCTACCTATTCACTAAATTTTTTTTATTGTTGCTATACACAAATACAATCGTAATTAAGTATAGTATTTAATTTTTTGCTGATGATCTCGATTTTATTTTAAATGACATCATCGAATCATTATAGTAGTGGTAGAATAGAAAGCACCCATCTAGCTACTGAGCTTCCCTGTCTCAGGAAAAATTATATCACCAGGATAGAACAGTTCAGTTAGAGTCTTTTAATAGTGACACGGAACAGAATTGAGAATACAATTGCTGAGTGCGCATGTGTGAATCTCGGCGTTTCCTTAAATTAAAATTTGTCAGAGGTGCATTGAAGAATGTTTGTTTTTCTGTGGTTTGAGGTTAGATGGTTAATTAGTTTTGTTTTATACATGTAGATATAATCCAGCATTTATTGTTAATGCTCGGTTTGTCAATTTCTTTTGTACAAAAAATACGCAATTAAAGACTACAGTGAATTACCTATTGTATAATTTTCTTAGTGATGTAGTAGTATTTAGTATTATAAACAATGGATGGGCGCCTAATTAAAAAATTAAAAGTGAGCAACATTTGTGCTGTGCGCAGTAATTTTTTACTTAACCATCCTCCCAAGTATTTACGCTCGAACGAGTCCTTACCTTATGTAGGTTACTGTTAGAAATAAATATTGTTATTAAAAAACAAATCACTTAACACTCATATCAGAACAGTCTGTAATAGTTTTGGAACAACCGTTCTGATATGCGTGTTAAGAGATTTGTGTTTTTTAATAATAATATCTCTCTCTAACAGTAACCTAAACCTCAAAAAGGACTCGTTCGAGCGTAAAGAGTCGGGAGGATGGTTAAGCAAAAAATTTGTGCGTACTGTACGGTACTGCAAAACAACTTCCCAAACTGAAGGTGCAAGTTTATTCAGATTTCCAAAGGATATTACGAGGTATGTAATTACTTTAGTGAATAGTTTGTACCTTATGTAAATGTTGTGGGATGTTTACCTTGTTTTTACTATAGGCTTAATTTTTGTTCATTATGGTGCATAAGGTATAAGGCTTTATAGTAATGTAACTTCAATAAATTAATAAGTTGCGTATTGAAATTAGCTTAACCTGCGTTGTTTATGCTACACCTAATTAATATACATACACCACTCATAAATTTTTTTTTGTTTGATCAAGTTACGTTTTACGTTGTTCAAAAATTCATTCATAGTTTTGCACATATCGAGAGATTATTATTCCTGTATTTATCTTATACTTTCTGTTTGCAGATGCAAACACTGGTTAAAATTATCTGGATCCGAATGTTTACTACAACCTGTTCAAACAATTCAATATACCAAGTGTGTCATTTGTACTTTGAACAAAGAATGTTTAAGAAAGCTAGTAGTGGAAGGAAGTTGCTGATAGCAGACGCAGTACCAACACTTGATCTTCCTGAAACAAAAAGATTAAATATAGCCCAGACAGTAATGGCTGATAATCATTCCGACAATATATGTGAGTGTACCCTGCAGTACAATAGTATATATTACTAATAATTTTTTTATAGTACATGCAAAAGTATTTCATCTTTCAGAGATACAAGATTTATTGGAATGTCAACCAGGTCCTTAAGGTCTGCAGCCACCTGCATCCAGTTCACGAAAAAATCTACTTCTTCTGAATGTCTGAATGTCAGGCCTATATTGTAGATGATGCAGTTATACAATATATATGCACATTGTACTGTTTGTTGCTTTCGGTTCTTGAAGTAAACTGAGTATTTCTTGTGTTTTTGCATGGGAGAACCGTATTATTATGTTGGGAAGAAAAGGTAATGTAATTATAAAAGAAGGTAAACCATTTATTAGAACATGGCAAATTATAATTAACCACAGACATAGTTCTAAAATAAGTATTAACAAGCTAAGGCAATGTTAAGAACCCCAAATTAAATTGTACCGTGCACGGTTCCTTTTTAAGTACGAATAGTTTTCAACATACAATACTTTTTTATAAAATCAATATACGTATAGGTAGAGTACTTTAACGGATAAGTAAATTACATAATGTTAACATTTGCAGTACAAAAATGTAACTAAAAAGCGTGTTTATATTATTAAAAGTCAATTTTACAACTAAGATCACGATTTATTTAATTATTACAATATGTGTTTAAAATACTAAGCTTGGCATTTTCTTAAGCTATCTAAAAACAGATATGCTTACGTGTATCCAGTATATATATATATATATATATATATATATATATATATATATATATATATATCAATTAAAGAAACAGCAAAATACCTAACTGAAACTTTTATTCAGAATAAAACGTCTCTAATTATAAAATAGCTACTCCTGATTTTTGGTAAGTCCTTGGAATTGTCTGTTTTATTACCTAATTTAGTTTGATACATTCAGAAATTTTATTATATAATCAGTAAGCACAGTGCCCTGCGGTGTACTTTGTCAGTATGATGCAAGTGTTCGAAATGCCATCTCCATATTTGTGATTAAAAAAAACTATGGAAAAATGTGAAAATAATATATTTTTATAATATATTTTCAAACATAGCAATTTTCTATAAATAAATATAAACTCCACTTGAACATAAACGTATATAGACTATAATTTCACTCTAAATTTTCCAAATTCCTGAATAAGAGATATATGGTCAAGAGAAGCAGCTAATGTACATTCGATAGAAGTTAATGCCAGATTTGTAAGCTTTGACTGACTTATGGAATTGCATAAATAATTTTTTATTAATTTCAATTTGGAGAAACTTATTATACTTATATACAAAAAACAAGATGGCCGAAAGTGAAGTTGATGTGTTATTAGCTGTGTGTAAATACTGTAGAAATAAGTGTAATACTGGTCCTAAATGTGAGTGTTGTGGATCAGTATATCATCCAAGTTGTGCTAAGCGAAAGAAATTAATATTCATTAATGATAGTACTATTAATTGTTGTGAAGAAACAGATTATGAATCTTTAAGTGCCTCTAACAATATTGAAATATTAAAGGAAGGTGAACAAAGTTCATCAGAGATAAGTTTATTAAAATGTATTATTGAACAAAAGGATATTATTATCTATGAACTGAGAGATAAGATTCAATTACTCCAAGATAAAATTTACTTGTTAAATAAAGTGCATAAATTAGTAAATCCTGTTGAATTGCAGCCTGTTATCAATACCACTTATGCTCAAGTGGCTCAAAACAAGAACCTGTCTGAGGATCACTGTAATAAAAAAGAGACTGATAAGGTAAACTGCACTGAACTAAATGCAAATAATATTACAAAAGCTGTTTTGCAACCTAACAATGTATCTACTAGTACCCAAATTAGCAGTATTAAATCAGATAAAGGTACTTCTAAAATAGTTACAAACAATGAAGTTTCCCTTGCTATCCAAAATGCATGTGTACAAAACACCTTAGCAGATGATGACTTTCAACATGTAAAATACAGAAAGTCTCAAAATGCTAATATGAAAACAGTAAAAGAGGATTATGTAGCTAAGAATAAAAGAACAAAACCCTTTGTTGGCACATCAAATGCTGCTGAACTGAAAAGTATACCTAAACTTTCATCAATACATGTAAGCAGACTTGATCCACAAACAACAGCTGACGATTTAATCGCATTTATTCAACCACATATATCACAAGTGAGATGTGAAAAGTTAAATTCAAAAACCTGATGTTTATTCTTCTTATAAAGTGTCAGTCCCAGTCAATCAGGTGGCTGTGCTTCTTGATGAAGCCTTTTGGTCAAGGGAGTTTACGTCAATAGGTTTTTCAGAAGCGACCGACTGTGCAAGTAGCAACCTAATATTACATAGTGTGTCATTACATGGTTACAGTGAAAGTAGAGCCAATAGTCATGTGAATCCTACTGATCAAATCAAAAAAAGTTCATTTAATAAATTATACATAGCACATGTTAATATAAGATCACTTGTTCCTTCTTTTTATGGGATCAAGGAATTAGTGCTACAAGAAAAATTCCATATACTATCAGTAACTGAAACATGGTTGTCAACAAATGACTTTGATGAGTTGCTAGCCATTCCTGGGTATAACCTATTCTGAGTTGATAGAGCAACCAGGGGTGGTGGCGTTGCTATTTATGTAGCTCATGAATTCAGATGCAAAGTTCTAAATACATCTAATATAACTAGTGACATTGAGCAGTTATGGTGTGAAATTGCATACAAAAATGTGAAGATTTTGTGTGCAACTTTATACAAGCCACCTTCAGTAAATTACAAACAAATTGATATAATAGAAAGTACCCTATCTCAATTTTCATCACATTATGGTCAGACTATTTTGATGGGAGACCTAAACATTAATATGAAAGAGAATAACTTTGAAAGTAAGTACCTTGAGAAGATACTTATTGCATTTAATTTAAAACAAGTAATTTTGGAACCTACTGCTCACTTATACTAACAGCAGTTTGATTGATGTTATCTGTGTTGATAACTCATTAAAATTAATTACGTCAGGTACTATGGAAATGTATAGCCTTACTGACCATAGATTGGTTTATTCAGTTTTAGATGTACGAGTACCTAAACATTTCCCTAAACTTGTGAAATACCGTGACTTTAAAAATTTTAATCTTAACCAGTTTAATCTTGACATGGCTAAGATAGACTTTATAAGTATGGTTCAGAATGGCAGTGCTGAAAATAAAGTTACTGCTCTTAATAGATGCTTGTTGCGTATTTTTGATAAACATGCACCTGAGAAGATCGTCGCTGTAAGAAAGCAACACTTTCCGTATATTACAGAAACTATAAAGGAAATAATAAAGCTAAAAAATAAAGCCTTTGTCAAATATAAAGGCACTCATAAGATAGAGCATAGAAAGTACTATTTAGACATTAAGAATTATTTATCCTTTGCAATAAAAAATGAGAAAAGGCTTACATGGAATTTGAACTTAAAAAGAAAGTATGAACTCTAAAAAGATGGGAAAAACTTAGGAATGGAACATACACATTAGACCTAATATGGAAATTCCAAATCATATAGTTGATGCAAATGCCATAAGTAACTACTTTGAAAGTGTCTTTATGATGGCTCCTCCAATTTGTGAACGCACCAAGGAATATTATGAGTCTAATAGATTCCTAAAATGTAACACCACTTTTAAGTTTAAACTTATTACTGAGCATGATCTCCAGGCGGCCTTTAGGAAAATTAAGTCCCGTGCTATGGGAATAGATGGTATTAGCTATGAAATACTGTTTTTAGTCTTGACCATATTTTGAGTGCGCTAACATTGTTAATTAATGACTTTCTGCAAAACAGTGAATTCCTAAGCAATGGAAAACTTCATTAATTAAGCCGATTCCAAAGATCCCAAAGGTGAAATCGGTGGGTGACTTAAGACCAATAAGCATTCTGCCAATATTGGCAAAATGATGGAGATTCTTGTCTATAAAATGATTAATGAATATATTATGAAACAGAACATCCTTCCAAGTGTTCAGTCAGGTTTTCGACAGTATCACAGTACTTCAACTGCCCTTACTAAAGTTACAACTGAAATAGTAAATGGTATGGATAATCAGAAGGTGTCCTGCTTGACGTTGCTTGACTTCAGCAGGGCTTTCGATGTCTTAAATTGTAATTTGCTTATAGCAAAACTACGCTACTATTGTTTCTCTGATCAAGTGTGTGCCTGGTTTTTAAGCTACCTACTATCAAGAGTTCAAATAGTAGAAATGAATGGTAAAAAAGCCCAACCTTTTGTAACTTCCTGCGGTGTGCCGCAGGGGAGTGTTTTAGGTCCTCTCTTATTTAGTATATACACTTCCGACTTGCCTAAGATGGTCCAATTCTGTTCTATCTATCTTTATGCTGACGACACGCAGCTTTTGAGGACTTTATGCCAGATGAGTCTATTCAAGCGATAGCAGAAATAAATGCTGATTTGCAAGCCATATTGCATTGGACTGATAGACATGGTCTACAATTGAATGCGAAAAAAAGTATGTACATGATATTAGGGAGTAACACCAACATAAACAAATTTAAGAATTATAAATGCTCGGCAATTTGTATAAGTGGAGATAGTTTACTTAAAGTCGAGCAAACCAAGAGTTTGGGACTTATCTTAGATAGCGAGCTCAATTTTGAAAGGCATGTGGACATAAAACTTAAACAAGTGTATATTAAACTTAAAACTCTTTACCCTTTTAAATATCTATTGTCTGAAAAAGTTAAAGGATTCCTAATTCAATCGCTTGTATATCCTATTTTTGATTACTGTAGCGTGGTTTATTATAATTTTTTGGCACGTCATTATAAAAATAAGATTCAACTTGCTCAAAATGCTTGTATTAGATATATACATTGCATTAAGAAGTATGATCATATATCCCTAGTTATTACCAACATAGTTATTTAAAATTTGAATATCGAATTCAGTTGCATTTTGCAGACTTCGTGTATAAAATTTACAAAAGCAAGGCCCCATCATATTTATTGGATAGTATAATTTCAAGGCGTAGTGTGCATAAAAAAAACCTTCATGAAATTGTTAAGTATGATATACCAATGCACAAGACCGCTAAGTTTGAAAACTCTTTCGCTTACACTGCTATTACTCTAATCAATTCAAAAATTTATAATGATGTATGTCACAGTTCATTAATTAATTTTAAGAAAAAATATACTGAATTTCTTTTAATTGTTCAACTTATTAAGTAGTTACATTATTGTAATACTATTGTTATACTTAATGTGTATTGCAGGTAACATGGAAGAACGTATATACGAATGTTACCTTTTGTGTATCTACTTTCTGTTTTTTTTTTTTACACAATAAAAAATTTTTCTATTCTATTCTATTCTATTTCTCCACTTGCTACAGAGACAGGGAGTATTAATAGAATTCTTAGTGCTATACAGGTGTTAGGATACAATGTGTTTAAATAATTTGGTACAAATAGTTAATGACATCGAGTGGTTTCATTGAATGTTCTAATATGCGAGATACATCACGGAATTCATCTTGAAGATCATTACCATTTACATCTGACTCATTGTCGTCCGAAAAAATTGACTGGAGGTTAGTACAATGATTTTCAAGTATTTCATCAGTTACATCCCCGAGTTGGAAGATGTCATATACAAACTGAAAATTTTTGCTGTGGGTTTCCAAAAGGGTAAATCGTTCATTTAAGGAATTAAGTGTTATATCCGAACTATAATTGCAAGTTTATCCTAAATTTATCTTCCTCCGTTAAGGGTTTCTCCGCAGCTTTTTCGTCAAATTGACGCTTTTCCTTTCTAGCTCTAACTTCACTTTCGGTCGGAAAATCAGTGCTACACTCAAGATTTTCAAAAATTTCATTAGCAGCAATTCTCAGCTGTTCAAATTTGAGTTGTCTGTAACTTTTCACTTTTTCTATTGTTTCCACTAGCATCCTTGTGCAATCTGATATATTCATAGTTTCAGACTGCAATAGCTTCGAGACTGACTTAGTTGCAAATAAAACGTCATGCCAAAGAATTACACCGCATATAAACTTATATTTTTTTATACTTGTTGACAACACTCTTGCTTTAACTCTAGTTTCTGCCTGTTTTCCATTATTTCGAATAATGCATCATATATTTCACAAAATTGATACCGCAAAGGTTTTAGTGCATCGATTCTGATTGCCCACCTAGTAGCACTCAGTAGTTTGAGAGTTACATGTTAAATATGTTTTTTCAGCATCTCTTAGTGCTTTGTAGAACAAGAAAAGAAATATAGTTCTTGAACAACAGAAAAGAATGTTGTTGTTTCTGTAGAAGAAGTCGCTGCATCATTCACAACTAGGTTTAAAGAGTGACATGAATAAGGAACATACGGCCGCGAATAAATACTTTTCAAGGATTCTGTTTTGTACACCCTTTCTGGCTTCTTTTATAGTAACTCTATTGTCATAGCTTTGTCCGCTAAGCCATTTCCACTCAAAATCTATTTTTTCAAAAAAGACAAAATAAGTTTTGTTAAACCCTCTCCTGTTGAATTAGTTGCTTCAAAAAATCCAATAAAGAATTCGTCAATTTTGTATTCATTTTCCATTAGGTTGCATGTGACAACTCTTATTGTTAATGATAACTGTTCGATATGACTTACATTTGGTGTACAATCAGCAATTATGGAATAATATTTAGTTTTTTTCTGTTATTTCTATAATTTTACGTAAAATTTCATTTCCCATCAAATTTATAAGTTCTCCTTGTATATTATTGCATAGATAAGTCACAGACCTTTTATCAGACCCTTGTTGAACTCTTCTGACATGTTCTTCCATAACTAGATCAAATTCGGCAAGCACTTAAACCAGCTTTAGAAAATTTTCGTTATTAGGTTGAAATAAATGTTCACTTGTTCCTCGAAAGGCTAAGCATTGTGGAGCCAGTAGTCTAATTATTGCAATAATTCTTTTTAGAACTCCTCTCCAATGCTGAATATCCAAATCCCTAAATTCTTGATATTCGGCATCAATAGCTTTTTTTATACGAGTGTCAAATTCCTTCTATTGTCTAAAAGGGTTTTTGTGATTTTCAGACTTTTCGTGCATTGTGAGTGCACGTACAAGATTTCCCCAGTCAGAATAACCATTTTTAGACCAATCATGGTAAGACGAATTATCAAATAATATGCAGCAAAATCAAAAAATGGTATCAATTGTAACCGAGTAAATCAACTAATTTCTCTCAACAATTTCACCATTGCTTAATACTTTGTAATAATGAAAAGGTGAAAATTTGCAGCTTCCTGTGTTGATAGGAAATTCCAGTGCTTTAACTTGATGTAGACCCTCTCAACCAGTATCTGACGAGTTTTGAATGACATGCAGAAAATATTCTATAGTGCAGGATCGTCAGAGGTCTTGTCTATTTGCTGGAACTCACTGCTATTGCTATCCTGCTCTTGATAATCTTCTGAGGGGTGTGATTTCTTGTTTTTTTCAACAACTTCTTTAGGAGGTGATTTAGACAGCGCTGATAAGTCCACCACATCCGAATAGGTTGATGTGGATGTAGACGCTTCTGACTGAGGCTTAGGGGCCAAGAATTTTTTCATGACATGGTGTAGCTTTCTTCCTTTTTTATCTTTCTTTAAGCGTTTCTTTCTATATTGGCTTCCAAACAGTCTTTTCCTTTTCTGATTCATGCTGTTATAAGAATTTCAATTACCTACTACGTACCTTATAATATGTATCGTAAATTAAAGTTAAACTTGATGTAAAAATCAAATGGAATTTCGCAATTAAAAAGCTATAATTCAATTCGCTTACGTGTTTAGACTTTTTAAAACATAGGAATTTAACAACGCGCCACAACACGTACTGACATTTCTTGAAGAATCTGCTGTAGAAGACCAACTAACATGAAAATCAAATAACGCCATCTCAAAGAATAAGTAAAAAAACCTAACACGTACAATTGTCTTTTGTGATACATGTCGTCTACTGCCAAGCTCTTATTAAGAGTAGCCGCGATGTCGCGTGTGGTATATCACAAACACTTTGTGCCCTCAGATAGAAAATCTAACGACGTCGAACGCTCACCTTTGCAAATGGTACCGACAATAAGCGCAGATGAGTAATATACATAGAAATGAAATCCATGCATTTCAATTTTTTGTTAAATGTAGTCCAGTAATTTTGCCGCCCCCCTGAAAGTGTCGCCTGATGTGGTTACCCCTTTGCATCATAGCACCGTATGGCGCTGAGTAAGCATTGCAGTTATTAAGCAATATAAACCATTTCCAAATTAAGTATTAGTTAAATAAAATGATTTATAATATAAATTTTAAAATTTTAGCGCTTATGGATGCGCCATCTACTGTAACATTACTGAAGGAGCGCCGAGACCCTCAAGTTTATTGTCAAATCCTGCATTCAAAGATCAAAGTGTCGCTACTGTATTCTTTATTATACTGTGGTTATAATCAAGGTGATGTCACCGGTACTAAAATATCGCTCCATCACTAATGTACATCCTTCCATTTTGTTTATTTTTTGAATTTAAATTATCGGTATTAAAATATCGCCATCGCTGATTTACATCCTTATATTTTGTTTATTTTTTCGATTTAAATTATAATTCCTTTTCTTCTTTAAAATTTGAAAATATTTTATAACAAATTCATAGATAAATAAGAGTATGTTTTCTATGAACAAATCACAAGAACTCGTCTCAACTAAGACACTGGAAATTATCTTCATATTATTCTTCTAGCTCAATCACAGATATATTGCCTACTTGTTTTCTTAATTGTTAATGTGGTGTCGGTTTTAAATAGAACAAAAGAAGATCGTCATCATCAGGTCTTCAGTCCTGGAACTGGTTAGACGCGTACCCTCATTGTTTCATATTCTGAACTAATTGACACATTTCACTGAAATTTGCAGTCTGCTTCTATCACTATCTGATTTAGGTCTATATCTACTGTAGGCAAATGGCTAACGCTTTGTTTGGAACTTGTAGAAAATAACTAGATTGGACATAACACACTCTATTACTTATTAAATACATAAATCAAACACATAAATACATAAAAAATGCAGACGCCATTACCGGCCATAATAATTAACATAACATAATCACCAAAAAGCCTAATCAATAATAATGTTTGTTCCCTAGCGCGCAGGCGCTATACACGTCTAAATCCGAACATAAACGAAATATAACCACCACAATATTCAAACGCTATAATAATGAATTCTACTACAACTCGGCCGACCTGACCATGTGATCGCCTCGATCATAGTTAAACATAAAAACAACCACTCAGTAATAGATACATGAGTAAATATTCGGAATATGAAGCATAAAACATAAAAGTCATGTCTCATTCTTACAATTTAGTTCTTGCAATTTAAAAGTCGATAAAACAGTTTACGAAGTCGGTAATACAGTTTAAGAGTTCATAAATACATCGCGCAAGCGCAATGAATAAGAAAGCGAGCAATGCCCCTGGCGGATGGAAGCGCGAACCTTATTACAGATTCCGCGTTGCCAACTACCAATGACGTCACCATTGCACAAATTATATTGCGTAATAATTGGAAATATAAAAATTTAAACAAAAGTTCATATCAGTGAACAAATTAAACACTGTATTACTTACCCCGGAAATCCGAACGTTCTGCGGGGTTGAAAAAGTTGGCCTCTATCAAGGTCCATCAGGGCTCCCTCCCGGAGTAATTAAAGATGGTGACTCGTCATCTCGGGTCGTGCAGTCCGATACGCCTCTCTGGCTTCAAATTTATCTACCTATGCAGGGAATGACGGGAAAAACCAGGTAAAGGTAGACAAACAAAAGATAATCAAGCAAAGAAATCTACATAGGTAAAGCTAAGACACGAAACGATACCTGACACGACTACACTCCTTGAAGATCAAAGGCAAAAAAACACGTTTTAGAGCGTCACGGAAACACTTCTCCCCACTCTCTTTGTCTTTTTCACGTCCGCGAAGTTATTCGTCCAACCCTCTAGCGTCGCACGATCTGGGCAAACGCACTATGACGTAGCGGAAATACGCGCCTAGTCTTTTAAAATTCCGCGCACCACGTCTTTTGAAATTATGGCGCGAAACCTCCGCATATCAAAATTAACTTAAAACAATGTTTAAGGGCCAATTCGATTGGCGCGTAACATCATACAACTTCTAGGTTTTACATAATAAACCCAAAGTTGATCTCATAAACGTAACTGTCAAAGAACATAAATATGACTAATACAACATAAAACATAAAGCTTCATAATACCTAACATAATGCATAAGTGTTTAATACATAAATACAAAACAAAAGTTAAGATAAACATAGAGTTCATAATTCCCATGGCATTAATACCCAAGTTATAATAGGTACATGTTTAAAGCTAACACTTTTACTTCTGTACTGAATATTGTTTTAAACGACTAACATCTAGTATTCCATCATAAGGAACTTGGGTGTTCTGGAATCCTACAATGTCTGTGACAACATACCTGTCATGTGGTAGGACCTTCTTAATCACATACGGTCCTTTAAATTTAGGGATTAGTTTTTTATTAACTCCTATGGTAGTGTCTTTGTTGGACACCATGACATAATCTCCAGGTTTATATTCATGTCCTTGCTTATGTTTGCTATCATAATAGATTTTGTTTTGTTCTTGATTTCGTTCATTCTTTTCGCTTGCTTTTTGCCTAATTTGCTCTAAATTTATTACAGGCTTGAAAATTGATTCAAGAGCTAATCTTAAATTATCGTCGATTGGACCAATCTGATTTCTACCAAAAAGCAATCGACTTGGGGTATCACCTATCGATCGATTTATGGTGTTGTTGAAGCAGAATTCAACTTTACTTAAGGCATCATCCCATGATATATTCTTTTCGTCGACCATTTTGGCTAGTACAGGGGTTAGTGAGCGATTCATCCTCTCAATCTGCCCATTAGCCCTTGGAGCTCCAGAGGCTATTAATATGTGCTTAATGCCCTCCTCATTTACAAATTCTTTGAACTGATGCGACGTAAATGTTGAGCCTCTATCAGTTATTAAAATTGTAGGTTTACTATAATTCCGAAAATAAGAATTTAAATTTTTTATTACTTCCTCAGTATTTGTGCTCTTGCATGGATAGAATTTTATAAATTTTGAAAACCTGTCTACAACCTCAAATATATACTTAAAGCGGTTACTGGTTCTTGCAAGGGGCCCGTAATGATCAGCATGTAGAACTTCAAATGGTAGTTTGCCCTTTGGAATGTTGTTCAACATACCTTCTACTTTACCTTGCTTAGCGTTATACTCGATGCACTTTAAACAATTGCTTATATAATCCTTGACCTTAGTTTTCAGCTTAGGGAACCAATAAGTTCTGCTGATTAATTCGACAGTCTTATCGACTCCAAAGTGACCCATCTCGTTGTGGTAAGTATGGAGTATAGTATGTTCCATTGACTTTGGGATATAAAACAGAATTTTGCCACCTAATTTCCTATATAATAAATCTTGTCGTAACTCATAAAATGGATGATCACCTTCAAGTAATTTAATTTTTATTCGCGTGATTTCATTGTCACTACTTTGCTTGACTGCCAAAGTTTGCTCCAAGGTGTTTCCTTCTAACACAAAAATAGTTTGAGCCCTGCTTAAGACATCAACATGACACATTCGATTATTAGGTCTGTGCTCTATGGAGTAATCATAATTTTGCAATATAAGGCTCCACCTAATTATCCTTGGGATAATATCTCTTTTGTTCATTGTTAATCTGAAACTATCGCAGTCAGTAATAATCTTAAACTTAAGTCCTTGTAGATAAGTATGAAATCTTTTAAGTGAATATACAATAGCCAAACATTCTAATTCATAGCTGTGATATTTTGACTCAGCCTCAGATGTACGTTTGCTAAAGTAGAACACTGGATGGAACATGCCATCGCCTTGTCTTTGCATAAGTATTGAGCCAAACCCTACTGAGCTCGCATCACAATGTAGTTTGGTCTCATTAAAAGGTGAATAAATTGCTAAAATGGGCTGGCTAGTTAGTTTAGATTTCAATAATTCAAAAGTATTAAGATGTGTGCTTGTAAATTCAATTTTTTCTCCTTTCTTTAGCAAGTTATACAGAGGGGATGCAATATTACTAAAATCCTTAATAAATTTCCGAAAATAACTCGCCATTCCTATAAAAGTTTGAAGTTGTTTGACATTATTGGGAATAGGATTGTCTGCAATTGCGGAAACGTTAGCTGTATTTGGCATAATACCATTTTTGTTGATGCGATATCCAAGATAATCTATCTCTGTCATCATAAACGAGCACTTATCTAACCTTAATTCCAATAAATTATCAGTCATCAGTCGTAAAACGTTTTTCAGAATTTCTATGTTCTCAATAATTGTATTAGTGGCAATCAAGATGTCATCAAAATAAATTAACACCTTATTTTCTTTTATTAGATCCCTAAATATTTTGTTTACAAACCTAGCAAAAACCGAGGGGCTTGTCGCAAGACCAAATGGCATTTTCAAAAACTCGTATTGTCCTAAAGGGGTTATAAAGGAAGTAAATTTTGTAGATTCTCGTGACAAAGGGACGTGATAAAACGCATCCTTAAAATCTAGTTTTGTAAAATATTTCTTATCACGCAAGCATTCTAGATGATCTTCAATTATTGGAATGGGAAAAGCATCTTTAACCAAATACTTATTCAAATTTCTGTAGTCGACACACATACGAAGCTCTCCAGTCTTCTTTCGTGTTAATACAATGGGGGAAGAGTAAGGAGACTCACTTTCCCTAATAACATTATGAGCTAACAAATCATCGATGATTTTATTTAACTCATTCCTCTCATAAAAAGATAAGCGTCTTGGCCTACTCAAAAATGGTTCATGCTTCGTTAAATTCAAATGCATTTCAAATTTTACTTTGGGGGCTTCTGGTTTATTGGTATTGCAATAAAAATTATTTAAAACATTTTGTACTTCAACAATAACGGAAGCCTCTAAATCGTTATTTATGTTAAATACTTTGTTCCTACCAGTCTGAACTGCACTAATCAATAAAACATCATTACTTAAAAATTCTGGGTGTTGCGCCACAGGTTCTAGTAAGATATTATTTTTATCAAATCTCATAGAAACATTACAGCCTGCCATAAAATCCCTACCTAACAAACAAGGGCAATTCATTGTACTCTTGCCGACACCATAAAAGGTCGCGTCATAAACATAACCCTTACATTCTAAACTGCCAACGTACATACCCAAAATCTGCAATACTGAATTATTAATACCAGTTAAATGTATTAGTTGATCTCCACTCTGCTTAACAAAATTCACAGGAACGCACGATTCTAAAATAAGCGAAACAGGACTGCCTGAATCCACTAATGCATCTAAAGTAATATCAAGTTCAGGAAAGTACAATGGTAATAAATAAGGCGGTTCTAAAATAGGCTGTTGTACCAACATTGCAGTTGATGTACATCTCTGTGGACAGTTTTTGATTTGGTGGTCGGCTTGACCACAATAAAAGCAACTTCCAGGAGGACGCTTTGGTTTTGGGCACTTGTTCACCCGGTGACCAAATAAATTACAATTATAACACTTACCGCTGGTGCCAGGTTTCTGTTGACTAATTGTGCTTGTTTTGTTTTCAACTTTCACCTCGGGCTGCCTGACATAAATGTTAGTCACTTCACCTCTTGTAGCTAATCTTCCTTCTATCTTACGTTCTCTTCGTGCCTGGTCGACTCGCTCGTAGCAAACTATGTCTTGATACAGTGAATCCTCATCTGCGTGTAAACGTGACATCAACATATTACTTAGCTCCCTTGACCACAGTTCGATAATAATTTGTTCTTTAGTTTCCGTAAAAGTAAGTTCTAATTCTCGACACAAAGCCACCTTCTCGTACAAATAATTACAAACATTTTCCTTGGCACCTTGCATTCTAGCTTGCATTTGACGCCAACACTCCGTCTTACTCCTTGCAAAAATAAAAGTTTTTTCAAAAGCTTGCTTGAACTCACCCCATCTATGAATTTCAGTGCTTCGGCTTGCAAACCAGTACTTAGCTGCGCCTTTCAGGTTGCAAATCGCAGTTTGGTATATAAATGCATCTGGCCAACGATTAATTAATGCGGTATTTTGTAAACGATTTAACCATAACTTAGCTTCACTGGGCCCCTTTTCTCCATCAAATAATTCAATCGTTTTAGAAAGATCGGGCATCACATTAAAATTAGCGACTGCATCACTAACAATAGGCACTTGTTGCGTTTGTGAACCTTGAGTTTGGATAAGTAATTTCAGTATTTGTGCATTTTGCTGTAGTACGGCATTTATTGACGCCATAAACGGATGCATCGTATCTAAAACCGGTGTATTTTCCGTAAACGCAGCAGCTCCCGTAACAGGACTTGTATTCTTATTTTCGAGCGACTGTTGTTGGAAGAATGTTTCAAATTGTTCTTCACCAATATTTTTCATTATATTTACTAAAACTTCCCTCAAATTAGTTAAATATAACATAACCTAACGATCTGGAAAACCCATGAGAGCTGTAACCCCACACCTGAGAATTGTAGGCAAATGGCTAACGCTTTGTTTGGAACTTGTAGAAAAGAACTAGATTGGATATAACACACTCTATTACTTATTAAATACATAAATCAAACACATAAATACATAAAAAATGCAGACGCCATTACCGGCCATAATAATTAACATAACATAATCACCAAAAAGCCTAATCAATAATAATGTTTGTTCCCTAGCGCACAGGCGCTATACACGTCTAAATCCGAACATAAACGAAATATAACCACAATATTCAAACGCTAGAATAATGAATTCTACTACACTACCTCCTTTTTCCTATTTCTGTTTGTAATATATCCTATACTATTCCCCAAAAATGCATAAGAACATATTCTGCCCCTCTATTTCTCCTATTTTGTTTCACAGATATGTTTATTCTTCTACTATTTCTATAGGCTATTTGTTATTAACTTTGTCTGTCCATGCCGTCATCCTCGTACATCTGAAGCACAACATTCAAAAAGGCTTGTACCGTTTTTCTGTCTGTTTTTCCTACTGCCTGTATTTCATAGGCATACTGTGCTGTGCTCCACACATATGCTTTCAGCAATATTTTCTTGTTTCTATGTTTGTTGTCATAGGCATTGTTTTTCCTTGTTAGCTGCATTTCAACCCCCTTCTATTGGTTTACAATTATATACCCCATTTCTCCGACATTCAGTGCTTATATATATATATATATATATATATATATATATATATATATATATATATATATATATAGTACTTAAATTATAAGGGTGTCGACCTAATTATTGAATGAAAACAATTCTTTATAACATTCTTTTATTAAAGCTCTGTTAATTTTATCCAAGCTTTCGTTGTCAATTGGACAACTTCATCAGGGATCTAAAAATTGTGATACATTGGAATACAATATTCTAAAACGATTACTTACATTAATCAATTCGTTTCATCACAACCATACAAATATAACAATACTTAACATTAAATGTCAAATATCACAGTAAATATCACTCTCAAAAACATTATTCTTATATTATTTATGTATCAGGTTGTTGTTCACCTGGTGCTGGGTTGGATTAAAAAAGCTAAGCTACGGTAGTCTCGGTAGAACACTCGATGTATGAGATGTCTTTCTTGGTAAAGTACGTGGACGATATCATTTGTTCATTGCCAGCTCAATATGTTGACCAAACTTTAACAACGTTTAATGATTTTAATGAACACCTTCAGTTCACTTTTGAAATTGAAGTAGATGGTAAATTACCTTTTTTGGATGTTTTGGTCATCAGAGATACTTCTAATCATCTATTATTTGATTGGTATACTAAACCAACTAACTCTGGCAGATATCTAAATTTCCACTCTAACCATTCCTTTCAACATAAGGTGAACACGGTGAAGGCCCTACGATATCGTATTGAGCATATATTTAACGTTTTAATTTTTGACCCACATTTATTATGCGAATCGTTGAGTAATTGGTTTTCAATTTCCTTTAATATAGTCGATCATAGTCAGTAGTTAGTGACAGGTTATGTATTTCTTGCTAATTTCGAATTTTCTGTTTCCATTTTAGCCTTTGAAAAAGGTGCGAAAAATGTACCGAAACGTTAGGTGGTGATAAAATTTTCAATCAGTTTCTGTTGTTTTGATTTGGACTACATCCCATGAAAAAAATTTACATGTGCATTATGCTATAAGTCTGACTAGTCCATTAATTATTAACGTGTATATATATATTACTCATATTTAGACCAGGGTAGAAAATTAAATAATCACATCAAATAATTTTAATCACCGTGTATAAGGAATTTCATTAAATAATACGCGTTATTAAAACCATGAAGCATAAATAAACTCGGTTGTTTCAGTAAAAATAAGAAATTTAAATTATTTATAAGACGAAGCAGTAGTGAAAAGCTCTGCGTGTAATGTAATTATACCTAAACAAAGAGAAATTACGTGCAAAGTTTATATTAATTAACTCTATTTAAGTAACCGGTAGTAAAACAAAGTGTACCTATAATAATTAATATTTAAGTTGTATTCGCTAAAAATGAAAAGGATAGAAATCAATTTTAATTGGAGTTAATTAAACCGTTAATAACATATAATACCTATAGAAACTTGTAAAAACCCAAGATTAAAATACCACGGAATAAAGCTCTGAGAATTAATATTATTTTGAACACCTGCGTAGTTTAAATGTCAAATACGGCGAAAAGTTTGCAGATAATTAATGGTTCAAAGAATCTTGGGGAAAACGTCGCATAATAGTTACGAGAATTGCTAAGGCTGGGTATTTCACACTCCATGTGGACTAAAATAATCGATAATAAAGAATATCAAGTTGCACCAATAAGAACACGGTAGAGAAGGAAAGAGAAAATGCGTCAAGCAAAGACACATATTGTAAAAGGCGGGATTTAAGCAACGTCACGGGGGTCACAATTGGTTAAAAATAGGATGCAAATATCAGAGGTAGAACAACAATTTCTGTACAAAATCAATTAGTTTTTCTCGGACATGCTTGCGTGCCGTGTGGAAATTTTCTGAGATTTAAATGGGGCAAGTGAAAATTCGTAAAAATCGACGCGTGAGCGGCAGACTGGGAACGTGGCATGAGAAATTCCTTAGAATTACCCGTTTTGGGGAACAGACCGACAGACAGGCTTTTTGCTATATATACCGAGGTGAATATAAACAAGGCCTCTTAGACTCTTAGACTTTTGACGATTCGATGCGTTAAAAGCTCGTACATACGCGACTTGATTGAAGATATTAAACCGTGCATTTTATTTTGATTAAATAATTTAAAGTTTGCTAGTATATTTTAGTGATTCAAAATAGCTTGTTATTTACGTGCTAACATGAATGTACTTCAGTGCACTTAGATACAAGGTAATAAAATTTAGTTTCACTGTACCAATTAGCAAAATTTACAACGACGAATGTATACACAAAAGTAGGCAGTTTTGGCGTATATATTGGTGACAGAAGCATGAATTTCTTTGCTATTTTTCGGGGGTGTTAATAATTAAATGGTTCAAATATGTGTCTGGATCCATGAAACAAGGGTCAGATAAACACAGATGAGTTCCGGAAAGGCCCAGAAACGACTTTGAATGGATGGTGATGGAGAAAATTTAAAAGCGTAGAGAATCAGAAGCCGTAAATATAATCCTGTTGAATGGTGTGATTAACTAAAGAAACGATACTTTGAAGCTACGAGGACAGTAACCTTCAGGTAAATTATACTATTTTTGTTTGACATTTTTGTGTGTATTGAATGACTTTATAATTGATTTACTTTAAATGGACATTAGTGAAATTGTTCTAACCATAAACGTTTAATTTTAAGATGAAATTTGCTTGTTTAAGTAAAAGGGGTATTTTGTTTTGATGTTCGGGAATATGATGAAAATTTGGGTATGTCTTTGAGCTCAATTAGACGAACCTGGTTAATTAACGTAAAGGGTGGTAGATGCTCCTTTATACTCAGACTCGGTCTGCTTATATTGTTATGTTAATTAGTAGGCATCCAACAAGGACTTTAATTTTGGATGCACAGTAAAATGATAATAAAATTAATCTTGAAATTCTTTTAAAACTGAAATTTATGCTGAGTTTTAATTTTGAAATTTTAATGTATTCTGAATATTGATGTAAATAGAGTTAACGTTGATGTTTTTGGTAGGAATGTGTTGTTTTTTTGTTATGAATGAGGAGGTTTATAACATTAGGTGAGCAGCCGAGGCGAAAAGCGTAGTTCACGGATGATGGAGGGTTCACAGCATAATTTGGCGCCCAACGTGGGGCTCGAATTCCAAATAAAATTTTTGTTATTTTATTCCAGGAAACTGGCGATCTGAGAGAGAGAGTTTTTGTGTGTGTATAAATTTAAGAGTATTTTAGAGTGTGTGTGAGTGATTGGAACGTATGCAGAGAAAGGAGTGGTTAAGGAGTCAAGGAGTGGAAATTGGAAGTGACGATAGTGCATTGTGTGAGAAAATTTCGAAAATGGAAGAAGCTGGAGGCAGTAGAGATCAGTCGAGGACGGAATCAGGAGAAACAGGAAATGAGTTAATGATGAGAATGTTAGAGGAAATGCGATTAGCTAGGGAAGAATCGAATAGAGCGATGGAGGAGTCTAACAGAAAATTAGAACAGCTAAGCGATGAATCGAATAGAGCGAGAGAGGACTCAAATCGGAAATTTGACCAATTAAATCAGGAATTAGGAATAAAATAGAAAAATCGACGAGAGAATTTACAGAATTTAAAACAGTCTTACCGTAAAATGGGGAAGTTGAAAATAGGGTTGATAAAATGAGCGTGATATTACAGGTCTTCGACAGGAAATGGGACATTTAAGGTCCGAAGTACGCATTTTTGTGAAGAAGAGATTAATGTAAAATGACTGAAGTGACGGACTCATGTAGGGATCAGTTAGGCAGGGTAGAACGTGAAGTTAGTAGTATTAAATACAACATGTCAAATTTAACGGGGGATGGTCCCAGATTTTCTACAGGTGGAGTATCATTGGACCAACACATGAAGTTTTATGGCGATAACAGGGTAAATCCACAAATTTTTATTAATAGTGTAAGAAATCTAGTGGGAAATTTATTTGACGAACAGACTAAACTAAATACGATAAAGGCTTTATTAAAGGACAACGCGGAAGCATGGTACAATTTAGTAGGACAGGACATAGACACGTATCAGGACTTTGAAGACAAATTTTTACAACATTACTGGAGTGATCACAAACAGGATCAGATTAGGGACGACTTGATTACAGGAAAATTTAAGGGAGAGTTTGCAGGTTCTAGGGAGCAATATGCCATCCGCAAATACAGTGTGGCCAAACAACTGAATCCACCATTGACGGACAGACAGATTATCAAGTACCTATCACGACATTTTGAACTGGAAATTAGACAACACGTGGCCTTACAAAACATCACAGAACGGGAGACATTTTAGAGTATTTGCAGAGATATGACGATGTATGTGTAGGACGGACAAGAGAGATACGAGAACGAAACGTTAACACAGTTAGGTTTGACAACAGGACACCGAATTATCCGAGACGGCCTGACTACAACAGAAATTTTCGACCGAATTGGGAACGACGAGGACAGAAATACAGAAGTAATAGTGCGACTAGGGGACCGACGCCAAGACCTAGTTACACGCGACAGAACAGTTTACCGGAAGTAAACAGGACTGTGACCAGCACGCCGAATAGAGACAGGGACACGGATATTAACACGAGGAGGACGTACGCACAGGTTGTAGAAGGACAACCAGGACCAAGCACGGAAAACAGGATGAGACAGGATTTTTAGAACGTGACAGACCACTAGATTTCTGTGTAAATGTATACGAACATCCACGTGAATTTTTCAAAATTGAGGAGGAAGTAGAGCCAGAAACTGAGGAAAAATTATGTTTGCCAATTGTTAATTTAGAAATTTTTGAAAATAATGTAGAAGTATTACTTGATACAGGGGCAGAGGCGAGTTTAATATCGGAGGAATTCGTCAGCAAAATTAGGGATAAGGTTTGTGATAGAATTATGCCTATAAAGCGTAGCCATTTAGTAGCTCCAAATAAAAAGAAGTTTGCTGTAGTAAATAGTGTTGTGGTGCTTAGGATAGATATAGGAGGTTTAAGCTGTGAACAGGAGTTTGTAATTGTACCTGGACTGAAGTTTCAGAGCATTTTAGGTGTTGACTGTATGATGAAGTTAGGGGTTTTGATAGATATGGAAAGGAAGGTAGTAAGGATTAAAGATAGGGTAGTGCCATGGAAGGGCAGTTATGAAGTCACAGAGGATGACACTGGGTTTAGTATTAATGTAGTAGAGGTAGAGGATGATGAAGTAAAACAGATCAACACAATAAGATGTCCAGAGGATAGGAGAGTACAGGTTCAAGCTTTAGTACAAAAACATGCAGAAGTAGTGGGGGTAGAAGCAGCATATCAGGAGCAGGTGAAGGCAGAATTAATTTTGATAAGGTTAAGTGGCAAGTTTGTTTTTAATAAAGTAGATTTAAGGAATTCATTCTGGCGGATTCCATTACACAAGAATTCTAGAAGGTACATAGGATTTTCCATAGAGGGAAAAATCGATAATTGTAAAGTAGTATCGTTTGGTTTGTCGGCAGAAAGGGAAACAATAATAAATGAGAAACAGACAAGTGTAGGGACTGAAGAAGAAGCAATATTTAAGAGTGAGGATAATAGGGATGATAAGTTTATTGTATGTGAGATAATAGGGATGATAAGTATAGATATAGAAGGGGGAGAAATAGGGATGAAGAGTATTAGGATAGTTAGAAGAAAGACTTGGAGGGTCAAGAAGAGAGTTAGATTTAAATAGGATAGGGATAGAATAGGTGTAGATAGAAGAGTAGAAGTAAGTGGTTATAGAAAATAAAGCTAGGTATAGGATAAATATGGGAGATAATTAGGAATAGGTTTAGGATGAGAATAAAGAGTAAATGTAGGAAGAAAATAAGATAGGTTAAGTGTAGATATTTCATAGAAGATTAGTGGCGAGTTAGGAATAGAGTAAGAGTAGGATAGGCATATAGGATTAGGTAGGGGGAAGTAAAGTATAGTGAAGATTAGTTAAAAGTTAGGAATAGGATAGGTATATAGGATGTATATAGGATTAGATGGATAAGTAGGATGAAGTTAGGAATAATTTCAGTTTATAAAATTAAGTGAGAGTTAGGAATAGGATAGGGATATAGGATAGGTGTAAATATTTTTTTTTGATTGGAAACAAAGTAGGTAAGTTAGATAGATAAGGGTAGAGAGAGATAGGCAATTTTTTTTGTAATTTTTTTTTCTGTCTAAATGCTTTATATTTGCATTCAAATAAGTGGGATTATTTGTATTCAAATAGGGGGAAAATACTCATATTTAGACCAGGGTAGAAAATTAAATAATCACATCAAATAATTTTAATCACCGTGTATAAGGAATTTCATTAAATAATACGCGTTATTAAAACCATGAAGCATAAATAAACTCGGTTGTTTCAGTAAAAATAAGAAATTTAAATTATTTATAAGACGAAGCAGTAGTGAAAAGCTCTGCGTGTAATGTAATTATTCCTAAACAAAGAGAAATTACGTGCAAAGTTTATATTAATTAACTCTATTTAAGTAACCGGTAGTAAAACAAAGTGTACCTATAACAATTAATATTTAAGTTGTATTCGTTAAAAATGAAAAGGATAGAAATCAATTTTAATTGGAGTTAATTAAACCGTTAATAACATATAATACCTATAGAAACTTGTAAAAACCCAAGATTAAAATACCACGGAATAAAGCTCTGAGAATTAATATTATTTTGAACACCTGCGTAGTTTAAATGTCAAATACGGCGAAAAGTTTGCAGATAATTAATGGTTCAAAGAATCTTGGGGAAAACGTCGCATAATAGTTACGAGAATTGCTAAGGCTGGGTATTTCACACTCCATGTGGACTAAAATAATCGATAATAAAGAATATCAAGTTGCACCAATAAGAACACGGTAGAGAAGGAAAGAGAAAATGCGTCAAGCAAAGACACATATTGTAAAAGGCGGGATTTAAGCAACGTCACGGGGGTCACAATTGGTTAAAAATAGGATGCAAATATCAGAGGTAGAACAACAATTTCTGTACAAAATCAATTAGTTTTTCTCGGACATGCTTGCGTGCCGTGTGGAAATTTTCTGAGATTTAAATGGGGCAAGTGAAAATTCGTAAAAATCCACGCGTGAGCGGCAGACTGGGAACATGGCATGAGAAATTCCTTAGAATTACCCGTTTTGGGGAACAGACCGACAGACAGGCTTTTTGCTATATATACCGAGGTGAATATAAACAAGGCCTCTTAGACTCTTAGACTTTTGACGATTCGATGCGTTAAAAGCTCGTACATACGCGACTTGATTGAAGATATTAAACCGTGCATTTTAGTTTGATTAAATAATTTAAAGTTTGCTAGTATATTTTAGTGTTTCAAAATAGCTTGTTATTTACGTGCTAACATGAATGTACTTCAGTGCACTTAGATACAAGTAATAAAATTTAGTTTCACTGTACCAATTAGCAAAATTTACAACGACGAATGTATACACAAAAGTAGGCAGTTTTGGCGTATATATTGGTGACAGAAGCATGAATTTCTTTGCTATTTTTCGGGGGTGTTAATAATTAAATGGTTCAAATACGTGTCTGGATCCATGAAACAAGGGTCAGATAAACACAGATGAGGACAGTAACCTTCAGGTAAATTATACTATTTTTGTTTGACATTTTTGTGTGTATTGAATGACTTTATAATTGATTTACTTTAAATGGACATTAGTGAAATTGTTCTAACCATAAACGTTTAATTTTAAGATGAAATTTGCTTGTTTAAGTAAAAAGGGGTATTTTGTTTTGATGTTCGGGAATATGATGAAAATTTGGGTATGTCTTTGAGCTCAATTAGACGAACCTGGTTAATTAACGTAAAGGGGTGGTAGATGCTCCCTTTATACTCAGACTCCGGTCTGCTTATATTGTTATGTTAATTAGTAGGCATCCAACAAGGACTTTAATTTTGGATGCACAGTAAAATGATAATAAAATTAATCTTGAAATTCTTTTTAAAACTGAAATTTATGCTGAGTTTTAATTTTGAAATTTTAATGTATTCTGAATATTGATGTAAATAGAGTTAACGTTGATGTTTTTGGTAGGAATGTGTTGTTTTTTTGTTATGAATGAGGAGGTTTATAACATTAGGTGAGCAGCCGAGACGAAAAGCGTAGTTCACGGATGATGGAGGGTTCACAGCAATATATATATATATATATATATATATATATATATATATATATAGGCAAATTAAAAGATTAAAAAACAACAAAGCATCCGGTGAAGACGGAATTGTGGCGGAACACCTAAAGTCCATAGTACCCAACACTCTAAGGGAAATCACAGAGCTGATAAAGAGCATTTGGCAACCAGAGAGAATACCCGATGACTGGAAAAACGCATTTATCCACCCCTTACATAAAAAGGGAGACAGGACGGATGTTAATAATTATAGAGGAATCTCCTTACTTCCAGTCCCATATAAGATATTTTCACTATGCTTACTCGATCGGGCTCAACAACAATTGGAACGACACATTGGTGAATATCAGGCGGGTTTCAACCCAGTAGATCCTGCACAGAACAGATACTTAACTTGAAATTGATTCTGAGACATCAAAAAATTTATAACAAAAACATAGTCTGCACATTTGTTGATTTTAAAAAAGCATACGACTCCATTGACTGGGAATCCCTCTACCAAATTTTAAAGGAACAAGGCTTAGACCTTAAAACACTAGCTTTAATTAGAGAAACACTAACGAACACTACGTCCAAAGTAAAGTTCATGGGAGAACTTTTCGATCCTTTTGAAATAAAAACAGGAGTTAGACAGGGAGATGGGCTTTCCCCATTACTATTCAACTGTGTTTTGGAAAAAGTAATACAGGAATGGCGAAATCAAAAAGTTGAACACAATGTCGATCAACCAATCAAATTAGGTAGAACAAATATTAAAGTCGATTGCTGAGCTTTCGCTGATGACCTGGCAATTTTAGCTCGAGACACGGATACGGCCCAAAAACAAATTGAGATTCTAAAGGAGATCGCAGAGAAAGTAGGCGTTCAAATTTCATTTGAAAAGACGGAGTACATGACTAATCTTAAAATAGCTCCTAAATTCTTGAACACTAAATATGGGAAAATAAAAAGGGTATCACAATTTAAGTATCTTGGTAAAATCATACGAGAATCAGGCCTTGAAAAACTTGCAAATGAAGCCCGTTGTCAGAAAATAACAACCGCCTTCAGACTTACCCAAAACATCTATAATCAGTCTCTAAGTATGCTAAACTCCATCACTATAATGCAGTAATCAAACCCGAATGCCTCTATGCATCTGAAACATTAGTTTTAAATAGAAAAACTGACAAGGATGAAATTCAAAAAAGAGAACGGAAAATTATCAGGAAAATTTTAGGCCCCATTCACACTGACGTCAACACCTATAAATTGTGAAAGAACAAAGAGATAGAAGAATACACGGATATACACTCGGACATGAGGAAAAGAAGATTAAAATTCTACGGACACATCAAAAGAATGGAGTCAACGAGACTAACAAAACAGATTGTAGAATTCTATGAAAGTCGCAGTAGGGCAAAGACAGACAATCAAGTGGATAGCAGCAATCAAAGAAGATCTACAAACATCAGGCATAATACAGGCAGATATTTTGGACAGAAGAATGTTTAGGAATAAAATTACTAAATGGGAGGTTGGTCAAAGGAACATTCTCAAGAGACCAGGAACAGCGTGGTCCGATGACAGAAAAAGAGCCCATTCAGAAAAAATGAAACTAGTCTGGGCACAGAAAAAGGCCAAATTATCAAAATAAAAAAAACATGACTAATGCCTCGCGTGGTCCTATTGGGCCCATACGTGTATAATAAATAATATATATATATATATATATATATATATATATATATATATATATAAACTTCTTTATAAAGATAACGACCTTAATTTCAATATAAAATGGTATTCTTTTTGTAGGTTTCAAGTCTTCTTAAATAATCAGTACTCTTTTTTATAAATCTAAGCTTTCGGATATATTCAATCCTTTGTCCAAGATACTAAAATATACAGAAATAGTAATACTGTAAAATTATAAAGGTATGCTGTTATTTACTAAAGCAAGGCTACAGATATAAATTAAAAATACATTTGTTTAGCAATACAAACATTAAAGATATAAACTTGTTGGAAGTTAGGTAAAGTTTGATATTTGACAGGTAAGTGTTTTATTTTTGACTAAAAGCTCCCTCTTTTTTTTATTATATTTTTATTTAAATTTTAAATAGCATGTTATGTGTATAATAATGCCCAACGTGGAGTGCCATTATTATACTCTAAGCGTTCTATTTAATGGTATACTTTTAAAGTCCCGGCGCGTAATTTATAAGAGCTACTACGACAGTTGGTAACATAATAAATACGTGCATAATGTTGCGCAATAAGGTGTTACGTCATATTTATATTTCAAATTACTATATCACATACAAAAAATGTTTATTGCGATTATAGGTAAAGACAAAATGTACTTACATAAACTATGGAGCTCTTCACAACATTGCAGTTATTGTGGCGTTAGTTGGGCGTGGTTCAGCCTTTGCCCCCCTTTGAAACCAAATTGGATTTGTCTTCTCTCTTCTTGTGTAGAGGTACGACAAAGTATACAGATAGGAGGAATGATACAGGGCAGAGACAGGAAACCTACATATCTGCAAGAGAAGACAAGATATAAGGCACCGTGAACTTCATCGTTCGACGTTTCGTTGACTGGTCCTTGACGAGACGGAATTTACCATTTACTTCCCCACTCCGCGTCTGCGCATTCCCGGGCGCTGACGCAACTATCTGAAGTGACGGAAATGCACGCACAAGTCTTTTAAAATATTGGCGCGAATTTACTTACAAATTTAAACTAAAATTAGAAATGTTTACATGGCCGATTTTCGGCATGTAACAGCATGCTTATTCTAATACTTAAGTATAAGAAGAATTTCAGCCTAGAAAATTGTGGGCTTAAATTAAGACTAGATTAAATCATACTGAAAGTGCGGTGGAAACTAAAATTACATTTTAAAGTGACGCTTAAAATTAAGTTCTTCTTAATAGTTCGGTGGAAACGGGCATAAGTGTGTTTACATGAACTGTTCTTATTCTTATTTTGTCTCAAAAAAACAAAAGACGTTATATATTATGTTACAATAATTATTATGACCAATATTTATTTACTTTTAAGAAAACTTATTCTTTAATAATTATTATTATCACGTTTTCGGTATTGCTGCCACCGCCATGGTCTTAGCGTGTAACGATTGGTGTCATGAGCTCGCCAAGTGGTTGCTTGATTTACTGTTCTGTTATATTATAATTATATAATATATCCCAAACAAAATCAATTTAGATTATTACTTATTTTAGCAATCGTGAATTGAACCAGTGATACATCACAAAACATTACAGCATTGATGGAGAATATCATCAGATGTAGTGGCCCCTACTTGTTTATATCCCTTAGGCACAGTTATTTTTTTAGTATTTTAGACAATGCAAGTTCACTTGTATTTTGCAATAACCTCTTTTAAATTTGTAACAAAAAATTACAACATAATGTTTATTGAAGATTGTGGCTCTTGAAAGACTAGTTACCTTAGGTTTTCCAAGACTCCGTTCCTGAGGTCTTCTCATAAACTCGCAAAACCACTGCTTTCCAGCTTTTTAATTTTCTAGCTAAAATTGTGAAACATTCTTTTATTTGGCTTTGCAAAAGAACAGGCTAAACTTCTCAGCTGATTCCTGTGGAAACTATAGTGCATTTTTAATGATATAAGAAGATATTTAAAAGGCTTGCTTCCTCTGCTGGATTAAAGACTGATTTACTGCACAATTTTTTTTACAGCTTATGATCGTGGAGTTAGTTTTCATTTAGTTTCAATAGTTGTTGAAGAGTTGCCCTCGAAACATGAAATTCCTTGCAGGCTTTTCCTTGGCTCATTCCATTTTTAATGGCAGCTACAGCTTATGTGATTTGCTCTTTATTAGGTCCTTGCTTTTTCACTTTATTTTCACTTCTGGGCATCTCTAAATTTAAAAAATAATAATTGTTATAATTATTGTTTAGGTTTGTGTGGGGGTAATTTGTTATATTTTCAATCCCCACATCCAAGAATGGACCAAAATATCAACAGATTAGTTGAGGGCAAAAAATATAATCAACAACCGTAAGTCATGGCTCAAGGTACATGCTTCAATCCAGCTCAAGGTACAAGTAAACAAAATTACATAACTTAACTCTTTAACTGCTACGTCCGTAAATATACGCTTTCATAATGCATACTTAAAGTGCTACTTCCGTAAATATACGTTTAATAATTTCAAAAATCTGTGCGTTATCAGTAAATATAACTACAAGAACCTCGCCTATTCTATTTTACAGTTGCATATATGTACTGCGTAAATCACAAGTATTTCTGGTTTTATTAGATTTATTCGTATTCAGATTTTCAATCGTGTCGCTAAATAGTGCGCAGCTATAAATTCTTGTAATGACAGGATATGTCGGTTTGACTGATAAGGAAGGTGAGCAATTACCGAAAAAGAAGAAAGGCAGAGGATATTTTTGTCCAAACTGTGACGTCTAACTTTGCGTGGTACCCTGTTTTGAACTATTTCACACATTGAAAAGTTTTTAAATATTTAGCACAACTGATTTTTATTTACATCATAAAAAGTGTAGTATTCATTTGCATATTTTCAATATCTAACTTTGACAAGCATGCTATGAACATATGAACGCACCTCAAATTATATAGTATATATGCTATGTCAGTAATTATACGTTCTATGTAATTCTGAATGCTACATCCGTATATATACGTTTTTAGATTTTCTTAATTCAGCACATAAGTGGTGCAGTTTCATCCTTAATTCGGAAGCGAAAGAGTTAAACATCATCGTTAAAGTTTACGAAAAGTATCAAATATAATAGGTTTAAGTTGTTACATTCCAAATTTGGACATGTACACTTTTAAATTTGTGAGTGAATTCCCGCCATTATTTTTAAAATAGACTTGTTCATTTCCGTCATTTCGGACAGTTGCGTTTGCGCAAAAAGAATGCGCAGGCGCAGAGTGACGTAAGTGCGCGGTTTGGATACGACAGGATTATTGGCCACCGAGACAAATGGTAATGTTTGCCTGTGTCGTGGTGCTGTCTTTTCTTTTTGGATGTAGGTTTCCTTTTACCTGTATCTTCAAGTACCTTTCCCTTTATTCCTTCGCCCTACCTACGAACAAAGAAGAGGGAAGACGATAAATTTGGTTTCAACGATGGCATGACGCAACCCAACAAGGGCCCTGAGGTTCAACTGCATGTCGCGTTTAAGTGAGTACTTTTGTTTTACTTTCGTGTAAACATAAACCTGTATCATTGTAAACGTATTTGGTACGTGATACAATTTGACACGCATTTATGTCATAATATCATTGTTGTGCAACAATGTGAACGTGGATCGTATCAGTGTTGCCAACTGTAGTAGTGGCGCTGAATACGGCGCCGGGGTTATAACAGTGACGCCTAAACGTGTGTTGAAAATCTGTCTTCACCTCTGATTTATCTTATAAGGTGTTAGTTTTGAATATCTTTGTAGAAATTGGGCTTTTTCACTCAAATATAATAAAAAAAATAATTTTTTAAATTTTTAATGGTTTTTGGATAGAAGAAATACAACCTGGCAACATTGCATTTGGTA
The DNA here is from genome assembly GCA_036346225.1 of Platerodrilus igneus. Taxonomy (NCBI): domain Eukaryota; kingdom Metazoa; phylum Arthropoda; class Insecta; order Coleoptera; family Lycidae; genus Platerodrilus; species Platerodrilus igneus. Next base: position 1,898,299 of record JARFIW010000472.1, on the reverse strand, counting down.
ACTTTTATCTTATGTTGGCGTGACATTGAATGCAGTTGAAATGTCAATTTGTATGATGAAGAACCGCCATTTTTGATGGTGTTTGTTTACCTTTATATACGTTATTTCTAACTTAATTAATTGGCATTTTCTCTTATAAAAACAGTGTAGTTATATTTTAATTCTCGCAAATAATTACCTAACCTAATTTAGGATGAAACTAAAGCATATACCTTTCAAATGTGTTTAGCAAATTATCTTAACCTTCAAGTGGAAAACATGTGCTTTGGAATTAATTAATCCTTTTCGTAAGTACCTTAAAATATATAATTAATTAACTTCATTGTTTATTCGTTATCCCGTATGGAAATTTTTTTTGATATTACATTAAATTTGATTATATACCTGTTTTTTGGTTTAACTTATTGAAACCATTGTTAAAATAACTCATATATTATCTTAGTTTGCCATGGTTCTAAAGTGTTCCCTTACAATCTAGATAATTAACTATAAGTTACGAATTCGTCTTAAGAAAATTTTGTCCCTAAATACAGCTAACGTAATTAACTGAAATCTTACCTTAGTATATCTATACCTTTTAAAAACACTATAGTAAACTTGATTTCGTTTTATCTGCTTTCTTAAACTCTACAATAGTGAGGTTGATGATAATGTTTTGTATTTAAGTTCATTTACTATCCCCTTTAGTTACGATGGTTGTTGATAAATTCCTTGATGTAAAAGTAATACTTTAATAATTTGGTATACTGATATTTTCTGTAGATGTATCGCTAGAATATTGCTCTTGTGTAGTGACCATGATTTTGTTTTGATAGCAAATTTTTTTATTTATATCGGTATTGCAACGCATTTTAAGATCTATTTGGTTTAGGCGAGACTTGTCGTCGTGGTTGGTCGCTCAGCAGTATGTTAGTCTAGACGAGACTCATGAAGAGTTGGTCGCTCAGCATTACATAAGTCTAGATGAAACTCGTGGTAAGTTTGTCGCTCTAGTAATTTTTGAATCATTTTTTTGAGGTTGATGTTGAAGTTTTTGTTTATTAGTGTAGGTGACGCTCAAAGAGGGGCTTGTCACCCTAGCAATTATATGCGTTGTAAGATATATATTTTTTCTTGTTCTTCAACAATTTTGTTATGAGTAAATCAAGTTTTAATTACCGCTATCTCCTCATATATCGATTCAGACCACACTAGGTGGGATGAAAATATCTTTAAAATCGCTCAAGCTTTGCGTACATCTAAACACGAAGCAGCCCAATTTATTCCGTCATTTCTTGTTTTTGGAAGATATACTCCAATCGATGGTAGTTTTTATGGTTCAGTTCCTGACGATACTAACGTAATTGAATTTGACAAAAAAGTACGCTGGGACAAAGACCAACAATCATTACCTTACATCTTTAACGACGTTAAAAAATTTGCACGTTTCATTTCTTTAACGATTTACGTAATGTTTCTGTCCCTATTGTGAATTAGTTAACTTTATTCAGCCTTTCTTTTCTTATGCAGCACTTCTACACTTTTGCCTTATTTGCTTTAAACTAGCTATCTTTTTGCTACCTGTTGACTTTTCCTTGAATTTATTGTTAGCCACATATCTGTTTATTATCTAGATTCCCTAGTATAACTTTGTTGCTTCATTTAATTAATCCTCGCACCTTTCCTACACCATATTATTTTGTTTTCAACATTTATCTTACATTGTTTAATTTTGTGGTGATTGTCGTAACTTTGGTTGCAATAACTCATTGAATTTTTATGATTGGTTTTAACTGATGTTGAGTGGATGCTTTTTTCTTTGGGCTCACATAGGAGACGTGGCCTATGCCATTGTAAGAAATAGTCCATATTCGCAGTTGCAAAAAACTAGGAATTTCTATTCCATGCGTTTTTCTTTGAATTATTACAGTCGCTCACTTTATCCTTTATCATTACTTGTTTTCTTCTTCTATTAAGTCACCAGAACATTTTTTTTGTCGTTTTTTATTGAACTTCCTGGTGAGGTGCTATCGTTTTTTATTGATATCTTATTGAATTCTCGGTTGTTCTTAGCATATTGGGACAGTGTGTTTGTATTTAACGGCTTATAGTTAGGCATTCTTGTATGTTTATGGCGTTACCGCTTCTAAAAATTACCTTGAAACAGTTGGTTTTTGTGTGAAGGTATCTGTAGTGATACTTTTAAGTTGTTATTTCAACTTTTGTCTGATTTTCTTATCGCAGTTGATGCATTTGTTAGAGTCTAGTAATTTTTTTAACTTATATGTCTTAACTTACCTATATAACGACTTCAAGGAGCCACTTTATCTTGTATCTTTGTGATGGATGACAAAACGGCTTGGTGAGCTGGGGAATTCTACGTTATATCTTTAATGTATGTAGTCGTATCGTGCTGGGACGCTTCGCATCCACCTATTGTTATCTACTTTTATCTTAATATCTTTATCTTACCTATTATCTTTGATAATAACTTGAGCTTAATATCTTTATCTTAACTATTATCTTTGATAATAACTTGAGACTTTGCCTTATCTTTTTTTTGTCTTCCTGACGTTTGGTATTTACGATCAGACGTAGGAATTATTTTTTGAATATTGAATGAAAAAGCTAACCTGATGGTAGCAATGTAATTTGTTAGGTTAGTAACGTAAGAAATTAGTAAGATGGTACTGTTGGTAAATTTGTTAATTCACAACCTTGTCATGAACAAGTTTTGATGTGTATTGTTTATTAAGCCAGAGTTCCACTACATAAAAATTTGCTAAAGTGCAGAGTAACTTGCTCTTTTGGACATTTTGAAATTTGGCCATTTTCTTGCTAAAGAAAAAACAGTTTAGATGCAATGCTTATGTGTGTGTGTGCACTTAAAAAAACTGTAATGTTAGCTTTAGTTATAGTATATATGTTCGGCGACTTGTCGCATTTGTTTTAGTTTTAGTAGTGTTTTGTGCTCCCCGACAAATTTGTGCTGTCGATTATAACTGCGCCACATCAAAGACTCGTGTGTGCATTTATAGATGTAGTTCATAAACTATGGGGCTGCACATTCCGTTTCCTGGTTATTTTTAAGACGTGTTATCGGTTGAAAAAACCAGGTGGCGCCTAAAATAAACATTTTCTAGAATTTAAGTTAGGGTATATGTAGGTTAGTTAGGCTTTAGATTTAAGCTTTTACCGTGCTAACAATCATTTTCTTTTTTTTAACTTTTTTTCTTTTATGGCTTTGTCGCGATTGTTACATTCCAAACTTGGACATGTACACTTTTAAATTTGTGAGTGAATTCCCGCCATTATTTTTAAAATAGATTTGTACATTTCCGTCATTTCGGACAGTTGCCTTTGCGCAAAAGGAATGCGCAGGCGCAAAGTGGCGTAAGTGCGCGGTTTGGACACGGCAGGATTATTAGCCACCGAGACATCGAACGGTAACGTTTGCCTGTGTCGTGGTGCTGTCTTTTCTTTTTAGGATGTAGGTTTCCTTTTACCTGTATCTTCAAGTACCTTTGCTTTTATTCTTTCGCCCTACCTACGAACACAGAAGAAGGAAGACGATAAATTTGGTTTCAACGATGGCATGACGCAACCCAACAACACCCCCCAACAAGGGCCCTGAGGTTCAACTGCATGTCGCGTTTAAGTGAGTACTTTTGTTTTATTTCGTGTAAATATAAACCTATATCATTGTAAACGTATTTGGTACGTGATACAATTTGACACACAATCATGTCATAATATCATTGTTGTGCAATAATGTGAGTGTGGATCGTATCAGTGTTGCCAACTGTAGTAGTGGCGCTGAATACGGCGCCGGGGTTATAATAAAGTATAATATTTCATTCAATAACTAGTTTCTATATTGATCTACCTTAACATCTCATTGAAAAGAATTGCACAAAAAAAGCAATAGTATTAACACACATCTTCCTAAACGAGAGGTTCACAGCCACTTTTAAGCAATGGTTCCTAAACGCAAGAAAAATATAGGTTACAAGTTTTCAACAAAGAGTTTAAGCTTATGTTTTAACTGTCTGATATTCAAGTTAATAATGGTAAAGTGAGTTTAAGAGTTTAACTGAGTTATAGGAAAAACTTTTTAGAAATAGGGCTGTAGAGTGTCTAGGGATAGTGCATAGGTTGTGGTTCGTTACATTAACAAAGTATGTTTTCTTTTTAAGAATAATCTTATTTTTTAATAATTCCGAAGAGGGAGTTAAAAACCTGCCACAATTGATCTTTGGAAAAGCTGAAATACATTTGAGTATCATCAGCATATACATGCTTAGTCACTCTTAGTCACTAATTTCAATATGGTGGATACATAAATAATCAATAAGATAGGTCTACAAATGCAGTTTTATGGTACCCCTGACGATGTGGGCATACTATTCGGATAAACATCTCCAATTTGAATTTTTTTATATTTGTCTTCTAAGTAACCCCGATGAAAATGTTTTTAGGATTAAATTTTAAACTGATCCATAGATGTTCTAAGTTACTTTTCAACGACAGATCAAATGGGATCAAGTCCGATTTGTAAATATCTTTTAAATAAATTGTAACCGCTCCTCTATCTCTTCTATCGTGTACAAATAGCTGATAACTAGACAACTCAATTGATTGTAAGCTAACATTTGAAGACAGTCATGGTTCAGTAATGCACAAGATATCATAATAATTTGTCATAATTGTAGGACAGCCCTAATAATAATTGTATGGCAACCCTAGAATGTTCAGATGTCGAGTGGCCGTATTTGAATGAATAACATGTTTTTTTGTCAATTATGAACTTTTCCTGTATTAATTATGGTTGAACGTTGTTCGTAATAGTGAGATCGTAATAGTAATTAGTATATTATTCATGTCAAGTTTATTTATTTAATTATCATTATTTATTTCATTATTCTTTGGACTTCCTTACAACTTCAGGTGTGGGTTTCAACTGAAAAACGTTTTAAAAAAACATCGCTAACATAATAATTAGGCACAGTGCACACTGCTTTGATTTGAAGTCTGAAATTATGGCTAAGGATGCAGCCCAAGGTGTAACATCCAAAAGAAAACGTTTTTGCCTACTTTTATGAAAAAGCTCAGTTGTGTAATGAGTGGGGTTTTACGTTTCAAGAGACCAAGCAACAAATTATTATAGGTCTTTGATCGTAAGAACTAAGCAACTTTATTATCTCCAAAAATCACATTGATGAAGACGATTTATTCAAGGATATCATTACGTTTGAGAAAATTGATACGGTTGGTCATTGTATTAGGGAAAAATGGTATGGCGAACGTGAAACTAAGACTACTGAAGTAAAGAAAATCTATAGAAAAGGCAGTACGACTTGGTCTAGTAGTGTCAGTCTTAGATATTATGACTACAGTTGTACTCGTCATGTAATAAGCAATTGTCCACGACCAAAGGGATCATGTTATAATTGTGGATCAACTGCACATCCTGTAGGGAATTACCAGCAGAGGGGTGCAGTTTCACTTCATGTGGCGACTTCTAGTAAAGCATCATCCTGGGTAAATGCTAATGATACAGCGTAAAAGAATTGGACTGTTTGTTATATCAGTGCAGGGTTATAAACTTATGTTGGCAGGTACTTTCGATCTAGGCAGTGCTGTAACATTGGTAAGAGAATCTGAAGTAAGCTTTGTAGACATTCAAATTTTTATGATAGATATGAGGGAATTAATCATTCAAATTTACAAATTATAGATTTTACTGATTTTGTAGTTACCATAGCAGATATTAGTCTAAGGTTAATGTTTTATGTTGTACAAGATATTATAATCCTTTATCAGTGATCGTTGCCTGTTAGGTCGTGATCTATTATGCGATGGCAGAATGCGATTTATAATTAATGGGAAAAGGTTAGAAACTGAATCTATTCAAACATAGACTCGTATTTCACCCGATGTTTTCTCCATTTTAAATAATTATATGTTAGTGAGGATGAGGTAACCCTCAATATTAGCCCTATAATGGCTCCTGAAGTCCAACTCAAAATGAGAAAACTTTTTAATGAATTCTATAAAAATGCAATCATATCACAAGAACCTGAAACAAAATATAACGAATATACAGTACAACTTACACATACACCCTTATCGTACAAGGAAAATCAAGCAGTACAAAACTTGTGGAAGATATGCTGAGGGAAGGAGCTATATGTCGAAGCAAATCTAATGATAGCTCTCTAGTACTATTAATCAATAAGAAAACCAATGATTACAGATTATGTATAGACTTAATATGTTTGCGAAATAATTACCTCCTTCCACTAATAGACAATTTGATCGCTAAATTAAGGAAAAAAAATTCTTTACTGTGTTAAGTACACTTCTTTTGTAATGCCTACAGGCCAATATGAATTTGTGAAGGTCCCGTTTGGTTTTCTGCCTTTACACGCTATTTCAATGTAATCTTTAAAGCCTTTCTAACAGATTTTTCAATCTATCTAGCCAAAGTAGGGAGTAGTGGTCAGTAATAATCTTGAAAGGTGTACCTTCTATATAAGGTCTATATTTTTCAACTCCAAAAAGTACAACACTCGGTTCCTTTTCAGTTGCACTATAAGATCGCTCTGCTTGTGTAAGATATCTACTGGCATAGGCTATGACTTTCCCCTGTTCTCCTTCTCCTTGTAGAAGTACTGCTCCAACTCCAACCTTGGAAGCATCGGTCTATATTATAAAACTTTTTGAAAAATTCGGACTAACTAATAATTCTTTTAATTTTTTAAAAGAAGCTTCACCTTCCAAAGTCAATTTTACTGACCGGAATTTACAGCGGCCTTTAATAGTTGTCAAAATAGGATCAACTAATGTAGAAAAATTCTCAATGAACCTACAGTACCATCCTGACATTCTAAGAAACCTCTTAACTGCCGTGACTGTTGTGTGCGTAGGATAATTAACTAGCGCTTCCACCTTGTCTGAATTTGTATGTAAACCTTCCTTATCAATTACAAAACCAAGATACTTTAAAGAAGGCTTGTAAAATTTGCATTTGTCCAGGTTTATTACTAGGTTTGCTTCTTTTAGCACCTCATACACTTCGTGTAGGGTCTGTACGTGCTCTTCAAAGGTGGAAGATACTATAATGACATCGTCTAAATAGACAAACATCTTATCAAATTTTGGGCCTAAGATGTAATCCATTAGATGCTGAAGAGTCTGAGGACTGTTACATAAACCGAAGGGAAGGACTGTAAATTCGAATAGTCCTCTTCGTGGAACTGTAAAGGCCGTTTTCTCACACGACTCTGGAGATAATTCAATCTGCCAAAATGCTTTTTTAAGATCTACCGAACTTAGAAATGAAGCATCCCTAAATTTATCTAAGATATCATTTACATAGGGAAGACCATAAGCATCTTTCTTTGTCACTGAATTTAACTTTCTTTCGTCAAAGCATAGACGAATATCTTCTGATCGCTTCCTAACTAAAACAATTGAGGCATTCCATGGCGAATTAGATGTTCTGATAACTCCCAAAACCAACATCTCATCAATTTCTTTATTAAGAGTTTCTAACATCGCTGACGATGAAGGGTGATAGCGTTGTTTAATAGGTTGTGCATCTTCAGTATCTATTCTATGCACTGCTTTGCTCGTTCGGCCTAAACCTGGACTATTTATAGATTTAAAATTTTCAATCACTTCGGACAATTGCTATTGCTGTTTCAATGTCAAGTCTTTTGCTGATTTGATTATTTTAGATGATAAAATGCTTCTTATTTCACGTTTGGGTACAGTAAAGGTATTATTTTCAAACTTAGTCTCTAATCAGAGCCTAATGTCAACGCTGCTTGAATAATATCGAAAACCATGACTAAAACATCTTTTGTTGCACCATCAATAGTTAACGTGCCACGGGTTTTTAAGTGAACGTCCAATTTGAACGCCAGAAATTTTATGACAAAGTAAATGATCAGGTTGTCATAAATCAAGAGGAAGAGGGGGAGTGCCACTGCTAGCGGGAGTTGGAGAGAGTGGGGGGGAAAGAAACATAAGAATACCCGCAACAATTTACCTAGCTGAAACATAAAAAACAGTATTAGCACAAACATAAAATAAAGATAGATATTTATCAAATAGCAGAACACTAGTCCGCTCAAAGAAAATAATTATATATTATATTTAAATATAGAAATCAATAAGAAAAAGAAATTCATACAGAACTCTAGTCTGCATAATACCTGTGGGAATTTCCCAAAGAACTTTGTGTAGAACTTTTACTTTTATTTTTTTTGTTTCTGTAAAATAAAGAAAATAATCATAATTATACCTGGAATTCACAACGCCAAATAAAGGAGTGATATAGTAATTTCACTTTAATAAATAATCTAGAATGCTCAACCAAAACAAATTGACTTTTGTAATACATCAGTAACAATTATCAAATTACCAATTATCATTGCTTCCTTCCTCATTCCTTCACATGTAGTTATTCACCAGCATTCATATTAATGGCTGGACGTTTTGTTTTTAATTGCTGCAAAGCCAAATTTCATAGCAACTATGTATGCATCAATTGTAATGCAATATACCACAAGAGTTGCTTGGAGGCTAAAATGAACAAATTCAAAAAAATAGAGAATTATAAAGTATCCTGCTGTACCACTAATGCTTTTTCCATTCCTGAGGAAGAATACAGCACCCTAATTGATGAGTTAAATAACACTAAAGCGGAAAATGAAATCTTAAAAGAAGAATGCTATAACTTAACTCGCCATGTTGAAAGATTAAAAGCTCAAGTCGACCTCTGCTTAGAAGAATGTTTATGTATGGAAGATTCGCTCAATAAAATTAATGAGGAAAATCGATCCCTTTCAAAGGACTACTCATCTAAAATAAAAATACTTGAAACTGAAAACTTATCCCTTAAATCTGAGCTTGTCATTGCTCAGCATTTCAAACCTTCTGTTTGGATTAATAAAGCTACGCAAACTTCGAGTGACAAATTCTTAATTTTTAATTCACATCATATTGAGAGTAGTAATTTACTTAATGAGCACTCACAATCTGAGGTTATAGTCAATAGTATGCACTCTCAAACTGAGCCCACATTCACTGATATGGTTGATGCACAAAACCAAACAACAGATTTGACATCTGGAAGTGCCACTCATTCCTCTGCTGTTAATCAAGATCTTTTAACTAGTGCTTCTGGGATAACAACCTCCATGAGTACGACAGTCATAACTGACGCTGAAAATAATATCTACACAGATAATTATGATAGACTTGAACCTTCAGGAAGCACTTACATCAAACCAGTCTATAACAAACTCAATAATTCTAACAATTGGACTCGCTCAGTAAAGCCTCTCTCCAGCTCTCAATATAGTCATGCTATTCCTAATCTGAAAAAGAAAAAGATAGTTATATATGGCGACAGCCATGTGAAAAATTTCTACGCAATCCTAAGCTCATTAATTAAACACAATAATTTCTCAATCTTCAATGAATGCAAACCTAATGCAACATTAGACGTTGTTACAGCAAACATATCATCACATATCAGAGACTTCACTCAAGACGATTATGTTATTATTTTGGGTGGAACTAACAATGCTCTTAGAGGCTCCAACATTTCTCAGGATACTAAAAAATTATTACTCAACATTGCTGTCAACACAAATTTGGTCCTGATATGTTCCCCATTTTGGAAAGATCGTCATATATTAAATAACTTTATACATTCACTTAATTGTGACTTGTACTCGCTGCTTGTTTCAGCTAAAGTCAACTTTTTTTACGTTGATATCAACACCATTCTATCATCAAAACACTTCACCAACCATGGATTACATATTAAGAACAGTGGAAAGGAACTTTTATTGAAGCACGTTTTACTGATCACTAATAGCTTTACCTCCAAATCTACACTATCTGTTAACATTAGGAATCAAAATCTCATATATATAAAAACATCTACATATAGTTCTAGGTCTTCATTCACACACTCATCACATGATATTTCAAACTTGAACATTTCTGATTCAAGTAATCGAATTGACAAACCTAATCTAGGGAATAATCTTAAAAATAATAAAAATTTTTTAGAACTATGAAACCACGGCGCCTCTCCTCCTTTGTGCAATATACGTAGTTTGCGCAGCAAGGTTAATAACTTACTTGTATTGTTAGATAGCATAGGCTTTCCAGAAATTATATGTCTGACAGAACATTGGCTAAACTCAGAGGAATATGTTCATATTGAAAATTATCACATTATTAGTATATATCACAGACCGCATTCGAGTCATGGTGGCACAGCCATTTATTGTAGTTTGACCACTGATTTCTCCCAAAACACTGATTTTAATGAACTCCAGAGTGAACTCAATTTTGAACTCTCTCATGCCTTCAGTAAAAGTCTTAAACTACATGTCTTTTCCATTTATCGTTCCCCAACAGGTAATGTCGACTATTTCCTTTTATCCCTGGATACACTCTTACACTCGGTTACTTCTTCTTATTGTAAGCTAATCATTACAGGGGACTTTAATCTTAATTTTAATAACAACCTGGATAAAAATGTTCTTCGGTTAAAACAAATTATTAATTGCTACAACTTAGTTATGCAGGTAGCATCTGACACTAGAATAACAGCTAACTCTAGTTCCAGAATTGACTATGTTCTTACAAATATCAGTCCAAATTTAATTATTAATACTGAAATAATCAGTAGTGATCTATCGGACCATGAAGCAATTCTTTTCAGTACTAGTTTACAAAATCCGAACATACCAGCCCCTAAATACCACAGAATTTTTTCTCCAGCGAACATACCAATTTTTGTGAGTTCCTTTGATAGTCTACCCACTTCAAATTTAACTAACCTTAACTATAATTTCAATTCATTTGTTAACAAAATCTCTTCGGCATTTGACATGTCCTTCCCCCTGGTGTTAGTTAAGCCTGGGAATAAAAGTTGGCTAACTGCGGGCTTGAGAATTTCAGCAAAAAACAAAAAGTCACTTCATATTTTGTATAAACATTTCTCCAATTCTACTTTCATTAAATCTTATTACCTTCGCTATAAAAGAATTTTTAACAATTTAGTAAAAACGGCAAAGTCACATTCATTATCTAAACGTATATTAAATTCGAAAAATATTCCTAAAGAAACCTGGAGAGTTATAAATGAACTGACTAATAGATTAAATACTCAGAAACAAGACATTATGCTTGAGAATTGTCTCGTGGATGATATCGCAAACACTTTAAATGTACATTTTGCTAAGGTAGCTAGTGAGTTGGTGTCAGAGAACGAATCTTTGGCTACTGATGCTATTGAGTTTTTGCGTAAACACAAGGATGGAAATCGTAATAGTCTCTTCCTTTACCCTACCGATCAGCACGAAGTAGTTAGGGTTCTACAAGCTTTTAAAAATAAAAATACAGTAGGAATTGATAATGTTTCAGCTAAAATTTTATTACTTCTTCCGCTTCACGTTATACAATACCTTACTAAGCTTATAAACGATTCTTTTCTGAATGGAATATTTCCCTCTTGTTTGAAACATGCTATTATCATCCCGTTACATAAGGGAGGAGCCAACACGCTTAATAACTTTAGACCAATCTCTTTACTCTCAACCTTCTCTAAATTATTAGAAACGCTTATAAAGGAACGTATTACCAGATTTGTTAACTAATTTGATATTCTAAATTTTAATCAGTTTGGTTTTCGTTCTAACAAATCCACAGCAGATGCTATACATCAATTTTTAGTGGGTCTCTATACAATGTTGAATAGAAGAAAGTCTGCATCTGCTGCTGTATTTGTAGACATTAGTAAAGCTTTTGATTGCGTGCATCATAGCATCCTTTTAAATAAACTTGAGCATTATGGTATTAGAGGGGTGGCAAATTCATGGCTTAAATCTTACTTAGAGAACAGAACTCAATCCGTTAAACTCTCTAGTCAACATAAAACAATTGTATCAAATATGGTACGTGTAAATTTAGGAGTTCCCCGGGGTTCTGTCTCGGGACCCTTATTATTCTTACTTTATATTAATGACTTTACATCTTCTGTTAAATATGCTTCATGTACATTATTTGCCGATGATATTACTTTGTATTGGGACTCTTCTTGTGCTCCTATACTTCACAATTGCATTTCATCGGATCTTGTTTCTACTCAAAACTGGTTCAAAATAAACAAATTCTCTATAAACACTAAAAAAACTTGCTGTATAATTTTCAAACCTCAAGTCACCTCTGAAACTATAAGTTTATCTGACAATTTATCATTAAATATTGTCACTAATACTAAATTCTTAGGCTTAACTATCGACCATGGCTTAACTTGGTCAGATCATATATCCTTGCTTGCTGCTAACTTAGCATCAGCGTGTTGTGCACTGAGAACTATATCCACGGAACTAGCAATTGACTCTGCCCTTAAAGTGTATTATGCCTTGTTTGAATCCAGGCTGCGGTATGGTATTCCCTTTTGGGGATATACCACGCTAGAAAAGATGTCTCTCATCTTCAAATTGCAAAAACGAGCTATCCGGATTATTTGCCATAAACCAAGGGATGAACACTGCAGGCCGCTCTTTAAACGACTGAAAGTTCTCACATATTCTTCCCTATTCATTTTAGATACATTGCTGCTCTTCTGTAACAACACTCTTAAATATAATAGTGCCAACACTAATTCTTCGCACATTACAAGAAATTCAAGAGATATCTACAAAATTACACCTACTTCCAACCGAGTTTATAAATCAATACTTTTTATGGCACCAACTCTCTATAATAAACTTCCTGACAGCATTAAAAACTCTAAGAATACTCATAATTTTAAATTGTCACTAATAGCCTTGCTGCGTGACCGGTGTTATTACACGATGGAGGAGTTTTTGAATGATGAGTCTGTCAAGTAGATCTATTATGACAGGTACTTTGTTAATCACTATTGTTGGTTATTTTTGATTGGTTATGACTATAATATATTTTATTGTAATTATTTTTAGACTTTTAACACTGTCGTACACTATATGTTATATTGTTTGTTAAATTGCTTGTCTCTGCCACTACCATGTATATATGGGTTCAAATAAATACAATACAATACAATACATTATTTTCACAATGTTTCCAGAAATTAGGCATATTAGCATTTATAATATAATAGAGTTAATAATATTGTTCAGTAATTCAAAAAACAAGTTCGATATCTGAAAATATGAAATGGTCCAAAAGAAAAACATTAATCGGCCGACTGGGATGGGACTCGATAGTACTATCGTTTGTACCGCTTACAGCAAAATGAATAGTTATAACTTGTCTGACTGAGGGTCAGAAGCAAAACCCCTAGCTAACATAAATTTACTACTTCATTCATAATTTTCACGAATTTAGTATTTCTTAAAGTATTAAACTTCTTACAAATTCTCTCTTTTAAATAAGATACAGGTTTGGAGCTATAGATTGTTAACTTAAGAAAAGATATCAGTACAGTAGGTATATGAAAGTTAAAATCAGCTGTAAGTAACATGAGATATAATTGATCTATAACATTGACGAATTTTATCTGTTTAACGATGTCGCCTCAAATGTTCAACTACTTTAGTAAGAATAAATACCAAATAAGAATCTGATAATAGAACAGCAGATTGTAGTGACGTTAACATTCACAGCACGCGACGGCGTTGCTTAATTCGACAGGTTATTATTTTCTTTAGAAATTACGCCTGTGCTATCTACGTAGAAATGTGAAGTAGTATTGTCGTTGCATACCATTTCACTAAGAAAGTAAGAACTACAAGTTTACGAATGGTAGGACTATTTTAGATCTATGAATTCAATCTGTAGGCATTTAAGTGTTCAAAGTACGAGATTTTCACTCAACAAGGTATAAGTAGATATACATGTTTTGGGTGACTTGATGTGCAGAGTACAACCAATTTAAAGAAAACGTTCTACGGATATTATTAAACCGTAGGTAGACCAAATTAATAACAGCATCAAGTTAGATTCAAAATACTTGAGTTCAAAATTCAACCTCTACAATACGTAAGACATAAAAATCAAACAGGTACTTATACGAAACTACGTTGAATGTAGCACATACTCACAAAACTACATTTGTACTTTTTAAGAGAAAGAGCACTGATTTCTTTTATTTTTCAAAACATTTAGTACAGAAAGATAAATATCAACGGCGTGGTATGCCAAGATAGTTCGCACCACACTTCACTTTTCGATGGATCCCACAAGAAAAAGACTGTTTTCACAGGTGTTTACTTTAACAACCTCCTATAGATAAACAGAAACAAATAATACCAACTCATTATAATAGGATGCATTCGCCTAAGGATGTGTTTCAATCTCGATCATCCAACCACACTATCGAATCGTGGAGAGTGAAAATCGATAATCGCGTAATATAATATAAAGGGATTATTCGCAAATGAGTTATTATTTTCTTTAGAAATTACGCCTGTGCTATCTACGACGATGTCGAGCTCGCGAGTCGTGTAGACGTATTCTGTAGTTGCTCCGTTGCAGCTAATAACATATAAATTAAAATGCCATTTATCACGCGTGAGCAAAAATCTGAGCTAGTAGATGTAATAAAAGAAACTATATCGACCTTTATGAATGATGATAAATTTGTTCGAAAAATTATAGACAATATATGGATAAAGTTGGAAGAAAAACTAGATTGCATCAAGGAACAGATGGACAACTCGTTGACTATCTTAAAACAGGAAAATGAAGCACTTACTAATCAAGTGGAACAGCTTCAACAATACTCCAGACGTAACAATTTACGTATCTTTGGTCTACAAGAAAGTACAGGCGAGAATCTGGAAGAAAAGTGATAGCGGTGATAAAGGAAAAGGCAAATGTGTCTATCAGCACGGATCAAATTGAGCGCTGTCATAGAATTGGTGCGATTACTAATAAGCCTCGTGCTGTGATTATTAAATTTATTAGCTACAAATACAGGTACTTAGTAATTAGCAATCGTAAGTATTTTAAAAATACGGGTATAATTATTAAAGAGGATTTGTGCAAAAGTCGATTAGAGATTTTAAGATGGCATGTGCAAAATTTGGTCACACATGTGTATGGACGCTTGATGGAGTAATAAAAATTAAAATAAGTAATAAGGTTTATTCCATTAATAATCGAAGCGAATTGAACTCATTAATGAAATCTCAAAACAAATCCTAAACATTGAATATTCTGTTATTGCTTTACGAATAGAGAGGTTTTAGTTAGATTAGTTTTGATAAATATAATTACACATTGTTTGGTATCATTACTGCTTAACTAGTAATGGACACCTGTTTTGCTTAAATGAACATGTCCTTAAGTTTTTCATTTAAAGTTCTAGCTCTTATACTTTTATTGCTTTCTTTAGTAAAATATGATTTAAAAGTGGTATTAAAACTAATTACTCATTGCTGCAACAGGATGCGGCTATGTGTGGGTAGTATAAATAAAAGGAAATTTCCTGCAAATACTGTCTTAGTTGGCGTGTAGGTTTTGTAAGTAATAATAATTTTTATTTTTTTGGGGTTACTATTGCTTATATTAGCATTTAAGTTTCTACGTTTGTTTGTCATTGCAATTTATTATTTATTTACTGGTGCAAAATTATGAATGGATTGACTGTGGCACACATAAACGCAATCGATAACTAATGATTTTTATTTGTTTCGTGAACATGTTTTATTAAGTGAATATGATATTATATCCGTTACTGAAACATTTCTCAACAATAACATTATTAATAATATAATTGAAATACCAGGCTATAATTTATTGAGAAAGGATCGACAAACGTTTGGAGGTGGTATTGCATTGTATACAAAGTCATATTTAGAGATAAGGCAAATCCATGTTCCGGATGTTACCGATTACGAACAGCTTTGGATTGAGTTTAATTGCAACAAACAAAAGATAGCGTTAGGTACAATATATTTGCCGCATAGGAATAGGTATAGGACTTTTATTGATAACTTTGAACGTGTGTGTAGTACTATGCTGCCTTTGTATGAACAAGTGATATGTGTAGGCGATTTTAATATCGACTTATTAAAACCTGATAGTACAGAATCAGCATATTATATCTCTATGCTCGATAGTTTTGGATTTACTCAACTAATTAAAGATCCAACACGAATAACATCCAATACTCATACACTAATAGACCACATAATAGTAACTGATACTGACACTATTGGTGAATCAGGCACTAAACACATGAGTGGATTTTCAGATCATGAACTTGTCTTCTGCAATTTCTTAGTCAGTACATATAAACAATTGCCTAAAGTACACACCTTTAGAGATTTTCGTCAATTTGACTTTGTGAATTTTGATAACTCCTTGCAAAATATTGACTGGCCATTCATTTATTCCCTAAATAACGTAGATGAAAAATAACATACTTTAATAAAAACCTAATTACTCTTTTGACATATATGCTCCCTAAAACGTCTGTATTTAGGAAACAGAAATCTCCATGGATAACCGATGTTGTGAGGTTATTGATGAATCTAAGGGATGCAGCCTACAAACGTTTTAAAAATACCGCAAACTAGAACAATGGACATACTATAAATCACTTCGCAACCTAACCACACTTTCGATTAGAAATGAAAAAGCTTATCTCATCAATGCATTAAGTAAGAGTAATCCAAAACGTTATGGAAAGATTTACAACGCTGTGGAATATATTCCAAGCTGAAGAATTGTGATTTTCCCAGTCACTTAAAAATGTGGATGATATTAACTCATATTTTAGTTCAATAAATGGAGTTGTGGAAAATAAAAACAGTACACTAAAATGTATAGCTATAAAAATCTAATTTAAGTATGACATTTTCATTTACGGTTGTTTCCGAGGAGGAGGTAGGTAAAATTATTAACTCAATCAAAACTAAAGCAACCGGTAATGATAACCTAAATATAGTACTAATATGGCTATGCTGTCCATTTCTTATACCCGTTATTACACACATAATTAATTCATCGATAATACAGGGCATTTTTCCGCAAGCGTGGAAAATTGCAAACATTATACCTATCGCAAAAATAAAAATCCAAAAAGCTTGCAAGATTTAAGGCCGATCAGCATTTTGCCAGTGGTGTCAAAAATTTTGGAAAAGTTATGGAATCCAAAATACGACAATTTCTGGATATAAATTCTCTTCTAGGTGACTATCAATCAGGTTTTCGACGTAATTTTAGCTGTACTTGCTTTACTTAATATTTCTGATGACATACTGAGAGCCACGGACGACGGTAAACTTACAGTACTAGTTTTAATTGATTTTTCAAAAGCCTTTGATACAATTGATCATAAATTACTTTATGCTATATTGAATTATTACGGGTTTGAAAATAGTGCTATAAGCAATTAAAAGTTACCTTACTGATAGATTTCAATGTGTTGTATTAGACGGTAATCGTTCACGACTATGCTCCGTCCGACGTGGTGTCCCCCAAGGTTCCGTACTAGGGCCATTATTGTTTACACTGTATTCAATAAATTTATGCAATGTTGCGCTTAAACACTGCTCTTTTCATCAATATGCGGATGATACACAAATTTATCTGTCGTTCAATCCGTCTTTACTTCAAACTGCATGTGATGTTATCAACGAAGATCTAAATCGGTTAACAGAGTTGGCTGAACTACATTCACTTAGTATCAATCCCTTAAAGTCGGCGGTTTTAGTCTTTGGTTCCGATATTAATAGAACTGCAGCTCTACAAAAATAAGCATTAAAGTTAAAAATATGGCAATTCCTATTAGGGATTCGTACAAAAATTTAGGTGTTGTTTTGGATAAAGATTTTAGATTTAGAGAACACATAAATCTTTGCCTACGCAAATCGTATTGCGGTTTAAAATTAATTTATGATAATAGACGATCTCTAAACAAGGATATCAAGAAAATGCTATGCGAATCATTAGTGCTTTCGCATTTCAACTATTGCGATGTTCTTTATGGACCGTGCATTGATGTGGCAACGGCTAGGAAGATCCAATTGGTGCAAAACTCTTGTCTGAGATTGGTGCACGGTATCCGACGGCGAGACCGCATAACGTACAAACTCAAGGAAACTAACTGGCTTAGTATGGACAAACGACGTTTCTTGCACGCGGCTGTATTTATTCACAAAATTGTTCAGCTAAAATCACCTCCATATCTTTATAACAAAATTAGTTTCCGTGCCGACCTACATCATTTAAATTTACGCCACAGATTCCTTTTGAGTATACCTCGACATCGCACGGAATTATATAAACGTTCATTTACATATCATATAACCAAGGTTTACAATACAATACCACTCACTTATAAAGAAATGACGGTCGGTACGTTTGAATAATGTGATGCTATGGCTCAAACTTCAAAACTAGCCTTAATATATATATATTTTTTATTTGTTTTAATTAGTTACTTATTTGGGTTGTGTTGCTACAGTCAGCTTATCATAACGTTGTGCTTTCTTATATAAATAGGAATATATTGTATAATTGAAACAATTGCTTAAGATATAGCTTGCATTGCGACAGAAGTGTTCACAAAATTGGATAATATTCAACCATAACTTAGTAAGTGTTATCAACAAAACGGTTTGTGAATTCTGCTACGCGATATTCAAACGCGGTGGTGGGGTAGAGCAGGGGCTTTCTCCTTCAGTAGGAAGCTATCTGATCACCATCGGTTTTCATACCTTACTGTGTATATTATTTATGTATATTATTATTAATTGTCACATATATTTCATGAAAGGTAAGAAATAAAACCCTATTATTATTATTATTATTATAAATATAAGGAATCAAAATAATAGTTACAGAAATGTATTTACGAATTGAGTAAAGCGTAACATGTTGAGCTACAAAAAAATGCACGTTACAAACGGTATACTGGTATACCCCAAAAGTGACTGTTTATTTCCATCAGCTGTTTTCAGAAGAGTAAGTGTATCCGAATCATACACAATCAAACCAAGCTTCTGAATAAGCTGCAACCCTCTCCTTCCTAAAACAGATTGACTTGTACCAGTATCTAGAAGAGCTAGTACTTTCTCAGTATTAATGTCAACATACATAAACGGCCGACCATCATTGACTTTGCAAAAAAATAATGAATTTACTTTGGGAGAGTCGTTATTTGTAGTAAACTCCCTAACAGGTTTCAGCCACTTCTTCCATTCCACATCGTTAACTTGAAGAGGACGAACCCGGCTCCTATAGGTGTAGACAAAGCCGGGGCTTACTCGTTGTTTTGAACACTTGTTAAATTCCGGACAAGAAACGCATGGGACTTCCTTAGTTCCACATAATAACAGAATAAAGTTCTTTCCTGCGGACATCTGTGATAGGAATGCCTCTTTTCATTACAATTGTAACAAGCCTGTCTACTCAAATTTCTGTTAAAAATTCGCCGTTGTGGTAACGCTGTACCAGTAGCTTCAGGGTCTATACCGTCAGATGAAAGCGAAGGTGCCCTCAAATTTGTTGTCATAGAGTCGGCTTGTACTTTAGCTGCCGGTGGCTGATACGCTAGATCAGGTTCTAAAAGGATAGGTAAAAGTTTGTTTGTGTTTCGAAATCTAAAGTTTTGAAGTTTTGTTTCTTCCAACTGTCTACACACTAAACCTAGATTTTCAATAGTATGAATTTTTTCTAAGCATAAATGGCTGGTATAATATGGTTGAAGATTTTTTTTGAATATAGCGTAACTGCTTGTGTTCAGTAGGGGCCGCTGTAAGCGACTAAATAAATTAATCATAGCTGCAATGTAAGTAACTGGTTTTTCGTCTGTTCCGTGTTTTCTGGCTTTTATTTCATCTAATAATTCTTCATTATAATCTGCAGGTAAAAAATTTTGCTTTAATTTTAGCTCTATCTCAGCCCAAGTGCTCACTGTATTTTTTATTGAACGAAACCATATTAGTGCTTGGCCATCAAAAAAGTCAACCGCACTATGAAACAGTTGTTGTGGAGTAAGTCCTAGTGCCGTTCGTAGTTCCTGTATTCTTTCCAAAGTGCACGAAACGTCGACCTTAATTTATAAAATGATTCTGGGTTGGGACCGTGTCATTTTATAAATTAAGGTCGACGTTTCGTCCACTTTTGTAAGGGGCTTCACCAGGACAAGAAAAGAAATAAGTAATAAAATAAAAATAAAATAAAAAAATAAAATAATACATTTTTATTTTATTTTATTACTTATTTCTTTTCTTGTCCTGATGAAGCCCTTACAAAAGTGGACGAAACGTCGACCTTAATTTATAAAATGACACGGTCCCAACCCAGAATCATAAATATTATAATGACTCCGGCCTTAAAAGCCTCCGACAATATCAGCTTTCAAAGAATTATAAATATTTATGCTTCGGGTTGGGACCGTGTCATTTTATAAATTAAGGTCGACGTTTCGCCCACTTTGTAAGGGCTTCATCTGGGCAAGAAAAGAAATGAGTAATAAAATAAAATAAAAAATAATAAAATAATAAATTTTTTTAATTTTTATTTTATTACTTATTTCTTTTCTTGTCCTGATGAAGCCTCTTACAAAAGTGGGCGAAACGTCGACCTTAATTTATAAAATGATACGGTCCCAACCTGGAATCATAAATATTTATAATGACTCCGGCCGTGAAAGCCCCCCCGACAATATCAGCTTTCAAAAATTTTCACAAATTCAGTTGCATTTGATTTAAGCACTGGATATTTATGTACTCTTCAAGGTTCAATTTTTTCCTTAGAAACCATAGTGCGTAGTAATTTCCTTTTATTATCCGCTGTTAAATCTTCAGTCTCTTTACCTCTAATAGCCAATTCCCAAGATAATTCTTGACTAGATAAATAGTTTATCCACGACATTATGTTAACTAAATGTATAACATTTATAAACTTCCACGAAATTATTTAAAAATAGTCAGTATGTTGTTTCCATGGACAAAACGAAATATTACACCCTATTTAAGTTTAGGACTAATTTTATTATTTTTTTTTTAAATTAAATATTATATACCGTAAGTAAATTCTTTAGAAATTAAAAATTTTATTTGAAGTACTTAAATACAATTTCAGGTTCAAAAATATTATAGACAATTCTGCAACCAATAGGAAATGGGCAAAAGCACTAGAAATTCCAATTTTGTATTTTGTAGAAATCTATCTTCCATAAGCATTTGTATCAGTAACCGATCTTCATTAAACCGAAATGTGGTATATTGGAAGAATCAAAGGTACTAAAATTCCATGAAATCCTTTTAAAATATTTAAAAGAAGAATTTCGTACTGAGGACCATCTTCAATTACTTTGTTGTATGCTTTGGTCCAGTCACAGTACAGCAGCACTTTTTTCTTACTCTTTTTGAACTGACATTGGTTCTCTAACGATATCTTGCTGCTTGAAGCTACCATATCAATATTGTTTTCTAAAGTTTTCTCTTTTTCTTCTTCTGGTGTTGTTGGTTCATGACAAATTTCAAAATTCTCAGTGGAGATATCCCCTATATATATGGTTCTCTAATATCAATACCCGTTATAGCAGTATCACCAATAATGTCGGCAACTTTATTTTCGACATCCGTTAAGGTTTCTTCTATAGGTGGCCCACCACCAGTTTTTAAAGCATGCATGCGTATTCTTGAAACCTTGGACTTGGTGCGGGACTGAATATCTTGCCATGTCTGAAAAGTGTATTTATTTGTAAACAAAAATAAACAATTGAATTATATTACCTTTCTCCAACCTTTCCACGTTTTGGTGCCTCCGGGTATTGAATTTAATTGTTTGCCACAATTTAACACTATTTTGGTAGGTAAATTTAGAAGAAAACTTCCCACTCCTAAGTTCTTCGTTATTTTGGAGTTACTCAATTAAAATATTTTTTTGTTCAATTGTTAATGGTGCATTTCTCTTTATATTTGTGATCGTAGTAGACATCGTTAAATAATAATAATATACTACTAAATGCGGGTGAACTAATGTTAATAACCTTTAATTAGTACATAACTTGCCCATAAAAGTCAAACAGCTGGTGTTTGTGTGGTGTTGCCATATCAAATTATTCGTTCGAGGAACGTGTGCATTCATAGCTACGAAGGGTAAGGTACGTATAGCTGAGAATAGCAGTCATTTAATGTAATCGTTGGTATCGCACGTTCATGAGCGTGTAGGCTCGTGAATGTATGGTACGAACAATTCAACAAGAATCGACCCCCCTGTTCTTTAAGTATAGCTTAGTTAAGGAGTACTTAAAAATTAAAAATACCTGGCAACATTGCAAATTTCTAGAAACTTTTACTTTTTCCTATATAACTAAACTTTGAGAAATGTCAATTGTTAATAGAAGTAAACGAATTATTTTATTTGTTTAAAACCAGATGTGTCTGCAAATTATAATCGTTTTGTACTGTTTTGCGTGTGTGCTATATTCTTCGGTGTAAAACAATTAGAAAGTGCCAGTAGTTAAGTGTAATAGATGTCCTAATTTTTGTGAGGGAAAAATCATTCTGAATTTAGTTAAAAAGTACAGCGACATTTTAGAATGCAAGAGAACTAATGGTGTTACTTGGCGTGAAAAGGAAGAAGCTTGGATAAAAATTGAAAAAGCCTTTAATGCATGTAACCCATTAATGATTAAGCGCCCTAAAGAGGCCATTAAAAATTTTTACGACAATAAGAAAAAGCAACCAGAAAACAAGCTGCTGCAGAAAAATTAAACTATACTCAAGCTGGAGGTGGTCCTTCTACTTGCACTACTATAACTGATCCCACATATGACTTGACAATGTCCATATTAAACTTAAACTTAAAAAACTGTTTATGGGTTAACAAACATTTTTGATGGAGATCATAATTACACAACTGCAGCAACTTCAGGACATTTTAATTCCACTGGTGAAGAGGATATCGAATATACTGAACAAGTTATTATGAATGTGGAAACTGATGATGTTAATGTATGTAACCTATAGCAATTTGATGTCAGTTAAGATGTAATTATTTTTTATTCCAGGTGCCTGATTGGAGTAATTATAAAACAGAGCATCTACAAACCCCTGTTAATCAGAAATTGAGAGCTATAGAACAAAAAACAATGATAAACAAGAAATACCGAAATCCTCTGCTAAAAAAGCTTGGGCCAGTCGTCGTCGGCTAGTCTTAAGTGCAACAATGACTCTGGCAAAACAGTATGAAGACTTTGTCGACATTAAACTTCAAGTAAACCGATTACAACTTGAAATCCTAAAATTGGAAAAAACCAATTAACTTTGAAAAATGAAAAAGAGAACGAGATGCACGAAATACAAAAGGAACGAGACACTGAGATTCACGATCTTAAAGTGCAATCTTTAAAGTTAGATATTAGCATTAAGAAAAAACAATTAGACAAATTGAGTAGAATGTAATTTTGTAGGTATATGTATTTTGCTGAAATGGTTTGTGTTTTAAAAATATTTAATGCAAAAAATGAGAAATAAAATTTTCAACTAAAAATTTTTTGTATTTTTATTAACTGCAAAATGTACACTTTATTGAAATTGACCGAAATACTCATTAATAAACTGCTGACGTAACTGAGCTGCCACACCAATTCTCATATTTGCATTGTGATATATCTCTGGTATATGTCTATCTGCAATGACTTGGTTCAGAACATGCTCATCAAGTTCCCCGGGAATCAGTGGTGCTTCAAAATCTCCCATGTTTATGGCAATGTTATGAAGTACAGCTGTTGCTACAATAACCGTCAAAGTTGTCTGAAATTTTAAACGACAACCATATGCTAATACAGGAAATCTCCGTTTTAATACCCCAAAACAACGTTCAATTGTATTCCTTGTTCGGATGTGAGACTCATTATAAAGCTGTTCTGCTGGTGTTCCAGTATTCAATAAGGGTGTAAATAGATATGTTCGATTCGGGTATCCACTATCTCCTAAAAGTGTTTAGTTCATGAACAAAGTAGTTTAATTATTATACTAACCTAGGAGAATGCAGTTTCTGTACTGATTTGTTTCAAATTGCTACTTTAATACATAATTATTGAAAATTGTGGAATCATGAGCTGATCCTGGCCATCGAGCCACAACGTTCACTACATTTAAATTGGCATTACAGATCATTTGCGTGTTAATAGAAAAATATGATTTCCTGTTTCTAAAAATTTCAGATTCTTCTGCCTGTTAAAATAAGCAACGGGTAATTTATATACAAAAGAATACTTGGTCTACAGCAATGTCTGGAGAATCAATCTTAACATGAGTGCAATCAATAGCTCCTACTACTCTAGGAAATCCAGCAATGTCAAAGAAAGCTTGTTGAGTGTGTTGAATTGATTCTCGTGTATTTGGAAATATTATGTACTATGGGTACAAGTTGGCTATTGCTTCTGATACCCTACGAATAATCCTTGATACTGTTGAGATGTGCATACCAGAAAAATCAGCTATTAATTGTAAATGTCCTTCAGAAGCACAGAATCTAATGCAGCTAACAATTGATTCATCGGAGACACACAATTGTTGCTGGAAAAATGTAAATCAGAATCATGCAAACAATTTTTTAATGTAAGTACCAATCATATGGAAATTCCAATCTATCTTCAATTGTCTTAAGAACATCTAGAATACACTGTCTTGATAATCGGTATGTATCTTCTTCGAAATGCAACTTCATCCAATGTTTGAAAATAATCATTCCGTATATGAACTTCGCGTGGGAGACCAAAAAGAATAAATTCTACAACCTCCAAATCATCATCTTCAAATTCTAATCCTATACGATTCATTTCGAAGTAATATAGCTGAAACAAATAATTTAGTTTTTAAAGGTTATGTAAAATTGGTTGTGGTTGGAAATGGTTATCTGTGATTAATATGAAGTTTCACATTTGTATAATATCTATAAAATCTTAACTTATAAGCCACACTATTTCCATGGTTTAAGATAAATCGGTTTAACATGAATTTAAGCTCAGCTTACTACACACTACACGGTGCGACGACATTTAGAATTTAAATCCCACTTTATTTTTATGCTTTACTCGTACAAGTGACTGTAAGCAAATAAAAGATTAATGATATGGACAAAAGATTTTATTCTACAATGAGCCTTTTAGTTGCATTATGTTAGACGACATCTGTTGGGCAATATTTGGAAACTATACAAAATGACATCAAGAAAGCTTTTAAAATAATATTTGCAGGTAAAATAACAACTCGCATTGTATACATAACTCATTGTAATATACACGTTAGCTAACCTGGAAGGTTTCTCTTCCTTATTTTTGTAGGTGACAAATTTTATTTTGAATGACGTCATCAAGGTTGTTATAATAAGTCGATTTTTCGCGATATCAACCAATATACTTAATTATGTGTGTGTGTGATAAACTTACGTTTTGGCGATAAAATTTACCGGAAGGGAAATTTTGTACGGCACCATTCTATAGGCGTTTTCGGAAACTTACTCGGATCACTTACTAATAAATTAAATAAACTTGATAGAAATGCTATTACATTGAAGATTGGGGATGAAATATTACAAATTGTTGAACAAACTAAGTATTTAGGTATTATGTTGGATAGTACTTTAACATTTAAAAATCACTTTGATTATGTTAAAAATAAAATTACAAAAAAACTATATTTCTTCTCAAGATTAGCACCTAAATTGTCTTTAAGAACTAAAATTACAGTCTACAAAACAATTATTCAACCACATTTTAACTACTGCGCAACAATACTATATTTATTTGACCAAAATAAATTAAGTACTTTTCAAAAACTACAGAACAGAGGTTTAATAATCATACTGGAATGTAGCAAAAGGACTAACATTCAAAAAATGTTAAGCACCCTAGAATGGTTATTGGTTACCGAAAAAATGGAATATTTAACAATGATATTTATTTTTAAAATTATTAATGGACTAATGCCAAGTTATTTTGATGAGTTTATTGTTTATGCCCACCAAATACACATCCACGAAACTAGGTCACAAAGCAATTTATATGTTACAAGGACCAACTTGAAAAAGACTATGAATTCAATGTTCTTTAAAGGTCTGATTAAATATAATACTTTACCAAAAGATATTCGAGACTGTAATACACTGACATCTTTTAAACGAGAATTAATGAAAAAACTAAAACCTAACTAAAATGTAAGTACTTTATAAAATAAACCAAATGACCTAAACTTGGTAGGAGTAATTATAATTTTCACACTTTTTGTTTATTTATTTATTATTTTTTTTATTGTATTTTTATTTATATTTACTTAAATTAAGAAAGCATGTTCTTTTTATTTTATATTCTAATGTATTGCAATATTAGGATTACCTACTTTAAATAAATATTATTATTATTATTATGTAAATATGTCATGTGAACTTTCAAGATCACGTTTATATTGCTGGTGCTATAATTTGAATCATTACTGTACACCGATAAAAAATATTCCGCAAAAGCATTAACTATTGTATATATAGAATTCAATTCACGATTTTTATAGGAGTATGTTGTTGATACTGCGCAGTTTTTTTATTATTTGAAATATAATTCCAGAAAGCTGCTGGATTTCTTTGAATATTTTCCTCAACACCTTTTATGTAGTCTTTATATGCTTATCTAATTTTTGCTTTAGTATGAGCACGCAGAGTTTTAAACTTTGTTAGGTGATACTCAGATGTACTCTTTAGACCATGATAATTTTTTTCTTTGCCCAGACTAATCAATTGTTTATTAAACCATGGAGGATATTTGGTAGTCTTTTTATTTTTACTGTTAATATTTCTTATTGGAACTGAGTTTTTAAGAGCAAGGTGTATAGCTTGATAAAAGGCTTTTACGGCTTCATTGACATTGCTATATGTTGATAGATAAGTAAAATCGGTTTGCTTGAGTAGGTAGTAGAGTAATAAGTAATTTGCTCGAATGAAATCATATTGACCCGAATCTGTTTGGTTAGTGTTGCTAATATTCCTTTTCTTTGTTGATAATCAACGGTTATAGGCTAAATTGACGGTCAGTCTTAATTTTACAAAATTGCAACGTTGGAGCTTGAGCAATGTGTAGACGCTCGTGATTTTAATGCACAAACGATGACGTGTTTGTCTTATGTCTTAAGAGCCACTCGTAAATTTAACAGGTATGTAAATACATTCCACATAAAAGTATAAATTTTAGTCGAACTGATGTCTTGGATAAAAATTTAAAATTTGTAACAAGTCTGTAGGATGAAGATATTAAAATAATTAATACATTTTTAAATGTTTTTAGAAATGTTTTTCATGCTTCACGTAAAGTAACTAAGCCAAAGTTAAATAATACACAAAAATGTATTTAATTCATTAATTCTTCTTAATCTTCTTTGGGTATTAAACCACTCATAGTTTTTAAAATTATCTTTATTAACGTTTCGATCCATAACCTAGGATCGTTTTCAAAATAATAAAAACTTCAAGTTTGACATTTATGACACAAAAATTTTTAAAATTTAAATGAATAATTGCCTTCAATTTGTGTTACAGCCTGGGACCGACTTTTTTAGGTAGCCAATACGCTTAACGTGAAATCAGCTGATTAATTTTTATTGTAAAAATTCAATAACTTGGGAATTGGAAAACATTTTTTAACATGTTTCTATTTATACAATTTAGAGGATGGTTATTAAAGAAGTGTGCAATTGCATTATTAAAATGCTTAAGTAGTCGTTTTTTAATATTTATTTTGAAGGGGAAATCATTATGATTTAGGCTACCTCTTTGGTAGATTTTAACATTGTTCTGAGGTAACCTTATGGTGGGTTTACACTTGTCAGATACCAATGTTGTTCTATGAAGGTTGTATATGGATCTGAGGCGACCCTATGGCGGGTTTACACTTGTCAGATACCAATACTGTTTAACGGAGATTGTATATGGTTGTGAGGTAACCTTATTGCGGGTTTACACTTGTCAGATACCAATGTTGTTTTACAAGGGTTGTTAATATGCTTCATCATCATCTTCATTGGATCTTCATCTCAAAACTGGTTGGACATGTACCTGCACTTATTTATATTCTGGGCTAGCTTCCCTTCTATTGTTTTCTAATTTTATGTTTTATTTCACCTAGATTCAGTGAAGGGGGTTAAGCAACCTGTGGCTACCAAGATCCCCAACACTTAGATATTTGCCGAAATAATGGTTTTCTAGTTAATATGCTTATTGCTATATAATTAGTTATTGTATGTATGAATAGAAATCATGTATGTAGGCTGTATTTCATGTTAATATCGCAAGGAAAACCCAGGAAAAACTTGCAATGCTACCTAGATATTGGGGGCATTTGATTTTTATTTGTTATTTCTTTTGTTATTTCTTTTAGTAATAATTTCGGCAAATATCTAAGTGTTGGGGGATCTTGGTAGCCACAGGTTGCTTAACCCCCTTCACTGAATCTAGGTGAAATAAAACATAAAATTAGAAAACAATAGAAGGGAAGCTAGCCCAGAATATAAATAAGTGCAGGTACATGTCCAACCAGTTTTGAGATGAAGATCCAATGAAGATGATGATGAAGCATATTAACAACCCTTGTAAAACAACATTGGTATCTGACAAGTGTAAACCCGCAATAAGGTTACCTCACAACCATATACAATCTCCGTTAAACAGTATTGGTATCTGACAAGTGTAAACCCGCCATAGGGTCGCCTCAGATCCATATACAACCTTCATAGAACAACATTGGTATCTGACAAGTGTAAACCCACCATAAGGTTACCTCAGAACAATGTTAAAATCTACCAAAGAGGTAGCCTAAATCATAATGATTTCCCCTTCAAATAAATATTAAAAAACGACTACTTAAGCCTTTTAATAATGCAATTGCACACTTCTTTAATAACCATCCTCTAAATTGTATAAATAGAAACATGTTAAAAAATGTTTTCCAATTCCCAAGTTATTGAATTTTTACAATAAAAATTAATCAGCTGATTTCACGTTAAGCGTATTGGCTACCTAAAAAAAAAAAAAAAAATCGGTCCCAGGCCGTAACACAAATTGAAGGCAATTATTCATTTAAACTTAAAAATTTTTGCTTAGTGTACTCAAACCAAATATTTCAAACATCAATAAATCAAAGTCACCTTCAATTTGTGTCATAAATGTCAAACTTGAAGTTTTTATTATTTTGAAAACGATCTTAGGTTATGGATCGAAACGTTAATAAAGATAATTTTAAAAACTATGAGTGGTTTAATACCCAAAGAAGATTAAGAAGAATACTAAACAAACCACAACAAACATACAGGGAGTAATTCATTAATATATTAACATAACAAATATGTATATTTATATAGTGCCAAAGCTGTAGAGTAATTTTATCTTAGTCTGTATATTTCTTTCTGTATGGCGGATAGTGTTTGCCCACATATCAGGTGTTAACAGTCGCAAGAGCTTATCTCCATGTAGCTAGTGATTTCTCGTCTGAAGTACCACCGTATTCAACGTGATTCCTATAGTAATTTTGTGGTATACCCCAAATGTATTCTGTGGAATTGAAAATACAGTGGTATGGTGATAGTCGTAAAACCTCACGACCGTAGCGTTCAGCCATTTGATCGGCTGCGTATGTAACTTCACGCTTCTTCTTAGAAGTACAAACAAAAAAAAGTTTGTAATAATATAACTTACTGTTTCACTAATATTGTTAATTCACATTTTAGAATTGTACTATCGTAATAAATATTATTTTACACAAATCGCTCAGAAATTTTGACATTTCTGATAAAATTTCCTAAAGAAAAGTTGAATATTTCCAAGTGTTTAATCCTAGCCAAGCAACTACAAATCACTGTAAGGAAATATTCATTACTGTACTGTACAGAAATAATATGTGTATACATATGGACTACAAAAATGACTGCGAACATGCTTTCATGGTTAGTTCAATTTAAACAAACTTAACACATTATGTAAATATAACAAACAACTAACTTCAGAATGTATTTGATTCTGAAGTAAGTTGTGTGTGATATTTTCAGGCATTTTACAACTAGTACAATTATAGAATTTGTATTGTTACTTTCAAAACTATCATAGTCATGCAATAATGTTTACTACGAATTTGACAGCACCATTTATTTATAAATAAAATTAATCATGTTTTTAAAATTAGTATTTTAATTTTTGTCGTTTTTTAATTTGCGAAAAAATAGGATGTATACCACGTAGAGAAAGCAACATTCCCGGTCTCAATATTGCTTGTCTCGGCTAGCGCCTCGACAAGCAATCTTCACGTTGTCCGGGAGTGTTGAGTTTTTCCTACTGGGTATACAATATACTATTTCTTGTAACCATTTTTGAATATCAGCTTTTTCAAAACCCCGTTGCTGCCTTATTGATTTATGTACTATGTAGCTATCATTGTCCATTACGACAGTCGATAGTTTCAAACCAATGTAAAAAGTTATCCTGATTCAGTTCGCTATGGTAGTCACCCTCCGTGGTTTCTGTACGAAAGACGAGTTCGGCATTAGAAACGAATCCCTATTCACACCCAGCGTTGAGGAACTACATACCTAATAAAGAAACGCATACATAGCAAAATTTTATATTTCTATAATTAAAAGCTTTTTAACACTTCTGGCGTTATAATCCCTCCACGATTTTCCTGCTTTCATCAACAAATATAAACTACCATTAACCACTCTGCCTTAGATTGAACATATTGACTTAAAAATGTCACCCTCTTTGAAACGACATTAGATACTTCCATCAGTCCACGATTGAAATTCCATATCCGTTAAAATTGTCCACAATGGAGTTCTACCTACTATAAATATGTCTCGTTCACAAAGGTTTACGTGTAGCTTGTTGCATTAAAGTGCTCCTGTGAAATACAAAAAACTATTCGTTTCTCAATGTTTTTTGAAAATTACTAACTGTTTTTACACATCTTGTAGATTACATTTTTCATTGCATCTTTGACGAAACCATCTATATCACCGACAGATTTCTTGCGTGGACGTATTTGTTTTGGCCTTGTTAACGCTTCACCCTTATTGGACCTAGCCCCAATGCTGTTTACAGTGCCTATACTAACATTTAATACTGGTGCGACTCGCTAAAACAAACAATTTTTAATGAAACTGTTTAGTTTACTTAACCTCATCAGATTTTGTAATTATTTCAGAGGAATCAAACACATAAATACAGAAATTACTTACGTCTCTTACAAAAGTGAACGGTAGAAAGACTCATTATTATCGCCTTCTTTCTCAAAATAGTCTATTAGGAAGCTACCATTTCTAAAGCATGCGCATACAAAGATTTAGGCATTGTGAAAACTTTATATATATATATATATATATATATTGCTATAATTATAGGGTTAATTTAGGGGTAGATTAAGTCATAGGGGTCGTAGAACAA
Source organism: Platerodrilus igneus (assembly GCA_036346225.1). Classification (NCBI taxonomy): domain Eukaryota; kingdom Metazoa; phylum Arthropoda; class Insecta; order Coleoptera; family Lycidae; genus Platerodrilus; species Platerodrilus igneus. Next base: position 1,866,853 of record JARFIW010000472.1, on the reverse strand, counting down.
ACAAAAGAAACTTCCAAATAACAAAAGCACATAAATACAGATATTATAATAGTAAATAGGTCACTATACATATGGTTGGTTGAGCGCACACTGTATATAACAGTACAAGAGATGATACGCATATCCAAGAGTAGCTACAAGCAAAGATAAGATTTAAAAATGTAACAAAATGCATCGAAATTAAAACAATGGAAAACCTATATGAATTGGCTAGATAAATGTTTAACAAGTGCGTTAATATATCATCATATACGCAGGCAGAAATTATGCATTATTTGAATAACGATTGTACGTGACATAAAAGTATTACATTTGTTCAAAAATCCAAGTTAACTAAGAAATAAACAAACACCAAATTTATTTCTGTTTAGATTAGAATAAGCAAATAACAATGATACGTGATTTACTGAACGAAGGTTCCTGAGATTTCTGAATTAAATGTGATGTTATGTAAATGAATTACGTGACAACTTGAGCGTTCTTCCAAGTATTTGAACTACACAATTGGTAAAATTTCCGAAGTACACAAGAGATAAGACAAGTAGTGTCGCCCAACACGTGAAATCAACGAATAGTAAACAAAGGGGCAAGGCCTATAAATACTATAACAATTGAGCACCGAGTTAGTATACATTTGAAACTGGACTGTTGTAACATACTGTTTTAATAAGCTCTAATAGTTCTAGTATTCCTAAAAATAGTTAGTTTCTAGTTTAATTTTAGCATGCTAATTATTAGAATTGTAGCGGCTGCAGGATCACCCAAGTAGCTTCTCAGCGAAGTTCCCAGAAAGATCTAATCCAAGAGTTAATCAATTTTTCTAAAGGCACTTACTTTAAGGGCACTAAACATGTCAAATTAGTCCATATCTATGATTAGATGTCAATCATGCTTTAGGATCCTATTTATGTCAGGGTGGTCTGAAGCAATTTTTCAATTAGCTGAGCACTCAACTAAAATCAATTCTGAGAGCTACGGTTGTGGTTATCTTAGGCATTGACAGTTTTAATTAAAATTAAAGATTTACGACCGGCGCATCCTAAGCCGAGTAAGAGCGTCAAGAAAGGGGTTATTTTCAATTAACCAAAATGTATATAAGGAGGCCAGCCGGTGGGAATCGGGGTTGTTTATTTCCAGACGCGTTAGAGGTTAAAGCTAACGGTTACTAGTGATGTGTTTATTTCTCTGCAGTCAAGTGCGGGCCGTTATGTTTTAAGTTATTTATTTCTCTGAGTAAGTAATTAGTATATGTGATATTACTATGAACTCAAGGCTGTGTTATGCAGCATAAGTCAGTTATTTGTTTAAAACAGTATTTGTCGACTTCCATAAAATACAATTCCGGGCGAATGCCCAGTTCAAGTAAATTGATCCGTTTTATTATTGCTTTGGAGACCGCATCGTTTTAGAAGGGTCTTCTATTATATTGTGTTTCGACGGTGTCAGAGGTCGTTAATCACTAATCCACGAGACTACCTGAGAATGCAAAGCTCAGGCCCGAAGTCAAGTTACGGTACTATTTGACCCTTGAGAAGGTCGTATTTTTCATGGTGTAGATGACCCCGTGGTTAAAAGGGTCGTCGCACTATGCAAGTTAATTAGAATAGGGTAGCATTAATAAATTTTGTTATTGGGTGTGTACACCTAGAACTGTATCTATTCAAAATATGTTTGTTAGTTAAGTTTAGTTAAGTTGTGTTTGTGCTAGCCGGAGACTATAAGTGACTTATTTTCTGTTCTGCCATTTTGGTTCATCGCCCACGAACAAAGTGCGACGAGAGCTATTACCGCGATTGGTCCATGGGCCGTTTAATTCCCATGGTGGCGCCCTTTTGTACATAAGGTTATTTACTTTATATTTTGTTATGCATATGTAATTAGTTGAAGTTTTAGTTAGTAGCTCGTTCAATAAAACAATCGAATTTTCGTCTCAGTGTGTTTGTTTAATGAACCCCCCCTTCACCGACTGCTGCAGCTTGCGAGGCAACGTCCCGAAACGTGAGGGTACGATGGTGTTAGAGGTCCTGTTATTTATTATTTATTGTTAATTGGATACCCTCATGCGGTAGGTAAATATTAAAATTACACTGTCAATATACTCAAAAGTACTAAAATATTTACGTAACCAGTTAAACGAATGTAAAGTGAAAAGTATTTTATAAAAGTGTAAAATTTGTGCAGATCTATTATAGACGTAAGTAAACCAGATTTAGTAAAATTATACGATTTCTAAAATAAATAAAACAGGGCTCTGAAGACTGCTCTGGAGACTGCTCTGGAAACGAATCTGGAGATTACCTTTTACCTTCTGTTAAATTAATTTTAATAATCACTGACATGGTAAATGTTCTATTACTGTTTTGTTAATTACGGAGATGGAAAACCTTTTATTGGATTAACTTATGGGATTTTGAATAACGATTGGGATAGTATTTTGGTTGTGATGTCGACTTCCAAATTCGACTCTAAACATTTAGACTGGACACGAAAACTCTTGGAGATGCAGAGAAGCTACTGAACCACTCCAGGTTAGATATTTTGATATAATTTATTTTTGTAAACTGTTTAATTCAATAATTTCTCAATAATGTACGAGCCAACAAAACCGGGGTGTTTTTGATAAGTTTATGAAAGTAATTGGTATCTGATTTAAATCAAATAAAAAAAATGCATTTAATAAACTTGTCAGTATTTACAAGCTGAAGAATAGTTGACTCTACAAGCTAAAATTTACTTACTGAGTCGCTACAAACTACAAAATAGAAATTAGCTCATATCGCTCATTATTTAAGTAAAAGTTCAAAGCGACGTCCTCCAACTTGAATACATTTTCGTGCTCGTTTCTTAATCTGGTGAGTAGTTTTTGTAGAATAATCCTAGAAGTGACTAAGTCCTTAAAAGCATTTTCCATCCTTTCTCTTAACTCCTGAACAGTATTAATGGGTTCAGAATAAATTGTTTGCTTTAAAATATTCCAAATTCCAGAGTCCATAGGATTTAACTCAAGCGACCAAGGTGGCCAATTAACTGAGAAGGATTTACTCCACGTTCAATCCACCTGCCAGAAAAATTGTTATTTAACCAATTCCTTGCAATTAATACAAAATGAGATGTTGCCCCCTTATGTATGAACCACATGTTAAGTGTTAGATAACAAGAAACATCTTCAAAAAAATTGTTGCTTTCCTTTTCTTAAATTTACAAAAAAAAATTTCTTTTATGGATGGTTTACCTGGTTATATTTATTGCCACGCTTGTAAGGTTTTTTTGGCCAAAAAATCTTACACAGATAATCTATTAAAAGGTCAGAGTATGTAAAACTCTGAACACAAAGTCCTGGTAAAAATCCTTTATATAAAAAAAATTATCTTAAACTAGATACAAATCTAAAAATAATACTTGCCGTATCCAGAAAAATGCTCCTCGTAATTAAAAATTTTCTTATTTTAAATTGACGTCAAATCTGCTTACGAGATTTCGCATAAAAAATCTTCATTTCAATCAGCAATTACCAAAGTACATTTCTGGTTAAATCTTCCCTTTGATTATTTAATAATTTTTTTTTAAATAGTGTTATATTGAAGAATTGTAATTAATAATTCCATTTTTGTATGTAATTAGCATTAAAAAATATCACTTTTATATTCATTGCAACCTCGCAACTATTAAATTACATGATAATGAATAATTTGTCCAGCATGAGGAAAGGATTCGAGCATAGAAAACGAAAATCAATATAAATTGTTGGTTATTTTGCAAAAAGAAAAGCCTGTGACCGGTTTCACTGTTCTTGCAGATCATCAGACGGACACATCTCTTTTTGCAAAACAACCAACTAAGTTCTGGGATTATACACAAATTAAGGAGTATTTATAATACAAACAGTTTCTCATGCGCCCTCTATACTCGAATGTAAGCAACCAACCATCAGTAACCTTTACGAGTCCCAACATGATCAGCATGATAGTGTTGTTATCGGAAACTCGAGTAACTAATAATGTGGAAGACAAAGAAATTGCAATTGATAATTCTATCTTAGTAAGATGTGACTCCTTTAGCAGGCATACTGGGGGAGGTGTGTGTGTGTGTGTGTGTGTGTGTGTGTATGTATGTGTGTGTGTGTGTGTGTGTGTGTGTTAATTTATATTCGTGAGGACATTGATTTTAAAGCATACAAAGAATATGTATTGGAACCAAATTATTGGTGTAAAGCTGTGAAAGTGTTATTATTTGTGTCACTATGGATCATAGGAGTGTTATACCATTCCCCAATTGCAAGTGATGCAATGTTTCTGAATAAGTTTTAAGAATGGAGTGAAAACCTATTTAAGACGAACCTAAGATGTATTATAGCGGGAGATTTCAATTTAAATGATGAGAATAAGGGTAATTACTATGTAAAAAAGTTAAGTAATTTCGTTAGGGTAAATGGTATACAGCAATTAATTACAGAGCCTACTAGAATTGTACAAAATAGTTTAACGTTAATTGAGTATATCTTAACTAATGCTAAACAAGTCAGGGATATTGTCCATCCGACACCAATAATAACTGATCACAATATTATATCAGTAGCAATTACTAACGAAAATAAACACTATGATAGTAATAACCAAACAAGTCAATTCAGAAACCGTTTCAACATGGAAATTATGTTTTAATTCCGAAGCAACATTTGAGAACTGATTAATGGTTGTAAGAAGAAGTTAATTTATTTGCGTATAAAACGATTACGCATTGGAAACATACAATATTGTTCTAGTTTACGAGGCGTTGTTATAACAATGTAGACATTTGCTTTTTTCATGTGTTTGTTCAATGTTGTTGGTCCACATGTGGGTCGAGCTTGTTTGTTAACTGGTCTGTAAGCAGACATGCCCTGAATTCAAGGTCGGTAAGTGATCTTTTTTGACACAGTTATCTGTTCGACGTTCACGTCATGTTAAACCATAATCTTGGTAGTTTGAACCCAAGGAAACTAACGTCTTTGTGATAATATTTAATTATGAATTTAAATTTTCAAACGTTGTTTCATATCAAAAGTATGCTTTATAAAATTGTTTATCTAACAAAATCGTTATATATTTGCATTATGAATAATATAGTCGTGTACTTGCTCACACATGATAATTATTTAACGAAGTTTAAGTTTACTAATTTAAAAGATCTTATTACAAAACTAATTTTGTATGTATGTGAGACATTTAGTCAGTACTGAAAAGATAACAAAGAAAAGCTCATAATTCTGTTAATAATAATTATAGTGCCTATTTGCTTTAGATGCTTTTTATTTAAATTGTCCAAGATTAACAATATAAGTATATAAAATTAATTGAACATTCAGAAAACTTATAATAATTATCTGTCGGAATAAATCGGAAAAATTTTTCAGTTAATATATTTGTGTTGAGTCTCCACAGCTTTGATTTTTTTATAGACTTAGACAAGGTTAATTACACTCAAAGAAGCACTTAAGAAATAGTGTTTATTTTGTTTATACTTAGCACTGGATTCTATGAATTATATACAAACCAGAAGTGCATAAATTTAATAAGTAGAGTGTCCATGTACTATTACACAAAAGAAATATTTCATGAATGCACACAACCTGTCTGATTTATTGATTTTTTATTTTGAGGCGCAAATTGATGTCTCTACTATTATTTTATTTACTTTATTTTATTTCAGGATAAACGTAATACCATCTAAAAATTCAAAATCTTGTATTCCAATAACAGAATATACTCGTTGAGGTTCCTGTATTTTTTTTAGCGATATTTCTTGCTTTTACACACTATCTAAGTACAGTGGCGACCTACCCATCCGTATTTACTTAACGACCCCCCTGATAATCTCTCTAACCTGCTGAAGATAGAGTTCAGAGTTAGTGCGGAAGTCTTCAAAAGTTAGTTGTGTTAATACGGATAAAACTGCATCCTCTGCACGACTTTTGTAAAAAAATAAACATGTATTTAGAAAGTTGCACTATCGCCTAAGGCATAAGGGGCAACAATTAGAAAATAAAGTTTCAATATTCCACTGCGAGAAAATACCAACATATTGAAAATTTTGAAATTTCGCCGTATTTTTAATTTTTTTTTCAAAATGAGAAAAAATAATGAAGGAATTAAAATTTCTTGTCTGTTTTGTGTATATAATTCATTGAACTATCAATAATTAATTTCTTATGATAGTGATATCCAAAATCAGAACGGTATGGAAAAATTTTGTCTGGCATCTCCATCTATGCTGAGCATGTTGGGACTTGTAAAAGCTACCGGTGGTTAGTTGCTTACGTTTGAATATAGAGGGCGCATAAGAAACTGTTTGTATTATAAATAGACCTTGATTTGTGTATAATCCCAGAACTTAGTTGGTATTTTGCACTAAGAGATGCGTCCGTCTGATGATCTGCAAGAACAGTGAAACCGGTCACAGGCTTTTCAATTTGCAAAATAACAAAGAATTTATATTGATTTTCGTGTTCTATGCTCGAATTACTTTCCCCATTTCAGGCAAAATTATTCATTATTATGTAATTTAATAGTTGCGAGGTTGCAATGAATATAGAAGTGATATTTTTTTAAAGATAAGGTAAGCAACAATTTTTTTTGTGTAATAAATACTACTTAGAAATTATTTTGTTTAAACAAAACAATGTTGTAAATGTTGTAAACGCTTTTCTATGAGAGAAAATATTTGATTTCATTTTGAAAACTCTGTCAATTACGTTGGGCTAGTCAGGCAAAATTACAAAGGAAGGTAAGTGGACAATTTCAAGTTTTAGCAATTGTTGTATCTGTTTCATTATCACTCTTTCAGCGTCTCCCAACGCGGGCCTTGTCACATCACACTTTATATATATATATATAAAGCTATTGTAAGGGGTTATTTAGGGGTATTCTGAGTCATAATGGTTACCCAATACATGTAAATAGTACTAGGAGTTAGAAAACCGCATTTATTTAGCATTAAAAATAGGTAATTTGTATATTATGCAAAGAGCAAACATTTAACACCTTGTATAAGGATTGCAATTGACTTTAATTAATGCCAAGTGGCATGTCATTCAACAATAAACACTCATTCAGCAAAAGAAATAACTCTACATGCAATCAAACTTGTCCTAAACCAAAAAATATCCATAGATTGTAAAATTAATACGCGTGAAATGCAGTCAAAACCTAGAAAATCATAGTACAATTCACATTAAACAAGCGATAATCAAAGTAGATAACATAGTGTCCTGATAAGAGACGCATCCTTCAAAATAAATACGTTTCGGAAACGCAAAAAAGGAAACAGAAATATGTTAATTTACGTCAATTGGTCCACGTGATTTTCTACATGAAGTTAGTACAGATCCCAAAAGTATTATCTTGACAAACAACGCCATAAGTGAAATTACGTGCCAAAGCAAATTAGAAATTCCTGTAACAACATTAAAACAGACGCTATAAAATAAATACAAACCAGAAATATACGAGTAGCTATGTGATCAGCGAGTCGTTTCTATAAGGCAATATCAGTGATCAACCTGTAAAAGTCCACAAATATCCAAAACAAGTGATGGTTGGTCATACACTTTGAACAACAGCTCAGATAAACCAATGAATTTAAATGGGGCGTAGGCTATATAATGTGGTAGGTTTAATAAGCGGACAGTCTTAATTTGAACCGCGTACAACCTACATCATTTATACTTAAGAATTTACGCGTCAAGTAAATATTTAAATTAAACAATAAAATTTTTGTGAAAAGTGATGTTATAAAATATTCTGAATTATTTATAGTGAAAATATATGAGACAAAGCTTGGCCGTTTGCTAGAAAACGTAAGTAGATATTTATTAATTGATTTAGGTTAAATATTCATAATTCAAGGCTCTATGTACAATATTCTAAGGATATTCTAAGGATACTCTAAGGATGCTCTAAGGACAATCTAAAGACACTAAGAATAAATCTAAGAATGAATTCAAAGGACATTACAACGTTATGAAAATTTAAGGCAGATCACATTAAACGGGGTAAAACTTGGAAACTAAGTAACTCAACTAAAAGCAATATTGGGGTACTGATCCACGGCACGCAGCTGAAAGACATCAAGGAAAACTACAGGCCAGAACTATCTTGCATAAGACATTATTTACTATTTATTATATTTGAATATTGGTCATATTAAAGCATTATTTTCCATTTAGTATATTTGAACTTATTTTAAACTCGAATATTCTATTATTTAACGAGTCAACAAAAATTTATTTTAATACGTGAAAAATTTCGTAAACAAGGGAAAATCTTGAACGTTCAGAGAAATTTCCAGCAAACGACATTTTGCTGACTTTAAAATAAGAAAAGGGAGCTTTATGGCGATAAACAATTTAAAATTTATTGTCATTTGATTCAGGGACTAATTTTAACATACAGTTAAATAGATTAAGCTGTGAAGTGTAAATCATTTTTCTTTTCTAATTATAGAAATATTAATCGACTTCGTTTTATCATTCAAAGCAGATAAAGTTTTAAGGAAAAAGGGGCGATCTATTTGATTATCGTTATGTTGTGCACTCTGTGTGAATTAAACTGGGCTAGCCGAGACAGATTAAAAATTTCAGAAGATTAAAATACACAGAGCGGTGGTGATCAGAAGAAGACTATTTGAATAATTACATCGACGTGCAGCGTTATCATATCAATATATATATATATATATATATATATATATATATATATATACACACACATATATATTATAGTGGTTTTAAAGGGTTAAGAGTAAATTTAAACAAAGCAATTTCAAAACACCCTGTATAAAGGAACAACCAGAATTTACGGGCGAAATTTATTCCAGTTAGTTCATTTTTAAGTAACAGGTATTAACTAAATTTTACTAAATAATAATTAAAATTTAATAGGTTTGCAAAGAAAATCGAATGTAGAAGCCAATGTCATTAGTTTATTAATTTAATTGATTTTAATTGAACGATTATTGACGTATAATATGCATAAAAGGGTCTAAAGAAGCCAATAATACCAAGGTGACACGCGTTGCTAACAAACAAATATATCGGTGGGGTAGAAATACGCCAAACTCCAACTCGTAGAAGTGTCGTGTTAAAGCGTCAGTTAATTAAACACCTGCGCGTTTGTAAATGTCAGCTTCTACGTAATTTTTAAAGATAAAGCTACATGTTCAAAGAATATCAGTAAACCGTCGCATCTATTCGTGGTAAAAACTAACGAGGGGTGATTTAAAGCACGTAGAAGTCCACGTGGGTTTAGATAGCAGATGTCAAGAATATCGATTTTCTACCACTCAAATCAGGTTAGAAAGAGACGTAGAAAACGCATAGGCAAGAGACAATGGTAGTATAGGAGGGATTTATAAGACGTCAGTAAATATACGATTGGTCGATATTGTTAGTTAGACGTGAAACAGCTACGAGCATAGTGTATGTTAATTTTCAGAGAATATCATAACGACGCGCTGAAATTCGCGAACTTAGAAAACGGCTAAGCTTGAAATTTTAAGAAAGTGTTGTTGTAGATGGGGATTTCGAATGAAATAGCGGCCAGGAGGTGGCAGCCGAAGAGTATAAATGTTTTTGGAGGAGGTGGTGAAGGTCCTTAATATTTCGACGTATGAAAGTTAACACGAGTTGTAAGTATTATAAAATCATTTCAATTATATTGTTTGGTGTAAGCCTCTTAATTAGTACGCGGTTAGTGTACCGAGATTACAATTTTTAATTGAGGTATCACCTATAAATTTTTTTACAAGCTTGTGTCGGGACATTAAGTAAACGTAGATTAAAGTAAATAATTGTGAAAGACGTATAATTGATTGGATTTTGGAAATTGGGTACAACGTGAAGACAGCGCTAGCAGTTCAACTTACATGGGCTCTTCTAGTAATAGCTAGGAACAGCTTGCAAACCAGAATAAAGCAAATACATGGCATCGTCCACGGAGCAGAGATCGTCTAGAAATTCCAGGTAACGATTTGAAAATTGTGTTGTTATAAACTATGAAACTATGTATATTGAGTGACGTATGAGAGTGATTTTGAAGGTAGTGTACATCATTTTGAGTATTAAACATAATACGTATAACTAAACTTTATTATGGTATTTATATAGAAAACGGAAGATGTATATAAAGTTTATTAACGTTCCATCAGGAAGATACATTTTGTGAAGAGTACATGGGTGTTTTTTTTTTGTTTGTTGTAAGAGTATGCAAAGTACAAGGGCATACATTATGCATCATTAACTGGGTTATCATGAGCTCACCATACTCCAGAGTTTGATTAAATTTAAAGTAAATTATATAAAAGGAATGAGAAATAAGGTATTTTTTAGGGCCCATTTACTCCGGGTACATTCTATGTGTTTCATAATTTAAATTAAAAATCCAGGACATTACAAAATAGGATTTATTGAGATATAACTTGATCACAGAAATGTGGAAAATGTTGAAATTTATTTGTAAATAGTGAAAAATAAAATATTGTATGTTGGTTGTATTTTGTGGTTTTATTGGGAGTGTGCGTGAATGATAGAATATGAGAGTGAATATAGATATCCAAAAGGAGGTCCAACTGAGCTAGCCGGAAACAGTTGAAGAAGGTCATTCAACCAAGGAAGAGAGGAAAACGGGTAAGAAATATTCTTTTTTGAATTAATTAATTTTTGAAAATTTTTCTATTTTCGAATTTTGAAAAGTTAATAAAATTTTCGAAAATATATTTTTGTTGGTGAGAGGAATTTACCTAAGGTACATGGCAATCTTATGACGGCCCAACGTTGGGGCTGGAATATTTTTGAGAGAGTACTAAGTTTACCCTAAGTTACACGGCAATATATATACACACATATATATATATATATATATATATATATTGCTGTGAAATCTACAAGAAGCCTCACCAGAGTAAAAAAAAAATATTCGAGCCTCTCGAATTGGGCACCAAGATTTGCTGTGATTCTCGCCCTGTTGAATCTCTTCTGATAGTCGTCTTTTTACTCTTTCTGCCTCGGCTGCTCACCTAGTTAAAACTTTCATCCTCATTCATAAAAAAAACAAACACATTCCTACCACAAACATCAACGTTAACTCTATTTACTTCAATATTCATAATACATTAAAATTTCAAAATTAAATTTCAGCATAAATTTCAGTATCATAAAATTTCAAGTTTAAATTTGTCATCATTTTTAATTTACATCCAGAATTAAAGTCCTGGTGGGATGCATACTAATTAAGTTACCATATGTGCAGACCTAAGTCTGAATAAAAGGGAGCATCTCCCACCCCTTTACGTTAATTAAACAGGTTAGTCTAATTGAGCTCAAAGACAGACCCAAATTTTCATCATAATCAAAAACATAAACCTGATAAATACTCCTTTCTACTTATACAAGAAAATTTCACCTTAAAATTAAAAATTTGTTGTTTATACAAATTCACTACTGTCCATTTTTATCAAACAAATTATAAAGATATCCAACACACACCAAAACATCAAAGATCGAACAAAATTGTATAATTTACCTGAAGGTTACTGCACTCGTGGCTTCAATGCACATCGGACTTGCTAATTCCACCATTCCAGCTGGTTTATGTTTACGGCTTTAGATTCTGAACGCTTTTAAAATTTTCGTACACCACCATTCGTCTAAATTGGTTCAGGACTTCTCAGGAACTCATCTATGTATATCTAAATCTTGTTTTGTGGATCCAATCACGTTTACGAATAACACTTGATTACTCACTCCCGAAAATTAGCAAAGCAATTTATAATTCGTTCACGCTATACAAAGCGGCATACTTCAATGTATTTATTTATCGCTACTACTTTAGATAATTGGTATAGTAATACCCGCAAATATAACTAGACTTTATTACCTTATCTATCTTCTGTAAGTGCACTAAAGCATAGTAACTTGTATCGTAGCACGTATTCTGCTTGAAGTATGGTATAACAGCAAAAAATAAAGAGCAAACTGTTTTAAAGTATTCAATAAAATCAAAAATCTAAGAGCCAAACTGTTTAAAGTATTGAATAAAAATCGAAAATCTAAGAGAGCGAAACTCCTATAAACACGGGTTTATATAATGGCGCGCTTGCACTTCGAATTTGTCCCGCAACGGACAATTTTTAGAATTTCGCATTCTCTTTTCTCTTTTCGACAGTCCGGCACAGCGATTCTACTAAATTTTTGCACTCATTCCAGTTAAATCTAAGAAATTTTCACACGGCTCGCAACGCGTCTGCGAACAACTAATTAAATTTTATATAGAAATTGTTGTTTCCACCTCTCATATCTGCATCTTATTTCAACCAATCGTAAAGTTAGTGACGCTTCTCAAATCCGGCCTTTTATTATCTGTGTCTCTGTTTTACCTGTTTTATCCGTCTCTTTCTACCCTGGTTTGAGTGGTACAAATCGATATTCTTTACTATCTGTTATTTAAATCCACGTGGATTCTTAATTGAGTTAAATAACCCTGGTCTAAATTTGAGTAATATATATATATATATATATATATATATATATATATATATATATACACACATATATATATATATATATATATATTACGATTATTAAACGAAATAATAACTTAGACTTTTATGCAAAGCCAAATGCTCATTTCAAATCGAATTGAAATGATCATTTGGGCTTTGCATAAAAGTCTAAGTTATTATTTCATCTTAATAATCGTAATACGTTAGTATTTATCAACTTACTTTGAGTAAAAACTACCTAAAATATTTATTTATATATATATATATATATATATATATATATATATATATATATATATATATATATATTTTATAAAACTGATTACGGTTACTGAGGACTGAAGTATAAAAATTTAAAATTAAAAACTTGGATTGTATGCTAACGTTTCGTGAAATTTATTCACATTATCACAGCTATAAAAAGAACAACTAAGTATAAATTAAAATTTGTTAAAAATACGTACCTTAATACTTAAATAATTAAAAATATATGACTAGACCTAAACGTTACAATCTAATTAAAAGGTGTGTTATTGGTATCAACATAAAGATATAAGCAACGACGTCCGGGTTGCTACGACGTCCGGGTTCCAACGATTTAGGCGCTATTATAATTGCTGCGATCTCTGGGCTGCAACGACTGCTTATAAACTTAAAAACCCCACGAGTTGGGCGTCATTAATTGCTGCGAGCTCAGGATCTTAAAACAAAATTTTGCCACGGCTGTTCAGTTGCTTCCTGAAAATAAAACTAACTACGCTAAACAAAAACGTTGCTACTGTACATCGCCTACTTTTATTAACTAACATACCAGACATAAAGTACACGCCAATATAAAAATTAGACTCCTTGTTCACACATTATTTTCATATTATATACACATGTCAAATACGACATTTATACCTGATAATATATCCAAAATTAGTTTTAATTAATTTACTCTTTCAAATTTCTGATAAAAGTTATATACATCCCCCAAAATTATTCCCTTAACAATACGTTTCGAAATCCATCATTACCTTAATTAAATATTTCCAGTTAATATAAAATCAAAAGCAATTGAGCTTTACCACGTTTCTGACTTTAACTCTAGTTTAATACGAGCTCATAGTAAAATCTTACCTTTAGTGCTAATTTCTGCACATCAATAATCAAAAAGACCCTCTTACCTTGTACATAAATTAAATATTACAGATGCCAAGCATCACTCATAAATTCCCACATAAAATACAATAACCCTAATTCAACTTAAATTGTTCAATTAGAAATTTTTGTCCTTTTTATGCATAAAATGTATACACCTCAATGCATAAGTCATTAAGCACCAGTTATACACATATACAATTGGAAAAATATCAGTTACCTGAAATCTATAACTGCACACCGATCTGTATCATACCATCAAAGACTGCGGCATTCAGGAACACCCCAATCTGAACTGCAATAACCTCAACTGCAAGTTGTAACCATATTACCACGAATTCACCTCATCTACTAAATTGATGTGTATTCAAACTCTCCAGACTCTTCTACTGAAACCATTAATTGTTGGTAATTACCACATCGACTAAACACTGACATCTACTCCATTTTCCAATCATATATGCTGCAGCTAATGTGAGCTAATGAAAGTATATGAGATGATCAGACCAGGCTTGGCAACAGTGCATTGTAGTACCAATCGTAAAAACCAGAATGCTCTAAAATGTTATGTCAACGTACTATATCCTTTTATGCGATTTGGCATTTAAAATTTGTCTGGCTGGATATCTAGTTTTGACGTCATAGCTTTGATTCGATGAACTATATAGCAGTGTACTGCTTCTCACACAATGCGTCAGACGCTTCATAGGAATCGCACCCTTAACTATCAGATGCGAGTTACACCACAAGAAGGATAATATAATTGCAACTTATGGAGTTGTTTTGTTGCTTAAACAGTGAAGTATAGAGACCCTTGACCATAACTATGCTGAGATCACATATCGTAAAAACATTAAATGTTATTTCTGCGACTTATCTACATCAAGACAATTTGAAAACACACGAATATGCACAACAAGAAGTAAACAGTGAAATATAATTTATGCGATTGTTTGGCTTAACAAAGACACACGCCATCATGCAGTCGCATTCTAAGAAACGTCAATTTGTGTGCGATTTATGTAATTATTCGACATCACATAAACGTTATTTACTAGGTCACACACGTATTCATACTAGCGAACGACCATTTGCATGTAATTTATGTAATCATTCTACATCACACAAAAATAATTTACGCACTCATATGAAAACACACACTAACGAACGACCATTTGCTTGTCAGCTGTGCAACTATTCCGCATCAAACAAAAGTAGTATACGTAACCATATAAGCACACATTCAAACAAACGTCCATTTGCGTGCAACTTATGTGATTATGCTTCATTATACAGTAGTCATTTACGCAGACATATAAGAACACATACTAACGAACGACCATTTGCATGCTACTCATGTAATTATACCGCATCACATAAATGTAGTTTACGTGAACATATAAGAATACATAATAATGAAAGACCATTTGCATGTACCTTATGCAACTATGCTTCATCACATAGAAATAGTTTGCATGAGCATATAAGAACGCATACTAACGAACGACCCTTTGTATGTAACTTATGTAATTATTCCACATCTCGCAACAGTAATTTACATGAGCATATAAGAACACATATTAATGAACGGCCGTTTGCATGTAACTTGTGTAATTATTCTGCTTCACATAAGACTAGGTTAGTTGAGCATATAAGAACACATACTAACGAACGACCATATATATGTAATTTGTGCAATTATTCTGCATCACAGAAAAGCAGTTTACGTGGACATGTAAGAACACATATTGACGAACGACCATTTGCATGTAACTTATGTAATTATTCTGCGTCATATAAAGGTAGTTTATATAGTAATATAAAAACACACACTAACGAACGACAATTTGCATGTAAGTTATGTAAGTATGCTGCAACACGCGGAAGTGGTTTACGCAGGCATATAAGAACACATACTAAAGAACGACCTTTTGGATGTAGCTTATGTAATTACTTCACGTCATACAAAAGTAATTTAGTCAGGCATGTGAGAACACATACTAACGAACGACCCTTTACATAACATGTAATTATTCTGCGTCACATCAAAGTGCTTTATATAACCGTACAAAAACATATACTAACGAGCGAGCATTTGTGTGTTACTTGTGTAATTATTCCGTACCAAGCAAAAGAGGTTTTCACAACCATGTAAGAATACATATTGACGAGTGGCCATTTGCATGTAACTTATGTAAATTTTTTGCATTAAACGAAAGCAAATTACACAGCCATATAAGAGCACATATTAACGAATAAGTATTTGCATGTGTTTTACGTAATTATTCTGCGTTAGACAAAAGTCGTTCAAATGAACATATAGGAATACATACTAACGAACACCATTTGCATGTAATATACGTTTCTATTCTGCAATTGCGAGAAATGCTTTAATGCGTCAGCTACAAACCCATACTAACGTCAATGATTGGTGTGCAATTTATAATATTATCCTACATCTGACAACTATTATTTAAAATACCATTTGTGGACAGACACTAACGAAAGATCGTTTGCATGCCATTTATGTGAATATCTTGAACCACAAAGATGTAGTTTACGTAAACAGATGCTGAGAAAAAACGACAACATGGTCTATAAGGATTAAATCTCACAATAATTAATTATGAAAGAGAAAACTTTTAATAAGTGCGCTTGTTATCTTGGTATTTGAAAGTGTCCTTTATACTAGTAAAATTGATAAACATTTTATGCATGTCTTACATTTATTTAGCATTGAAAGTTATTAATGGAATATGCGCATTTATTCATACTAAACTTAAGTTAAAGTAGATTAAGTCACGCAAATGTTAAGGTTTGTGAAGACTCAAGTTCTATTTTATTGTAAATGTACTACAGAACTAGTAGCATAGACTAGTTAATTTCGTCGTATAAAATTAACACTTACAATGATAACAGCGATATAGAACAAATTTGTTAGTTGCACTCGGTGGGATTACAAATTAATAGGAAATTAACATTACTGAAATTTACATATGATGATGATGTCGAATTAACAATAATCAAAGCGTTCGACAAATAGAATTTTCTGTTTTTAAAAGTATGGGCGTTCATTGGCGAGGGCCTATATGTGTTTTACCAAGTTTAGCACGAGGCGTGAATTGAGAATTTTCGAAACGAATGGCTTTATAATCTGAATTAAACACTATAAATAAGAGTGAATTAGTGAATACTTCAAAATAATTATGTGCTACGAAATTAGTAAGAATACAAAGATTGAATCGGAAAAGTGCAATTTAAGTGAGTTTGCTTTGCCGATTTACAATTTTAAGTAAAATCTGTATTTAGTAGTGGGATTGTTAAGGGCGTTGAGTATGACACTAAGTACACCTCTAATTACGATTCTAAACACGACTTTGAGTATGACTTTAAGTAGAATCCTGTTAGGATTTTAATTAGGTTTTAATTGAAAGTTTAAAATAATACAGGAAATATTTCTTCGATTGCTGGTTCTTTCATCGCTTCACTGGGTTATTTCTAACTCTGCTACAAATATTAGTTTTAACTTATCTGGTTTAGTTCTTCTGCAATAGAATTTGGTACGATTTGGGTTTATGATTTAAACTTGGCGTCAGTAATTTTGTTTGGATATTAATTACCGAGATAGACGTTTGCGTTGAGAAGCTGTTTAACTAGACATAATTCAAGACTCCTGTAACCAATTCGGATTAGCTTTTAAGTTTTATATTTTTCTATAAAGGTTGTTGGAAAAGTGTATTGTGTATTCTATAATTTAAGTGTTAATTTTTGTAGTTGTATGATTTAATTAATTGAAATATTATTTAGGAAATTATTTAGAACGAAGAGCAGTTTACACGGTTTTGATTTAAAGATATATTTTTAAAGAAATAATCTCGGATGATAGTACTCTGACACCGAAAGATCAATATTAGAGTAGGTCAAATGTAAGCTGATACCATGGTGAACATTTTGTAATTTTCATGTGATTGACTGCCAACTAGCATTTATGAAATTTATATTATGAATCCCTTTTGCACTTAACAATAATTTACACTCACTCAACTGGTTAAACGTTATCTTTATGTTGATATCTCTAACACGCCTTTTAATTAGATTGTTACGTATACAGTCATTTACTTTTAGTTATTAACGAATTGAGGTACGTATTTTTAACAAACTTTAATATAGACTTAGTTGTTTTTGTGTTTTTATAGCTTTGATAATATGAGTAAATTTCACGAAACGTCAGCCTACAATTCAGTTACAAAATGCATCAATCTTGAAAAGGCAGACGGATGCATTTATTCGTAATATGAAACTGTGCTTCATATTTCTTAAATGGATTTCTGTTTATTTATTCATGAAAGAAAATTATCAATAAGAAGTACTCAGTTACTTTCATTAAACTAAAAATAAAAAACTACATCATCATGCAAATTTTAAAACTTATGAGAAAGTATCAGTTCTTAGTGATAAGCATTTTGTCACGTAGGCCACGGTTTATTCTTTGTATAACATCAACGCATGCTAATAATAACGGGCGATATCTAAACAAATGGTTATTTTCTTAGAAAAACTTTCCAAATTAAATTAATGAATTTTACATACGCATATGATCTCAAAAAAACAAAAATTATAGCGCTGGACGAATGGAACTTTTTGTTAGAAAATAGAACCTTCTGGTTGGACGTGACGTTCGTGATTTTTTAACAAGTATTTTTTAACAAGTATTATTACAATGAAATTTCCAGAACAAATGCTTATTTGATTTGCATTAACTACTATAAATATGAGTAGATTTATTTTAAAATAAATCATTACAATTTCTGTGATCCAGTAAAATATTTTAGAATAACAAAGTACCACTAAATAACGAGAGCCTGAATAGCGAAAATATAATTTGTGTTAACGAAAGTAGTTCATTTCAGCCGATACTAGTATCGGCTCGAGTGTAGCTTCAAGTATTATTCGAATAGTTTGTTACGTTTATTTTCAACATAAATTAAATACCTCTTTTTCTCCCTTGTTAATTCATTTCCCCTTCGAATAAACTCCGTTTCAATTCTTACATTCTTCAACAACATCATGTTTACAATAAGTACGCTTTCTACAAATTTTCATTTTAAACTTATTTATTTCGAAACGTTAAGTTTATGCTATACTTAAATAGTTTATATTTTGTTTTAGGTATCCGTTATCTTGTTATACCTTATGTAACATCTAAGAACATTTTTAAATTAACCCAAATTTCAAACGATATTTTCTACCAATCCCTGACAATTCTATCTAAAATGTAACTCAACACTGGACAGAATTATTATAGTTGTAACGTGCATTTTTAATAGTTTAACATTTTACGCTTTTTCTCAATTCGTAAATACATTTCTGCAATTACTATTTCTATATTTTATATTTACTAACTCGTTGGCGAATGCGTCGTATTATATTGAGTGGATTGCATCGTTCTTGTCTTGCCGTTCGTATAAATTTTGTTGCTTATGTGGATATACAGGTCTAGATAAGAGACGATAAGAGGTTGGATGGCAACGAGTTGATATAAACAGATGAGCAGTTGTAGTTTGTTCTTGGTTCCTATATATTAACTACGTTGAAAATACTGTTTCGTTTTGCTTTGACAATAGTGAGAATTAATGCGGTATGAATTTGCGAATTGTTCATGAACAAGCACGGCACGCTTTTAGTTGTTTTTCTTGTGAAACAAAAGTTGTATATTAACTGTAGAAAGTGTAGTTCTGATTACATTTGAAGGAAGTATGCTTTATAGGTAACGTGTTTGTTTGACCACGAGTGCGGTTGTAAGGTCATTCACGACGGTTTTAGTGATGCGCGTTGCTCTACTAATTGGTTTTTTGTTGCTTTTCTGTTGGAAATAAAAGTAGTAGAACTTGACGTGCGTTTTACGGAACATTGACTTAGTGATACGCGTTGCTTTATTGATTGTGTTTTTTTTGTTGATTTGTCTTTTTATATTTGAACTGTGTGTGCGATCTAGTTTTCGTGGTCCTTTTTTTATCAGAGTAGTGCATACTTTGGATTATCCAAATACAGTTTTAGGCTTGAGTGTTTCAAAAAAAAAAACAATGATGATACAGTTGTGATACTGTAGTTTCTGCATTTTCTAACCCCAAAGAGTCTAAAATAGATCATTGTTTGCGCAAATTTCGTTATTCAAAAGCATTAGATTTTTCCTTGTTACCATAGGTAGCAAATAGAACACTTCACGTTACTGTTAGTTTAATGCATTACATCGTGCCTTGAAGGCCCGTGATTCTAAATTTTTATTACCATTTTTTTTACGATTGGTGTTACAAAATATTTCGAAATTATTGTCTTAGGAAATAGAATTAACAAGAAATTTATCAATGCTACATAGTTCCATCAGCATGATAATGTCTGCTGCTAACATCAGTGAAATACGTAGGTGTGATTAGTGTAAAGTGTAAGCAATTCCATCAACACCCCCTCACAGTCAAGGATGAAGTGCTTCGTTAGTGCAGGACATCGTGAATCCCACACTTCAATTGCAAGGAAGCGTTACTGAAGGACTTTTTGTAAGTTGAACTATTTCCTATTTGTTATTACTTTAAATATCTATCCGTTGTTTTGCCATATCTTTGTCGTTCTGATACCTTTTACAATAGACTTGCCTGCTATTAAGAAAAAAAAAAAAGAAAAAAAATCAATACTACTGAATTACTCATATCAATTGTGTCTTACCTATTTATCTTTTGTTAACATTTTGTCTGATTTATGTTTAATTGGTGTGTGAGGAAACGTTTCTGCTACTCCCCAATATTACCTCACTTTGTGATAAAAATTTTTGTAATGCTTTTATCGTGATTATATTATATAGTTTATCTAAACAGTTTTATTTACATTCTACAAAGTACTGAATAACTTAGACTTTTCATTGCTGCTATGCTTATTCTATTCTTTTTTTTTCAGGTTTGCTTAACTAATTTTCTTGCAGGTATTGTCACTAACTCCTTACCGCCGCATACATTATATGTCAGTCTGCTTTCTACACCCCCTAATCTCCGATTGAGCCCGGTCATTTCTTTGATTTTCTTTGTGTTACGCAAGGCTACGAGCCAACGTAACATAAATTTAGCGCCCAACGTGGCTGCCACGAATAACGTAACATAAATTTGGCGCACAACGCGGGCTCGATTTTTTTTGATTTGCTCTCGATTTTTTTGATTTGCTCTCGACTTTTTTTTGATTTGCTCTCGATTTTTTTTGGTTTGCTCTTGATTTTTTAAATTTTTTATGACCTTGATTTTTGGCATTAATTTTTCTGGTGTATCGGCTCGACTTTCTTTTCTGCCTATATTGGCTTGGCTCTAATTTTTTTTGTGGTGTAGTCTTGATTTTTTTTTCTTCCTTCGCTATATAGAAATTCCTTGATTTTAATTTTTTTTTTGTGAATTATCAGAGTTGTGTTTTCGCTGGTAATTTGGTTCTGGAAAACACTGGCGCCCAAGTTTTCTTTACACCACCTTTTTTTCTTCTTCTTTTCTTCACGTCACTTTCGCTACCTGACTTAAATATAATCCTAATGTCCCCGATCTAGATTTGTTGTCCTTTTGGCGACGCAAGCGCCGCAAATTTCGTCCGTAATCCACTCGTCCCCCTACGTTATACGATTCCTTCAAATCATTAGCTTTATCTGTGATATTTGACATATTTCGTAGTATTGTGTGATGACTTTTATTTTTTTCTTCTACTCTTTCCGGGTTTTCTTTCATTCCAAATTCCTGTCCATTTTTTTTTCTTGACTGGTTTTCTTTGCGGTTAGTTGATGTACTGACTTCGATCACTCGTTGTATCTGCTCCTGTGGTAGTTGCTCTTAGGCCTACCTTCTGTCCTTTAGGAAACACGACTTAGTCGACTTTTGGGTCTATTAGCAGATTATTTTTTTTATCTGGTTGTATTATACGACTTTTTTTTTTCTTCTTGATACCACAGTTGAAGCTTTTCGTTACTTTTCCCAGTTTTCCGTTTGTCGTTCCCTAGCTTACTTGAGGCTTGACACTTGTGTTTTATGTTGGCTATTGCTGTTGGTTTTCTTCCTCGCTACTTTTCTTTTCTTTTGGTTACTGCGCGCGCGAAACCAATTTCTTGAGGTTGGAAACTGTGCTGTTTCTTTTCTAAAGAGACATCCGTCCTTTGACGACTTTGGCAGCGTTTATGCCTTTACATCTTGGTCCTTTTTGATTGCTACTACTTACCTATCTTTCCCTGTGGATTTCTTTACTCGTAGTTTTGTCCGACATTTTGGTCCTTTGAGCCGGATTTTTTATTTGTGTCTTGGTTCTTTCTTTGCTGCACACTTGAGGTTGACAGTTTTGTCGTCTAGTTGGTTTGATACGAGTTTTCTTCCTCGTTTTTTTTCTTTCCTCTTGGTTTCTCAGCGGGAAGCCAAAACTTTTCTTTGAGGTGGAGAACAGAAATGTTCCTTTTGGAGACATCCGTCTTTTGACGTTTTTGAAAGTAGCTAAGAGCTTTAATCCTCATTGGGTGTCTACTTGATGCTTTCTTTACCTGTTCTGTCGTTGTTGGTTACGATAGATGACTTTGTCTTCTTTTGAAAAAAAAAGTTCTTTTTCTTATACTGGTGTTGGTCCTTCGAACCGGATTTTTTTGTTTGGTTCCTTGTCTGTCGTTTTTTTTTCTTTCACCCCGACGTCTTTATTTTGCTAGGGGGAATCTGTAACGTGCATTTTTAATAGTTTAACATTTTACGCTTTTTCTCTAAATACATTTCTGCAATTACTATTTCTATATTTTATATTTACTAACTCGTTGGCGAATGCGTCGTATTATATTGAGTGGATTGCATCGTTCTTGTCTTGCCGTTCGTATAAATTTTGTTGGTTATGTGGATATACAAGTCTAGATAAGAGACGATAAGAGGTTGGAATGGCAACGAGTTGATATAAACAGATGAGCAGTTGTAGTTTGTTCTTGGTTCCTATATATTAACTACGTTGAAAATACTGTTTCGTTTTGCTTTGACAATAGTGAGAATTAATGCGGTATGAATTTGCGAATTGTTCATGAACAAGCACGGCACGCTTTTAGTTGTTTTTCTTGTGAAACAAAAGTTGTATATTAACTGTAGAAAGTGTAGTTCTGATTACATTTGAAGGAAGTATGCTTTATAGGTAACGTGTTTGTTTGACCACGAGTGCGGTTGTAAGGTCATTCACGACGGTTTTAGTGATGCGCGTTGCTCTACTAATTGGTTTTTTTGTTGCTTTTCTGTTGGAAATAAAAGTAGTAGAACTTGACGTGCGTTTTACGGAACATTGACTTAGTGATACGCGTTGCTTTATTGATTGTTTTTTTTGTTGATTTGTCTTTTTATATTTGAACTGTGTGTGCGATCTAGTTTTCGTGGTCCTTTTTTTTATCAGAGTAGTGCATACTTTGGATTATCCAAATACAGTTTTAGGCTTGAGTGTTTTAAAAAAAAAACAATGATGATACAGTTGTGATACTGTAGTTTCTGCATTTTCTAACCCCAAAGAGTCTAAAATAGATCATTGTTTGCGCAAATTTCGTTATTCAAAAGCATTAGATTTTTCTTTGTTACCATAGGTAGCAAATAGAACACTTCACGTTACTGTTAGTTTAATGCATTACATCGTGCCTTGAAGACCCGTGATTCTAAATTTTTATTACCATTTTTTTTATGATTGGTGTTACAAAATATTTCGAAATTATTGTCTCAGGAAATAGAATTAACAAGAAATTTATCAATGCTACATAGTTCCATCAGCATGATAATGTCTGCTGCTAACACCAGTGAAATACGTAGGTGTGATTAGTGTAAAGTGTAAGAAATTCCATCAACACCCTCACAGTCAAGGGTGAAGTGCTTTGTTAGTGCAGGACATCGTGAATCCCACACTTCAATTGCAAGGAAGCGTTACTGAAGGACTTTTTGTAAGTTGAACTATTTCCTACTTGTTATTACTTTAAATATCTATCCGTTGTTTTGCCATATCTTCGTCGTTCTGATACCTTTTACAATAGACTTGCCTGCTATTAAGAAAAAAAAGAAAGAAAAAAAAATCAATACTACTGAATTACTCATATCAATTGTGTCTTACCTTTTTATCTTTTGTTAACATTTTGTCTGATTTATGTTTAATTGGTGTGTGAGGAAACGTTTCTGCTACTCCCCAATATTACCTCACTTTGTGATAAAAATTTTTGTAATGCTTTTATCGTGATTATATTATATAGTTTATCTAAACAGTTTTATTTACATTCTACAAAGTACTGAATAACTTAGACTTTTCATTGCTGCTATGCTTATTCTATTCTTTTTTTTTCAGGTTTGCTTAACTAATTTTCTTGCAGGTATTGTCACTAACTCCTTACCGCCGCATACATTATATGTCAGTCTGCTTTCTACAACCCCCTAATCTCCGATTGAGCCCGGTCATTTCTTTGATTTTCTTTGTGTTACGCAAGGCTACGAGCCAACGTAACATAAATTTGGCGCCCAACGTGGCTGCCACGAATAACGTAACATAGTTACCCAACCCTAGTTTGATTTTGGTTGACAGTTGACAACTTAAAGGACCATAACCTGTCAACTGATATCTAACATCCCTTGGAATTTAGGAATTTTTAAATTAAGGCGCCAAAGGAAATGCTAGTTTGTTCTAGAAAATTCGAAACCAGAAGCGTGCAATAATATTTAATTTTTCGCGATATCTATAAAAAATATGAACAGAAAGTAATTTAGAATATTGAAGAATAACTTAAATTTAAATATAGGGTAGTTTCCAATCGGCAATGCTAATAATAAAAGTTGATTTAAGCAATTAACCTGAAAGCATATGTAGGGATGATTTAAGATTGTGAAATATGAAGGGTTTTTGATTGGCTAGACCGGTCACGTGACCGAAAGTATATAAATACGGTAAGTGGAAGGTACACGAAGACATACGAATTCTAATGTAGCTAGCCTGAGGGTCGTTACGTGTTATACTGCATGGCCGCCTAGTAGCATTGGTTATGTTCAAGTTTAAATTAACGTAATGTTTGGTTAATTAATCTGCAAGGTGAGGATGCTTATACTTGAAGAAATGGTGGAATTCAAGTAGTTGGTGGTGAACAATACTAAATATTAGTATTCCGGGACACACAAATATTAGCTTCATTTTACAATATAAGGCTCTTAAAGGAGAATTTAATAGCGGTGAATTTAAATTTAATCAGAAAACTAAATGGTTAAGCCGTCAGTTGTTTAGTGGTAGGAAGCGCAGTTTTACTGACTGCGAAGAAGTTGATGATTCACCACTAACATACAGTTCGTTGTTTGGCGATGGTGACAGGCTAAATAAAAATAAATTTTACGAAGAAGAGCCACCCCCATACTGTTCATTATCTGGTGAAAAAGTAGGGGAATATAAAGAGTTTCGAGCACAAAATTTATCAACACCCGTGTTAAGCACTATCAACCCTGGTGAGGATAAGTTACCTAGGAAGTACCGTAGGTACTGGAGCAATAGTGGGTATTGTATACCCAAAACAGATATTGGGTGAATCTTTGAATAAATGATTCGAGAGAACGGACGTGTATATGCATATACATGCATACACGTGAGGACGCAGGTATGAACTTTTATATATTTATACATATGTTTTTATATGAATATGTTATTAAGTTGTTAGGTTAATGTTGGAATTTTTGGTCATTATTATTAACGTTACCACTTAATATTATGAATTTTGTGTAGAATATCAAGAGTTCTTGGTTATGTTTAATTCGGGGTCAATTTGTTTTAATGGTAGAATTTACATTGATTGGTACGGTGTATAACAACCCCGGTTAAGGTAATTTTAGTTATATAATAGATATTTTCTTGTTGCATTCATGTATGTCTTTTAATTTATTGGGCAAAAGAGCAAGAAAGTGAAGGGTATGTCAATATAGGTAATGTATATAGTTATATCATCATACCAAAGGTTATTAAATTCATTACTTGATACGAATGTTGAGATACATATATATGTTACAATTAGGTGGGAATTGAAATACATTTAGGGTACAAGGATTTTGTAAACTCTCGGGTAAGTTAACTCACCAGTGTCGATTTCAGAGTTCTATGCCAAACCACCCTGAGGAATGTCCATGTACTCTCCGCTTAGAGGAGCCGAGGCATTTGAGTGAAGTATAGTGATTGCTGTTGGATCAGAAATAGTTGACAACCTTCTGGAGTAGGTGAGTGGACCCTTGTATTGAAATCTTGAACCGTAAGAATTGATATAGAGTTTGCATTTTATTATATATGTATTAGGTAACTCGTTTCTTGTTCTTTGAATGTAACTTAAGACAGAGAAATAGGTCGAAGTGTTACACTTACGACCACGTATAATTGTTTCTCTTGTGTTTCCCATTTAAAGACATGTCGAGATGATAGATCCTACTATTATTTGATAGCGTGTTTTCCAGTTTGCTAATCGCGGAGGATTTTGCAGTTTGAATTTGTGTTATTTGAACCATTTTTGAATTTGATTCTGCAGCTTGTGCGTCGAAATATTTGCTACATTATTCGTCACCGTACTTCAAAAGCAATGCACGTCTCTTTTGGTTCGATAAGTACGTGATATCTTGCGTGTATTGGTGAGTTTTCCCGCTCTTACCCAATCTAATCAGATTAGCTTTTTAGCTGGAGGTCAAGTGGATTTTTTCTTTGTGTAAGCCCGACTGTTCGTTGCCGTGGACAAGTTGCTTTTGTCTGTAGATCGCTGCTGTAGTTACAATGGCAGGGTGAATGGATCTTGACCACCGCGGCGTTGCTGTGTTGATTCACACCCGACGGATTGTAAGCTAAGTATCTGGACTTATACAGGTATACAACTTGTTTTCGTTTGCGTATATCAATGGCAAATTCCGTATCAACGTTTGGTGCAGTTACGTGATAAGAAACGTGACACTGTAGAAATATTGTTTATTGCTACGAATTGATATTATCGCTCTACAGGTGCGATGTAGTATTTTTAAACATGCTTGTCAAAAAAACGCACACGTTTATTCTCTTTACTGATTAGTTTATTGTACAAAAGGTGTTATGCACAATTTAAAAACGTTCGACAAAAGCTCTCACGCGTTAATTCTTTTCTACTGATTAGGTTATTTTACAAAAGGTATTATGTACAATTTACAAACGTTCGACAAAAGCTTTCACATGTTTATTTTCATTACTGATTAGTTTTATTTGCTCTAAAATACGAGATGCGCACTTCGTATCTAAATTACTAAATTGTCCGTATAATATAATTGTTTGCTGTAAAATGGTAACTCTGAATTTATTTCTTTCGCTTGTTTGTACAGAATCCTTTATTTATTTTTATTTGTTAATAGATAATCGTGGGCGACGTGCTTTATTTTTTTTGTTTTTTTGGTAATTAGGTGAATCCCTTCACTCTTCGCGTTTGATAGTTAGTCTGGTATTTACTTTTCTTCCGGCTACGTCTAGGTACGTAGCAAGTTTCTCAATTACGGCTTCAAATTGAGGGTTCTAGTTTTACTTTAAGTATTCTTCGAATGTTTTTCTTCAAATACGGTTTCCAATCTTAGACTTCGAGTGTTACTTTGATTATTACTCCTAATATTCAAATTTCAACGCTTAGATTTCAAATAGTCCTGCTGATATTAATTCGTAATTTCAAATCTAATTGTTTCAGACAATTATGACTTAAACCTATTCAGTTTGGTGATCCTGAAATTGGGTTCCTAAGTAATTGGGTTTTGATTTGGATTTGGTTTGCGTTTTGAGGTACTAAAACTGAAAGCTAAGTAGCATTGAAAAGTTATGTGTCTGAAATTAATGCTGCACTCCTGAATTTTAAGGGCAGCCTAATTATAAGAATTTTCTCAGCGTTTTAGAGGATTTTTCGTAATAATTTAAAATTAGAGCAAAACAAAAAGCAAACGAGAAAGAGGGTGTTACGATATATATATATATATATATATATATATATATATATATATATATTGCTGCGTTACTCGCTCAGCCCCTACGATTGGGTGCTATAAAATGCTGTGTTATCTCGCCCCACGGCTTGGGGCAGTATAAAGTGCTGTGATAACCTCTATTACTCTCTCACAGCCCCTTTTACCACTCAAACACTTGTGAAAATGTTAATTTATGATTTTCTTTTGCCTCGACTAGCTGATTCAATAAAATAAAGCACTTCTATAATATACAGTATAATGATTGAATATTTACAACTCCTTGAACTATCTTCTCCTTTTTTATATCATATACATCTGTCAAATTATTACAAAATCAAGCCAGCAAAACGAGATTTTTATTACCTTTAAAACTTATTAAAACGTTTCAAGCTGTCTGTAACTTTTCATAGAATTTACGCAAGATATCCCCAATTAGTCGGCTTTTACTCTTTAAATTATGATTGAGATAAAACAGTTTAAAATAAATCATATGAAAAATATTTGAGATAAAACAGTTTCAAAAATAAGTCATATCAAAATCTCTAACCTGAATTATTTTCATGGGTGCTTCTAAAAATTGAAGTCGATATCCAAATCGTTATTGGTACGTTTATTGCAATGAAAGGTTTTTCATTTTCTTCATAGAATAATTACCATCAATTTGCTTGAACAGGCAGCATTCTCCAAAATTGTATTTTGATCGTAATGTCTCGTAATTTATGGTTCTACAGGAATCGTAACATTATTTTACTTGTAGTTTATGATTGTATTTTATATCGTAATTGAGATGATAAATTCAGATTGACATTCCGAGAGTAATTTAGATCAACCTTCAGAGAGGAATTTAGATCGACATTCAGAGAGGAATTTAGATCAACATTCAGATCGACATTCAGAGCCCTGTTTTATTTATTATTAGAAATGTTATAATTTCCTAAATCTTATTTACTTACGTCTCAGAAATACGGCATAATTTTCACAATTCTACACTGTTAACAAATATTTATTATTCACGTAAATATTTGGCACTTTCAATTATAGTCACTGTCCAGTTTCAAAGTATACTAACTTGATATTCAATTCTCCAGATATTTATAAAATCATCCTACTCTTGTTTGTGATTCGCTCGCTTCACGTGCTAGGCGAAGCCAAGTATATTATCACTTGTTATGTTTGGGAAAATTTACCAATTGTATGTATTTTAATTGTATGACGCGGTGCTTGAAGTCACGTAATTCAATTGTTATACCTTATATTTACTTCAGGAATCCCAGGAACTTCGTACATATCGAGCACGTAGTCTTGTTTGTTAGCTTTATTCTAATCTAAATTGAATAAATTTGGTATTTGTTTATTTCCCAATAAATTGGATTTTCGAACAACTGTGATTCTCTTAGATCACGTACGCTTTTAAATTAAGCATAATTTCTGCGTGCGTTTACGATAATATCTTTACACACTTTATGAATGTTTATCTAGCCACTTCATGCAGGTTTTTCACTGATTTAATTTTAATGCGTTTCGTTACCTTTTTAAATTCTAATCTCTGCTAGTAGCTACACTTGGATATGTGTTTTAATTGCTCGCAACTAATAATTTTTATAATAACCTATTTACTCTCCTAATATCTATAATTTCGTGCTTCTGTTGCTTGGGAGTTTCCCTTGCTTATTCTACGACCCCAATGACTTAACCTACCCCTAAATTAACCCTATAATTACAGCAATATATATATATATATTGCTGTGATAAGAGGTTGCTTAAGGGTGCACGTTATAGTAAAGGTCGTTCGGGACGGAGTAACTAGAATAGGCAGCAGAAAACCACACTTATTTAAGGAGATAATTAAGAAATAG
Organism: Platerodrilus igneus; assembly: GCA_036346225.1. Classification (NCBI taxonomy): domain Eukaryota; kingdom Metazoa; phylum Arthropoda; class Insecta; order Coleoptera; family Lycidae; genus Platerodrilus; species Platerodrilus igneus. The sequence continues at coordinate 1,837,335 of JARFIW010000472.1, read as the reverse complement.
ACATAGTTTGTAGATAGTAAGTAGTCAACACCCTGTATATAGAGTAGAGATAGTTTTTGGGCGACGCAGGTAAACATAGGAAGACGCATAGTTGGCGTAGGAATGAGAAATACATGTATTAAGTAAATAGTAAATATTAAATACCCTGTAGATAAAGTTTAGTTAATTTAGGTAAAACAAATAAGGATATTTTTCAGTGGAAGCACGCGTATATTATAAAGTGTAATTAGACACGCATTAAAAAGAAGAGTTCCAGACGATTAAATTAATACGGATATAGAAATAGAGTTTCAGGTAGTTAATATAAATGCGTACAAAGATCTAACCATTCTGATAAGAGAAATGATTAAAAATTGCGTGAATCGCATGTAAACATGGAAATTTAAAGTCGGGTTGCATCAGTTGTTTATAGAAAAGCAAGTAATCTATCAAAATACAGCATGTTGATATTGAAAGACAAATGCGGGCAGGTTGTGATTATGGGAAAACGTAGAGCATTGCATCAGAAACTGCTCAATATGTAATTATTTAATTGGTCAGAGACAAGCGACGAGTTCTAGACCAAACCCACGGATGGAGTGGGAATTCGAGGTTATATTAGCAAGCACCTTGATAAGAAAGTCAGTTTTGAACTCAATGAAAGCCGAAGTGCATTGCCATTAAATAAAGTAATACGTAACAAGTATAAAAGTGAAATAAAATGAGTGCTAATATGAAGATTATAATTGCCGTTTAAACGTAAGTACGTTTTTAATGAATTTATTGTAAACTAAGACATAAAAATAATAGGGTTTCGAGGTCCGAGGGAAATAGACTAGGATTCTGATGTTAAGAAAAAAATTACAGTAATACAATTTAAATGTCAAGGAGAAAAGAAGAATAATACAATCTTGGAGTACAGGGGTGAAACAAACTACAATTTTAAGTCTGGGGCAAGAATGATAAAAGTCTAAGTTTGAAGAATTAAAATAAATTGGGGTATATAATATAATGGTGATGGTCCATAGTGTAATAATTTGAATGGAATCCAGAATTGGGGAAGATCATTTTTATTGGAAGCTTCGATGTGAAAAAGATAAAACCAGGTCAGAGTTTTAGTTATAAGATATTTGTTTTTCTATATGGATTTTTATTTTATTTTAATATTAAATTTGCTAAATATGATATGCTTGTGAAGAAGTCAACAAGAGAGATTGCATACATATTGAATGAGTAATAAGAAAACAGGTTTAGAATATTCTACACTTTGTTCGTAAAGATAATAAATTTTCTTTGGTGACTTTGGGTTTTGAGTAAATGATTGTTAATAAATGAGATTTATAAAATTAACTGATTGAAAAGTGTATTTCGAATAATTTCAAAAGCTGTACAGAACATATTGGTTTCATTATATAAAATCTAAATTTACTGAATTTTATAATTGCAAATAAATGCTAGCCGAGGTCATAAGATGTAAATAGTACATAAGGCGGAGCCACAAGTTGAATAGGAAAGAGATAACCCGCAAAGCGGTAACGTATCGAATTTTGCCATTGGTAGATAGAGTTGTTTAAAGATAAAGTCCAGTTGATAGCAACATTAAGAAAACAGCTGGAGGAGGAGATAATTACACTTAATCGTGAATATTAAAATGGTGGTCCAATAATTTAGAATTCATAGCAAAATAAATAATGCAGCTCAACGTAGAGGCTCGATAATTTCGCTAATACCATAGCAATAAAGATGTCGCACCAACGTTAGGGCACGGATTAAAGAGTATATAGCAATATATATATATATATATATATATATATATATATATATATATATATAATTAATACATACAGGGTGAGTTTTTTTTTCGCATGTTTTGCATTGGGATCTCTGAAATCACTAGAGGTAGAGATTCAGTTAAATGGGGGAAGAATTGCTTATTTCCGAGAGCAACAAAAATGCTAAAGAAAATTGATAGTATCTTTCACCGTTCTCAAACGGGAACAAAAACAGAATATTTTAATTTTAATTTTATGCTTCTAGCTTCTACATTTTTAAAATTTTGAAAAAATTATATAGAAATTTTTTGTTTAAATTTTAAAAGCTTCCAGAGACACCTGTTAGCAGTGTGATTACATATTTCGTCTCCTCAAGGCCAGCATCAACGTTTGATTTTTAAATACGGACGTGGATTTTTTATTTTAGATTTAGGAAGTAGTTTTAATTTCTAATTTAAAAATGTATGACACGTCGGTTTTTACCAATTTGACTGAAAAAATTATAGCTTTGGGTTTACCAAAATTTTTAAATACAGCGTTGTGTTTTCTATTGCATTTTATTGTGGGGCATGATATTATCGTAAAAAGGAAATACGTTTTATATCTGACTTATCATTATTAATTTTAAATAAAATTTTTCTTGTGATACTGAAACAAAGAAAGGAACATGGAAGTTAATTCATAAGAGTTGATAATCGTTATTTTTTGAAGAATGAACTCTGGTAATTTGAAAACAACGATAAGAGACTTAGTGGTAAGGGTCAGATATAGCTATTTTTTTGCAATTGAATGATTTCATAAAAGACAATTTTTAGATTAAGAATTAAAATTTCATGGTAGATTTGTGCGTAAGTAATTTACATAATTTTGAGAGGGGGGGGAGGATACGTATACATAAAAGGTTTGTGGTTACGCAGGATGTAATAACATGCTGAATTCAGCTCGTTTAATATGGTTTTTATGGGAAATGATGTAAAAATACCTGCTTGGGATAAAGGTCAAATAAAAACCAAAACTCCAAGTATCTTTTTATTTAAATTAACATATGCCGGATGTTTCAATACAAACGAAAGCGGGTATTTTTTAATGGACTAGTACTTAAGACGGAAAAACTATATTATTATTATATACCTTATCCATATGATATATACAAAATTCAAGGTGAAAACTATTCACAAAACTAACATTAATTAAAGAAAGCGTTTCTCTAGTTTAGAATAAATAATAATTAACGCTAATGTTATAAATAGTTACTAACCTGAAATTTATATACGTAGTATACAATAATAATATACTTTTCCTGTCTCAAGTACTAGTCCATTGAAAAAGACCCGCTTTCGTTTGTGTGAAAACGTTTGGCATATGTTAATTTAAATAAAAACTGGTTGGTGTTTTGAGTTTTTATTTATGTGTGAGTAGAATATAAACTCTCTACAACTCAACTGGTATATTGAACCTCACAAAAATTTTAGAAACATAAACATTTACAATTAATGGGAATAATAAAGCGAAATAAAAAAGCAGAATAAAGCAACTCACATAAAGTGTTCAAAATTCACCAAAGTATTAATTTGCATTACACTGTAACGTATTTTTTTTCCTAGTTACCCTTCGTTCTTTAATATAAAATAAAACAGCAATAATATAAAATATATAATTTAAAAATTTCCGTTCAGTAAAATTAATACATAAAATTAATAATAGCATATAGACTCCTTTACCTTTGTTGTCTAAGATTCGTTACTAAGCTCCGTCGAGTTGTCAATTTGATCACTTTGCTAGCAACGTTTGAAGGGACAAGCTGCGATAAGCGGCGTAGTAAAGTCAAGATGGTCGTGTCTAAACACGTGGCTTGTAACACAGTCCGAAAGAGAAATGTGATTGATTGAATCTTCGTGTCTGGAGGTTGAACCTAGCAACTTTAGAGTGATGATATATATTCTTGTATAAGTTCCACCTAGAGCAGTTCAGTTGATCCCTGCAGGCCTAAGGAGATGGAAGCTCCCCCTCATCATTAATACAGTTGGTATAAAATTATTTAAATAAATTTTATTAACATTTTCCCTATAGTGCAATATTAGATATGATAATATTTTATACAGTATGATATATGGTAATATCATGTTATGCAGTTTCATATAATTCAACATCATAAATAAGTAATATCGAATAAGCAAATCTTGGATCTAGAAAATTTGTTGGAGTACTAAATTTAATATCATTTAAAATCCAGCAGAAGTTAGTTTCGTTAAATAATGGTTGTATTCAGAAGAATTCTCGCAATTCCAGTAATAAATTTCGTAAGTATTCACGTGGTTCCTATTTGTGCGTCGCAGAAAACCGATGGTTATGGAATTTCCGACAGCTGAGGTTATAGTCCGATTTCTTTCGTTCACAGCAATATTTCTACACGTGAGTGTTTTTTTTAGCATTTAATCACCTTGAATATTAATTACGTTGTAATAAGAAAAGATTACATTGAACTTTTGTAACGTAAAAATCGTTTAAGGAAAGAAAGAATTAAATAACAAATTTATTGTTTGTCAGAATGTTTGCACATACAGATAAAGTTAACTAAGCTAAAAAGTTGTGAGTGACATATTATGTCAGATATAAAAAACATAGATTCAGTTGTTCTATTTAGACCTCACATGTCATCTTACGTTAACTTAAAAATATGTTTAAATATTTTGAGGTCATGAACTTTGATTTTTAGTCAACATGTGGAATTCGTCTAATAAGTAAAAGTAACTTTAGGTTGATACATGCTAGTTTATCAGCACTTAGGTAATTAAATTTCATTGTTAAGGTCGAAGTAGTACTACTATGGCTTGGAGAATTTGTAATATAAATAATTAAGAAAACTCAAATCCTTACATTTAAATTATTAAGGAAGATCCATTTAGAGATCTTTATGTTGTTGAATACAAATCCTTATTAGCATATTTCTGTTCCATAAAAATTATTAATTGAAAAAAATTATAGTCAAACAATTTGAAAATATTATAGTAAAACGAATCCTGAAATTTAATCAAATAGAATCTATTTTTTTGCATGACTTTTTATTATTTAAAATTCAAGTAAAAATTACAAGTCATTCCTGATCAGAAATTGTGTGTAATGGAAACAAATACCCTGGGTCTATATTTTTGAAACCTAAAGTCTATTATTTTATTTTTGGTAAATATGTTTGAGGACACAAATGGTGTCCATGTTGTACATTTGTTTGTTCACAGGTCAAGCCGAGACATTTGTATGACATATGGTGTTTGAGGTTTTGGTAAGTGTGTTTGAAAGAGTGAAATTCAGGTTTTATGGCTATGTTAGTGGTGTTGATACAAGGTTTCCGCATTCCCCTAATACAAGCACAGTTAAATTTTGTTGGTTGTTGTATTGAAAAATACGGTGGCGCTCATTATTTATATTTTTGGTCTTTTGACAACCCATGACCCAAGCTCATGATCTACTCAGAGCTAACACTCTACTAGCTATTATTCTGTAAGTACACAGATGCAGCGAGAAATTTATAAACGTTAGGTTAGAAATTGTTTTAAGTATTTAAATTGATTATTATATGCAAAACTGCTTAATTTACGCCTCTAACGTAATAAAAGAACCTATTGAAGTGAAATTACAACGTAGAACAAAAACTGTACAATAAACTAAAAGGATGTTGATGGATATATCATAGAATAATAATACACTACGCTAGCGTGAGTGTATTATTATTCTATGGATATAACAACAAAATAACGGCGGATTTTATATATCGGCTAAGAAATTTGGTCTTCCAAAAAACGCAGAGTGTCAGTCCTTGTTATTATTATTCTATGTTCCAAACTACTTAGATTAAACAATTAGTCAGAAAACGAATCAATTAATTCTTGTAGAAGGGGTCAGGCGTGGATAAAAAGTCGGGGGGGGGCATGGGGGCTCGTGCCTCCCGTCGTTATAGCGTCGCTTACGAAGAGTATCTGGTTTATTGTGTATTAACTCTCATTTTTCGTATGCCTCTGCCTTAAAACATACCTTCTGTTGATTCCGCTTATTGTAAATGCGTTCTGAAACATCCAGTTATGATTCTTCTACCGTACAATGTTTTAGAACACATTTAAACAAGAGGAATAAACGGAAGGTATGTATATATATATATATATATATATATATATATATATATATAAAATTGCCGTGGAAGTTACAAAAATTCGGGGACGAAGCTGCGACAAAGCCATAACATCGATTCTTCAACTGGGTCAACATAAAATTTTTCGAAAAACAAAAATTAAAATTTTATAAGTTTCTTACTCTTTTATTTCTCCTTCAAATTCCTTCAGCTTCCCTGACTAGCTCAGCTGTGCCTCTTCTCGAATACCTAAATTTACAGACATATCTCTTTCACACTCGCACCTCAATAAAACTACCAAATAATACCACACCCATACAACCTTTTATTTACACCTATTAACAGACAAATTTTATTTACATGTGTTAAAAACAGTTTGATACATTAATTATAAAACTCAAATCATGGTATTTTTTAAAGTCATTGATTTTACTAATAAATTTTTAAACAACTTCAATGAGATCTGAGTATGTTACCCACATGTTACCCTAAACTGACTTCACATTAGAGTATGGTGAGCTCATAATAACCCAGTTTAGTTTGTATATGCCTTTTAAACCTTGCATAAATTAAAACCAAAAATTACAGACCCGTTTACTCTTTACAATTCAAATTTTATCCTGATTAAAATTTTGGATGTTTCAAATACACCTCTTTTCAATATTTAACCTCCATAAATAGTCCAGTACATGTATCTTTTACAATAAATTTTTGCAACCATAAATATGCCACAAAAAAAAATCAACCACACAGCACAAAATTTCACAAATGTTTATCAAACAACAGAAATTTCAAATAAATACCTGGAGAATTCTTTAGTCTTCATTCCAGTTGGAGATGGTTACCATAAAAACCCATTGGCGTTGTTACCATTAAATACACTGCCTGTCGAATCCACATGCCTCTACCATCCATACCATGCACACAAAATAGATTACCAGCTCTGGTTACCCTCATATATCATGTTTCCATTTATTTATTTTTGCTTTGTATTAGCTGGACCTTTATTAATTTTATAATGCAATACACGTACTTCACGTCAATAATTAGAGGTCCGTTACTACTATTTTATACTAGCATCCACTATATTTACGGTAACATTACAAAAAAATACTCACAAAAGCTTTATTATTATTGTATTCTGAATTGGTATTCAGCACTTTTATCGACGTAAAGAAAAAGAAAGCCTTAATAATCTAGGTTGAGTATTTATATGCTTTTAAAACCATCTTAGTGGACGCCCTTCAAGCGAAAAGCTTATTTTCAACTCTAACTCCATAAAATTTGAATATAACCGACGCTTATTTCCGCAAACCTTTCCCGTCGTGCTTGTATATTTCGAATGAGTTTTCTGTCGTCACAAACCCCGCCTAAGTTCTATTTATCTTTGTTTTATACACGTTTGCTGTCTCGTTCAAAACCCCACTTGAGTTACAGAAAATCGATATTGATGACATCTTATCTCAACTCCACGTGTATACTGTACGTGCATTTCAATCCCAACGCTTTTATATCTGTCTCTATTTGTTGTATATAACCGATTGTCCATTTCCCTCGCTTTTTAAGATGTTTGTTAGTCTTGTTGTTTATACCAAACTGACGGTTGAAAATATTTTCTATGAAATCCTATCTTAACACACCCTCGACTTCTTCGAATGTAACTTTTTAAAACGCAGGTGTTTTTGTTAATTATCGAACGTTTGAACATAACAACTTCTTGGACTTTCTGCTTCTTAGTATCTGTATAAAACGAATACATTTCCCTGGGAATTATTGATTTTCTTACACAGCACGTTCCCTTATGCTTATATGTGTTGAATTCAAATAACTTATGGTTAATTATGCGTATCCTTGAACTTCTATTTGCTTTAAAACTGTATGTAATACTTTATGTAATACTAACATTCCAATTGTTAAATATACAAATACGTTAATACTCGTCCGTTTTCTCTAAATGAATTAAATTAATTTTGCGCGTAAATAATTTGTTCTTTTCTATATACAGGGTTGTTGAAATTTTATTGTATCTACCTATTTACCCCTTTGAATCCACAACAATATATATATATATATATATATATATATAACAGAACGGTTATTTGCAGTCCGCAATAAGAAATTGTGTAGAACAATATATAAAATAAGATGTATCTGTAAACAAACTCTATGACAATAATAGAGCCTATTGACGAATACGGGCTGGTAGTTATATAGCCATATATGGCTATATAACTACCAGCCCGATTTGTATTCGTCAATAGGCTCTATTATTGTCATAGAGTTTGTTTACAGATACATCTTATTTTATATATTATATATATATGTATGTATATATGTATATATATAAACGCACCACACACACACACACACACACACATATATATTGCTGTGATTCCACCAAAATCCGGGTACTCCGCTTTTCGAATCGAGCCCCTACGAATTGGGCGTCAAGAATGCTGTGAAACCTACAAAAAGCTATTCATTACCTTAACTGTGTTGGTCCATTGACTTTCTTCTGTTAATCGCCTCGGCTGCTCCTCTAGATAGCTTTCATCCTCATACATAAAAAAAACAAACACATTCCTACCACAAACATCAACGTCAACTCTATTTACATCAATATTCACAATACATTAAAATTTCAAAATTAATATTCAGCATAAATTTTAATATCGGAAAATTTCAAAATTAAATTTATTATCATTTTAATGTGCATCCACAATTAAAGTCCTTGTACGATGCCTACTAATTACTATAACAATATATGCAGAGTACAAAGGAGCATCTACCACCCTTTACGTTAATTAACCAGGTTCGTCTAATTGAGCTCAAAGACATACCCAAATTTTCATCATAATCCAGAACATCAATACTAAATACCCCTTTCTACTTAAACAAGCAAATTTCACCTTAAAATTAAAATTTTATTGCTAGTACAATTTCACTACTGTCCATTTTGAGTAAATCAATTATAAAGTTATTCAACACACACAAAAATATCAAAGTTCAAACAAAATAGTATAATTTACCTGAAGGTTATTTGCACTCGTAGCTTCAATGTACATCGTCCCTTTTGTTAATCACACCATTCCAACTGGGTTATATTTACGGCTTCTGATTCTCAACGCTTTTAAAATCTTCTCCATCACCATTCATCTAAAGTTGTTTCAGGGCTTTTCCGGAACTCCTCTGTGTATATCTGACCCTTGTTTCGTGGATCCAGACACGTTTATGCACCATTTAAGTATTAATACCCCCGAAAAATAACAAAGAACTTCATACTACTTTCACCAATATACGCCAAAACTGCCTACTTTTGTGTATATATTTGTCGTTGTAAATTTTTACCAATTGGTACAGTGATACTAAACTTTATTACCTTGTATCTTCTTTTCTAAGTGCACTAACGTACATTCATTGTAGCACGTAAAAAACAAGCTGTTTTAAATCACATAATATTCGAGCAAACTCTTTAAATTATTTAATATTAAAACCGGAAAACTAAAAAGCACTGTTTAACGCGTTCAATCAAGTCGAAGATCTAAGAGCTTCTTCATATTAACCTCCGTATATATAGCGGTTAGCCTGTCTGTCGGTCTGTTCCCCAAAACGGCCAGTTTCTAGAATTTCGTCATTCTATGTTCCCATTCCGTAGCCTGGCATGCGATTTTTACGAATTTTGGACTCGCCTCAGTTAAATCTCAGAAAATTTCCACACGGCACGCAACGTCTGAGAATACCTAATTAAATTTTATACAGAAATGTTATTTCTACCTCTCAATTTTGCCTTTACTTTCAACCAATCGCAACCCCATGACGTTGCTCTACTCACGCCTTTTTACTATATGTGTCTCGGTCTTGCGCATATTATCTGTCTCTATCTACCCTGTTCTTATTGGTGCAAATTGATATTCCTTATTATCGATTATTTCAGTCCATGTGGACTATCTGGGTTAAATAACCCCGTATCGCACCTTCTCGTGAATATTAAGCCACGGTTTCTCCAAGATTCTTTGTAACCATTAATTATCTGCAACATTTACGCAGAATGAGCTTTTTAGAAATACGCAGGTGTTTAAACATACTATTAATTCTCAGAGCTTGATTTCATGGTATTTTATTGGGTTTTTCAAGTTTTTATAGATATTATATGTTACTAACGGTTCAATTAACTTCAATTACGATTATTATTAGTACATTTTTGTTTAACACCGGTTACTTAAAATAGAGTTAATTAATATAAATTTTGCACGTAATTTTTATTTGTTTCTTTACTAGGGATAATTAAATTACCCGTAAAGTTTTCTAATACTGCTTCCTTTTATATAAAGCGTCTTATAAATAATTTAAATTTCTTAATTTTAATAAAACGAATGAATTTTTATGCTTCACGCTGTTATTTAATAACGCGTACCTTTTCCAAAAGCTTCTACACAGTGATTAAAATTATTTGATGTGATTATTTAATTTTCTACCCTGGTCTAAATATGAGTAATATATATATATATATATATATATATAGATATATATATATATATATATATATATATATATATTTAATGCTATAATTATAGGGTAGTTTATGGGTAGGTTAAGCCACAGGAGTCGTAGAATAAATAAAAGAAACTTCCAGTTAACAAAAGCACAAAATTACAGATATTATAAGAGTAAATAGGTTACTATACATATTGTTAGTTAAGAGCACACTGTACATAAAGATACAATAAATTAAACGCATAAGAAATAGAAATATCCAAGATACAGATATTATAAGAGTAAATAGGTTACTATACATATTGTTAGTTAAGAGCACACTGTACATAAAAGTATAATAGATTAAACGCATAAGAAATAGAAATATCCAAGAGTAGTTACGAGCAAAGATAAGATTTAAAAACGTAACGAAATGCATCAAAATTAAATCAACGAAAAATCTATATGAATTGGCTTGATAAATATTTAACAAGTGCATTAAATATATCATCGTATACGCAGGCTAAAATTATGAATTATTTGAATAAATCGTACGTGACATAAAGTATTACATTTATTCAAAAATCCAATTTAACTAGCAAAATAAACAAACACCAAATTTATTTCGGTTTAGATTAAAATAAGCAAATAACAATGAATACGTGACAATTTACTCAGAAATTCGTGGGATTTCTCAATTAAACATCATGGTATGTAAATGAATACGTGACAATTTAAGCGTTCATCCAAGTATTTAAATTATACAATTGGTAAAATTTCCCGGTGTACACAAAAGATAATCGCAGAAGGCGTCGACCCAACACGTGAAACAACGAATAGAAAACAAGAAACAAGGCCTATAAATACAATAACAATTGAGCGACGAGTTTAGTATACATTTTAAACTGGGCTACCACGATACTCAGAAGTGCTAAAGTATTTACGTAACCAGTCATACGAAAATAAATAAAAATCATTTGTTCGATAAGCAATGGATGTAAAAAATCCTGCATTGGGATTTTCTCCAGATTGCTCATCAAGTGCAAATTTTCGATAGCTGAGTGGATTGTTGTGTGAATGGTGAAAACCTAATTGATAATAACAATAATAAATGCTAAGGTTTTACAATTTCGACAATAAAAAAATGCAATAAATTGGAACAGTGTAAACACTTACCCAATACTTGTCGAGAAGTTCTTCAATGTTGCGTAGCACAAAAAAATAAGTCCCGCGAAGGGAATACAGGTACGAACCGCAAATGTGGCGCACAAGGCCGTGCATCTACCATACGTTACGAAGTATCGAACACGACTGGTTTTATTTTATTGTTGTAGATAATAGGACGGGTATTATCTTTCACGTGTATGCACAGTTTCGATAAAACCGCCTAATATCGTCAAAAGAGGAAACCTCATATATTTCTAACATACCCCCACTCAAAAATGATAATTTTGTTTAAATGCAAGCAAAAGGAGAAAAAAAAAGGGAAAAATGTAACTAAAATATCGTTTGCTAAACATAAAATAAAAAATGTAAACTGAATAATGTGCTAATGTAACTATTGAGGAGGGAGCGGTACGACTTTGTCAACAGTGCGCACCTTTTCACCAGAAGGTGTCATAAGTCGTACAACTCTGACAACTCCGTCATCTCCCGGTATCAGCTGTACTATTTTTGCCAAAGGCCAACAAGTAGGGGGTAGTGATTCAGGAGTATAGTAAAAAACAATGTCGCCCACCTGTAACTTTTGCGCGGGCGTAGTCCATTTTGGTCTATGCTGAAGACTGTGAAGGTATTCTTTTGACCAGCGCCGCCAAAACGACTGAACTAATTGTTGGGCAAGCTGCCAGCGATTAAGTCTGTTAACGGGAACTTTAGTTAAGTCAATTTCAGCTCTGGATAAAATGGGACCACCGGTCAAAAAATGTGCTGGAGTAAGGGCATCGATTACCCCCTCGCCCAGTGAAGCAGAAAGTGTATAAAAGGGGCGAGAATTTAAAATACCTTCAATCCTTGTAATAGTAGTGATAAATTCTTCAAGAGAGAGGGCAGCGTTACCTACTATTCGTTTTAAGTGGTATTTTGCGCTTTTGATCCCAGCCTCCCATAACCCGCCAAAATGGGGTGCGTAGGGAGGATTAAAGCACCACTTTATACCTCTACTGGCTAAATAATGGGCGACGTCCGGATTAGAAATATCAGAAAATTTAGCAATTTCTGATATTTCACGAGCGGCGCCACGAAAATTACTACCTTGGTCTGAATAAACGTTGGTCGGTAATCCGCGTCGTAAAATAAATCGATCTAAAGAAGCAAGGCAAGCCTCTGTGGTCAGTGCCGTAACCACCTCGATATGAATGGCGCGAGATACCATACATATAAATAATGCTATGTACACTTTCCTGTATCTAGCGGTGCGTAGCAAAGACAATTTTACATTAAACGGACCCGCAAAATCCAGGCCAGTATGGGTAAAGCATTTCCCGGGCTCCAAACGATAAAGGGGTAGGTCGACCATCGGAGGTTGAATTGGTTCTGCTTTAAATCTATAACAAATAAGGCAACGGAAAATCCTACTTCTAATTAATTGTCTAATAGACGGAATCCAATAAGTTCTGTTTATTAGTGAGTGTACCAAACGAATACCTCCGTGACCGGAATAAATAGGATAATAATCACATAGCAATGTAGCTAGACGACTTTCTTTAGAAACTAAGTAAGGGTGTTTAATCATACTTGGGAGGCTTGAATGGCGCAAACGGCCCCCCACCATGATAAAACCCATGGGAGAAAGAAAAGGTGACAACGCACGAAGTTTTTTTGTGCTCGCTTGGCCCTTTTCGAAAAGTAAAAAATCAGTATGAAAGTACTCGTGTTGAGTGATTCTAATAATGAAAAGAAGGGCATCGTGGTATTCAGAAGCAGTGAGATGACCAGTAAGCGACCGAAACGTGCGTACTCGAGCAAGACAGTTATGTTTAAATCTTAAAACGTAAGCAAATATTCTTTGCACTTTCAATAAATTAGAAAAACGCTGTAAAACTTGTGTGAATTGTTCCACTTCATCTGTGGTCAGTAGAACACATTCAGAAAGCTGAATCGATTCATCAGGATCGACCGTGAAATTAGTCTTGGGCCAATTTGTATAATTGGTATACATAAAATTAGGACCATTGCACCAAATACTACAATTTACGAGTTCGGACGGCATCAGACCGCGACTAGCGGGATCAGCAGGGTTATCCGCGCTAGGGACATATCTTCAAGTAGCAGTGGGTTGGTTTTCGTGAATTTGAACAACTCTATTGGCAAAGAATGTTTTTAATTTATATGGAGGACTACGAATCCACGACAACGTATTAGTATAATCGCTGAAACAAATCGGGTTTAACAAACGAAAATTATCAAAAGCCAAAGCAGTATGTTTCATTAATTTAGATAAGAGGCAAGCAGCGCCTAGTTCAAGACGTGGAATAGTCCACGTCTTGAGCGGAGCAACACGTGTTTTCGAGGCTATTAAATGAATAAAAATTTTATCGTCAATTTCTATTCTTAAATATTCAACCGCGGCCATACCAAATGCACTTGCGTCGGAAAACCCTACAATACGAGCTTGTATATCACCTGGTTTCCAAATACAGCGAGGTATGGTTATATTTTCAAGAAAGCGCAATCTAATTGTATTTGTTGCCACTTTTGAAGTATTTCGCAAGAAGATCATCGTCCCAACCTATTTTTAATATCCATAATTGTTGAATGAGGGACTTAAGAACGAAAGTAAATGGACTAATATAACCATTCATGTCGTATGTTCGAGCAATACGAGAAAGAATTCCCCTTTTTGTGGGCGTGTCTACAACATGTTGAATTTTGCATTTTAGAACATCTGTTTGAACGTCTCAGCAAAGACCCAAAACTTTTGAAATAGGTGAATCAATATTCGTATCGGGTAAGGCTAAGATATTGTTATTAGAAGCACTAACTACGGATGTATTAGAGCTTGCCCATTTGCCAAGTTCGAATCCGCCCAACCTTAATAAATCAGTTAATTCTGATTTGAGAAGTAGTGCTTCTTCTACAGTATCAGCACCTGTCAAAATATCGTCCACGTATGTGGACATAGCAAGGGCATTAGCGGCCCGTGGGTAGCGACCGCCCTCATCCTCTAACAATTGTTTTAAAACGCGAAGAGCAAGAAACGAGCTACAGGTAGCACCAAAGATTACACGAGTATGTTCCCATTTGGTCAGGGGATCACTTGGATTAAACCGCCAGAAAATACGTAAGAATTTTCTGTCATCGGGATGAATTAATATGGAACGAAACATTTGTCGAATGTCACATGTTAGTGCAATTTGCTACTATTTTTCTCTACAATACATTTATATTAATATATTTCAACTCGGTCAGATTGAAAGGTATCCTATTTTTAGATACATCCAAAAACGAAAAACGGCGTACTTGTGCAGGTATAAACATAACACTGAAGTTTTATAACTAAAAAATATTATATGTTAACCTAGATAAAATAAATTGCATTCTTTATTTGAGCCAGGGGTTGAAGCTTTACAAGTCATTTCTGTGTGTATAGTTATACCCCCAAGGTTTAGTATCAGTGGTTAAGGTACTAAGAATTCTTTTATCATCACTTGGATTAAGAACAATTTTGTTTTGTTTAATAGTAAAGACATCATGTATGACTGATCTAATTAAACATTGCTGTTTCTGTACAGTCTGTTTATAAAACAAAGCATTCTTATAATCATCAAAAGAAATTTGCTTAATACTTGCTAAGGTCGAGTAAACACGTTCGCCTATAAAGCATACTTCCTTCAAATGGAATTAAAACTACACTGCCCTCTAATCTGTTTATATTCAATAGTTGTTACCATAAACTCTTGTCGACTATTATCTTCTTCGCTAATAACATAAGGAACATCCAAAACGTGAATGCCGCAATCATATAATAATAATTAATTACAGCAGCTTATCATTTCCGATAAGTTGGAAAGTAATTTACGAATAATCCAATTTACAATTCATTCCTTGCAATTTATTTATTAATGAAAATCAATCTTCAAATTATCTACTTTTAAGGTAATACCCACGAGTTAAATTGCATACAAATCTGAATTATTCTGAAGTATTTCCTTTAAACAAACAGCGATCCCAAAGAAACGATGTATTTTTAAGTACGCTAACAGAAAGGGAGCGTAAAATGTTCAGCTATAAAAATGCCCGTTACAGTTTTTCAATATTAACAACTGCATTGTCGAAGTAAACTTTTTCACGCACGTTCAGTATTTCACTATTCATTCTACTTTTTAATTAAATAAATGCAGTCCTAACGATTGTAGAAACTGCCGGTTTTGTGTTGTTAACGGTCTTGAAACAATCAATCGAGTGTCGATTGTTTTGAAATTTCCAGCATTTATAGCAATTCTTGACATGTTGCGTGCATTATACTTAATACCCATGGCTATTGCAGATTTTTTTTAAATGCAACCTTACAGTTAGCAGTTCTCCTCTGAAATTAACTAAATTTCCATCTTGATCTAACACTTTAACTATTATTTCATTTATTATACGTGACCTGATTGGTAGATATATAATCGTAGGTGGACACTCGACAATTTTAAAACCTGCAGGTACTTGAGGAAAAAATTCGTGTATTACATGGGCTGGTTTACTATTGAAATAGGATCCACTTGCAATATTACAATCGATTAAAACTGCACTCACTTTATAAATGTTGATCGCGTAGTCTGCTTGATGCGTGACATATGCTAGCAATTTTCGCGGATTGAAACCAAGTAGAGAACCAATTGAATCCTTTTTGGTAAAATCCACATCTAGACTACATTTAATACTACATTTAAGTGTATTATTGTCAGCTGTAATTTCTATATACACTGGCGTCTTTCTAGCGCTTCATGATTGTTCCATACGACCACGCCATCTTTTATCACCTAAAGCTTTTTGAAGATATTTATTAATTTCTTTAATCTCATAAGCACCTTCAGGTATTTCTATGAATTCTCCGTTAGATCCATAATAAAATTTATTATTTATTCCTTTTTCTATGTTTGGAATTGTGTTATAAGACTCAAAATTTGTTAATCCTAATACGTACTCCGAATCATTATCCAAGTTTATAGGCGGATTAAAATTGCTTGTTAAAACTGAAGTGTTTTCCGTTAGAGTAAAAGTGTACGACATCACAACTTCGTACGCAGTTCTATGAGCATAAATGGCCGCAAAACACAGTACCGTACGATTGTTCTTGGTTAATGTTATAAAGAATTTTACATTTACCACCGCTATTCAAATAACTTATCAACTCTGTTGGCGGTCGCAGGTTTCCGTAGCTGTCATAGTAAATAGCGCTACTATCGTACTTTTTATAAGAGGTCCAATGCGTGCCTAAACCTTCTATTCCATCTAAATCAATTATACCACATTCTTTTAAATTAACTTTCTTGGGAAGATTGTTTCTCATGAACACTCCACGGAAATATGGTATTTCTAATTGCTTAACAAACTCTATTAATTCAACATTGCTTAGTGCTGGATTAGGTAAAATCAAGTTGCGTTCGTTTGAGGTTTTGCAGGGGCTAAAAAAAGACCAAAACCTTTTTCATAAGGTTTGATGTACATGCCGTTTCCAACTGCAATGTCCTCCATTGCCTTGTTATGACGTTTTCCCGCTAGTTGTTCCTTAGCTATTTTAGTATCTGAAACTGCTTTTGCAACAGCAGCTGCACCTTCAGTAAGAGCACCAAGGGCGCTTAGGCCTGCAAAAATTGATATTAGTGGTAAAAAACCTCCTATTTTAGGAATTGATATAATACGAGCTGATTTAATATGCTTCTTTTGTTTTGCTGTATTGGCGACCTTAATTGCTATGTTGATTGCATCCATAATATTAGATCTTTTAGTCTTTTTTAAAGCTGTACGTGCTTGTTTGATAATACTTTTAATACCTAGCGTACTTCTTATTTTACGTTTCTTAATCAGTTTTCTTATTTTATTGATATTTTTTGTTCTCAGTGATGCGCAGGCACCCATACCAAGTTTTACTTTAGCTTTCATTGCGGTAGCTACTCCAAATGCCGCTACTTTTTCACCTAAAGACGAGTCACCAGAATTTAGTCTTTCTGTAGCTAATTGAGCTAACTTCGAATCTGTTTGATGGCGTTTAGATAGATTCTTTTCTTTGGAGTATGCAATATCGTGCTCCTTACAAGTCTCGTCTAACTTGTTTATTCCCTTGTCTCCCCGAGCTAACCGTTCGATTAGTTTTGTACCCGGACCGCAAAATTTGTAACCCGGAATATGCGCTTCAAATGGTAAATTGTTAATTACAGTATTTAATAGTCCGTTCCCAGTAGTTTTAGAATTATTATTATATGTAATCATTAGCGGACCACTATCCTCTCAAGCTGTGCAGTAAATAAATAAAATATTATGAATTAATGATTCTTTATATACTCGCCGTATCTTATATATATATATATATATATATATATATATATATATATATAATTCCACTTTTTACAAATCGAATTTAGTACTTGCAAACATGCGTGTTGTGAAACAATCAACACCTTTAACCATAAACAATAATGACATTGGCGTGCAATCCTTAGCTAAAAAGAAAAAACATAGTGTTCTTCTGCCTTCATCTATTCGATGTCTAGTTGTTGGTCCTTCAAATTGCGGTAAAACCAACGTTATGATTGGGCTGATAGAACATCCTAATGGTTTAAAGTTTGAAAACGTATATGTTTATTCTAAATCACTTTATCAACCAAAGTATCAATACCTTGAAAGTCTACTGCAACCAATAAAGGGGATCAAATATTATACATTTTCCAGTTCTAATAATATTATATCACCATCTGATGCTCGAAATAATTCTATATTTGTTTTTGATGATGTAGCTTGCGATAAACAAGGTATCATTAGGAATACTTTAGTATGGGGCGTCATAAACAAGTAGACAGTTTTACCTTTGTCAAAGTTATACTCGTATACCTAAGCACTTACTACGTGATAATGCTAATCTTTTAGTTTTATTTAAACAAGATGATTTAAACTTAAAACACATATATGACGATCACGTCAATACTGACATGAAGTATGATAAATTCCGTGAAATATGTGCTGCTTGTTGGCAAGACAAATACGGTTTCTTAGTTGTAGACAAAGATAGTGATCCAGATCAGGGAAGGTACCGAATAGGTTTTGATCACTTCATACATATTTAAACCTTGAGAGACGCAAGTATCGTTAGTATCGAAGAATTTTTTTTTACTACAATAAACTTTTACGCAATGAACAAGGAGGTGATAAAACTTAAAAGAATTTTAATTAAGAAAAGAAACATTGTAAAAAACAAATTGCGTCAGTTAAAAGATAATGAAGTCGTCCAAGTGGAATCAATCTTACCCATAACATCACGATTAGAAACTATTGCTAATAAACTGGATGGTGAAAGTGCGGTAAAGAAAGAAAAATTTAAAGAAGAAGAAGAACTACTTCATAGCAGTGTAAAAAAAATTAAACCTAAATTGCTAGAAAGAAACGTTGACTATATTGATTCCCCGGTTATTGCTCAGCATATACCAAATATAAAAAATGATGCCATAGAGGTAGATGATGATGATGATGACGATGTTGAGAATGAATATGAAGCAGAAATTAATCGAAATGCACAAGAAGCCCAGGAATATATTCAAAGCTTTGCCGATTCACCTGGTATGACACATTATCTCGAACAGCTACATCCGCTACCTCGAGAATATATTTACAATATGTTTAAAGATGTTAAGAACGAATTTGATCATAAATATGGTATTAGGTTTAACTCTGATTCAAATGGTCTTATGATAGGCAATTCGAATTTCGCGTTGGATGATGAAAATGTTCTAATAAATGATTTGAAATATAAAGGTACTCCTGGATTATACAAACTACTGTTTAAAAATATCCTGTCGGGTACAGTCATCAAGATCTAAAGTCGTACCTTGATATTGTAAAAGAACAAATGCTAATAGAAGATATTATTCTGAAACAGAACAAATTCAGGGTAATACTTCATATAAGTACAAAAATATAATGTCTACATTAAACATACTTCCCAAACACCCGTAGACCTAGAACATTACCCTATAGAAAGCGTCTTGGAGACGGTATGACAATGGAAGTATCAAATAACGCTATAGATTATTTATATTGGAATGATCCCAATGAACTTGTTGATAGATTACGACTTTTAGTTTCATCTCAGACTGCTGGACACACAGGTCACGGCAACGAAATAAATTCGATCATTGAAGAATTGCGCGAGGCGAAAGTAATTAGATGATATGACAATTGACAAATTTGGAAGGCACTTACATAACCGTAAAATAGATATAAGTGAACAGGAATATGAAAACAAAGGTGAAGGTTTTGAAACCTTGATTAAGTACAAGTTACATATGCTACATTACACGGTAGTAGCAACGTTTTACTCTAATACATTTCTCGACGGTGACAAGACATTCCTTATTTTCAACATTAAACATAATTATAAATTTCCTTATGAGGAAGCAGTCATTGAGAATATTAAAGGATACCCGCAAGACATTGAAATTCTTATAAACGAAAAAAGTTATGTAATTGCACAGTTACAAGGATTTTTGCTTAAACGTATGGATGTAATCAGCTTTCGTGACAGCGGTGCTATCATAAACAATACCACAATGTTTCTTGATTTTATATTAAAAGTTCCTTTCAAAGCAAGTGGAGCCCACGACATTCAAACATAGAAGTATTTCATTAATTGTATTTAATAAATCCTGATTATAAAAAGTATTATGATAGTTGCTCAATCAAAAGTGAAAGAGGATATAGTAAATGAACTTCATAAGCCAGCAAGAATAAATTTCAAGAGACGCAAAGTGATAGTAAAAGGTTTAAATGACCTTCTTCAGACCGATTTGATTGAAATGCTACCATATTCGCAAACAAACAAAGGATTTAAATACATTTTAGTAGTTATTGATTGTTTCTCCAAATACGTATGGGCTGTACCACTTAAAAGTAAAACGGGTTTTGATGTTACTGCTGCAATGAAAACAATTTTAAATAAATTTAAAAATCCACCAAGAAATTTGCAGTCTGATTTTGGTAAAGAATATTATAACAAACACTTTCAATCCTTAATGCAGACATATGGCATAAACCATTATAGTGTTTTTCCTACAAAAAATGCATGCATTGTAGAACGTGTAATTAGAACTTTAAAGGGAAAAATGTGGCGCTTGTTTAACCTGAACGGTTCTTACAATTGGATAAAAAATTTAAGCGATATTGTGAAACAATACAACAATACAGTTCACAATACTATCGGAGTCAAACCTGTAAAGTTGATAAATCAAATGAAAAACTATTCTTAAATCATCATTTACCCACATCAAACTTGCAACCAAAATACCAAAATATTCAATAAAAGACAGTGTGAGGATTAGTAAACACAGGGAAGCATTTACGAAAGGTTACACGCCAAACTGGTCAAATGAAATTTTTAAGATTAAAAAGGTAAACGTAACCAATTCTACAACATATATATTAGAAGATCAAGATGAGAAAGAAATCAAAGGTGCATTTTATGAAACGGAGTTGCAAAAGGTTAAACATCCAGGAATTTACCTGGTAGAAAAAGTACTAAGAAAGAGTGGAAATAAAGTATTTGTAAAATAGTTAGGCTTCTCTAACGTACACAATAGCTGGATCGATAAAAATAATGTTTGCTAGAAGTTGTTATAATAATAGTTAATAAGGCTAACATTGTAAAATTATATTAAAATAAATAATACAGACAAAATCTTTCTATTGTTTTTATTATTATTATAAAGGAATTTTGTAAGGCTAACATTGTAAAATTATATTAAAATAAATAATACAGACAAAATCTTTCTATTGTTTTTATTATTATCAAGCCATTCTTTTAATAAAAGATATTTTGTTTTGCGCATTGCAAATTATTATTGCTGTGTCTACAACAATGGATGTTATATTTTAAACGATTGTTGATTTTTAACTCCGATAGCTTAGGACAACCTAGTGCAAGCATATCAGTTACAAAGTTTTGCATTATATATGTTTCAATCAATTTCTTCTTTTCTAGACCCTTCACAAATACTTCTTCACCGGGTCGGATAATTTGCTTCAAATAAAGCGCTATATATGATGACACCATTCCAGCCGTTGAAGATTCATCCCAAGAAATACCATGAATATTCCTTGTCACCCAGTCGTTATGTTTTATATGATCTTGACTCAAACAACTGGACTGCATTGGCAGTTTAGAATTCAAAACAGCTACACACATTCTTCTCTGCACTTACATTTTTTTTTCAACATACGTGTGTGTTTCATTGAAAGTAATATAAAGCCGATCCTAATTCAAAACGCGCCCACAAGTATTTTACATTGAAAGTATAGAAGAATTCATGTTTTCACAACTATTTTACATTCAAATGTTTTCACAACTATTTTACATTGAAATTATATTGGGCCGATCCTAATTCAAAACGTGACAGACGTATTTTACACATGGAAAATACGTCTGTCGCGTTTTGAATTAGGACCGGCCTTATTTACCTACTCATATGGCATAAACCATTATAGTGTTTTTCTACAAAGAAAGCATGCATTGTGGAACGTGTAATTAGAACTTTAAAGGGAAAAATGTGGCGCTTGTTTAACCTGAACGGTTCTTACAATTGGATAAAAAATTTAAGCGATATTGTGAAACAATACAACAATACAGTTCACAACACTATCGGAGTTAAACCTGTAAAAGTTGATAAATCAAATGAAAAAACTATTCTTAAATCACATTTACCCACATCAAACTAGCAACCAAAATACCAAAATATTCAATTAAAGACAGTGTGAGGATTAGTAAACACAGGGAAGCATTTACGAAAGGTTACACGCCAAACTGGTCAAATGAAATTTTAAGATTAAAAGGTAAACGTAACCAATCCGACAACATATATATTAGAAGATCAAGACGAGAAAGAAATCAAAGGTGCATTTTATGAAACGGAGTTGCAAAAGGTTAAACATCCAGGAATTTACCTGGTAGAAAAAGTCCTAAGAAAGAGTGGAAATAAAGTCTTTGTAAAATGGTTAGGCTTCTCTAACGTACACAATAGCTGGATCGATATAAATAATGTTTGCTAGAAGTTGTTATAATAATAGTTAATAAAGCTAACATTGTAAAATTATATTAAAATAAATAATACAGACAAAATCTTTCTATTGTTTTTTTATTATTATAAAGCTATTCTTTTAATAAAAAGGAATTTTGTAAGGCTAACATTGTAAAATTATATAAAATAAATAATACAGACAAAATCTTTCTATTGTTTTTTATTATTATCAAGCCATTCTTTTAATAAAAAGGTATTTTGTTTTGCGCATTGCAGATTATTATTGCTGTGTCTACAACAATGGATGTTATATTTTAAACGATTGTTAATTTTTAACTCCGATAGCTTAGGACAACCTAGTGCAAGCATATCAGTTACAAAGTTTTGCATTATATGTGTTTCAATCAATTTCTTCTTTTCTAGACCCTTCACAAATACTTCTTCACCGGGTCGGATAATTTGCTTCAAATAAAGCGCTATATATGATGACACCATTCCAGCCGTTGAAGATTCATCCCAAGAAAGACCATGAATATTCCTTGTCACCCAGTCGTTATGTTTTATATGATCTTGACTCAAACAATTAGACTGCATTGGCAGTTTAAAAATTTGATGCCAAATATTACCTAACTACAAGTCCAAAACCGCAATTTCTTTGCACACAAACTCGTTTTTCTTGTATTTAAATCCCTGAATATCAATTATATACATGTTTGTATGTAAATATATGCAGTAAACTTCGACTAATTAAATTAATATTAGGAGCAACCTCCTTATATAGCAGATTACCACCATCTGCGTACTTTGCCAACCCACTTTTCAACTTATCACAAGAGTGAACACATTTTGAATTGAAACCGGCCCATGTGTATTTGCAGCCTCTAAACATAAATAAAAAACATAAATCAGAATCCACTTTAATTAAACACAATTGACTTGAATGCGATATTTTGCATCTGTCATACTGTCTCGCTAGAAAACCAAATTCAAAACATCTACACACATTTTTCTCTGCACTTACATTTTTCAACATACGTGTGTTTTGAAGTATGTTTGTTCTATTGAAAGTAATATAAAGCCGATCCTAATTCAAAACGTGCCCACAAGTATTTTACATTGAAAGTATATAAGAATTCATGTTTTCACAACTATTTTACATTGAAATGTTTTCACAACTATTTTACATTGAAAGTATATAAGGCCGATCCTAATTCAAAACGGTGCACGTGTATTTTACATATGGAAAATACGTCTGAACACGTTTTGAATTAGGACCGGCCCTACCCCTCTACTTATTCGAATTACTGAGAACTAAACTGTTATCCTTATCAGGGTGTGACGCAGTGGGTCCACACTGTACGATTGTAGCTTTGTTAAAATGCAGTAGTGAATTATGCTTTTTGCTACCGCAATGGCGACATTGATATTTGGATCGACATGAAGCAACATTATGTGGCGCTAAACACGCGTAACATCTGCGTAGTTGCTTCACTTTTTCATGTCTATCTTTAGGCGAAAGTGCCAATAACTGTGGACAATTAATAAATTTATGGTTTTCGTTGCAAGCAGGACAAAAAATTATCGTTGCTTTGGGTGCGATAACATTAATTTGTTGTGTAGCCATAGCTATAGGTTTATCGCTTGCTTCAAAATAGCGTGAAATAGATTTTTAGGTGCGTTAGAATATTTTTAACGAACAAGCAGTACTACTTCCAATCATTGCGGAGATTGAACATTTGTTACGCAAAAAATGCAATAGGTCCTCAAATGAAGGAAATTCTTGTTCTAAATAATCCTTTTCAAATTCTTGTCGCGTTTTTGAATCTAACAACTCCAAAGAAAAATATAAAAATATGTAATTGGACAAATGGTTTAATTTCATGTCCATTAGTGCAGAAACGTTAGCCTGTAACGTTTCACACAAGTTACTGAGGGAATGTTCCGAATCAGTTTTCAGTTTAGACAATGAAAATATTTTCGACAGATAATGATTGGCGATTAAACGTTTGTTCGTGTAACGTTGAACAAGAAGATTATAAGCTATCAAATAATTTTCTGGTGAGAATCGTACGCTTTGAACTACTTTCAAAGGCGTATTTTCAAGATAAGAAATTAAGTATGTAAACTTTTCAATATCCGATAAGGATTTGTTATTGTGAATTAAGCTATCATAAAGTGATTTGAAAGAAGAGAATTGTTCGGGTTTACCATGAAACTTATCAATTTTTATTTCAGGCAAATGTACATTTGACTGTTTACCGGCGGTATTAAGTGCGGTTATGTTAGGCGCTACTGATGAACTGTAGCAACCGGCGACGGACAAAATATTAAAATATATGGAATTAAAATTTGATTCCAGGGTTACGGTGTATGTAGCCAAGGTTGCGTGAGTGTCAGATAACGATGCAAGTTCATCAAGAATTCCTAAAAATTGATTACGTGTCTCATCAACTTGAGTAACACGGGCTTTGAATTGTTCGAGCTGTGTAGGTAAATACTTAATTAGATCATGGAAATCTTGTAAACGACGCCAATATCGTTCTTCACGATTAGTTAATTTTTTAAAGTAAGCGAGGGTTTCCCTATCAGGTTCCATTTTAAGGAATTTAACAAATGTTAAGAATAAATCGGCAATTAGTAAGCTGATAAGGGAATTGTAAACAAACCTTGTAATGCAAGTGTTAAAATACGATTAGCACAAAATTCCAATTTTAATAGCAAACAATGTTTGTAATCACATAAATTATATAAATTATAATTCGGTTAGCGAGGTCAATTAATTTTGACTACAAAATAAGAATTTAAACCCCCAATTTAATAATCTAAAATTATTAAATCCCAGTTTTAAATCCGGCTCGAAGGGCCATTAACTTGTTGGATAAGCAATGGATGTAAAAAATCCTGCATTGGGATTTTCTTCAGATTGCTCATCAAGCGCAAATTTTCGATAGCTGAGTGGACTGTTGTGTGAATGGTGAAAACCAAATTGATAATATCAATAATAAATGCTGAGGTTTTACAATTTCGACAATAAAAAAATGCAATAAATCGGAACAGTGTAAACACTTACCCAACACTTGTCGAGAAGTTCTTCAATGTTGCGTAGCACAAAAAAATGAGTCCCGCGGAGGGAATACAGGTACGAACCGCAAATGTGGCGCACAAGGCCGTGCATCTACCATACGTTACGAAGTATCGAACACGACTGGTTTTATTTTATTGTTGTAGATAATAGGACGGGTATTATCTTTCACGTGTATGCACAGTTTCGATAAAACCGCTTAATATCGTCAAAAGAGGAAACCTCATATATTTCTAACATCATTTTATAAAAGTGTAAAAATTGTGCAAGTGAGCCGATCTATTATAGACGCAAGTAAACAACAATTTAGTAAAAATATACAATTTCTAACATAATCACCTCCTGTTAAACTAATTTTAGTAATCACTGACATGGTAAATGTTCTATTACTGTTTTGTTTATTACGGAGATGAAAAACCTTTTATTTACTGATATACAATTTGAATCTTAAATTGGATTAACTTATGGGATTTTGAATAACGATTTGGATAATATTTTGCTTTGATGTCGACTTCGAAATTCGTCTTTAAATATTTAGACTGGACACGAAAACCCTTGGAGGATGCAGAGAAACTACTGAACTATTCCAGGTTAGCTATATTGATATAATTTATTTCTGTAAACTGTTTTAATTCAATATTTTTTGCAAATGTAAGAGTCAACAAAACCGGGGTTTCTTTGATCAATTTATGAAAGGTAATAGGCATCTTGAAACGTTTCAAAAGGTCTCTAAATATAACAAAAGGCTCGTTTTGCTGGCTTCAATTTCTTAAATCTGGTATATGTAAATATTCTGTAAAAGGGGAAGATTTTAAAAAGTTTGTAAGTATTTAATCATTATATTGTGTATTGTTGAATTGCTTTATTTAATTGAATAAGCTAGTTGAGGCAAAGAAAATTCATAACTTAACATTTCACATCATAAGTGCTTGTTAAGAAAAAGGGGATAACACAGCATTGTATGACATGCCCAACCGTGCGGCTAAAAATAAATAAAACCATCGTAGGGGCTGGTGAAGTATCACAGCATTTTATGGTCTGCCCATCCGTGGGGCCTAATATAGGGGTATATCACAGCATTTTATGTACGCCCAAATCGTGGGGCTGGAAATATCACTGCAATATATATATATATATATATTGCTGTGATAAAGGGTTGTTTAAGGGTGTACTTTATAGTAAAGGTCATTTAAAAATGAGTAATTAGCATAGGCAGCAGAAAACTGCGCTTATTTAGTGAAGAATTGAGAAATAGACATAACCCACGGATGGAGTGGGAAATAAAGAATATATTAGCAAGCACCGTGATAACGAGGTTAGTTTTGAACTCGACAAAGGCCGAAGTGCGTCGTTATGAAGTAAAGTAATACGTAAATTTTAAAAGTGAAAGATAAGACAAGTGCCAAGATGAAAACTATAATTGCCGATTAACGTAAGTACATTTTAATCAATTTATTTTAAACTAAAAAAAAAAAATAATAGGGCTATGAAGTCCGGGGGAAAATCCAGTGATACAATTCTGATATGAGGGAGAAAAATACAATTCTGAAGTACAAGGGGAAATATAGTAATACAATTTTGAAGTCCAGGGGAAAATACAGTAATACAATTTTGAAGTCTGGGGGAAGAATAATAAGAAAATTGATTGATAAGAAGTAATAAGTCTAATATGAAAACGACAATTGGGGGTGTATAAAGGAATAATGGGAGTCCATAGTGTAATGGCAATAATTTAAATGTAATCCTGAATTGGGGAAGATAATTTTTATTTCAAAGGGAAGCGTCGATGTGAAGAAATAAACCGGGTCAGATTTTTTAGTTATAAGACATTTTGTTTTTCTACATATTTTTTTATTTTGAATTTGCTTAATATAATATGCTTGTGAAGAAGTCAACAAAAGAAGTTGCATACAATGAGTAATATGATAACAGGTTTAGAATATTCTACACTTCGTTGGTAAGGATAATAGGTTTTTTTTTTGGTGACTTTGGGTTTTGAGTAAATAGTAGATGATTGTTAATAAATGAGATTTATAACAGTAACTAATTGAAAAGTGTATTTCAAATAATTTACAAGAGCTGTATGTACATAATATATTGGTTTCATTATACATAAAATCGAAATTAACTGAATTTTATAATTCCAAATAAATGCTAGCCGAGGTAATATTTAAATAGTTCAAGGAGGGACTACGAGTTGAATGAGAAATTGATAATAAGTAAGGCGGTAACATATCGAATTTTGCTATTGGCAGACAAGGTTGCTTCAAGATAAAATCCAGTTAAGTTGATAGCAATATTAATAAAACAGCCGGAGGAGGAGATAATTACAATCTTGTTTATTCAAGGTAAATATTAAAATGGTTGTCCAAATGACGGAACGCGAATAATTTAGAGTACATAGTAAATTAATAAGGCGCACAACGAAGGAGATCGAGAATTCCAGTTCATAGCAAATAAATATAATAGATCGCACAACGTAGGGGCATGATAATTACGCCAATAGCATAGCAATATATATATATATATATATATATATATATATATTGTTTACGCCGTTAAAAAAAATAATTTATTTTATTTATAATAGAACACTTTAATTTGCATTAATGTTAAGGTCATTTAAGAATAGATAGCATTAACAGTTGTTTTATTTAATTTAAATATATAACACATACTTTGATATGAAAAGTTGTTGCCCAGACGCCGATGGGGTAACATCTCGCGTATTCAGACCACCGCCTTCGGGCGTTCAAAGGTGGGCAGCGGAACGGTGACGTCCTGAGGGAGTTCTCCAGCTATGCGAGGTGCTGAGGAATGGGTACACAAGTGAAATCGTCGGGGATGCACATCCGTCAGTCCTGTTTAGACGAGCTACCTGACGATGGAGCGGCCTCTGGCGAGTAGCCAGTCCTGTTAGGCGAAAACCACAGGCCAGTGGACCCAGGATCCGGAATACTGTGTCGTTGGGGGACAACCAAGGGGAAGATCCGGGAAACTGCCCACTGCAGAAAATCACGAGGATTCCAGGAGCAGGTCTTTTGGGATCCAGTCCTACAAATTTATACATACATATATATTGTTGTGATATACTCCTGTGAATGCGGGAACTGGGTCCTTTCAACAAAAAAATTCTAGTCCCACAGATTGGGCGTCATAAACTGCTGTGATCCTCTTTTCGCCTCGACTGCTCACCTAATTTTATAAACCTCCTCATTCATAAAATTAAACAACACATTCCTACCACAAACATCAACGTTAACTCTATTTACATCAATATTCAGAATACATTAAATTTTCAAATTAAATTTCAGCATAAAATTCAGTTTTAAAAAGAATTTCAAGATTAATTTTATTATCACTTTAACGTGCATCCAGAATTAAAGTCCTTGTAGGATGCCTACTAATTACTATAACAATATATGCAGAGTAAAAAGGGAGCATCTACCACCCCTTTACGTTAATTAACCAGGTTCGTCTAATTGAGCTCAAAGACATACCCATATTTTCATCATAATTCAGAACATCAATACTAAATACCCCTTTCTACTTAAACAAGCAGATTTCATCTTAAAATTAAAATTTTATGGTTAGTACAATTTCACTAATGTCGATTTAAAGTAAATCAATTATAAAGTTATTCAACACACACAAAAATGTCAAACAAAATAGTATAATTTACCTGAAGGTTACTGTCCTCGTAGCTTCAAAGTACATCGTCCCTTTAGTTAATCACACCATTCCAACAGGATTATATTTACGGCTTCTAATTCTCAACGCTTTTAAAATTTTCTCCATCACCATTTATTTAAAGTTGTTTCTGGGCTTTTCCGGAACTCCTCTGTGTATATCTGACCCTTGTTTCGTGGATCGAGACACGTATTTGAACCATTTACTTATTAACACCCCCGAAAAATAGCAAAGAAATTCATGCGTCTTTCACCAATATACGCCAAAACTGCCTACTTTTGTGTATACATTTGTCGTTGTAAATTTTGCTAATTGGTACAGTGATACTAAATTTTATTACCTTGTATCTAAGTGCACTGAAGTACCTTCATGTTAGCACGTAAATAACAAACTATTTTGAATCACTAAAATATACGAGCAAAATTTTAAATTATTTTATCAAACTAAAGTGCACTGTTTAACATCTTGAATCAAGTCGCAGATGTAAGAGCTTTTAACGCATCGAATAGTCAAAAGTCTAAGAGAGCTTGTTTATATTCACCTCGGTATATATAGCAAAAAGCCTGTCTGTCGGTCTGTTCCCCAAAACGGGTAATTCTAAAGAATTTCTCATGCCATGTTCCCAGTCCGTCGCTCGCGCGTCGGTTTTTACGAATTTTTCACTCGCCCCATTTAAAACTCAGAAATTCACACACGGCACGCAAACATGTCCGAGAAAAACTAATTAATTTTGTACAGAAATTGTTGTTTCTACCTCTGATATTTGCATCCTATTTTCAACCAATTGTGACCCTCGTGACGTTGCTTAAATCACGCCTTTTACTATATGTGTCTTTGCTTGACGCATTTTCTCTTTCCTTTTCTAACCTGTTCGTATTGGTGCAAATTGATATTCTTTATTATCGATTATATTTTAGTCCATGTGGACTATCTGGGTTAAATAACCCCGTATCGCACATTCTCGTGAATATTAAGCCCCGGTTTCTCCAAGATTCTTTGAAACCATTTGTTATCTACACAATTTTCGCCGTACGTGATATTTAAACTACGCAGGTGTTCAAAATAATATTAATTCTCAGAGCTTTTTAAATAAACCCTGTTTTGTATTTCGTGCTAAAGCATCTGACCGTTTCCAATATCCTTAGAATCGACATGTTTATCTAAACAAATTAAACTGAAATTGCCTTTTAAAATACGCAGGTGTGTTCAAACATCCTACTTCTAACTAACACTTCTAGGATTTGCCTTTTATTGGGTTTTTACAAGTTTCTATAGATATTATCTGTTACTAACGATTCAATTAACTTTAATTAAAATTGACTTCTATCCTTTCATTTTTAGCGAATACAAGTTAAATATTAATTATTATGTGTACACTTTGTTTTATTACCGGTTACTTAAAATAGGGTTAATTAATATAAATTTTGCACGTAATTTCCATTTGTTTTTTTTTTCTCGGAATAATTAAATTACACGCAGAGTTTTTTAATACTATTTCTTTTGATATAAAGCGTCTTATAAATAATTTAAATTTCTTAATTTTAATAAAACTAATAAATTTTTATGCTTCACGGTTTTAATAACGCGTATTATCTAATAATATTCATTATACACGGTGATTAAAATTATTTGATGTGATTATTTAATTTTCTACCCTGGTCTAAATATGAGTAATATATATATATATATATATATATATATATATATATATATTATTTATTGAAGAAGATCAACCTAATAGAAACACCATAACTCAAGAAACAACACCATCTACAAGCCGAAAACTCTAGAGTTACAAGGCACTATAGCGACGCTGAGAGCGTTGTGTCCAGCTACTGCGATCTTGATATGAAAGCAAAGTTGCTGCCTAGATTTCGAAGCAGCAACATCTATTTACCACCGCCTCCGGGCGATCAAAGGTGAGCAGCGGAACGGTGACGACTTGAGGAAGTTCTCCAGCTATGCGGGGCGCCGAGGAATGGGCACACAAGTGAAGTCGTTGGGGATACACATCCGTCAGTCCTGTTAGACGAACTACCTGACGATGGAGCGGCCTGTTGTGAATAGCCATCCTGTCGGTCAAAACCACAGGCCAGTGGACCCAGGATTCGGATATCGTGTAGTTGGAGAGCAACCAAGGGGAAGATCCGGGAAACTGCTCACTGCATCAAACAAGAGGATTCCAGGAGCAGGTCTCGTGGAATCCAGACTTACATATTAATCAAGTTCAACCATCAATCAACACCAGAACAACAGGAACAACATCAACATGCCAAAAAACTCTCAGGAGTTATAAGGCATTAAAACGACGCTAAAAGCGTCGCGTCCAGCTACTGGGGATAAGAAAGCAAGTTCGGTTTAATTTTTAATTTGATGGAGTAACTACAAAGATTAATATGGTGTGTATTGTGTTTATTTATGTGAAATGAAAATTGTGCTTTTCACCCAGAACCTTTTCCATTTCCATTCTAATAACTGGGTATGTCAATAGTTAAGTAACTACATGAATTGGTGAATAAAGTTTATTCCTTAAGATTGACAGTCCGCTTTAATATTATCATTGACTAGAAATATTCATGTAAATTTGTATATTCCAGCATTTATAAAACAAAATAACCATTGGTTTCATTCGAGCAAGGATCCTATCATAAAGTAATAATTTAATTGGTCACAAGCCCAATCTTTGTAGTTACTTCTATTAATTGGTCAAAATAATTAATAATCAGCTATTTAATACACATTCAATGTTGAGTTTAATAATTAGTTATATTTATTAGAACATAGCAGATGTTTGTTTTTTTTTAATATATCAACAATTACTAGAAATTTGGAGCTAGGTAATAAGTATGGTTGGTTTTGAACAGGTGAAGTGACCTTTGAGATATTTTTAAATCACATTAGATTATTTGGAATCGTAATTATTATTGATTTGGGTGATTGTAAAATTTTTTATAGGTACACATTTGTTACAGTTTGGTTTGATTTGTAAACATCTGCTATACCCACATACATATAAGGTGGAATTGGTTAGTTAATTAATAACAGATTATTTTTTGAATTTAAATTGCTTACAATTTGAAATGACTGAAAGTAAAACACAATTAAAAATGCGTTTGAAAACAATGATTTCTTGAAAAAAAATGTACTTTCAAAGAATTCAGCGGATGTTTACTGATAGTACAGACTTAAAAATCCTGTTGCAATAAAAAATTGAATTTGAAAAGGTTGTATTATCAATAAATGAAACTGAGTTAATGTTAAATAAAGATTATGAACCTAATTTTCAGAGTGTTGAAGCATTTGATGAATTATATTGTAATATTTTAATGGCAGCGGAGGACACTAGAGTAATATCGATGATTGGTGTAAAATCAAATAATTCTAACACTAAAATATTAACTAATGATTTGTACGTTAGTGTTCCCCCCTTACCAAAATTATCCTTATCGACATTTTCGGGTAATGTATCCGGTTGGCCTATTTTCTATGTGTTTTAAAAGCCTTATTCACGATAATCCAAAATTGACTAACGTTGATATGGTTAATTATTTGTTAAGGCAGCTGTCGGGAAAGGCTTTTAAGATTTGTGCAGGCTTACCGCCTGTGGGTTCTAATTATGAAATAATTGGCAATCGTTTATCGAAAGGTATTAAAACTCGCGGGTTTTAGCTTACGGTTATTTTAATCAGATCTTAGACTTCAAACCCGCAACGGTAGCATCAGCGAATCATTTGAATAACATTCTAGAGAAATGTGATTCAGCTTATAGAGCCTTGCAAAGATTGGAAATTAGTGATTTGTTAGATTTTACATATGCTTATTTAAAATGGAGTAAGTTAGATCCAGAGACTAGGAATCTTTTTGAAAATATTAGTCGAAAGTCAACAACGTTTACTTATCAGGAGGTTATCGATTTCATTAAAGAACAAGCTCAAAATTTGTTCTATGGCCCCAATTTTAAGTAAAACTGTCACCGCATTTACTCATAATAAAACAAAGTCGTTTTTTATAAAAAATAAAAAAACGGATTTTGGTAAATGTTTTATTTGTCGCTTTCAACATATAGCGCAGTGCCAGAAATTTATAGATAAATCGCCACCAGAAAGTATATAGTCATTAAAGAAAAAAATTTATGTATTCTTTGTTTTGGTCAACAAAATTACTTCATGTTAAAGTTCGTTTGCCTGTAAGGTGTGTAATTTTAAGCATAACACACTTTTACTTTTTTTATCAAAGTCGTGCGGACACGGTTAAGGGTACATCTAGCGCTTTTGGTGATTCCCAAAACCTAGATGTTAAGGTCGATACTAACCAGGTAGTTTGCGATAATTCTGGAATTTTAGAAAAAACTACATCAGAATCGATGCAAAGTCATGCAGCTACGTCTGCATTTTGTTCAACTTTAGTTACTACAGTGAATAACAGCACACGTACACTGCTTCTGTCGACCGCAATAGTAAATATTTTTAATAAAAATGGTGTTACATTTAAAGCTAGATATTTGTTGGATCCGGGAAGTCAAGCCCACTTTCTGACTTTGAAGTGTGCTAAGTTACTTCACTTGAATATTAATCCATGTGATTTTTCGGTAAAGGGAATTGGTGTTTGTGGTAGTTTGGTAAAAGGTATAATTACAAGCACGATATCATCTCGTTTCGACTCAACTATTGTTATGTGCCGAAAAATCGGCACTAGACATTTTTAATTATGTTTTAAATTAGTCAAGATTTCGCGCCATAAATTTAAAAAACTTGTTGCGCGTATTTCCGTCACTTCAGAAATGCGTTGCGCAAGATTTCGCGCCGACGCGTGTGGCCCAAGACGGAGTGGGAAATTTCCGAAAGACGCGTGAGGACTTGCCTCCGAAACGCGAAGAAGAGTGGTTGTGTGGTGTCTTACCGTATCTTTTCGTTATGTAGGTCCCTTTTTGCCTTTTTTAGATTCTCGTTCCTTATAAACCCGTTCCTGTCGTTCCTTACATATAGAAAGAAGATAACGAATTTGGATGCAACCTGGCTTAAAAGCAGCCCACACCCGAGAAAGTGCCGCGAGCAGCCGACGCCCGAAAAAGATCCACGGAGCCTCGCTGCCGCTAGCATGGAGTAATCCTGAAGAAAGCCGCGACCATCTTGGAGTAATTCTAAAGGAAGCTTTACATGTTCACGTAAGTACCACTTAAGGGTTCCGTAAAATTTGTATACTTTAAAAATGTGTTGCAATAATTTGCATATTGTGTGACGTCATCGAAATTTGCGCGTCAATTTTCACATTATGTAAAATCGTTACCAACTGTCATTAGTGGCGCATGTACCACGTTTACGAACCCACAACCCTGAGATTAAGAGTCTCATGCTCTACCGACTGAAATTCTATTAGTTAACAATATATATTACAAATCGGTTACCGGATTGTAGAATCAATACAGTACAGCTTACCTCATACACAATATTACAATATTTCTTATTTCGATAGTTTTATAATACCACACCACCTTGGTTGACATTCTTTCAGGTTAGATTATCCTGTCTGACCTTACATTGAGTTGATGCTTTCCTTAGGAAATACATAGCTACAGTGTGTTTAATAAACTTATTCAGTAATCAAACAATAGGGTGGACTTTAGTTGCGTAATGCTAACTCAGCACAAGCTTGATACATAGCGAACAAATTTACACATTACGATAGCTACAAATACGTGGAAAAAACCAATTGATATTTGTGGGTTAGCAATACAATATTTTTTGGGTTATTTTGTGAACCCCACCAAACCAATACAACATTTTTATTTATACTTCGCGCTTATTTATGGAAAAAGCACTTACTGAATCTGCTCGTTACATGCACTAAAGGTCAAGTTATACCTCTGTAGGAAAAAGTCAATATTCGCACGTGTGAGGGCTGGACATTTTGTCCGCTGTATTTCATTGCTGATTTATTTTCAACCATTGTGCCCCGTCCTACGAAACACTCTTATTTTTCATTAATGTAAGGATATAATACTTTTTTCTGCTTTTTGTTCTAACGCATTGGTGAAACACTCGCTTTTATTTACTTTCCTTAAGAATTTTTAGTTCAATTCTTGGAGAAATTTTTATTTCTATTATTTAATAAATATTTATTGTCCATTAAGATTGAATTTGTAGTAACTACCTGGAGAGCTACGTTTAGTATACCTTTTCATGTCGTCTGGCTAGTTGCCGTTTGTTGTTTTACGGTTTATTTGTCTATCTATCGACCTGCTAATTATTATTATTAACCGGTTACCTAATTATCTTTAACGTTGAGAATATGGGTGGGAGTTATAATCTTTCCTCCGGTAGGTCGGTCTGTATCTCAAGACAACTGCCTAACACTTAAAAATGTTCCCCTGCTGTTAACATTTTGACTAGTTGAGTAGTACATTGCCCTCCACCGTATCTACAACTTTCGCTTAATGCAAGCCCTTTTCTTTCTACTTCACCCCGAAAACTCCTGGTGCTCCAAAACCCGCAAATTTCGACTTTCCTTCGGCAAGCTGTATTTGATCAAGCTCGCTAACAGATTAGTAGGTAGGAATCTCTTTCCACTTCGACTTCCAATCCGGGAATCTGCCTACTGATTATTGGTCGCCAATATTTTCTACTGGTTGGCCTTGATAGTGCTACTTTTTGCATTGTCGTTTATCTTGTTTTGTTGTTTACCTTACACAGCACTTATCGAGCCGCTAGATGCCTTGTACCGTTTTCAAGATGGATTTTGCTTCACAAAATATTCTCTTGTTAGAGAGAGGCACGAGAAATGATTCCCATTAACTTGTTCAAGGAGTCACTCCCTTGCTCAACTCTTTTTAGAGTACATTCATTTAAAGTACATCGAAATGATATAGGAGAAAACCGCATGGTTTTAAATTCATCAACGGTTACTCGTTTTTGTATCATTATCGATTATCTTAGACAATATCTTGAGAATTTGTTTTATCTTTTTATCGTTCAAACTTATGGCATTTATAATCAAAAGTAGGAAGTACTTAAAGAATAGTGAAACAGCAGCTAGCTGCACTTCGCATTGTAATTTGTTAAAGCAGAATAGAAACGTATAGTATTGCAAAACTACACGCAAAATATGTTAATTTATTAATCATACCTTTTGTCTTGGCATGTGCTCCCATTTTTCGTCAGTAAGAAAATAAAAAATTTGTTAAATCCATGTAAATGCCCTCAGGGTCATAAACTTTATATTTGTACAATGTTGAGTAACAGAATGTACTATGTAATATTTTTTGCTTAAAATGTTAATCTAAAGTAAGTTAGTTTTGAATGCGTACATTTGTGATGCGTACTTTCAAAGTCGTTTCCTGAAAAACCAAGTGTCGCTTATAGACTTATTGGTTCTCAAGACCATGTATAGAAAGTTTCTATTAATAAACTACATTGGAAACATGCCTTTTTTTAAACTTTTATTCTTTTTTAGTTGGTCGTGATTGTTATGTGCGGTTCTGACGTATATCGAATTCCTTGACGTATAATTTTTTCATGAATTTTTATTTTCAAATTAAGTTTAAATTAAGCAACTTTTATGAATATTTGATGTTCATTGTCAATAAAAAAGGATTGTTTCGAAGAGGTGAAAGTTGAAGATCGTCTGATGACAATTCCTCGTAGATTTTTACCAATGTTTCGCAGAGTGTAGACGGGTAGAGATGCAGAAACAGTTCTGTATTCCCTAACTTTTCATTCCGTCCTAAGTATTTTCTACCCTAGGCATTTCTGCAGAGGAATGTTTATCAGACAACAAGAACTAACCGCATCTTGAGATACTTGTAGGTACGTAAATTTGTAATAATTTATCTAAAACTTCAATGTGTAACAAAATGTTTAAAAAAAAATATTATTTTAGGTATAGCATTCCTGTGTAGTCAGCTTTTGCTCACAAATATTTTAAGAAGATGATTGTTGTATATTACCGTTTGCTTTGATAGTATAAAATCTTCGCTTTTGTTAATAACATCGACTGCTTTTTCAGTTCGGTATCAATGGGAATTTTTTAATTTGTAGGCAATGTTATTATAGCATTAAGATGACAACTGATGGAAAGAAATTGGGAAGTGTACAATATTCATTCAGAGCAGCCGTAAAGCACAATATGGTCGTTGATTTTTATAGATAACATAATTTCAACTACTGTTAATTCGAATGGGCGTTATAAAATATGTTGCGCCAGAGCACTAAAATTGGTAAGAACGATGCCGTTGAAAGTAATTTTACTTAAACAATATATGCCAATTTAGTTTGATTTAGTGCCTGTATGATAGACGCATACTGCTTCCAATTATTAAGTGGTTTGGCACATATAGGCAATGAATTGGTATAGGTATTTCAATTTTGTTTGAAAATTTCCTGGGCTTCTAAATCCACTATGTTCACACAGAAAAAATTACATATGATCTAAACTATATATAATGTCAAACTATATTATTACAATAACATTCTTTAAACATGGTTGTAATAAAGTTAAGCAAGCCTTCATGGAAATGACAGTCTTCAACTAGCGCTTCCGTCTATATTAGCGTTTATGTTTTATTCCTCTCATTAGTGTACACGCTGACCAGGACAGCTTCAATACCTAAAATAATACAGGTTTAATCTGTGTTTTGAATAATTAAACGTGCACAAATACGACCGAGACTAGAACTATCAAAAATAGCGCCGTCAATAAAATAGCGTAACTTTTATCAATAAAATAATTTAGATATTAATATTAAAATAAAATTACTTAAATATTATGAAGATAAAAGGCATAATTATATTATAAGATAGAAAGTAATTGGTGAAGAAAAGGACGGTAAGGTAGAGCCCGTCCATTAGCGGCAATGGAGTCATATATGCAAATAACGCGTCGTATTGAGCTAATCATAAAATAACTACAAAGTACAAAAGCTTGACTACAGTAGCATTCACCAGCAATCTGATGCCTTTTTAAGTAATACTAAGGAACTCAGGGTGGGGTGTTATTCTTATAAAGACGCGGATTGTTTGCACTCGATTTTGTCTATAAGATTAAAGAAAGAGGCTGGTTTTTATTATTTTAACGATATGTTATGTAGAGGAAAAAATCAAGAAGTACTAGGAACGATGCTAAACTAATTTTGTTGTTATTATAGACGAAAATTAGCAACATATTTCTAAATTTCTCAAACAGTTTGAAAAACTATTGCCATAAAAGCAAATAACAATTGCGAAATGCAAATGTCTCGCACGAAATGCGAGAAGTTTCGCACGAGAGGAAACTAACAATCTGCACGACGAGACGTCGACGTCGACGCGATGGACTATATGCGAGACGAGACAGACCACTAAGGGTACGAAACGAGACGAAACCTTCCGTTTTTTCTCTCTTCTAATTTGAAGTGCATCATTAAACGAATCAAGGCGTCGATTATTAATTCGATAAGGTCTTATAGATTGGGCCCTACAACTAACTTCAATGAAAGTTTAAAATCGAAGATAATGCCCGAGTCTTTACAGACTAATCTTAGAGTGATTTCTTCTACATAAGTAACGTCAAAATGTTAAGTGACAGCAAATATAGAATTGTAAATAATTTGTACGATTTTGAACCTATGTGCAGAGTTTTGGTCTTACATGACACGAAAAGGTAATAAAAAGCAATAAATGTGGAGAAGAAATTTTAGTTCCACATAACATCTATTCTAGATTTCCAAAAAGTCAAATAATCCAGGTTCAATCGCGCATAACCTGCGCAATTTTTAACAGAAATGCGGTTTCTAGCACTACCGTACACAAACGGAACACAAACGAGAAAATAAAAAATTACAAATACCTATTTTCAGTTTTTCTGCTGTCTGTTTCAGTTTTTCTATTCGTTCAGTAAAATCATCATTAAAGCTTTACTAGAACAACAAGAAGAACTCAAAGTTGTCAGAAATATGAGCGCTGCTCAACTTGCGAATGCAGTAGGCCGATTTGTTTTATTCACTTACGTTTTTTCTAATTAGTTTGTTGCGTTCCGTCCCTTAACTAATTAATTTTGCGCATATTTAATTTAAAATTGCATATCCAGTTATGTTTCCACGGTTGTTTTGAATGTTTATTAATAAGTTCGGCTTCTTTTCGGTTTAAAAAATTATTTGTCTAACATCCTATAGGTGCATATTTTATTTTATTTAATTAAATTTTATATTCCCTACTGTATCCAGGGTCGTGTGCAAAGTTGTTAAGCGTTTCCGACTTCCCTGAAAATTGAAATAATTGCTTATTCAACACCTTGTAAGTTATATTAGTACATGCAATTATAATTTAAATATAACAAATTTACTCATTCACTATATTTTTTTATTTCTGTTTTATATGAATATTAGGATTGAGGTAGTTAAGGTAATGTACATATACATTGGATAAATGTTGTTTTCTATACGAGTTGGTTTTCTTTTATCATGTAATTCTTTAAGGGTTTGTAAATAAATTTTCTCTAACGAGAATTTTTTTTTGTTTCTGTGTGACCCATCCCATTCTACGACTTCTTAGCTAACGCGACATTAATTCTTTCGATTCCCATTCCTTTGTTACGTTACTCGGTGCTTACTTTACTTCTTTCTTTTTGTCCGAACAGATTATCGTAACAAATTAAATGGGCTGTAAAGTTTCTTTGAAATGATTATAATAAATTTTTTTGATAGTTTTTGTATTTGTAAATCTCACCAATAGGATTAGGGTTATTTCCTTTAAGAAATATAATTATAAGGTTACATGCATTTTTGATCTAAGGTAGGATTATTTTTGTAGTTTTACACTGTTCATACTCAAAGATTGTCAAAATCATCGTGACGATTTTAAGACTAAGAATAACATCATTCTTCCTTTGATCGAGGATGTATCTAAATTAAAGATTATATTTCTTAAAGGAAATAATCCTAATCTTATTGGTGGTATTTACCAATACAGAAACTACTAAAATGAAAAATAATTATAAACATTTCAAGAGAATGCTACATCCCCTCTACTTAATAATACTTTTCAAAAATCTTAAATGAATTAAAACAAATTAGCAGGCTTCATTTATAAGTTGAGTATCGCTCATACTGCTGGCAACTTTGTTCTACTCGTCTACCTAGTTTAATTAATGCTTGAATTGAATTTATTTCTATCATCTAAGCTGAGATTGATATACAAAGAGACACCTTCACTCCACCTTCGACATACCTAGGAAAAACGAATCAAGACTACAAATTAAAATTACTTTTGTGTTTTTTCTATCTTTAACAAACATTTAGCTGAACAAAAAAAAATGAATTTTTCATTTCCTAAATCTGCATAATTTAGAGTTTGAACCTTCTTCGTAGGCACCAACGTTACACATTTTTTATCAAAACAAGTGATTTATAAAACTGCACTAATTCTGAATACAAAGTAAGGATGATATCATTCCTAACCTTAAAACCGCCATCACAAATTTGACAACCTTTGAGTATGAACAATGTAAGATTGCAAAGATAATCCTTCTTTAGTTCAAGAATGCATGTAAACTATAAGCTATATAACTTGAAAGAAACCCCAACCTTACTGGTGGGATTGACCAATAGAAATTATTCAAAAGAAATATGATTATATACATTTCAAGGAAATGTTACACATTCTGGTTTCGTGTGGAATTGGATTGGCCACGTGTAACTTGTACGATTGAACACAAACGCTGAGTTTTTGGCACTGTCCGGCGCTAACAATGCACAATCTAAGGACATACAAAAAATTCAAAAATTTTGGTTCTGCATGGTGTTCATTCCAGTTTGGCTTGAAGTTAAATTGGCTACTTCGGAACAGGAATGGCTTGTGCAATTTTTGAATGCAAAGCTGAATTATTGGCACCGTCCGGCACACACAAAGCACAAAAGAACCACAAGAATGTTTTTTGAAAACTAAATGGTATCTATTCCAACTTCACACACAACGTGAGAAGCTATATCCAAGTATAAAATATAGTTTTTTGGAAAACTTTATTTATCACTTTGCTTCATAGATGTGATATTTCGCATTGTTGAACTCTGATTCAAAATATGATAATAAGCTTCAATTTTGTGAGTGGTGGTAAAATTCCGATGACATACTACAACGCACCTTTACGGAAACTATACATTAGACTGTTCTAGCTAACACCTCAATATTTTTATAGAATACTATTACTACTCAAGACCGTACGCAGGGAGGACCCTGGAAGTCCAGACCCTTCCGAAAAATCGATAAACCAAT
This sequence comes from Platerodrilus igneus, assembly GCA_036346225.1. NCBI lineage: Eukaryota > Metazoa > Arthropoda > Insecta > Coleoptera > Lycidae > Platerodrilus > Platerodrilus igneus. The sequence goes on along the minus strand of JARFIW010000472.1, from coordinate 1,795,765 downwards.
GACGTCTCTTTTAAATAAATTATAACTTGTTGGTAAAATATTCAATAGGTATACGGGCCCCCATTTCAGAATTACTAAAATTTTGAAGTTAATAAACCATACGTGAAAACATAGTAATTAAGTACGATTTGCTTGCAAAGTCTTTCAAGAAAAATGCGAGGCCTAGGAAAACTAATACTCTAGAGGCCCTTCAAAATTTAAAATAGAATATGTCCAAGAAAATAAAATCAATGGTGTTTAATATTCTTCGGATACTTACATTTAATTATTTTACAGAAGTTTTGCGCGTTAGTAATTCCAAGATAGTTTAAAATACGCGCTATTAGGTAATTAATAGTGGATATTGCTAGTTCATGTAGTCGTTTACAACAAACATGGTGTCATTCAAACATACATTAAATATTAATATTTCATTATCAAGGAGTCATGAAAGTCATGCAAACTGGTCAGTTGGTGGATGATAGGTATTTCATGTATAATATATTTCCTTCTTAACAAACCTTTTACAATAGTGTTCTTTATTCAATGCTTCTACTTAAATTTTCTAATGCTTTAAAATAACATATTTTCTGAATAGCTTTGTCGACTACACTCAAAACCTATTATTCGGTTCGAAGCAGACTATGTAAGATCAGTTGTAGTTTAGTAGTCGTTTTCTTTTCACATTGTGTTATTTATGATTTATGGTATGTTGTTGAAGTTTAATATACATTTCAACTTCTGGGTATTTAGGTAAAATTCTGCTGTAACTATTGTCACTAAATTACTAAAAAAAAATGTTTGCTAGTCTCGATATTTTAAACAGCAAAATGCTTCCTTCACTTTATAAAAACGCAGCGCAAAAGGATCGAGGGTTATCTATTATTTTAGTCGTTGTGATTGAAACTGGCAATAGGCAGTAGCTACTGCCAAAATTTGTCAAACTGTTGTATCTGTCTCGTGCATAATAGAATAGTTAAGGTTTTTGGTCTCACAACTCAATGGCAGATATATGTATATTTGATTTTATATATATATATATATATATATATATATATATATATATTTAAATAAAGTTCAAACAATTTCAAAACCAGAAGTTAATTAAGATATAAGGTATGTTCTATCTGGTTCCCTTACAAACATTTGTTATTTTTGTTTGACTAATTCAGAATCAGTTCACTTTTAATAGAGCAGAGTATTAAGAGAGTATAGACTTAATTTTATATAGCGCCATAAAATATAAATAGGGGACATACTGCTACGCTATTTGATTTTAATTTTAGTAGGTTAAAAAACAATCAGTCTGGCCAACGCCAAGATAGGGCAGGACCCTCCCAATCATATAATGCACGGTTAGAAAATAATGCATCTGGTGCAAAAGAAATTGCTGTTGTTGGTATTCCTTTTTGCCAGGCGAATATCAATTTGGATATAGGATATTACACAAATGACAGCAAAATTGACAATTTATTGAAACATAAACTAATGAATGTCTCTGGACCCTCAGAGGATAACTATTCATTTCCTGTGGTTAAGCACGGTAAGAAATACATTTTAGGCTGGTTTTTAGTTTCTAAGTAACGCATACTTTCAAAACCAATAGTCGGATAGCTTTCCTTGGCTAACCTATACAGAGTAGCATGGTCACGGAGCGCTTAGTAAATACTGTGTGCTCTTTTCAAGGAATTTGTGGGTAAAAGCGAGGTACATAGAACAGGAGCATTAGTAAGAAAACCTTTTAGTGTTTATAAAGATGCAATAGAAAAAGTTAAGGACCATAAAAAATTAAAATACCATATTAAAAACCGCTGTTTTTGCTGATAGTTTTTGTAAAACCTTTTCTAAATCACAAGAGGAGGCGGCGCAAAATCGACGGAAAATAAAATCTATTGTAGAAATTACAATTCTTTGTGTACTACAAGAATTTCCCCTGTGTGGGACTTTAGACTGTGGATCCATAGGTCTTAACAGTCCAGTGTTGCATAAAGAGGGTGCGCTTCGGGCTCTTCTGCATTTTTGTGTTAATGTTGGTTATCATGCAGTACAAGGACATTTACAAAATTCTGCTCCTCAAATACAGGCTGGTAAAACAAATCAATAACTCTAAAGGATTTTCTATTTTAGCCGATGAAACTCCTGGTGTTTCACGCACAAAACTATTATCACTTTGCGTGTGGCGTTTAGATGAAGATCCACCAATGTGAGAAAATCTTTTGGAATATGTTTCACTAAAAGGAACAATAGGTGACCAATTGGCCGCGATTATAATTGATTCGTTGAAAACTTTAGGAATCAATATGAATTATTTTGCTGTACAAGGTTACGACGGAGCGGCGGACATGTCAAGCAGTTTTAAAAGAGTACAGTTAATTATTAAAAGAGAATATCCGGCAGCTTTATATGTGCATTGTAGTGATCACTCATTAAATTTAGCAATAGCTCAGTCCTGTCAAAATTAATATACTAGAAATTGTATAGAATCAGTTAGTCCGTCGGATATTTTTATAGAAATTCGCCTAAAAGAACTGAAATTTTAAGAACAAATATAAGAAAATATTTGTAAAAAATTTATCCCTATGTGTGCGATCAGGTAGGTAGAAAACCACAACGGACTTTTACGTTTTAAACAAATATATTAACCGATCGTGGACTTGAAGAAGTTACCAAAGTGGTAGATCTTAAAGCTTTTTCAAGAGCTATGCAAGATTTAAAGTACCGACATAACCACGGCAGAATTTGTAGTCCATGTATGTGTTTCTGACTATATATTTTCACACATAACCCTTTGCAAGCTTTTACAAACAGTGGAATGCGATTTGTCAGCTGCGCTCGGCTATGTTGAGGACAAAAAACCATATTAACATATAGAACCAACATAGATTCGACGCTTGCAAACATTTTCACTGAGTTAAAGCTTCTATTAGAAAACAATGGCTGTGATATAACTATCCCTAGATTAACCTCAAAACAAAAATACCGTGTAAATGTAGTACCTTCAAGTCCAGAACATTATTAAAGGATATCAGTAGCAATTTCTTCTTTTGATGACTTTTTAACGCAGTTAGATTCACAGTTTTTAAATCATAAAAATTTTATTAAAACTTTAAATTGTATTTTGCCTAAATAATGTGTAAACTTATACTTTAGTGATGATATTATGGAACAGCTAGAAATATGCAAATGATTTTTTAATAAAGATACTTTACTTGGTGAACTAAATATTTGGAAGACAAAGTGGTCCTGTGTTAGAAAATGAAGATCTTCCAGATAATTTTTTAGACGCAATAAAATTGTGCAACCAGACAATATTTCCAAATACTTACAATTTGCTGAAAGTTTTTTGTGTCTTGTCTGCATCTACTGCAACTCGAGAAAGGACATTCTCGAAAATGAAACAGATTAAAACCTATCTTAGAAATTCAATGAGAAGTCAGAGATTAACTAGATTTGCTTTATGGAGTATTTATAAGGAAATTGAGGAACCAATGGAGGAAGTAATCAATAGATTTGCACTTTCGTCAAGAAGACTTAATTTTATTTCATAGTATATAATTTTTGTATTCTATGTTTCTTAATTGAGTGTTCCAATTTATACACCTTCGTTACCTTCACAAAAATATACTGTCTCTACTAAAGATATTTATTTATGGTTGAAATTTCGACGTATATCTTATGTCGAATTGTATTTACCATACTTCGTTCCATAATGCTTACGTCTTTTTTTGAGATAAATTTTGCATAGACCTCCTCCCAAAAAATTTTCTGTGTACGGCCTTGATACTACTTACTGATATCAAAAGTTTAGAATTTATGTTAACGAGTCCACCCGCTGTAAATGTCGACTTGATATTTGACATCTGAATAATGAGGCCGATTGGTATTTCCAAATTAGAAAAATGCTTGCGATACCAGTTTGAACTGTATACGGCGTTTCCAATGGCCATAGCCTAAAAACATACTTGAAAGCTCCCCGATATGCCGTAAAAAGTTTTAAGCTACTTACCTCGTGTGAAACGTAATCAGCTGAAATGCAGTATATGGCTAAACAAGACCAAAGGAATATACAGCACTGTGCATGTTGAAGCTTTGCCATCGCATTTTTACTAAAAGCAGAACTTTAGAAGAAGTATTAAATAGTTTTTGCGGAGTACTAATTCGATGAATGATCACTGCATTTAAATAATTACTTATTCATTAAAAAACCCTTTGCAGGTAAATTTTCTGCACCTAGTTTGGAAAAATTAAGAAAGTGACGTTCATTCAAAAGTTAATGTAGGAAAAATTTATTAACTAGATTATTCTTAGCAGACATCACTTTTTATTGGTAATTATTCAGTACAAATTTTAATTTTCATCTATTGATGGGAAAATACAATTTTAACGATATATCAGAACAACCGTTTGCAACGGAAGCTTACGCAACTCTTAAAACGGTTCTGCACTAGCGGATTCGAAGCGTAGTAGATTGAGTTGGAGCGGCGCAGGTGAAATCGAATCGACTCTCACACAGATGGACGGGCCGCCACGAGCGTAGCGTCAAAGAAAGCGCCGAGTTGTGATTTGTACAATGGATGAATTAGACATGATTATGAGGCGTTTAGTTGTTAAAAAAACGAAAAAAGGAATACCATGTAAAAGGCAAGTAGTTGGTCAGTCAACTTCAATAAAATAAAAGACATTAGTACCACAATACGAGGGACACTATTTATGTATTGAGAATAGAAAGAATAAACAAATGAATTTGATAAAAAATACTTTTACTGCTTTTCAAAATAATCGCCTTTAAGATCTATACACTTTTGCATGCGATTGGACCACCCTACAAAGCACTTTGTCCAGTCAGAAAATGGTAGCTCTAAAACACGCGTTTTGAAGGCCTCGACCGTTTCTTCGGGCGATGAAAATGGTTGTCCACGCAGTTTATCTTTAATTACTGGAAACAGGAAGTTATTGGGTGCCAAATTTGGTTCTGTAAAGCGGATGAGCCATCAATTCGATCTTTTGTGTCATTGTCATGATACAAAATGATTCGTCGTTTTGGGTTGGTTTCTCTCAATTTACCGAAAGCTTCAGGCAAACAAATGGTCGTATACGCCGCTGAATTAACGGTCTTTTAATTTTCGAAAGCCACATTTGCCACAGGACCGGTTTTCGTGAAAAAAAAACGTCACCATTTGCTTCTTAACGCTTCGAGAACGAACAACTTTTGTTGCCTTTGCTTCACATTGAAATAACACCCAAACTGCCGACTGGCCTTTTCTTTTTGGCTCATACGCATAAATCCACGACTCGTTACCTGTGACGATGTTGTATACCACTTTGGATGCACCACAGTTGTATTTTGAAATCATTTTACGGCACCAATCGACACAAGCATTTTTTGAGCATCTGTCAGCAAATGTGGAATCCAACGCTCACACAGCATCCGAACACAGCGTCCGTGCAAAATCTTATGTATGCAGGTCCTACTAATGCTTAAACATCTCTCGATTTCTTGATATGCTACATGACGATCTTATTCAATTAGTTTTCACACAGCATCGATATCCGGCACAACGACCGGTTTTGGACGAGCTTCTTTACCTTCGTCCGTGAGCGAACTAGGTCCACGTTTGAATTCAGTGTACCAGCGATATACAGTGGCCGTGGATAGTGTTTCATCGCCAAAAGTTGAATTCAGTTGATTGATGCATTGTTCTCGAGTTAGACCACATTGAAAGTCATAATCATAGCTCGAAAATTTTTGCGAGTTAATTCCATATTTTGACTGAGATGAAAGTTTAAACACTGCAAAAAACACAAATAGTGCTCGCACGTCAAAACGTTCTGAGTACCTATAACCTCAAAAATGTCAAACTTTAGGATGGAAATTTCAGATTTTACCTGTCAATACCAGTGTTGCCAGTTCTCAATACATAAATAGTGTCCCTCGTATACACACGTAAGGGTATATTTCAAATGAATAAAACTTGTGAAGTAGTATGAAATTACTTCCCCATATTCCAAACGCATTTTCTTGCTTGAATGTCTACAATAAATCGTTGCGTGTCAAACACCTGAGCATTTCTACCCGCTTGTCAGAGAGCTCCCTGAAGAAACTATTGTTCAAAACAAAAATTAACCCCACGTGCACCCGCTGTCTCCGTCGACTTTTAAAGATCGGCGGGCAGCTGCATTTATTACTCGGGTACCCTAAAATACGCAAACCATTCTACCCGTTTTGGTATTCTAGAACTTCTTCAATCTGCAGGTTTGTTTAGAATAGTTAACTGGAGTATAAAATCAATATACAGTTATCAGTAACTAATAATAAACATTTTTATTAACATTGTATTTGTCCGTTGCATTAAAGTTAAATTGTTTTCATTTGTACTTCTCGAAAACTATAAATAAGCTCCGATTTCAGTTTAAAGATCTGTGGGTGAAATGCTAGTAAATTATTTGCTTGTACTATTTAATATTTAATATTAATTTGTTGTGTCAGATAAAAATATAGTCATCTTTTTTATATTGTTGCGATCCACTATTAGGCAACCCGACAAACATACAAACGCCGGAGGCACAGCATATACTCCAGGATTCGTCAATTCTTCTAGAAATTACTAGAGAATGAGTGCTATCTTTAATTCAGCGTATATATAAAACCGCTTATGAATGTAAGGAGTTAGTCTATACTCGAATATCTAATATAAATTATATCGTGTACAGCAAACGTAGTTGAGCTTTTGGAAGTTCAAGAATATACATAAATGTTATATGCTGTGTCTAATGTACATGCAGCTTGTAGTATACATAAATAGATAGAAGTGTATAATAAATAAATAGTTGTGTTAGTGTTGTTAATAGACTAATCCTAAAGAAGTTAGTTCAAGAAGATATTAGTGATTGTAAATTCATTAGTGTAATAGTGCTTCATTGTTAATTTGACTGAAAACATCTATAAATAAGGCATATACTGTTAATTAGACTTGTGAACAGTAAGTAATAAAGACTCTTGTTATTACTTGTTTTAAATTAAACACAGGAAAACTAAAGCAAGTCGACGTATGGGGGCGAACGTCGACAGCACAACGTAGTGCCCCGGAGATTATCATCCGTGCTGCATCGTCGATGAGAAGTCTGGACAGCATTTATATCGATGGTAGAATTAATGGTAGGATTGTCCGATTACTCGTAGATACAGGAGCAACAAGGACTATTGTGAGACCAGATTTGGTTGGTCGTGGAAAAGTGCTACCTGTATCGGTATGTCTTTGAACGGCAAGTGGTGAGAAAATTTTGACTCACGGAGAGACTGCCGTAACGTTGAGAATTGGAGACAAATTAATTAATCATCGGGTGTTGGTAGCTGAAATTACAGAAGAAGTGATCTTGGGAATGGATCTTATGAGAGAATATGGGTTTCATTTAAACATGAAAGAAAATGTGCTTCGGATAGATGATGATGAGATTCCATTTCAAGGGACGAGTAACCAGACGATGCAAGTTCGAATGATTTGTGATATGAAAATATCCGAGAAGGCGGAAATGATAGTGATGGGACGCCCGGATGGTACGCTCCGGGAAGGACAAGTATGTATGATGGAAGCAACTGAATCGGGAGTGGGTTAGGAGGGATTACTGATTGGAAGAACGCTGGTAAAGTTTCGAAGCAAAATACCAGTAAGGGTGCTAAACATTAATCCCCATACGGTGACCCTGAAGAAAGACATGATTGTGGGCAGTTGCATTACAGTACGTCATATTAAACGTTGTGTGGACGACACGAAAAATAAACCAGCCAACGGTTGCTCACAGAAATTGCTGGATATGTTGATACCTTCGTGTCAAGGATTAAACGGCGACCAACTGGGCAAGGTAAAAGAACTGGTCGGACGATATCGAGGTGTGTTTGCACTGGATGATAGTGAGAAAAGAAGGACGAATGTTGTGCAACACAAGATCAATACTGGAGATGCGCAACCGATAAGACAACACCCCAGGCGGCTTCCTGTGGCAAAACGTAAAGAAGGCAAGCAAATTATCACCGATATGGAAGAACAGGGAATGATTGAACCCGCGAATAGTCCATGGGCATTCCCGGTAGTGCTTGTCAAGAAAAAGGACGGGTCGACAAGGTTTTGTGTAGACTAACGGCGGCTTAACAATGTGACAAAGAAAGACAGCTATCCTTTGCCCAGAATTGATGACACTTTGGATACTCTATCCGGATCCAAATGGTTTTTGACCTTGGACTTGAAAAGCGGATACTGGCAGGTAGGCTTGGAGCCAAACAATAAAGAAAAGACTGCGTTTATAATTGGAACTGGATTATGGCAGTTCCAGGTCCCGCCATTTGGATTATGCAATGTTCCTGCTACTTTTGAACGATTGATGGAGTCGATACTGCGTGGACTGGCCTGGTAAACATGCCTGGTGTACCTAGACGACGTGATAGTGTTAGGCCGATCTTTTGAAGAACACCTTAAGAACCTAGAGGAGATATTCCAAAGATTACGCGGGGCAAACCTTACATTGAGCCCCAAGAAGTGTCACCTATTTGGAAAAGAGATGAAATACCTAGGACATGTCGTTTCGGAGACTGGAATAAGAGCTGACCCTGACAAAATAAAAACGGTACAGGAGTGGCCTACACCAGCATATATACACCAACTAAGCAGTTTTCTAGGATTGTGCACATATTACCGACGTTTTATACTTGGGTTTGCGGACATTGCCAAACCGTTAACGAAACTAACCGAAAATGGACAAGAATATGATTGGAATGACGACTGCCACAGTGCATTTGAGCAACTGAAACGGCTACTAGTTACAGCACCAATTTTGAGTTATCCACGGATGGAGGGGAAATTTGTGTTGGATACTGATGCCAGTAACACAGCTATAGGAAGCGTTCTTTCTCAAGTGCAGGACGGACAAGAAAAAGTTATTGGATATTTCAGTAAGGTCTTGTCGCGGCCAGAAAGGAACTATTGTGTGACAAGAAGGGAGCTGTTGGCCGTCGTCAAATCCGTACAGCACTTTTATAAGTACTTATACGGCCGTAAATTCCTGTTGAGAACAGACCATGCTGCACTAAAATATTTACTGCAGTTTCGAAATCCCGAAGGGCAAGTTGCAAGGTGGATAGAGCGGCTGCAGGAATATAACTTTGACACAGAACATCGTGTAGGAACTAGCCATCGGAATGCAGACGCTCTGTCAAGGAGACCTTGTCCGATAGACTGCAATCATTGCTCCAAGATGGAAGAGAAAGTAAGTGTCATCTATAGAATGACAGTAACTGATGACATTTGGCAACCCGAAAGAATACGACAAGACCAGGAGAATGACGCCGAATTGGGACATATTATTGAGTGGAAAAATAGAGGACAACGACCAGCTTTCGAAGAAATTAGTATTTTAAGTAGGAGCCTGAAGGCATACTGGGCACAGTGGGACTCCTTGATGATGGAAAATAGAATCTTGAAACGACGCCTGGAATTTGAAAATGGCACTGAGAGACTTCAAGTGATAGTGCCGAGAAGCAGAGTGCCGGAAGTGTTGCAGCACTTGCACGATGGTATTTCCGGAGGGCACTTTGGCGTGAAAAGAACTCTCGGAAGAGTGAGAAAAAGATTATATTGGATGAACTGCAAAGATGATGTGAAGGAGTGGTGCCGAAAATGTGAATTGTGTACCTCTGCAAATGGCTCGGTCACAAAACGGAAAGCCCCAATGAGACAGTATAACGTGGGGAATCATTTTGAGAGGGTAGCCATTGATATAGCTGGTCCGTTTCCTGAATCAGAGAAAGGAAATAAATACATCTTGGTTGCAATGGATTATTTTATCAAATGGCCGGAAGCATATGCTATACCTAACCAAGAAGCGGAGACGGTTGCAAATGTACTAGTGAAGGAGTTGTTTTGTCGCTTTGGAGTTCCGTTGGAATTACACTCCGATCAAGGTCGGAACTTCGAATCAGCGTTGTTTCAAAATGTCTGCAAGCATCTTGGAATCAGGAAGACTAGAACCACGCCACTTCATCCCCAATCGGATGGAATGGTTGAAAGAATGAACAGGACGTTAGGAAAGTACCTGGCCAAAGTTGTCTCTGAACATCAACGAGACTGGGACCTATATTTACATTTGTTCCTACTGGCGTACCGATCTTCGGTACATGACAGTACAAGATACTCGCCCGCTTGCGTAATGCTAGGACGTGAATTGCGGCTACCATGTGATCTTCAGTTTAGATTTAAACCTGGAGAAGAGATCGCAGGTGAAGACTACGTTAGTAAGCTTTGTGAAAGATCAAATAGCATTCACGAAAACGTCCGAAAGAATATCCAGGCAGTAAGCGATCGAATGAAATCACAATATGACACGACAGCACAAGAAGGTGGTTATCAACCTGGAGATTTGGTGTGGTTATATAATCCACAAAGAAAACGTGGGTTGTCGCCAAAATTACAAAGACAATGGGAAGGTCCGTACGAAGTGATGAAAAGGATTAATGATGTAGTGTACCGGATCAGAAGATCTCCCCGTGGTAAACCGAAAGTGGTACACTTTGACCGTTTAACATCCTACGGTGGCAACAACCAGGACGGCTCGAATAATGATAATGGTGTTCGACAAGTTATTAATCATGAGCCAAATGTAGATTTTGAGAGCTTTATGGCGGCGTGTGGTGGTTCCGCTAAGGCGAGATTTTGGCGTTGTTGTTGAAATACAGCAAGATCTGTTTAGAGCACCAGAAGAGTATTCCCTTGCACATTGCGTAGCTCAAGATTTGGCAATATCAAGGGGAATAGCTGTTGTTTTCAAAAAAAAGTTTGGATGTGTAGATGAATTAGTACAATAGCAGCCAACTGTACGAAAAGTTTCGGTTCTTTAAGATAAAAATCGTTATGTTTACTATCTGGTCACCAAAAATTCTTCATGGCAGAGTCCTAGTTATGGACATCTATGGAAGGCTTTGCTAAATCTTAAGGCGCAGATGATGAAAAATGGAGTAACGAGACTAGCGGTGCCCAAGCTAGGCTGTGGACTGGATCGCTTAGATTGGAGGATAGTCCGAAATATGCTAGAAGTAGTTTTCCAGGGAACCAACGTCCAGGTCCTTGTTTATTGTTATCAACCGGTTGCCTACCAAGACCAAGAAAAGAGTGTTGACTGTTATTTCCAACGACGCGGTGGATGCACCAGAGGAGATAGCTGCTGATACCGTCATCAGTCATCGAATTGGCGTCAAAATGGATTTACAGTTACGAGACGTAACGGTTTTAAAGAGGGGCAGTGTTGCGATCCACTATTAGGCAACCCGTCAAACATAAAAACGTCGGAGGCACAGCATATTCTCCAAGATTCGAGAATTCTTCTAGAAATTACTAGAGAATGAGTCATATCTTTAATTCAGGGTATATATAAGACCGCTTATGAATGTAAGGGGTTAGTCTATACTTGAATGTCTAATATAAATTATATCGTGTACAGTAAACGTAGTTGAGCTTTTGGAAGTTCAAGAATACACATAAATGTTATATGCTGTGTCTAATGTACATGCAGCTTGTAGTATACATAAATAGATAGAAGTGTATAATAAATAAATAGTGGTGTTAGTGTTGTTAATGGACCAATCCTAAAGAAGTTACTTTAAGAAGATATTAGTGCTTGTAAATTCATTAGTGTAATAGTGCTTCATTATTAAGTGGACTGAAAACATCTATAAATAAGGCATATACTGTTAATTAGACTTGTAAACAGTAAGAAATAAAGACTCTTGTTATTACTTGTTTTAAATTAAAGAAACGCGGTAGGAGTAGCCCGTTACAATATATTCCCAGTCATCCTGTCCTATAAATAATATTCAAATGAGCCGATAAAATAATTTAAATAGCACATTTTGTTTCACTTATTAGTGTGCTTCCAATAGCGTAGTGATCAACGTATGAGCCTATCGTTTTTGGAGTCTTCGGTTCAAATCCCAGAACTGCCAGTCTTTTTCGCATGATAGAATTGTGTAACGTAATTTAAACGGCATTGACATAATACAAGCATAATACAAGCACGTGTGTAAGATTTTACAGAGGATTGTGCAATTGCGCTTTGTATTTGAGGGGAATCATGTACTTCGGTGCAACAAGGTAGATGAACTTGAACTGAATGTAGAGTAGTATTATTATCTCATGGGGGGTGACGTCACATGCGCAATAGGTTCAATTTAAACTTAAACCTAAAGATTCACAACGCTACAGTACAACCCACAAACATCTTGCTAGCAATGTGGCTTTAATACGTCGTCACGAATATCTCATTTATTACGTTAAGTAAAATATTGTTTGTAAGGACCTCGTTTATGCTGGCGGTATCTAGAAATTCATAAATATATGAAATAAATCCAGACCTCCATATGATATCGGAGCTTTTACTTGTTTTTACTTATAAACAATTCTAGGTTCGTAGTTTCTTTATCCGTAAATATTTGCTGTGGCAACAGTGCACATACTCAGCGGATCCCAATACTGTATATACCGAATGTGAACCGTAATTGTCATTGTCATTTTCGCTCTTATCAAGGTCTTATTGTTTCCAGTTTTTCGTTTTAATATTTGTATCAAGTAATAGTCATCAAAACAGTTTTTTTCAAAACTAACTGATAGTTAATTTCTTCAGCAATGTAAGTATTTAAAAAGAATGTTCGTTCAATGATTAATTATGATATTTTTTAGAGTAATATTATGAATAAGAAGGAGGTGATTCATAGTCAAGGACGACAGATTGTTTTTAATGTGTTTCAATATTTGAAACGCATAAAAAATTCGGGCGCCTCCAACCTGAACAATTTGCAAGAGATATATGCAATTTATAATAATATTAATATAACAAATTATATAAAAACCTTTTGGTATTAATTAAAAATTGTTTTTGTTTTGTTTTTGTTAGTTACAACACCATGAGTGTCATTGGGTAAACATATTCTTAAAACGTTTTTGTAATAAATCTTAGTAATATTTTCGAGGTGGGCATTTGACATTTTTATAGTGTTTATAGTTAATAGTTTGTGTTTAAAACAAAAACGTCTATTGATTTAAAAAACAACGAATATGTAGTACTGCCAAATTGTTTTTGTTCTACTAGTGGCTATAAGTGATAAAATATCTTGTGTACACTGATCTAATCAATCAATAATCTGGGGTATCACATCTAACAATAAGCTCAGATCATTTTTATAGAAGAGCAAAAATCAACATAAAACTATTTAAAACACATTCCTTGGTTGCTCGACAGTTTTTGCTCTGGCAACACTGGACGTGCAAGCAGTCGATGTTTTCTAGTCTCACTTTTTTATTTTGATTATTAATATAGCTCCTCGTCGCGCAGGTTTTTTCAAGGTCACCCGCCATGAGATAATAATACTACTATACATTGAAGGCATAGTTTAAGCTACGGTTAAAAATATATCTAATGTCGAAAATATCTGAATACTTAGTGTATTAAAGCCCATAGTCGTTGTGATAGACCCCAGAGATAGCCGCATCCTAAGAACTACTAACATTAAAATACGTTAAATAAATAGGATCCATAGCTAACACATTCAAATCCGACATATATTTTTTATTGGCCATAATAAGTCAATGTAAGAATTAAGCGATTTCTTCAAGAATGCTTCTTTTAACAAACATGATCTGTTTAAAATTGCTACAGAATCCAATTGAGTTTTTGTACTTTTAACATAGTGTCGAAAACAAGTTTTTACTGCAAAGCAATGTTTATGATTCCAGGACATTAGTCACATGCCTATGAACTGGTTGCATAGACGTTCAAGAAAAATGTAACAAATACTTACCTTTCTTCTTAATCTTCTTTGGGGATTAAACCACTCATAGTTTTTAAAATTATCTTTATTAACGTTTCGATCCATGACCTAGGATCGTTTTCAAAATAATAAAAACTTCAAGTTTGACATTTATGACATAAATTGAAGGTGACTTTGATTTATTGATGTTCGAAATATTTGGTTTGAGTACACTAAGTAAAAATTTTTTAAAGTTTAAATGAATGATTGCCTTCAATTTGTGTTACGGCCTGGGACCGACTTTTTTTAGGTAGCCAATACGCTTAACGTGAAATCAGCTGATTAATTTTTATTGGTGAATTTTATATAAATTCAATAACTTGGGAATTGGAAAACATTTTTTAACATGTTTCTATTTATACAATTGAGAGGATGGTTATTAAAGAAGTGTGCGATTGCATTATTAATAGGCTTAAGTAGTCGTTTTTTTAATATTTATTTTGAAGGGGAAAATCATTATGATTTAGGCTACCTCTTTGGTAGATTTTAACATGGTTCTGAGACGACCTTATGGCGGGCTTACACTTGTCAGATACCAATGTTGTTCTATGAAGGTTGCATATGGATCTGAGGCGACCTTATGGCGGGTTTACACTTGTCAGATACCAATACTGTTTAACGGAGATTGTATATGGTTGTGAGGTAACCCTATTGCGGGTTTACACTTGTCAGATACCAATGCTGTTTTACATGGGTTGTTAATATGCTTCATCATCATCATCATCATTAAAAATTAAATAAAAATTAATCAGCTGATTTCACGTTAAGCGTATTGGCTACCTAAAAAAAGTCGGTCTCAGGCCGTAACACAAATTGAAGGCAATCATTCATTTAAACTTTAAAAAATTTTTACTTAGTGTACTCAAACCAAATATTTCGAACATCAATAAATCAAAGTCACCTTCAATTTATGTCATAAATGTCAAACTTGAAGTTTTATTATTTTGAAAACGATCTTAGGTTATGGATCGAAACGTTAATAAAGATCATTTTAAAAACTACGAGTGGTTTAATCCCCAAAGAAGATTAAGAAGAATACTAAACAAACCACAACAAACATACAGGGAGTAAATACTTACCTCTCTAGTGTGGCGTACATTTGAACACAAATTAATGGTGTTAAAGTTATTAATGTTGCTATTAATCCAGACGAATATACTTTCTGTAGAAGTCTTACAAAACTAAAATTAGTAAATAGAGTGAACCTAGTTAATAGTTAAACTTACCTTAAGAGAAATATATGATCCTGAACATAAAGTTTTAATTTTGTACCATACACCGTTTTAAGAATTTCAGAATTTGCAGAAAGCCAAAGTTCCTGCAACTGATAACCTAAAATTCTAAATTGCACTGTTATTTCTACACAGCATGCCATAAACATGCTTTCGTATGCAAATACGAATTGGCATGAAATAAATCCCATTAGACACTGTGCAACAAAAACAACAGAAAAGAGTGTTTTGTGCCCTTCTATGTACCACACTCCTACTAGAAGATCTTGTCGAATACAGCACGCCAAAAAGAACGCAATTGTCGAAATTACACAACTGGTTAAAAACAGAATTTGAAATCTTCTATTCTTGAGCGATATGCCAATTAAGTTTGTTGCTAGAACGTGTGGACATAAATTAGGCGTTTTTAGCGAAGCGCCATGTTTGATCAAATCTTGTAAGTTTCTTCGTTGAAACACGAAAGTCGCGCAGGTTCCAAAAAACTAAAAATAGAATTACTGCAAGGTGATGTGCTTTAATGTTGCACAAAAACTATGTTAGAAAGAAAAAATTGCTAATGTGTTAAGCAAACATTGTAATAATGTATAAATGTTTCATAATTATGCAGTGAAATTTCAACTTTTCAGTTGTCGCTTTCGACGTCGAAATGGCATACTCCTTCACTAGTAAAAAAGTTTTTTTGTAATGGAAAAAAGTTCTTTGCTTTTATTGGTTTAGATAACAAAAGCTGAACAGTACTACAAATAACTCAGGCATAACAATCTAATAATAACAATATTCAAACAAATGGTTAATAACATTTACGTTGATTGTCGCCCTGAGCATAGAATAGTGAGTTCATGTCCAGCTGAAGCCTGTTAAATTATACGATCATTGTCTGTATGTTTTTATCGATCAACAGCATTTTAAAACAGTTAATCAATTAAAAAGCACTAATTTATAATGTTTGCCAATTGCGCTGGTGTGAAAAATGTAGTGGACTGTAATCTGGATCTGCATGACCGCCGTAAACTGCATAAACGAAAGTTCACTATTCTTGAGGCGTTTTCACTATTGAAAACCTCATGGTCAAAGCACACCGAACTGAATCTTACGGTCACTCCCGTTGCCAAGTTGTTATGTTCTGTCTAATGCGCGTCTTGGACTGTGTACACGAAACAAAAAAGGCACTCGCGCACACTCCTTCCAATATCCAAAGTTGTATGTATATGTTATAGGATAGGCGATAACAGGAAAGGAACTTTGATAATGTAAATATCAAACCAGAATAATATAAAGTGATCATATGTCACCAAAAATGCTATAAAATGCATAACAATCATATTTAGGAGCTTGCGCCCTTAAGTGCACTTTTCTTTTCAAGCATGTGTGCAAGCTGAACTATCTATCAGAACCACCGTCTGTACGTTTGCACTATGTATTTAACTTAATTCACTAGTAAGTAAAATGTATTACTGAGTTCATCTAATATTTCATTTTCACTTAATCAATTTTACACAAAGTTTCTGCTACTTCGAACCGGATATAATAATCGCTGGAGGAAATGCAGACGCTAATTAATCAAAACAAAGCAACAAATTCGTCAAAAATTATTTTTAATTTTTTCGCAATTTTACAGAATAATAGGTGCTACAACCAGCCAGTCAAGCAATCAGTGTAACAATCAACAAAAGCATTAAGACAATTGGTTCCTTTAATTCGATATACAAATGGAGTTTACAATTTAGTAGACAAAGGCTAATTGCACATCTAGCGAACTATACAAAATCGGTTGTATACCATTTTCTGTTTCATCATCATTAAGTCTTCTGGAACTGGTTAGGCGCGTACCTTCATTGTTTCCTATTCTGTGCTAACCTGCATATTTCCTTGAAATTTCCACAGTTTGCATCTTTCTTTGTTTTCTTTGTTTTCCACAGATGTCTTTATTTCCCTACTATTTCTATAACGTCTTTGTTCTTAACTTTGTCTGTCCATGCTATCATCCTCATACATTTGAAAAACAACATTCCAAAAGGTTTCTACCGTTTGTGTTTGCTTCTCCTACTGCTCCTGTTTCATAGACGTACTGTGCTGTGCTCCACACCTATGCATTCAACAATTTTCTCCATGTTTCTATGTTTGTTGACTTCGAACATAGCCGCTGCGTTTCCTTGTTAGATACAGTTCGGTTCCCCTTCTATTGTTTACAAAACCATAACCTATTTCCCCCCGGTGTAAACCCTGTTAAGCAGCCTGTGACAATCAAGATCCCCAACACTTAAACATTTGCCGAATTAATAGTTTTCAATAGATCCTTTCCCACAATTAACGTTATTTGAAAATATTTCAAAACCAACACCTGTAGTTGTTTATGATAATCATCAGACTTAAGTGTAATTATTTTTTTCATTAGGTTTTCCGTCTTGAAACTGGTTGGGCGCGTACCTTCCCTTATTTTTATTCTGAGCTAGCCTACACCGTTCCCGGAAGTTCCCACAGCCTAGATATAGCTCGGTTCCCTTTCTGTCGTGTCTTAATTATATGCTCTATTTCACCAAGATTCAGTGGCATGTGAAGGGGGTTAAGCAGCCTGAGGTTACCAAGAATTCCGCTGCACTTAGGCATTAGCCGAAGTAATAGTTTTCCAGTAAATCCTTTCACACAATTAACATTAGTTGCGAGTATTGCAAAACCAATACCTGTGTTGCTTATAGTTATCATCAGGTTTAAGTACAGTTATTTTTTTCGTCATTAGGTTTTCCATCCTGAAATTGGTTAGATGCGTACCTCCATTGATTTCTATTCTGAGCTAGCTTGCACATTTTCTTGAAATTCCTACAGCCTACATCTTTCACTATCTGTGTGCAATAGTCTAATCTAGATCTACTTCTACCTGCCTTTTTCCCTATCTCTGCCTCTAATATGTTCAGCACTATTACCTCATGCCTTAGTATGTGGCCTATCATCCTATCTCTCCCATTTTTTACCGTTTTCCACATACTTCTTTCTTCCCCTACCATTTCTAGCACCTCTTTGTTCTTAACTTTGTCTGTATATGATATATTCATCATACGTCTACAGCACCACATTTCAAAGGCTTCTATCTTTTTCCTGTCCGCTTCTCCTACTGTCCAGGTTTCACATCCGTACAGTGCTGTGCTGCACAGTCTTTTCCTTGTTTCTATGTTTGTTGTCTTTGAACACAGTAGTTGTTTTTTCTTCTTAAACGTAACACGACCTTGTGCTAATCTTTGTTTTATATCTTTTGCGCTGTTCCCATCTTGCGTAATGGCTTACTAGGTAGGAGAAATCCTTAACCTCTTGTAAGTACTTGTTGCCTATTTGTATTCTAGTTTTTAATTTATTTTCCTCTCCTTTGCATACTAGTACTTCAGTTCTATTTTTGTTAATTTTTATACCGTATCTCTCTGATAGAACTATTTCCATTTCATTAAGAGCAGCTTCTAACTCTTTCTTGCTAGATGTTAATACTGCTATATCATCTGCAAATCTAAGTATATCAATTTTTGTCCCTGGATAATAATTCCAAATGTGTTCTTGCATTTGACAGTATCCATTGCCTCTTCAATGTATAAGTTAAAAATTAATGGGGATAGGGCACATCCCTGTCTCACCCCTTTCCTAATGTTTACTTTTCTACGTTCCTGCTCTAATTCTATTATCGCTGTTTGCTCTTTGTATAAGCTATGTGCTATCCGTCTATCCCTAAAACTAATTCCAAACTTTTTAAGTATTTCGAACATTTTTTTCCACTTTACATTGTCAAATGATTTTCCCGATTTACAAACCCTATATTCACGCTTTTTCCTTTTTCTATTGTTTTCTCCATTATCACCCTCCAAGCTAAGATAGCATACCGTGTTCCCCTGTTTCGCCCAAACCCAAATTGATCTTCTCCTAGTATTTCTTCAGCTCGTTTTTCCATTCGTCTTTGTTCAATTCTAGTTAATATTTTTGACACGGGCGCTGTCAAACTTATTATTCGAAAATTTTTACAACTATCTCCGCTTCTCTTTCTTGGTATATTAACTATGATGCTACGTTTGAAATCTTTGGGTATCTCGCCTGTCTCATACATATAGCTTACAAGTTGGAAGAAACGTTCTGTTACTGCTCGTTCGCGGCTTTCGGAGTTACTGCTTGCACCTTATCTGTATCCAGTGCCTTACCATTTTTCAGACTTTTTAATGCTAATTCAAACTGATCTCTAAGTATAGGATATTCCAGGTTGTCCTTTTCAATGTCTGATATTAATGTTCTAATGCTATTATTTTCTTTCCTGCATATAAATCCCCTGTATATTTTTGCCATCTTTTGCCATTTTCTGTTTATCGTAATTTAAAAGCTTTTAACCAAGGAGTCTTTCTGTTTGCTTTAAATCAACACCTGCTAGCAACCAACTTTATTTAAAATACGTAATTTACCAGTAGTACGAACCTACGGTTTTTGTTATCCAACTTGACTCTCATTTAAACCAATGTAAAAATGAAGTAATTGACTCTCATAAGAAATACAATGTGATTGTCTCTAAATAGACTATACGTGTGTGAAAGTGAAATAGACATAGATTAACTGTGCTACTTACACCAGATTGTCTGTCTCACAAACTTGAGGGCGTTTTTTATTAACTTGCTCTTTTAACATGTCTTTGTCCTTTCACGATATTAGCACAAAGTAACCCTTTAAATCCTTGGTATATTTCTTACCTATATAAGAGACTTGGCAAAGATATTTTTAAATTAATTCTATTGTAAATCCTCTTCTACCACCTATTGCAAATACATAAACAAATTCCTTTGCCATATTGACATATATATTTGGTTCGTATTCCCATTTTATTCATTTTAAAATAAAACACAATTTATTTCGCGTTTTTAAACAATTCCAGTTGTTAATGAAACTATTTTGAAATTGGTACATTTCAATCGCCAATTGTCGTAAATATGCCGAATTATCTCCAATCAGAAGAGAAGAAGACGATTTGGCATTTGTTATCATTCGTTTTCGTAATTTCGAACTACAAGCAACAACAAGTGCAGCTGCTCCATATGGCTGAAGTGCGTGATTTCAAGTGAACCAAACCGCTTAATCACCGCCGTTTCAGTGTACCGTACCTGCTCAGAAAACTACTGGAGGTATGTTCGTTTTGTTATAATAAATTAATAATTTGAACTTGTTGCATTTATATTATAATTTTTGATATAAATTCAATCACCATTACTGACGATAACCATATGTCATTACACATTGTGTTGAATCACAAACAAATTAAAAGGTCCTTCGAATTTCGCAATCTTTCGCAATCTTTACGCACCAATATTCTTAATTAATCCCAGGGTATGCAAGATCTGTCTTACCAAATTTATATTTACATTTTGCATACTTAACCAGTTAATACCAAATTTTTTACATAATTTGATGAGGAACTCTTTGACGCTATTCATTTTAATTTATAAAAGTGAAAATATGTGTATTAATATTTATTTGGTATACTTTAAGTTTGCTACATTCCATGCAAAATACATTAATTAGTAAAAAGTATACATTACAAAAATTAATATGTAATATTCCCTTAGGAGTATCTTTGTCTATTAAGTGGGGTTGCCCACGTCCTAGAAATCCGTAAACAGAGAAAATAGTTAGAAACGTGTAAAGTAAAAATTTAGTAATATATGTTTACACCTTTCCACGTCATCCGTGCGGTAGTGTACTAGACGCGTTTTATTTTAGTGTGGTTATTCACTCAAGGTGTGTACCAGTGATATTGAAAACGATGCGTATAGAGATACCATTTAATTGCAAAGATATATTGCGTGTCTGTGGTATATAGCCAGAACATACAGTCCAATACAAAATGAAAAACTACATTCCCTTTTATCGCTTGTCAAAGCAATGTCCAATTAACCTTTGTCCATTAAGTCTAAAAAACGCAAACCAAAATTACTGGTGTTTCATCAAATATAACTGATTCTAGAATAATATACTTAAAATTTATGCAAATAGACAGTCTAATAACGAATACTATGTGTTCATCCCAAATATAGTTCAAGACGCATTTAAGGCTTAAAATTCTGTCTATTAAAAAATATATCGCAACATTTATTCCATACTTAGCCTAAAAACACGAGTTCTTATTTACAAACACACTAATAACACTACTTAAAAAACTTGGTAAAATAATACATACGATTTCACACTGTTAGGGATCACGAATCTTTTATCTTCATCCACAAACAGATTGATTTTGTTTACGTGTTGTGTATAGAGCTGATGTTACACACTTCATATACACATCATCGTATGCATAAGGTGTTCACTATTATTACGCACTTGTTACGTGCCAATCCAATTGGCACTTAAACATTGTTTTTAGGTTAGTTTTGATGTATGGATGTTTCGCGCCATAATTTCAAAAGACTCGGTGCGCGGGAATTTTAAAAGATTAGGCGCGTACTTCCGATACGTCCCAGTGAGTTTGCGCAGAGTGCGCGTCACTAGAGGGTTTGACGAATAAGTTCGCGCCGATGGGGAAAAAGACAAAAGAGTGGGGAAGTTTCCCGCTCTCGCTATAACGTGGCTGTTTGCCGAAAACTATCGAGTGGAGTGGTCGCTTTGAGGTATCGTATCGTGCTTATCTTTACCTATGTAGATATCCTGCCTAATTGTCTTTGTCTGTTGCCTTTACCTAGTATTCCTGCCCATTCCCTGCATAGGTAGGTGACAATATGAAGCCACCGAGGCGAACTGGACTGCGCGACCCGAGATGACGAGTCACCAACTTTAATAACTCCGGAAGGGAGCTCTGATGGACCTTGATAGAGGCCAACCCCGCAGAACGTTCGGATTTCCGGGGTAAGTAATACAGTGTTTAATTTGTTCACTGATATGAACTTTTGTTTAAATTTTTATATTTCCGATTATTACGCAATGTAATTTGGCAGGGTGACGTCATGGTAGTTGGCAGCGCGGAATCTGTAATAAGGTTCGCGCTTACATCCGCCAGGGGCGTTGCTCGCTTTCTTATTCATTGCGCTTGCGCGATGTGTTTATGAACTCTTGAACTGTATTACCACTTTGTAAACTGTTTTATCGACTTTTAAATGGTAAGAACTATCACCAATTAAATTGTAAGACACTATGTCCTTAAAGTCATTTACACTAATGTTATTAACTATACTATGCGATGTCCCCGTGATCCTATAATAATGTCCTTATCTGTGATGAGGCAATACGATTTTAGCCAAGTTACGACAAATTCACACACTATGTCACCGTTACATTCGTCCTTAAATTTGCCGATCACTTTTTTGTCGACCAAGGGGGTACCGTATTTGTTATCCAAAGGATAATCACTGGTGTCGAAAAGTCTAAATGCTTGCGAATATCATTGTAGAGATTTGCCGTTTGTACATTGTACACAAAACTGTTTGTGTCTGTGTAAAGGATGGATAATCTGGAACCATACAAAGACTTCATAATGTAGTGGAAGTCGTGCATTAGCTTCGATAGCCACTGATGGTGGAGAAAATGGATGTAAAATTATGAGCAAAGTTTAACAAGCGAAACCTTCAAGCACTTACCAGTAACAACTATCAAGTTTAAGCAGCGGCGGCTGGAACGAGCAACTGTCGACGTTTTACGGAACTCAAACGTTTATAGCACCATAGCTACGATACACCGGCTTATTTACAACAACCTTACTAAACAATAGTACACAAAAGTACTTAAAGATTAGTCGCGATAAAACATAGATTATACTATACACGACAAAGGAGAATTTAGTTGCAGCTATATCTTATGCGATAATTTTATTTAAACTCTAATTGCAAACGGAACAGATGCAATCTAATTTTTTTCCGCTCACCCACTTAAGATTGTAAATTATAATTTGGGAAATGTTGAGATAATTACATTGTTTAGAAAAACCTTCACCGTGATTATTATTTAATATTACAATTAATTAATGTTAAAACCTACAATTAGTAAACGACATTAAACAAATATCATTTATCCAAATGTTTATATGAACATATCTAATTTCAGCTCATACAATACATAAATTATACGCCTTTCAATTCAAAGGATTTTTTAAAATTCGTATCAATGTGTTTCCCACTGTATGTACTAAATTTAAAGTGCGTAAAATTAATAGTAATACACATATTATGACTCTTATAAATTCTGATTCTGATTTTTGAACCGGTTTACATAGTATCAATTTTCTACGTCATTAGGAACCAAAAAAATGCGTCTGATTTCATTCATGCAGCTGATGCAATTTTCTCGAAAATTGAGACTCTATGGTTCGGTGTGAAAGCTAATTAATGCATTATTTTATCTAAATTGCTATTAGTTTTGATTTATTGCATCGTTAAATTTTTTACTACAGTTCCTAATTAGTGTAGCTTAAAGAAAGATTTGATTTATGCGTTGTTAAACGCCTTATCTCACATTAGAGTCCTCAAATTGGAATGTATATTCCTGTTATTTTTCAACATGGTGAATGAATCTAAATTTCCGAATAATGTAAAAACATGAAACACACGACTATCATATTTTGCATTAATTACTTCTAATTTTCTTATGAATGAAAAAATTCTTAATTTTCCTATGAATTGAGCTGAATGCGTATTAAATGGTATCAAATACTTTTTAACTAGTAGGATTTTACGGATTTCTAACTTACGTAACACGTACTATTTAGAGATGCTATTAAGCAACATTAATAAAGCTTATCACGCAACGGGTTTTCGCACTTGAAATACAAATATCCAGAGTGTTTCCAATTACGGAGTATAAGTAATATAGCGGAATTTAGCCTCCTATTTTCTAAAAACGCATTTGAATACATTAATGAGAGTTCGCTAAATTAGAGACTTCTAAAGAGAATTTCTAAGCGTTTTATGTGTTTTTCTTGAATGGGACGTTACATGCTTAACAGAACGGAGTATTTACTTGTAATTGAGTCTCAAAAGCTGGTTACCGGGTTAAAACCACGCCATCGGATTTTTGAATGAAAACTAGGTCACATAAACAAAGTTGTCTACCTGACCAAAGTCGTATCGGGACGGGAGAGGGTAGGGAGGTGTGTTTATTAAGCGCTCGCCCTCTCTCTAGATATGCTATCCGACTTGTATATTTCCATAGGAATGTTTTATCGGTTCTAGCATCTACTTCATTTTAATCTTCTGAATAAATTAAGAACTGTCGAATAATCGTTTAAAAAACTTATTTAAATTACCTGTAAACAGTATGTTTTCTAACAAGAATAACTGTACCTAATCGCCTATTTCTATTGAAATATTAATTATATTGATTGTAATGTGAAACGCGAAGTATTTTTATGTTCCCTTCTTCAAGAGTGTAAATTGTTTGTTAGGTTTCTGTACAGTTATCGATTCTTTTAAAATAGCTTGGCACCTTCAGGGCTAACAGTGTTCTTGCCATCAGCAAATTTTTAGAAGCATTAGATGCTTTTTGCAGGTGCTACAACTTGCGAGGGTGAGCGGGTGAGGGTTGAATAGCAGAGCAGCAGCTTTGTATTCGTTATATTATTTGTTCATCAATGACAAACTTAAATTTAAATTGTTGACACCTGTATATGGGTTCCGCAAGAGAACTATAAATTTCCTGTGTACAAGAGAAAAATTTTAAATTTCAATTCACTTTGTTGAAACGGTTTCCCTGGTTAAGTTATACGGCTAAAAGTAATCAAAGTCTAGTGTGCAAGAATTGTTCAATTTTTGCGCAAGAATTTAGTGGAAATGGTAATCATAAAACTAAATGCGTTGGTCACGAAACCTTTTAATAACTGCAAAGATGCCATTGAAGTGTTTGCTAAACATAGTGAAAAATTTAATTAATCATATTCAGAATCACTCATTAAATGCTATAAATATTAGTCTAATTATTCAAAACAATATTATTCAGTTATGTTATAAAATAATACAAGATGAAATTGTATCTTAAATAAACAAAGCAAAATCGTTTTCAATTCTGGTAGACGAAACAACAAGCATATCACGTACTGAGCAATTGTCACTTTCTATTAGGTATATAGAGGTCAATGAAGGTGTTACAAATGAAGTCAAAAATTACATATTACGTGAAGATTTCTTACAATTCGTAACAGTGCAAAGTACAACTGGTAAAACTTTGGCAACAGTCATTTTAGAAACACTTAGAAGTGCTTAGAATAGACTGCACATATTTAGTTGGGCAGGGATGCGATGGTGAGGCAACTTTAAAGGCGTACATGTATTAATTAAGGGAGAAATATCCTGTTGTACTATATGTACACTGTAGAACCCACTCTTTGTACTTGGCTCTTGCTAATTCCTGTAGTGTTCAAAGTATTAGAAATAGCATTGGGACTATAAAATCTGTAGACAATTTTATAAAAAGTTTGGCTATGCAGACTATAGCATTAAAGGATCCAATCAAAGAAAATTTGCCAAATACTAAATGGAGTAAGCTCGTAGCTATGTGTGAAACACGCTGGGTCGAAAATCACGATGGCGTAATACGGTTCTGTGAAATTTTTAAACCAATTATTATTACGCTTGAAGAACTTCATTTGGTTAATAATATTGAAACTTCCTCAATAGCAATGCAATTACTGTAACGTGCCAAATTTACACAACGATAGAGGGGGGGGGGGGATTGACACGAACAAACCCGGTGAATCAACCTGAAAGATAAGTGCAGCCGTGGTTCGCTAGCTACAGTCGCGACGGGGCTAGATCGGATCGCGGGAATACTGTGACGGTATTGTCGTAAATTAAGGTACCACCCTTATTTTTAATTAGGTTTCGTCTTAAAAGGAGGCGGATTCCTTGCCTGGATGGGGGTACGACCAAATAAGGGAAACTTTGCACCTTGCGGGCAAGAACCCGTATGACTAAATACTAAGACAATTTTATACAAGCTCACTGACCAAGCTGAAATGTGTCCCCTGGTTTCTGAAAATAATGTATAATTATCAGCTAATGTTAGCACTTTTATTTAGGTTATACAAACTTTTCTGAATTCCTGCTAACAATGATCGGTGATTCTTAAACTTCTAATTTTAATTAACTCAAGTTGTCTAGGTATCTTAAAATAATACCTTGTATCGTGACAATTATCTAGTATTAATTGCACCTTGAAATTATACGCCACTAAAATAATAATGTTCAATATTAATTACGGCAAATCAGATATAATCAACAATATGTATTTACACAAAGTCGTCTTATAACTCGCCCTAAGGATCCTCCTACCACTATGTTTAAAGTGACTTACTAGATACGTACATTAGAATAATTACTTTGATCAGTCATAAAATATACAAAGATGTAAGCAAAATCTAAACAGTAAAAGCTCATAATGGATAACAATGACTTACAGTACTGATGTTTAGTTTCACAGGAATTTAGCATACTTGACAACCTGCGCTGCATGTTGGACTGGACTCCAGGTCGGCACCATCAGCAAACGGTTTATTTGAGAAGGGAAACTCGAAGAATTCCACGGAATTATGAGACGTTCCTGATTGTATCGGGAGTGAGAAACAATTGCTATACGTATAGAAAATACATATACGTAAATGTACTTTGACAACACTGAACCGGTAACTTTATAATAGAAGCGGCATTTACCTCGCGGCCCCTTAGGGTAATAATTGCAGAAAACAAGCGAGACAAATATTCGCACCAACCTTACTCAATCAATGTATTTCTAATAACTTGTCGTTAATTTATGTAACGATGATTACTTATCCTACCGCATAACTACTATACAAGTTCGTTAGGTGAGGGTTTACTCTTAACAAGGTCCTTTTACTATCACTATCGCCTGCAAATGCAAATAAACGATCCGTAACTTGATTGTAAATAGAACGTCGTAGTATGACCAATACTTTAATCCGCGTGCTTTGAAAATCCTCCACATAAAGAAATAAGGAGCTACTTCGTTCGAAGAACCGATCATCCACTTTGACACGACTCGATAAATTACTTGCACGTGATTGTTGCACCTTCGCGTCTTGCGACCTATTAAACTATCCACGTGTTAACCCTCTACATAGCCTAAGACCAACTAACTTAAAAACTATAGGCATGAACCTCTGTTTCCCGTTCCTTGCAATCGTAGGTAAGTGACGCCAATCCTTTAACACTGTAACTAAGAAAGATAGCCAATAGCTCAAAACATTCAAACGACATGCGGTTGTGGCATGATTTCTTAGAACTCCGGCTACCTGCCTTTACCAAGAATAAGATAAGAACGTGTTGAAACTCGAACTTAGGTTTTTAGGAATTTACATTGTAACATTATTGTATTAAAATATGGAATTTTAAATATGAAAATATGTACGATGACTAAAATGTACTCGTAAACTAAACCGAAGGTTACATTACATCGGGCCATTATGACAAGTGAATTCATCTTAAGTATGGTAACTGCATCCACCCTCTTTGTTTTCGCTCTACCTTTATGCAGAATGGCTCAAACTGTTAATATTGACCTTCCAGCAGCCATTGAGCACATGGACACTGTCATTTGTGAAGTACAAAGTATGAGGTTGAACATGAATTCAGTATTTGATGTTATTTTTGAGAAAACTGAAAATATTTTGAAGTCTGTTAATGATGAAGACTATATAGAAGTACCCAGAAACGTTGCCCTCCAGAAAATTCGTACTAATATTTTTGCAGCATCTTCACAAGAATATTTTAGCTTTGCAATAGCAATCCCATTTTTTGATGATTTTATAGCACAGCTCAGTCGAAGATTTTTAAATTAAGTACTTTCTTCATTACATTGTCTGATACCTAATATACGTGTAGAAAATAGTGTCAATGTAGAAAACTTGTCCTTATACAATGATTTTTTGGATTGTGACACAATGTCATCAGAGTTGCAGTTATGGAAACATAAGTGGATTCAACAATCTAATGTTGCCAGACCGTACGCGATTCAAACATTATCAAAGTGTAATAAATCTGTCTTTTCTAACATTTTTATTCTTTTACAAATTCTTGCGATGTTGCCTGTGTCAACAGCTACACCTGAACGATCGCTTTCAACTCTGAGGCGTTTAAAAAACTATTGCGAAATTCAACAGATCAAGAGCGACTAACAGATTTTGCACTAATGAGCGTTTACAGAAACATGGCCATTGACACAGAAGAAGTCTTAAATCGCTTTGCGCAAAAAAAAATAGAAATGTGCGCAACTTGTGTTGTAATTAATTTTCTACATTTTTACATTTTTGTTCAAATTCAATCAAAATAAAATAAATATTCAAATTATTTTTGATTTCTTTCCCCCCACCCCCATTTATTCTAGATACGGCCTTGTACTTGACCATGTCACCGACGGCAAAAAAGTGACAGAAATGACCCAATGACCCGGCGAACCAGTAATAAAATCCAATTCTGATTTGAAGAATTCACAATGTGATGTAGCAATTATTATTGGTACAGTATTTTGTGAAAATCTTAGAAATTTTATTTCTATATGAGGAGATATTTATTAAAGAGGTACAGTTAGTGAATAATGAAATATTCCAAATGTGCAGTCAGTTAAATAATGTAAATTATATAGATATAAGCAATCTTGGTAAAAGGTTTCATACAATTCATGGCATTCACCTAAACAAACTTGGTAAACAATATGTATGTGACAGCATTTTGGAACTGCTACAAAACTTCGAGGGTGGTACTCGCATTAGTACTATGGGTGATAAGTTGAGAAATCAGAGTTCTGACCGTAGCTGTTTTTTTCAAGTAAACGGAAGCGCGAGTATGGTGCTGTAGCTTGCAAGAACGTATTTATACAACACACTCTTGTTATCAAAAGTAAGCGGAAATTAAACCTTTATTATCAGAATGTTCGTGGGTTGAATTCTAAAACTTTGCAATTTTTCTCCTCATTCTCTGAAAGGAATATGACTTTATTTGTGTCACTGAAACGTGGCTCAGCCATGGACTTTTGAACTCTGAAATCTTACCAGAAAGTTATGATGTTTTTAGATCTGACCGCTCGTCTGCTCTGTTAGGAAAAACCAGAGGTGGAGGAGTGCTGGTGTCTATTAGAAACTCAATAAAGTTCACAATTATTAACAATGAGAATTTCAAGAAAAGGATACCTGAAGTAGATATTGTTGGTTGCAAATGCTGGTTTGGTACAATAGTATTTTGTGTGTATTGTTACATGCCGAAAATCGGCCTGTAAACATTTCTGTAAGTTTCTAATTTGCAAGTGAATTCGCGCCAATAATTTAAAGACTTGTGCGTGCATTTCCGTTACTTTAGATAGTTGCGTTGGCGCTCGAGATTGCGCAGACGCAGAGTGGAAAGAAAGTGGTGATTTCCGTCACGCTAGGACTAGTTAACTAAACGTCGACGAGTGTGGTTATTTGTGTGCCTTTTATCTTGTGTTTTCTTTGTTAGGATGTAGGTTTTCCTTTGTCTCTTGTACCTGTTATCGTTCCTCCTACCTGTATTCCTTTCGTATCTCTACAACAAGAAGAGAGAAGGCAAATTTAAATTTGGTTTTGACAAGGGGCAACGCAACGCAACGCCAATAACACTTTGCTGCCGCGAAAGTAGCTGTCCTGTTGTGAAGAGCTCCACAGTTTACGTGAGTACCTTTTGTCTTCTCTTATAATTAAAATAAACATTTTTTGCATGTGATATAGTAATTTGAAACATTAATATGACTTAACACCTTATTGCGTAACATTATGCATGTATTTATTATTGTTACCAACTGTCGTAGTGGCTCTCATACAGTACGCGCCGGAACTTTAAAAGTATACCTTAGAGTATAGACGCTAAATATAACAGTATGTAGTATATATCCCGCCTAATATCTTGCTGTCAGGCTTCTAGTTATTTCTGGATATCTTGGAATTGCACGTCTTAGATAACTTAAATTGCATAATTGTGGGAGATTTCAACGTCGAGCTTTTTAGCAATGAAACATTTACCAATAGTCAATGCTCTCGCTTGAACGATTTTATATGTGGAACACAATTACAACAGTACAATAATATTTTGAATATTAATGATCGTATTCTCGATTTAGTATTTACGAATACTGCTGTAGAATGTATCGTTATGAGAAACGATTTTCCAGCAGTCAAAGAAGATGTATACCATCCAACATTGTTAATTAGTATATACCTAGAAACCTCTCACAAGCCTTCCTCGAACTATTTAAAAACTAATTGTGATAGAACGTATTATAATTTCAAAAGAGCTGACTACATAGGCCTGCATAGGTCAATCACGACAATCGACTGGTCTTTCTTGAAAAAAGAACTCGATATCAATCAAGCCTGCAATATGTTTTATAACACATTATACTCGCTCCTAGACGAGTTTGTTCCTTTAACAAAATTCAATTCTAAACGCAAATTTTCAATCTTATAAAGTTCATATACAATCAAGTCGGTTCGTTCAAAAGCAAATTTATTTAAAAAGTATACAAAATTTCAGTCTCAATACTATAAAAGTAGATATACTCAGATGAGGACTTTAGTAAAATGTTTAATTGCAGCTGATTATAAAAACAATTTAAGAGAAACAATCTTGCTGAAAAAAAATCCAAGAAGTTTTTGGTCCTTCATTAATACAAAGAGGAATACTAATTTACCTAAAGTTCTGAAATATAATAACAAAAGCTGTGATACATCAGTAGCAGCAGCGAATTGCTTTAAAAACTATTTTAGTAGTGTTTACCAATATATTTTGAACTTTTCAGTTGTTGGTCCCAAACAGGATCTGTATGCGTCCGTAATAGATATCTCTGAAATAAGTGAGAACGAAATTGCTAGTGCAATAGAGAAGTTGCCAAATCGAAATTCAATTGGTATCGATAAAATACCAACGTTCTTTATTAAAGATTGTGCGAGGATTTTAGTGACTCCACTAAAGATATTGTTTAACTCAATATTAAAAACCAAAACCTTTCCGGACACATGTAGAATTTCTAAGGTATGTCCAATCCCAAGAGATGTTAATCTAACAGACATTACTATCTATAGGCCTATTAGTATCATTTCCAATTTTTCAAAAATATTTGAAGGCATAATATGCAATAGTATTTATCCTAAAGTCAAAAATTTTATTTTCACAGCGCAACATGGTTTTGTACAAAAACGTTCGTGCGAGACCAATCTTGCATTTTTCACTCAATATGTCTCTGAAGCATTGGATGCTGGTAGTTAAGTCAGCGCCATTTATTTGGATATATCAAAAGCCTTTGATCAACTGGTTCACAAAGTTTTGTTAGATAAACTCGGTGTCTTTGGTTTTTCTAATGGGCTTGTTGAACTATTTCAGTCTTATCTACAAGAGAGAAAGCAGTATGTTGTATATCTTGGTAGCTACTCAGACATATTGTTGCGATCCACTATTAGGCAACCCGTCAAACATACAAACGCCCGGGGCACAGCGTATTCTTCAGCATTCGAGAATCCTTCTACAAAGTTCTAGATAATGAGTCATATCTTAATGCAGGGTATATATAAGGCCGCTTATGAATGTAAGAGTTAGTCTATTCTTGAATGTCTAATATAAATTATATCGTTGTAAAGTAAACGTAGTTGAGTTTTTTAGAATATATACATAAATGATATGCTGTGTCTAATGTGCATACAGCTTGTAGTATACATAAATAAATAGAAGTGTATAAATAAATAGTAGTGTTAGTGTTGTTAATGAACCTATGGTAAAGGAGTTAATTTAAGAAGATATTAGTGCTTGTAAATTCATTAGTGTAATAGTGCTTCATTGTTAAGTGGACTGAAAACATCTATAAATAAGGCATATACTGTTAATTAGACTTGTGAACAGTAAGTAATAAAGACGTTTGTTATTACTTGTTTTAAATTAAAGAAACGCGGTAGTAGTAGCCGTTACACTGGTGTCAGGCTGTGTTGGGTGATTAATTAAGTCTAAAGACATTTGAGTAGTTTGTATATGCCAGTGACAAGAAGTCAGAGTAAAATGGAAGCAGAAACTTTAATGAACTTCCTTAAGGATTTTAAATCCGAAATGCAAGTGACACTCAGTGAAAACTTAGTGAAGTCAGTTTAACTGGAATCGACCCTTAAAGAGTTTAAATACGGTATGGAATTGACACTTGGCGAAAATGCTGAGAAAATGGAGGAGAGGTCGGCTAAACTAGAATTGACACTTAGTGAAAATGCTGAGAAAATGGAGGAGAGGTCGGCTAAACTGGAAGTGACACTAAATGAAAAGTTTACTGAAAATGCTGCAAAAATAGATGAAAAGTTTACTGAAAACGCTGAGAAAATGGAAAGGTTAAGTGAAAATGCTGCCAAAATGGAAGAAAAGTTGAATGAAAGTACAGCCACGTTAGAACAAAGATTAATGGAAAGTTCCATTGCATTGAAAGAGATTTCACTGAACAGGTAAAAACAGTTGAGCAAAAGTTGGATAATAAATTGGTAAAAATGGAAGAAGATGTGATGAGGCTGCAAGAACAAGTGATTTCACTAACAACGCGACCACTTGAATTACCAAGCCAAGTTGTTAATCAGAACATTCCAGAAATAAGAACCATGGAAAGAAGCGAGTCAATTCCGTCTAAATTTAAAGTAAAACCACCTACATTCGATGGTAAAACACCTTGGCCCACATATTTGAAACAATTTGAAGCTGCTGCAATAGCCAACGGTTGGTGCAACAAAGAGAAGGCTATCTCCTTGATAGTGGCCCTACGGGGATGCTCTTAACATCTTACAAACGATTCCCGATCACCAGCAGAATGATTACGGTCTCTTAATATCGAAGCTTGAGATGAGATATGGAGATGCTCACCTTCAACAGGTTTACCACGCACAAGTTAAGAACCGCACGCAAAGACAAGTGAAAGCCTGCAAGAATTCGAAGCTGACATCGCAAGATTAGTTAGATTGGCGTACCCAACGGCACCAGATAGTTTCCTCGAACAACTGGCTGTTCAAACATTTGTGGATGGCATCAAAGACAGTGAAATACAGCAAGCGCTAAGACTAGCAAGGCCAAAAATTTTGGATGACGCACTGGCCCATGCGCTTGAATTTGAAGCAGCTAAGCAGACATCACACAGGATGGGTCACAAAGTTCGGTCTGCCTTAGAGGAACCTGGTCAAGCTCAGAACAGCATAGATGAAATAATCAACCGTGTGTTTGAAAAGCGAAAGGCGGAAAGGCTGAAAAGACTACGACCGCGGAGATGGCGTCTACGATGCTGGAGCTGCGGTGAAGTTGGCCATATGCAGAGACGCTGTACTCAACCAAAGAAACAACCGGTTGTGCCAAAGCTGGTCCATGTAAGGGCGAACTTCGACAGCACAGCGTAGTGCCCCGGAGATTATCATCCGTGCTGCATCGTCGGTGGAAAGTCTGGACAGCATTTATATCGATGGTAGAATTAATGGTAGGGTTGTCCGATTACTTGTGGATACAGGAGCGACAAGAACTATTGTGAGACCAGATTTGGTTGGTCGTGGAAAAGTGCTACCTGTATCGGTGTGTCTCCGAACGGCAAGTGGTGAGAAGATTGGTACTCATGGAGAGACTGCCGTTATGTTGACAATTGGGGACAAATTAATTAATCATCGAGTGTTGGTGGCTGAAATTACAGAAGAAGTGATCTTGGGAATGGATCTCATGAGAGAATATGGGTTTCATGTAAACATGAAAGAAAATGTGCTTCGGATAGATGATGATGAGATTCCATTTCAAGGGACGAGTAACCAGACGATGCAAGTTCGAATGATTTGCGATATGAAAATACCCGAGAAAGCGGAAATGATAGTAATGGGACGCCCGGATGGTACGCTCGGGAAGGACAAGTATGCATGATGGAAGCAACTGAATCGGGAATGGGTCAGGAGGATTACTAATTGGAAGAACGCTGGTAAAGTTTCGAAATATGGTACCAGTAAGGGTGCTGAACATTAATCCGCATACGGTGACCCTGAAGAAAGACACGATTGTGGGAAGTTGCATTCCAGTATGCCATATTAAACGTTGTGTAGACGACATGAAAGATAAACCAGCCAACGGTTGCTCACAGAAATTGCTGGATATGTTAATACCTTCGTGTCAAGGATTAAACGGCGACCAACTGGGCAAGGTAAAAGACTGGTCGGACGATATCGAGGTGTGTTTGCACTGGATGATAGTGAGAAAGGAAGGACGAATGTTGTGCAACACAAGATCAATACTGGAGATGCGCAACCGATAAGACAACACCCAGGCGGCTTCCTTTGGCAAAACGTAAGGAAGCCGAGCAAATTATCACCGATATGGAAGAACAGGGAGTGATTGAACCTTCGAATAGTCCATGGGCATCCCCGGTAGTACTTGTCAAGAAAAGGACGGGTCGACAAGGTTTTGTGTAGACTACCGGCGGCTTAACAATGTGACAAAGAAAGACAGCTATCCTTTGCCCAGAATTGATGACACCTTGGATACTCTATCCGGATCCAAATGGTTTTCGACCTTGGACTTGAAAAGCGGATACTGGCAGGTAGGCTTGGAGCCAAACGACAAAGAAAGACTGCGTTTACAATTGGAACTGGATTATGGCAGTTCAAGGTCATGCCATTTGGATTATGCAATGCCCTGCTACTTTTGAACGATTGATGGAGTCGATACTGCGTGGACTGTCTTGGAAGACTTGTCTGGTGTACCTAGATGACGTGATAGTGTTAGGTCGGTCTTTTGAAGAACACCTTAAGAACCTAGAGGAGATATTCCAAAGATTACGGGGGGCAAACCTTACATTGAGCCCCAAGAAGTGTCACCTGTTTGGAAAAGAGGTGAAATACCTAGGACATGTCGTTTCGGAGACCGGAATAAGAGCTGACCCTGACAAAATAAAAACGGTACAAGAATGGCCTACACCAGCAGATATACACCAACTACGCAGTTTTCTAGGATTGTGCACATATTATCTACGTTTTATACTTGGGTTTGCGAACATTGCCAAACCGCTAACGAAATTAACCGAAGATGGACAAGAATGTGTTTGGAATGACGACTGCCACAGTGCATTTGAACAGCTGAAACGGCTACTAGTTACAGCATCAATTTTGAGTTATTCACGGATGGAGGGGAAGTTTGTGTTGGATACCGATGCCAGTAACACAGCTATAGGAGGCGTTCTTTCTCAAGTGCAGAACGGACAAGAAAAAGTTATTAGGTATTTTAGCAAGGTCTTGTCGCGGCCAGAAAGGAACTATTGTGTGACAAAAAAGAAGCTGTTGGCCGTCGTCAAATCCGTAGAGCACTTTTATAAGTACTTATACGGCCGTAAATTCCTGTTGAGAACAGACCATGCTGCACTGAAATGGTTACTGCAGTTTCGAAATCCTGAAGGGCAAGTGGCAAGGTGGATAGAGCGGCTGCAGGAATATGACTTTGACACAGAACATCGCGTAGGAACTAGCCATCGGAATGCAGACGCTGTATCTAGGAGACCTTGTCCGGTGGACTGCAATCATTGCTCCAAGATGGAAGAGAAAATAAGTGTCATCCATAGAATGACGGTAACCGATGATACTTGGCAACTCGAAAAATACGAGAAGACCAGGAAAATGACGCCGAATTGGGACGTATTATTGAGTGGAAAAATGAGGACAACGACCAGCTTGGGAAGAAATCAGTATTTCAAGTAAGAGCCTGAAGGCATACTGGGCACAGTGGGACTCCTTGATGATGGAAAATAGAATCTTGAAACGACGCCTGGAATGTGAAGATCGCACTGAGAGACTCCAAGTGATAGTGCCGAGAAGCAGAGTGCCGGAAGTGTTGCAGCACTTGCACGATGGTATTTCCGGAGGGCACTTTGGCGTGAAAAGAACTCTCGAGAGAGTGAGAGAAAGATTCTATTGGCTGAACTGCAAAGATGATGTGAAGGAGTGGTGCCGGAAATGTGAATTGTGTGCCTCTGCAAATGGCCCGGTCTCAAAACGGAAAGCCCCAATGAGACAGTATAACGTGGGGAATCCTTTTGAGAGGGTAGCCATTGATATAGCTGGTCCATTTCCTGAATCAGAGAAAGGAAATAAATACATCTTGGTTGCAATGGATTATTTTACCAAATGGCCGGAGGCATATGCTATACCTAACCAAGAAGCCGAGACGGTTGCAGATGTACTAGTCAGGAGTTGTTTTGTCGTTTTGGAGTTCCGTTGGAATTACACTCCGATCAAGGTCGAAACTTCGAATCAGTATTGTTTCAAAATGTCTGCAAGCATCTTGGAATCAGGAAGACTAGAACCACGCCACTTCATCCCCAATCGGATGGAATGGTTGAAAGAATGAACAGGACGTTAGGAAGTACCTGGCCAAAGTTGTCTCTGAACATCAACGAGACTGGGACCAATATCTGCATTTGTTCCTACTGGCGTACCGATCTTCGGTACATGACAGCACAGGTACTCTCCCGCTTGCGTAATGCTAGGACGTGAATTGCGGCTACCATGTGATCTTCAGTTTGGATTTAAACCTGGAGAAGAGATCGCAGGTGAAGATTACGTTAGTAAGCTTCGTGAAAGATCAAATAGTATTCACGAAAACGTCCGAAAGAATATACAGGCAGCAAGCGATCGAATGAAATCACAATATGACACGAGAGCTTAAGAAGGTGGTTATCAACCTGGAGATTTAGTGTGGTTGTACAATCCACAACGAAAATGTGGATTGGCGCCAAAACTACAAAGACAATGGGAAAGCCCGTACGAAGTGTTAAAAAGATTAATGATGTAGTGTACCGGATCAGAAGATCCTCGTGGTAAACCGAAAGTGGTACACTTTGACCGTTTAACATCCTACGCTGGCAACAACCAGGCAAGTTATTAATCATGAGCCAAATGTAGATTTTGAGAGTTTCATGGCGGCGTATGACGGTTTCGCTAAGGCGAGATTTGACGTTGTTCTTGAAAACAGCAAGATCTGTTTAGAGAACCAGAAGAGTATTCTCTTGCACATTGCGTAGCTCAAGATTTGGCAATGTCAAGGGAATAGCTGTTGTTTTCAAGAAAAAGTTTGGATGTGTGGATGAATTAGTACAACAGCAGCCAACTGTAGGAAAATCTTTGGTCCTTCAAGATAAAAATCGTTATGTTTACTATCTGGTCACCAAAAATTCTTCATGGCAGAGACCTAGTTATGGACATCTATGGGAGGCTTTGCTAAATCTTAAGGCGCAGATGATGGAAAATGGAGTAACGAGACTAGCGGTGCCCAAGCTGGGCTGTGGACTGGATCGCTTAGACTGGAGGATAGTCCGAAATATGCTAGAAGTAGTTTTCCAGGAACCAACGTCCAGGTTCTTGTTTGTTGTTATCAACCGGTTGCCTACCAAGACCATGAAAAGAGTGTTGACTGTTACTTCCAACGACGCGGTGGATGCACCAGAGGAGATAGCTGCCGATACCGTCATCAGTCATCGAATTGGCGTCAAGATGGATTTACAGTTACGAGACGTAACGGTTTTAAAGAGGGGGCAGTGTTGCGATCCACTATTAGGCAACCCGTCAAACATACAAACGCCCGGGGCACAGCGTATTCTTCAGCATTCGAGAATCCTTCTACAAAGTTCTAGATAATGAGTCATATCTTAATGCAGGGTATATATAAGGCCGCTTATGAATGTAAGAGTTAGTCTATTCTTGAATGTCTAATATAAATTATATCGTTGTAAAGTAAACGTAGTTGAGTTTTTTAGAATATATACATAAATGATATGCTGTGTCTAATGTGCATACAGCTTGTAGTATACATAAATAAATAGAAGTGTATAAATAAATAGTAGTGTTAGTGTTGTTAATGAACCTATGGTAAAGGAGTTAATTTAAGAAGATATTAGTGCTTGTAAATTCATTAGTGTAATAGTGCTTCATTGTTAAGTGGACTGAAAACATCTATAAATAAGGCATATACTGTTAATTAGACTTGTGAACAGTAAGTAATAAAGACGTTTGTTATTACTTGTTTTAAATTAAAGAAACGCGGTAGTAGTAGCCCGTTACAATATTTACTGCTAGATCAGGGATTCTTCTTGGGTCTGTTTTGAGACCACTTTTGTTTCTACTATATATTAACGATTTAAGTGCAGTACTAAATTGTCAACATCTAATGTATGCAGATGATTTAAAATTTTTTTCAGTTATACTCAGCAGGATCATATAAAATTGCAAGATGACCTTAGCAAAGTAGTAAAATGGTGTTTAGTTAATGGTTTAAAACTGAACATTGCTAAATGCAAAGTTGTAAGTTTCACTTGTAAACTAATTATTACAAAATACACTTATAGTATATACTCTTTCCATTTGTTATCCGTCACTTGGGTTTCAGATCTGGGGGTAATATTTGATTGTAAGTTATCTTTTACTGAACATATAGTGAACATATCCAATTCTACAGTTAAAATGTAAGGATTTGTTATTAGAAACTGCAAATCTTTTTCTGATATTGCAGCTATAAAAGTGATTTACTTTACCTTGGTACGTTCAAAGATGGAATACTGTTCTGTAATATGGGCTTCCTACTACAAAAATCATTCGGCATTATTAGAACGCGTTCAAAAAAAGTTTTTACGATTCCTTGCTTTTAGGATGGATGGTGTATATCTGGATCATAAGGACAACTACCATACATAACTTATTAGATTTGATACTACGTCTCTCGAGTTGAGG
Organism: Platerodrilus igneus; assembly: GCA_036346225.1. Classification (NCBI taxonomy): domain Eukaryota; kingdom Metazoa; phylum Arthropoda; class Insecta; order Coleoptera; family Lycidae; genus Platerodrilus; species Platerodrilus igneus. The sequence goes on along the minus strand of JARFIW010000472.1, from coordinate 1,756,998 downwards.
CGTATTATAATACTGTTACTTTCATATATAAGTTGGTGCATAATTTGATCGATGTTCCGGATATTCTGCAGCCGCTAAATTTTTTAGTTCCCAGACTTACATCTCGAGAAAGGCAAGTGTTTTATTGCGCAAAGGCTCGTACGAATTTCATGTTGAAGTCGCCTATTTATCAGGCATCTAGTATAGTGAACAAGTTTTTTGACAAATTCGATATATTTGTTGATACCCAATTAGACTGTACGACTGTTATACATACACACTTAAGCATATTATAGTTTTTCCGCGTGTGATAGTTATCATGAATTATTTTTATATTATCTTAAGTAGTTTTATCTTATAATTATGACTAATTGCGTATGCAATAAAGACACAATTACATTTAATTGGATAGTATTTTAGACATGTTTGTTCGTCTTTAAATAAGTTTTATGTGACATGTGTATTTAACTGTGCTGTATTGGAGCACTGCTCTGTTGGATGTATTAAATCAATAAAAATAAATAAATATAAAATGCAATAGAAGAATTCATAATTCTTACTTACATAACTAAAAACTGATAAAGCTTCGGCGATTTTGACAAACTCTGAAATATCTCCATTAAAATTTTGGAATTGTAAAATCTGCATGAAAAAACTGAAAGCACTCAATATCAAATACACAGTTGTAACTGCTATTCTAAATTTGTTGTTTTCTGTTTTGCTAAGTAATCCCATATATTTTAACACCTTTAAAGGCCATACTAAATTAATAGTTGAGTATTCCATTACACTTCCTTTTCAGAAGTAAACTAACTCGATTGTAATAATATTTGATTTCAAGTTATACAATAGTTATACATCCTATAACAACCTTCGTTGAAGTATTAAAATTTTTAATGAGCCTGAGTTTTCTTAATTGTAGGATCCTTTTACCCTCGCAATTATACTAATTACGACACTATTATATCATTTGGTGGTTGAAAAATTTATGAAACCTACTTATCATAAAAATTAAACTCCTGCTGAAATAATTCACAATAAAATTATTTTTAGGTTTTAATAAAACGAAAATGGAAAACAATAAATCCACAGAGCAAAAGGTAGATGAAACTGGCATAGAGAAATCGAACTTCATAGTGCAGGAAACAAAATATAACGTTACCAAAGATGTAAAACTCGTACTGTATTTGATTCTATTTTTGATGGCAACTTCGTTCATTATGAAGATTTTTAAAGTATACAAAACACAAGTTATGAAACAGGTGAGACGAGATTTGTCGGTTACCAAAGCGTGTAAAAATAGTGCCTCGGTTGGTTACCTAAAATTTTGTTCCATTGTATTTTTATTTTTATGCTGGAAACTTCCTGTGCGGAAATAAGGTTTTTCGGTGCGGCAGCATAAATTAATATAGCATGATTTTTTTATGGTAATTTAGAGAGATATAACACAAAAATTTCTTTTTCTTTTTCACTATCATTGCTTCTGAATGTTTACACGGATCTACACTGCACAAAGTAGGTTAGATAATTTTACCACAATATTGTGTTTGAAATTTTGTAGTAATTATTAATAAACCTTTTGTTAATAGAACAATAATAACTTGAGAATTTGAAAGTCGGTGTTGTAATTTTTCATATAAATTCGTATCTAAACCATTCTAGTAAAATTCACTATTTTAGTATTTTTAACATATTAAGTTTAATAATTCATATATAAAATATTTGAAACGAAGATTGTAATGTTCAACACATTTGGTGTTAAATTTCGCAGTGGATCCGTGAATTTTTACCATACCCTATCGCAATAATCAACAAAACGATTTTGTAGTAGCGTATTACTTGCAATTGCTAGTAGAAGCCATCATACAATGGCGAACTACTAGATGGTCTTTGTAGTAGAACTAACTATCTACTGACACAGTAGCGCACTAAATTTATTTTAATTTAGTGACCCCTCAAAGGCAGGGTTTTTGGGTTGCATTTCCATCACTGGTTCAACTTTAGTTTATTATTATTTCATAAGAGCATTAATTAAACTACAAATTATTTCTCACTTGACTTTGACATATATTTTAACAAACATGAATACACAGCACACTGAATACTCCCTGTATGTTTGTTGTGGTTTGTTTAGTATTCTTCTTAATCTTCTTTGGGTATTAAACCACTCATAGTTTTTAAAATTATCTTTATTAACGTTTCGATCCATAACCTAGGATCGTTTTCAAAATAATAAAAACTTCAAGTTTGACATTTATGACACAAATTAAACGTGACTTTGATTTATTGATGTTTGAAATATTTGGTTTGAGTACACTAAGCAAAATTTTTAAGGTTTAAATGAATAATTGCCTTCAATTTGTGTTACGGCCTGGGACCGACTTTTTTAGGTAGCCAATACGCTTAACGTGAAATCAGCTGATTAATTTTATTGTAAAATTCAATAACTTGGGAATTGGAAAACATTTTTAACATGTTTCTATTTATACAATTTAGAGGATGGTTATTAAAGAAATGTGCAATTGCATTATTAAAAGGCTTAAGTAGTCGTTTTTTTTATATTTATTTTGAAGGGGAAATCATTATGATTTAGGCTACCTCTTTGGTAGATTTTAACATTGTTCTGAAGTAACCTTATGGTGGGTTTACACTTGTCAGATACCAATGTTGTTCTATGAAGGTTGTATATGGATCTGAGGCGACCCTATGGCGGGTTTACACTTGTCAGATACCAATACTGTTTAACGGAGATTGTATATGGTTGTGAGGTAACCTTATTGCGGGTTTACACTTGTCAGATACCAATGCTGTTTTACAGGGGTTGTTAATATGTTTCATCATCATCTTCATTGGATCTTCATCTCAAAACTGGTTGGACATGTACCTGCACTTATTTATATTCTGAGCTAGCTTCCCTTCTATTGTTTTCTAATTTTATGTTTTATTTCACCTTGAAAACGATCCTAGGTTATGGATCGAAACGTTAATAAAGATAATTTTAAAAACTATGAGTGGTTTAATACCCAAAGAAGATTAAGAAGAACACAGCACACTGCTTTACATTGATTAAATATGGGTCTAAAGTATTAATGCTTGGGTAAACCATAATATCCCGAATGAGCAATTTGGTAGATGGACAGATGGCTAGTTGTATTTTACAACAAACTCCCCACCCGTTGAAGGGCTGGCTTCAATAACAATATAACTTAATAACAATAACAAAGTAAACAGAGCAATTACTTACTATAATACAAACAAACCCTTTGTTTTACCTACTGTAAGTACTTGTATATGGATTTTATTCACTTTCAGGTACTAAACATAGTTTGCGTATGGACCTAGTAAAAGCTCCATCCCTAGTTTGCACTTTGACAACACGTACTCTATTATCTTGGCCAGGAAACACATCAACCACTCTTGCTAAAGGCCAATGTAAGGGAGGACTGTTATCGTCATTTACTAAAACTAAGTCATTAATTTTAAAATTTAGGAACGGCAACGTCCATTTAGGTCTGTGTTGTAATCTATTTAAGTAGTCAACCCTCCACCTTTTCCAAAATATTTGTTGTATCTGGCTACATCTTTGCCAGAAAGATAGTCTATTTTCTGGAATGGAAGTAACGTTAGGTTCGGGAAATGAGGTGAGGGGCGACCTATCAGGAAATACCCTGGAGTAAAAGGGGTAAAATCAGTGGGGTTGCTTCTCATAGCGCAGAGCGGTCGCGAGTTTAGTACCGTTTCTATTTGAGAAAGTATTGTGCTGAATTCCTCAAATGTGAAATTAGCGGTTCCAACAAGTCTCACAAGGTGATATTTTGCGCTTTTGACAGCAGCTTCCCATATACCACCATGGTGGGGTGAATACGGAGGAATAAACTTCCATCGAATTTCTGATGAGGATAAGAAATCGAGTATGGATCTCATTGTATTTTGACGTTTGAGAAACTCATGGAGTTCGTTTAGTTGGTTTGAGGCGCCTAGAAAGTTGGTTGCGTTGTCACTGAATATTATTTTTGGATTTCCTCTTCTACCGATAAATCGCTTTAACGTAAAGAGAAATGCATCTGTACTAAGGCTTGTAACGAGTTCGATGTGAACTGCGTGGGTTACCATACACACAAATATGGCAATGTAACTTTTCACACTAGGTGCTTTACGGAGATTGGAGGTTTTTATGAGAAAAGGTCCTGCAAAATCCACTCCAACGTTAGTAAAGGGAGACGTTGGCAAAAGCCTTTCCTTAAGGAGTTCAGCCATTAACTGGGATGCGGTTTGTGCATTATACCGAAAGCAAGTGGGACATTCACGAATAATCCTTTTTATTTTCTTCAACCCGTTTAATGGCCAATATTTAAGACGAACATTGGACAGCGTTGTTTGTGGTCCAGCATGGCACAATGTAACATTATTTTGTAATGTTAACGATTAAACAAATTAATTAATTAAAAATTCAGTAACTTGAATAAAGTATAAACAAAAATTTACACCAATAAATCACCTCATTTTATTTATGATCCTTTATATTAAAAGACCACATTTACCGATAGTTTCGGACTAGTAAATTCCAGCGGCAGGTCATCATTTAAAGCTCTAGACCCTCGATAACAATAAACCTCTTAAAAGTTAGGTCGGGTACAGACTGACAAATCCGATAAAATTAAAATGTATTAGTACCTTTTTAGCGTAAATAAAGAAAACCAATTTCAGTTTGAAAAACTTAACCTTCTTAATACTTTGTTGATTGACAGCGGGTTAGACAAAACAAAATATTATAAATAGCGGAAACTATTTCCAAGTTGATTTGTTCAAATATTACAAGTAATTTTAAGTAGTCTGGAGACATCCATTGTATTTAAAATCCATTTCGGCTCAAGTAGGTTAGCCGGTTTTTGTTAATGGCAGACTACTGTCTCCATACCACATTGCAATAACTAAGTAATTCGTAGAAAGTAAAAGATAATTTAAACCCGTGGAAGAATAATTGCTTCCGTGATTCTCATCTAAAAAGGGGTTGGATTTGGTTTCTGAAATCTTGTTTTGTGGGAGGTTCTGTTTAGTCATTGGATAACAGAAAATGACGTACGTAATTATTAGGGTAGGAATTTAGTCTATATATTTGAAGGCTTTAGCCAAAGACAGGGAGTTTTTTCCAATGGGGCCGTCCGTGGTCAAGAAGTAGAGAGAAACGTAGTTTTGCGGGTAGCGTTCTCTGGCATGACATAGAATATTCCACTTCGTATCACGTTAGTAAAAAATTGGAAAGAAGTGTTACTCTTCCAGTTTCGCGAGGGTTATGCCCATATGTTCGCGGATTTATAGTGATGCAAGATAAATATTAAAAAGCTTGTAGGCGTGTGACGCAGCAAGTAAGTGATATTGTCAAAAATTCTACCGAGTTCGTGTGCCAGTCAATTTTCTTAAACATTACAAACAGAAGCAACAAGCGAGATTCTCTTCCCAAATTTAAGAACTGCTCTACGTTGGAAAACAAACCCTCAAATAATGGACAATCTTTAGTAAGTTTTTATAGTTAAATAGCATGACCAATTTTTAATTAGTTTATTTGTTAGGACGTTTTGGCCATAAACCGTAGGATTAATTTAGTGTACGATTTATAATATAAGTTTCTTTCATATACAAGTGTTTGATAACTACTTATGTACTCAAAATTTTCATAAATTCCATAGTCACCTATTCACTTAAATTTCTAAATCAATGAATGTAAGAGGTTCACGTTTATTGCTCTGTGAATTAAATAGTTTTGTTTGCCGTTGATTAAGTCAATAGTTTTTCTTATTTTTTTATATAAGTAGTAAAAAAGTGAGGAATTGATTAAAAGAAACAATTGTCCTCCTTGAGATGACAAGTCTCTCAAGGTTTTGTACGAACATTTGGACATTCTCGACTTGTCTGGCGCCCTTGGCAATTGTCATTAAGCCACAATATTTTATGAAAGGTAAGTGCCACATTTTTGTAGAATATTATAAATTAATTTAACCCTTTTTTCAAAATTTCAACCCTCTATATGATCCACGACCTTCCGCTAGCTAGTGCCGGTGACCCCCCCTTTAAATTTTGTTTTACAGGCCGCCACCATTTTATAATTTGACTGGAAAAGATACACTTAGTAGCTTTTCCGCCTGTAACAAAATTCTTGGCGCCCAACGTCTTTGGGAGTACGCATGTAATAAAAGTCTTGACGCCCGACGTCTTTGGGTCTTGTTTTTTGAAGAATTAGAAATTTTTGTTATTTGCTTATTTCATTATCAATTTTATATAAACTGCAACCTTTCAAAAATATATGTGGCATTTGGAAAAGAAAGAAAGAAAAAATTCGAGTGTGAAATAATTATTTAGAAATTTTTTTGAGATATATTATTTTTTACTTTTTAAAGAGAATTTTATGACAGCATTGTACACATTCTTTAATTCAAAGATGGAATTTACATACAGTGTTGATAGGTTATTAAAAGATGAACTAATTTATGAAATAACTGTACGAGGAATAAACACGGAAAATATGACAGTAACTGATTTAAGAAAAACCTTACGAAAAGCGATTAGAATAGAAACTGAACCAGATGAAGATTTTGACTATCCATTTGATTTTACGGAAGACGTGACAGTTGTTAAAAATGTTTTAACGCTTTTACATGAACAAATTTTAGATTTAAATGTTTTAAATTATGATAGTAATAAAGTAAGAATAGAAACAAAATTTGCATATTGTTATTCTAGACTTTCCAGGAGTTTGGCAGTTGACGATAATGACGAAAAAATTAGGAATAATTTACAATTAGAGTTAGGACATTTAATTGAATCTTTTCGTAAAGTAGGAAAGACAAAAACACAAATTGCTTCCAAAGAGGATAAATCAATTTTAGACGAACTAGAACGAAAGGAAACGTCAAAAATATTTGACATAAATAACGTAGACTTGATCGAATTTGACAAAAAACTAGATTCAGCATCATCTACAACAAAACAAGAAAAAATTAGGGTCGTAGACGAGCACACGCAAAATATAAATAAATCTTTTCAAAATAATCAAAATTTATCTCATAATAGTTCTGTAGTTTATAAGGTTACTCCAGTTGCAAAATGGGGAATAACATTTAATGGCGATACTTCGGTAAACGCATTTTTAGAACGGGTCGAAGAATTAAAATTTGCTAGGAATATGTCAGACTTTCAACTTTTTGCAGAAGCATGTGATCTTTTTGCACATAAAGCACTAATATGGTATCGTGCAAATAAATGTTTAATAAATAATTGGACCGAACTAAAAGAGGCATTAAAAGACGAATTTTTACCACCCGATTATGATGAAAAATTAATGACAGAAATTAAAGCGAGAACGCAAGGAGAAAACGAAAGTATAGGACTCTACGCAGCAGTAATGACAAATATGTTTGCTAGATTATCAGAACCACTCACTTTGACAAAACAACTGAAAATATTACGAAAGAATATGTTACCTTTTTACCAGTCACAATTGAGTTTAGTAGAAATAACTTCCATACAAGAACTAATAAAGTTAGGAAAAAAATTGGAAGAACATACAATATCAATAGAAAACTTTATCCCACCAACTCGAAAAACTAATACTTTAGAAACTGACTTAGCGTACACAGACATTAACGTTTCACAGAGTAGGTCTTCCAATAGAAACCAGATTTCAGCAATGCAAAATGTTAGTTCAAACAATTATATAAAAAAACGTGCACCGACGTGTTGAAATTGTCACCAGTTAGGACATTTTCAGATCGATTGTAGACAGATAAGACGAACGAACTATTGTTATAAATGTGGCACTGACAATGTTACGTTGAACCGTTGTCCGCGTTGTTAAAAATATAGAAATAATTTAAACTAAAAGAAGGGGCATTAGATAGTCGTATAGTGTCCCGCACATTTTATAATTCGACAAAACATGTTCAAAATATTATTTATGATAAAGAAGAAAAATATCAAAAAAATAAGATTATGTTAGATTATGTAATAGAACAGTCTAAAAATGACGAACGTCCTTATGTAAGTGTAGATATTTTAGGAACAGAGATTTTAGCTTTATTAGATTCAGGAGCAACAAATACAATTTTAGGAGAAAACACTTGGGAATTTTTATCAAAATTAGGTTTAAAATTAAAAAGGAAAGAAGAAGAATGTCAATTGGCAAATGGCAAAATTTTAAAAGTTTTGGGAACAGTTACGTTGCCCATTAGATTAAAATAACGTTTAGTGGTGTTAGACGTTTTGATAGTACCAGATGTTCAGCATACTTTAGTTTTAGGAATAGATTTTTGGAAAAACATAGGAATAATACCAGACATTTTTAAAGGCGAATACACCTTTGCAAAATTAGATACTATCGAAAAGAAAGAACCGATTTTACATTCGACATTAGATTTAACAGTAGCACAAAGAAAACTGTTAGATACCAGTATTGAAAAATATTTTTTTGATTTACCTGAATTAGGCCGTACCGATTTAGTATACCATAAAATTAAAGTTAATAGCGAACCAATTAAGCAAAGATACTATCCAGTTTCACCTACAATGCAAAAACGTATAGATAGCGAGTTAGATAAATTGTTACAATTAGGTGTAGTTCAAAAAAGCAACAGTTCATGGTCAAATCCAATTCTTTTAGTGAAGAAAAAAGACAATTCATATCGTTTTGTAGTAGATTTCAGAAAATTAAACAAAGTAACAGAAAAGGACGCGTATCCAATTCCGTACGTCTCCTCCATATTAGATAAATTGCGTGACGCGAAATTTATTACAACATTAGACATTAAATCCGCTTATTTTCAAATACCACTAGATAAAGATTCTTATAAATACACAGCTTTCACTATACCTAATCGAGGGTTATTTGAATTTACACGTTTACCTATGGATCTTTCAAATGCACCCAGTACATGGTCTAGATTGATAGATAAAGTGTTAGGTCCAGAATTAGAACCTTTCGTATTTTGCTACCTAGATGACGTCATAATTTTGACAAACTCTTTTGACAAACACCTAGAAATATTACAGGAAGATTTTTAACAGACTTTCACGCGCAGGACTGACTTTAAGTAAGGAAAAATGTCACTTTTGTAAGAATGAACTAAAATATTTAGGTTACGTAATAAATGAAAACGGTCTCTTAGTAGACCCAGATAAAGTAAAAGCTATTTTAGAAATACCAACACCAAAAACTGTAAAAGAAATAAGACGAATAATCGGAATGGCTTCTTGGTATCGTCGATTTATCGAGGGATATAGTACCATTATAGCTCCATTGACCGCATTGTTGAGGAAAAATAGAAAATTTGTCTGGGAAGAGTGTTGCGAAACAGCCTTTTCCACTATAAAAAATTGCCTAATTTCAGCACCAATTTTAACTTGTCCAAATTACGAATACGAATTTACAATTCAGTGTGACGCATCAGATTATGGAATTTCCGGTGTGTTGACGCAAAGTATAGATGGAAATGAACAAGTAATAATGTTATATTTCAAGATCTCTAACTCAAAATGAAAGGAAATTTACCGTAACGGAAAAGGAGTGTTTAGCAGCTCTATTCAGTATAGAAAAGTTACGTCCATATATAGAAGGAACACATTTTACCGTCATAACAGATCATCATTCTTTAATTTGGTTAAACAATTTACAAAATCCAAATGGTCGACTGTGTAGATGGGCCATCAAATTACAACAATACGACTTTGAAATAATTCATAGAAAAGGCAAAGATAATGTAGTCCCAGATGCATTATCGAGGGCTGTACCAATAATTGAAACTTTACAAATTAAAAATGACAACAACAACTCTGAAAATTGTATGCTAATAATACCAGACACAAAAATTGTAAACGAAAATACTAAAAATAATAAAGAAGAAATTCACAAATCAAATACTCAGTATGATAATTGGTGTAAAAAGATGATTAATAATGTTGAAAAATATCCAATAAAATATAACCGTTGGAAAGTAATAGACCACAAATTATTTAAGCATGTTAAACCAAAATTTCCAAACTTAACCGAAAAGACATACAACTGGAAAGAAGTAATTCCAAAATCACAAAGGAAAGAAATTTTAAAACGTTTTCATGATGAACCGACGGCCGGTCATTTAGGAATTTTTAAAACTCATGAAATGATATCTCAGAAATATTTTTGGCCAAAATTACGTGCAGAAGTAGCAAGATATATAAACCAATGTAAAATTTGTATTTTACACAAACCAGAGCAAATACTTCCAGCAGGAAAAATGTCAAGACATCCAATAATTTCCAAACCTTGGCAAATGATATCCATAGATTTAGTAGGTCCACTACCTAGGACTACAAAAGGACACACATGTATTTTATCCGTAGTTGATACATTTCCAAAATTTACCCTATTTTTTCCGTTAAGACAAGCCACTGCATGGTCTGTAGTTCAAAAGATAGAAGAGTTTATAATTTTACTTTTTGGAGCACCACAATATGTTTTAGTAGATAGCGGTGTACAATTTCGAAGTCATTTATTTAAAAATTTAATGAACAAATACAAATCAAAAATTATTTTTAATGCATATTATCATCCACAAGCAAATCCTGTTGAACGAGTCAACCGCGTTTTAAAGACAATGTTGGCATCTTATGTGTCAGATAATCATAGAGTATGGGACAAGATATTACCCATGGTTTCGTGCGCTGTTCGTACCGCAGTTCATGAAGTAATAGGCATGTCGCCATATTTCGCAAATTTCGGTAGAGAAATGGTAATAGATGGTTCTTCTTTTGGTGAAATAACGGATTCAGAAAACTTAAGCGATGTTCAATTTTCAGAAAGAAAACAACTAATAGAGCGTATTCCAGAATTAAATAAAGTATACCAGGAAATAACAAAAAAATTAGAAATAGCATATAATAAATCAAAACATAACTATGACTTACGTAGACGAGAAGTAGTATTTTCAGTGGGAGATACAGTTTGGAAGAAAAATTTTGTATTCTCAGACGCATCCAAGTATTTCAATGCCAAATTAGCACCGAAATATGTAGGTCCTTTTACCATAACAGAAAAAGTTTCAACAAACACTTATGAGTTAGCCGACAAAACAGGTCAATCCAGAGGAGTTTGGCATGTTAAAGATTTAAAAGCAAATCCAATTGGATATGACGAATAAAAATAGTTATAAAAACCCAATATTAATAAAAATAACCTAATATTAATAATTAAGAAACTTGAAAACGACGCTTATAATGTCGAAATACCCAAAGGAACAGAAAATAGATCTGAAGCCTACCTCAAGGAATGGATGTAGCAAGCGACTATAATAGTCAAATAGTGAACAAATGGTGGAACTAGCCAGAAGAAAAAGTCACGGGATGGGCTAGCTACAAAACGATGAATAGGAATACGAAATGGGCGCCAGTGTTTTCGTACACAAGCTTATCAGAAAAACACAAGACCAATAAGCCAAAAAAATTACAAGTCATTAGGGATAGCGACACGTAGGGGTCAAAATAGAATCGGCTGTAGGGAGCCCTTTAGGATCCGGAGGTTCAGGATCAATGTCTGGAGGGTCTAAAGTTTTATCGGGTTTGAGGTCCTTAATATGCCAAGTACCTAGATCGTTACCAGAATTATCCGCTAAGATATAGGTCCACGGAGAAAGTTTAGTTCTAATAGTAAAGGGACCCACATATTTGGGAGCAAGTTTAGCATTGAAGTAGCGAGAAGCATCCGAAAGAACATAATTGCGTTTCCACACGCGATCGCCAGGAGATAAAGTTAAGGGACAACGACGAAGATCGTAGTATTTAGCATTTTTCTTGTATACTAAGGAAAGGCGTTTCTTCACGAAGTGACTCAAATTTGACTAAGTCAGTAGGAGGAATAGGACGTTCGGGATCCATAAGAACATCATCAGGATCAAGAGGTTTTCCAAAATGATCGCCGTAGAGAACATGTTCACGACCATATAGAGCAAAATACGGGGAGTAACCAGTAACCTCATGTTTAAGCGTTCGAATAGCGCAACCAATTTTTGCTAAATTAACGTCCCACCGACGTTGATTATCCGAAACGTAAGAAGAAATCATAGTTTTCAGGACTCTATTAATACGTTCGGCCGGATTCGCCTGAGGATGATAGTGAGCATTAAACAGAATTTTTGTTCGATAAGAATCACAGAGTTTAGTGAAAATATTACTACGAAATTGTACACCATTGTCCGCAATTAGATACTGAGGAGTACCATACACCAGGAAAATATTTTCCTCAATGGTTCGAGCAACAGCAGCGGCCGTAGACGCACGTAGAGGAAAGAAACAAGCATATTTTGTAAAACAATTGGCAACAACTAAAATGAAAGAATTACCTTTAGAGGATCTAGGAAGAGGTCCGACAATATCAGTACATAGGACTTGCCAAGGACGAGTGGCAGTAGCACGAGGAGACATAAAGCCAGGAGGTTTCTTTTGTTCGACTTTGTGTGCAGAGCAAATTTTACAACGACGGACGTATCGAGCAACAGCGGCTCTAAGTTTAGGCCAATAGTAACGCATGGAAATTTTAGAGACAGTTTTGTGGACACCAGGGTGATCTGAAGTAGGCAGATCATGATTTTCGTATAGAACCCTATTCCGTTGTTCGCTGGGAACTACTAACTTCCAATCGTCTTGAGGAGGTTGGAGCAAAGACTGTTTAGATTTTACATGTTTGTATAGTAATTCCTTTTCCACATGCCAGTTACTGTATAGTTTAGAATTGGAATTAACACGAGTCCGTAGCTTAAGATACCAAAAATCCAAAATTGGCAGAGTAATAGAAGATTTAGGAAAGTCATCAATTAAGTCAATTTTAGGTACTGAGCGAGATAAGGCATCGGGGACGATGTTTTCTTTACCTTTACGATGTACGATGGTGAAGTTATATTGTTGAAGTCGTACAGACCAACGAGCTAAACGACCGTTGGGGCTTTGTAGATTATTCAGCCAGATAAGCGAGTGGTGATCCGTGATCACAGTAAAGTGAGAACCCTCGATATAGGGACGAAATTTCTCAATTGCCCATAACACACCAAGACATTCTTTTTCGGTGGCGCTATAGTTGCGTTCCGCCTTTTTAAGAGAACAGCTAATGTAGCTAATGACTTTTTCGTCATCACCCTGTTGTTGAGTCAGCACAGCACCCAGGCCAAAATCAGAGGCATCAGTCTGTATAGTAAAGGGCAAAGAAAAATCAGGACAACTTATCACTGGAGCCGTTACCAAGTGTTCTTTCAGCAGCTTAAACGCCTGCTAACATTCTGAAGACCAATTAAATGTCGAATTTTTCTTAGTCAAAGCAGTAATTGGAGCAGTAAGAGCCGAAAAATTTGGGATAAAGCTACGATACCACGAGCACATACCAACTATGCGTCGTACTTCAGTTACAGTAGTAGTAGGAGGAAGATTAAGGATGGCCGAAACTTTATCTGGGTCGACATGGAGTCCATGACGATTTACTACGTATCCCAGATAACGGAGTTCCGGTTGGCATATAATGCATTTATCTCTGCTAAGAGTAAGACCTGCAGAATTTAAACGAAAAAGCACTTTCTGTAGTACCACCAAATGTTGTTCGAAAGTAGGGGTAGCGATGATCACATCATCTAAGTATGCGAAACAGAAAGGTTCGAGATCAGCACCAAGCACACGATCTATAAGTCACTGAAATGTCGCTGGAGAATTATGAAGACCAAATGGCATTTTAGTAAACTGGTATAAACCTCTACCAGGCACCGTAAATGCAGTAATCGCTTTAGAATTAGAAGAAAGAGGTATTTGCCAATAAGCAGAGCGAATGTCCAAACTAGTTAAGAATTTTGCGTCTCTAAGACGGTCTAGAATCGTAGAAATATAAGGAAGGGGATAAGCATCTTTTTCTGTAACATCATTGACCTTTCTAAAATCGATGCAGAAACGATATGTGCCATCTTTCTTAGGCACCATAACAATAGGGCTAGACCAAGCGCTATTAGATGGTTCTACAACACCACTTTCTAGCATCTCATCCAGAGCTTGATTGACATGTCGAAGTACCGTAGGGGACATGGGATAATATCGTTGCTTGATAGGACTAGATGTAGTACGGATCTGATGTTCAATGAGATTAGTACAGCCCAAAAGTAAAGTATCATCTTTAGGAAACATCTGTTGGACTATACGAGACAATTCGGATTGTTGTATGATCGACAGATCGGAAAGAGCATTGATCTGACTGATCGAGACAGTAGAAGAAGAACCGAAAGTCCATTGACCCGTTCGAAAATCTGGGACAACACCCATAGATTTCCAGAAGTCAATGCCTAAGATCAGAGACTGAGAAATAGAAGGAACGACTAGGACGTCAAGAAGAATAGTTTTATTTTCGACCGACATGGGTAAAGTAAGTGACCCGAGAATGTCACAAGCTTGACCATCGGCTACCGTACAGCTGTGGATCTCCGTTTGGGACAAAGGCAAAGAAAGAGAATAGAGGATATCCCAACCAGGACCACCAATAATAGTACGAGAAGCGCCAGAATCAAGCAAGCCCTTAAATTCGATGTCGAAAATAGTAACAGTAAGATAAGGTCTGTCGTCCTCACGAGAACTAGCTAAAATAAAATCCAGAACATATTTAGATCGGTCATCAAGACCAGAGAAAGGATTTTCTGAGGAAATAATAGGTACCGAGACAACTGTAGAAGGAATCGGGTCGGTTTCTCGGCTTAGCGACTCGATCGGTAGTTTAAATTCTTGTTACAACTCGTGCAATTGGTACGGGTAACATTAGGTTTACCACAACCATAGCAATGAAGTATTTGAGGTTTAGTACAGGAAGGAGACTTGTGTCCTCGTTGGCCACAGTTCCAACAAGTAACGGAAGAATTAGAAATATTTTAGAGCATCACTTGCACCAGGTGCAAGTGTTTTCAAGTAGTAACACCAGAATGGGGAGGGACATAAGCAGAAGTAAGTTTGCTGCGGACCACAGAACCTGTATAAGCTAAGTCAGGCTCTAGGAGTTGAGAAAAGTTCAGAGCAGGAGGAGACTTGAAATTATCGGTTTGTATTTTCCGCTGTTCTAGTCTGCGACCTACACGCAAAAGTTCCGTAATAGTATTCAGATCAATCAAAGCTAATTTGGTTTGGTAGAAAGGGGTAAGATTTGGTAAAATAATGTCGAGTTTCTGTGGTTCAGAGAGAGAGATTGTTAGACGAGCAAATAAATTTTCCATCGTAGCTAAATATACACCCATAGACTCTGAGGGACCCATAGTACGTTGCTTTATTTCCTCTAAAAGTTTTTCGTTGTAATTAACGGGTTGAAATTCTTCCCTTAATAGTCGAATAACATCTTGCCAATTAGTTAGGGATTTTCTATGCGCTCTGAATAAAATTAAAGCTTTTCCCGAAAGTAAGTCTGATGCCGAAGAAAATAGTTGAGAAGCAGAAACGTTGCGTGCCGAGCATAATTCGTCCACGCGTAATAGAAATGCATTTAAAAACATACGGTCATCACCCGAAAATTTTAAGTCCCATTTAGACACCAGCTGTCCATAACCAGACGTAGCAATTGATTTAGAAATAGATATAGGTATAGGTAATTCATCCAAAGATTCAGCAGAAGTAAGATCATCCTCAGTATCAGTAGCAGTCGGATTAATAGTAGCCGTAGAAACAAGTGGTACCCTAGGTGAAGTGGAAGAACGTCTAAAGCGACGGTATAATCTATCGCAATCACTGCGTAAATTACTAACACATAGCAACAACTTTCGCTGTATTACTGTTTCAGCGTCAGAAGTAACATTCATGCGTTGGATTCTCCCTTTGAGATACATAGCAAGGCTAATAATACGTTTGCCGTCGGCCGTTGAAATATCACCATTAAAATCTTTACTCTTCGTAGTTAATTCAGTTAAACCTTCAGTCACGGCTTTATTATCAGTCTGAAAATCGATACCAGATTTAAGTGAACTTAGAGTTTCAGAAGATTCCATTTTCAAAATATTCCTAAAGGATTTACGAAGTTCGGATACAGGTACCTTTGCATCGAACCCACAAGAACCGACTTCATATTTGAGTTCAGCTTCATGTAAACGATCAACTTTTAATTTCCAATAGTCCCCCATTACTACAGAATCAACAAACACCCAAATATTTAAAGACACAAAAACGAATTATTAGGCTTGTTCGATAGAGAAACTAAATTAACGAAATAACTAAATACTAAACAAAATCCAGTTCAAACGAGAAGGAGAAAAAAAATAATTTCGGGCTCCACGTTGGGCGCCAAAAATTTATGTTACGTGAATCGGGACAGCTACGTTGGGCGCCAAATTTATGCTACGTTGGCTCGTAGCCGTGCGTAACCCAAAGAAAATCAAAGAAATGACCGGGCTCAATCGGAGATTAGGGGGGGTTGTAGGAAGCAGACCAACCTCTAATGTACGCGGCTGTAAGGAATTAGTAACAATACCTGCAGTAAAAATTAGTCCTGCAAACCTGAAATAAAGAAAAAGCATAGCATGCTGATCGAGCATAAATTGTTCAGTACTTTGTAGAATGTAAAAAAAACTGTTTGGATAATCTGTATAATATAACAACGGTAAAAGCAATACACAAAATTTTTAGTACAAAGTGAGGTAATATTGGGGAGTAGCAGAAACGTTTCCTCACACATCAATTAAACATAAATCAGACAAAATGTTAACAAAAGATAAATAGGTAAGACACAATTAATATGAGTAATCCAGTAGTAATGTTTTTTTTTCTTTTTTCTTCTTCTTAATAGCAGGCAATTCGATTGTAAAAGGTATCAGAACGACAAAGATATGGCAAAACAAACGGATAGATATTTAAAGTAATAACAAGTAGGAAATAGTTCAACTTACAAAAAGGTCCTTCAGTAACGCTTCCTTGCAATTGAAGTGTGGGATTCACGATGTCCGGCACTAACGAAGCACTTCACCCTTGCCTGTGAGGGCGTTGATGGATCTTATCACACGTAACCCTAATCACACCTACGTATTTCACTGGTATTAGCAGCAGACCTTATCACACGACGGAACTATGTAGCATTGATAAATTTCTTGTTAATTCTATTACCCGAGACAATAATTTCGAAATATTTTGTAGCATTAGTTTAATTTCAACTGGGACCAAATGTATATTATTTTCATAAACATCCAAAAGCAGGAGAAACTTCAACCAATACCTTTGTAAACCGGTAATCTGTTATATTTCGCAAATAACGAAATTTGCGCAAGCAATGATCTATTTGAGATTCTTTGGGGTTAGAAAATTCAGAAAGTACAGTATCAACTGTATTTGGATAATCCAAAGTATGCACTACTCTGATAAAAAAAAAGGCCGCGAAACTAAATCGCACACACCGTTTAAATATCAAAAGACAAAGCACCAACAAAAAAAACCACAATGAGTAACGCACGTGTATCACTAAAATAAGTCCGTCAAATGTTCCGTAAAACACGCGTGCAGGTCGAGTTTAACAAGTTCTACCACTTTTATTTCCAACAGAAAATCAACTAAAAACAATTAGTAAGGCACGCGTAAACAATAAAACCGTCCGTCAAATGTCCTTAAACACACGTGCGTCGACCAAACGCGTTCGCCTATAAACCATACTGCTTCAATCGAAATTAGCACTACACTCTCTACAGTTAATATACAACTCTTATTTCACAAGAAAAACCACTAATATCGTGCCGTGCTTGTTCAGGAACAATTCGAAAATTGATACCGCATTAAGGCTCACTATTGTCAAAGCAAACAGAAACAGTATTTTTAACGTAATTAATATATAGGAACCAAGAACAAACTACAACTACTCATCTGTTTATATCAACTCGTTGCTATTACAACCTCTTATCGTCTCTTATCTAGACTTGTATATCCACATATTATAATACGACGCATTCGCTAACGAGTTAATAAATATAAAATATAGAAATAGTAGTTACAGCAATGTATTTACGAATTGGGTAGTGTAAAATGTTAAGCCATAAAAATGCACGTTACAAATTATGATGACAGCCGCTGGAATTTATAATATTTAAGGGTAAAGCTATTTCTAAACCTGGTCTTTATTATAAGGGATGGTTATTAAAATATAACGATAATTTATTATGAAATTCTGCCTATAAGTTATGCAAGTCAATAAAATTTAATTAATTATTTAATCTGATAAAACGTTAACATTTCAAAATAATGTTACACTCCTCTTACAAAAGGAGATTTTTTTTCAAAAATCTTGTGTTAAGAGATTCAATCTTTCATTCCTATTTACTAATTTATCCTTTTCTATCCTTATCCTTATCCTTATTCTAACTAGTATTCTTAAAACTAAGTTTTTGTTTAAAAAATTTCAACACTATAAGCGTCGTTGAAGACGAAAGAACGTGAAGCGAATTTTCCTTTTCCTTTCCGAAAAAAAACACTTATAGAAGTCCTAACGGTCCATGAAAGTCAAGAAGAAGACGTGTTGTGTCGATGTCCTTGTCACGTGTTTGTATGTATCGTCTGTCATTGTCAAGTTTCTTTATTAATATTAGGTTTTCGTTTCATAACTATTTTTATTCGTCATATCCAATTGGATTTGCTTTTAAATCTTTAACATGCCAAACTCCTTTGGATTGACCTGTTTCGTCGGCTAATTCATAAGTATTTGATGAAACTTTTTCTGTTATGGTAAAAGGACCTACATATTTCGGTGCTAATTTGGCATTGAAATACTTTGATGCGTCTGAGAGTACAAAATTTTTCTTCCAGACTGTATCTCCCAGTGAAAATACTACTTCTTGTCTACGTAAATCATAGTTATGTTTTGATTTATTTTACACTATTTCTAATTTCTTTGTTATTTCCTGGTATACTTTATATAATTCTGTAATACGCTCTATTAGTTGTTTTCTTTCTGAAATTGAATATTGGTTAAGTTTTCTGAAGCAGTTATTTCACCAAATGAGGAACCATCTATTACCATTTCTCTACCAAAATTTGCGAAATATGGTGACATGCCTATTACTTCACGAACTGCTGAACGAACAGCGCCCGAAACCATGGGTAATATCTTGTCCCATACTCTCTGATTATCTGACACGTAAGATGTCAACATTGTCTTTAAAACGCGGTTGACTCGTTCAACAGGATTTGCTTGTGGGTGATAATATGCATTAAAAATAATTTTGGATTTGTATTTGTTCAATAAATTTTTAAATAAATGACTTCGAAATTGTACACCATTATCTACTAGAACATATTATGGTGCTCCGAAAAGTAAAATTATAAACTCTTCTATCTTTTGAACTACAGACGACGCAGTGGCTTGTCTTAACGGGGAAAACAAGGGAAATTTTGTAAATGTATCAACTACGGATAAAATACATGTATGACCTTTATTAGTTCTAAGTCTACTAAATCTATAGATATCATTTGCCAAGGTTTTGAAATTATTGGATGTCTTGACATTTTTCCTGCTGGAAGTTTTTGCTCTGGTTTGTGTAAAATACAAATTTTACATTGGTTTATATATCTTGCTACTTCTGCACGTAATTTTGGCCAAAAATATTTCATAAGTTTTAAAAATTCCTAAATGACCGGCCGTCGGTTCATCATGAAAACGTTTTAAAATTTCTTTCCTTTGTGATTTTGGAATTACTTCTTTCCAGTTGTATGTCTTTTCGGTTAAGTTTGGAAATTTTGGTTTAACATGCTTAAATAATTTGTGGTCTATTACTTTCCAACGGTTATAATTTATTGGATATTTTTCAACATTATTAATCATTCTTTTACACCAATTATCATACTAAATATTTGATTTTGAATATCTTCTTTATTGTTTTTAGTATTTTGGTTTACAATTTTGTGTCTGGTATTATTAGCATAAAATTTTCAGAGTTGTTGTTTTCATTCTTAATTTGGATGGCTTTAATTATTGGTACAGCCCTCGATAATGCATCTGGGACTACATTATCTTTGCCTTTTCTATGAATTATGTCAAAGTCGTATTGTTGTAATTTGATGGCCCATCTACACAGTCGACCATTTGAATTGTGTAAATTGTTTAACCAAATTAAAGAATGATGATCCGTTATGACGGTAAAATGTGTCCCTTCTATATATGGACGTAACTTTTTTATACTGAATAGAACTGCTAAACATTCTTTTTCTGTTAAGGTAAATTTCCTCTCATTTTGAGTTAAAGATCTTGAAATATAACATATCACTTGTTCATTTCCATCTATACTCTGCGTCAACATACCCGAAATTCCATAGTCTGATGCGTCACACTGAATTGTAAATTTATTCGTAATTTGGACAAATTAAAATTGGTACTCAAACTAGGCAATTTTTTATATTGGAAAAGGCTGTTTCGCAACACTCTTCCCAAACAAATTTTCTATTTTTCCTCAGCAATGCGGTCAATGGAGCTATAATGGTACTATATCCCTCGATAAATCGACGATACCAAGAAGCCATTCCGATTATTCGTCTTACTTCTTTTACAGTTTTTGGTGTTGGTATTTCTAAAATAGCTTTTACATTATCTGGATCTACTGAGAGACCGTTTTCATTTATTACGTAACCTAAATATTTTAGTTCACTCTTACAAAAGTGACATTTTTCCTTACTTAAAGTCAGTCCTGCGTGAAAGTCTGTTTAAAACTTCCTGTAATATTTCTAGGTGTTCGTCAAAAGAATTTGTCAAAATTATGACGTCATCTAGGTAGCAGAATACAAAAGGTTCTAATTTTGGACCTAACACTTTATCTATCAATCTAGACCATGTACTGGGGGAATTTGAAAGACCCATAGGTAAACGTGTAAATTCAAATAGCCCTCGATTAGATATAGTGAAAGCTGTATATTTATAAGAATCTTTATCTAGTGGAATTTGAAAATAAGCAGATTTAATGTCTAAAGTTGTAATAAATTTCGCGTCGCGCAATTTATCTAATATGGAGGAGACGTACGGAATTGGATACGCATCCTTTTCTGTTACTTTGTTAAACTTCCTGAAATCTACTACAAAACGATAAGAATTGTCTTTTTTCTTCACTAAAAGAATTGGATTCCTAATTATAATAATTTATCTAACTCATTATCTATATATTTTTGCATTGTAGGTGAAACTGGATAGTATCTTTGCTTAATTGGTTCGCTATTAACTTTAATTTTATAGTATACTAAATCGGTACGGCCTAGTTCAGGTAAATCAAAAAAATATTTTTCAATACTGGTATCTAACAGTTTTTTTTGTGCGATTGTTAAATCTAATGTCGAATGTAAAATCGGTTCTTTCTTTTCGATAGTATCTAATTTTGCAAAGGTGTATTCGCTTTTAAAAATGTCTGGTATTATTCCTATATTTTTCCAAAAATATATTCCTAAAACTAAAGTATGCTGAACATCTGGTACTATCAAAACGTCTAACACCACTAAACGTTGTTTTAATTTAATGGGCAACGTAACTGTTCCCAAAACTTTTAAAATTTGACCATTTGCTAATTGACATTCTTCATCTTTCCTTTTTAATTTTAAACCTAATTTTGACAAAAATTCCCAAGTGCTTTCTTTTAAAATTGTATTTGTTGCTCCTGAATCCAATAATGCTAAAATCTCTGTTCCTAAAATTTTGACTTTTACAAAACGGCGTTCTTCATTTTTTGACTGTTCTATATCATAATTTAACATAATTTTCTTCTTCTGAAATTTTTCTTCTTTTTCAAAAATCATGTTTCTAATACTTTATGTCGAGTTATAAAATGTTCGGGACACTATTCGACTACATAATGTCCCTCCATTAGGTTTAAATTATTTCTATATTTTTGACAACGCAGACAATGGTTCAACGTAACATTGTCAGTGCCACATTTATAACAATAGTTCGTTCGTCTTCTCTGTTTACAATCGGTCTGAAAATGTCCTAACTGGTGACAATTTCAGCACACGGGTGCACGTTTTTTTACATAATTGTTTGAACTAACATTTTGTATTACTGAAATCTGGTTTTTATTTGAAGACCTACTCTGTGAAACGTTAACGTCTGTGTACGCTAAGTCAATTTCTAAAGTATTCGTTTTTTGAGTTGGTGGGATAAAGTTTTCTATTGATATTTTATGTTCCTCCAATTTTTTTCCTAACTTTATTAGTTCTCGTATGAAAGTTATTTCGATTAAACTCAATTGTGACTGGTAAAAGGTGTTACGTGCCAAAAATTTGGCACTAGACATCTTTTTAGTTTAGTTTTGATATGCGGGAGTTTCGCGCCATAAATTTGAAAGACTCGGCGCGTGTATTTCCGTCACGTCAGAATTGCGTTGGACGAACTTCGCGCCGGCGCGTGTGGCGGCAGAAAAGTGGGGAGTTTCCAAAAGATGCTGGAAACAGGACTTTGCCTTTGAACATCAAGAAGAGTGGTTGGGTCTGGTATCGTATCTTTATCTTTGTTATGTAGATTCCCTTTTGCTTATCTTTGTTTATCGTTCTCTATAAACCCGTTCCTTATCGTTCCGCTACATATAGAAAGAAGATATTAATCTGGAAGCAACCTGGCCTGATAGCAGCCCACGCCCCGCAGTCGCTAGCTAGAGCAATCCCGAAGGACGCCATGCGAACCATCTTTAAATAATCTGGAAGGGGGCCATGAGTAACCCTGAAGGAAGCAATTTTGTGAGACGCTTATATATTCACGTAAGTTCCCCGTGTGTGGGATGTTTTATAATACCTTTTATGCATTTTGCATATTTCGTCATTTACGTGTATTAATTTGCATATTGTGTAACGTCATTGACAGATGGGCGCGCTAATTTCCACTTTATAGATTAGCGTTACCAACTGTCTTTGGTGTCTCTTATACCGGTTTGCGGTGTTGTAAGAATTGCGCCTCAACGTGGTTTTAGGTTGTATTAATTCTTTTTATGGCTTTACAATGTATTAATTAACGTTATCTATAGCTTTTTTACTTAAAATAAAAATAAATTATCTAATTTTTAATATCTATTGACCTTAATACGTTTGCCGTCGGCCGTTGAAATATCACCATTAAAATCTTTACTCTTCGTAGTTAATTCAGTTAAACCTTCAGTCACGGCTTTATTATCAGTCTGAAAATCGATACCAGATTTAAGTGAACTTAGAGTTTCAGAAGATTCCATTTTCAAAATATTCCTAAAGGATTTACGAAGTTCGGATACAGGTACCTTTGCATCGAACCCACAAGAACCGACTTCATATTTGAGTTCAGCTTCATGTAAACGATCAACTTTTAATTTCCAATAGTCCCCCATTACTACAGAATCAACAAACACCCAAATATTTAAAGACACAAAAACGAATTATTAGGCTTGTTCGATAGAGAAACTAAATTAACGAAATAACTAAATACTAAACAAAATCCAGTTCAAACGAGAAGGAGAAAAAAAATAATTTCGGGCTCCACGTTGGGCGCCAAAAATTTATGTTACGTGAATCGGGACAGCTACGTTGGGCGCCAAATTTATGCTACGTTGGCTCGTAGCCGTGCGTAACCCAAAGAAAATCAAAGAAATGACCGGGCTCAATCGGAGATTAGGGGGGGTTGTAGGAAGCAGACCAACCTCTAATGTACGCGGCTGTAAGGAATTAGTAACAATACCTGCAGTAAAAATTAGTCCTGCAAACCTGAAATAAAGAAAAAGTATAGCATGCTGATCGAGCATAGATTGTTCAGTACTTTGGTAGAATGTAAAAAAAACTGTTTGGATAATCTATATAATATAACAACGGTAAAAGCAATACACAAAATTTTTAGTACAAAGTGAGGTAATATTGGGGAGTAGCAGAAACGTTTCCTCACACACCAATTAAACATAAATCAGACAAAATGTTAACAAAAGATAAATAGGTAGGACACAATTAATATGAGTAATCCAGTAGTAATGTTTTTCTTTTCTTTTTTTTCTTCTTAATAGCAGGCAATTCGATTGTAAAAGGTATCAGAACGACAAAGATATGGCAAAACAAACGGATAGATATTTAAAGTAATAACAAGTAGGAAATAGTTCAACTTACAAAAAGGTCCTTCAGTAACGCTTCCTTGCAATTGAAGTGTGGGATTCACGATGTCCGGCACTAACGAAGCACTTCACCCTTGCCTGTGAGGGCGTTGATGGATCTTATCACACGTAACCCTAATCACACCTACGTATTTCACTGGTATTAGCAGCAGACCTTATCACACGACGGAACTATGTAGCATTGATAAATTTCTTGTTAATTCTATTACCCGAGACAATAATTTCGAAATATTTTGTAGCATTAGTTTAATTTCAACTGGGACCAAATGTATATTATTTTCATAAACATCCAAAAAGCAGGGAGAAACTTCAACCAATACCTTTGTAAACCGGTAATCTGTTATATTTCGCAAATAACGAAATTTGCGCAAGCAATGATCTATTTTAGATTCTTTGGGGTTAGAAAATTCAGAAAGTACAGTATCAACTGTATTTGGATAATCCAAAGTATGCACTACTCTGATAAAAAAAAAGGCCGCGAAACTAAATCGCACACACCGTTTAAATATCAAAAGACAAAGCACCAACAAAAAAAAAACCACAATGAGTAACGCACGTGTATCACTAAAATAAGTCCGTCAAATGTTCCGTAAAACACGCGTGCAGGTCGAGTTTAACAAGTTCTACCACTTTTATTTCCAACAGAAAATCAACTAAAAACAATTAGTAAGGCACGCGTAAACAATAAAACCGTCCGTCAAATGTCCTTAAAACACACGTGCGTCGACCAAACGCGTTCGCCTATAAACCATACTGCTTCAATCGAAATTAGCACTACACTCTCTACAGTTAATATACAACTCTTATTTCACAAGAAAAACCACTAATATCGTGCCGTGCTTGTTCAGGAACAATTCGAAAATTGATACCGCATTAAGGCTCACTATTGTCAAAGCAAACAGAAACAGTATTTTTAACGTAATTAATATATAGGAACCAAGAACAAACTACAACTACTCATCTGTTTATATCAACTCGTTGCTATTACAACCTCTTATCGTCTCTTATCTAGACTTGTATATCCACATATTATAATACGACGCATTCGCTAACGAGTTAATAAATATAAAATATAGAAATAGTAGTTACAGCAATGTATTTACGAATTGGGTAGTGTAAAATGTTAAGCCATAAAATGCACGTTACAAATTATGATGACAGCCGCTGGAATTTATAATATTTAAGGGTAAAGCTATTTCTAAACCTGGTCTTTATTATAAGGGATGGTTATTAAAATATAACGATAATTTATTATGAAATTCTGCCTATAAGTTATGCAAGTCAATAAAATTTAATTAATTATTTAATCTGATAAAACGTTAACATTTCAAAATAATGTTACACTCCTCCTACAAAAGAAGATTTTTTCCAAAAATCTTGTGTTAAGAGATTCAATCTTTCATTCCTATTTACTAACTTATCCTTTTCTATCCTTATCCTTATCCTTATCCTAACTAGTATTCTTAAAACTAAGTTTTTGTTTAAAGATTTCAACGCTATAAGCGTCGTTGAAAACGAAAGAACGTGAAGCGAACTTTCCTTTTCCTTTCCGGAAAAGAACACTTATAGGAGTACTGACGGTCAATGAAAGTCAAGGAGAAGACGTGTTGTGTCAGTGTCTTTGTCACGTGTTTGTATGTATCGTCTGTCATTGTCAAGTTTCTTTATTAATATTAGGTTTTCGGTTCATAACTATTTCTATTCGTCATATCCAATTGGATTTGCTTTTAAATCTTTAACATGCCAAACTCCTCTGGATTAACCTGTTTCGTCGGCTAATTCATAAGTATTTGTAAAACTTTTTCTGTTATGGTAAAAGGACCTACATATTTCGGTGCTAATTTGGCATTGAAATACTTTGATGCGTCTGAGAGTACAAAATTTTTCTTCCAGACTGTATCTCCCAGTGAAAATACTACTTCTTGTCTACGTAAATCATAGTTATGTTTTGATTTATTTTACACTATTTCTAATTTCTTTGTTATTTCCTGGTATACTTTATATAATTCTGTAATACGCTCTATTAGTTGTTTTCTTTCTGAAATTGAATATTGGTTAAGTTTTCTGAAGCAGTTATTTCACCAAATGAGGAACCATCTATTACCATTTCTCTACCAAAATTTGCGAAATATGGTGACATGCCTATTACTTCACGAACTGCTGAACGAACAGCGCCCGAAACCATGGGTAATATCTTGTCCCATACTCTCTGATTATCTGACACGTAAGATGTCAACATTGTCTTTAAAACGCGGTTGACTCGTTCAACAGGATTTGCTTGTGGGTGATAATATGCATTAAAAATAATTTTGGATTTGTATTTGTTCAATAAATTTTTAAATAAATGACTTCGAAATTGTACACCATTATCTACTAGAACATATTATGGTGCTCCGAAAAGTAAAATTATAAACTCTTCTATCTTTTGAACTACAGACGACGCAGTGGCTTGTCTTAACGGGGAAAACAAGGGAAATTTTGTAAATGTATCAACTACGGATAAAATACATGTATGACCTTTATTAGTTCTAAGTCTACTAAATCTATAGATATCATTTGCCAAGGTTTTGAAATTATTGGATGTCTTGACATTTTTCCTGCTGGAAGTTTTTGCTCTGGTTTGTGTAAAATACAAATTTTACATTGGTTTATATATCTTGCTACTTCTGCACGTAATTTTGGCCAAAAATATTTCATAAGTTTTAAAAATTCCTAAATGACCGGCCGTCGGTTCATCATGAAAACGTTTTAAAATTTCTTTCCTTTGTGATTTTGGAATTACTTCTTTCCAGTTGTATGTCTTTTCGGTTAAGTTTGGAAATTTTGGTTTAACATGCTTAAATAATTTGTGGTCTATTACTTTCCAACGGTTATAATTTATTGGATATTTTTCAACATTATTAATCATTCTTTTTACACCAATTATCATACTAAATATTTGATTTTTGAATATCTTCTTTATTGTTTTTAGTATTTTGGTTTACAATTTTTGTGTCTGGTATTATTAGCATAAAATTTTCAGAGTTGTTGTTTTCATTCTTAATTTGGATGGCTTTAATTATTGGTACAGCCCTCGATAATGCATCTGGGACTACATTATCTTTGCCTTTTCTATGAATTATGTCAAAGTCGTATTGTTGTAATTTGATGGCCCATCTACACAGTCGACCATTTGAATTGTGTAAATTGTTTAACCAAATTAAAGAATGATGATCCGTTATGACGGTAAAATGTGTCCCTTCTATATATGGACGTAACTTTTTTATACTGAATAGAACTGCTAAACATTCTTTTTCTGTTAAGGTAAATTTCCTCTCATTTTGAGTTAAAGATCTTGAAATATAACATATCACTTGTTCATTTCCATCTATACTCTGCGTCAACATACCCGAAATTCCATAGTCTGATGCGTCACACTGAATTGTAAATTTATTCGTAATTTGGACAAATTAAAATTGGTACTCAAACTAGGCAATTTTTATATTGGAAAAGGCTGTTTCGAACACTCTTCCCAAACAAATTTTCTATTTTTCCTCAGCAATGCGGTCAATGGAGCTATAATGGTACTATATCCTCGATAAATCGACGATACCAAGAAGCCATTCCGATTATTCGTCTTACTTCTTTTACAGTTTTTGGTGTTGGTATTTCTAAAATAGCTTTTACATTATCTGGATCTACTGAGAGACCGTTTTCATTTATTACGTAACCTAAATATTTTAGTTCACTCTTACAAAAGTGACATTTTTCCTTACTTAAAGTCAGTCCTGCGTGAAAGTCTGTTTAAAACTTCCTGTAATATTTCTAGGTGTTCGTCAAAAGAATTTGTCAAAATTATGACGTCATCTAGGTAGCAGAATACAAAAGGTTCTAATTTTGGACCTAACACTTTATCTATCAATCTAGACCATGTACTGGGGGAATTTGAAAGACCCATAGGTAAACGTGTAAATTCAAATAGCCCTCGATTAGATATAGTGAAAGCTGTATATTTATAAGAATCTTTATCTAGTGGAATTTGAAAATAAGCAGATTTAATGTCTAAAGTTGTAATAAATTTCGCGTCGCGCAATTTATCTAATATGGAGGAGACGTACGGAATTGGATACGCATCCTTTTCTGTTACTTTGTTAAACTTCCTGAAATCTACTACAAAACGATAAGAATTGTCTTTTTTCTTCACTAAAAGAATTGGATTCCTAATTATAATAATTTATCTAACTCATTATCTATATATTTTTGCATTGTAGGTGAAACTGGATAGTATCTTTGCTTAATTGGTTCGCTATTAACTTTAATTTTATAGTATACTAAATCGGTACGGCCTAGTTCAGGTAAATCAAAAAAATATTTTTCAATACTGGTATCTAACAGTTTTTTTTGTGCGATTGTTAAATCTAATGTCGAATGTAAAATCGGTTCTTTCTTTTCGATAGTATCTAATTTTGCAAAGGTGTATTCGCTTTTAAAAATGTCTGGTATTATTCCTATATTTTTCCAAAAATATATTCCTAAAACTAAAGTATGCTGAACATCTGGTACTATCAAAACGTCTAACACCACTAAACGTTGTTTTAATTTAATGGGCAACGTAACTGTTCCCAAAACTTTTAAAATTTGACCATTTGCTAATTGACATTCTTCATCTTTCCTTTTTAATTTTAAACCTAATTTTGACAAAAATTCCCAAGTGCTTTCTTTTAAAATTGTATTTGTTGCTCCTGAATCCAATAATGCTAAAATCTCTGTTCCTAAAATTTTGACTTTTACAAAACGGCGTTCTTCATTTTTTGACTGTTCTATATCATAATTTAACATAATTTTCTTCTTCTGAAATTTTTCTTCTTTTTCAAAAATCATGTTTCTAATACTTTATGTCGAGTTATAAAATGTTCGGGACACTATTCGACTACATAATGTCCCTCCATTAGGTTTAAATTATTTCTATATTTTTGACAACGCAGACAATGGTTCAACGTAACATTGTCAGTGCCACATTTATAACAATAGTTCGTTCGTCTTCTCTGTTTACAATCGGTCTGAAAATGTCCTAACTGGTGACAATTTCAGCACACGGGTGCACGTTTTTTTACATAATTGTTTGAACTAACATTTTGTATTACTGAAATCTGGTTTTTATTTGAAGACCTACTCTGTGAAACGTTAACGTCTGTGTACGCTAAGTCAATTTCTAAAGTATTCGTTTTTTGAGTTGGTGGGATAAAGTTTTCTATTGATATTTTATGTTCCTCCAATTTTTTTCCTAACTTTATTAGTTCTCGTATGAAAGTTATTTCGATTAAACTCAATTGTGACTGGTAAAGGTGTTACGTGCCAAAATTTGGCACTAGACATCTTTTAGTTTAGTTTTGATATGCGGAGTTTCGCGCCATAAATTTGAAAGACTCGGCGCGTGTATTTCCGTCACGTCAGAATTGCGTTGGACGAACTTCGCGCCGGCGCGTGTGGCGGCAGAAAAGTGGGGAGTTTCCAAAAGATGCTGGAAACAGGACTTTGCCTTTGAACATCAAGAAGAGTGGTTGGGTCTGGTATCGTATCTTTATCTTTGTTATGTAGATTCCCTTTTGCTTATCTTTGTTTATCGTTCTCTATAAACCCGTTCCTTATCGTTCCGCTACATATAGAAAGAAGATATTAATCTGGAAGCAACCTGGCCTGATAGCAGCCCACGCCCCGCAGTCGCTAGCTAGAGCAATCCCGAAGGACGCCATGCGAACCATCTTTAAATAATCTGGAAGGGGCCATGAGTAACCCTGAAGGAAGCAATTTTGTGAGACGCTTATATATTCACGTAAGTTCCCCGTGTGTGGGATGTTTTATAATACCTTTTATGCATTTTGCATATTTCGTCATTTACGTGTATTAATTTGCATATTGTGTAACGTCATTGACAGATGGGCGCGCTAATTTCCACTTTATAGATTAGCGTTACCAACTGTCTTTGGTGTCTCTTATACCGGTTTGCGGTGTTGTAAGAATTGCGCCTCAACGTGGTTTTAGGTTGTATTAATTCTTTTTATGGCTTTACAATGTATTAATTAACGTTATCTATAGCTTTTTTACTTAAAATAAAAATAAATTATCTAATTTTTTAATATCTATTGACCTTAAAAGTTTAGGTTGGTACTTTGGAACTTACTAAATTCCTAAGGTGCCAAGCCAGTTGTTATGGTAACTGAATAGAAACCGCCATTTTGGGCTATTGAAATTCATAGCTTTTGTCCCTAAAATGTTTTGTTAATTTAATTAATTTTCTTGCAACTTTAAATGTGGTGTCCTTCATAACTGAAATTATTTTAAATGTGTGATTAGTTGTTTTGCATAGAACTACAAGTTTTTTTAGGAGTGATTATTAACAACTTAACCTTAATTTTAAATTCCACAGGTGAGTACATCTAAATATAAATAAACATTAATAATTAATTGATTTATGCCTTATTCATTGTATATTACGGAAATTATTTATTTTATATTAGATTAAACATAACTATGACTTGTTTTTTAGACTTTAAAAAGTGTTTTTTAAATCGTGAATAAATGCTGTCTTGCAGTGTTTTCTAGTATTCAGATATTTGATTATGATTTACAAATTACTTTTAAAGGAAACCTTGCGTTTAAAAACATTTAACGTAATGAATTGACCTTTTAGAATATCACTTAAAACGTTAGAGTAACGGAATCTTATTGTATTTGTTAAATAACACATGTAATGTACATTTTTATAATTTTGAGTGTCTTTTTATAACCGAAATCATTAAGTATAATTCACAATTACCTACATAAACAAAAATTCCATCTCCAAATATAGATTTTCTAATTAACTGAGTTTTTAGTGTGTCTTTTAAAGCCTTATTTTAACGTAATTTTGATGTATTTCTTTCATTAAACACTATCTTGCTCTCTTACCATTTTAAAGGTGTTCCCTTAGTGATTTAAACAGTTGTAGACTACCAATGCCTTTTAAAAAAAAGATTCTGCCTTTAAATACATTTATCGTAACTAATTGAAGCTTGGTATACCGTTATTATCTTATGAATTACTATAGTACCGTATATTTTGTATATTTTGTCTCAAATATTATTTCAAAATGAATATTACACATCTTAAGTCTTTGGAGCTGATTTACGAAATCGAATGTAGAAATATTACCCCCGCGTCTAACCAAAATGATAGACGATTGCAACTTAAAGCCATACTAGCCCAAGAATCAAAAGGCCTACCTATTTCTAAAAAAATTGTTTCCGATTTAACTCAAAAAGTATCTGAAATCAAACAATTCCTTGAAGATATAACTAATATAATAAACAAAATTGATCCCGGCCCAAGTGAGATTGAATTAAAACGCCTGGTCTTCCGTATAATTCACCTTAAGCAGCGTATAGAACTGTTGTATTTATTTGACAATAAACAAGCAAACCAAGCTAAGCAAACTTGTTTATCTGATATCTTGTTACTTGAAGGAATAGTTCTTGAGAGACTCAATCCAAATGCAGACACAGATATATCTCTACTTTTATCAAATCTCGTAATTTCTCAAGCTCCACCATGAGGAAAATCTATACCTGTTTATAAATGGGGTTTAACTTTTCAGGGTTTTGATTCCCAAATCTCTTTAATGTCATTTCTTGACAGGATTAACGATTTCAGAATCTCACGCAAATGTACCGACCAGGATTTATTTGTTTCAGCGGGTGAATTGTTCTCCGATTCTGCGTTGATCTGGTACCGTAACGTTAGAGATCAGATCTCTACCTCGGAGGAGTTAGTTGCGTGTTTAAAACGGGACTTCTTACCGCATGGGTATATTACCGACCTTTAGAACGAGATACGAAATCGAACCCAAGGACCTGACGAAAATGTTATTTCCTTTATTATCTCGATAGAAGCCTTATATAGTAGACTTGATAATAAACCTTCAGAATTTTAAATTATTTATCAGTTACGTAGAAATTTAAATCCTTATTTTTCCGAACGTCTAGCGTTACAACACATTTCTTCTTTAGCTCAATTCAAAGATTTATGTCGTTCACTCCAAGAAGTAAAGCTGCGAGTGGATAAATACCGCCCTCTTCCAGAAAAACAATCTGGCCTATTAGAACCCGATTTAGCGTGTCAAGTTCAAACTTCTCATAAAGTATCTACCCTTAATGTTCCTTATACTTTAACAAGTAACTCACTTACCTGTTGGAACTGTAAGAAAAGTGGACATAATTACAACGTTTGTACATACTCCAAAAATATTTTTTGTTATGGCTGTGATCGCGCAAATATCTATAAATCTAACTGTACGAATTGTAGTTCTAACGTATCGGGAAACTCTCGTCGAGATATTCCTACCCAGGGCGTGAGTATCTCAAGGAATCAAAATCGTCCTCAACACCAATCATTCAACGGACCCAGACGTCAATAAATTTAAAGCATACAACTACCTCTAACGCTGTACCGTTATTAAATATATCTGATAACAATATCGCTACTTTGAATTTACAAAATGTTTTACCTCCATTGAAAGAATTATGTTATACTACTACGTCTGAATGGTCTAATTGGCTACAAACCGTTAATTCCTTTTACCATAAAAAGTCTGCTGCCTTACAACTTAAGGCGTCGCCGTGGATCAATGTAGTACACGTAAGACTACGGATCCCAAGGTCCCGGGTTCAAATCCCGACACGGCCGACTGCTTGAAAAATGACAGGTGAGCATTTTTCACAAAAATTACGTCCTCGTTCGGATGAGAGGTTAAATGGAGGTCCCGTGTGTGAGTGTTGTCACGCACGTTAAAGATCCCTACCTTGCCTGGAACGGCAAGGGTTCGGCAAAATTCTAAATTTCCAGGCAACAAAAAACTCGCCTCCTGGCCAATGTAGTACCTTCGGGTGGAGCATTGGAAATGTAAATGAACTGCCTTACAATTTAGGCGGCTCCGTGGCGTAGTGGTATGTGTGTGACTACTACGCCCAAGGTCCCGGGTTCGAATCCCGACACGGTCCGCTTGAAAAATGTTAGGCGAGCATTTTTCACAAAAATACACCCTTGTTCGGATGAGAGGTAAAATGGAGGTCCCGTGTGTGAGTGTTGTCACGCACGTTAAAGATCCCTACCTTGCTTGGAACAGCAAGGGTTCGGCAAAATTCCAAATTTTCCAGGTAAAAAAAAAAAAAAACTCGCCTCCTGGCCAATGTAGTACCTTCGGGTGGAGCATTGGAAAATCACATGTAATGCCTTACAACTTTAGGCGGCTCCGTAGCGTAGTGGTATGTGTGTGACTACTACGCCCATGGTCCCGGGTTCGAATCCCGACACGGTCCGCTTGAAAAATGTTAGGTGAGCATTTTCACAAAAATACACCCTCGTTCGGATGAGAGGTAAAATGGAGGTCCCATGTGTGAGTGTTGTCACGCACGTTAAAGATCCCTACCTTGCTTGGAACAGCAAGGGTTCGGCAAAATTCCAAATTTTCCAGGTAAAAAAAACTCGCTTCCTGGCCAATGTAGTACCTTCGGGTGGAGCATTGAAAAATCAAATGTAATGCCTTACAACTTGTTAAAAAACCCTTCGATAATCGCCCTCACTTACCCATTTCGATTGGTTCCTTAAATGTAATAGCTTTACTGGAAACAGGTTCCTCATGTTCCCTTATAAACAACAAAGGTCTACAACAATTATCTAAACAAAATATTAAAATTCAAATTGCTTCCGAAAAAACTTCTATAAATTTAGCTGACGATAATCAAATGTATGTAACGGGTTCCCTTAAATTAAAAATTCGAATAGAATCACTTGAACGTAAAGTTCCATTTTTGATTGTACATTAGCTTATCCATTCCTACTAGGTGTAGATTTTTGTAAACTTTTTAACTTGTCGCTTTACTTCCAGGATTTTTCTTGGCAAACTTCCCTTAAAACAAATTCCTGTGCATCTGCAGGAATATCTAACAAAATTTCTCTTACCGATTCCCAAAATGTAATTCTTAACTCTACAATTGACAATTTTCGTAAACTCTGAACTTGGTTGCGTTACTACTGCAACACATGTTATCTCTACAGGTGATGCCCTCCCTTTTAAGCAACGTCAATATCCGTTATCGCCTGCATTGCAAAAGCATTTGCATTTCGAAATAGATAAAATGTTAGAATCTGGTGTTATCTCTCCCTCAAATTCACCCTGGATGTCTCCCGTATTATTAGTTCGTAAGAAGAATAACGATTGGCGTGTTTGTTTTGATGGCAGAAAGTTAAATTTTGTAACTGTCTCTGATGCTTACCCTCTACCAAGAACTGACTCAATTTTAAGCTGGCTTTGAAA
Organism: Platerodrilus igneus; assembly: GCA_036346225.1. Lineage (NCBI taxonomy): Eukaryota > Metazoa > Arthropoda > Insecta > Coleoptera > Lycidae > Platerodrilus > Platerodrilus igneus. Next base: position 1,722,597 of record JARFIW010000472.1, on the reverse strand, counting down.
CGCAAAATTTATCTCATCTATCGATCTTAGACAAGCTTTTTATCAGATACCCCTCGATTTACCTTCCCGTCCTAAAACTGCTTTTTGTGTTCCAGGGCGAGGTCTTTTCGAATATAATTTTTTGCCATTTGGTCTCAGTCACGCCCCACAAACCCTACAACGTACTATGGATCAAACGTTAGGTCCTATCTTACATCAGAAACGCGCCTTTGTATTTTTAGATGATATTTTAGTTATCTCAAGTTCCTTTGATGAACATATCGCCACATTGAATGAAGTGGCAGAACGCCTAAATGCAGCAGGTTTTAAGATAAACTGGGAGAAGTGTCAATTTTGTTGTTCGTTCCTTACATTTCTTGGTTTTATTATCGATGGAACTGGTCTACGAGCAGATCCTGCTAAAGTCGACGCTATTACTAAATTCAAAACACCTAAAACTGTTACCGAAATCAAACGTTTAATCGGAATGATTAGCTACTATCGCATCTTTCTACCCAATCTTTCAACTATATCTGCACCCATCACCGTTTTAATTAAAAATAAAAATAAATCCCAAACTATCGAGTGGAATTTAGAATCTCAACAGACTTTCGAACAAATTAAAACATAATTCACTTCAACACCTATCTTAATCTCGCCCAATTTCGATGAAAAATTTTATATACAAACCGATGCCTCACTTACTGGTTTAGGTGCAATGTTGTTCCAGGTGAGCAATGGCTTAGAACACCCAATTGCTTATGCAAGTCGCGCCTTAACTTCTGCCGAACAAAAATACTCAGCTACTGAACGAGAATTATTGGGCGTTATCTTTGGCATTGAAAAATTTAGAGGATATGTTGAAGGTACACATTTTACCGTAATTACTGATTGTGCAGCCCTCGCTTGGCTAAATAACTTACAACAATTCGCAGGTCGTTTGGCAAGATGGAACTTGCGTATCTCTCAATTCACCTTTGACGTTAGGCATAGACCTGGCAAATTAAATATCGTACCTGATGCCTTATCCCGTGATGTTGTCTCTCTTAACCTTCCAAATCTAATTCCTGATACCTGGTATTTTAATATGATTAAAAAAGTTTCTGATAATCCCGATAATTTCCTACCTTTCGTGTAACTAATAATAGATTATATAAATTTGTAGCTTCTTCACCTCATAAAATATCTAACATTCCTGAATGGAAACTTGTCGTCCCTACAGCTAACCGCAGTGAGGTGCTTAAATTATGTCATGATGATCCCATAGCTGCCCATCTTGGTGTTACAAAAACTCTCGCCATAATATCTGAATTATATTATTGGCCCACATTAAAACAATCTGTTTGTCGTTATATTAGGAACTGTAAAATTTGTGGTTCTCATAAGAGTTCACAAGACGCTTGTTCTGGCTTAATGGGTAACTTTAAACGTGTATCTTATCCCTTTCAATTAATATCACTTGATTTATTAGGACCTCTCCCCCGATCGGAAAAAGGTAACCAATATCTTTTAGTTGTCACCGATTGGTTTTCTAAATTTGTTATGGTGCAACCCTTACGTAAAGCTACATCTGCTGCTATAATTAAATTCCTAGAACAAAATGTATTTCTTATCTTTGGTGTTCCTCAGATTATTCTTTGTGATAATGGAGCACAATTTATCTCTAAAGATTTTCACAATTTCGTTAAGAGTTACAAAGTACAAAAAATTTGGTTTAACGCAAAATACCATCCGCAAGTAAACCCCACCGAAAGAGTAAATAGAGTTTTAATTACCGCTATCTCTTCCTACAATGATTCAGACCATACTACATTGGATGAAAATATTTTTAAAATTGCTCAAGCTTTGCGCACATCTAAACACGAAGCAACTCAATTCACTCCGTCATTTCTTGTTTATGGAAAATATACCCAATCGATGGGAGTTATTATGGTTTAGTGCCTGACGATACTAACGTAATTGAATTTGACGATAAAGTACGCTGGGACAAAGACCAACAATCATTACCTTCTATCTTTAACGACGTTAGAAAAAATTTGTTAAAAGCTTACGAAAAAAGGAAGGACCACTATAACTTACGTAAACGAAATATCTCCTTCGCCTTGGGCGAACAAGTTTGGAAAAGGAATTATGTCTTATCGGATGCATCTAAGAAATTTTCCTCAAAATTAGCCCCTAAATTCATCCTTTGTAAGGTCGTTCGTGTCGTTGGTCCCCTTATCTGCGAACTTCAAGGTGCTGAAGGAAAACGTCAAGGCAGGTGGCATATTAAAAACCTTAAGCCATTCTCTGCTGACCCAAATGCTACTTAAGTTTTTCACGTTCCATTCCCCGCACAATTTACCTAATATTTTTTGCCCCCACTATCAATTAGTTAACTTTAATTACTTATTTCCTCTCTTGTACAGTATATACCTCTTATACGTTTAACTTACTTACCTTAAATTAGCTATCTTTTGCTTTTTGGTTGACTTTTCCTTGAACATACCGTTACTTATATATCGTTTTATTCTCTACACCCCCCAATGTCGTTTCATTTAATGAATCCTCGAACTTTTCCTACAGCATATTATTTGGTTTTTAGTATTTTTCTTATATCGTTTAATTGTGTGGAAATTGTCGTAACTTTGGTTGCAATAACTCATTGAATTTTTATGATTGGTTCTAGCTGATGTTTAGAGTGGATGCTTTCTTCTTTGGGCTTACATAGGAGTCGCGACCTATGCCATTGTAAGAAATAGTTCATATTCGCAGTTGCAAAAAACTAGGATTTTCTATTCCATGTGTTTTCCTCTGAATTACTACAGTCGCCCACATTATACTATACCATTATTTATTTCTTTTCCTACTAAATCACCATAACTTATAAACATTTTTTTTTCATTGTTTTTTGTTGAACTTTGTGGTGAGACGCTATTGCTTCTTATGGATAACTTATTAAGCTCTCGGTTGTTTTAGCATATTGGGACAGTGTGTCTATATTTAATTGCTTATAATTAGGCATTTTTGTGTGTTTAGGACGTTACCGTTTTAAAAAATTACTTTGAAACAGTTTATTATCGTGTGATTGTATCTTTAGTGCTACTTTTAAGTTGTTGTGTCAACTTTTGTCTGATTTTCTTATCGTAGTGGATGCACTCGTTAGGAAAATGATCGTACTAGTTCTCTTAAGAGTCTAGTGATTTTTTTTTAACTTATGATATACCTTAACTCGTCGGATTAATATCGCAGGTGGTCCTTCAGACCAATCTGTGTTTTAAATAGGGACAATTCTCTACTTTCTCTCGGACGCTTGTCCAAAAACTCTACTTTTTCGTATCCTACTGTCTCCGTTTCTGCCTTATCTTTCCTTCGGTGGACCTGTTCTCGTCCCGGAACACCCGTCTGCCACATAAGAGTGATGTTTTCTCACTTCGGGCTACTGACTACATTGGCTGGTTGAGTAGCGCTTTGCTATCCACCTTTTCTGTCTCTTTTGCTCAATGCGAGCCCTTCGTCTATTTCCTCTTATGCATTCCAAATACCCATCTCCCTCTTTCTACCGTTCCCATTTCTCTGCCTTTTCATTTGCGTCAGTCACCGTGTGGTTGCGCGGGAGGTTTTCACAGACACCTGGACCACGTCTCTGGGAATCTTTCGTGAGGTCATGCGGTGCCGCTGTCAGCGCATATGGGCGCTAACAGTGAAGGTATGTAAGAGTGTGTGAATGTGTGAGTGCATGAGTATATATAAGTGTCGTTTCTATCCATGTGGATGTCGTGTGATTGTATCACCGATATCAATTAACGCCGGGTGCAGGAATGCACCCAAATGCCTTTGCCGGTCCCTCGTACCGTTTATTGCAAACGGGCCTGCTTCACAGGTTGCTCTTTTTAGAGGGTACGAGAAATTCCCATTTAACGGCTCCACGGAGCCACTCTATCGTTATCTTATCTATTATCTTTGATAATAACTTAAGTTAATATCTTTATCTTATTTATTATCTTTGATAATAACCTTAGTTTAATATCGTTATCTTACCGATTACCTTTAGTAATAACTTTAGTTTAATATCGCGTTACCTTACCTACTATCTCTAATAATAACTTTAGCTTAATATCGCGTTATCTTACCTAGTATCTCAAATAATAACTAAAGCTTAATGTCGTTATCTTACCGACTACCGTTAATAATAACTTAAGCTCGATATCGTTATCTTATCTATTATCTTTGATAATAACTGGAGATTTTGTTTTATCTTTTATCTTCCTAACGTTTGGTATTTATGACCAGACGTGGGAATTATTTTTCTTGAATATTAAGTGAATAAGCTAACCTGATGGTAGAAATGTAATTTGTTAGGTTAACAATGTAAGGATTTAGTAGGGTGGTACTTTTGGTAAATTTGTTGATTCACAAGCAGGTCATGGACAAGTTTTGATGTGTATTGTTTATTAAACCAGAGTACCAGTAATTAAAAATTTGCTAGAGTGTAGACTAACTCACTCTTATGAACATTTTTAAATTTGGGCACTTTTTTGCCAACAAAGAACAGTTTAGATGCAACGCTCGTGTGCGTCTGCACGTAGGAAACTTTAATGTTAGCTTTAGTTTAGTATATAGGTTAGGCGATTTGCCGCATTTGTTTTACTTTAAGTAGTGTTTCATGCTTCCCGACAAATTTGTGCTGTTGATTATTAATGTAGTCAAGGACAACGGGGCTACATATTCCGTTTTCTGGTAATTCGGAAAACGTGTTATCGGTCGAAAAAACCAGGTGGCGTCTCAAGTAAACATTTTGTAGGATTTAAGTTAGGATTTATGTAGGGTAGTTAAGACTTAGATTTTAAGATGTTACTGTGCTAACGGTCTTTTTCTTTTTTTTAAGTTTTTTCTTTTATGGCTTTGTCGCGATTGTTACGTACCAAAAATTTGACACTAGACATCTTTTTAGTTTAGTTTTGATATGCGGGAGTTTCGCGCCATAAATTTGAAGGACTTGGCGCGTGTATTTCCGTCACGTCAGAAGTGCGTTGGACGAACTTCGCGCCGACGCGCGTGGCGGCAGAAAAGTGGGGAGTTTCCGAAAGACGCTGGAAACAGGACTTTGTCTTTGAACATCAAGAAAAGTGGTTGGGTCTGGTATCGTATCTTTATCTTTGTTATGTAGATTCCCTTTTGCTTCTTTGTTTATCGTTCCCTATAAACCCGTTCCTTATCGTTCCGCTACATATAGAAAGAAGATATTAATCTGGAAGCAACCTGGCCTGATAGCAGTCCACGCCCCGCAGTCGCTAGCTGGAGCAATCCCGAAGGACGCCATGCGAACCATCTTTAAATAATCTGGAAGAGGGCCATGAGCAACCCTGAAGGAAGCAATTCTGTGAGACGCTTATATATTCACGTAAGTTCCCCGTGTGTGGGATTTTTATAATACCTGGCTTGTATGGGATGAATGAGGTGATATTGATATGTTAATTATAGGGAAGGACCAATTGTTTTTTTGTACCAATATCGATGGCAGTGTAGCGGTTATGTAATAAATAAAGCAACTACAACAAACTACTTAATAAAGGGTATAAATACCTTTAAAGCCTGTGCCGCTCCGGGCAATAAAAATCACACACAAAGGTCGCGGACAACCAAGAACACGCACGTTGGGGTGATGGTGTCGCTTCCAAAAGCTCTCACACGACCGTCTTTTGTAACGGTTCGAGTACAACTGTCTTCTTCAACGGTTCGAGTACGACTCACTTCACGCACTCCCACTGTCGGCATAAATGTTTCACTAAAACTGTAGGATACCCGCACGAATAGTATTTATTGTCACCAATACCAATAAATGTTCGATGATGACGTAATACCGCCCACCAAATTCATAGAATTTTGAAAAGGAGGGAAGTAGGTTGGGTGAAGGAAATCACATGGGATTTGACCTTGCTAGGAAAACAGGTAACGAAAGATAGGGTGGTACACTACAGCGAGCGATATTACCAACTATGCAAAAATAAAAATATATATGTAAATAAGCAAATATTTAAAAATAATATACTACTATACATGTAAGAAATGTGTATATACATCTAAACATAAAATAAAATTAAAATACCGGTAGCGGCGCTAGTTTGACCATAGGTCGTTTTAATGTGCCATGTGCAGTTTTGACCTCAGCGACACGTATAATACCGTCCGCACCGGGAAAAGTATTAATAATACGACCAAACTTCCATTGAAGTGGAGAAAACTGGTCGTCCTTGATGAGGACAATAGTGTCCTTTTCAACTTGTCGGACCCCTACCTTAGAGTGCCATTTAACCTTTTGATTCAGAGTATGTAAGTACTCATGGCTCCAGCGAGACCAAAAATTTTGATGGAGTTTTTGCAGGAGTTTCCACCTGCTCTTTAAGGATAAAACGTTGGTTGAATGGTCCTCATCTGGTGGTGCAGAAAGAGGCTCCATAGTTAGGAAATGACCTGGTGTTAAGCAACGCAAGTCATTTGGATCCGAACTCAAAGCGCAGAGTGGCCTTGAATTTAAAACAGATTCAATTTGAGTAAGAACTGTGTAAAGTTCCTCAAAGGTAAGTTTTGTTCGCCGATTACGCGAGCTAGGTGTGTCTTTACCGACTTAACACCGCTTTCCCACAAGCCACCGAAGTGAGGGGCGCTAGGTGGATTAAACGACCACTTTATCTTTTCTGAGGTTACTGCACTATGCAGATAACTCGTAAGCTGACGATAGGCACCTACAAAATTAGTACCGCAATCACTAAATATTTGAGAACAGCGTCCTCGACGTGCTATAAATCGTCGCAAAGCGGCAAGAAACGCGTCTGCCGACAAATCCGAAACAAGTTCAATATGTGCTGCCTTAGTGGCAAAACAAACAAAAATACAAATATAGGCCTTAAGAGTTTTAGAGCTTCGTAGGCGGTTAGCCTTTATTAGAAGAGGGCCAGCAAAATCAACACCAACAATACTGAACGGTTTGATTTGGGTAATACGTGCTGCCGGTAGGTCTCCCATAGGAGGAGTTACCAGGACCGGTTTGGTACGAAAACATCTATGACATGATGATAAATAACTTCGGATTGAATTTTTAATAGAAAGGATTCAGAAATTCTGTTGGATAAGATACGCTGTGGTATTAACACCGGGATGGCAATACCTTTCATGAGTTGACCGAATGATAAGTTCGGTTAATCGGTGCCGCTGAGGCAATAACGCAAGAAACTTTTCGAAATAGGAAAGCGAAGAATGTGTCAAGCGCCCACCTACTCTTAAGATATTTTGTGGATCAACAAATGGAGAAAGTTTTCGCAAGCTTTTAGGTAATTTACGGTTTGCCTTGATCGAAGCTATTTCCTTTGAAAATGTAACATTTTGTATATGCCGAACGATAATCATGAGAGCATTGTGTAATTCAATGTCTGTTAAGGGACCCGTATGACGTTGAGCCATGGGTTTAGAAAATCTATAAATGTAAGCCACGATGCCTTGGATTTTATATAACGATGAAAAGCGACTTAGTAAAATGTCAATGACGTTTGGATCTGTTTGAGCGACAAATGTTAGGATCTTCTTTTCCGTAGTTACCTTAGCAATTGAGGTTGACAATGTTGGTTGAGGCGGCCACGAGTCACTAGGGTAGTGAAGCCATTCAGGCCCCGCCCACCATAGCGAACATGAAATAACCGCGCTTGGCATTAATCCCCGAGATGCAGGATCAGACGGATTATGCGAAGATTTAATATAAAACCATCGGCTAGGTGCAATGATTTCTTGAATGTGGCTAACACGGTTTGCCACAAAAGTTTTCCAACGAAAAGGTGGAGAACGTATCCAAGTGAGAGCGACCGTAGAATCACTCCACGCTGAAACATCGGAGATTTCAATCAAGCCTTGATAAGACCGAATGGTAAAGAAAGTAAATCGGTTAATAAAACGGCGGCACATAATTCCAAACGTGGAATTGAAATGCGCTTAATTGGAGCTACTTTTGTTTTAGCGGTTACAAATTGTACAGTTATTTCTCCAGTAGTTTGATTTATGAACTGGAAATATACTACCGCTGCATACCCTACCTCGCTAGCATCGCAAAACCCATGCAAATGACAAGTAAAAGGATCCGAAGGGGGTAAACAACGTGGTAACTTTAATGACGATAATAACGGCAACTCTTCTTGATACTGCTGCCATTGAGACGAAATGTCTGCTGGTGGGATGTCATCCCAATTTAAAGCTAACATCCACAGATGCTGGATTAGGCGTTTTGCAAAAAGTGTTAGTGGGGCTAAAAACCCTAATGGATCATTTATTCTGACAACTTGCGAAAGTATGTTGCGCTTTGTACATATTGGGTTTAATGGTTTAACCCGAAATGAGAAAATATCTTCTGTAGGTGACCATTGAAGACCTAATATTTTTATTGATTCGTCAGAATCGAAATCGAAAGAAGTATATTGGCAAAAATCTGACGGAATGCCTTCCAAAATAGAAACTGAATTAGAACTCCATTTTCGAAGTTCAAAACCAGCCAAAAGTAAAAGTCGGATAAGTTGATCTTTAATTTTGCGGGCCGATTGTATAGAATCTCCACCGGCGACGAAATCATCAATATATAGATTTGACCGTATAGCCTCAGCGGCTAACGGAAACCTTTTGCCTTCGTCAATGGCTAATTGCTGAAGGGTTTTTAATGAAAGATAAGGCGATGACTTAATACCATAGGTCACTGTATTAAGCTGAAAAGTCTGAATGGGTTCTTCTGCGGAGAACCGCCAAACAATTAATTGAAACTTTCGATGTTTTTCGGTAACCAAAATTTGTCGATACATTTGGCGAACATCACAAGTAAAAACGAAACGATGAGTACGAAATTTCAATAAGATTGACGAAATATCATTTTGGAGACTAGGTCCAGCCAATTGAGTGTCATTAAGTGACACGTTGTTTTTAGCCTTTGCAGAGGCGTCAAAAACCACACGAATTTTAGAAGTATGACCTTCTTCTTTAAACACAGGGTGATGGGGTAAAAAATAATTATCGTTCCCAACGGGCGGAGAATCGAGTAATGCCATATGACCAGCATCAAGATAGTCCTGCATGAAATTGTTGTATTGGGCGCGTAACTCCGGTTGAGCATGCAATTTGCGCTCCAACGAAAATAGTCTTTTTTTAGCCATCTCAAAGCAATTATCAAAAACGGGCAAAGTATCGTTGAACGGTAACGCAACAATAAAACGACCGCTAGGGTCACGAGAAAACGCGTTTTCAAAAATTAAATCTGCCTTTTCTTCTTCTGGAGAAGTATAAGGCTTGGATGGCAACTCTTCTATCTCCCAAAACCGCCTTAAAGTCTGGTCGATAGGATCTTCTACAAAAGTAAAAAATGCTTGGACAGTATCAGATTGCAAGCTTTTTGTGGGACCAATAATAGTCCAACCAAAAATTGTATTTATGGCGGCAGGCTGAAGAAATTTGCCATGTATAACACCGCCATTGATGACGAACGGATAAACATCTGCTCCAAGGAGCATGTCAATAGTTCCTGGAGAGTTCCAGGTCGGGTCTGCAAAGTGCAGGCCGCATAAGTGTTCCCAATTATTAGGAACTTCAACGCTGGGTAATTTGCCAGATATTGACGAAAGCACAAAAGTTGTGACTTTTAGAGAATTTTCAGGGTCTAACATAGAGCGAATGGTGCAGCTGACGGCACCCCTATTGACTGCTGAAGTTGTCTGCCCAAGTCCATAAATCGGAACTTGAGAACGTATGCGTGGAAGCCAAAGTTTGCTCACGCAATCGTCTCGAATAAAGCTAGCTTGAGAGCCAGGGTCTAAGAGTACCCTGATCGGTTTCTATCTACCAGACCGGTCTTGAATTTCCACAACAGCAGTGGAGAGTAAGACAGTAACCCCATGATTTGAATTCGTCTGTGAAGACAAAACATTTGCCGGAATAGGAGAGGCTGACTGTGTCCTATTGGCATTTTTATGCATGTGTGTAGCGGTCGGTTCAGCTGAACGGCTAGAAGCAGGTTGCGCTTCAAAATGTAGCAAGGTATGATGCGGCTTGGCGCAAGTTCGACAGGAATTATAAGATTTGCATTGCATGGACGCATGGTCTGTTCGTAAGCAATTTAAACAAAGGCGTAAGCGTTTGACAATGTCGAAACGTTCCGTCGGAGTTTTCTTTAGAAACGATTGACATCTGTAAATTAAGTGATTGCCTTTGCAAGAAGGACAATGGTGCGAAAATGAACTCTTTGAGTCACTGGAGCTACTTGGTGTATCCAGTGAAACTACGTTAGAAGAAACCTTTGGTTTAAATTGAAACGCTGAGGATTTCTTAGGCACTGATGTGTGAGATGTATGCACAGTCGTCAAATAAGAAACAGGTGCGGTTGAAGAAAAGGTTTCCAACGCTGCACATTGTTGAGTTAAAAAATATCTCAAATCATCGAAATTAGGTATTTGCTTCGGATCCGATTGGAGTTCGAAGCGTTTTCTAGTGAACGGATCGAGTTTTTCTAAAAGAAAATCGACTAAAATAAAGTTCCAATGTTCAGTGGGAAACTTTAAGTTAGTTAGAACAGCAAGGTTCTCTGAAAAACAATCAATAAGTGCCCTAAGTTTCTTAGGGTCTTCTGATTTTAAAGGTGGAAAGTCTTTCATAGCTTTCCAATGCAAAGTTGCTAATAAACGCGGATTGCTAAATCGCTCACGCTAGGCATTATATGAAATGATAAAATTATCTCCCGAAATGGGTACCGATTTAATGATTTTCAAAGACTCCCCGCTACAGCAATTGATAAGGTAATTTAATTTTTCGATATTGGACGGCGACGCATTATTATAAACCAGACTGTCAAATAAATCGATAAAAGATGAAAATTCAGTTACATCATTATTAAAATGTGGGAACTTTAACGGTAACAATTTTGATCCCGTGCTGCTTGGAGCATTTTCCGTAATTTTCGGTGCCCGCATTTCTTGCATCGTTTCGAGATGCAGCAGTATGCAATAATAAGCGGAATTCACTTCCTTCCGTAAAGCGTGGTAATTCAATAATTCTACCTCGTCACAGGACGCTAAGACATCAACTAAAACTTTATTAAAATTGGAGTAAAGGTCATTTACTCCCCTTGTTTGAATATGGAACAACGTTTTTAAACTTGAGTCACTTTGTATAGCGTTACCAAGTTCCCACATCTCCATAATGCGTATCTTAAGTAATTCGAGCTCTGCTACATGTGTTTTCCTCGGAGCCATAGTGACTGTTATTCTGAAAGACCTACACTATAAAAATGCTGTAAAACGGTAACCGCTCAGATGTGCGCTGAGAAATATTAAAATATTATGTTGTTGTTCAAGGCACGAAAAATGTAAAATAGCGTATAAACTAATAAATCACGTTTATGACTATTAGCCTGCAATGGGTCTTAAGCAACACGTAGAAAACCTAACGGTTCGTCAAATTCTTACAAAGCGTTTAGATAAAATGTACAGTTTACAACGGGCGGCCTTACATCAAAGCTCACAGGAACATGTGGCTTAACGTATTTGCAAGAAGGGTTCAGCTTTACAACTTTATTACCCTTTGCAGATGTATTCAATATTTTACGTTGTAAATCGACTGAAAGGTTGTATGTGATACTAAAAACGCGCAATGGCTTTTAATGCAAATTAGCAAATTTTATATTAAGGATTTGTTTGTAATTAAACGCTTGCTGGTTTAATTACGGCGAAATCGCTTATTTTAGATTAAAGACAGTATAAATAATATTTACACATTTTAACCCGCTAAATATGGGCTTTAAGCACAAATTTAAAAGCTAAAATAATTAATTAAAAAGATCGTTGGAATGCAAAATAATATTTAATTTAGGACATGCGTATAAAACCATAGGACTAGTGAAATTCGGATCGTTTGGATCAATGGATGTATGGGATGAATGAGGTGATATAGATATGTTAATTATAGGGAAGGACCAATTGCTTTTTTGTAGCAATATCGATGGCAGTGTAGCGGTAATGTAATAAATAAGGCAACTACAACAAACTACTTAATAACGGGTATAAATACCTTTAAAGCCTGTGCCGCTCCGGGCAATAAAAATCACACACAAAAGGTCGCGGACAACCAAGAACACGCACGTTGGGGTGATGGTGTCGCTTCCAAAAGCTCTCACACGACCGTCTTTTGTAACGGTTCGAGTACAACTGTCTTCTTCAACGGTTCGAGTACGACTCACTTCACGCACTCCCACTGTCGGCATAAATGTTTCACTAAAACTGTAGGATACCCGCACGAATAGTATTTATTGTCACCAATACCAATAAATGTTCGATGATGACGTAATAATACCTTTTATGCATTTTGCATATTTCGTCATTTACGTGTATTAATTTGCATATTGTGTGACGTCATTGACAGATGGGCGCGCTAATTTCCACTTTATAGATTAGCGTTACCAACTGTCTTTGGTGTCTCTTATACCGGGTTTGCGGTATTGTAAGAAAGGGTTGTAGCCTTTTACTTCCTGATTTTCGTTTGACGAGAATTTCCGATAATTAGAAATGAAGCCCACGGCAAATTAAGATGGAAGGTGGCTCTAAGTTGAGGAAATCTCAAAGGCAAGCGGCTAGTCGAACTATATGCTCTGGGTAGAGAATGAGCTGTGGGTCGGGGTGTAATTGCAACCACTAATAATAAGAATAAGGCGCCACCGTATTTTTTTTATACTGAGAAGACCTGAAACAAGTCCCTTGTACAAGGCTAATGCGGAAACCTATTTTCTATAACCGCTATATAATTTTAAAGACCTCCTAATCTTTGAAGTATCTTACCTTATGGTTCGACCTTGACCTTAGCAATCTTGCACTGCACCTGTGAACAGATTAAACAAAGAAAGGCAATGTTTGTGCATTCAAATTCAAAAATAATTAAACACTATCAGAATCGACTTTCATTCCTCTTAAATAAAAGATAATCTTTAGTCCGAAAATAAGAATCTATTCTTTTTGGTATCCAATAAAGTAATTTTCGTTTACAAAAAATATGTCTTCCTTTATAAGTTAATTTAAATTAGAAAGAGTTAATTACAATGGTACTGAAAGTATCCGTACCACTTACTATTTAATGAAGTTTATATGACAAATTGACAAAGCATAAAATTGCTTATTTAAAGAAAGAGTTAATTATGGTAAATTTACCTTAATTTCACAGTAGATAATTACAGCTAATTGTTCATAAAATATCAAATGTAAAGATTCAATTTCTAAAGGTTTAAAATTATGAGAATTTAATTTATCTAATTAGTAGTGACATCTTCTGATGTTTCTTTGAGTTAATAAAAGAATTTATAGAAACAAATTACAGATTCATAACGTATGACTACGAAAAATATAACTGAGGTCTGGCCTTGACCTGTTTTAAGGCTAACACAAGTCGATTACAGCAAAATTTATCTCGTTACTACGTCGACAGTTCAGACAACATACGAACATAATTTTTTGTACATACCAGAGTTCCAATTTGCACCTATATACTTGCGTGAATGCTGACATATGTTTGAACAACGGAAAATTCCATTCTATACAAACAGCTGCGCCGCTTACTGAAAAACCGTCATTTGGCTTCCATTAACTGCGTTTCAAGAATTCACACCACAAGAAAGCAAATGTTGTCTGTAATCGATCCGAACAACTTTATATATGTAATTCCATATTATACAAAGATACAATTGTTTTCCATCAACTTCGAATGAATACCATTCAGAAAAGAGCTTATTCACAATCTACGTTGCAATATAATTTAAATTCAAATTTAATAATCTCCAATGTTACATGTTTTAAATTTATTAGTTTCCAAAGTTACATGTTCCTAATAGCATACACGGGCAATTTTCCATCGTGCACGCCTCCAACAGCAAAAATCAACCACGGACATCGCTCCTAAGAACAACTTTTCGACCTGCTTGAACCCCAGCTGTGTTGGAAGTGACCTGGCGGCTTGTTGCTGCCCAGTAACAAAGTTACGTTACGATTCCTGAGTGGAAGGGGATCCAGGAAAGATACCAAACAAAAGCTTTTATCTTGTCTCCGTAGAATTCAACTTTTAACATGAACTAAATACTAGTTCTTTATTGGACAATAGATATAATTATATTAAGTGGATTGGATTACATTATAATGTGTTATATTATTTAATATTTAATAAAAGGATTGATTATACAGATATATATATGAGGTAGAAAATAAAATTGCTACACTGCCTCTTTCTAAGAGAAAAATTCTGGAATAAATACTAAGAATTTTTTTAAATTTATAGTTATATATTCACGACTTATTATTATTAATTTTACAAAATAAAACAAAATTACCACTTATGATACAACATAGTTGAAAATGAGTGATGAGTAACTACGCGTACTATACGCCACAAGGGGACAAATTCGGAAGTCTTAATCGGTAGGGTGTCATTATCGTTTAATCACATTCGGGGTTATTATATCACTCATTTATACTCGAAACTTAAACAACAAAACATATAATACTGCTGTATTATAATTCCTTAATGAAAATATCAAATTATCATGACAAACATATTTTTACTTTATTAACTTTATTTTACATATTTACAAAAGAAGAAAAGGACTCTCACTATCTTTGAGATCCACTCCAAACATAACTTCAAAACAGCAAACATGTCTTGAAATCACTAACGTTCAACAATCTACCGCATGTATATGCAACTAAAGTGTAGAAATATCTCTTTCCCAGAAGAGACAAGTAAAACGTCTCCACGTCTTACTCCTCAAAAATCTCACTCACGCATGAATGAACAAAATAGAACATTGCTATCTCACACAATATTCATTATAAACATAGAACATTGCTATCTCACGCAATATTCACAATTAAACATAACTATCAAAGTTACTAACAATATTGACCTCCAACCAATATTTAATATGGACTCAACTACCTGATTCCTAATATAATTATCAAATACTTTAATCACAAATCCAAAAAAAATAATAATAAACAAATATATACAACTTTATTTATCAAACATTTTAATCGTAAAAATACCTAAACATTCCTTTATAACCTTGAACTAAAGAATTATACGACCAATGAAATCATTTGACAAACGGAAACATGTAACTTTTTATCTTGACTCAAATAAATAACTTGCAACTAACAATATCAGCACAGTCTAGTGTCAGCCTTACTGCACTACAAAAAAATTCTTTTTATACTTCTTATCCAACATCTAAAAATTTTAGACTACCAAACAGTATTCCAATACAATATTTAAACTCTTTACTAAAAGATAAGACAGAAATAATTCCTACTATCAACCATTAAATATGTCAACAACACTAATTAATGTTCAGAAACGTTCTCTCTTTCAATATCACCACTGAACTCTGAATAAGGTTTTAAGTCTTTAACATGCCATCTGCCTGCTCTCGAACCATTTTCATTAATCAATTCATAAATTAAACTTGAAACCTTCTTTTTAACAATACTCAAAACATATTTTGGCGCAAGCTTAGCTGTAAATTTATCACTTGCTTTCGAAAGAACTTTATTTGACCTCCAAACTTTGTCACCTACTTCGAAAGAAATGTTACGTCTTCTTAAATTATACGAATTACTAGACTGCATGTAAGCTAAATGTAACCTTTTCTGTACGTCTATAAAAATATCAAACAGTCCTTGATGATCTGATACATACGAAGGTCTATCTCTAGAAATAAAATCAATATCAACTGAGGGTTCCACATCAAGACCATAAAATCTTCCAGATACAGGAACATGTCTACCAAAAACTAAGAAATTTGGCGAATAACCAGTGGCATGATGTTTTGCAGAATTAATCGCATACTGAATTTGGGGTAACTCTATGTCCCAAGTATCATGTTCTCCAATATACGAACGTATAGCTGTTCCGACTGTTCTATTTATCCTCTCTACAAAGTTACATTGGGAGAGTAAACTGCATTAAACCAAATTTTTGAACGTCATATTTTTACATACGGTCTTGAAATTTTACCACTAAATTGTGAGCCATTGTCACAAATAATATATTTGGGAACACCATAAACTAAAAACTTTTCCTCCAACACACGTTCTATTAAATGCGCTTTTGCACTACGTAACGGGAACATCAACGTGAATTTTGAGAACCAATCACCTATAACTAACAATCATTTGTGTCCAACCTTAGACCGTGGAAATGGGCCCATGAGGTCTATAGCAATAATCTGAAAGGGGAACTTCACTTCCTTTTCCTTTCCCATTAAACCAAGGGGTCCTCTATTCGATGCCTTCTGTGCACCACAAGTTAAACAATTTTTACAAAATTTCAACACATCAATACGCATTTTTGGCCAATAAAAATTCTCTTGAATGCGTGCCAATGTTTTAAAAAAACCAAAATGACCGGCCACTGAAGGGTCATGATTTATCCGAATAACCTGTTCCTTCTGTGATCTAGGGACTAAATATTTCCATTCCCTTACATTCGACATTAGTGGTAAATTTGATGAAAGAAATTTAAATACATAATTATCTTCTACCTTCCATTGGGGTAATCATCAGGTGAAGCTAAAATTTTCTCTCGAAGAGACACATACCAGGGATCCACATCATCTAACTTGATCTCAACTAAATTATCAACATGACTCACGACTGGAACTGCACGACTAAGACAATCTGGAACTACGTTAAACTTCCCTTTTCGATGAACCAACTCAAAAGTATGCTGTCGTAAACGGACAGCCCATCTAGCTAATTTTCCGGTTGGGTTTTGTATATTATTAAGCCATAACAGAGAAAAGTGATCTGTGATAACAGTAAAACGGGTGCCTTCTACCCAAGGTCGAAATTTTTCTATAGCGAAAATTACAGCGAGACATTCCTTCTCCGTGACTGAATAGTTTCGCTCAGTTCGGGTAAGTGATTTACTAGCATAAGAGATAACGTGCTCTACATCATCGATTTTTTGAACTAAAACTGCTCCGAGTCCTGTATCACTAGCATCGCATTCGACAATAAATGGAACTGAATAGTCCGGTTGCGATAACAATGGAGCGGAAACTAAAGCCTGTTTAATCTGTACAAATGAGTTCTCAGCCTCAGATGTCCAAACAATAGATTGACCCTTTTTTCTTCCTTTTACCAAATCACTGATCGGTGACACTAAAGATGAAAAGTTTTTTATAAAACGACGATACCAACTACACATTCCTAAAAAACGTTTGACCTCAGTAGTTGTCTTAGGTCTGGGAAATTTACCATCGCGGAAACCTTTTCGGGGTCTGTACGAAGAGAGTTCGATCCAACAATATAACCAAGAAATTTTAACGATTTCTTAAAGAATTCACACTTTTTCAAATTAATCGTAAGGTTTGCTTCCTTAAGACGTTCCTTCACCGTTTCTAATAACTTCAGATGTTCCTCAAAAGATGATGAACATAAAATAATGTCATCCAAATAACAAAAAACATGTGGCTCAAACTTCGGTCCAAAATTGAATCAACCAAACGCTGTTGCGTCTGAGCAGCATTCTTTAATCCGAATGGCATAGTGACAAACCTATATTGTCCTCTCGAAATAACACTAAACGCTGTTTTATCCTTTGACGTTTCGGAAAGTGGGATTTGCCAAAAACTCTTTCTAAGGTCTAAACTAGAAATGTAATTTGCACCTCTAAGTAAATTTATAATCCTATCGATATTTGGCAATGGGTAGCTATCATGTTTAGTAATATCATTGAGTGCCCTTCCGTCAAAACAAAATCTGTACTCACTGTCTTGTTTTTAACCAACAATACAGGGGATGACCATGGACTCTGACATTCTTCCACTACTCCCAATCTCAGCATCTCATCTAATTCTTTATCTAACATCCTGCTCATAAAGGGGGACATGACATATGGTTTTTTACGAAATGGTTTTGCTTCACCAGTATCAATATCTAAAACAATTTTATCGGTACGCCCTAGTCTCTCTTCACTGCTAATTTCCTTGAAAGATTCTATTGCTATTCGTGCTTTTTCTTGTTGTGTTTCTAACAAATCATCCAAACTAAGTAATTGATTACTACAACTTAAGGGTACTGACGAATGACCAATATACGAAATACTATTATTATCAAAATCTTGAATTTGCCACGTATTGTTTTTGAAATCTGCTATTAAACCAAAGGATTTTGCGAAATCGCTACCAAAAATAAATGTGTGAGGAAGAGATGGTACAACCAAAGTGTTAACAATACGATATTGTCTACCAATTCTAATAGGTAAATCAACTGAACCAATAACTTCTTGAAGAGCAACATCAGCGAACAACGGTAGTAGTACAACCAGAGTCAAACAAACCTGTGACGTCTCTATCTAACAATTTTACCATAATGTACGGACGATTGTCCTGAGGTTTCCTTAAAAATAACGCGTCAGCTTTTGGCTTGACGTTCCCTTGACAGAAATCTTTAACGATGCCTAGCCATTTTGACCAATCATCTATATCAAAAAAATTTTCCTGCTTACACAACATAACCGTAGCCTTTTGCATGAAAGCATGATGCCGGCCACTCTGCATCTGCCTATCTACTCGTTTTTTGAACACGACGGACAATTTATTGACTTAAATCCACTATATCCGCAGCTATAACAAAATATTTTACGAGGAATCTTACACCTCCAAAAGTATGACCTTCATCCAAACAATTCCAACATGTAAGTTTATTTAATTTATATTTATTTACAAAGACTCTACTAGAGGATTATTATTATTATTACTATTACTGTTGCCGAGAGATTGTATTTGAGGGGGAAATGATTGATTATAAAAACTGCGACCAGTTCGCGCTGAAAAGTTTTTTACAGGAGCTGCCCACCTATTTTCAACTTGAAATTTTGAATTTCCTAATGCTTTCGGAACATATTTTACTGGACCTTGTACTAATTTATGCTTGGATGCATATGCTTCTTCCAATTTCTTACACAACCTTATCAATGTAGACATACTATCAATTTCCGTTAGAGCTAATTGACAAATAAAATCAGGTAATAGGTTCTTTTTTACCATTCTAACTTTTGTACATTCCGCAGGTGATTGTGGTAACCTACTAAACAAATTCTCCATATGAGCTATATAAATGACTACGGATTCTCCTTTTTGTTGATGACGCGACCTAATCTTTTCCCAAATCTCGTCCTCTGAGTGTGATGGTAAGAAATCTTCCTTTAATCGAATAACTAATGAATTCCAGTTTGTTAACGAATTTCGAACACAACGATACCATTCTAAACCGTTACCTGTAAACAATTCTACAGAAGCATTAAATAAATCTTCTTCAGATACTTTACGCGAGTGTGCTAACTCAGCTACTCTATCTAAAAATTGATGAACCTGTTTTGGATCTCCAGAAAATTTTACTGACCACGAACCAATTGGAATAGGGGTACTAAATATGAAACAGTATGAATAGGAGTACTGACAACTGCTGGAATGGTTTCTCTCATTGAAAATTCACCATATGCGTTTACATCTTCATTCTTCTTAAGCTTTTCATGTAGCTCTGCCTCCATGGTAAGAATAGTTGCCAATGATTCATTCTTAAATAAAGTTACTTCATCTGAATTATCTAAAGGATTTTTATTCTTCTAACTCGACCATCAAGATGTATCAATCTCGACTGTATCCTCTTAAATGTGGGGTCTGCTAATTCGCCTTCAAATTCTAATAAAACATTTCTTACTGACTCTATCGAAGCCTCAATTTCATCTCGTTCATCTGAATAATCTACGACATATGTGGAAAGATCAATTAAACGACCAGGTAATGTTGTTTCTTTGGCTAATAATCGGCCTAACATTTTCCTCTTATCCTGCATCGGTCTGCTGCTAACAACTCCACGAATTCTCAATTCATAATCCAACTCATCTTTATGCAAATAAACTACTTGATACGTCTCAGCCATCATGGAATAGACTAACTAACTAATTACAAATTAAACTCAATTAAACAACAACATCTATAGACTAAATTAATCTGAGGGTAAATGAATTACAAACCACAAGTGTAAACAACCAAAGTCAATCGAAGCCTATACTTTATGTGCTTATACAATTGATACAGCAATCGAGGCCTACACGCTGGGCGCCATTTGTAGCCTTTTACTTCCTGATTTTCGTTTGACGAGAATTTCCGATAATTAGAAATGAAGCCCACGGCAAATTAAGATGGAAGGTGGCTCTAAGTTGAGGAAATCTCAAAGGCAAGCGGCTAGTCGAACTATATGCTCTGGGTAGAGAATGAGCTGTGGTTCGGGGTGTAATTGCAACCACTAATAATAAGAATAAGGCGCCACCGTATTTTTTTTATACTGAGAAGACCTGAAACAAGTCCCTTGTACAAGGCTAATGCGGAAACCTATTTTCTATAACCGCTATATAATTTTTAAAGACCTCCTAATCTTTGAAGTATCTTACCTTATGGTTCGACCTTGACCTTAGCAATCTTGCACTGCACCTGTGAACAGATTAAACAAAGAAAGGCACTGTTTGTGCATTCAAATTCAAAAATAATTAAACACTATCAGAATCGACTTTCATTCCTCTTAAATAAAAGATAATCTTTAGTCCGAAAATAAGAATCTATTCTTTTGGTATCCAATAAAGTAATTTTTCGTTTACAAAAATTATGTCTTCCTTTATAAGTTAATTTAAATTAGAAAGAGTTAATTACAATGGTACTGAAAGTATCCGTACCACTTACTATTTAATGAAGTTTATATGACAAATTGACAAAGCATAAAATTGCTTATTTAAAGAAAGAGTTAATTATGGTAAATTTACCTTAATTTCACAGTAGATAATTACAGCTAATTGTTCATAAAATATCAAATGTAAAGATTCAATTTCTAAAGGTTTAAAATTATGAGAATTTAATTTATCTAATTAGTAGTGACATCTTCTGATGTTTCTTTGAGTTAATAAAAGAATTTATAGAAACAAATTACAGATTCATAACGTATGACTACGAAAAATATAACTGAGGTCTGGCCTTGACCTGTTTTAAGGCTAACACAAGTCGATTACAGCAAAATTTATCTCGTTACTACGTCGACAGTTCAGACAACATACGAACATAATTTTTTGTACATACCAGAGTTCCAATTTGCACCTATATACTTGCGTGAATGCTGACATATGTTTGAACAACGGAAAATTCCATTCTATACAAACAGCTGCGCCGCTTACTGAAAAACCGTCATTTGGCTTCCATTAACTGCGTTTCAAGAATTCACACCACAAGAAAGCAAATGTTGTCTGTAATCGATCCGAACAACTTTATATATGTAATTCCATATTATACAAAGATACAATTGTTTTCCATCAACTTCGAATGAATACCATTCAGAAAAGAGCTTATTCACAATCTACGTTGCAATATAATTTAAATTCAAATTTAATAATCTCCAATGTTACATGTTTTAAATTTATTAGTTTCCAAAGTTACATGTTCCTAATAGCATACACGGGCAATTTTCCATCGTGCACGCCTCCAACAGCAAAAATCAACCACGGACATCGCTCCTAAGAACAACTTTTCGACCTGCTTGAACCCCAGCTGTGTTGGAAGTGACCTGGCGGCTTGTTGCTGCCCAGTAACAAAGTTACGTTACGATTCCTGAGTGGAAGGGGATCCAGGAAAGATACCAAACAAAAGCTTTTATCTTGTCTCCGTAGAATTCAACTTTTAACATGAACTAAATACTAGTTCTTTATTGGACAATAGATATAATTATATTAAGTGGATTGGATTACATTATAATGTGTTATATTATTTAATATTTAATAAAAGGATTGATTATACAGATATATATATGAGGTAGAAAATAAAATTGCTACAGGGTAACATATTTTTTCGTAATATTTTCAGTTGTTTTGTCAAAGTGAGTGGTTCTAATGATCTAGCAATCATATTTGTCATTACTGCTGCGTAGAGTCCTATACTTTCGTTTTCCCGTTGCGTTCTCGCTTTAATTTCGGTCATTAATTTTCATCATAATCGGGTGGTAAAAATTCGTCTTTTAGTGCTTCTTTTAATTCGGTCCAATTATTTATTAAAGATTTATTTGCACGATACCATATCAGTGCTTTATGTGCAAAAACATCGCATGCTTCTGCAAAAAGTTGAAAGTCTGACATATTCCTAGCAATTTTTAATTCTTCGACCCGTTCTAAAAATGCGTTTACCGAAGTATCGCCATTAAATGTTATTCTCCATTTTGCAACTGGAGTAACCATATAAACTACAGAACTATTATAAGATAAATTTTGATTATTATTTTTGAAAAGATTTGTTTATATTTTGCTTTTGCTCGTCCTCGGCCCTAGTTTTTTCGTGTTTTGTTGTAGATGATGCTAAGTCTAGTTTTTTGTCAAATTCCATCTAGTCTACGTTATTTATGAGTAGGTAAGCTACCTTCGTACGAGATCAATAAACCGGTTTTCTTATGGGATTTAACATGGCAAATTCTAAGGCTCGTTCTGGTCATTTTTGCCAGATACAAAGGTCATCCACCCCGAGGTCGCCGCAAATATTCACACATCTGGTGACAGCATTGCCAGCCTAAATTTACACAATAGTTTTCTTCAACTAAAAATTTTTTAGCTCCAGGCATGAATCTCGCTCTCGACACCCCGATCAGGGTGCTAGACCCTTCACCCCACCACCGCCACCGTACTTGAAAAAATTCGCACAGTGACCTTTACTTAACCGTTTTATATAGGAATTCTAATGCAGTCTGATCCACAATCTCCTCCCTACTCTGCCCCACTCTCTCCACATAAATAAAATTGTGCATTCATTAAAATTCTTTATTACACATTGGACTTACATACACTGATTTTATATACTCTAACATACATATTTTTAATATTACATATATTGTATCGGCTTACCCGAATTAACAAACATTACCCATATATCGATTGCTTATATCTAAGTTAACATTATTTAGAGTAACATACCTAAATACTACATTCACAAATAACAGTACATTTACAATAGGATTGAAGGTACCAATTCAATTAACATATAACATATAACCCTACATGTACTACATTTAAATTAACATTTTATTTATATATTTACACTTATTTACTAGATGAACATATTTACACTTACATACTATATGCACATATTAGATTAATTTATTATAATTTAAACTGCCTCCTCAATTTCCATGCTGTCTATGGAATAATGACCTATGGGTAGTGTTCTGTATGATCCCTGGATCAAATGACGTTTATCATCGTGAGGACTTAGAGCTATTTTGTTTTGAATGATGGTATGAACAAGATGTTTAGATGAATGGATTAAATTTTGAAATATAAATTTTTCTTTGTACTCGTCCACACAATGTACAAAGTCCTCAAATGTAATTTTGTTTTTAATAACAGATTTCTTTATACCTTTAATCTTTTTAGTTACACCAAAATTTGAAAAAACAATAGGCAGCGGCGTAGTAGAGTATTTTAAGGGTATCTGGAACAGTCTCTGACGTCATAACTCAATGTTAATTCCTATAAGGAGGGACTCCCATAAGGAGTAATGTATCACACAGAGACAGACAAATATTCGCACATCTGGTAACAAAAATTAGCACAATAGTTTTCTTCAACTAAGCATTTTTTAGCCGCAGGCGAGGGCTCAGCACGCCGATCTGGCACGGATCTTGTTCTCAGCACCCCGATCTGGGTCATCTAACCTTAATCGGCAAATATTCGCCTAAATTGCACAATAGTTTTCTTCAACTAAATATTCTTAGCCTCCGAGGGTATGGATCGAGCACTCGGCACCCCGAGCCGGGCCGACGGGTCACCGTCATCCTTCCCCGGGTCCCCCCGAATCTGCAAATTCTCCCAGCTAGCAACATTTACATAAATCTGCAAACCAATAAGCAAGCCAATAAACTAAAAAGACATGTATCCATTTATTTGCAAACAGGCGTTTAAACACAAGCACATTATTTTCGGTTCAACTAGCTCTTAGTGGTGAGGTGTGGGGAAAAACTTACAGCTTATAAACTAAAACGTCAGAATGTATTATTAACAACCCATTGGAAAATAACAATAAGCATTAATACAGTTTATTCGGTATACTAACCATTAATAGCACAAATTTGCATAGAGTTAAGATACATAGATCGGCAAAAAAATTCCGCAAATGAGAAAATGTTAATTTTAGTCTAATTCAAAGGCTATGTTTACAGCTGCGCAAGCCTTACCCCTGCTAATCATATAAACATTTTTCTTAGCATCAACTAGCTCTTAGTGGAGAGGTGTGGGGAAAAACTTACAGCTTATTAACTAAAACGTCAGGATTTATTATTATTAACAACCCATTGGAAAATAACAATAAGCATTAATACAGTTTATTCGGTATACTACCCATTAATAGCACAAATTTGCATGCAGTTAAGATACATAGATCGGCAAAAAATTCCGCAAATGAGAAAATGTTAATTTTAGTCTAATTCAAAGTCTATGTTTACTGTTGCACCGACTTTACCCCGGCTAATCATATAAACATTTTTCTTACCATCAATTAGCTTGCTGAAGGTTTTTATTCCATCGAGTTTTAAGTAGTTGAAAAAGCGCGTTGGTAAAAAACACGAAAAAATTATCGCTTTCAACAATAGCACGATCCCCATACTTTGGTGACACAGACCTGACCCCTAAGACACGATATTTTCTATCGGTGACAAGCTCGGAAGCGCTTATTGTAGTTTTACGCTTCATATCCGCATTTAATTTTGTAAATTCCATATTTTATATGAGCTGGCAAATAAGAAAATAAAGTGTTAAAAATTAGGGCGGAAATTTAAATATTACAATTAAATCACTTATGAGGTAAAACCGAAATATAACTTTTAAAAAATGTAAAAGACATAATTCTGCGTCTTGATGCAAGAATAATAATAAACTAAAAAGACTTACCTGCTTGTACCTCGTTCTTCGGAAGTTGAAACAGATATTTCGAAATACTAGAAACCCCAGGCCACACTTATATAAATCGACAGATCCATTCCAATCAACATGAATCCTGTTATAAAACACGACCATCGACTTTGATACCCTTTCACCGAACGCTCTACTTTCATATTGTTTATGGAAAATTTCAAAAAAATGTTTATTAACCCTAAGGTACTTGGTGAAACAACGTTACATCAAATCGCAATAATGACATGGTTTTAAATAGAGGTATTGGCAAACTAAAAGCTGCTAAAATACATCAACTATTGCTGTAGGGTATAAAACGATAAGGTGCTTAGACGATTGACAAACATTCGCCAGCCCTGCATAACAAATTTTAGACGCACAGGCCATGTTGCAAAAACAGTCTTTAAGAAGGATTCGTATTTTAGATATATGCGTAAATAAAATTCAAACTATAACAATATCTTAACCAAAAAGCGCTCCATATTTAAAATGTAATCTTTAGCGTAAAAACACCAAGGGCAGAAACTTGACCTTTCCAAGCATATTAAAACAGGCTATATTAGAAATATATTTTTTACATGTCTCTTAACAAGAGTTAATTCGCGAAAAATATTATCCAAGAAATGATTTTAATTACGGAAATCTCCATAAATAAAAACA
This sequence comes from Platerodrilus igneus, assembly GCA_036346225.1. NCBI lineage: Eukaryota > Metazoa > Arthropoda > Insecta > Coleoptera > Lycidae > Platerodrilus > Platerodrilus igneus. Next base: position 1,696,947 of record JARFIW010000472.1, on the reverse strand, counting down.
AATAATAAACAACGTCCTCGACCTTATTAAAATGTAACATAATTAATAGCCGGTAATTTGTTGACACAAAAGCAAGCTCTTTGTATGCATTACGATACATTACTCGTAAAACCGAATTGGGAAAATTTTCAGATTTTTGATAATATTTACGTAGAAAGGAGTGTTAAAACGCGGCGTTATATATAATACAATAGCATATTATGCAGAATCTGAAACCTCCAATTTCTGCAAAACGATAACGAGCGAGCATAAGTTATCAAGGTTTATTTATTTTCAAGCTAATTATACATCCTCGTTAAAGCACTGAACAATGTCACAGTCATTTACACCTATTAGAATGTAAATGGAATATTTTGGATGACAGAAAAACAAACACATTCTATACATTACGAAACATTACTCATTAGAATCGAATTGGGAAAATTTTCAAAAATGTTTTATTAACCCTAAGGTATTTGGTAAAACAACGTTACATCAAATCGCGATAATTACATGGTTTTAAATATAGGTATTGGCAAACTAAAAGCTGCTAAACGACATCAACTATTGCTGTGGGGTATAAAACGATGAGGTGCTTGAACGATTGACAAACAATCGCCAGCCCTGCAAAACAAATCTTAGATGCACTGGTCATATTGCAAATACAGTCTTTGAGAAGGATTTGTATTTTAGATATATGCGTAAACAAAACTCAATCTATAACAATAGCTAGACCAAAAAGCGCTCCATATTTAAAATGAAATCTTTGACGTGAAAGCGCCATGGTAATTACGAGTGACATTTCATCATTTATTTACATCGTTATAACATCTGCCCTGCGGGGATATAGCCTTTATCAAAAACCGTCTTATATTTAGATATACGTACTATATCCCCTATTTTAAGCAAAATGTTTCGGCTTGAAACAATTAAGAAAAAGTTGCGACACATTAAACCTCTGCGTATTACATACCAACAACCGTTTAAATTGCGCTCGAGGCAATGTGTTTGTATTAAGAAATATTGTAAATAAATACTTTTATAATTTTAATTGTTTTCATTTAGCATTGACATATATTGGCAAAAGCCTAAATAAATCCGATAACACAAACCCTGGTAAATAAATGCGTTCTAATAAACTAAACCGTACTTTTTGATGATTTGTAAAAAATTTCTGTTGAAGCACTTTTAACTGAATCAAAACACTATAAATACACCCTCTAACTTTTAACGCAATTTTAAGCCTCACTTAAAAAAGTAGCCGTTTTAATATGCAGACATGCTCGTACTGAACATCTGCATGTTCATTATCGACTGCTAGGAATGCCGTATTGTTAAAGCACTAATCAACGCTAATTATTAGCCTTCCAGCAATGCATGCATAAGTATAATTACATTCAATAACCTTTATGCTCAAGAATTGTATTTTCCGGTCAATGTTGTATATTACATGTATGACAAATTTATATAAATATTATTGGAAAACAATAAATGAGCTTTGAGATTCAACGCGATATCTAATTATATCTTTTAACGAGCGATACATCGCCCTCCACAGGATGTGCTGTATTTATTGTATCAACAGGATAAAACCTACTCATAACCGACGCATTTTTTTTAGCATCTTCTGAACCAATCAAATCGTCGCGGCTCCCAAATTCGCGGTAGCCAAGAAAACATAGATTTTGTAAAAATCATCTGAACGGGTTAGACGGCGACTCAACGATTAAGTATATTTTTGCTATAAAAAGTACCTTGTGACAGCCCGTTTTCGCATGTTATGCTGTCACTAAGCTAGTATATGTAAATAGTATTTTGGGATGATAGTTTGGTTGTCTATAATCTTCAAGGTGTAGGTTTACATTCATTAATAAATATTACATTTGGGTAGAGATCATTATTTCATTTATTTAATAGTTAATTCTTAATAAATATTTTACTAATCATTAAAAGGATATACTTTCTCTTCTAAATTGTACATATGTGCTAACATTGACAAATATGTTGGTTACAGAAATTCTTCGTAGAAGGTTTTCGTTATAATTAAATAGTTTAAATTCTTAAAATTGTTATCCAAGCGTTGTTTCAATTGTACAAATTTATGTTCGTGTTTCGATGTATAAAATTGTGAATTGTTTGTAATTTTGAAAGGCATTGGAAGATCTAGAAAGATTTCAGTGATTAAGTGTTGAATGGTTTAATTATATACTCACGATTTAGAATAGGTATAATTTTGAATTAATTCTAAGCTTGTTAATTATCCAATTATTGTTTACGTCTATAGTAATTCAATTTCAAGGAATGTTTTGATATTAGTAAAGGTTTATGTCGATTTATCAGACAGCCAAACATGCGCAGTTGTGTTCCTGTCTCATCATTTGAATATTCGTAATAGAGACGTACTGTTTCACAAAGTTACTTACATTTTCAGATAGATTTATATATTTGTTTAGTCTTTTGAGGTTTATTCCATTAAATTCTTCATTGATATGTATTGTTTTCTAAGGGTACATGCTTGTGTGATTCTTAAAACCATATTTACAGATCTTCGAGCGTTACTTTGTTAAGATCTGCACGCCTATGTAGTTGATTCTCTATCATTCAGTTTTTTGTAGATTGAAGTCTTTATAATTGAAAACAACAGAGCAACTTCCTTTTTACAAATCAGCTCTTCAGACAGTTTAGACAAAGTGGAATAATAGGCAAATTTCTGAAACTTTAAAAGTATTTTGAATGTTAGACTTAACCAGCTTAGTAGTTGGGATTTGTTTCAGAAAAGCCATTATACCGATTGTTATATTCGGTTTATCAGCAGTGTGCTGGAAATTGTTATTCACTTTGGTCTACACGTGCAAGCACTGTAAGTATTATTACGTTTTTACCTTAAAACTAATTACCTTTCATAGGTACCCTTTTTTTTGTATTCTTTCGTTAATTTTGTATTAGTACATTTTGACCTGTACTTTATCTCAACGTATTTGAATTTTAATCGATCTTTCACACTTTACGTCACGCTATTTTGGAGGATCTTTGTTTTGGATTTTTACACCTTTTGGATGCGTTACTTACAACACACGATACACCCTTTAGTGTCATCTTGTGCGTTGAGTGTTGGGAATTGGATTCCATTTGAGAGGTTGGATCTAGGAAAGAGTATGACGATGAACATGAATATCACTTCTTGTTTCTCCACCTTTCTATGTTCCCGAGACAACTCGAGGTATTAGATCAACGACCAGGGTTATGCCTGCGGGATAAGATGCTAATGGTACCTTTTCCAAGGTTGAGTGTCGTTCCTTCAAAAAAGAGAACATTTGTGTTAATTATCTATTGTCCGCCATTTGTGTTACATGTGTACTTATTTGTTTAAATTTTAGCATATGTTGAACCAGCTGCATGCATTTGGATCACACTATAGTATTATCAATTAGCCTTGAATAAGAAAAAAAAGAATGAAGTAATATTGGATCAGTTAGAACAAGTGAATAGATTTTTATTTGGATCACTTCACGTGTGTCTTATTTTCTGATATTAATAGTTACAGTTTGCCGATGAACAATACAACAATACAACTAGCACTGGCCAGGGGTAAGTACACCAAGTTGATCTCTTTCATTAGCTTAAGGTGATACCTTGTGATATTGTTCAGAAGTGTTAACATTAGTGTATATAAAATTATATACATTTAAACGATCAGGTAATTGCCCTTATAGAATTACCGTCGTAACCTGTATATGAAACCGTTTATGTAAAAACATCATCACCCGCGTCCTAATAGCTAACGAAGTTGTGAATCTTGAACAGTTTGGTATTACAAATTTGAAACAGTACGAAAAGATGGTTAATCTAACCGGTGTTTATTGCATTCAACAGGGTTTAGTATCCTTGGAAGAATCAGAAAAAAATCTATTACACATACCGGGAGGAGGCTCGACACCATATTCCAAGATGAAACGGTTCTTCTGGAACGAGTTGTTTAATTTTTCTTTATAGATACTTCCATGTCATCGAGTTTAACCCTTGTTGTAAGTATGGGAATTTTCGGTGATAGCTTGTAAATGAGAAGCGGTTACTTGCAAGGTATCGATCAAACCAACGTTTATTTGCAATAAAATCTTTAACAGCTTCTTTTATATTTATATACTCATCGAAATTCTTCCGATACAGTCCCTTATCCAAATCAAAATCTTTCACAATAGTTATAAAATTATGTTTTAAGTCACCCCAACACTGTAAGCACATTTCTTTAAATTTTGGATATGTCATGTCACCACTTATATGATCAAGAAAGATATGGCGAAGGTTTGTGTCATCCTGTTACCATAATGCGATTGCATTGGCGTTATCTCTGAGTTTATGTTTTAAGGCACTAGCGTAGTTTGACATAGGTAGAACGAATCTATCGCTTTATGTCGGTCGAACGAGAAAAACTGTGTGATTTTGCTTTGCTCGTTTGCATGCATATCATCGAAAACCACAATTGAATCTTCTTTGGTATCTCCGGGTTCAATCAAATCATCGTAATTTTCAAACTCATGGTACCCAATTTCTTCTTTTAATGGTGTAAAAACGTTTCTTAACAATTCGTATTTCGGCTGATATAAACTTTTAGAAAACACATAGACGTTTTGAAATCTAGGTCCACTCCCGTGCAAGATCAGAGATATTAAAGCATTAGTCTTTCCACAACTCGATGGTCCAGCGAATATAGCTCGTATGTTAGATTGGAGCAAAACTCCATGTTTGCCCATATTGTTTGGGGTGGAAGCCAAGAATTCGTCAAAGTTCTGCACCGGTATTTTAACTTCTTGTATAGCATCACACATGTCTCTCACATTTTCTTGCATAGGAACACCATTCTTCTTTTGAGGTTTACGGAGATCCAAATGCCTGCTTAACGTTCTTCTGCGTATACTATATAGCCTACTTGTAGAGTTAACACTTATACCCTTTTGTATTTCACTAATTGCTTTCTCTAAAGACTCCTTGGTGTGCATCTTTCAAATATAAGTTTAAGCTGATTCAAATTGAAAATGATACCCCCCTTATATACCAGCATTACAAGAATGCGCATGAGCAAGGGTGCGCACGCGCAGGGGTGCGCATGGGCAAAGGATGCGCGCGTAGGGGTGCGTATGGGCACAGGCGTTCTTAGGCATACACCGGAATACGTGAGAAACTTCGTCGCATCGGCAAAAATCTAATTAATATTAAAACAACATAGATTTTATACTATTTTATTAAAAATATATACAAAATATTTAATTGTGAATAAATCTATTAACAATTTCCGTAAACGGATTATATTCAAAAATAGAGTCATGTATAATTAAAGCATAAGCCTTCATCAACAGTTCAAAATTTCTTGAAGCTTTTAATTCCATTCTTACAGAAACCGTTGCATCCTTGATGCTTTCAAATTGATGACGACAGTCGATCACAAAGACGGGTGAGTCCTGAAACCTGTTGTAGTCCATTAAACATTTATTTGACGATTTGTTCGGATAGTATTTTTCCATAAAAGATGCATAAGACAGGTACGCTGGCAAGTAGTCGTTCTGCTCGAAATCTAAATTTAATCGACCTTGAGGGAATGCCTGAGAGTTTAAAAACACTTTGACATTGGTTATATCGGCTTTCGTAAAGTTCACAGCATTTTCTTCTTTCCTGTCGTACCTCCCATTTTGTAGCGCCAGTAATATCCACCGAGCCTTCTCTGTTTCGTTTGATACTTTAATTCTCCATACTTACGATGTTTTTGCGTTATGCTACATCGGTGGAATTGTTATATTGATACGTAGTGCCTTTTTGGTTTTTTATTCAAATATCATCACAATTAGTAAACAATACATAGTATTTGGCAGTCTCTATGACAGACCTGGCTCTAAAATCCCGGGTCTAAAATCTAGGCTTATAATTATTCTGCCACCCCTACCCCAAATGGACTCGTTCGCAGGTATATAAACCGTTGCCATCGAGTGGAGCGTCAGTTCGTATTCAGCTTTGTAACAAGCAAGCCTATCTTTAAAACATACAACAGTTTTTATTAAGTGTAAAAGGTGATTGTGTGTTACTTGTTGCAGAACATTGAGCTGCCAAAATGAATCGCTTCTTGGAATTAATTAAAAATATTGCAGCCCTCTTTGGGTTGATGCAACACCAGCATATTATTGAACAGGTTGAAGAAGGGCTGCGACTATGCAGGGTTGGAATGCGTAGATTACACGATGCTATAAAGCGTGTAAAGTTTATTGGTGAAAAACAACAGTTACTGGCTTCATTGGCAAATATTAAAACCCTGCGTACCCAACTGAAAGTTGCGCAAAAGAGGGGAGCAGGAGGTGAAAACAAAAGAGAAACCGCTAACCATCGTGTCCATTGGGAGGACTCGATCTCGGCATTTCAAGGACGCATTCATACCGGTGTAATTAGTAATCTCAAACATAAAGATGCAAAGACCTTTTTAGCCGATTGCAAGAGTGTTTTCGAAAGAAGAATTAATGATACACTGAAGAACAATGAAGCTGTTAAAGTTAATACCGTCTTTTGCGGTGAATTTGAGATTACGACTGGTTCCAAAATTACGCGAGAATATAAGTACTTCACGACGTCAAACGTCCTAATATTCAAGAACACCGATCTAAACAACTGGTTTGATATGAATGTTATGAAACCAATAACATCTGAATTAGAAGATTTTCAAGAACGCGACAGCGGCTGGACATTGATTAATATTTATAATTTAGGTATTAATATAAATAAGTTTAACCCCATGCGGGGATCATCATATATCGAGCTGCCACCTCAAATACAACGTAAACAGGCATGTATTAATGTAAGGAATAATGACCAGGCATGTTGTACATGGTCTATAGTATCTGCACTTTACCCCGTCGCTCGTGATCCTCAAAGGCTCTCTAAATATCCTCATTATTCATTCATATTAAACTTAAAAGGAATACAGTTTCCGATGACTATAAACCAACTTGTAAATTTTGAATCTCAGAATATTATACCCGTTAATGTTTATACTCTTAAACTAAACAAACGTAAATTTTCAGTCGTTCCTTTATTCATATCGGATAATGGAAAAAACAAAGATGTTAATCTCGTGATGATTCATAACCAGTACTATGATGAAGATTTGGAAACCTATAAAAACGATACCATTCAACCTTTTAACTCTCATTATGTTTGGATTAAGGACATGAGTCGATTAGTGTCATCACAACTTAATTCTAATCATTCAAAGAAACATTTTTGTGATCGTTGCCTCCACTATTTTACTACACAGTTAAAATTAAATAAACATGTTGAAGATTGTAAAATGAAACAATTGGGGGTACCTCGATTGCCTACAGAAAATGATAAAATCATACGTTTTAAAAATTTTAAAAACAAAGTAATGGTTCCGTTTACTATATACGCAGATTTAGAGTGTCTTTTGAAGCCTACAGGAGACGATAAAAAGTTCCAAGAACACAGCATCCAGTGTTGGGTACTATGTAAAGTGCCAATACGATGACTCGTTATCGTTTTATCGGTCATATCGTGGTGAAGACTGCATAAAGTGGTTTTCGGGGGAACTACAACAGTTTACAGAAGATGTTGAGACTGTTTTTATATGTCCGTATGATATGACTCCGTTAACACTACAACAGGAAGCTGCTTTTATAGCCGCAACACACTGCTATATTTGTGATAAACCATTTACAGTAGATAACATTAAGGTTCGTGATCATAACCATTTTACACCAACTAACAACTATAGAGGGCTTGCACATTCGGATTGTAATATAAATCATCAAGACTCTCGAACAATTCCTATCGTTTTTTACAACTTAAGCGGTTATGACTGCCATTTTATCATCAAAGATATTGCTATTAATTGGGAAGGTCGTGTGGAGGTACTCTCTATATCTAAAGAAAAATATATTTCATTTACTAAATTTATTCCAGAGAACTCGGTAAACTTCCGTTTTATCGACAGTTTCCGTTTTATGAGTTCCTCCCTAGACACACTTGCTTTAAATTTAACTAATCATCCGCTGTTGAAAAGCCGATTCACACATTTAAATGATGAACAGTTTCAACTTCTAACTCGGAAAGGTATTGATCCATATGATTTGATTGACAGCTTTGAAAAATTTGATATAACTTGCTTACCTAACCAGCAGCAATTTTTTAACACATTGGAGGATAGGACAATCTCTAATAAACAGTATGAGCATGCACAGAGAGTGTGGACAACATTTAATATTAAAAACTTGGGTCAATATTCAGATTTATACCTAGAAACTGACGTATTGTTGTTGGCTGAAGTTTTTGAACAATTCCGTTCAAGTTATCATTCCACTTATGGGCTAGATCCTGCTCATTATTACACATTACCTGGATATACTTGGGATGCTATGTTGAAGCATACGGGTCAGGAACTGGAATTGTTGACTGATATCGATAAACTTTTATTCATTGAGAAAGGTGTACGAGGTGGTCTTAGCCAGGTATGTGCGGAACGATGTGTTACAGCTAACAATAAATATCTACCCACATACGATTCATTCAAACCTGATGAATATCTAATGTATTTTGATGTAAATAACCAGTACGGGTGGGCTATGAGTCAACCTCTTCCATATGGTGACTTTGAATGAACCGATACCAATATTGATGTAACCTCAATTCCCGATGATTGTTCTGAGGGTTATATCTTGGAGGTAGATTTAGAGTATTCTGAATCTATTCACGACCTACATATGGATATTCCCTTCTGTCCAGAGCACTTTGACTCAATGACTGGAAAACCACCTGTAGAGAGAACCCAAAACGTCAAATTAACGGCGACGTTGAATTCTAAGCAAAAATATGTGACCCATTACAAAAGTTTAAAACAGGCGTTGGCAAATGGGCTTAGATTAAAAGCTATCATAGAGTACTTAAATTTAAACAAAGCTGTTGGCTAAAATCATATATTGATTTAAATACAGATCTCCAAAAGCATGCTAGGAACGAGTTTGAAAAAAATTTGTTCAAATTGATGAACAACGCTGTTTTTGGTAAAACAATGGAGAACAAGCGAAATCATTGTAATGTTAAACTCGTTCAAAATTGGTATGGTAGGTATGGTGCCAAAGCTTGTATATCCAATCTTCTGTTTAAAAATCTTACAGTTTTTGATGAAAATCTTGTTTTGGTAGAATTAAATAAATCAGAAATATACTTTAATAAATCGATATACATAGGCGTGTGTGTCTTAGATTTATCCAAGCTCACGATCTATGATTTTCATTATGGCTACATGAGTACTACTTTTGGAAACGACTGCAGTGTTTTATATACGGATACTGATAGTCTTATTTACAAAATTATCAATCGCGATCTATATGGTGTTATAAAGCGGGACTGTCATAAATATTTTGATACTTCTGACTATCTACAAGATAACGTCTATAAAATTCCTTTAGTCAATAAGAAAGTACTGGGGATGATGAAAGATGAGAACAATGGACGGATTATGACAAACTTTATCGGATTGAGATCCAAAATGTATGCTATAAAGATTTTTAAAACAACAGAAGAGGAGGAAGCAGTACGTTTGGGCGTGAAAGATGATTCCACACCGTTGCCTATTGTTCTTTCAAATTTTGGTGTAACTAAAAAGATTAAAGGTATAAAGAAATCTGTTATTAAAAACAAAATCACATTTGAGGACTGTGTGGATGAGTACAACGAAAAATTCATAACTCAAAATTTAATCCATTCATCTAAACATCACGTTCATACCATCATTCAAGATAAAATAGCCTTAAGTCCACCCGATAATAAGCGGTATTTGATCTCCGGATCATATAAAACATTACCCCTAGGTCATTATTCTATAGATAGTATGGATGTTGATTAGCCGATACCTCATGATATAATAGATTTATAAATTTAAATTATATGTTAATTTATATCGCAATATAGGTGCAAGTATGTATCGATAAACAGTAATATTAAACTGTGTGGACAGCTCTAATTATAATTTAATAATATATAAACTTTCTATGGTAGTCTGTCGTATTATAATTTAGTATATAAGCCGAAATTTACAATACAGTGTATTAATTTAGATATAAGTGAATATTGTAATCATTAGTTATATATTAATTTAATATATGTAATATATAAGTAAATGATATAGTTATAAATATATGTAAAACTAAATAAATATTGTATTAGACATAAGAGCAATGTGTATGCATCAATTAGATATGCGTAATAAAACACTTTTATGATTCTTGTAATATGTTTCTTTGTTTTGAAAAGTATATGTAAGTAAGCTTTATAGTTTCCAACAAGATGGTTGGGGCGGTGGTGAGGGTGGTGGTTGTGGTGGTGGTGGTGGTTCGGATCAGGGTGCCGAGAGTGCAATCCATGCCCCGTAAGCTAAAAAATGATTAGTCGAAGAAAACTATTGTGCAAATTTAAGATGATAATGTTATTTAATACTGTTATCAGATGTGCGAATTTTTGCAAGTGCGGTGGCGTTTTTGAGGTGGGAGGTGGAGGTCTAGCACCTTGATCGGGGTGTTGAGATCGAGATTCATGCCTGGAGCTAAAAACTGCTTAGTTGAAGAAAACTATTGTACAGATTTTTTTTACTAGATGTGGGAATATTTGCGACGACCTCGGGGTGCATGACCTTTGTACTTGGCAAAAATGGTCTTTTTTGACTTTAGAATTTCCCATGTTAAATCCCATAAGAAAACCGGTTTTTTGCGCTCGTACGAACATAGCTTACCTACTCTTGCGGATCTTCAGAATTTTGGATTCAGTATGATGGCTGCTCAACGTGGTTGCATTCATCTTGTGCAGGATTAAACGATAACGATGTGAGAGAAATGGGACTCGTCGATAAACCACGGTTCTGCCAACAATGCGACATACATTCAAACAAATAAACTACCTGTACTATCTCTTTTTCAAACATGATTTCTTGCCCACATTGTCTACCTGTATTGGCCAATAAAAATTACAACGGTCAAAGAGGTTTGAAAATCCATATTAGAAAGACGCAGAGACTCAATTAGTCTTTAACCACAATCCGGAAGTGGTACAACAGTAGAAGACACTTTGAGGCAAATATTTCAGCAGAAGGAATCCGTTAAAGCGTTGAAGAGAATTGCGAAGGGATCAAGGCTTTCGCTGCAATGAAACTAACTTCAATAACTGCCAATTGCGTCAAGAAAAATGATCTACAAACATGGATATCACTTTCCACTATTTTACTGTTATGTCATTTCGCCCATGTGGAGTAAAAGTAATTCAGAAGCGTAACGTTGGTTCTCAGCACATATCATGTTTTTAAATTGAAGATCAAATGACGAATCTTTATTTAGCATTTCTCATAAATTAGAAAATTTGGTTGACATTTTTAAAAGTTCCAATATGTATAAATTAGAAATTGGTTATGTACAATAAAACTTCAGAATTTATTTATGTTTAGCACATCGTTTAGCATACATGAGTTTTAAAATACATTCATCTGATTACAATAACGAAAAACGAATCCTCATAAATTTTTTTATATCGTTTGCATAAGAGAATGTGCGATAACCTAAAGATAGACCCGATGTTGTTTATGAAAAGCTATTGTTGCGAGCTACTATTAGGCAACCCGTCAAACATACAAGCGCCGCAAGCACTGTATATTATCCATGGACCTGGAAGCTTCTAGCAATTACTGGAGGAAGAGTCATCCTTTTTAATTCACGATATAAATAAGACCGATGATGAAGTACAGAGTTAGTCTATATCAGAATGTCGAATATAAATTATATCGTGTAAAGTAAAAATAGTTGAGCTTTTGGAAGTCTAAGAGTATACATAAATGTTATATTATGTGTCTAATGTACATGCAGCTTGTAGAATAAATAAATAGTTGTGTTAGTGTTGTTAATAGACCTATGGTTAAGAAGTTACTTTAAGAACATATTAGTGCTTGTAAATTCATTAGTGTGATAGTGCTTCATTGTTAATTGGACTGAAAACATCTATAAATAAGGCATATACTGTTAATTAGACTTGTGAACAGTGAGTAATAAAGACTCTTGTTATTACTTGTTTTAAATTAGTGAAACGCTGTAGTAGTAGCCCGCTACAATACGAAAAAAGGCCCAGCTCTGATCACTGTGTAACATTCAATTTTACCTGGATTCCGAGTTTGGAACAATTGGCTTTTTTCAATGAGACGGAGACTAATTAATTAAATAATTATTTATAATAATATAAATTAATTAAATTAAATAAGTTTCAAGTATAGCAAATATAAATAAACTGGTTCTTCTCGTTCATATACCTTTGTAAGTAATTCATAAACATTATCTATCTAATAACGAAGCTCAAACGCAATAGTTATAAAGTAGTTCAGTAGAAACTAATTTGTCAGTGTGATCAAATATTCGCGCTAGCGAAATTGAACATCCAACCGATAATTAAACGATTCTATATTAATCACGATTTGTATTCTTTTTATGAATTGCCAACATACAATCATCGCTCATGGACTGTAAGTGGAGTAATATTTTCAGTCGACTAAGGGCAAATCTTTACGAACCTTGCGAATATAATAGGTACTGCTATAGTAAGGAATGGAATGGTTTTATTCAATATTAAAACGTCTCTTGTAACAAAAACCAGGTATTTATGTGCGTTATATTTTTTAAATTATAACTATGTAATTGTATGTTGTGCTAAAGAAAGGAATCGCTTATAATTGCAAATGGGCTCTTTTATAGCGTGCAGTAGACTGCAAATCAAAATTAATTAATCAAGATCCTGTTGGAGTATTGATTTAGCTGCCGATGTAATAATGTATAGGTGCTGTGCAGATATACGTTGTATTGCAAAAAATCGCACAATAAAATTGTAGATAATTGTATAGAGTTACCCACTATTCATAAAGAATTAAGCAATACCTTTGTTTTTGAGCACATAAAACACCATTAGTATGTAAACAGATACTTTTGTGTTAGTAAATATCAACAGGTTTTAAAGAATTAACAATTTATTATCTTTGTAAAGTTTTAAATTTAATTTGATGTAAAAAATATAATAATATGAAAGCAATATTAAGACGTCCATTTTAACATTTATTGGGTCCATTTTATATTCGAGGGAACATCCTTTGTAATAGAATTCACGTAAAGATCTTTTCATCTCTAAGCGCTATTAACACAACCCCCAAGATTTTAGATGGCATAAGATATGTAATACCTCGTTGGAAAGGTCTTTTTAACCTTAATAACATACAATAAAGAAAATTAAAATCGGTCAATTGAATATTGAGAAAATCAAAATCTAGCATTTGAAAATGTATTCATTTAAGTTTTTAAAATGAACAATTTAGTTTGGAAAAAACGGAAGACAATACCGTTGAAATTTAAAAATAAATTAATTTAATTTATTAAATGTTCGAATTGGCCGCCAATGTATCACAAACAGTAATAAAAATTTGGTTAAAAAACTCGCCATTCTTTGCAATATTAATTACGGTTATAAATTGTACATCTGAATGTGCAACATGTGGATGTGCATTTTTTGATAAATGAAGTAAGTTTGTCAGAGTTTGCTGTTGTTAAGTTTAGTTTTTGCTGGAATTTAATTGTTTCGTTATCTGTTCTTAATTTTCATAAACATTTTGCAGCATGATTTACACAACTGCAGACAGAGTATAGAAATAGTTAATCTTTATTTTAAAAATAGTGAAAGTGCTAATTTAACAGTAAATTTATTTAACGAATGATATCCAAATAAACAAAGTATGTACTGGAATTAGCTCAAAAATGTAAAAATTTCGGGTCTGTTCTCCATAAAAAACGCGATTTTGTAAATGAACGGCAAGAAATGATGCTTTAGAAATTGGAATTTTGGGACAGATTGCCGCGGATCCGACAAATACAAGAAAACTGTCGTTAGCGGTAAATATTGCCAAAACAACTATTCAACGAGTTTTGAAAGCGCACAAACTTCATCCTTACAAAATTCGTTTAGTCCATGAGTTAAATGAAGATGATTTTGATCGGCGGTTACAATTTTGTGAAGATATTGTAACGGGCATTTTTATAGTTTGAACATTTTACGCTTTTATACTCAATTCGTAAGTACATTCCTGCAATTACTAGGTCTATATTTTATATTTATTAACTCCTTAGGCGAGTGCATCGTATTAATTATAGATTACATCGTCCTTGTCTGGCCGTAAATATAAATGTTGTTCCTTATGTGAATATACAAGCCTAGATAAGAGACGATAAGAAGTTGTAATAGAACGAGTTGAATAAACAGATTAGGAGTCGTGTTTTGTTCTTCATTGCGATATACTAAGTACGTTAAAAATACTGTTTCCTTTTTGCTTTGAGAATAGTGAGAATTAATGCGGTCTCAAATTTCGAATTGTTCCTGAACAAGCGCGGCACGATTTTTAGTTGTCTTTCTTGTGAAATAAAACTTGTACATTAACTGTAAAAAAAAGTGGAGTGCTAATTTCGATTGAAAAAAGTATGCTTTATAGACGAACGTGTTTGGTCGACGCACGTGTGTTTTAAGGTCATTGACGGACGGTTTTATTGCTTGCGCGTGCCTACTAGTTGTTTTTAGTTGTTTTTCTTGTGAGACAAATGCTTTAAGGAACATTTTGACGGACTTACTTTAGTGATACACGTACTTTACTAATTTGTGGTTTTAGTTGTTTGTCTTGTGAAATAGGAGTCGTAGAACTTGCTAAACTGACCGATTCTTTCTTTAGGATTAATGTGTGTGCGATCTAGTCTAGTGTCCCTTTGTTTTATCATATTAGGTCATACTTTGGATTATTTAAATACAGTGGATACTGTAGTTTCTGCATTTTTCTAACACCAAAGAACCTAAAATAGATCATTGCTTGCGTAAATTTCGTTATTTAAAAGCATTAGATTTTTCTTTGTTATCATATGTAGCAAATAAAACACCTCACGTTACTGTTAATTTAATGCATTACATCGTGCTTTGAAAGGCCGTGATTCAAAATTTTTATTACAATTTTTACGATTTGTGTTACAAAATATTTCGAAATTATTGTCTCAGGAAATAGAATTAACAAGAAATTTATCAATGCTACATAGTTCCGTCGCGTGATGGTGTCTGCTGCTAACCCCAGTGAGGTGCGTAGGTGTGATTAGTGTGACGTGTGATAAGTTCCATCAACACCCTCACAGTCAAGGGGGAAGTGCTTCTTTAGTGCAGGACATCGTGAATCTCACACTTCCGTTGCAAGGAAGCGTTGCTGAAGGACTTTTGTAAGTTGAACTATGTTTTACTTGTTATTAATGTAAATATCTATCCGTGGCTCTGCCATATCTTTGTCGTTCGGATACTTTTTGCAATAGACTTGCATGCTCTTTTAAAACATAAAAAAAAAGAAAGAAAGCACAATCGATACTACTGAATTACTCATACCAATGGTGTCTTATCTATTTATTTTCTTTTAACATTTTATCTGATTTATGTTTAATTGGTGTGTGAGGAAACGTTTCTGCTACTCCCCAATATTACCTCACTTTGTAATAAAAATTTGTATAATGCTTTTATCGTGATTATATTATATAGTTTATCTAAACCGTTTTATTTACATTCTACAAAGTACTGAATAACTGAGACTTTTCATTGCTGCTATGCTTTTTCTTTATTTCAGGTTGGCAGGACTAATTTTTTTTTATTGCAGGTTTGCTATTCTAACTTTTCTTTATTGCAGGTATTGTTACTAATTCCTTACAGCCCCGTAGTTATATGTTGGTCTGCTTTCTACAACCCCCCCTACTCTTCTATTGAGCCCGGTCACTTCTTTGATTTCTTTGTGTTACGCACGGCCACGAGGCAACGTAGCATAACATTGGCGCCCGAACAGGGATTGCCACGAATTACGTAACGTAACAATATGATGGGAAGAGTAGCTGGTAATGAAAATGTTCTTTTCAGCATATGTTTTTCGGATGAATCCACATTTTTTTTAAAACTTGAGCGTTAATCGACACAATTGCTAATATTGGACAGATAATAATCCGCAAATATTTAGGGAGGCACATACTCAAATACCAGAAAAAATTGAATGAATGGGCCGGTATCTTTGGTAACCGAATTATTGGTCCATATTTTATACAAAATAATCTACCTGGCAAAAAGTATTTAGATATGCTTCAAAATTTCATTTATGAAAGTCTTGTTGACATTGAAAACGATAATCGCTACTTAAAAGATCAGCTAATATATCAACAAGATGGAGCACCTCTTCGTTATTGCAGGCCGGCTAGGGACTTTTTAGATGTAACTTTTCCTGACAAATGGATTGGACGTAGAGGTCCTTTAGAATGGCCAGCCCGATCTCCAGATCTCGGTCCACTTAATTATTTTCTTTGGGAATATTTAAAAATAAAGTTTATGCTAGTGAACCAGATCTCTAGACAAGTTGCGACAAAGAATTATCGTAGAGTGCAGACAAATAACTCTTCAACTTTTAGAAAGTGTTTTGAACAAAATTTGTTTTATTGTAGTGAGACAAATGGTGGTCAGTTCGAACATTTAATAAATTAAATTAATTTAATTTTAGATTTCAACTGTTTTTTCCTTTCCTTTCACGGTTGTATGCTTTTGCATTCGATGAAACTAGTCCTCAATACAAGTTTTCTACCCTGAACAAGGTATTTTCGACGAATTAAATACTTCGGCGACCCCTTCAAGCCCCGAAAAATTCTTGACACACGTTTTATTTTAGATATATCGAAATAAGAAGTCATTGGGCAATAGATACAGAAAATATGAAGAATTTATTATTATTCTAATCTTGTTACTGGTCGAAAACTCGGCGTTTGTTGTACTGTGTGCGTGTTTGCATTGTCATGATGAACAATGATTGATTCACCCGACACAAATCTGTAGTATACTATGTAGTGTCAATTGTTTTTCGATCTTCTAATGCAGCAGTTGCTACATGACCGTTTCTTCGAAGAAACAAGCAAACGTATTTTTTTTCGAATAGCTTTGAAAACGCGCCATTTTTGTTGGTTTAGTTTATTTTGAAACACTCATACGGTTGCTTGCTATTTATTTCTGGTTCATGCGAATAAATTCATGATTCGTTACTTGTTACGAGGTTATATAAAAGATTTGAACAACTTCATCAATCTTCTTATCATTTCCTTGCAGTATTTGACACGCGCCGTTTTTTTAGTTCTTTCAAATTGTGAGGGATCTATTGACTTCAAAGCTTCCTGACATGCAACTACTCGTGCAATATATATTTCTTTTATGGCAATACCTGAGGTTATCTATCTCCCTATAAGTCACATGCCAATCATTGCAATTATGTCATACACAGCATCGAAATTCTTCTCGACAGCATACGTATATTGACGACCTTTGCGACCATCGTCATCAAACGCTGGTCTTCCATGCTTGAAACCTATGAACCATTGTTCTAGATGGTACTTTATACCAAATAACAAATTAATCTACACATTACTGTGACTTTTCTTGATCTTCTTTGGGAATTAAACCACTCTTAGATGTTAAAATCGTCTTTATTTACGTTTTGATCCATGATCTAGGATCGTTTACAAAATAATAATTTTTTTGACATAACTTGAAGGTGACTTTGATTTACTAATGTTTGATACATTTGATTTGAATACATTAGATAAAAATTTTAAAGTTTAGAAAAATGAGTGCCTTAATTTGTGTTGCGCCCTGGGAACAACTTTGAAGTAGCCAATACGCTTAACTTGAAATCAGCTGACTAATTTTTATATAGTTAAATTTGCTATAAATTCAATAATTTGAGGATCGGAAAACATTTTTTAACATTGAATCACTCATTCTTTTAAATTTTGAAATTTTAATCTAATGTATTCAAACTAAATATATCAAACATTAATAAATCAAAGTCACCGTCAATTTATGTCATAAATGTCAAACTTTAAATTTTTTTATTATGTTGACAACGATCTTAGATCATGAATCGAAACGTAAATAAATACGATTTTAACAACTATAGCAGTTTAATTCCCAAAGAAGATCAACAAAAATACAAAACATTACTGTGACGTCAAAGTATAACAAAAATAACAAAAGACGATTATTCGAAAATCCCAAGCAGAAATTTTCATTTAACTCACAAATAGTTGTAACGCTGGCGCCCTATTTAAAGAAAAATTTGGCAGTAGAAAAGAATTGATCAAAATTGATGAATTAAATGAGCTTCTAGCAAGAAAGAACTCTGAAAAATAAATAAGCTTTGGTTGTAGATTTTTAATAACATGCTATTTCAATGTAATATTGAATTAGGTTGAGAAATTAAAATAGGAAAGCACGCAGTACACTAAACACAACCGGTAGTGAATACCAGTACTTCACATACCTTTGCACTAAATTTAAAAAAATACCAACATCAACCGGGAAATAACCGTTTACGATAGTTATTTGTATAAATTCACACATGCATGTTAAATTCAAAACGCACACACATAAAAACAGTCATAAAAATGTGTGTTGAAACGCAACGAATGACGCACGCTATTTGTATTACAATGTAAAATCGTGAGATTGAATGAGGATTTACACGGACAGGCTGGCAATGACCTCGAATATACACGCAGAATTTGCGAGGTTGTATTCATATCCAGAACAGTCAATGAAAAACGACAGGTTGTTACGTTAACTTTTGAAACGGAGTGATTCTGCATTAATTTGCAACTACCTTAATTGAAAACGTTAATTTAAACTTTTTTTATGCTAGTTTCAAATTATACAAGCTTAACAGGTTTAATAAATACGCCTTAAACCGTCGTGTATAAAATTTCGCTCAGTGCGTGGTATATATCCTATAGCAGTTTATAATTCTTCGAAATGTTTGCTCCTCATACCACTTAATAGTTTCTCCTTTTTTGAAATACGCGCTTGTTATTTCCTATAGTTGTTCGTTAAAAGTGCTAAACATTTTCTTTTAATAGGTTCTTATTAAAATTTCTCGCTCATTTAAATACTTTGATTGGATAGTTACCTGTTCATTTACTGTGAAATTCTATTTTGTTATTTGCAGGCGTTCTTTCTAATTAAGTCATTCGTGGTGTCTTTGTAGCGTGGACCGATAACAATACAAACCTCTATTCTTTCTTAAAAATTAAGCAACTAATTTTTTTTGGCTGTATGGCTGGTTGCATACTCGTTTAGATGTTTTAAAATATATTTTGCTTTCCCATGCATACAACGATATTCAATGCAATTAATTATCGTATTTTGTCTTCTTTATTGCTTGCATTTTAAGAATGTTTCTCCGTCTTTATTTGAAATATATATATTTTTTGTTTGCTTTCTTAGAAGATTTAACATTCTGTTGCTGGGAATAGCTTTATGTTACTTACCCCTGTCGTTTTCAAGTTGTATAAATTAAAAGTTCAAGTTTTAGAAAGACTCTCTTAATTATTCGACTTCTTTTACTTATTCATCGCTCTTATACGATTCTTCTGTTATACAACGTCCTTTGAGCGTTGTAAAGTCGTGATTTTAACATGCGTTTTGTACTTAATGTGCCATTATAAGGTAAGTTGGTGGTACCAGCACCCAGCCGTAGACAAATGCAGCCGGCATTTCCTCATCATAAGATGGTACCAGCAAAAAGTCAATAACTCAAGGTACAGTGAGTTTTGCTGTTCGCTTTATTTGTGTTGCAGTTTTGCAAGATAGACGCTTATTTTTTGGTTGATTACGCAATCGATTGCAGACTGTAAGAAAATGCACGCCCACAACACGAACGATTATGTACATCATTCTTAAAGTTTGCGTTAGAGCACTTTTTACTGTATACTTTAGTTGAACATTTGTTGCACAGATACGCTATCAACACTTTTCTGTGTAGATTAATGTTAACGTCAACAACTTGCTATTTAACATTAAATGTTACGTTCTTAAATTTAAGAGGATCACTTCAACAAGCAGATGTTACTGTATTATTTCTTTATTTCTTGCACATATTTCGAACTGGAATATGTTGTAAAGATTCTTGTTGTATTAAGATAATAATATTTTATTCTCGATATTTTAAAATGCTTAGGTTTATACCATATTATATGTAAATTGATCCTTTGTGTACAACAGGTTATACCGAAAGACTACGTAAATGTGTTCTTGACGTTTGTAAATATTCTTTTGGGACTGAATGTTTTATTTACTCGTTTGTTGTTACTAAGGTTTCTAATTTTCTTCTTTCTACTTCACCCATCACACCTTACAACGTGTTTGAGCTAGCTCGAACTCTAATTCTTATGGAGTTCGATTCCACTATTCTGTCCCTGTTTTGTTGCGCTATTCGGTGTAGGCAATTTTCTCTACTTACTTAGCTGCTTTCTTTTTTTCTGCGCGGAATACCGTAACCAAGTTTTGGGATGCAAAAGAAATGACGCAGCTGTGATGTACAGGCAGTGATCGTAAAGGTTGTCCTGGTTAGGAAGCTTTTATTAACAACCAGCTAAACTTATTCTCCTACAACGATTTCGGACCTGAATGTCGATGCAGTTTTAACAGAAAAAAAATGTAAACTGTTTAAATTTTGTTATATAGTTATAACACCATATTCTGTTCGGTTTCTTATTTGGCATTTTATTGTGATTGATGGTAATAATAATGTGTAAAGCTGATTATTAAGAAAAATCACTAACGTTGTTGCACGCCTATTTAAAGCGTATTATACATACCGATTTCTCATAAGGAGAAGCGCAATATTTCCGTAAATTAGCACACAAAGTTCAAATTGGTTGATTTTCTATTAACTAGAATCATTGATAATATTGAGTGTTTTTTTTTAGTTAATCACGTATTTAACCAATTAGTGGTAAATCATAGTTTTCTTTATTTATTGTTATTTACTGTTATGTTTTACAATGTACGTTGTGTATACACGACCTGGTTTATTTGTGTTCATAGTAAGATAGTAGGAGATGATAATAATGAAAGCGGGGCTTTACTATCCTCCAACAGCAGTGATAACTGCCACACTTTATGAACAGGTTTTATTTGTGTTAATTTATTCAAATGCGTTGGCGTCCAAAGCAAAACACAGACAAGGCAGTTTAAAGACCTTTCAAGGTAAGCGTATAGGTATTTAGTAAAAGCAGCGCAACGTGTATACCCTTTAAAGTATTATATTTGCTTTAATAGCACCCAATCTGCAACCAACACTGAAAGTTAGCCGATATATCATTTAATTGTTATGTCTCTCCGACCCCTGTTCAGTATAAATAAGTAAATAGCGTAATGTGTATCCAGCACGTAGCAGAATTGTTGACGTCCTTCGTGATGCTGATTTTTTATTCTTTACTTGTTAAATAGATTTTCGTGCTTTTCTATTTTTTTATTTTTAAAATTATCATTTACTTAAAGGATATATAACTTAGTTTTTTTAAAACGTTAAGGAACATTTTGCGAAAAGCAATTAAAACACCGACAAAGTTAGATGACGATTTTTAATATCCATTTAATTTCACGGATGATGTCACAGCCACGGGAACAACATTACGGTAAAATTAGGGAAAATATTTTAAGTTTAAATCAGGTTAATTTTCAGGGAAATGGTGAAAATGTTTTGTAAAAGATTGCTAATTGTTGTTGCAGATTATCATGTAACCTACTGAATGAAGAGAATGATGAGGAATATAGGAATTAATTTCAAACAAATTTAAAAGAATTAATTGATAGTTATCAAAAGGAAAAAGAAAATATTTTTAAAGTTACGGAAGCTGGAAAATTAAAGAAAAATGAAATTTAATTTCGGACGTAGACATTGAAAATAGAGTAGATAGTCTAGAGGAAATAGATCATGACCTAAAAGATTTTAAGGAAGACCTAAATTTAAAGTAGAACTCGAACAAATTAATTTAAAGGGTGCAGTTTCGGGGACTTAAATTTAAATAATTCGACAGTATATTAAGTGATACCTGTCTCAAAATAAGGAATAATGTTTCAAACGAATACTTCGATAAACTAAATGCATTTTTAGAACAAGTAAAATACCTAAAAATTTGGCAAATTTTCAATTATTTTCGGAGGGTTGCCAACTTCTTTCGGGAAAGTAATTAATTTAGTACCATGTGCATAAAATTTTTCTAAGTGATGAGAAAATTGAAGATAGGGTTAAATGATTTCTCTTACCAGACTGATAAAAACTTACTGACGGAAATAAAACTGCGACTTCATGGACAAACTGAAACACAACGATTATATTCCACAATAATGGCGAATATGTTTTCTCGTTTAACCGAACAGTTAAGTATGAGAAAGCAATTAGAATTTTTACCCAAAAAATATGTTACTTTTTATCAGATATCTTTAAATTTAGTCGAAAAATGTTCAATACAGGAATTAATAAAATTAGGAAAAATTAGAGGAACATGAGATTTTCATTGAAAATTTTGCTCCCTTGACAAGGAAGGCAAACACGTTAGAAACAGATTTATCTAATCAGAAACCCCGGGTTTACAATCGAAATGCCAATGGACCTCAAATTTCGGAAATATGGAATGTTAGTAATAACTGGACTTTAATTAATCGGAATAACTACTGAAGTTAGAACACCGACCAAATTAGACAGACTTGTTATCAGTGTGGCTGGGCTGACTATTACCAAGCGCAATGTAGAAATCCAAACAAGAAATTTTATTGCTACAAATGTTGTTTAGCAAGCGTGACATTTAATTAATGTCTATATTGTCACAAAACAAAAATTATTTAAAATTTGTAGAAGAGATACTTAACTTGGTCGTGTAAAGTTTCGTACTTTTTATGATTCGATTATGAAAAAGCCACATCTAACGCAAGATAGAAAGCAAATTTGAAAAGAAATAAAGTGATGCTTGTCTATGCCATCCAGCAAATAAAAAAGGTCCGTATGTAAACATAAGTATATTAAGTTGCTACGTTCAGCGACGTAGTCTAAAAAAGGAAATCAAAACGAGGAGAAAAAGAAGAAGTTGACCGGGCTCAATCGGCGAGTGGGCGGGGCATTATACCTAGAAAAAAATTTAAGGGGGCTTGAAATAAAAATACCCAAACTAAAAACCTCTAATTTAAAAAAACAAAATTATATACAAAACACGATAGTACCAAAAATAAACAAGTCGTAGGTACACAATATACATATTTAGGAATAAAAAGAGAATCATTTTTAACATGGTGAACTGCAGTTTTTAGGTCACCCCCTATATTAATCTTCAAACAAGGAAAAGGAACAAAATTACCCCACTAAAAATTAAGGCTCGAAATGAACATTATAATATGGAATTCTATACATAAAATTATCTTAATAAAGAAATCAGTAAAAATTATAATATCCTCGCACATACCAACAACCAGTCATTTACCACCAACAAGGTGATGCATCCGTAGACGCCTGTACATATGTTGTTTCCAATAACTACCGGGTACCCATATAAGAAAATTAGTGTATAAACACTTACCCTCGAGTCACCACCGTGGAGTTGGCTCCTACCGTCTGTAAAAACGGTGCGAAACAGAGGTGCGCGTGATCCCGCCTTGGGGTGGTCTTTCCATCACAACAAGGGACGACCATTCATTGTGGCTTTAAGAGCCACCGTAGGGAACTATACTAATTATAAATAAAATTAATTTATTATCGTCGAAAAGTACAATTTTATAAAACCCATAAATACACACCACGTTGTAAGGCGTACGCAAAATTTCATACAGGAAAATTGAAACAACCAACCATTCTACACGTGTTTTCGTTGTGTAGATTAAAAAGCAAGTGAATATTAATTTCGTTTCACCAATGACCAGAGTTCAAAGTAATATTGTTGCTAAGGAAATAAAACTGGAAAAACACGGTTTATTGGGATACTACGCGGCTTTAATTCAACGAAGCTTTCAATAGAACACATAAGAATCAATTATCAGATACGTAGAACCAGTTATCGCCTGTTTAATTTTAGCATAAACTTTAAGTTGGGGAATTCTTAGAAGGAGTATTTATTATTAATTAGGCTCTAGTATGTAACAATAGGAATCAAATTTATACAAATAGATAAATAAACTAACACGTGAAAGGATTATTTTAATTTACTGAATTAATTTTCGTTTTTAACGCCAAAGAGATGTGAGTTGAAAATTATTACGTATTTCTTATTAACAGAAAAAAATGTGCGAGATGTTCAAAATAAACGTAACAAATTCCCCCAGCAAAATTAACAGGTCGGGGTAGGAAAGCCAAAGTAAAGAAGCGGCCAGTACCAAACTAGACAAAAAGAAACCCAAACAAACAAAAACAAAAACAACTAAAAGAAAACTCTTTACGAAAACAACCAAACAGCAAAAAAGAGATACCCAAAAAAATAGTAACTCTCGTCCGGCTCGAAGGACCAATAATGGAAGAGAGAAAAGGAAAGAAAGAACAAAAAAGAAAGGAAGGAAGGAAGGACGGGTAATGCACAATCAAGGAGGATTAAGGTGGAACGGCTTCAGCACTGAGGAAAGGTTGTTAAACGACGTATGTTTCTTGTAAAGAAACAGAAAAATTCTTCGACCTCAAAAGAACAAACGGAACGAGGAAGAAAAACCAACAGTGTAAGCCAAAACAGAACCCAAAGTTCAAGCCTTAAGTATGTAAGGGAACAACAAGGGAGAACGAGAGGAAGAAAGTAGGAGTGGTGGTAAAAGAAACGATGTAATATCAACTGTGGTAGTCGAAGTCGAAGAACCGAAGAAAAGAAATGCTAACTAGTCTTACTGTCGACTCAGTCGTGGCTTCCGAAGAAAGAAAGACGGACTAGAAAGTGCCTACCACAGGAGTGGATGGACGAAACATAATCGGACTAGGGACCGACAGCAAGGAAGACCAGCAAAAGGATAGTGAAAGCAAAGTAGAACAAAAGGAATGAGAGAAAAAAAACCAAAAAGAATAAAACAGTATTCCAGTGTAGTTATGTATGAGTAGGTGTAAGCGTGTGCGTGCCCCTGTATGTGTATGTGTGTGTGGATGTGTGTAGGGGTATAAGAAGAGTGTGTGTATGTGTTGTGCGTGTATAGAGCGTGCTTGTGTGTATGTTTGGACCGCTGTAGTAGCCTCTTACGACAGGCAGTTCGTTGTGTAGATTAATGAGCAAGTGAATATTAATTTCGTTTCACTAATGACCAGAGTTCAAAGTAATATTGTTGCTAAGGAAATAAAACTGGAAAAACGCGCTTTTTTTGGATAATACGCGGCTTTAATTCGACGAAGCTTTCAATGGAAAACACATAAAAATCAATTATCAGATACCTAGAACCAGTAAAAGATATTCAAAGATTTATTGAAATGGCAATCTGGTATCATAATTATAGTACTATTATTGCTTCATCACAGTTATATTAACGAAAAATAAAAAATTTATTTGGGATGAATGCCGTGAAACAGCATTTTCAATTACAAAATGATAGTCTCATATGTGCAAAGTTTTAACTTTTCCTCTGACTGTAACGATAAATTTGCTATACAGTCTCATGCCTCAAATTTCGGTATCTCAGATGTTTTAACCCAAAAGATAGACGAAAAACGAAAATTATTTGTTAGAATTTTAGACCTTTCACCCCAAATGAAAGAGAATTTAATGCGACAGAAAAAGATTGTTTAGTATTATTTAGTATGAAGTAATTAAGGCTTTATATTGAAGACACTCATCTTACGGTGATCAAAGATCACCATTCGTTACTTTGGTTAAATTCTTTACGAAACCCTAGTGGCAAATTATATCGTTCGCTTATTAAGTTCTAACAATACGATTTTGATATTATTCTTCGAGAAAGCAAGGACAATGTTGTTGCCGATGCTTTATCTCGAGCCATTTCGGCAATCAAGAACATAACGGCTTGTTAATTGTTGTGTTTCTTCACATTGGCATCAGTATTGCTGTCATTGCTTCTGTCTTCAGTTTAACAACAACTTTTTTAAGGCAAGTTCACAACATTAGTAATATCGATATTTAGTCA
Source organism: Platerodrilus igneus (assembly GCA_036346225.1). Taxonomy (NCBI): domain Eukaryota; kingdom Metazoa; phylum Arthropoda; class Insecta; order Coleoptera; family Lycidae; genus Platerodrilus; species Platerodrilus igneus. Next base: position 1,670,925 of record JARFIW010000472.1, on the reverse strand, counting down.
ACCGTAACTTCAGAAAATTTTGAAATGGATAAAGACGAAGTTTTGGGTCCGCAGGACCAACCTAAAAATTAGAAGTTGATTTAAAGTATGATAGTTAGTGTAAGGAAATGATGGAAAATGTAAAAAAATATCCATTTAAAAATCTAATCGTTGGAAAGTAATTGACTGTAAATTATATATAAGCACGTAGCACATAAATTTCCAAATTTGACAGATGAAGTAGCAAATTGAAAGGGAGTTGTTCCAAAACCTAAACGTAGTGATATTTTAAAACAGTTTTAAGACGATGTTACTGCCGGTCATTCACGCATTTTTAAAACTTATGAACACATAGATTAGAATCATTGTTGACTCAAATTACCTGCTGATATTGCTCAGTACGTAACTCATTGCAAAATTTGTACTGTTCATAAACCGGAACAGAAATTTCCAGTCGCAAAAATGTCACGACACTCAATTGTATCAAAACCCTGGCAAATAAATTCAATAGTTTTTGTAGGTGTTTCACCCAGGACTACAAAAGGTCAAACTTTTTAGCAGTAGTAGACACTTTTAACAAAATTTCAATTATTTTTATCTTTAAGACAGACTACGGCCTCTGCAATAGTTCAAAAATATGGAAGAATTTATTATTTTACTTTTTGGCGCACCGCAATATGTACTAGTAAACGATGGAATTCAATTTCGCAGTATTTATTTAAAAAGTTAATAAAAAAATATAAACCCAAATTATTTTTGTTGCTTATTATGTCCTACAAGCGAATCCAAGAGAAAGAGTAGATCATGTTATGAAAACGAAGTTAGCTTCATATGTAGCAGAAAATCAAAGAAATCGAGACAGTGTCTAACTATGGTTTCTCTACTGCAGTTGGTACAGCAGTACATGATGTCATTAGTTACCCTATTTGGCAAATTTTGGCAAAGAAATGACTTTAAAAAGTACTTCTTTCGATGAAAGTTTAGATTCTAAAAATTTAATAAATTTTTAGTGTGTAGATACGAAACACTTAAATAATTGTGGTTCTAAATTAGAGAAAATCTATCAAGATATTTAAAAAAACAATAATCGCGTATCAAAAATCATGACACAATTATGAACTATGCGAGGTGAAATTAATTGTTCAGTTGGAAATAAAGTCTGAAGAAAAATTTTGCTATCTTAAACCAAACTAAATACTTCAACATAAAATTGATATTTACATTTTTAGATCCATCTACAATCGTAGATAAAGTTTCTACAAATATATACGAATTAGCGGATGACACGGGTCAATCCAGAGGGATTTAGCACATAAAGGATATAAAACCGGATGCGACTTGTAATGAGAATGAGGGTGACAATTGAGACTGATCACGGCTTAAGCCAATATATTATACGCAATAATAATATTTTATCTATTTTAGTTTTTGATAAAACAATTTTGGTTTAAAAAATGTACGTTGGTAACATTAGCTAGTTATTTTGTAGTTATAAGAGGTATTTACAACTCGGATTTGACAAAACTCACTAGACGGCGTACTTATTTCACGGACATTCACGTGGACACGACGCATATACTTTTACCATTATGAACATCTGGCCTAAAAAGTACTTTACTCCCATTCGACTATCAACCGATCGCCGAATCTCTAAATTGTTCGAGCAGTTTCCTAACAACACAAATCTAACCTTGATTGGCTGTTAACCCTCAGCACTTCCTGAAAGGTGGGTTTGCAATTGACTTCTGTCTGTATCATTTGCCTTAATAGAGTGGCCTCTTTCTCTACTTTTTGACAACAGTTTGTTACGGAATTCCGTGCAGATAGGAAAGAAAAGTAGAGTAAGCAAAGAAAATCTCCTGCACCGAATACCGCAACTAAAAACGAATTTAAAGAAGGTCGTGCTAGCTAAAACGTCGTAGAGTGGGGGTAGGTAATACAGAAAGAAAAAGGAAACTTCAAGATAGGAATTCTATTTACAAATCCTTTAATTAAAAAACATGTTATAACAAAAAAGGAAAACCATCCCGCGACGAAAACAATATTTTTAACAAAATACTATTTACATAAAACAGCAATTCAAAAAGAAATTATATAGTGAGTTGTTTTCTTTCTTCAATTTTACTATTTATATAAAACAACAATTAAAATAGTCATACAAACTACATACTTACATATTGTCCACATGCAACTCTTGATAAGTAAATACAAAAAAGATTGTAGCGGTAAACTACAGCAATAAAGAAATAAATCATTTACAAGTTGAAATGTATTTTGCTGTAGCTGTAAAAAAATTATTAGACAAACGTCACGCTTAAATGACAGTGTACTCAAAATTTTATGTAGATAGAAAATTGTATTTTACAATTAATATCCAAACAAGAAAAGCTGTCTTCATTAGCACATTCCGACACTTTAAGTGAAATAAGTTTAATTTCATCACCGTAACACCTTCAGTTGTGCAAGGAGTAACCTAAAAATTCAACAAAAGAACCAGACCATATTTCTTCCTAATCGAAATCATTAAAGCGACGGAGAAAAGAAGCAGCATTTCTTACAGCTTAGCATGACGTTCCGTTGCGACCTAACAACTGGTTGTAATGGACATCTGCTGGATCACATGCACACCGTACCAAATTCTTTCCCAGTGAAACCAAGTAAACCAAATTCAGAAGAAATAAAGGTGAACAAAGTAACTTTTGAGTTCCCTTGACCGATAGCATTATCTGACCTAGGCTATATATTTATACATGTTACATAGTGATGGGTTGAATTAGTTAAAAGTAAATTAGCACTAATTGCACTAGATAATTTAATTGTTGGAAAAATTCCATCTCACAAAAAAACAGCTTTGTACAGACTAATTTCAGAACCCCCATGTTATAAATTTATTAGCTGTAGAAGCCTACCGAATTTCTAATTTTGCCGAGAGTTGCACTTTTTTTACAGTACATGTTTATCCGTGGATACTGATAAAGTTAGGTAAATTCGACACAAAATTTATTCAAATTGGCGACTAGAACGTATTACTTTTGACATCACGAAATCCATAGTAAATATATAGTGAAGTTTCATAGGAATATCTCGTAATTCGGACCGTTACAAGGTGGATTAAAAATAACAGTTCGACAGCGAATACTCAAATATGCCATATTAGAAAACTCAGAGCCAACTACTATCTATAACGGAAAACTCAATTGATATTTGTATTCCATTGTAGTGTGTTATTTTTCAAGAAACATCTATATCTGGATAAAGAAACTGGCAAATTTGAATTGAATCGAACTCACTAGTCACATATTTAAAAGACCCATTTCATGTAAAACTTGTGGTAATACTTTTAAATAATTTGAGCAAATTCTTTTAGAAAGCAAACGTTGCTGATAATCAAATACATTTTAAATGCTATATCAAAAATAGAAATAGATTAAGGTACTTTGAATGATACTAAATACTAAAAAGAACGTAAGAAATGTAAGATTTAATTAAGTACGGACGAATATATTTTTTATGCAGAAACGGCAGGTAACAAGTCGTTTCTGTACCCTATCTTTAAAACTCCTGTTTATTCTATTCTTCGAGCTAATTCCTTAATTTCTACGTAATTTTTATTCCAGTAAGTCTATACTAGGAAACTTTTTAGCGTTAGACTTTGGGTTTGGGGCTCTATTAAAAGTCACGTTAACAGTTCGGTCCATCGTCATCGCCACAGTTCCTCCTGTTAAAGGTCCCGGGAGGCCTTAACGCTAGATCTTCCATATAGGTTTAAGTTGGAGGAGGGATAGTCATTTAATGTATGAGAGAGCATAAATTTGAGAACAAGGGACGGTGGCTGGGGCTGATTTGGAACTTACTTTCTACACGATTGCTCTATCGTAAGTTATTCCCAGAGGGTTGAGATATTACTTGAGTGAGGGATGCAGCTTGCTCCATATTTCAGAGGATTAGTATTCCAGCAATCCAGCACCAAGGGGTGGAGTTCTATTCTCGTGAAGAATTGAGAAGACCGTTTCGCGATTTTTCGACTTTAGCGGTATTAACAGAATTCCATTGAGTCCTTATACTTTTCCACTTTGTTAGGACTGAAATACGACTAGAAACGCGGCATAGAACGACACAAGTGAAATGCTTAGTGATTAGCGTAAAAGATATTTGGTAAAAATATTGTTTGTAAAGGAGGTATAACGCTAGCGCGTTATTTAAAGCAACCATAGGTAGTAGATTTGATTAGTTACATGAGCTTTTATCAAGAAAGCACCCTGAAAAATGGATAAGCTTTAGTAGTAATAACTTGCTATTTCAATGTGATATTAAATTACAATAAAGAATTAAAATAGAAGAGTACCTAGTACATTAAATACAAATGGTGGTAGATACCGGTACTTTGCATGATTTCGTGTAACAGTAAAAATAAATTACAGATAGAAACCGAAAAATCACTGTTCATAATAAAGTTATTCGTACAAATTCACACAGGTATGATACACACCAAAAACCACGCATTAATAAAAAGAGTCATAAAAACGACGTGCAACAAATGACGCAGAATATCGTTATTACAATGTAAAACCGCGAAAATGAACGAGGTTCACACGGAGGACTTTACAATGACATCGAATATAAAACAGTTTAAACGCACGATACTTGAGAACAAAAGTAGCCTGCAGTGAACATTGAGCCGTAAAAACTTATTAAAACCCAAAGATTGTAAAAGACTATGTAGATTTTTAAATACCAGTCATCCGACAGAGACTGGCAAAGTACAATAGTTTATGTGACGGCATTCGTACCCGAAGCTGTTAATGAAAAGAGACAGATTTTCAAACGTGACAGAAATGACGAGGATGTGATGTACCGGTAGTTAATGTGAAAGTTGCCCGTGAATAGAATCCTTTGTCAGTGACATCCAGTTAGATTTTTTCCTGCAACGGTTGATGAAGTTTTGGGGAAGACAAAATATGTAAGTCGTTATAATATTTTTGCACAGTTTATAAGATCATATTCTCTTTGTTCTTTTTATTTTCATATTTTACGGCTGCGCTTAATGATAATAATAATGTAAGCGGTTTATTATTACGTAGGACTTCTGCCGTTGATGCACGCTTATTTAAAGCGTATTGTACATATTCACTTTTCATAAAGAGAAGCGCAATGTTGTTTCCGTAAATTATTAGCACGTAAAATTCAAGTTGGTTAAACTTTCATGAAGTTGAATCATTGATAATTTAAGTATTTATTCAATTCCAAAAAAGTGTGGACGAACAAATTGACTTCTAGATGAAAGATTTCAATAACGTATTTCAAGGTCGAATATGGTAGTCACAATAAATTGAAACTCACTAAAACTAATTGCAAAGATGTTAATAAATTTATATTACAGGCGTAATTGAACACCACTATCTCGATGAAACAACTTTAACCATTTTAAGCATCTTTGTAAAGAAAGCAACAATAAAAATAAAAATCCAACAATTGTATCATTTACTCCATACTTAGTTTATAAATTTCAATGTTTGTCGTTATCAAATTTTAAAAGTTTTGTTTTAACAGAAAGCTGTAAATTATTTTTATATAGGTATAGGTCTGTAACGGTCAAAAAATGATTCAAAAAGAGGATTACGGTAAACTTTTTTGATCCACGAAATGATCTACTTATTTAGAAACATTTCATGTGGGTGTTTAATACACGGAATCTATTCCAGTATAAAATTATATAACGAGTGTCTCAAAAAGGACGCAACCCGTTTTTTGATGACGCTGAAACAAATACGATTGCCTTCATAAACAGAAAGATCTCAACGACAATGCCGTTAATGTAATTATTTATGGTTCTGGGTTGGGACCGTGTCATTATAAATAGTCGACGTTTGCCCACTTGTAAGCTTCATCAGGACAATATATATTAGTTAAGAATGAATCAAGTCACATTGTAAAGAGAGTTACTCTGAACTAGCAGACTCACTAGCCCATTCATAGCCAAAAGTGTCTTGTGGCGAAGTAACCAGTTACTTGTGGCGAAGTAACCAGTTACTTCGCCACAAAACACCTTTTGGCTATGAATGGGCTAGTGAGTCTGCTAGTTCAGGAGTAACTCTTCTCTTTACAATGTGACTTGTCTATTTAATATTATCATTCTTAACTTTTAATATATTTATTGTCCTGATGAAGCCCCTTACAAAAGTGGGCGAAACGTCGACCTTAATTTATAAAATGACACGGTCCCAACCCGGAACCATAAATAATTATAATGATTCCGGCCGTGAAAGCCTCCGACAATATGCCGTTAATGTGTTCCGTAGTTTTTCAGTTCAAAAACCACACCGATGAGGTAGGTTTGCAAATGTAATTTTTGAGTAGCCTTGAAAGTAGTAGATAGTAGAAGGCTAGCCTATGAAGATAAGTTTCTGAGCACTTTTCTGGTTGAGCACACCAAACGTCCTTTCACATCTTTCAGAACTTCCATATTTAACAGAGATAGTCGATCTGTGCCTTTTTGACTACGCACACACTCCCAGTCCCAGGGAATTTATTAATGAAACGCAATATTATCGACTTAGTAGAAACTGTAGTAATGAGAAACTTTAACTGAAATTCGTCGTTTACTCGATTGTAAAATTTATACTCGCAATAATAAACACACCTTTGTCTGTGGAAAACAACATAGTTGACACATTAGCGGTGAATGGATACTATTGCATCCAACGGATATTTCTATTAGCTGTTACCGTCAGACATACGATAGAAATAAAAATTTCCTTCTATTTGATTAACCTTAGGGTTGCGTCCTTTTTGAAACACCCGTTGTGATATATAAAAAACGTATGCGCATTTGTGCATTTGCTTTAAATCCCGTAATTCTACAAAATGGATATAAATTCTAGAGCACTATTTAATAATTAACATTGGTAAACTGGAAATCATGCACTTCCATGGCATAACAAAGCGTTTTCTGTAGAAAATTATAATGGTTCTATTCAAGACCTTTGATTAAAAAAGAACTTCGTGCAGGCGGCAGTCATTATGTGTTTATTAATTCCTGAATTACGCAAATAAAACCAGAATCCTCATCAAAAGTTTTTAGTTAACATGAAGACGGCGATTTTTGTATTAAGCATTTTCCTAGTCAACAGCTCTTGCAATGTTTCTTTCCTCGGTGACTTTTTGCAACGTCAAGATTCTTGTTCCAAAATTACTATATTGTTATGTGGCAAGAAAGGTTAAAATTTATAATGTATATAGTAAATGTCTTTTAAAAAATTGTTTTAGAAGATGCAGTTTTACTTTCGAAAGAAATTTCCAACAAAGGATTTTTAAATTCAGTTTATACTCAAATGCCTAATGGAGTGTTTCAGAATCCAGTAATAGATACTAATCGGCACTTATTCATAATCGACTTAAATTGTAGTAGTTCAAGCAAGCTTTTAGAAATGGTATGTTTTAGAAAATTGTTATACATCCACACAAAATGAGGTGACGCAATTATTATAAATTAAACAACGCATTCCCATAAATCTAATAGTATATTACATATTAAGGGACGTAAGTAGGATTTTCGGTGACGAGACTGTTTGCAGCCCGAACAAAGCGAGGGCTGCAAATGTCGAGGAATCGTAAATCCCTTACGTCCCGGGGTATGTATACTATTTTTTCCCTACCTCTAAATCATTAAAAATCGCTTTAAATTAATATAAGTTTAAAATTCGAGTAAAATTAAAAGAATTATTTAATGTAGGCTTTGACACGTAATCATGGGTTTGTAACCATGGCTTCTTCCATTTGGATGACAATCACTTACGTCCCAAGGGAAGTAAGTAAAAATTTACGTCCCGCTTCACAGCCATCCTAGTAAATCCAATTTACAGAAGGTCGTCTCAGTGACGTAAGTGTCTTTTACGTCTAAGGTAGGGAAAAAATATATAAAAATATAATTGTTTTGATATAACCTCAACTAGTTTTGCCAAACGACTTTTAACATTTTCAGTAGGAAAATGAAAACACTATAACAATATAAAATAATTTGGAGTAATACTACCAAAAATTTAAAACTGGTGGCATTCGTAAAATGAAAACAATCAAACTACATTATTAAATTATTAAGTATTGAGTGAAGGTAATGAGCGATTTAATTATCGAGTAGTAACGTAATTATCAAGAGCTGTGTAATTTTATTCAAAAGTACTAGCTTTTTATCAAGCTTTGCATGAAAATATTAGTAGATATAATAAACCAAAACGATGATCAAAACTTCCGCTCATAAGAAATACACATGCAAATTCTTTCGCTAAATCTATAGTAATTTTTGCACAAATCTGCTAGCATCGTTGATTAAGTACTGTATTTGCACGGATTAATTCTCTAAACCTATAATCTATACATATTCCACTAATGCAATCAATTACATATTGAATATTTGTCTCTATCTCACACAAGTCAAAACTTTATTTAGTAGCCCGTCGTCTATCTATCTAGGAGATGATTGGTGGAATTCGCAAAATGTTTCATATCTATTAACCTATTAACAGTATCTATAGGAATACACATGCAAATCATTCTTCCATGTTAGATAATATTTAATTGAATATTTGATAGAGACAGTAGATGAATTTTTAGCATCCGTATCGCTAAAATGAGTGGATAATTAAGAGAAGGCACACAATAATATTCTAGTAACTTACTATAGTGAAAATTCACGAATTCTTCTAAACCTTTGAAAATAATTATAGAAACGCAGAGGTAATAACAAAAGCTCTTAGTAAAATACAACAGGAGTTAAGCACATATTCTATTAGCAAAAAATATAAAATTGGGAGTGTTAGTATGCGATGGGCCTATGACCATTTCTGCGACATACATCCATAAAGAGCTGGTCATGTAGCATTGAACTATGACCGTTTTGGTCCATGGGCACGGTCAGCTCATGAAAAGGACTACTCAGTATATAAGAGACATACTCATGTATCATCATTCTTAATGCGCCAAGCTTACACAAGTTTAGGTAAATTATAACTACTACTACTACTACTACTACTTCGCGCTCAACCTCCGACCCGATCGGACGTTATTAGCGTGTGCTCCTCGAATTAACAAATAAATAGTATCATACGGTTAATTATATATAAATTTAGCATTAAGTATTGTCGTTGGTTATGAACAGTTAGTGTAGTACCCTTTCGTTAATTACCCGCACATAAAAATGAGCAAAACTAAGTGTAACTCGTGTGATAAGTCAATAGCAGATGGAAAGCACCTTATATGCAGTGTTTGCAAAAACACGTTATGCATTGCTTGCTCTGGAATGTCAGAACATACGTTTACAAAATTTTCAAGTGCAAAAAGAGCTTTATGGCGTTGCAAAATTGCAGAGAGGATGAAGGAAGCTTGAAGGTTCCAAGCGAAACAACAACATACGAAGCCGATGAAGTAAAGAAAATGTTTTATTCAATATCGAGGCAACTTGCAGAATACAAAAAAGCATTAGATAGTATAAGTGATGATTATAAAGGTTTGGCTAACTTATACGAAGGTCTAAAAGAGGAAGTGGTTTCCTTGAGGCAAGACAATGCCGAGTTAAAAGCAAGACTTTCCAAAGTACTCGAGGTAAACAAGCAAAATGACAATAAAATTATGGATCTAGAAATACGCGTAAATGTGTTAGAACAACAAGGCAGATGTCTCAATTTTGAAATTCATGGTCTGGAACCGATTCCGGGGGAAGCGGATGAAAATTCTAAAAAGTTAAGATTATCAGTAATTAAACTAGTGGACACGCTGAATGTCGAAATTGTAGGGTCAGATATACAAGTCGCTCACAGATTACCAAGAAAGCGTCCAGACGCTATTCCATCGGTAATTGTAGGCTGCTCGTCCCAGGAAATTCGGGATCAAATACTGGCTTAAAGAAAGACTATTATTACGAATAATGAAATTTTGAATAATAGAAGCGATAGAAGGTTAATATTGTTTGAAAACCTAACACCATGCTATAAGCGATTGTTGTGGTTAGCGAAGTCGCGAGCTGGTGATAAAGGTTGGAAGTTTGTATGGTTCAAATTTGGAAAATTATTGGCAAAAAAAGCTACTGACAGTCCAGGCGTTTTCAGAATTAATACTGAAAACGATTTAGAAAAGATTGTTTAATAAACAGGTAGTGTAGTGGATTTAGTAAGTAAGGTTTAATAAGTTAGAATCAAGTTTTAGTTAGACTAGTTTAAGGATAAACATTTGTACAATTGTTAAAATTCGATTCGAATAACGACAGGTTTTACCAAAACAATACAATTCGTTTTCAATCTTTTATTAGTATATTAGATTGGAATAAGGAAAAGAACGCACATGTAAGTAATAATGACAATAATTGCACCGATTTATCGCTAGTATCATTGAATATTAATGGCATAAAATCCCACTTCGATGAATTCCAAACATATGTCTCACAATCTACATTTAACGTTATTGTACTAATTGAAGTAAAAGTTAAGGCAGATGAGCTAGCAGCGTTTAATATCTTAGGTTATAAAATGTTCTATAAGTTACGTACACGTATGGGAGGAGGTGGTATTATCGTGTACATTGCAAACAATATAATCTTTATTGAAAATAAATATAATACCGTAAGTTACGAGTCATTAGAAGGAACAATTAATGTAAGTACAGGAAATAAATTTAAAATTATAATTGTGTATAGGCCACCAAATAATAGCATTGTAGAATTTTTAAAGGAGTTTGGGAACCACATAAATAATTCTTTGATATACAAAAATATCATTTTAGCTGGTGATATGAATATTAACCTCGATCAACCGGATAGCAATATTATTGAGTATGAAGCGCTATTAAATTCCGAAGGATTTAATAGATGCATATTAGGATATACAAGGGAAGTTTTTTATCGCGAAAGTTTAGTACAATCAAGCATAGATCATATCTTTATTCGGGGTGTTTATGATAGTGTGCTCTCGGGAGTTATCCACACTAGAATTTCCGATCACTACATGCTTGTTACTCACTTAAATTTTAAGGGTATCAATGCACCATCAGCTTGTTTAGAAGCAATTAGAAATGAATCTTATACAAGACGTCAACTACTTAATAGGGATTTTAGTTCCTTAAACGAAATTAATGATCCGGCCTATCTGTATAAAAAAATATACCATCTATTTAATAATATTTATAAAACCAGTAACTTCGTCGAACCATCAGCAAAGAACAAAACAAACTTAACAAGGTACGTAACCAAAAAGGAATGGATGACTCTCGAGCTAGTTAAACAAATAGAATTTAGGGATAAATTATTTCGTAAATGGACACAAACTAAGTTACAATTGCATAAGGAAAAGTATAATCGTCAGAAATTGGCTAATATCACAAATTAGAAAACAAAAGCACAAATATTACAGTGAACGTTTTGGTAATTCACAATCTGACACGCAGTCCATTTGGCATGAAATAAATAAATTAATTAGACAAAAAGATAAACGCTCAGTGGATGACGCTATAAAACAAGCGAGACTGAACCAAAATAATGAATGTATAGCAAATGAGTTTGATACTTTCTTTTACAATGCTGTATATTCCACAAGACACGACTGTTCATCAAAATTTATCAACTTAAATACTATGACCAATATCCCAAATTGTAGCATATTGTTAAAATATACTAGCTCTGAATTTGTGAACAGGGAACTTTCAAAAATGAAGAAAAATAAATCCTCGGGATATGATCAAATCCGAGCAAAAGACATTTTACTAGTAAAAACCGAAATGATACCAATAATAGTAAGGTTAATTAACACAATTATTAAGACTACAGTTGTACCAAATTCTTGGAAAATCTCTATTGTTAGACTTATTTATAAGAAAGGAAGTTACTTGGAGTGTGCTAATTATCGACCAATATCAATACTACCGATATTAGAAAAACTTTTTGAAAAACATATTTCGGAACAAGTTAATACCTTTTTAGAAGCTAACTCAGTAATCACAAAAGAACAATACGGGTTTGTTAAAGGATTAGGCACAAATAAGTTGCTATCGGAGTTTGCTGATTATGTGTATAGTAAACTAAAAGATAGTTTACATGTTTTGTGTTTATTTATAGACTATTCTAAGGCTTTTGAACTTATTGAACATGGAATACTACTAAAAAAATTGGAACAGTTGGGCTTTGGTGGGAAAACACTGGTGTTATTTTCAAACTATTTACAATATCGTCACTTTGTTGTAAAGATAAAAGATTCTTATAGTCAAGAATTTGGGCAAAATTTTGGTGTACCGCAGGGGTCTGTGCTAGGACCAATCCTGTTTCTTCTATACATTAATGACCTTCCTCAAGTCATACAAACAAGTACAATATATATGTTTGCGGATGATATTTTAATAGTTTCGGTGCATAAACATTTACATGTTGCCAAAAAATTTTTGCAATTAGATATGGATAACACAGCTATGTGGTCACACGACAACTTTTTAGTCATCAATGAACAAAAAACGAAATTTATGCACATAACAACACCTTATATCCAAAAGGGTAGCGTGGACATTGTCCTGCATTGTTGTAAATGTTTTCAGCTGAAAAAAATAAGAGGATTTACACTACATTTGATTTTCCAATGCTCCACCCGAAAGTGCTACATTGGCCAGAAAGCGAGTTTTTTTTTTACCTGGAAAATTTGGAATTTTGCCGAACCCTTGCTGTTCCAAGCAAGGTAGGGATCTTTAAAGTGCGTGACAACACTCACACACGGGACCCCCATTTTACCTCTCATCCGAACGAGGGTGTATTTTTGTGAAAAATGCTCGCCTAACATTTTTCAAGCGGACCGTGTTCGGGATTCGAACCCGAGACCTTGGGCGTAGTAGTCACACAGAGGATTTACATCATGTTTTTCTGAATGTAAAGCTATTACGCAATGTAAAACATACCAATATCTAGGGGTAACGGTAGATCACTACTTTCGTTGGGATTCACACATATCAAACGTGTGTAAAAAATTAAACCGTGTCCTAATTAAATTGTACTATACAAAGCCAATGGTTGCCTATAAAATAAGAAGAATCATTTATGTCGCTTTAGCAGAGTCCGTATTGCGATACGGGCTGGAGGCATGGGGCTTTGCTAGTAAGGCTTATCTAAACCGAATTATAATAATCAAAAAAGAATTATTAAAATTAGTTTACGGCAAAGGGACTAAATTTATTTTTCAGGAACTGTTAAAAGAATGCGATTTGCTTAGTGCATACGTATTATTTTTCTATAAATTGATTATGAATAATTATTTTAAGGACATATTTAGTAAAAGACGCCCATATATATGATACAAGATCTAATAGTTACGAACTACCTATTATTTTAAACAAATATGGAAAAAATACACTTTCTTATATTGTTTCAAAAATTTTTAACAAACTACCAGAAGATTGCAAAAGATTCTTAAGTATGAAAACATTAAAAACCTCATTAAAGATGTTCCTTAATGTTCATTATGCTAGCTAGTACAAAAACTCATGACCTGCAAATTTTGCTTAAATTCTGCTTATGTCAAAGCATCGGCAGAAACCTTTGATTGATACTAAATACGTCTATAATTATATTTACTACTATTCTGTAATTATTGTGCGGGGTTCAAAATATTAGTTTATTAGTTTTCTAAAAGGGAGGGTTGAGCTGCATAAAACATAGTGTTAAGTTTTTAGTAGGTATAAAGTAGTAGAATTTTTCATGTAAATTTAAATAATCAACGTAATTTCTAGGAATAAAAGTGGATTAATTTCTAATAAATAAGTTTTACTTCATTTAAACTGAATTTATAATTATATGATGGTTGTATACTTTATAGGATAGGATGTTTAAAAGAGTAAATGAGTTATGTAGTTTATATTTTTAAGTTATGTACTATTAAGTTATAAACTGTTGATTATTTAATATGAAAAACAACTTGCAATTAATTATAACTACTGTAAATTAAGATGTACACCTGGTCAAGCAACCGCGGTTGCTTTAGGTGATATTCAAAAAGATGCTAATAAAGATTTATTATTATTATTATTACTTCTACTACTACTAACTATTTAATCTTCACATCTATGTATTTATGAATTTTTTAATTGTTTTTGCTTGTGCATATTAAACTCAATTGAGCCAAGTCTACATACATAGACTAAGAAACCAGACACCGCCCACCCGAACGATAACAGTATCAGGTATTTATAACGCAGAATTGTTAACTCTCAAACAGATTCATTGGCGGACTTAGCACAAGCACGTTGAGTCCTAGCCTTTCTCGATTACACTTAAAAATTGCATTGCTTATTTAATCTACCCCCAAAAAGGGACAACCATTGCATTTGTTGTTTAATTAGAATTGTTTGCCTTTATATGTTTATGAATAGAAATATTTTGTTACGTGTACTTCTTGTTAATCTTATTAACTCAAAGATACAAAACGAATCGCCCTAAAAATACAGCTTACTTTAAGAATGTTTCAAACAAAGATCAATCGCACATGAGTGTAGCAAGTGTTTCTTAAATAAGGGCATTTGAAAACAGTATGTGCTGAACACTGTAAATTTATAAGAATTGATAACTGAGCTAGCAGTATTCTTCCGATATAATAGTTGAGCAGATATTTGTGGTGGTGATATTATACATACTTCTCTTCTTCTTGTGTTAAACAAATTCCTGTGAGAGGTCATCGTCTGTACTGTAGTGTTAATAAATAGATTAATTAAGGTCATCGTAGATATATGTATGTAGATAAGCATTATATTTCTTTGTTTGTATGTTAGTTATATCTTAATTATAGTTTATTTGTTTGTTTTTTTGTCTTTGTATACTTTACTGTCGAGTTGTATGTTCATCGTTTTTGTTTTGATCCTTCCATTTTCAACTGTGATAACGCAGCTTTCTCATTCCTTTCGTTTTCTCTCCAGTTGCGGTAATTCGAATGAGTCGTTCTTAACTGATTCTTATCATTTTCCATCTGGCCAGCTCGTTCTGACTCATACATATGTATACCCTAATAGAAATTGTAGTTTTTGATGAGAATTCCGTCTCAACTCAGTTTTGTTTTCGAATTTGTTTATTTTCTAAGTTTAATTTTAAATAAAATAAAATGAAAAACCCTTACCACAAAAATATATTTAAAATACCAGATACGTATTTCGACCACTTTGTGGTCATCATCAGTAGGAAATCTGTAATTAAATAATAATTAGCTGTTGTTCTGGAACACTTCAGAGGATATTCTCCTCACCACTTAGGCTGAAGTGAACCTTACCAACATACAATTTACTATATTGTTGCTTTAAACACTATCGAGGATATTCTCCTCACCCGCAGGCTGGTGTTACTCACAACAAACAAGTGAATTGTGACATTATAACTTAAATCCACTTAATTTATACTAATTCTAAATCTATTGAAGCGGAACCAATTTAATGTTGCTTTCTCATTGGTTGTTGACCAATAGGGAAAGCAAAACAGATGGCTCTATTGGCCCTTTATCGGTGTTTAAGAGGGGTCTTTTATGTTTAACAATTTGAATTGATTCATAGGCATTTAAGGAGGAAAACGTTGGTACCGCTTTTAACAATTTAACATTTTCTAGTTTAACGGGGTGGCTGGTTTCAAATATATGTTTGGCGACCTGAGACCTTTCGTATTTACCATATTTGAAGTGAGCAATGTGTTCTTTAAATCTTGTTGTTAGATTCTTCTTGGTCTGACCAATATATTTTTGAAAACACCCTGGCCCCGCACAACTAATTTCATAAATCCCCGACTTTTGCAATTTTTCCACCTTGTCTTTTGGATTACCTAGCAAATCTTTAATTTTATTAGTATTAGTGAAAGCAATTTTGAAATTACACTGTTTGAATATTTTATCAAGACCCTTTGTGGTTTTGTGAAACGGAAGTTTAACATATTTAACATTATCGTTAGAGGTGATTAATTGCAAAGTCGTTAATTTACGGATGTTGATCTTATTTTTACACTTTCTAAAAATATTATCTATAATATCAGAAGAGAAACCATTATAATTCGCTATTTGTTTAATAAGAGCAAATTCCTTATTAAACCTGTTTTCATTTAAAGGGAAATTCAATAATCTATTAATTAAAAAGTTAAATGAAGCCAACTTATGTTGTATGCTATGATTAGAGGAAGACAAAATAAAGTGATTTACATTGGTTTCTTTTCTATAAATGTCAAATTCTAATTTATTACCATTTCTAATTACTAATGTATCTAAAAAGGGTAATTGTCCATTATTCTCTAGTTCATACGTAAATTTAATGTTTTGAAATTTTGAATTTATTTCTTTAAGAAAATCATCAACATTTGATTTAGAAGTGTCAAAAACTGCAAAAAGATCATCCACGTCCCTTAACCATATTCTTGGGAAGTATTTGGAGTTTTCTTTTAACTAGGTCTCAAAGCGAGCCATAAATAAATTTGCTATGAAAGGTGATAGGCTATTTCCCATTGTTGTGCCTTCATGTTGTTCGTACAACTTGTTGTTGAATTGAAAACAGTTCTGGGACATGCAATGCAAAACAAGCTTGATATATTCCTCAACTTTATCATCAACAATATCACTATCTATAAGAACATCCTTTAAATATGTTAAAGTACGTGGTATTGGAACACTAGGGAATAATGAACTGACATCAAATGAAATTAAGATTTCGTTCTCTTCTAATGTGATATTTTTTATTTTATTAATAAACTCTAAAGAGTTTTGTACAGACAAACTGTTAAACTTTAAATTCTTAAATTCATTTGACAGCCATCGTGATAAATAGTAAGTCGGTGAGTTGATACCTGAAACTATTGGTCTCATCGATTTATTATTTTTGTGAATTTTTGGTAAACAGTAAAGTTTTGGCATTTCAGAATTTGAAATTGTCAATTTTAATTTTAGTGTGGGCGAAATTAAGTTTGGACATTCTTTCAAAACTGACTCTGTTGATTTACTCATTTTATTTAAAGGAACCTCATTTTTACGTTTTTTAAATATTGGTCTGTAAGGACCCTCAGAAAGCAAAGTTTCTACTCTATCAACATAGTCTAGTTTATACAGTATAACCAACCTATTCCCCTTGTCAGCCTTTAAATAATAACAATCCTTTTGTCGTAAATCGTTAATAATCAGATGATCTTTCCTTGTTTGTTCTGAGGCATTCCTTGCGCAAGTTGTCCGAAAGTTGAATTTTGCATGCGTTTCTAATAAAGTTTTTTGAATTGTCATCTAATTTTGAAATGGATTTTTCGATTCCAGCAATAATGTCTTCCAAAGGAGTTTTCAAATTTTAGGCCTCGATCAAGGAAAGTCAACTCTTCATTATTAAAGATTTTCGACGATTCGTTAACAACTATTGACTCTAATTGAGGTGAAGTAATTTCCAGTTTTTTAGGGGGTAGATTGACATTGTGTTTCTTTGAAAGAATCTTCAACTTAGTGTTTTGACTATTAATTTTGTTTAACAATTTATGATTGTTGACTTCAAAACAAATCTCTGGAAATTACTTCATTCCTGAAAACCGAACTCGGATAAATTGCACGTTAGTGCTAGGTGCAATTTATACGTTTCCAGTTCCAATATCCTCGATAGTGTTTAAAGCAACAATATAGTAAATTGTATGTTGGGAAGGTTCACTTCAGCCTAAGTGGTGAGGAGAATATCCTCTGAAGTGTTCCAGAACAACAGCTAATTATTATTTAATTACAGATTTCCTACTGATGATGACCACATAGTGGTCGAAATACGTATCTGGTATTTTAAATATATTTTTTTGTGGTAAGGGTTTTTCATTTTATTTTATTCAAATTGTGCCACAGTGTTCCTATAGATTATTAATTTTAAAGTATAAATTTTTTACATTTAAACCTAAATGTCATTCGGAATAGACGTGCACCTTGAAGAAGTTCTAAATTACTAGAACAAGTGGAATGGCTTCTGAGTTCCAGTGCTCTAAAGAACCAAACTACAAGTCCAACCATAGTAATAGGGTGAGGAACCGGTCTAATACAAGTTCCCGAAAGATGGTAGCAGCTTTTTCGGTACTTAAAATGTCAGAGACCATAGGGATCGGTATGGCATTCTAAGACACACAAGTGCGATGTGGAAGGCAACGGCAAACCATCACATTATCTCCCAAGTACACAGCGTACTTAAATTGTTATTAAGATGATGGCATCCTCAGGAGTAAAATATTGCGGAGTTAAAATTGTCCCCTATCCGGGAGGAGACTACTTCGGGGGATGTGATCGGAAAGTAAAAAAAAAGAGTCGTAACATTCTGCGAGTCGGAGCGTGTAGTGTCAGAAGTATGAAGCAAGTAGGTAAGCTAGAGAACTTGAAAATTGAAATGGATAGGTTAGCACTAGACATAGTAGGGATAAGCGAAGTTCACTTGTCAGAGGCGGGGGATTTTTGGAGTGGAGACTTTAGGGTAATTCATACAGGATCAGAGGAAGGAAATTTGGGCGTGGGGATAGTTATGAGAAAAAACATAGGGCAACGTGTAGGAAACTACTTACAAAAGAACGAAAGAGTATTCATGATTAGATTATAATCTAAACTGGTAAATACTAATAATACAAGTATACATGCCCATCTCTAGCTACAGTGAGGAAGAGGTAGAGGCGATCTACAAAAACACCTTACATTTGGTATTCCAATGCTCCACCCGAAGGTACTACATTGGCCAGCAAGTGAATTTTTTACCTGGAAGATTTAGAATTTTGCCAATCCCTTGCTGTTCCAAGCAAAGTAGGGATCTTTAACGTGCATGATAACACTCACACACGGAACCTCTATTTTACCTCTTATTATCCGAACGAGGGCGTATTTTTGTGAAAAATGCTTGCCTAACATTTTAAAGCGGACCGTGTCGTACAAAAGCAGACGGAGACTGCCTCTGAGAATTTGAGTGACTCGTGCTTGAGGGTTCAGACTTTTTCCCATAGTTAACAAAATTTCAAATTCATCCTGTTGTGTTAGTTCATTGTCAAAATTATGCGGAGCTAAATTTTCAATCTGGGTTTGAATTTCATCACACGCACTAAGCAAATAAGCAAAAGCATCCAAGCGCTTACGCAACTCGATTAATTGAGTAACAGAGAGAGTTTCTTGAATTTGCAAATTTCGCACAAAAGTTTAATAATTAGTAGCCTTTCGCTTGAGAACTGCACGCTTTCTAACAGCTGCTTCTATTTCCGCCGCCATTATGAATGATTAAAAATTACACTAAATGCTGTCATAAATATTTTTAAACAATAGAGAAGAGGTTACTTACAACTACGACAAAGGAGAAAGTCCGACGGAGGCTTACTAACCCGATGTTTAGAAATAAATCAAAACCACAATGCAATACAGTTTTTTAAAAATGTAAAACAAAGTACTTTTAAGATTTTGTATCTTGTCGTATACAGAAACCTTAGCTTAGAGAAATTTATATTGAGTACATTTATATAAGCACCACACCTAAATACGTAATACTAAATACTTATTTATTTAACAAATAAATCAAATTAATGAAGCATCATCGAAGATCTGCAAATATTTTTGTCATAACTAGTTTTTTTTTTTAATAGTGATATACGATTTTATATCCGCTGTGTGGGACTCTTCCTTGCCGGAGCAAGGACATACCCACTAAAAATCCACTTTGGTGTCGGACTCGAGATCCCTTGTCACAGACGTTTATAGGGATCCCGTGACTAGCGTATCTGGACTAGGTTCTTCACCGCCGTCGCAAATTGGAAAAAACATGGCGTTACGCGCAGTTTATTCCTTTCGGACGTCTGATAGAATCGCAGCAAAGATCATTGCGGGAGCATCGCACTGGAGTGTCTATGACGTTGTCATAAGGCTTCTTCATACGCGCCCAGAGCTTGAATGAGCTGGTTTTCGTGATCTTCTAGAGATCCGTAGAACTTCTCTGCGTTTGGCCGGAGCCATTCCTTGACGGTTTGCAGATTTGCCTCTCTGTGAAGCTGAACGTTTCGAATAAACCAGGGAGCTCCGAAGACTCCCCTTAGGGCCTTGTTCTGGATCACCTGGAGTTTTCGCACGTGTGTTTCTGCAGCGTTACCCCACACCGCTGATGTGTATGCAAACGTTGGTCTGGTTATCGCCTGGTAGAGCCTAAGCTTTGTAACGGGCATTTTTACAGCTTAACCTTGTTACGCCTTTTTCCCAATTCGTAATTACATTTCTGCAACTACTAGTTCTATATTGTATGCAATTTAACTCGCGGGTATTACTTTTAAAAGATGGTTTAATTGAAGATTGGTTTTCATTAATAAATACATTGCAATGAATGAATTTTAAATAGAATTATTCGTAAATTGTTTTCCAACTTAGTGAAAATTACAAACCGCTTGGAATTAATGATAAATTGCTATTCGTATAAATGTTGTTCCTTATGTGGATATACGAGTCTAAATATAAACAGATAAGAAGTGTAGTTCTGATTACCTTTGAAGGAGGTATGCTTTTAGATGTAACGTGTTGGATTGACAAGAAGTGCGGTTGGAATAACAACGAGTTGTTATGAACGGATGCGTAGTCGGTTTTGTTCTTGGTTCCGGTATATTAAGTACTTTGAGTGATACGCGTTGCTTTGCTGATTGTGTCTTTAGTTGTTTTTCTTGTAAAATAAAAGGTTTACGGAACATTGACTTAGTGATTACGCGTTGCACGACAAATTGTTTTTGTTGCTTTTCTGTTAGAAATAAAAGTCGTAGAACTTGGAAAACCCGACCGCACGTGGTTGATTTTACGGAAGATTGACTTAGTGATACCGTCACTTTACTAATTGTGTTTTTTTGTGGATTTGTCTTGCTATATTTGAACTGTGTGCGATCTAGTTTTCGTGGCCTCCTTTTCTTATCAGAGTAGTGCATACTTTGGTTTATTCAAACACAGTTTTAAAACTTGAGTGTTTCTAAAAATGGTGATACAGTTGTAGCTGGTTTAGTAGAAAAAAAAGAGGTTGCTTCTTATGAACAAGTATCTCATTCACTTGTAAAGACAGTTGGTACTGTAGTTCCTGAATTTTCTAACCCCAACGAATCTAAAATAGATCTTTGTTTGCGCGAATTTGGTTATGCAAAAGCATTAGCTTTTCCTTTGTTACCATAGGTAGCAAATAAAACGCTTCACGTTACTGTTAGTTTAATGCATTACTTCGTGCCTTGAAAGTCCGTGACTCTAAATTTTTATTACTATTTTTCTTTACAATTTGTGTTACAAAATCTTTCAAAATTATTGTCTCAGGAAATAGAATTAACAAGAGATTTATCGATGTTACGTAGTTCCACCAGCATGATAATGTCTGCTGCTAACACCAGTGAAATACGTAGGCGTGATTAGTGTAAAGTGTGAGAAATTCCATCCACACCCTCACAATCAAGGGTGCAGTGCTTCGTTAGTGCCAGACATCGTGGATTTAAATATTTAAAGATTTAAATACCTGTCCGTTGCTTTGCCATACCTTTGGCGTTCTGATACCTTTTACCATAGACTTGCATGCTATTTTAAATAAAAGAAAAAAATAAGAGAAAAATCAATACTACTGGACTACTCATATTAATTGTGTTTACCTATTTATATTTTGTTGAAATTTTGTCTGCTTTATGTCTAATTGGTGTGTGAGGAAACGTTTCTGCTACTCCCCAATATTACCTCACTCTGTTGTTATATTATATAGATTATCCCAACAGTTTTTTTTTATTCTACAAAGTACTGAACAATTTATACTTGATCCGTATGCTATGCTTTTTCTTTGTTTCAGGTTTGCAGGACTAATTTGTTTTTTTTCAGGTTTACTATTCTAATTTTTCTATTGCAGGTACTGTTACTAATTCCTTACAGCCGCGTACCTTATATGTTGGACTGCTTTCTACAACCCCCCCCCCCCCCCCACTCTCCGATTGAGCCCGGTCCTTTCTTTGTATTTCTTTGTGTTACATACAGCCACGAGCCAACGTAGCATAAATTTGACGAACCAACGTGGCTGCCCCGATAATAACGTCACAGCTTGTTTGAAGCGTTCAGTCTACTTCGGCGATTGGTCAAGGGGTATAGCTAAGCCATAACACCCTTGGCCTTTTTTGCGGCATACTCGATGTGAGCTTTCCAGGTTAGCTTCGAATCAAGGATCACCCCTAGATACTTGACGTCTGAACGCCAAGGTATCGGTTCGTCGAACGCTCTGACATCGTCTCCAGGTCGGTGACGTCGCTTCGAGAATAAAACTGCCGTGCTCTTTTCTGGATTAACCTCTACTCGCCAGAGTCTTAGCCACTCCTCGAGAGCGTCCATCGCCGTTTGCAGTCTTTGCATATTGAGATGCGGAGCACGAGACCTGGCTAGAATGGCTGTGTCGTCGGCGTATAGTGCCATCCTGGTGTCTGCCTTCTCGGTAGGTCGCTCACGAAGATGCTAAAGAGTGCCGGCGAGAGGAGAGAGTCTTGAGGTACCACAGCCCTAATTCTCCGCCTCGTCGACCGCACCCCGTCCAGCCTGATGCAAAACTATCTATCCTGAAGATAGAATCTTGTCAGTTGGACGAGAGCGCGTGGTAACCCCCCCTCCAGCTTCTTGTAGAGTAGGCCGTTATGTTAGACCTTGTCGCAAGCTTTAGACACGTCCAGGAACAGTGCGCCGGTTGACTGTCGCCAGTTGAAGCCTTCCGCAATGTGCTCCACCACTCGCAGTATCTGGTAAACGGTGGAATGCCCCTTACGGAACCCAAACTGTTCGTCCTGGATCACGTCGTCCTCCTGCATCGCCACCTGGAGTCTCCTTAGAAAAACGGCTTCCGCTATCTTCCCAACTACCGACAGCAAGCTAATGGGCCGGTAGTTCTGTGGGAATGTCGCAGATTTGCCCGCCTTTCGGAGCACTATGGCGTCCGCCGTCTTCCACGTGGATGGGAAGTGGCAGAGTCTCAACATGGCGTTGATGATTCCGGTTAACGCCCGGAGGGCGTTTTCCGGCAGCACTTTCAGAGCCCGGTTGGATATTCCGTCCGGTCCAGGAGCCTTTCTAACCCTTAAGGCCTTGATAAGGTCGTTGACTTCTTCAACTGTGGTAGTGTCAAGTTCCTGAGGGTCGTCGTCCCTTAGCACCCGTCGGACGTCGCGGTGAACCTGTTCGATATGCCGAAGGTCTGCGTGAGCATAATTCGGCTCGAACTGACGCTCCATGCTGTCTGCGAAGGCTTCTGCCTTTTCAGAGATTGAATAGGCTAAGCCTGTTTCGCCATGGATAGGAGGCATTGTTCCTCAGTACTTTCAACATCCTCCACAGAGCTTCCTAGGCCTCGTTTCGGTGCTGCCGAATTGCTAATCGCATTTCGGCGACCAATCGATTATACCGGAGTCGTTCCGCAGGATCCCAGGTTCTTTGCCACTGACGCCTGGCACTGTTTTTCTACCGTATGAGGTCACGGATGTGCAGAGGGAGGATGTCCCTCTTATCCGCTACCGGTCTCATGGAAGTGGCTCTACTGACCGAGGTCTGTATGCACTCCACGAGGCGGTCCACTTGCACCTCCAGCGCGTCAGCCGTCAGTATGTCGTTATACATCCCTTCGACCGACCTCGCTAGACGGGCGGCAAATGCCGGCCACGAGACCCTAGGGGTTTCGTTGATGGCCGGGGCTCGCTCCCCCCCGAGATGAAATAGCACCGGATTGTGGTCAGAACTGAGGTCGCTAACGGCCTGGATCTCCGTATTCAGCGTCACTTGGTGGAATATCGCGACGTGTAGTACATCTGGCCTGCCTCTATTGCCGTAGTGAGTGGGTTCTGCTGGTCCTAAGACCTCGACCTCACGTCCGTCAGCAAACTGTCGAAGTATGCGTCCGTTGCGATTTGCTACCCGACTGTTCCAGGACGGATGTTTGGAGTTGAGGTCCCCTGCTAAAAGCACAGGTTCTCTCTCATCCAACAACGCGTCCAGGTCTTGCGTGCTTAGCGGTTCGCCACCTGGTAGGTTATAAACCGAGATCAAGCGTAGAGGACCGAAACCCTCTAGTTCTACGCATACTGCAGTCGCTTCAAGTCGTTCTAGGTCTGGCAGGTCCACCACGTAGTGCCTCGACGTACGCCGCTGTGCCTCCTCCGACGCCATCTCGATTGTTCCAGAACAGCCTGTAGTTGGGAAGCCTAGGCTCGTCTCGTGCGCTGAGAAACGTTTCGTTTACCATGACAACGTCTAGATCGTGTCGCAACGCAAACTCCAGCAACTCAAATCGCTTTCCCATCAGCCCTCGCGCATTCCAGAACGCTATCTGCAGGGTTCCTGGATTTCCGCGACGTCTATCCATTAAAATGGAAGAGTTTGCTGAGATCCTTGCCGCAGGCAATTAAACCCATGACTAAATCGCCGAAGTTTTTGGCTTCGGCGATTATAGGCAGCAGCTTTCTGGCGATTGCTGTCGGCTTCTGGAAGTCGATTCCAGCGAGGAGTCCATTGATAGAACCCTATTGCACGCCTCCACAGGATGGTGTCTCACTGGCTGCCGCTCCACCGCTGGGGGAACGTTGGGCTGCCTGGGCTGGCTTCTCCTCAACTTGCGCAAGAGCACGGCTCTTGGCTGTCGGGGTAGAGAAGGCCTTAGCCGAGCCGTTGGCGACGCTGGCGTAGGAGTGGACTCCACGGCAGCGGCCTCCGGCGTCGACCTCGCAGGACGGACCTTGACCGGTGCCTTTGGTGCGGTCTCGTGTTGTCTCTTGGCCACACTTGGCTTCGGGAATGCGGAGCATCCCCTATAGTTCGCTGGATGCGCGCCACCACAGTTTACGCACACCGCAGGAACTTTTTTTTTTTTAACGTTTCAGTAGTCTGCTACCTGAAATTTAAGCAGACCTGGCTTTCCCACAAAAAGTAACCATTATGTGTTATGTGTGTATGTGTGTATGTGTGATGGATGGTTGTGTGTATGTGTGTTGTGTGTGATGTTGGTCCGTGTTACGTTCCCCCTCTAGGACCAGGACCATCGGCAGCCGGATATTCCAGTTGTCAAGAAAGAACGCACAACGGACATTGCCTTGTCAGCACGGACCATCGGCAGCCGGAAATCCAGATGTTGAAAGGCAATGGAAGTGTGTGTTTAGGTGTGTGTGTGTGTGTGTGTTTGTGTGTGTGTGCATGTGCGTGTGTGTGAGAGAGAGAGAGTTGTGTGTATGTGTGTTGTATGTAATGTTGGTATCCGTGTTACGTTCCCCCTTTAGGACCAAGGCCATCGGAAGCCGGATATCCCAATCTTCAAAGAGGAACGCTCGACGGATGTTGCCTTATCAGTCTGGACCACCGGCAGCCGGAAATCCAGATGTTGAAAAGGCAATGTAAGTGTGTGAAAAGTGTTTTATGTTTGCACAGTACATAAGAGGTGTTGTGTGTGTTTGTTTGTGTGTGTGTGTGTGTGTGTGTGAGAAGTGTGTTTAAAATGTTAATTTGTGTTTATGTTTGCCCAGGTTACTAAAAGGTTGGATTGAATTAGTATAATTTTGTACATGTTTGAACTTATACTATTACATAAATAAAAAATTAGGTTCTTTCACAGGAAAGGATGTTTGCTGTATTGTTTGCCTCGAGTATGTGAAAGTTCTTAAAATTTAGCGTGTGTTAAAAAGAAAAGAAATTCTATTCTACTACTTAAAATTAACTTATACTATCACTTAAAATTAACTTATACTACTACTGTTGGTTATTATTTGTGAGAGACAGGGTTGCTAATATGTAGAAGCATGCAAATTCTACATATTACGTTTCAAAGTCGGGTTGATGGTTTGATCTTGTTGCTTCTGGTCGTCAAGAGCAGAGCTCTTGGAATTCCAGGAGATCGGTCTCCGGTCTCCGGGGCAGAGCCTCGGTCCAAGGAGAGGTGGTACTTTTATGTCTCTGTCAGGGTAGTTTTGTTTGTGTCTTTTATCCGTCAAGATAACGTTGGTGGATGAGTGCCGTGGTTTTTTGTGTGAGTGCATTTAAGTGTGGAAAGAGGTTTTCATTCCAAATCATCTGGTGTAGGGTCTTGTTTAATAATGTTTGTCTATGTGCGTAGAGGTATGGTTGTAAGTCATTACACTCGAATACTATGTGTTCCGGTGTTCCTATTTCTCCGCACGTGCATATGTTGTTGTCAACTAAGTTCATGCGTTCTCTGTATGTTGGATAGGGTCCGTGGCCAGTTAGGTAATGAATAAATCCCCGATTGGGCACTAGGTATTTGGCTTTTAGGCGGTCTTTAATATTTGGGATCATTGCGTATATCCTTCTACCGGTTGTGCTTTGATCCCATCTTATCTGTCATTCTGCGAGTATGTAGTTCTTTATTTCCGTCTTTGTCGTGGGCAGTTGATTTGTGTTTAAGATGCGTTGTAGTTGTTGGTTGTCATTGTGTGTAAGATTGTATATTGCAGCTCGCTGTTTCACTACTAGGTCCAAGGGCATAGTTCCCACCAGTACATGAAGTGCATCATGTGCGGTAGTCCCATAAGCCCCCGTCAGTCGCAGTAAAACACTTCGTTGTGTACTGTTAATTTTTTGTTTAGGTTTGATTGTGTTAAGGCGATGTCCCCACGTGCTCGCGGCGTATGATACCATAGCACCGAGCACACTGTTGAGATATAGCCTTACGCAATTAAGTGGTATCTTATAAGTCCTTTGGGATAGCGTTGCAATGTTCTGCATTGCAGAAGTTGCACTTGCACAGACGGTGTTTATATGTGCAGAGTAATTCTGTTTTTCGTCTAATGTTAAGCCCAGATATTTTGTGTTTTGTGTTCTACTTATATTTACACCATCTAGTTTGATGGTGGGGTCACTTGCCAGGGTTCCCTTCATCACAAGGTATGTAGTTTTTTGTGGTGTTATGGTCATTTTGTTGGTTTTGAACCAACTTTGTGTATGGGTAAGGGCGATGTTAGCTTTACGTTCGATTTCCCTTCTGGAATTGCCTTCAACCACTAACAAGATGTCGTCGGCTTATGCAATTGTCGACAACACTTCGTCAACGGTGTCCAGCTTTTCCAGGAGTTCATCCATTACAATATTCCAAAATAGGGGCCCGTATATGGACCCTTGCGGGCAACCTTTATTTATATGTTTGGTAATGCTCTCCGTGCCTTGTAGGGTTACATACCTGTCCCTGCAGTAGCTCCTGAAAGAGTGGTATAGTTGTGATGGACAGTTTATGGTCGTAAGTCTTGTAAAGAGTGAAGGCCACCAAAGGTTATTAAATGCGCCTTCTATGTCCACTAATATTAATAGGACGTATTTTTTGTGTGATTGCTTGATGGTTTGTATTGCTTGGTTTATGGCGTCCTCGGTTGATTTGTTTTCTGTAAAGCCGTATTGTCTTGGATGTACTCTTATGATTTGTCTGTGGTCCTGCATTCGTTTACATAATAGTTTTTCATACGTTTTTCCTAGCGTGTTCAAAAGGCATATGGGTCGGTAAGAGCCCGGTTGTTTGGGGTCTTTACCTTTCCCTTTAGAGATAATCACGACATTCGCCTGTTTCCAGATGTTAGGAAAAACAGCTTGTCGTATGCATTCATTGTACAGTGCTATTAGCGTCGGTGTTAACTTATCTTGTAGCGCTATGCCAATCTCCGCAAGAATTCCGTCCGGTCCGGGTGCTTTCCTGCTCTTCGATTGGCATAGTGCGTATCTCACTTCGTCTTCTGTGAAAGGATCTAAGTTGTCGTCTTGGCTGTTCCATGGTCGGTTACCTATGTGGTTTTTGTCGATTACTCCTTGTCGTCTGAGTCGTTGTTCGTTAGTGTCGTCTTGAACGTTGTCATCGGGCAAAAGTGTTTGTAATAGCAGTGTCGCAGTTTCACCCCAGTCTTTTGTGTATGTACCGTCTTGTTTTATTAAAGTTGAATAAGTCATCGGTGGTTTGATTTTACCCTGAGTGATTTTATAAGGTATTCCCCAGGCGTCAGTTTGTAAGTGTCTTTCCACGAATAATTCCCATGCTTTCTTTTTCATGTCAGTCAGTTCTTTTTGGTATATGTCTTTTAATTGTCGATAATTTGTTAGGTGGTATGCTCTCTCGGCAGGTGTTAGGGAGTTTTGGTAGCTTTTTCTCGCTCGCTGTGTTTCCTTTTTTAGGTTTTGTAAGC
Organism: Platerodrilus igneus; assembly: GCA_036346225.1. NCBI lineage: Eukaryota > Metazoa > Arthropoda > Insecta > Coleoptera > Lycidae > Platerodrilus > Platerodrilus igneus. Next base: position 1,642,799 of record JARFIW010000472.1, on the reverse strand, counting down.
GTTTTGTCCATTGTCTTGTCTTTGTGTGTTGTGTGTTCCGTTGTTTCGGGAGCACTTGCTCCATTGTGCGTCTAATTGTGTTGGTGAGTAGTTTTGTATACTCGTGAACGTTTTCATCTGATGTTATATCTTGTGGGGGTATAAATGTGTCCCTCAGTTTGTTCCAATTTGCATTTCGTATTTTGTATCGTTGTACATTGGTGAAGTTTTGTGGTGTGTCAAATGGCCTGGTTGTCATGTCAATGTTGAACGTGATTAGGTTGTGGTCACTAACGGTTTGGTGTTCTAATACCTGCCAGTCTTGTATGTAGTTGTACGCCAGCCCATTTGTCAGTGTAACGTCTATGTTTGTTCCTGTTCCTGCATGGGTGTTGTATGTGGATGGGTTATTAGGAAGGTTGATTACTTCGAGTTATAGTTCGTTAATCAAGTTTTCGACTTGTTCTCCGCGTTCGTCCGTGACGGAACTGTGCCACATCGGAGATTTTCCATTTACGTCTGCCATAATAACTATTGGTTTGTTATTGTAAGTGTGTAATATGTTGCGTATGTTGTTTATGTACGGCTGGGGATCGAGTCTGTACTGGAAGTAGCTTGTTACCAAGATCCACTTTCCAATCCGACCGTTTGAGACCTCCAGACATGTGCAGTGTTCTCCGCTGTATCGTTGGATTGTCGTGATTGTCAATGTGGGATCAAAAATGACCACTGCCGTTTGTGGGTTTCTACCTGTATGTATTTGTCTTGCCCTGACTGGCATGCTTGGAATCTTCCCATGCACCAGATAAGGTTTCGGCTAGTTGTCTAAGCTCTTTCATTACAGTTGCACAGTGCATGGCATTTATTTGACCAATTCTGATCTTTCCGTCGTCCATTAGGGGTAATAGGTGTTTATGCTGCATTCTGGTTGTTGCATGTGTTTGTGTGAAAATGTTTTGTGTGAGTGCAGGTTCGTATTCCGTTTGTGGGTGGGTTACTATTTTGTCTGTGTGCATGTTCTCTTGTATTGTTTGCTGAATATGTTGTCGATACGTGATTGGCCTTGCTTTGTTCCTTTGAATTTGTGAGGGTTGTTTGTGTTTAGTTTGGTTAGGTTTACTGTCCATAGTCGGTTTTTTGTATGAGTCTGTCCATTAATATTTTGTGGGTTGAGCAATCTTTAGGGAACTTCCTTGTTTTTGGGGCAGGTGCCGCTAAGGTGGCCGCCGGCGCACTTGACGCACTTAGGTGTGGCGTTGCAGTTCGACTGCGTATGCCCGAATTGCTGGCACCGATAGCATTGTCCTACTTCGGACCGTCGGTGCGGTATCTTCACCTGTACTCGCAGGTGCAGCACATGCTGGAGCTCGAAGATTCGCTTTGCCTCCGTGGACTTGGTCAAGGTGACCATGACCAGGGACAATGCTCGTCTGGGTCGCTGCTTGTGCATGCGTGCACAGGAACGCACTGGAAGCCCGCATGCGACAAGTTCCGTTCGGACGTCCTCGGCTGCGATGTCCTCCGAGATGCCCCTCAAGACAACCCTGAGGGGCTTGTCGTCCTGGAGGCGATAAGTGTGGCGACGCTGGCGTAGGAGCGGACTCCCACGGCAGCGGCCCCCGGCGTTGACCTCGCAGGACGGACCCTGACCAGTGCCTTTGGCGCGGTCTCGTGTTGCCTCTTGGCTACCCTTGGCTTCGGGAATGCGAAGCATCCCCTATAGTTCGCTGGATGCGCCCCACCGCAGTTGACGCACACCGCAGGAACAGCACATGCTGGAGCTCGAAGATTCGCTTTGCCTCCGTGGACTTGGTCAAGGTGACAATGACCAGGGGTAATGCTCGTCTGGGTCGCTGCTTGTGCATGCGTGCACAGGAAAGCACTGGAAGCCCGCATGCGACAAGTTCCGTTCGAACGTCCATGGCGTCGATATCCTCCGGGATTCTCTTCAAGACAACCCTGAGCGGCTTGTCGTCCTGAAGGCGATAAGTGTGGAACTCTTCTCCTCGCTCGGATAGAAAAGCCGTGATCCCACGGTAGTCTGTTGGGGTCGCCGGAGTGATGCTGATTCTGTCCTGGGTGTTGCGTGCTTTGGTAAATTGGAGTCTGCGTCGGCTGAGCTCTGCTGCAATCGCTACCCACTTGTCCTTCTTGCGAAGGACGATAGGGGGAACGCGGCGGCTTCGGGCCGACGCAGGGTACGAACTGTTCGCATCGGACTCCATACTCTGTGTTGCTTCTTCTTGCGCAGCAGCAGCAATCGCTTCATACCGATTGGTTGTCGGAAGGTCGGCGGCTGTGGTCATCTTTGGCTGTTTGGACGTCTTCTTCTTCGGCACCGTGAAGCCGTTGTCACAGGCCTCCTCCGAAGCGTCCTCAATGGCGCGCTTACGGGGGTCCTTCGCTTCGGCGTCCGGTGCCATCGCTATGTCCTCGCTGTCCATAGTTCCGCTAAAATGCGCGGGTAGCAGTGCAAGCACTACGCCCGCGCAATGTAACAAAGCTTCCCTTCCAGCCACGTGCGGTCGGTTGAAATTGCTCCCAGACTAGCAGACTCACTAGCCCGTTCAGCGCTCAAGATGTCTTAAGCGGAGCAATTCAACCCAACTCCCGCAGGTTGGATTGTGGCAGATGCGAGGATGTCCTCCTGCAAAAGCGGGGGCGCCCGTAAAAATACTGCACCCACGCGTTAGCAAGAGGAAGGGTTCCGCTACGTCGAACCGGATCAACTATCTATGTACTGGCAGACTCACCAGCACGTTCACAGCCAAAGGTATCTTAGGCTAGAAAGTCGAAGCGGATTCAACAGCGGAGCGATTCCTTTATAATGCACTAAAAAGTGCAACGCTTCGACCTCAGCTCAGCAAAAGCACGAAAGCTAATAAAAGCTCCCGCGCTATCGCAAACCAAACCCGACGCGTCTCTCCTCGATGAATTTATTTTCTATAAAAACGCGAAAGAAAGTAACTGCTCCCACGCGTTTACAAAAAACACTTTCAATTCAGTAAAAGTACGAAAGCTTAAAAGCTCTCGCACGTTTACGAAATCAAAAACACAATGTGTTTCGACGTTAGGTATTATAGAAACGTGGGAACATAAATTGCTTCCACGTGTCTACAAAAACCTATTCGATTCTATAAATACACGAGAACTGGTTAGTTCCCGCGCATTCAATAGAACTCGTGACGATGAGTAATCTTGAGTGTTGACCGTTGGAATTTAAATAATACCGGTTGTATTATTCAATTAACTGCTCTTTGTTGGCTGCTCTGCTGGAATGTGGTGTTGGTTGATGATCTCGGTGAACTAAATTATACTGAAAAGTACAATTTAGTTTTAATCGCTCTGGACTGCACGTCCGCTCTCGATGAAATCTGGAAGTGGACTATCATAACTAGTGAAAGAGAGATGAGGTTATAAAATCAATAATCTCTGAACTCTTTCTTTTAACACATTGTGAAGCTATTAAGGAATGTATGGAAACTTACGTCTTGGTAGTGATAGCGCACGGTTCAAATACCACTTTCAAAACCAGTTTCTGTGGCTTGTTTACCTGTAGAAACCATACAGCTATAAACTAGGCAGTAAATACTTGTAAAGATGAAACCATTTGTTTCCTTAATCGATACCAAGTAATTTTAATCAATGTTAAATCAAAAATCCGGCTTGAAGGATCAGAATGTTTGTGAGATTAATTAGAGCAAGTAGAACTGTACACTTTTTAAAGAGTTTTATTGAGAAATTACAATGAGTAGAGATTAATACACATTTAGAGAAATAATAAACATCGCGTCTTCACAGAACGACGGTTCGTCAGTGAATGCTGAATATAATTCCATTTACACTTTGAGGGGTGCGTTAGAACAACTAACCTTCAGGAGTGCGTAGTATAAGTCCTTATTATTGACGCGATTAATAAAACGTATTAAATAATAACTATAAGATTAAAGTACTTAACACTAATGTCCTTATCTCTGGAAGGTGGATCATTTATTAACACGATCTCTTCATATCTGGGTGGTGGATCATTTATGAGTTCGATATCTTCATATCTAAGTGGTGGATCGAGGGGTTTTGTGGGATCTTCAGTGAATGTTTTGATATAGCACCCAAACTTGCACGTGTCTTGAGTTATATTTATTTTGTGAGGCAGCCCGATTTTCAAATTAATTTTCTAGATTTGAGGACGGTTAAATGTTAGTCTGTGCATAATTATTTAGTTACCTTTAAAACTGTTACTGCCTTGTTTACTTTTCAATGGCACCCCAACTACAGTACTTATATTTAATACGACATTTACGGTTAAAGCTTGCAATTCTATTATTTCGTCATCTGTATCTGCAGTGTTTAATAAAATTTCCAACAAGAACGTTTTAAATTCAGTTGTTTTCATATATTTTTCTGGTTTTTAGTTGCAATTTAACATCACGTTTGTACGCGCTGAATATATATATATATATATATATATATATATATATATATATATATATTAACAATATTGTAACGGGTTTTTTCTAAAAGCACCAGCCCCACATTGGGTGGCAGTGAAACGAATTTTTTTCGAAAGGGCGCCAGTGAAGCGTATTTTTCTAATTTATATCTTACTCTAGACGTTGGGCGCTAGTGAAACGAAGTCTTCCGACATAACTAGGGGTCTATTCCTTGGGTAGAGCTATAAGAAATGGGGGGGTAAGTCGAAATCTGTTTGTATGTCAAACTTAATCTCAGACAAATAGGCGCCACCAAGTCCGGACTTATTCAGAATAATGGCATGGCATATTTCTAAGGGCGGACGTGGAGACCCAAAGAAAAAAAGATCGCCTTTGTTGACAAAAACCTGTCTTAATAAAATAAGACGTCGTTCCTGTAAGAAATTATAATAGTTAGGTTAATAAAAAAGGTGGAACACTATTTGTGTCCCGCAAATATATATAAAGAAGTAGTAAAAAGATATTTTCAATATAAAGTTGGCATCAAAATTCTACTCTTAAGGATGTTAGCTTTCTGTGGTTAGGTTTGATCATATTTGATCAAAATAAAAAACTTTAATCTTGAACCAATAATTTACTAAAAAGAATCTCTTTTAAAATAAAATGCAAAGCAACAAAATTTAATAAATAATTGAATTACTTCGTGAATTTTAAATTAAGGTTTATCAAAATTATTCATAATCAAACATTTTACAGCATAGTGTAAACTTGTTACACAAAGATACTCTAACCCGTGCAGATCTGTCCAGGCCAATTACATTAAAAATGTTACTATTCAAGTTTTCCTTTTTAAGTTAAATGTACTAGTTTTAGTTTCCAAAAAAAATGATCACAAAAATATTCTTATTTACATAAGATGTGCTAAAGCTGTTCGAAGCATTTGCTTTCAAGAACGCATCTGTCAGCAATGTACTACAGAAAAATAAGTGACGTCAGTAACACCTGTTATTGTAACTAACGGTTTCTTAGAACATCAAATTAGTGAATTTTTAATTTTGACACTGGAAATTTCAGTTCAGCAATAGTTGAAACATATATCATATTCGTGCTTTTGCACATACGAACAAATTAGCGCGTTTCTAATTTGAAACACGAAAAATTACTTAAAGCTAACTACGAACCAAAACTGCTTTTCTCGCCTAGATGAGGTACTTGTTATGTCATGCGATGTTTACTGCATGTAGTATGAACCCAGCTCATCCTAGACAGCTTCTACCACATGGAGTTGTTCCAGGTGTAGACAAAGTAGCATCTTTACGCTGTTTCACAAAGTGGTCTTCTTTAAATTGGTTAAACTTTCCATCTTCTAAGTTGCATTTTACACGTCGTAAAACAAAGTGGTTTTAACAAAAGGGTTTATGTCGTTCGTGTAACAAAGTGGTTTTCTTAAAATAGATCAAATTTTCTAATTTCAAAGTGCATGGTTAATTGTAGCAATGTGTCTCGTCGCGCTAAACAAATTATCTCAAATTAAACAAGATAATAACTTTTATACGTTACCAACCGCTATTCAAGAATGTGTCCTAACTCATCAAAATTGATACGCAAATTGCCGGCCTGCGTTCTTTCATACATCTTATCTCTTCTTCCACGTATGGCCGACTGATCACCAAACTCGCTCGGGCGACCGGAGCGTCCAAGGAGGAGGTTGTCAAACCGAAACGCGCCTGCGAATGGCTGTAGAAGACACAGATATTCAACTACAAATAGAATGCCAAATAAAGATGCCGCTCTAACGTATTACCTTAGTTGTTAACTGTATTTTACCATTATTTTAATAAAAGTGTTTTATTATTCTCGCACTTTGATGAAGGGATTTATTAACCAAAAATAAAATTGTTACAATATTCTAATTGATGAACTCAAACTATTGAAACCATCAAAAGATAAAATCACAATGCCTCGCTTTCAATGGAGTTTCTGTATTTATGTATTTCGGTCATGTGACTGTTTCAACCAATCGCAACCCTGGCTAATTTCATTATGTCCCATGTGCTTTTCAATTTATATATTTACATCGGTTTTTATCATGGCCACTTTTCTACATTTAAATTTAAGCCATTCTTAAATATTTGAATTTACTTACTGTTCATTTTTTTACAAATATTCTCAAAAATTATGTAATATTGTAACACTCCCTGTGCAGAACTTTCTAGAAAAACCCATCATTTCCTTTGCGTCCAAATTTAAAATTCTCTATTTTTACAGGATGTTAGACATAAGCTGATCCAGATTATGATTTTTTAGTGTTACCACTTGTCACCAAAACCGAACTAGGGTTGGCTATCTATAGTAATTCTGTGCAGTGTTGTACTATACTTTAAAACTAAATCTTTCAGTGATGGGTATTTAGCATAAAATTTTTTTTTTAAAATTGGACGTTAATCTTAAAATGTTATTTGACGTTTCAGTTACCATAAAATGCACGTGGAATTCTGTTGCTAAAGGTCTATTATTTTCGACTCAAGATATAATCTTCCCAAATATAACACGACCTTGATAACTCAGCGACTATTTTTATTATGGATAAATTTCTCGCGTTTTTTGTAATTTATCCCGACATAATTTTGTCATTTATAATCAAACATTAAAGTCCGCGAGCTAAAGCTCTCGGGCTTTAACCAGATTATTAACGACATAAAAATGTGTCTCGCCAAATCGATACAAAAAACTCTCGAAACTTCGGTACAATAAAAAGTATAAACTATTTTTCAGGGAAGGTATTGTTATTGATAATACCGACATATTAATTACCATTTGACGTTTATACAGCAAAATATCTTTTTGTATAGGTGAAGATGTAAAAATGTAATAAATAGTTTACTCCAAAAATGTGTTACAAATATCTTAACCGATCCAATTCCACACAAAAACCTATTACAATTGCCATCCTTTTAGAAAGGCGAAGGAGTAAAATTTCTGAACAATAAAAAGTATTCAGGGTGGTCCATTTGCAATAGCAAACAAAGTTGTCTTATACCTGAAAAAATCATACTTATTTTCGACGTAACCGCAGATTGCTGTATAAATGTGGCATGTGCCAAAAAAAAATTAATAAAGTTTTAAGAGCATCCAGTGAAAACCGGACATTGATATCTTAAATATTTTTTAAGATGCACGCATTTAACTATATCTGGCTACCCGGCATAAAGATTAATAGTTTATAAATTTTAATCGTTTAATTCTAGGCTGAAAATGAAAACCTCTTGAAAAGCCCTCATCGTTGGCTAGCACTGCAACATGGTGAATCAGATACTGGTTTTCTAAAAAATATTTCTGTTATGGAGGATAGTCAATTTTTTATAGCTCACATGATGCCTACCAATGTGAATATAACAAGCATTTATAGAATAAAAGGAAAACCAAATGTTTTGGCCAATGATATAGGACTGTGGTCTGAGACAAAAAGCTTTGCTTATTACAACGCTTTAACAATTGCTAGAAATCGAAGTAACCTACAAGGCATTAATATAAATGTTCCATATACTTTTATTTATACAAAACAGCTGGATCACATCTGGGATTATAGGTATGTTAATCTAGGAATAATTGCACTACCTTTTTTTTGTACAACGAATTTTAGAATCCCAAACAGTTGGTATACGCGTTAGTCTTATTCAAAGAAGATACGTTATTAAAAAAGTATCTGTTTTAATTTTTTCTTCAGTATATCTTACTTTTAACATTGGCGATACGTTAAAAATAACTTCACTGCTGCATAATTCTGTCAATTATAAAGCAATGTTGTTGGTTGGGCAACTAAATGCATTTCATTTTTATTATTGCATGCATGTAGTATAAGTAGTAAAAATAAGAGTGCTAAATATGCAAATATTTAATTTAATTTTAAATTAAAATACCACAGCGCTTTCGGTTACAATAGTCATCATCAGTAGGCCACAGGAAAAGCACCGAACAAACGCTCGATATCCATCTTCCACGGACGTGACGTTCAGAATAATTGTGCCTTTGCATCGAATTCCTTATAATTGGACAGGTAACTTTGACCTAAACTGGAAGAATGTTACATAAAGAAAGTATATATAAACTAAAGTAGTTTAGAAACGGCAGTTTGGCATAAATGTTTAGTTTCTGAACTAGTTTTATTCTTTGAATCCCGTGACTACCTGGATACGGATGTAGGCATTTATTTAAAAAATACTTATCGCCTACTTTGTTCAGATTAAGTGCTGATACAGATCTTAGCTTACTAATTATTTATATAATGCAGCACACTTAGCACTGCTTCTAGTTGCAGCGCAACAGTACGCTTTAATCGTTTTATGAAGACTATCTTTCCTTAAAAACAAAACAAATTGAACACCCATTGCAACTATTTGAAAAACTCTTTGTCACTAGCACGAGCTTTCATATATTCAATATTCCATGTAATGTGGTGTTGATTGACCTTAACAATGAGGTTTATCACTACCACGCTGACGACGCATCTGATGTCTACGTCCTCGAAATTTTAATGTTGCACCGCTGACATTATCTTTGCGCATATAAATTACTAATCTGTAAAAAATATTACTATTTACAGCATTTTAACTGTATGAATGCATTTATAAACTTCTGGCATAATTTTGACGTCTCAAATTAAAATTTTTTAATTTTTTTATTGCTGACATGTCTATGTGCGTGTGCGCTCGCGTGTCAATGTGTGTGCATGTTCGCACGTGTGCGCGAGGGTTTGCGTGATTGCTTGGGTATAGATATAGAAATTGTTACATTCTGTTGAATTTATATATTTTGTTAGTCCACAGTTCGACAGATCAAACCGTGTGGCTTGACCACATCATCAAGAAACAATATTCAAATAAATGGTGGTGAAATTATTTTACTGGGTTGTTCAAAAATTGCTTTTTTCTGTTAGTATGCTGCTAAAAATACATAAACATAGACACGTTAAGATCTAACACAAAACAGAAAAACGTGTCAATTCTACATGTTAAACAATATTATTCAAGGAAACCCCAAACTCTCTAAACATGTAATGATCAATGTGTTACGAAATTTCTTCTGATCTGTAGCCCCACGTTGTTGATGCTACGTGTAATATGTTTTTTTTATGATCGTAGTCGCTATTGTAAGAAGGTTTGTTGAATATAAAAATAACCTAGGGCGAGTCGATTTGTAAGTGGCTAAGAAAAAAAGGAAACTTATATTTAAGTACACGGCTAACTTTGAACTTTAGTTCATTGCTCTGACATGAGACGGGGTTGTGGGCCTATTTTGCTTCGTCACTCAACACACCAAAAAGGAGGGCGCCACGGCGTTTACGCTATAATAACACGAAAGCAAAAGTCCGGTGGAAACCGCAGAAACCCCTCGACTTCTAAATGAATCTCAGTAATAAAGCAAGCTGTTCTACCAACCATTTATACTCTATTCTTAAAAAGAACATATATAATTAATTATACCAAAACCACTGTTTGCGGTTCTCCACATAGACACAAATAAATTCAAAATAACACTTTACTGGAATGAAAATTGTTACGTTAACCGTGCGGGTCAAGAACAACCAAAAAAAAACTCAATTAAAGTAAAGTCACGCACGAAATTACGTAACCAAATGAAGAGATGCCAGGCTAATAGGGATGGATTCGGGCCGGGCCGGGTCGTGCTTTTAGATGAGGCCCGGCCCGAAATAATTTGCTCCGGCCCGGCCTGGTGGCCCGGCCCGAACCAAAACGCATCGGCCCGGCTTGAGGCCCGGCTTGAATTTCGGGCCGAGCTTCGGGTTGGGCCGGGCCGATTCGGGCCGGAATGTAACTAAAACCTTAGGTGATATATAGATTGTTTAACATCCAAATGGAAAGTATCATTTGTTAATATATGTATTTTCAGTCGTATAAAAATACTTCTTTAGTATTATTATGCTTTTCTACAAAAGTTGAATATATCAACTTTAATAAATTATAGTTTATAGTATCATTTTAACCTCGAAGAATCCCAAAGGTATTTGGAAATGAAGCACACTTGCACAGGCAATCCGAAATAGAAGGTGGTTTGCGTCAAACTTCAACCTTAAGTAACAAAACGCATTTTAGAACTTGTGTACTACTACTAGTATATAGTAACATATTTAAAGAAAAGTCTTCAAAATTTGACTGAATATTGTTACCCCATGTATGTTTGTTGTGGTTTGTTTAGCATTCTTCTTAATCTTCTTTGGGTATTAAACCACTCATAGTTTTTAAAATCATCTTTATTTACGTTTCGATCCATTACGAGGATCGTTGTCAAAATAATAAAAACTTAAGAAGAATTGTTTCCCCATATTCTAAACAAAGAACGCTGCCAATTTCCATTTTACAGATTGCTTGTGTATAGGTCTATATTTCGAGAATGTGCTAGCATCCGTTCAGAGAACTGACTATTCTAGTATCTCGTATCAGGTAGACATTACTTTGTTGTCTATGAATATTTTCTTGTCGCATGCTTTACTGGAAATTTTAATTATTATGAAAGAAAGGCCGACAACCTGTCCCACACCGAGCTTCCATTAAAAGTATTTTAAAAACTACAATTTTCCTGGCAAATTGAAACTTTGTGTAGGAGTTACCGAACAAATCAAAATAACCATCTGCTAAAAGTATCATTCATATATGGAATAAAATACAGGATGTGCTATTTAAAATAATTAATATGACAGATATTTGCAAAACTTCAAAACTATTTTAGCTATTGTTTCGCCTTGTTTGGTAACTCCTACACAAAGTTTCAATTTGCCAGGAAAATTGTAGTTTTTAAAATACTTTTAATGGAAGCTCGGTGTGGGATAGCCAGTATACATGTCTCTTTTCATATTAAAGAGCTAGATTCTTTGTAATTATATGTTATTGTTTTACTCAATACGTAGCAGATTCTCTCTATACGGCGAAAGCAGCGTTTCCATACTTTTGAAGAACCCTGCATATATTAATATTGAACATTTTTGTAGATAAGATTGTCGGCCTTTCTTTCATAATAATTAAAATTTTCAGTAAAGCATTCGACAAGAAAATATTCATAGACAACAAAGTAATGTCTACCTGATACGAGAGACTAGAATAGTCAGTTTTCTGAACGGATGCTAGCACATTCTCGAAATATAGACCTATACACAAGCAATCTGTAAAATGGAAATTGGCAACGTTCTTTGTTTAGAATATGGGGAAACAATTCTTCTAAAGTTTTTATTATTTTGACAATGATCCTCGTCATAGATCGAAACGTAAATAAAGATGATTTTAAAACTATGAGTGGTTTTATTCCCAAAGAAGATTAAGAAAAATTACCGATTCACTTCGTGGAGGTTGATAATTTGGATCCCTCCACGTTATCCTCATTATTGAAATCCGACATTGTGATTGAAAACGGATAGCTCAAAATTTAGAATCTTGGTTATAATATTTTTAAAACAGTGTACTAAATAAAAAAATCTTAATGATTTAAATCAGCGTGTAGAAACGAAATTCAGCTTATTTATATTTATCAGGAAAGAATCCGAAATAGTCGCACCTGCAATAAATTTCTGTTTCATGGGTCAAGCAACTCTAAGTGCAAAGGAAGTAAAAAAATTGCAAAGACCTACCAAAATAAGAATAAAATCTAGCATGAAACACAGGCGCATGCCGCCTATTGCGTAAAAGGGATAATAAAACCGTTTGAAATGATAAATCCAAATTTACACGGCTTTTGTTGCAGCACACTGGAATCAGGTACATTCCTTGCTAGTTCGCAAAGTTTGATAAAAATAAATCGTAATAGGATTAACTTCGATGGAAAAAAAAACTCAAAAATTGAACTATTACCGCATGTACCAACTACTACAGCTGTTTAAAATATGCGACCTAAAATGCAAATTATAAATTTTATAGGTATCCATTATTGGCCTTAAGCTCTGCAGATAGCAACAGCTAGAGACGCCTCTATTAAAATAATATTTACTCTATTCCGCTCTTTTTGTATATACCCTTTATAATATCACGATTTTTCTTTATACCTTTTTAGGAGCCGCAACATAGAATATTATTTAGTATTTACATTTTAATTTTCTATATCCATGTTATTTAAAGCTAATAAAACCTAATCGCATTGTATTCGGTATATTTTTCAACAAAAGATACATTCAAATAATTAAATATAATTGAGCTGGTTTTTTGTAATCGTGAGTTTTTAATATTTTTTCATATACAGAGTGGTTTCGATTTATTCATAAATAATCTTCAGTGCGGGACCACAATATTAAGTTAATTAATAACTATAATAAAATAAATCAACTCAATTAACATACGCTGCAATACTCCTTCAAATTAATTAAATATAGCACGGACAATTTCTATTTCAAATTTCTTGAAAATTGGAAAGAAGTGAATATTACTTATTCAAAAAAATCGAAATTCACAAATCGGTTTAAATCAAATCATTTTCGTTTTCGATTTACTTCCAATATCACGCACCTACCAATTTGTGTGTAACTGTACCTGGGTGATACATTAAAAGGAGCGTTAATTATAATTTTGCTTAAGAGGTAACTAAAGAAATCATTAAATGGAATCTTTTACTAAATTAATAAATTTTATATTTCGATACATAAATTTCGGGCCGGCCCGAAATAGCCCGAAAAGCTTGAGGAGTCTGGCCCGGCCCGACCCGGGCCCGACACGTACTTGGCCCGGCTTGGGCCCGAAAAAAATTTTGTCGGCCCGGCCCGAAGCCCGGCTTGATATTCGGGCCGGGCTTCGGGCCGGGCCGGGCCAAAGCCCGGGCCCGTGGCCATCCCTACAGGCTAACATCAATCGGAGATTGGGTGTGGGAAAGTAATCGAAAACAAAACCCAAGAAAAAAAACCGAGTCGTCTCTCTGAAAAAAAATTAGTTGATTAGTACAAACAAATACAGAACATTAGTCTGTCACAGAAAAATAAGAATACATATATTTCGATATAAATAATAAAGAAAACACCTTTCCGGTATAAGTAATTGCTTTTCTATATTATTATGATTACAAATGAGACAAAGATTAAACTATATAGTGTTCGTATGCAGCACACAACCACGTAACCGTATACGTAACACATACAACAAACATATCACTTAATAGTAAATGAAAACCTAGATGAATGATTGTAAATAAGTACTAATAATTAAATATCCTACACTTTTAGGCGCTATAAGTGGCGTGACAAGAAACACACGATCTCAGCCGGTATCGGACCACATACATTTTAGTTATTTAAAACCTGCGTAGATAAATTATATCAGGCTGAAGGTTAGATGATAAAACGTATCAACACCGCTGGCGTACTCTTAACACTAATCAGTATTAGTAATGTTGGTTAGTAACAATATACAACGTGACAGCCGTAGAAAGTTTAGGTAGACACGGTATTAGTAGTGTGAGATTTTCAAAAACTCAAGGTTTCCTTCACGAGGATTAAATGGCCAGTAACAATACACAGCAACCATAAATTTTAGCTAAGAGGAACCGGAAAAGTCGGCGTCACCAAACTTATTTATAGTCAGCAGTCTTGGTTGCAAACCCAGTGTACGAGAAGTGAGTCATCTCACGTAGCGTCGAGGACAAGAATGTAAGCGGAAAACCAACCAACCAATTTAGAAAATTTATCCTTAAACGAGCATCCTAAGACAAGCTAACAGCAGATTTTAAATTAGTGCTACCTTCAACCGTTAACGAATACCTAGCCGATACACACAAGAGAAAGTAATTTGAAGGAAGAATGCATGTACCAGCTCGATTAATTTCTAGTACAATCCCCACGGTAATTGTACAAAGGGCAGAATCAGTACTCCAACGAAAACCATTGGTACTAGGAAACAGAATGAATAATTCATAAATAAAATCCAATGCAACGAGTATTGATAGTATATCTGTGCAACAAATGTTCAGCGAAAGTATTTGCAAAACTCGTATCCAATTGATAGTATAACCCACTATGAATAGGGACCGCTTAGAATAAGTGATTTAAATGCACCTAACTACAATTAGGAGACCGAAGATTAATGTTCAAACACTAGGTTCGCCAGAACAGGATATGGACTAAGACAATGATTTTATTCGGAATATAGACTTGATAATAATTAATGGCTTATCTTATCCAAGTAAACTTTAAAACCAAAACTGGAACGTAGCAAAATTATAACGGTAATCTGTGTGGACAAAAAAGAATGCAGGACAGTAGGTAGTAGAAAATCTCCTACGCCGAATACCGCAACAAAACATTGGGACAGAATCGAACTCTAAAAGAATCAAAGTTTGGGCTAGCTTAAAAACGTCGGAGAGTGAGACAGGTGATCTAGAAAGAAAAGAATTGGAAACCTCAGTAACAAAAAAATTTATATAACGATTATGTAGGAAAACATAGTCCCAAAAGAATATTTACAAACGTCGAAAATACATAGTTGCGTAATCATTCGTTACAACGTGATGTGTATAAAGCGTCAATTTATAGAAAATACAGTATATAACCTAAACATTGAAAAATATTAAGCATAAAATCTTACTATTTAAATATGTACAAGAAATATCCAAATAATACTATAGCAAGTAAAAAGTTGTAGGAAATGCATCTCGTAACATTAAAATTTAGTCAGTCCGTTGTTGACGTTTACATTAATTTATTCATTATATAGCAACCAGTAGAAAAGCGCTCTAAACCCATTAAAAATTTTAAACAGCAATTTAAAGACTAAATACATAGTTGGTCAAGTAGTAAGCGTACGTTTACGTCGGTCTGCAATGTATTGTAGAATTAATCAACAGAATGTCTATCTGGCAAAGCAGCAGCGCCAAATTAAGCAAACAGAAAAATGCATTGTACCTGGAGCTATCTTCTTTGTTGTACCATCTCAGGAAATGCGGCTGGGGCTGAAAGAACTTAAGTATACTGTACTAGCACAAACACATTTTAATAAAAGTATAACTTTACAACTTTCAAGGGCCGTTGTATAACAGTGGCGACGAACAAGTAACAGGGCCAAGTCGATTAATAAAGAGCGAAGTCGAATAATATAGAACGAAGTCGAATAATAAAGAGAGGAATCGAATTAATAAAAGAGCTTTTTCAATGTTGGACTTGTACTTATACGGCTTTAAAAACGTGGAAGGAATATATAAAACCATTCCAACCGATATTGGTGTAGAATATTCTGAGAAGGCAATCGAAAATATATACAACGGCAAAACCTTCCTAGAATTAAAAAAACAAAATACGATAATTAATTCCATTGAATTTCGTTGCTCTCTTGCAAAAACAAACTACATTTTAAAATGTCCTGCGATTTAGCCAACTAGAAATACGGCTGAGTAGATTGCCTGGCTTTTAACAAAGGATAGAGATTTTGTATAATTATTGATCAAAGATATAAATATTTCCGGAATAACTTATTGAGGAGGAACGTCATAATCCATAAAATTAGAACAACAAACACTTGCCGATATAACGAAATAGAATTTCACAGAACACGGGCAAATAACAAACACACTAAGCATTTAATCTTTCGGCAAATAACTATTTGAAAATAACGGGCAGCGATTACGAAGAATTGCTAATGCGAGCTGCTAGGTTTTAGAAGTAGATTAACGATAGCAAATATAACAAAGCTTCACTCTTTCGAAGAATAACTATTTGGGATAATAAACTAACTAGCACGTATTTTAAGGAATAGGGTTTAGTAGAAGCAAATGCTTGTTTGTTTATAACCAATTTCTAAACGATTATGGAATTTATTCGCCGTACTGAGGAACATTTATACAGAACGGTTTTCATATTTGAACATTGAACTTGTTATTATTTGAAAATAATATAAAAGATTTAGATTAGCCTTTTCAATGAGGGTCCTTATAATTTAATGCAGAATCGCTCTATTTCAGAAAGTTACCGTAACAAAATGATCCACCAATACTCTGATTTTAAAGCATTAACTTTAGGGTCATAAACCAATCCGAAATAAGTAACGCTTTTTATATAAATATTTCGCTCTAAGCGTATATTTCAATAATTATCATATTTACATAAAAATTGATGACTGTGTAATAAAAAGGATCATAATCAGTTTTGCAACAAAAAGCAAGTTCGGGCAAATATCCCCTATGAAGTTATTTGAGAATAAACAATATATACTCCAAATCTGCATAAATGTCTTGTTTATAAATTATCAAACTGATTTAACTCTCGGACAGAATTAATGAAAATAATATTAAAAAATTGTTTTATTCCATTCTAATTTAATTGGCTTTACATTTAAGATCTTAACAAACTAAGAAACGTATTAGAGTTTTAATCAAAAAAAATATCGAACTACTAAAAGTTATATTCTTGTTAATAAAATTTTTTATTTGGTGTTCCCTATCACTCAAAAAATTTTATATTTTCAGTTTACAACAGAAATGAAAAACGACGGTTTTTTACCCTATAAAAATTGATATATCACGTTAGAAGTTACTGCTTATTGAAATGTTTTAACTCCAAGAAACGAAGTGTATCCTCATGACTTCAGATAACAAAAAAATAAATCTTTTAGCTCGTTTTATTCATCTAACATAGAACAAATTCGAACTACTCAGAAGTGGACGACTGACAACACCTGTTACTGCTCCGGAATGGTTTACCTTGGGAACATTGCTGATCTCCAACTAGGTGTTTACTCGCTAACGTTATCTCACGGCAACATATGATTATTTTCCATTCAATTCAATCATACTATCGCTTTAGTTAATACGTTTCAATTCCCAAAATTTATTAATTTTATTGAGTTAATCCCAACGCAAGAAATTTAGCGAATACTGTAAGTGGTAGTAGGTTAGTTAAACCCTGAAGTGCTGCACTGAAATACCAAAAATATTAGTCTGATAAGTAATTAATCTATACTGACCATTGAAACCCTGGGATGGAGCATCTATCTATGGCCATCATGAAACAAGATTTGGCCTTACGACGTTTTCACGAAAAATTTTGACCACAATTCATCCTACTCCTTCAATAAATCGCGTGAAAGTGTTCAGAGTAAACGGTTGGAATAAGACCGATGACTCTAAACGACCTATGTTTCCACTAGCAACCTGGATAGACCCAGCAAATTTTGTTTAAAAGCATGTAAGATTATCACGTACAACTGGACAAATCTTGCATAGGTCGTAGATAAATAAGAGATAACAGCATGAACCCATTATAAAAAAAACAAAAGGATGTGGGATAGCCAACTGAAGAACCGTTTCACAAAATGGGAATGCCCAACCGACTAGAGAATCTAAGCCTCAAATTATTGTAAAGGCAGATTTATTCTATAAATTTAACCAAGTTGATGAATACATCTTTAAATATTATTTATTTATCCAATATTTTCCGATCTGTTTTCGGCTTTCTTCGACAAAAAAAAACGTTGATAGTCTATTCAAAACCGTTTTCTTAGTAGATACTAATCACGTTTTCAAACGCTTGTAGCTACGTGAAAATTTTACTATATCGTTCTAATTTATGCCATATGCGTATTAAGTGCGAAGATACAATAGATGCTTAAAAGTTTTAAAACACTATAACAACAGAACGTTACAATTAAATACAGATAATGATATATAAAATGCATTTAAAAGTAGTATACGAATTTGAAAGTATTGTAATATGCTGGAAATCCAGATTCGTTGAGTAGAATAACCCATATAAAGTACGGGACGTACAATTACATTAGTTCCAAATGGCAGACCGAGCACTATGGTGATATTTAAAGTCTATGTGGTTTTGCAATTAACAATACACAAAAGTCTGCTACATACAACGACGTAGCCTGAAAAACAGAGAAAGAATGCCCGGGCTTAGTTGGTGAGTGGGCGGGGTTTTACAAATACAAGAAAAAATAAAGGAAAGCCTGAAATAAAAAATTGTAAATTAAAGTGCTTATTAAAACATATAATTACGCTCAGTGACATTTTGGAGAGACATCACAGTGCAGTATAACAAAAAAACAATCAATAGCAACAACCACAATACATATATATCAGGAAGAACAACAAAAAGTTACTCCTTAAAAAGGCGAGCTGTAGTTTTTAGGTTACTCCCCTAAATTAATTACCAAAAAAAACTACAAAATTACAACACTAAAACCAACAGCTTTAAATCGCCAAAAGAAGCTATCTCTAATTGTATACAATTGAAGTTATTCGAAGAGCAATAACTTGTCGTTTCACCAGTGATAATGTACATTATTATGGTTTCCCGCGTTTTTTACTATTACGCAATTGTTTAATATACGTATAATTACGCGGCAAATTACGCGCCACTTGTATCAAATACCAAACACGTTTAAAAGTGATACAATGGTCAAAGTTACATTTACAATATAAGTAAAACGGTTACTCACTTGTATTTCTTAACATCTCAGGATCCTTGTTGTTTTTGTGGGTTGACTCTAAATTTTATCCGTCCGTCCTCTATGCTCGTTCGTAGGTGGAACGGCAAAACGGATCCAGGTAGAGGTACACGAAGATAAGGTAGAAAGAAACCTACATCCTAAAAAGAGAAAAGACACCAACCCCGCACAGATAGATGTCCTTGGTTTCAGGTCTCGTAACTTAATGACGTCATATCACACCGCTCGCACTTGTGCCATTCACTCCGTGCAGGCGCGACTCGGGGACGACGGAAATTGACAAGTTCATTTAAAAATATTCGCGGGAATTTATTTACAAATTATAAGAATGTACATTGCCAAATTTGGAATGTAATACATGCTGCTTATGTCACGTCATGCCATTCGATGTAAGATTGTTTGATTTAGACTAGGAATTTAAAATGCCCCTACAGGAAATAAGATACAAAAGTGCTACACGGCAGGAGATTTGTTCTGTTAACTGCTACTTAAATTCTAAGATACTTTGTTATTGCATATTTTATTCTAATAATAATTTAAGAAGTGATTTTTGACTGACGGTTTTGTAAAAATTGCTCGCTGTAATTTTTAAATCGGTCTATTTTCAAATCAGTACTTATTGTTCAAAATTATTCCTACGCAATGCTCATTGTGCTCTGACAATTTTTAATATCAAACAAAGTTAAAAAATGCTATAATATCATTTATCCTATGTAGGAATGCAATCCTGCACAGATACTTGTAAACAAGGTCTACAGTTTGCGTTCAGAATATGGTCATTTTCGCAGTAGTTTTATATTATTTAAGTTCCTCTTTCTTTGAAAAAAAGTATGGTAAGGTGATAAACTAAGTTTTGAATATTGTTTGAAAAATCACATTAAATTCTTTACTTTATTTTTTTTAATGTTCTACATATCTATCACCAAACATATTTTATGTATATGCATTAAATTAGTAAAATAATAACTTCATATTTTTTGGTTTATTTTATGATTCGCCTATTAAAAATTGACGGTTTGACGGAAAATATAAGGAGAAATACTAAAGAATGGCCCTATTTAAACAGATTGGTTTAAAGGACTGCTTTCGATGTTAACGATAAGATTAAACCTAAACCACCATGTAGACACTTAAACACAATTAAGCTTCAAATGAGACCTAGACATTAGAGGATGAGACCGATCCGAGAACACCGCCACGGCGCCACATTTTACATGTAAATTCTCATAAGGAGGGGATTTCCTCCTTGTTTTCCTTCTTGCTCGGATGCCCCAACATCTGCCATTTTGATTACATCACACCGCCACCGCCACATTTTACATGTAAATTTTCATGACAGGTGGAAGGGAGGGGATTTTCCTCTTGCTCGGATGCCCCAACATCAGCAATTTTGATTACGTCACACCGCCACCGCTACTGCCAGAGCCATCGCCACCGCCACAACGTCACTGCGCCGCCACATCGCCACCGCGCTACAGTCACTACCACCGAATAGGCATTTTGTAAATCATGCATTCCGCCGCACCGTTCTTGTTGAATTCAACGATCCGAATGGCTTCTACACACTAACGCCTAACGTATCTTTCCTTGTATTTGATAAACAAAAAATACCGACATCGCCATGTCTGTATATGGGCGTAAGCAGATGTGTGTGTGGATGTGTACGGGAATATGTGACCACATACATTAATCAGTCTAAGCTATTTTATTTAGTCCAAGAAAACTACAATTTTTACTAAACCACTATTAATAATCGCCTTTATAGGTTTTAACATTTTTACCATTTCCCAATGGCAGGTGCTACGTACTTGTAAACTTTAAAAAAGGTCTTAACTTTTAGATCTCTCGGTCGTTGTTTATTTTTATTCCGAGAAGTTCCGGACATCTATCATTTCTCAAAAACTAATGATCTTAGAATTTTTAAACCTCTGCAATACTAGGTAGAACTACCGGCATTAAACTTAAAGTCAGAAAGCACCAAATTTTCTGGCTTATACCCCAAATAAATTTTTTAAATTTTTGCAAGTCTTACTAACCATAATCGAAACTACATTTTCAAAAACCTCTTGCCGACACAAACCTTTGCATTAAAAACTAAAGAATTGCATTCATATTATTAAATAATCCTTGGTCCATTATATTCTTCCTCTCCAACCATTTTTTTGACATTCATTTACTTTAACTCCATAACAACGCTCCCGTCTCATTAGTAGTTGTTAGGATTTTTATCAAAGTACACCAAACGCCATTTCCATACTAGTAACTTTTCTCTAGGAAATTAACGAGTAGCATTCCCTGTTTTACAATATAAATGTTTACGGACAAGCCGGGGGTAGGAAAAATCTAAAGGTAAAATAATTATAAATTCAGACTTTGAACCAGTCATCACTTCTATAGTAACTTCTAGAATGTTTACCAAATAAGATCGGAGAATAATCAACTAGGACCTTGAACCTGTTTTCATGCGGGCACATGCATAGATTAACTTACTCGTACTTTGAACCCATGCATTTTTTCTTATATACTTGCATGCAATCGTCTAGAATATCTACATCAAATTCATACGATGACGACACACCATCACATTGTATTGCCCATCAAATCAGCCATGACACACAGCTTAAATTAAACTAACAGCGCAACTCATCTACAGACTACCTTCCTCTACCAGACTGCATATAAACCATACAATCCATTCAAAATACTTATATATAACTTTACTAAAACAATATATACAATTCTTTACACCGCTACCACCAACACATTACCTTCTCGACTAATGAAAGAGCGCATATAGTACATATGCCAATCTGGTCAATCGTAACGAATAGCGGTCAATTACAACCATTTGCTACCAATAACAGTCAATTACAACCTGCTCACATGATCACACGATCACACAACCGCCTGGCTGCATGACCACTCGGCCATTTGACCACCCTGCAGCATAACCACTAGGTTATTGCATAATCAACTAATTGTATACCTTGCCACTTGTATTAACCAAAGGTTTAGTTACGGAACAAATATCGCCATTGCCCTTATATTGGAAACACAGATCCATGTTTACCAACTAGAAGTGGCATATGCATCAAAGTTGTGTATGTGTATTTTAACTTTTTGTGTTACAGCTTCCATTTCCGGGATATTTGATTCTCTATTTTATTTCGAGCACCAAGTTTACCGAGGTGATCGCGTAGCATTGTTCTAGGTACATTGTACAACTTACTAGCTTTACGTGTATTTAACACACCTTGCCAAACTTCACTAATTGGAGGAATTCCTCTCCCTTCCCCCCTCTTTATGGGAATTAACATGTAAGATGTGGCGGTGGCGCTGTTTTCAGATCGGTTTCATCCTCTACTCTAGACATCATTCTCCTACCGAGCGCATCCACTGCTATAAGAAAATCAAACAAAGATAACGTAATCAACTTAAATATACCCACACAATAATTTCAGAGATATAACTATCATGGACACAGCAATAATTGTTCGATAGACAGTTAATTGAAGATAAAAATTAGAAAATTTTCAATACAACCATAACATAAGGAATAATATTTGAAACGATATAGGCGATAGCCCCTAACCAACAAATTCAGGAAGAACAGAGAAAAATGCATTAACGTTCAAAACGATCGATAACAAAAACTCTAGGAAATGATTCAAATATGTACGTAAAAAACACATCAAATTAATATTTCTTGTATTCGCAATAGTGGAAACTGATTTTTACTACAGAGGTTTAGGTCGCGATGCTACATGTAGCCAAAGAGTAAAAGTAACAACCTGACATCAGCTAGCACAAGTCTTAAAAATTTGCTGGACTATTTAGACGAAAGTAATATAATTAAAGCGCGCGGTTCAACAAATATTCTTTGTTTTTGCTACTGGTTTTCTTTGTATATTTGGTAGGTACTCCTTGAGCGATGATTTACTACCATTTTATCTGCTTTAGCCCGTTTAGGATTTACATGTACTAAAGTTATACGCGGACGACAGGTTTTTACGATGCACTTGTGCGGGTCTGGGTACTACTGTTGTTTTTTGAGAGATGATGATAATCCTCATCATTTAAGTCTTGTAGTGGAGTAGGAGAACCCAGATTAGCTTTTAAAGGTCTTACTTAATACTACCACACAGTGGACTTCACGGCTTTTAGGATTTTCACTTGTACCGATTCGTACTAACGTATTTACTTTAATCCTTAATAGAAACACTTACTGTAAGTGGACGTATCAGCGTACCGAATTCTATTTTCAATGTTTGTTTAACATGCGACATCATTGTCTTTATCAGTGAACCAGCAATGCATTATCAAGTACGACAGAATAAATGTACGCCGACGCGTTATTATATTGCTTTCTTTTTGAAAAAAAGATTATATACTTAAAATATTGTACCCGTGTAGTTGGGGTACCTTTTGGATTGTTTTATAAGCATCATCTTACAGATTTTTCTTGTTTAGAAAGTAGCTATTCCTAAAGTCTTGCACATCTGTCGTCTGTGGTATCTCGATTGAAAAACATTTTGCTCTTCCCAAAAAAATGTTTGCATTGAGGTTTTAGAAGCTAATTACTTTCAGCTAATGTTTACATTCTTTCTGGTGTTGGATGTGCCCGTGGTCACTGGTAGTGCTTTGTAGTAGCGTAACTGCGTATACAGGGTGTTTTTTTAAAGTGGGAGGTCACCTGTATATGGAATACCAATGGTAGAAGGAAGCTGAAAATTTGTACTAGGAGGTTATCGAATGTGCCCTACACGTCTAAAATAGTTTCGATACGTTAGCACTTCCGGTTATACCGGAAGTCGGTATTACTATCGTTATTTTAAATAGAACACCCTGTATATTTATGCATTTTAGAATTCCTTGTCGAATTTTATGTAAACTTTTATAACACAACCATACCTCTATTTAATGCCGTTTTCGAGATATTTTGATTTTTAGTAGATTTTTGACATTTGCACGCTGTCACATAAATTGGAATAACTAGAAAGTGAACAAACTTACAAAATTGTTTTTTTGCAATCACATTAATAATACTTGATATTATTTCTACGTGCAAAGAAAATCTGATTGCAATGTACAGGGTGCTAGAAAATTCATTTTATAATTTGACTAATAAAATGTCAAATATTCCGTTTTTTTTAAATGGAACCTACTATATTTTGTTATATTAATCGATTCTATGGAAAAAAATACCTTAGGTATGTAATTACAACAATCCATTTATTGTAAGCCGTTTTTGAGTTATTTGCATTAAAAGAGTAAATGCACTAGTTCAGTAACATAATAACATTTGCTACT
Source organism: Platerodrilus igneus (assembly GCA_036346225.1). Classification (NCBI taxonomy): domain Eukaryota; kingdom Metazoa; phylum Arthropoda; class Insecta; order Coleoptera; family Lycidae; genus Platerodrilus; species Platerodrilus igneus. The sequence continues at coordinate 1,618,648 of JARFIW010000472.1, read as the reverse complement.
ATCAAGAATAATCGGTTATTTTTACGAAACGTCAATTGTAGATAATTCTATGCAATTGCAATTCCGGTACTGTAGTTATTTATGAGGGTTAATCGAAACTTTACAAATCAAGATTATCTCGAAATGATAATTATTTATGGCGAATGCAACAGAATTCTTCAAAGAACTTACGATGTCTTTCATAAAAAATTTCCTGAAAAGCCAGCGCCGAATGTTAGGCTTCTTGAAACTATTCTTGAAAACTGTGCGAATAATGGATCATTTATTACAAAGAAGAACAGGACCAGTACCGTGACGGAGGAAGTAATTGGAGTTACTAATGTATTGCCATATTTTCATGCAGCAGAGCTTCACTAAATAATGCTGTACAGGATATAGGAATGAGCCGTAGTTCCATATACAATATTTTGAAAGCAAATAGTTTTAAAAGTTGGTCACTTTATCCTGTTCAGCACCTTAAGGAAACCGATTTCGAAAGAAGGATGTTGTTTTGCGAATTTGTATTACTTAGAACGCACGAGGATAAACAGTTTTTGAAAAATATTATTTGGAGCGATGAAGCAAAGTTTACGAAAAACGGAGTGTTTAACCGACATAATTCACACCATTGTTCCACAGAAAATCCTCACCAAGCATACATAACAAATTTTCAGGAAAGATGGTCTTTTAACGCTTATTGTGCTATTAGAGATTCGCGAATTGTATGTGTAGTGTTTTACCAGGAAAATTTAAACGGTAAAGTACATATTGTTTTAGTAATTCTTTTTCTTCTCGATGAACACTTTTTACAGGGGAACGATATTTAGAAATTGTGCATAGAGAAATTGTAGCATATTTAAACAACCTCCCACCTAATGAAATACGCAAAATATTTTACCAGCACGACTGTGCTCCTGCGCACAATGGAAACGTTGTAACCGAGTACTTACATGCCTTGTTTGAAGACCAATTTATAGCTAATATCAGACCTCACTTATGGCCACCCCGATCACCCGATCTCACTCCTTGGATTCTTTTCTATGGGGTATGTAAAAGATACAGTCTTCTCATACACTCCTACTACTGAGGAAGATTGCAAAAGACGAGTATTAAATGCTCTAAATTCTTTTACTCCAGAGCAAATACAAAAGGCAACAAATGAAGAGTTTAAAAGACGCATTTTAAAATGCTTGGATCAAAATGGCCGCCAAATAGAACATTTATAAACAACCTCTTATGTTTTTATTTATTTTTCTTTAGGTAAAATATTGTTAGATGAAATACATTGTTCCATGTTTGTGTAGCTTTTAAACATTATTTTTCAAAAAATGTTCTTGCGCTGCCATTTTTGGCAACTAAAATGTGCAAAAGCATTTCCTGCTTTCTAAGTACTAAGATATTAATTCCATAGAATTGATTAATATAACAATATATTTGATGAAAAATATCGCCAGTTCTTCGAAGAAATCTATTACATTAGCCATAAATAATTATTATTTCGAGATAATCTTGATTTGTAAAGTTTCGATTAACCCTCATAAATAACTACAGTACGGGAATTGCAATCTGCGTAGAATTATCTACATTTGACGTTTCCTAAAAATAACCAATTATTCTTTTGTTAATGTATCGGACAAAAGCTACTTGATAGTAGCAAATGTTATTATGTAACGGAACTAGCGCATTTTCTCTTTTAATGCAAATAACTCAAAAATGGCTTACAATAAATGGATTGTTGTAATTACATACCTAAGGTATTTTTTTCCATAGATTCGATTAATATAACAAAATATGGTAGGTGCCATTTAAGAAAAACGGAATATTTGACATTTTATTAGTCAAATTATAAAATGAATTTTCTAGCACCCTGTACATTGTAATCAGATTTTCTTTGCACGTAGAAATAATATCAAGTATTATGAATGTGATTGCAAAAAAACAATTTTGTAAGTTCGTTCACTTTCTAGTTATTCCAATTTATGTGACAGCGTGCAAATGTCAAAAATCTACTAAAAGTCAAAATATCTCGAAAACGGCATTAGATAGAGGTATGGTTGTGTTATAAAAGTTCACATAAAATTCGACAAGGAATTCGAAAATGCATAAATATACAGGGTGTTCTATTTAAAATAACGATAGTAATACCTACTTCCGGTATAACCGGAAGTGCTAACGTATCGAAACTATTTTAGACATGTAGGGCACATTCGATAACCTCCTAGTGCAAATTTTCAGCTTCCTTCTACCATTGTTCTTCCATATACAGGTGACCTCCCACTTAAAAAAAACACCCTGTATACTTTAAATTGCACCCTTATTGCAAGCTTGTCTTATACCATTGCTATTTTTAAATATGTAATACTGAATAAAATCCAACAAAACTAACATTTTTCAAACAAAGGAAGCATGAAAAATAATCTTTTTATTTCAGCGAGACGAATTGCTTTCTTGGGTGGTTTTTTTATTACCCGTTTACAATTAGCGATTGTTCTTAGCTACGGAATCCGTGTTGTGTTGCGATGGTTTGCCGTGACGATCTGTAATTTTTTGAGGTAGGTTATGTTTGTAGCATGCGGACAATGCGTTCATTGTAGCTGCTCGTATATAGACGACGATGCGGACGAAACTTTGTACACCTAATAAGTGTCATGTTATAAACATTTAATTAATCGAAATATCACTTTATATTTATACGTTATATGCCTATTGAGCATTTTATCATTAATTTTGAATTATTCTATTTTTAGTTTTTATTATTTTCTTGGTTTAGAAAAGCATAAATGTAGTATAGAAGTCTATGTAAAGTTGACCTAAGATAGACAATGTCAATAACACACAGATGGTGATACTTATCTTATTAATGTTATCTGATTTTATTTTTTTTTTTATGCAAGAACGTTATAGAAAGACATACAAAAATATGAACTAAAATGAAGTTGATTTTAGATACCCTCACATCGATACGGCATCAAAAATGAACTACATTATTATGCATCATCTTTTTGATATGTTGAATGCTACCCCTAATTTTATACTACACAGAACATGGGGATCACGAAGTAGTCCAAAAGGTTATTATGATGGAATGCTTGGAATGTTGCAGAACGGTACAGGAGAAATAGGAGGTACCATGAATCATTATGTAAAGTGATATACTAATTCTGTTATATTTAGGCACCTCTGCATTTTTGGTAGCCGACAGAATACTTATAGTGGATTATGTTGGCTTGCCCACACCAGCCCGTGGAAAATTTATTTTCAGAGCGCCTCCTTTATCATACGTGAAAAATATTTTTAACATTACATTTGATAAACTAGTTTGGTATGTCAGCTTAACTCTCATACTTTTCACTTCTTTTGTGTTGTACTTTATTGCATTTTGGGAATACAAAACTCCAGCTTTGGCAGATGAAAAAGTCAGACAAAGTCCGGCATGGTTACGCGCAAATTTTCTGGACTCGTTGCTTCTTCAAATTGCTGGAATCTCTCAACAGGGATCAAACACAGAACCTTCAAGTATTTCTGGAAGAGCGGCCTTTATATTCAGTTATATAGCATTGATGTTTTTGTATACTGCTTTTTCCGCTAGTATTGTATCTCTCCTCCAATCGACGTCTGACAGCATTAGGACATTAGAAGATTTGACGAACTCTAAACTTCAAGTAGGAACTGAAGATGCCCCCTACAGTCGCTATGTTTATGCAGTAAGTATACAAAATATAAAAAATAATTACCAATTTTTGGTGTTGGGTTTAGAACATAACAGCGCTAAAAGTAGTTGCCCAATTAAAAATTTAAGACCGTTTAGGTTTAATACATTTATTAAATGATGTGGCGTACCATGCTTAGAATAGATTTGAAAAGTTGAATCATATCAACCAATTAGCTGATGATAAAAAGTTAAAAAAATAATGTGTATAATAATATTTAATAAATTGTCCATTCGCTTTAACTTTAGGATGACGCCACAACTGAATAAAATACTACATTGCCAATGTTAGCTTAAATTATAGTATATTTAATGAAAGATATAGAAATATTCCCATTGGTAAGATGATGTAGTGGCAACACCGTACGCCACCACAGAACTGCCAACCTTTATTGTGTTAAATTACAATATTCCTCAAGCGCAAATCTAGGTATTTGTTTGCATACAGTTTCCAACACTTTATTAATACATTTGACGTCACCCTAAGGTTAAATTGAATGAACTATATCAATTAACTTAACTATAATTTTCGACTTAATGAACGTTTTCACGCAAAAGTTTCTCTTGATGCCCAAACACCCCATAAATGTCCTCTATAAATTCTATATGTTACAATACACTATAGTATTCCGAAATTCCTAAAATAATGTCTGATAAAAATGCCAAATGCTCATTGCTTTGTGTTGCAGAAGGTTTACAACTATAAGAATGCTACATTAGTGGACACAATAGCCTGATTTAAACACGACCACTACCGCTATCCTTTTTCATATGTTATTTATTTATTTATTTATCAACTTATGGTATCTACAGAGAAACTCCAAATGATACAAATTTCAAGTATATTTTTATCCTCAAAATTCACGCCTACACGAAAGCATGCGTAAACACCTTTCGTGACCAAAGGTTCACATGTAAAGTCCTTATTAGGTAAAATTTCGTTCAAATGTGCAGAAACTGTGTCTACTGGTGTACCACTTTTAATCCGGCCGATAAACATCCATGCTTTCTTTGCAACTGCTGAAAGATTTGACGAAAAGTTATATTTAAGGGTAGTACTATATATCGATTTCCTGTACAAGTTTGTTTTATATTTATTTGGCCTTAGCTTCAAACCTTCATCATCAGCATTATTTATGTTATGTGCAGATGGCTTAAGAACTGCTTTAGTGGCATATGTTGCAAAAGAAGATTGGTGGATCGTAGGTTAAACTAATGTATCTGTCGCAGTTTCAATAGAATTCTCGACAGAGGACTCATCTAACTTTGACAGTATATTTGTTCCCAATACAGCAGTAACTTCTGGAATCACTTCAACAATCTCACGTCTACCTGTCGCCCGAGATACCGATTTTGGATTGGTGTTTGTATTTCGCTTAATTTTGGTATACTTGTTGTAGGGATCAGTTAGGTCTACTCTTCTTTCCACCATCTTCACAAGCTCTATATTAGATTCCTTCAGATTGTACACTTCTAATTGTGAAGCCTCAAAAACCTTTATAAGTTTACCCATTTTTTAAAAAAAGAAATCAACTGTAACCAATTCTGAGTTATCCGGTTCAATGTTATATTTCACATGTCAATTACTACAGATAAACATTAATTTGGGATTTTTTAGCGCAGTACGCCTCATTTCAGTTTCAGACAAACTACTACATGGTTTACATAAACCCTGATTGCATTTAGCACATACTACCACAGATGGTCTATTGGATTCATTGCATATGTATCATAAAACCATTTATATCTAATTAAATGCATAAACACACCCGTTAAATAAGGTACCTTATTTTGTAAATTGTTTAAATAAAGCTAACTATTGAAATTTATAATCTAACCAACACAGCCTACTGTTAGGACACCAATCACCTGAATAATTGGGTAGTTCACACTTTTAGTTACCAGATGGTATAATTTGCACTTATTATTAGTCACTTTAAACCACACAAAAATTTTAATTTTAAAAATTTTAAAATATCACACAGCACATGTTGACATGTTGACCATCAACTACATACATAATTATACCAGGCTATTTCTTTCTGGTTCCGCGAATTTTTTTTGGAATGCTATACATGACTATAGATTCCACAATTTTCAGTTTTATAGATTTTTCAAACTGAACTCAAGCATAATTGTTCTCCACTATTCCAGAATATTGGTAACATATATATTTTTATGATAAGTTAATCGAGGAGAATTTTATTTTTCAAAAAAGGTTGTTTATTAAATATTCTTTTAATCTTTTTATTAACAAGTTACATTTTTCTTCTTGTTGTTTTAACTTGCAACATTTGGCAATCTTTGTGTCTGGATTTACTTCTTGAATAAGTATTTTGTTTATTTATGTACCTTCTCTTACGAAAAGGGTACATTTTCTACATTTTCAGGGTATACCGAAAACATTATGAAGCTTTCACTTTTAAAACTACTCATCGTTAAATGTTTCAAGATGTTGTTCTCTAGCCAAACAACAAATCCATCAAATTGAAAAGAATTAAAAATATATTCATATTTTTTAAAAATCCTACCAAACAAATACATTTTATATATTTTTCTGCTGACAGTCCAAACATTTTTGTGGTTTTTAAATAGTTTGTATCGAAATAAAGGGTTAACAAATAACGCGGAAATAAAGCTATTAATTTCTTGTAGCTCGATATAGATAGAAATTAAAAGCGAAGCGGTTTTCATAGTACCATAAATGATCACACACAGACATAACCATGAACGATTACTTCAGACATCTGTAGCGTCATGAATTAGAAGCATTTGATCCTTATAATTTTACATTTCCTAGAATATCTATGGAGGCAACTATTTTTCTGACAACTAGACAAAAAAATAGATGATGTAAATAACAGTTACAAAAGTTAAAAAATACTAGAAATCGGAAGATTAAGATATTAAACATGTAAATCTTAAAATCAAATACCGTATGGCAATAGCTTTTTTGTCTGACCTATATAACTAAATCAAATATGAAGTTCACGTCACTACTAATTTTAAAGGTTGTTACAGGTATTCCGTGCACACAAGAAAGAAAGCAGCAAAGTAAAGAAAATCACCTACACCGAATATCGCAACAAAAACAGGGACAGAATGGTAGAATCAAACTCAAAAAGAATTAGAGTTTGGGCTAATTAAAAATTTCGTAGGGTGGGGTGGGTGTTATAGAATGAAAAAAATTGGAAACCTCAGTAAGAAAACTATATTACGACGTGTTTATAAAACATACAGTCCCAAAAGAATATTTACAAATGTCAAAAACACATTTACGTAATAGTACGTTACAACGTGATGTATACAAAGCGTCAATTTACATCTAGTACAGGGTAAACCTAAGCATTTTAAAATATCAAGAATAAAATCTTATTATCTAAATGCAGAATACTTACAAGATGTGGCAGCCCTAAATATGTTCAAGAAATAAAGAAATAATACAATAACATCTGCTTTAGGAAGCGCACCTCGTAAGATTTAAGAACGTAGCATTAAAATTTTAAACAGCAAGTTGTTTACGTTAACATTAACTTATACAGAAAAGTAAACAGTAGAAAGTGCTCTAACGCAAGCTTTAGGAATAATGCACATAATCGTTCGTGTTGTGAGCGTGGATTTGTTAACGTATAGTCTGCAATTTTTTGCAAAAACAACCAAAAAGGAAAGAAATGCTAGCAAACAGAAAAATTCACTATACATTAAGCTATCTTCACTCTGGTACAATCTTAGGGTAAGGAAATGCGGCTGCATTTGTCTACGACTGAGTGCTGGAACCACCAACTTAACTTATACTGGCAGGCTATGTACAAAAAGCATTTTAAAACTGCGTTTATGCCAACTAACATGAATTAAAAAAATTGCAAAAAAAGATTGTATAATTGGTAGCAACCAGAGTAACTAGATTAACTATATTAAAACAATGCAGGCGTTTGGTGAGCAAATAAGGGCCCTATATCATGTCATAGAGCAGGCGCAGATAGTGATCACAATTATGTTTTAAAAAATTTACAGAGGGATCTAAATAGTAGGAATCGAACTTCTAGAAACAACAGAAGGGTAAATATAGACAGTTTGGCAACACCATATTTCGAAAGATCCTACTAGCAAAAAAATACGGAAAAAGTAGGAAAGGAGTAGGTACCCATTAAAAAAAATGTGTGCCCCAGGTAGAAGTGAGGATTACAGAACAATTAATTTAACATCGCATACGCCAAACATTTTAACTCAAGTTCACGGCCGACGAATGAAACAGAAAGCGGAAGATGAGACAGAAGAAGAGGAATTTGGTTTTAAATAAAGTAAGAGTATAAAAGAAGCAGTTCTGTGCTGTCAAGTGACAAAAAACAAATAAACTGACATGTTCAGTTTTTGCAAGTTTAGAAAAATCATAATGCCAAATGAAACAAAATGAATGAGATGTTGAAAAATGATAAGTTTGAAACATAGAGATTAGAGATCAGTTGCACATATTTACAAAAATCAAGCAGCCAAAGCATAATAGATGATCAAGGGAAGGAGGTGGATTTAAGAAATGTGTCGGACAAAGTATCGTCTTGTTTTTCAATTTGTACATAGAACAGACAATTAAGAAAATTAAAAAACAAATGAATACTGGTGTAAGCGTGCATGGTAAAAAACTACAAATGCTAAGATATGCGAAAGATATAGTATTCTTAGCTACTAGCACAAAAGATCTCGAAAATATATTAATTAGTAAGGGTTTCAACATGAAAATAAATGAAAATAAAACATTGGTAAAGATATACAATTAAAATAATAAAATGACGTTTTGAATACACAAACAGGATAGGATAGATTTGCTGAATTAGAGTAATTTTGTTATTTAGAATGAAAAAGTAAAGAAGATAGAAGAAGTAGGAGCATAACTATGCTAACAAAAAAAAATTCTTCCGCAGATATAATCTTTTATCAAATATAAATCTAAAGATAGAAAAGTAATTTTTCATATTTGTACTGGATAGCGTAACATGGTTTCAAGACATGGTCTATGAGGTGACCAAAAGGAAGCAAGGTTGAAAATTTCGAAATGTGGTTCTGTTACAAAATGTTCAAAATTAACTGCGCGACAGGATTTGAAGTCAGGAGGTACTAAAACAAATTAGTGAAGAACCCTCTTTTTTGTAAAATAGATTAAAATGAGATGGAGATTGACTGATAGACCGGCTTAAAATAAAAAGACTTGGAGAATTGTATTAAACCAACCAATCGACTGATGGCAAAACGATTTATTTGTGAAATCATTTGTTTGAATTATGGTGCACATTAATGCAATGCGCGTTTCGTATGCAACAAAGCAAGGAAATGTGCATAGTATGGAATAAGCGTAAAGTTAAAGCCAACAAAATTAAGGAAGAATCACCTGGTTTTTATTATTATAACTACAACTTTATGAGCTTTAAGGAACACCTTGTCACAAATGTTGCAATACACTCTTTAGAAAGACCAAGATTTAATTATCCTAGTGGTAGGCATTTGGCTAACACCTATTACTTAAAATGCTCATACGATGTTAGCTTTTGATGCAAAAATTGAAATTTTGAACAAACATATAAAAAAATTAAAAAATATACCTGGTGTTGGTTGAACAGGAAATGACAGCAACCAAATTCCAAATGTTTTGTTTTTGTTGTTGAAACGTTGAACTTTTTTAAGCACATGAAAGCATCAAAAGTAAAATATTTAAAGTTATTATTTCAGTTCGTGTGGTGGCACACATGAAATTGGCAACAACTAATTCAGTTGCTGATGACCTATTTTCACTGTTTGGGCACTATAAAGCACATTTAGGCTTAACCAAGGTATAAATAGAAACTTTAAAAAGTTTAATATTTCAATTAGTTAGTATTGAACGTGAAGTTAGCACTAATCAGACTGATTTGCTTAAAACCTTTTTGTTCTTAGCATAAGCTAGTTTAATTTTAGGCTTGATTTTGGGTGCAATAACCTAACATGTGATTCTAACTTCACGCACCTACTATAATAGCATACACATATTTTAATTTAAACTGTTTAGTTTCAAAATGGATCAAAGCTGAGAAATTTTTATCAAACCAAAGTTGCTCCACACGGGCAGGAACCCATCTACCTTTCCAATGAAGAGGGAGTTTCTAGACTCAGAAGAGAATACTTTGCATACAATAGCGTCATAAGTACAGTGTATCATATTGTCAGTAATACATTTTTGGAACATGAAAAATGTGGATTACGTGAAGTGACATTTTGGGGCATTTCTGATACAATGCTGCCTATGAAAAAGAAATCCGCTTATAAAGAAATGGTAAAAGTAGGGTAAGCGATTTCAATTTTAAAATCGTTTTAAATCACGTATTCTATTTCAGATTAAGTAAAATACTAGAAAGTGGAGTTCAGCAACGAGAGGTTAATAGATTTTTTCAGAAGAAGCCAGCTTGTCATAATAAAGGAAGTAATTTTGTCAGTGTGGGGCTGACAGAAAGTTATTTTGCATTTCTAATATATTGTGGTGGCGTGGGTTTTGCTGTAATACTCTTCATATTCGAATGGGCTTTAAAAAGGCACTGCAAGAAATTGAAAGCTGAAATTGTTCAATAATATCAAAAGTTATATTTTAATTCTACCTAAATATGAAATCGTTTACAATATGTATAGAATATTTTTTTGCTTATTAGTTACCGTTGATTTATATACACGCATTGCACTTTTCTAACAATTAGGTACTAAATAGCAGCTAATTGTGGTCATCTGTGATTACTATAGGGATACAGATGATAGTAATATGTAACAACCCGTTGCTATTAAACTGTAACGAATAAGTATCACTAATATATAGCATATTTTAACGTATACTAATATACAATATGAATCTCTAGTGTGGTATTGTTATTATAAAAACTACATATACAAAATTTAGAAGCATGTCACGAAAAAAACTGGTTTGATTCGGGTATTGGGGATACTTCTCAGGTTTGTATCGTTGTAAAGCGCTCCGGTAGCCGTGTAAGAACGAGACAGGGTTCTAATATATTACACTGGACCAAGGTAACATCAGCTATCCTGTAATAAATAAAAAATTATTTAAACCAACACCAAGAAAATTGAACCGATAAGCGACAACCTGAGGTCCATTTCCACAGCCCTCTTAAAAAATGTCAACTTTTTTCTACGTCATTCGTTGGTGCATCGTAGGTGCACAAATGTGCACAGTGTTTTAACGTGTGTGCTCTCCTTTGTACAAAGATACGAAGAATTCATTCTTTATTTAAATATATAATTGTAAGGAACCAGATTAGTTAACAAAGTTTGGCTTGTAAATGTAAATGTTGAGTCACTAAGAATTTTAGAACTGCTGATGTAAAAAGTCACTAACTTCTGAAAATTAGTTTTTAACCTTCGTGTAAAGTACAAACATTTGAATTACCTTTTAAAAAGATTTACCAAACGATTCTTTGTGTCTGTTTCTGCTACAGTCTATTTTTTATATAAGAGTGAATTGAAAACCCAATGTACAATATAAAATATTTTTAAAAGACGCTTGAAAGGTTGTCTATGTTAGTAGGTGTTTTTTATAGATCTTGTGACCACAATTTCCACCAGCATCCACATTTCCACACACATCTGGACCAAATAGTTTTTTCGACTAGCCATTTTCATCTTTCGAGATAAAACTATCTTGTTTGGTATCAATTAATATTAGAATTTTCTCAGTTATACGAATCTCTAAGAATTTTTTAGATAGCACCATCCCCCAGGGAGCTAGCTTCATTTAAAAATTTTTTACTGGTAACGATTTCTGACCGTTTTTATACATTTTCTTAACCATGCGACACATCAAGTTAGTCTAGAATTTTACGCAAAATTCGAATCTGCAAATAGATTTAAAATCGGACGACCCCCTGCAAAGTTATACCCCTTTAAAGTCCTGAACCTTTAAATTTTGCTCTTTGCTCTATAAGCAAACCTAACAAATAGTTTTCTTCGACTAGCCATTTTGTTTGGTATCAATTAATATTAGAATTTTCTCAGCTACCCAAATCTCTAGGAATTTCTTAGATAGCACCATCCCCTAGGGAGCTACCTTCATTTAAAATTTTTTTACCGGTAACGATTTCTGACCGTTCTTATAAATTTTCTTAACCATGCGACACATCAAATTAGTGTAGAATTTTACGCAGAATTCGAATCTGCAAACAAATTTAAAATCGGACCACCCCCCGCAAAGGTATACCTCCTTAAATTTCTGAACCCCTAAATTTTGCGCTTTGCTCTATAAGCAAACCTAACAAATAGTTTTCTTCGACTAGCCATTGCATCTTTCGAGATAAACATATCTTGTTTCGTATCAATTAATATTAGATTTTTCTCAGCTACCCGAATTTCTAGCAATTTTTTAGATAGCATCATCCCCCAGGGAGCTACTCCAATTTTAAGATTTTTTTGCTGGTAGAGATTTCTGACCGTCCTTATAAATTTTCTTAACCATGTAATACATCAAATTAGTCTAGAATTTTACGCAGAATCTGAATGTGCAAACCGATTTAAAATCGGATCACGCCTTACAAAGTTACACTTTAAAGACCCCAAACCTCTAAATTTTGTTGCTTGTTTATTTAGCGGCCATATTAAAGATTATTTTTGTTTCTTTTAAGATAAATGTACCTTATTCTTAAGCATTATAGAGAAATTAAAAACTTGTTCTTTAATAAAGCATTCTAAACCCAACACACTTTATCAAAAAACATGAGGAACTTTTATGAATAAAAAATTTCACCAAATCAGCAGATTTACATTTTAATTTCTAAACACTAACATAATTATGTAGTCAATGCTAATTAGGTACTTGAAAAATACAATTCGTTTCTGAACTAATTTCTTGACGATTATGAATTACCCAAATTACATGTGAGAGCGCTGTATAATTTCTTTTTAAAAGTGTATATCTTCTCCAAACAAATACGTTAATTACAGAAGGAAAGTACGCTGAATGCAAGCCAATTAATAGCAATTTAATACGGTTTACTGACCTACCTTAATTGTTTGTACAAGGAAACACAATAAAATATATACAATATATACAACTATCTTATATATTTATGTCCCCCATGCGTAGGTTGCTGTACTATTAAGAATGATGTACCTTATGTCGCCCTCGCCCGACAAATTAATTTTAGTAATTAAATGGGTATAAAGTTGGTGTTTACATGGTTTCGTTTAAGACCTCGTACATATTTTCCAGACTACTAGAAGATGTAATAACCATATTTTTGTGTAAAAGGATTTCACATCGGTAGTCTCTTCTCCCATTTTTGTGTAGGCGCCGTAGAGTTTGCAATAGACTTTTATTGCTGTATGTTGTGTTCTTTTTTCATTAAGTAATCGAATAAACCGCTCTTTCTGCTTCCAAAAAAACTCGTACACTCCATCGTCGACACTGGCGTTCTTTATGCGATAGATAGCCATACGCTTGTTAAACGCCGTGCAACCATTTCTACACCATCATCAGCAGTAGCGGTAACTGTTGCATTTTGATGTCTGTTGCTTCTCAAGTGTGCGGCATAGGTAGTCTTTTCCATCTCAAAATCGCATACTTTATACATAATTTGTGGTTGTTTCGTACAAGACCCTTTAACAGCTGGCGAAGCTGAAAGTTTACGGTTTAATGACATACCGTGCTGTTTTTCCTTGTGTCGCTGTAAGTTGTCCATTCTCGTAAAAGCGATGCCGCAAGACCCACAGTTTAAGTACTTTGTTGCTAACGGATGTATAAGCTAAACCGTGGACGATGTTACACCACATTTGTTCTGGTGCCGTTTGAGAGCATTTTTCCAGGTATAGGAAGCACCGCAAGAGTTGTAATTAAAAATATTTTTGGATAACATTTTTTTCGACCAGCTTCCTGCTTTATGTATCCTATAGACTGCAAACCGAAAGTTTCCGAAGACGGCCGAACGAAGTTGAGGATTCAGCGGGGAACTAAATGACGTCATCCTTGCCAATCCTTACTACTCGTCCAGTACTTTTAGCACCAATGCATGCACCAGGTTCGCATCGTCCATGCTGCGAATGCAGTTAGTAGAAACATCGGAAACGTTTTCCATGTTATACGGATCAACAATCGCATCGCGTGCATATTAAAAATCCAAAAGGGTGGTAGCACATGCGCACAAATTGGCTGTAAGTCGTGCGGTAGAAGATGCAGTGCTACTATAAACAAAAACTTAATAAAACACTTTAAACCTTTACTAAGGGAATACCAAACTTGTTGTCTACAGAATACTTACTAATAAAGCAATTTAATTTTAAATAATTCTACGTTATATTTTCGGAAATGGCAGCTTGAATATTTTCTTTGAAAACAATCAAAAACTGCCACAAGCGCGGTCACTAAACCAATTAGCATTAATACCAAGTATTCCGTACTTTCCTAGATTGCTCATTTCCTAGAACCAAATCTTCCGCATAGCGGTCGGTAGCACGTAATTATTTCTAGAACCGGTAAGTACTCGATATCGCCCAAATAGAGAATTAGATGCTCGATGTCTGTTAGTTTCCGATTCCCTCGTAAAAGGTAGAAAAAACTCGCTCAATCATCCATTTAACTTATACTTCAACCCGCTCCCGTTTTGATAATCTCCAAACATTTTTCAAACGACAATGGTCCCAGAATTTTTAAACCTTGGAGGGATCTATAAGTCGTGATCAATTACACGTTTGAGCTACCCGTAAATTAACATATTTTATAGTAACAGTGCGCTGTATAGTACATGTATACCCCTTCTCTGCGCTACTGCTATTCTTGTAGTTGCTTGAAAAAGTCAGTCGCCTTTTTATTGTTAGGACCGCTGCAAAGCAGCATTCTATACTTTCTTTATAAGTATAGCACATCGTGCACTTTTTGTCTGATAAATAAATTATGCTTATGTAGGCTTTTACACTTTCGCATATTTAAACATCTAATACGTTCGATTAACCACTTTCGAAAATTCTAACGGGAACCACCATACATTCCACCTCACCGTTCTTTTTTAATCCAACGATCCGATGGACTTCCACACACTAACACCTAACGTATCTTTTCTACTATTTGTTAAACAAAAACTACCGGCATTGCCATGTCCGTATACGGACGTAAGCAGATGTTTGTGGATGTGTACGAAAATATGTAACCATATACACCAATCAGTCTAAGCTATTTTATTTAGTCCACGAAAACTACTATTTTACTAAACCACAATTAATAATCGCCTTTATAGGTTTAACATTTCTACCATTTCCCAAAGACTGGTGCTACGTACATAGAAACTTTAATTTCTTATTGGAGAGAATCTGAATTCTCCCACGCACTGATGCGTAGTTGCATGCCCACCCCTTTTAGGAATATATGCTCGTTATAGGTTGTAGGATCCACGGTTTTACTTAACTACACTTCGTAAGTTCCCCCTTTAAGCTTTTTAATCGCTTACAATACGGTAGGGCTTGGCTTTTGTACCAACGAATTCTAATACTAGACACCCAATAAATTCGTCTTTGAAGCTCCCTACAACTTTTTTGTTGACAGGTGGTATATTGTATTTATTATCCGCTGGGTAGTCACTCTTTTAAGATCAATATATTTTGTTTGGCATCAACTAATATTAGATTTTTCTAGAGAGCCCAAATCTGTAAATAGATTTTAAATAGAACCACCCTTTACAAAATCACGCCTTTTAAAGACCCAAACCTCTAATTTTTATCCATCTTTATTTAACTCCATCTTTAAAACCCTTTTTTCGCTACCCAAGTCATATGCTTTAACCAACCATTTCCCTCGAAATCTCAAACCGATTTGTCCCGCGAACACCACATGGAGGTAACACGTATAGTCTGTCCACCAGGATAGAAGCAGGAAGGATTTGGAAGGTGGGCGAAGAACCTAAAAATTATGGAATTTAAAAACTAATATATACAATAGTTTTACAAAATCTATACAAATATAAACAACTATCTTAGACCTATATTTTTATGTCCCCCCATGCATAGGTTGATATGCTTCCAGAATGATGTTGTGCTAGTCATCTTCACTTGATAAACTAATTTTATTAATAATCTGCGTGTACAAATCGTGTTTTTTACTCCGGATACATACACCGGCAAGTACTCCTTACCACCCAAATAAAGAATTAAATGCTTGGTGACTGTTAACTTCCGCTTCCCTCGTGTACGCCCCAGACACCTACCTGGTGGTAATGTCATAGCCTTTTATAAATAAAGAGCAATGCAATACTTTATTCTGACATCATACATAACAAAAATTAAAAATATTTAATGCCAAGAATGGAGCCGTTTAAACTTAATTTTAATACAAAGTTATACACAGAAGACAGTCCTTTCTTTATGTTTGTTTGGAGTGGTTTTAATTTTATCTAATTTTATTCGCAGCTTAAAATTTAAATCGACACCCAAGTCCTCTATCTCCTTTTCTAGCTAATAGTTTGATACATAGAGACCGTCTAGGTTTTCGAATTGCAAAATGTACCGAAGTTTGTCTCTATATATAAAGTATTTGATTCCACCGACAACCAGATCCATTCCTTCGTGTAATTCTTGCAGCTTATGACAATCTTTTAATCGCAGCTTTCCCACTGTATCCTGCATACGTATCTTGTTAGCTTGATCGACTTCTTCTTCTCGGTATTGGAGGGGATCTTTATCTTCCCACTCACTATTACGTAGTTGCATGCCCACCACTCTTGTGAATATTTGGTCGTTATAGGTTGTAGGGTCCTCGGTTTTAAACGATCCGAAAGGTTCTTTACTAGGCAAAAATACAATGTTTAGCGAAACCCCTTTGCGTGTGGTGTACGCCAAGGTTACGAAACCCGCATTCCTTAGATCGTCTTTGTTATCTGATAAATACGTTTTTAGAATAACCTTTTAAAAAGTATACGGATTTAGTTCCATCCTTTTCCGCAAGGACGCCTACATAACTAAAAGAGTCTTTCTTACTAACCGTAAATGCGTATAGCTTGTAGAACCCGGATGTATTTAAGTCAGTCCATCGGCACATAAAATAATCTTTTAATTCTTCCTCATTTTCTCTAATAAGATGTTCTTTGTCTAACACATCTTTGTATTGTTAGCGTATTGTCGCAGTGTTTTCCATGTACCCCAATTTTCGTTTTTTACATCCATTTCCTCTAATTCCAGTTGTCTTTTCCTTCTACTTACAGCGTATGGCGTGCATAATGGGGCAATTTTCTTTAGCGTAAACGGATAGAGTTTACTGCCAATATTTACGCTTTGTCGTACAACCTCAGGGCGAATGTTAGGCGTATTTATCAACCCCAATTCCGAAACGTACATCCGGACAACGTAAAAAATCTAGTATATGATTTCCAAGTTGTTTATTAACACCGGGACTTGTTATCTGACACACAAATTTGTTGTATATCTTAGTTCTTGCATTGGTTGTTAGCTATGTTAAACAATCAATTCCCACAGTTTTATCGTTGTCAACTATAATATTGCACTTTTCTTGGTATTCGCCCTTATAGCAAAAGTTATGGTTTGTAGTTAAATAATTACACATCTGTATCTTGCTAAATATCCCCGCAAAATCTTGGGTTACATCCATGTCAAAAAAATAGTAATAATGTTTTTTGAGTTTGTCTAATATATCTGGTAATTCCTCCAATAAAGTTTCCAAGTTAACATCTGCTAGTTCTACTTTGTACGGAACACATAGGATTTTGGAATTTTTTATTATTGCTTTCGAGTCTTCTTTTCCGATAATTTCTTTTACTCCCTGGCCTATCTTGTTAGTGCTTTCCAGAGAAAACGGAAGCATAGCTTTAACACCATGCCTAGCGGAAACAAATCGGTCGAACTTTCTTTGTAGATAGCTGTTAAATGCACCACAAATTTCTTTTTTTAGGATAAACATCCTTTTGTTTACAGATGTTTGTTCGGCGTCAGAAAGGTCGCAAATTTTAACCAACATTATATTGTCACAAAATGGTTCTGTAATTGGTGTGTGTAGTCCACCAGTCAGCATCTGTTCGCCTTCGACATAACAAATATTACCAATATCTGTCACCAGATTATTATTGCACATATTTTCTGCCAAAAGCCACAATCCAAATCGCTCATTTGTTGGTTTCACTTTATTCCCAAGAAGTTGAGGAACGTTAATCACCTTGGAGACGCTCATGTTTACCGTTCCAGCTACTGCCGAATACTAAATTGAATACAAAAAATTGCCCCTTATGTATCCTACAGAGTGGGGGCGCATATTGCCGATGATAGCCGAATATGTCGGACACCGTCATAATCGCTTACATTCTCTTGTTTAGGAACAACTTTGTTATTCGACCTAGGATGGTAGGAGTGCGCATCGACATTGATGCTGCGACGGTACGTAGTACTTTTCTTTATATATATCTTGAAATTTTTTTTATTTGCGCTTCTTTCATTTCTTGCCCACACGTGGTCAAATTGAATGTTTGCGTTTTATGTCGTGGATCTAAAATAAGGACGACACAGTAGATCCAATTTGTTTTATGATAATGTTTTAACATTTTAGCATTTGCAGCTTGATAGGCTAAAAACAAATTTTCTTCGAGTTCAGATCTCTATGAGTTTCTTCTTAAACCCTGAATAGCATGTTCTATTTTGTCAAGGTACTACTACATGCGGCAAAGTGACATAATTTTATCCACCAAGTAAAGTAGAAAGACTGTTAAAATGCTTTAATAAACTCTGAATGTTTGAATAAAGTTCTCATTCAGTTATGGTAATTTTAATATCACCTAATTCTTTGTTGTTTTCACACAATGCATTTAATGCGTTCTGCATGTTAAGTGCGACTAATATCATATCGTTCGTCGAGTTCCAACGCGTTGAAAAATCAATATTTGTAGACAAGTACTTTAAATTTGCTGCATCGTAACAACTTTTTAATTTTTGTTGCCATTTTTCAGACCTTTTTATTTTTAAAAACAATTGTCGCAGCTTCGTTATCGACGAAAGATTTTCTTTGAAATCTTTTTCCGTACCTGCACCTGCATCAGTTTCTTTTTCACAAAACTCTTCTTCTTCTTTTTCTACTACTTCTTCAAAGTCTACTTCTTGTTCTGGTTTAAGCAATTTCATCAAGTCTTGAATTCCAAATTTAAAATGTGTGCTAAACATCTGAAATGCGAATCTTCCCTGTTAAAGCAAATACGGTCGGTTCCTTGTTGTTTTGGTTTGCTAGCTATAAGTATTGCTAATTCCGCCACAAATAATGTGTTTGCTGCTGCATTGTGTACTGTTATCCCTTAAATTTTGTGTTGTATATTATAGTTTTTAAGTGAATGGTAAACACTTGCAGCAATATCCTTCCCGGTATGAGATCCATTTGCAGAAATAAAATCTAATACCAGCGATTGTAAAATCCAATCATTGTCAATAAAATGAATAGTAATACAATAATAAGATTTATTGGATACTGAAGTCCAACCATCAACGGTAACTGAAAGGTTAGAAATGTTTTTCGCAAGTACACTTTTAATCTTTTCTTGCATTATAGCAAACTGTTTCAGCATCTTCTCTTTCATCGCCGTTCGCTTAGGCAGTACTACGGTGTTATTTAACACATGAAACAGTCTATGTGTCGCATCGTCTTCAAAAAAACTAAAGGGTAAATATTTGGTTGCTATCCATCCAACCAACATTTCATCCCATTCCTGTTCCTTGCCAATTGACTGAAATAAGAAAAATATAGGTTTTAGAATATGAATAACCAATTAATCATTATGCTCTTGAGGTTTTGCAATACTACGTTACTTACACGTTCAACTTACAAAAGTCTAAACTCTAAACAAAAAAAATCTATGTATAAAAAGCTAGAACGGCAAAAAATGAAAGCGATTTAGAAAACTGCCAAGTAAATTTAGAAGTTGCAAATAGCTAATATCACTTAATTCAGTAACGATTATAATTATACCCTTTTTATAACTTACCTTAAGTGAGTTATTTCTATTTTTGTTAATCATCTTCAAAATAGGATTTGATTTTTGTTTTGACGTGGACGTTCCTGGTTCACAGAAAATACTGTTAAAGACTGCAGTGTGTCTTTTTAAGCCGATACAATTAGAGCACTGCATTTTTATAACCGTACTGATTTTCTTTTCTAAGCACAGTTTGCATGTCCCGGTTTTATTATTCCTGTCTTCCACATTTATGTGGTAATAGTCGCTCACTTTTATTTTCGATATTTTCGCAATTTTTGCACTCGGTATAAAAGCTTCTTCCTGTACATTTGATGTTGTTGATGACCATGATTCGGTTATGGAAGGGAAAGTCATATCGGAATCGTCGTCATACTGATTATCCTCATCTAAGTTGGTGATGTGCGCACTACAACTTGAGAGAACAGGAACATACGTTCGATTAGAAAACTGTCATCGCTGCTATATAGTTCAGGATTATCGACTCCTTCATTTTCATCTTGCTGTTTATATGAAAACGCTACTTTTGGTCCCAACATCTTTCACTTTAAAATTTTAACAGAAGTTACAACCCCAAGTTAATATGAATTAATAAGCAAACTCAGAGGTCAGAGAGTTTATATATGCAGTAAAAGACAAAAATATTGAAGTGAAAGCTTTTAGTTTTCGGTATATTTATAGTTTGTACTTCGAGGATGACAGGTACTTGTTGTGGGATAAATTGTTATTCTTCAGACATTCATTCAAATGTCAAACCTTTTTTAAATAATCCTAATTCCTTAAACAAGACGTTGCAGTTATAACAATGGATTTCAGAAAAATAATATTGTAGAAACTTATAAAAGGTAGATAAGAAAATAAAAGGCTTTTGTACTTTTTGTACCATTCAACTAGAAAGCAGGGTTCGGTATCCAATTTTAGGTATATATGTCACATGGTTTCTTAAACAAGTACATTGTTAAACAATGTTTACAGGTTTTGCAAAATAAATATGAATCATAAATAAGAAAGCCAAACATACCGAGTACGGTTTATACAAAGTCACGATAATCCCTGAAAAAAACAGTGTGTAGAGGTTGCTGTTTAGCTTCTTATGTTAAGGAAGGTTATTCTTTTTAAAAGGTATGAAGTGATGTGTGGGGTATAGAATATTTGGACCCTAAAAAGATTAAAAAAAATTCAAACAATACTTTGTTTAAATGCATCTTCTATACGTTTCTTAGAAAATATCTATCTTTAGGTAAAAATGTAATCCTAAATTTTGTTGCGTCGCTGTCGCTTGATGTATAATCGTAAACTTAATTTGTAGGGTATTATAAAAATTCATGTAATATTTAACGATTTTGAAATGTGTTCGCGTATATTGAGCGATGTTCAATGAACTATTTTCTTACACTTTAAAAAACGCGAATTCTTACGTTTTTAAACGTCGATAAATACATCGCGCAAGCGCGAAATAAGTGACGTCACGGGCGGGTGGTAACGCTAATCTTGTACAGATTTCGGCGCGCCCATTTATCAATGACGTCACCAATGCACAAATTTAATACGCCATTATCGGAAGATATAAATTTAAGACAACAGTTTATAACAACGAACAAATTAACAATGAGAGTACTTACATAAGAAATCCGACGTCCGGCGGGGTTGAGTTAAAGTTGGCTGCTCGGGTTCTCAGGGCTCCATTCCGGAGTGATTAGAGATGGTGCTCGGGCGTGGTATGCTAGCGGGGCATGGCCTCCTATTAGTTCTCCATCGTGGAAGGCGGTTCGGCCAACGGCTTTCAAATTTTCTCTACCTATGCAGGGATCGACAAGGATACAGGTATAAGGGCGATAAACAGATAAACAAAAGCAAGGATATCTACATAGATAAAGATAACGATACGTTACCGAAAAACGTCCACTGCACTCGAAGGTTCTGGCAAAAAAGCCACGTAAAGCGTCTAACGGAAACTTCTCCCCACTTTGTCCCTACTCCACTCGCGTCGCGCGATCTGGCGCAAACGCACTGTGACGTAACGGAAATACGCGCACCGAGTCTTTTGAATTTATGGCGCAAAACTTCCGTACATCAAAATTAACCTAAAACAATGTTTAAGTGCCAATTTATTGGCACGTAACAATTTTTGGTTGAGACAAAAGAAGACATTTTCCCAAGACAACTTTGTTAATAAGCTGCATTTATAGCTGACAACTTATTGTAGCATGCGATAGATAAACCAAGTGCATACCTATTTATAAATTGCAATTTTAACCAGGACTAAATACTTGCAGAAAACAGTGATTTGAAATTTAATAAATTTTGCAAAACTATGGTAAAAGATTTTAAACCCTGATTTGTCCGCCACTTAGCCATTATATTACACGATTTTTTAGTATAATATACAATCTTTTAGTTTGAATGCGTTTAATTTGCATTTATTGTTATAAGAAGAATGTTGAAATTAAAGGGCATTCTTATTAATTTATTACTTTCAGATGAAAGATTTTCAGTACGTAATATTAAGAACGATTTAAAGAAAATACCTGAGATGGTGATCAAATAAAACGCAACCTGTATTAAATTTATATTATTAGTTGATTAATTCAATCAATTTTTAGTACTTACAGATAATAAACTGATTGCATAATTTATTTTTTAGCGTTTACTTTCATTTTCCATAGTGTTCAAATCCTATATATTAAGGTAATTTTCGCTTGATTGTTTCCGAACTTTCGGGCTACAGTTACTATCCACTCACAACAGAAGCAATTTAAGTTATTCCAGTTTCAATATTTAAAACCGCATATACGTACTATCTGATTGTATTGCTCACATAGCAATTGGTGGTTCACAAACATTGTTACAACTTGCAGAGCATTTTAGAAGTCGAGAATTCGAGAAACCTCAACTCGAGATCGAGAACTAGACGAGAAACATCTTTCGAGAACAAGAGCTCAACCAAGTTCTCGTCTCGAATTTCGAGACGAGAACGAGAAGTAAGCATTTCTCGTCTAGTCTCGTCTCGCGGCATTACTACTAAGTGATAATTTAGGATTTCTTTTCATAATTTTATAAGACCATTTTATTCCTGCCAAACCCTTTTCAACATTAAAGCAGTGTTGAACACCATTTGCTTTGGCGACGTCAAACGCGAGTTTCCTGACATCTTTGTTCAAACTTAAGAATGTAGGTTGCTAGATCTTTCTCCATCTCTTCTGTGAATACAGGGCGTCTGTCACGAGCTTTAATAATAGGAGAGGCTACATCTCTCTGTTTTAGGTAACGCTTTAGTGTTGTTTGTGGCAAGCCATACCTACGAGCTGCTTCATTGATTCTAACTTTATCTTGTTGAACTGCATTTACTACCAATATCAAATCTTCATTAGTCCACTGATCATACTTTTTTTATCAGACATTTGTTCTGAAAATAAATTTTTTTAGTAAAAGGAACACAGATTCGTGTTTATTACTGATAATGAATATTTCCTAACATATCTACATAGTAAATATAAATTATCAATATTTAGCATTATAATACCTATCACTTTTTATAGGTACTAGTTAGGGTTTACTGTATATTTCGCCGTGTGTTTGAAATTTAAGCGAGCAATTACCAAATTACTATTCGAATTTCTTCCTTTTTGGTTAATTGGTAGGTAACCGCCATTTAGTTGTATAGTTTCAAAAGTTAGTGCCTGATTTTTAGCTCGCTTATGGATGGATTTCCGTTACAGTATACGGAAAGTGTATAACTCGCTTTATACTGGTATTGCTTCTACTTACCTCAGGTCCATCTTTTGGTTGCTACTCTCCTGCTGTACTGGAGTACTGGTTACTGTTTGTGCGGATTTGTTACCGTACTAACGGCTGAGGATTGGTCACAATTCGACTGTCCGCAGAGCAAGTCGAAGTGGTGGTGCTGCCTCTGTTTTACAACGCTTTTGGTGAGATCCTGTTAGAATATCTCTTTTCTTACTTTTATATGTACCATGTACTACTTAAATTGTTAAACACCCTCCGGTATAGTGCGGCTAGGAGCCCGAACTCCGTTATTGATACTTTTGTGCGTTGTTCGTGTTAAGATAGTTCCAGTCTTCCGCTATACGTCCATGAATTTAAGGCTAGACTATATGTTAGATCTGAAAAACTATAGAAAACAGAGTTTAGTATAAATATTTTCTTTCTGCATCATTACGTTAAATGTCAATTAAAAATTGCAAAGCTGTTGCATATATAGAAACGTTTCTATATGTGTATAACGCTCTTGTCGTAACTTGTAAATTAAGAATTAGTAGTGATAGGGTTACCGAATTGTGGTAACCTATTCCTTTGGGGTTAAGCATTAACTTTGCGTTAAAAATTGTAAAGAAAATTGTCCTACGTATGATACCTAGAAATAATTGTTATCAACCAACCACACTCAACCTTCCAAGAATAAACTATCGAGTCAGGCTATTTTTTTTCTTGTATTATTATAAATACTGATGTCAGACCGATTAAGAAGTGGTCCTGGTTTACACTTCCACATAACCTAACCGTTTTCTGTTTCAGCTATTTGATATATTCGTTCTGGTGTAATCCTACACCCACTCCCAATCTACGACTACGTTAGTCCGGCCTCCTTTTCGTCTATGTTACGGTGGTACTGCAACATACTTTATATGGTACTTGCTAATTTCATGCTCTTTTATTTTATCGTTTATATGCTTCAGATCTCTAAAGCCTTTTTCCGACCATGTTTTGTCCATTCCGTCACAATAAAATA
Source organism: Platerodrilus igneus (assembly GCA_036346225.1). NCBI lineage: Eukaryota > Metazoa > Arthropoda > Insecta > Coleoptera > Lycidae > Platerodrilus > Platerodrilus igneus. The sequence continues at coordinate 1,594,242 of JARFIW010000472.1, read as the reverse complement.
AATGGCAAGGAAAACAAAATAGATCATTCCATTGAGAGCATCCGGAAATCCATTGACATTTTTTAGAAACTCCTTTTGAAAAATGCCTTGTGAAACTACGATGTTCAACTTTATCTACCTGTTTCAGATTTAAATCCGGTGTCAGACAGCCTAGGTTCTTAATTTTCACCTTTTCTGCAAATGGAAGAGTTTTAAATTTAATTTCGACTATATTACGAATATTATTTTCAGTCATCTTGAATAATTCAAAATAATAATCAAAATTATACACTACGACTACACTCACAAAACAAGACACGGTCTTTACTTTCAATGAAAATAAGTGAAATAACATAAACGCTCACGCAAATTAGTACCGGACAACAACAAACACGCCTTGAAATACCAACAGATACTGCGGCTAAGGGCTTTAATGATGAGAGCCCTGTTAAAGCTATCTGAAGCTGTTATTATTTGCGTTCGACAGAATTCGTCGTCGTTTGATTTCCTATAAGATTTACCGGGCTCAATAGAATGGAGCGCTTCCTTACACCGATGTACTAAAGAGAATCAAGGAGTTCTGTTAACGTGAAGAGAGCACTGTCAAAATGTCTAGGACAGGTATTTATATATTATTGCTTAAATGTCGGATGTAAAATGAATATAGTGAGAAACGTAATTGTTTTAAATAATTTTAAAATATGAATATCAGTGTTACATTTGATCGTTTGAACCACAAATCTTAAAAGAATTATATGCATTTTGGTGTTAATTTTCATTAAAACGGTTAGATGTGGTTGCTTACGAAAGGACGACGGCGGGATATGTTTACTATTTATATCTGTTTCTGGCATCATACGTCATTGTAAACGTAGCATTTACAATTTATTTACTGAGACCACTTAAAAATGCCAGGCTAGCAGCATTTATGCATTCGATCTCTAGTTTTGAGTAATCATTTTACGGTGAATTAATTTATGCCGAAAAGTGTATTTACGGTGCCTATTCCTTAAAATAACCAGGGGGGGCTCTAGCCTTTGAGCCTCTTAGAGTAGCCGCGGCTGCTTATCACTAACACACCTTAGTCTTGAGAGCGAAATCTTCCTAAAGCTTGATTTTAGCGACATAATTCGTGACTACGCTGAGAAGAGAATTAGGAAAATAGATTTGTAAATTGTAGTTTTTCAATATTTTAAATGTTTTGTATCATGTATTGTGTATTGTACATAAAGTTTTCTTCTAGAAAAATGGCATTTGTAAAATAATTTACGGAAAATATCATTGTCTATCTAAAACTTTTTTTTTTAATTTCTTCTACAAATATGGTAGCATGTGCAATAAAAAATCTGATATTTAGTGCTTGTAAATAATGTTGCTTTTTTAAAAATATCCATTGACGGTAAAGGGATCTGCAGAACAATAGATACACTTTGTGATGTTACGAGACTTACATGATTTCTGTATTTGTGCCCCCCCCCCCCCCCATCTTACTTTTACGCCCCAGGTCACCCACAGAGATAAGTACGCCCCTGGTCGCTAGCATCGAGGCAATAACTACTAAACATTTAGTAAACTGTGGCACGTTTTCGTCCATTCAGTTGAGTATCTTCTTAACACTTCAATCACGCTGCTACATTAATAATGGTTTATAAATTTAAGTCTTAAGTATACTTGAGAAATATACGAAGAAAAATGCATGTCAGTTTAATTACGGAAACAATGTATCTAAAATTTGGTCATGTTAAATAATCGTACAATTAACTTTTTGTGATTACTTCGTTTAATAAGCTCATGTAAGCTTTCGGAGAGAAAACGTTTTGTAGAATTTGTTGTTTACTAACCGAGAATGCAAAATTAAAATAAAATGTACTTACGAATATTCAACAAAGTTGACGTAATAATAGACCATAGAAAATATACGTTTTTTATACACAGACAATTTATGTAGATATTATGCTTCACATATGTGGTCTCATCCTCAAAGACTGTTCCTGGTGTGATTTTTGTGCTACCAAAAACTATTAACAATTACACTACATGGCCATATACTGAAGAACATACGTGATATATAATTTATGTACATATTCTGCGCTCTTTAAAGAACACATTGATATGTCGTCAGATTCTGAAGAACGTCCATTTATTTGCTTTTTGTGTGCTTATTTTGCACCTTCTAAAATTACGTTGATAATCCATATGCAGTCCCATACAAACGAACGTCCATTCCCATGCAATTTATGTAATTATTCTGCATCTTCTAAAGGGAATTTAAAAAGGCATATGTGGTCACATACTAATGAACGTCGATTCGCATGCAGTTGGTGTAATTATGCTGCATCTTATAAAAATGTTTTGAAAATTCATATGCGGTCCCATACTAATGAACGTCCATTCGCTTGCAATTTATGCAGTTATTCTGCATCTACTAAAGAGAGCTTGAAAATTCATATGCGGTCCCATACTAATGAACGTCCATTCGCTTGCAGCTTATGTAATTATTCTGCAGCTTCTAAGAGTAGCCTAAGAATGCATATGCCGTTGCATACAAAAAAGCGCCCATTTGCATGCGATTTGTGTAATTATTCTACATCTCGTAAAAGTGTCTTAAACATTCATATGCGATCCCATACAAATGAACGTCTATTCCCATGCAATTTATGTAATTATGCTGCATCTCGTAGAAACCACTTGAAAATTCATATGCGGTTGCATACTAATGAACGTCCGTTCACTTGCAAAATATGTAATTATTCTGCATCTACTAAATGGAGCTTGAAAATTCATATGCGGTCCCATACTAATGAACGTCCATTTGCTTGCAATTTATGTAATTATTCTGCAACTTCTAAGAGTAGCCTAAGAATACATATGCCCTTGCATACAAAAGAACGCCCATTTGCTTGCGATTTGTGTAATTATTGTACATCTCGTAAAAGTGTCTTAAACATTCATATGCGATCCCATACAAATGAACGTCCATTCCCATGCAATTTATGTAATTATTCTGCATCTTCTAAAGGGAATTTAAAAAGGCATATGTGGTCCCATACTAATGAACGTCGATTCACATGCAGTTGGTGTAATTATGCTGCATCTTATAAAAATGTTTTGAAAATTCATATGCGGTCCCATACTAATGAACGTCCATTCGCTTGCAACTTATGTAATTATTCTACAGATTCTAAGAGTAGCCTAAGACTGCATATGCCTTTGCATACAAAAGAGCGCCCATTTGCATGCGATTTGTGTAATTATTCTACATCTCATAAAAGTGTCTTAAACATTCACATGCGATCCCATACAAATGAACGTCCATTCCCTTGCAATTTATGTAATTATGCTGCATCTCGTAGAAACCACTTGAAAATTCATATACGGTTGCATACTAATGAACGTCCGTTCACTTGCAAAATATGTAATTATTCTGCATCTACTAAATGGAGCCTGAAAATTCATATGCGGTCCCATACTAATGAACGTCCATTTGCTTGCAAAATGTGCAATTATACCTCATCTACTAAAAGGAGCTTCAAAATTCATATGCGGTCCCATACTAATGAACGTCCATTTGCTTGCAATTTATGTAATTATTCTGCAACTTCTAAGAGTAGCCTAAGAATACATATGCCCTTGCATACAAAAGAACGCCCATTTGCTTGCGATTTGTGTAATTATTGTACATCTCGTAAAAGTGTCTTAAACATTCATATGCGATCCCATACAAATGAACGTCCATTCCCATGCAATTTATGTAATTATGCTGCATCTCGTAGAAATGACTTGAAGATTCATATGCGGTTCCATACTAATGAACGTCCATTCTCTTGCAACTTGTGCAATTATTCTGCATCTATTAAAGGGAGCCTGAAAATTCATATGCAGTCCCATACAAAAGAACGTCCATTTGTATGCAATTTGTGCGATTATACCGCATCGCAAAAATGTCAATTACAGAAACATATGTATTCGCATACTAACTAACATTCATATATATATATATATATATATATATATATATATATATATATATATATATATATATATATATATATATATATATATAATATATATATGTAGCACTGTGATATTGAGAGGTTATAATAGTATTAGTATTTAGTTGTACAGTTTATTTCGATATTTTAGCATGTAGAACAGCAGAGTACGCTTTGAAAACACTTTTAAAATAGGTAGTGTAGAGGTTAATACTTCGACTGGTATATTTAGGAAGCTAAAAGTTTAATTTCATAATCTAGCAGGTGTAGATATTCGTAAAGATCGTGTATATGAGATAGCAGTTTAAATTTGTGTCTAAAAATATGTAGGGGAGAAGCGAACATCTAAATTCCATAACAATTTAAACTTTATAGTTAATTGTAGCAAAGAGGATGTGCTGTAATTTCAAAAGCGTTAGCATTTGAAAACGTTTTAGTTTGTTGAGTATAGTGTATAAAAGAGAAGGGGCAGTTATAGGTGTGGAAGGTTTTAAGCTGTTGTCAAAGCTTTTCTAGTAACATGAAAATAAGAAACGAATTTAACCGTCTTTATTTTTCCTGTATACTTTGAGATATCGTTGAACAAACGACAGCAAATTCCGAGTACGGTAGGTTATAGTTGTTAATTATATTGGATTTATAGCTGAAGTGTAGAGATAACTGTGTCCTTTACAAGTTCAACTAGCCAACAAGAGAGTCTAAAATAAAATAAGTGCAAGTGAGATGAAGATAGCACGTGTTAGGGTAATGGAACTATAACAAAGGAGTGGCAATACAAACTAGAATGGGTACGAAGCAAGAGAGATGCGATGTTGGAGGGTATGTTGGAGAGAGATATATGTTACACTTGTTGCATTAGAGGTGTATTGAATGTTAACTTTGTCAAGTTGGTATTTTAAGGTATGCAACGTGATTGGTGACATATGTTTTAAATACGGGGATAACAGTCAAGCAAGAGTGGGTTGTGGACGTTAATTTAGCTTTTCAAGGAATTATTTTCGAAAAATCGTGGCGGTTAGAAGGTTTTACGAAGTGGCCGTTGGTATTTGTTTGTGTTGTGAAATTGTGAGAAATGAAGACGGTTAAAAATTTACGTGGAAGGGTATGTTTGTATTGACAGGCTTTTGTGGGGTGAGGAACTGTATATAAACTCCAGCAAGTTGTTGTGGGGCTCTTTTGAAGTTTTCTCTTGAAGTTCTCTTGCTGAAAGTTTTCTTTTAAGTTCGCTCTTTAAGTTCTCTTAAAGTGCTTTTAATCCTTCGATCTGAGTTTGATGATAGTGTACTAGTGCTAATAGCATAAAGCTTTTCAACCAGCTGATGGCTAAGAAATTAATGTACTCTAAGTTGAGTAAGAGTAAGTAAAAATTTTTTTAATTTGAATTTGCAATAAGTATGCTAAAAGAGGATACGGTAGTAGTTAAAATTGGTTGTGCTTCAACGTTTAATTGTATTTGTCGAGAAGCTTGGGGAAATTGGATGCATTTAGTATCGTTGATGATCACTGTTATGATTAAATGGTTACTGCTGGAGAATATGGTTACGGCAAGGCAAGATGGTGTTCCAGTATGTCGCAGTCTAAGAGGGACTGATAGTAGTCATAAGCTGAAATGGTACCCAGGTAACTGTTGCTTTAAGTGTTGGTTTTGGTTTTTTAATTTTTCTACATGTATAAACTAGTGTTCAATGACCTTTTTGTGCATTGGGGATATAAGTTACGACTAAAAAGGACAAATTTGAAAAGTGTGACTGATATAATTTTTATATTGCTTTATTGTATTGTATTTATATTTGGAAATTTTGTTTTAAAAATGATTGATATTAACAATTTTTTGGGGGATTGATGTGCTATCTTTGCACGAAGGTTTAAGAGTTATTATGAGCTCATACTAAACCGGAGGTAAAGTTAATACGGGAGGAAAGCCCTATTACTTTATAAAATTATATCATTTGTAAATATTTATTTGAGTAATTATTGATTCCAAAATAAATTATGAAATGTATTATTGTGTAAAGGCGTTGTATATAATGGATTTATAATGAGTGAACGTAGATTTTTAATTGTGATTTAGCGTGTATAATATTTATGTGTATGTAATTAATGTATGTGGTTTTTCGTAGCAGCTATTTTCTTTTGGAGTTAAATAATTGTAGAAAGAAGCTGAGCAGCCATGTCATGTATTTCTTTTAAGCGTTTCAGGCACAGCACATCGACACTTCATCAGCTTCAGTGTTTACAGCAAGTATGGCACCCAGTAAGTAAAGTTAATTTAAAGGTTTTTAGTTTTTCTAAAACAATTTTTAACAGACTGTAAGTACAGAGCATTTATGACGCCCGAAGGTGGGGTTTAATTTTTGTATTTCGAAGCAATTTAATGGTCGCCTAAATCGTGGGGCATGAGTCATAGAATAACGACGTCGTAGTAATTCGTAGCAATATTATATATATATATATATATATATATATATATTTATATATATATATATATATATATATATATATATATATATATATATCTATATAAAAGAGGAATAACTTTAATGAGTCTTAAATTAATACAAAGTAAAAAAGAATTAATAGCAAGTGTTTCAAATTCAGCCACGAGGGCATGTGACTTAATTCTTTTTTACTTTGTATTAATTTAAGATTCATTAAACTTATTTCTCTTTTAAATTATAACTTTTGGCTGTGGGAAAAGGCAGTTGAGCCGAATCCCCTCGTTGCTAAAACCAGCGATGTCAGGTGAAACGACACGAATACACAAATTGTGAGGTTAGTGATGCTGTACTTCCCATAATGTGTCTGTATTAAATATTTTAACCTTGCTACCCCTGTCCTGATAAGCCCCAATTAGGGCAAAACGCGTCGACAGGATGTCCTCGTGGCTGAATTTGAGTCACTTGCCATTAATTCTTTTTTACTTCGTATATATATATTTATATATATATATATATATATATATATATATATATATTGCTGTGATAAGGGGTTATTTAGGAGTGTGTTGTGTAGCAAGGGTCGTGCAGTAACCATAAATTGCAATAGGAAGCAGGAAACTGCATTTATTTAGCAGAAAATTAAGTAATTTGGATATTATGTAAATAGTAAGCATTCAACACGATGTACATAGATCATAGTTAGCTTTAAATAATGCGAATAAGCAAATCTTACAACAATAGTACTCGTATTTAGCAGGAAAATAAGTAATTCATACATTAGGTAAAATAACAAATATTTAACACTCGGTATATAGACCTTTATTAACTTTAAATAATGCAAAGTAAGAATATCTTTCAGTAAAAGTACGCGTATTTAGGAAAAAATGATAGTAAATGTAATTAAACACGCGTTGAGAAGTGTTCTAATTAGTTATAATATAATACGAAGATAAGATATAAAACCTAACAAAGCTTTACGCAATTACGCAAAAACAATAAACATGTTGATAAGAAAACGCAGTTTCAAAAATAAATAAACGAAAGTGGAATTGAAGTTACATCATGTATTTTGTTTAATTATGTAAAAGGCGATATCTACACAAAACAACGTATGGTCAAGATAACGAGGTATCTATAAGCAAATAGCTATTACACGGAAAACCAAATATATTACATCAGAAACCACTTCAAGATGCACGAAATACAAAAACCTTATTGGTTAAGATATCTACGAGACTTGCGAGGAAGAGCCTATATTTAACAGCGAGCAATGATAGGACAGTTCAGTTTAAACTCAAGCAAAGCAAAGCTGCGTTACCGTGAATCAATAAGTCACGCGTATTTATAATAAAATATCAAGTACGTTATAGTGACAATGAAGTGCTACAATTATGAAACTTTCTTTGTCGTTTAACGTGAGTAGAATTTGGGGTAATTTATTTAAACTAATAATATAATAATAGCGCTCCAAATGTGATGATAATTTTTCGAATGTGATGGGAATATTTCGAATCTATGGTACATTTTTTTATAATTCGAATGGATGGTATAATACTTTAAATGTGTGGATAGATATAATAATTTGAATGTGGGGATATTTTAAATGGATTAATATAATATTTCAAATCAGCGTCGACGATTTTGGTACAATTCTGGTAGAATTTTGAGTTGCGAGAATCAATAAAGAAGCACGCAATAATTTATGGAAAACGAGGGGGTTCAACTAAACAGAGCAGTTGTTAGACGAATGAAGACAACAAAAAGCTGTTCTACAACCTGAACAACCAGTAACAGGTCAGATCTAATTAGTTTTAAGATATTTTTTTCTATTTAAATTTCAATCCTGAATTTATTCAATTTATATAAAAAGTGTAACGAAGTCAGCAACAAACATTGCATACGTTAAACTTACGTAACATATAATAAAGGTATCTAGATCGTTCGAGGTTTCTTTGGTAAAAAGAGGTAGTTTTAGGTGACTTTAGATTGATTTCAAAGCACATAAATTTTGGGGGTAATTGATACATATGATATTGATTGATTGAGGAGTGTATTTTAATATTTTTCAAAACTTGTAAATAATATTTCTTTTCATTATATGGAATTAATTGACTTCGTTTTATAATTCAGACAAATAGGTAATCATAAAGGGTTGGAGAAAAAAAAATTGATCATCGTAACGTTGTACACTCTGTGTAGATTAAAGAGGGCTAGCCGTGGCAAAAAAACAAAATTAGTGAGATTTAAATTTGATTAAAAACACAGAGAGGTGGAGTTATAGAAAACGTCATAACATCGAGTACGGCGTTATCATATCAATATATATATATATATATATATATATATGTATATATATTATATATATATATATATATATATATATATATATACAGTTAATTACACAAAGTAAGTTGATAAATACTAACGTATTACAGTTAATAAGATTAAACAATAACTTAGACTATTATGCAAAGCACAAATCGAGCTAGTAATTGAAAGATGGAAAATATAAGGTCTTGGACAGAACTCAAACTTACATCTTGGTCTATCGCAAACCATGCGTTTTTTTTTCAATTACGCCACCGAGACCGATGACGACAATTGGAAAATTTACAAATTTAAATAGTGTACACAACTATACATAAACCTAACTTTCAATTACGTTTAGCATTTTTGCCAATCACATCTGACATTGTCAAGTTTTTGACTTATGTCAGTTATAGGCAGGAAGTAATGCTTAAAAGTAACTGTAATACGTTAGTATTTATCAACTTACCTTGTGTAATTAACTATATATTTATATATTTAATACTTGGCTTATAGCCTTAATTTTGAGCGTAACCTCCTGTCTATAACTGACATAAGTCAAAACTTGACAATGTCAGATATGATTGACAAAAATCCCAAACGTAATTGAAAGTAAGGTTGATGTATGGTTGTGTACACGATTTAGATTTGTACATTTTCGAATTGTCGTCATCGGTCTCGGTGGCGTAATTGGTATCTTTCTTTCAATTACTAGATTGATTTGAAATTATATATATATATATATATATATATATATATATATATATATTGCTGCGAAGTCTCGGGTCTTCAAAAGACAGCTTAAAAAACCCAAAAATGCTACTACTACGGTTCTACAATTAGGCGTCCTTATTGCTGAGGAGTCTTGCTTTTTGAAACTCGAGCACCACCAATGAGTGTCATTATTGCTGTGAAGTTCTGCTGAAATATTTTTTGAATATGTCGGAAAATTCATGCCCTACACTTTGGGCCGCCATTAGTTCTGTGAATTAACCACTGCTCAAACCCCAGTAAAAATTTTGATAATCATTACCTAAAATAAATTCGAGTTCGAATTTATGTGTCACAATATGTTCTAGTTTTATACCCTCTGAAGATGCTCTCTATAAATGACGCCACACTGTCAGCTTTTTGCACTGCTTCTTCAGGGATATTCACCACGGCTGCTCATCTGCTTTGAAATAAATTACTACCCTTCTATTCAATGAAAGATAATTCAACTAACAAAAGTACATCCTATTTTATTGTGACAAAATAAATTAAAATTACAAAAATCTCCCTTTTTTACATACTTAATTCATACATCAAAGATTTAATGATGCTCCTCAATATTAAATAGCGTCATCTTAATACTACATGATTTCCTGATTTGTCTATATTTAGTTATGCTTATTTTAAAGTGGATGAGCCTATCCCTGAACCCTACTTTACATTCCCCGGTCTAATATGAGCTCATAGTATAAACCTTTCTGTACAGGAGTGCAAAATTACAGCACTGAAAATTTCCAAAAAAAAAACCCGTTTACCTTGTACATATGCAAAAATGTACACAATTATTCTATATATACGTATTTACTCAACCATATTTTAAACTCTATAAATTCATCAAAATGCACCCAACATAACACTAATAGTTTAAATATCGAATAAGCACCACAAACAAGTTTTTCAAAAAAAAAATTATTTACCTGGAATGTTTCTCACCCAGATTTCAACCATGGAGCCACCTCTAAAGATGCTCTCCTTTATCGATTGTTCGTACCAGAATCACTCTACGTTGCTGCATGCCATCAGGAACAGCAATTACTCCTCCAAATCGCTTGATATCTAAATTACGATACCTCCAAACCCTCTGTACTTACTGCCGCTACTGGTCCATGAACATCCACTTCTTCCGGCCAGTATCCAACAAACACCATCAACCAAACTATATAGAAGTCGCTACTTACTGTTCGTCCTGCTTCATGTTACAAAATCAATTTTATACAATTCACACCGATTTTAATAGTGCACCAACTTGTGCTTTCAAATGTAATTTTGTAATTTAAAATCTCGGACTCACTAGTGGCATACTTATTAATTGTAGTAGTTTGAAACCAAGATGAAGATGATTAGAGAAAGAAAGAGAGCATTCCACCTCCAGGTCGTTTATATAACCATACTCCTTACCAACTTGCACGTATCCCCTAACAAACCTTTCTCGAAAATTTTCACACCACTTGCAACAAACAAGCTTTTCCTCATAAAACTTATTCAACGGCACACACAATTCTCAAAATCACCGTACACAATAACACAAACGTCGTTCAATTCTGCTAATCTCGTCGCTAACCTTCGACGATTCCCTGTAAATTCGATCGCCCCTTGCCAATCGTTTTCTAAAACTCCAAATTTTGTTGTAAAAGCAGGTATTTTACGTTGAAAAGCTCATTAAATTTTCTAACCGTTTTACTCTTCTCTGAAGCCCTTGTCCACTGCTATCACACTCAAACAACCAAAACACGCCTTTTATATGCGTGGACATACCATAATCTCACTTCCACTCGTATCACAATATGTTCTATCCTTCATTTTGCACCCTACGTAGTTTTCCTATGTCAGTTATACTTTTTTGTATCCTTGTTTAAACCATGTTTCCTATCTCTTTGCCTTCTCCTTCTGTAACCACCTTGTTCCTAGTCTTTTCATCCTACTCTTCCTTTCACCTTAAAGATCGATATCTTCTGCAAACACACTGCATCCCTGTCTCGCTTATTACCTTTAAAAATGTCCTCGTCTTGCAGACGTTTGAAAGTCACTACAACTGACGGTGCACGCGTATGTTTTTCCATTGAAAGTTTCAATGTAACATATGTGTGGACACGTTTTGAAGCCAGACCGGCCTTATATTACTTTCAATGTAACATACGTGTGTGACTTCAAAACACACGTATGCTACGTTAAAAAAATGTAAGTGCGTGCAGAAAAAATGTGGAGCTGTTTTGAATTCGGTTCTCTAGTGAGTAGTTATAAAGTAGGTCAGATGCAAAATATCGCATCTAAGTCAATTGTATTTAATTAAAGTGGATTCTGATTTATGTTTTTTACTTTTGTTTAGAGGCTGCAAATACACATAGGCCGGTTTGACTTCAAAGTGTGCCCAACAGTAGGAAAAGCAGCGGTGGTAATCAAGGTCAATCCTATCTAATATAAGTGAAAAATCTTCGACTAGCAATTATAACAACATAAATTAGTTAACGGAGTGTTGTGTGTAAGATAGAAGCAAGTAATTAAATGCAATATGGATTTTAATATTCTTAATAAAACCACATATTGCAAACCTTATGTAAATTCAAAAGATTTTGTAGTGAATAAGAGGTTTAAAGTTTTAAAAGTGAAAACTGTCAAGGCAAAATATGGAGAGTATTAGTGGAAACAGAAGAGTTCAAAAGCATATTGCCATTGAGATATTTTGAATACCTTCAAGCACATGGAGTGAAACAATTAAATGAAAGTATTGGCTCGAACAAACACTTATACATAACTAGTAAGGGATCGATCGGCCTAACTGTCAACATAGAATTTTCAGAATAATATGTTACTATTCTAAGAAATTAGTTTATTATTATAATATACATCTTGTTCTTTACTGTTTATTTAATTATAACACATCTAAGTCAATTGTATAAAGAATGCTGTATTTAATTAAAGTGGGTTCTAAATTATGTGTTTTACTTTGAGGTTACTACCTTGTTTAGAGGAAATCTTGTTTAAAAAGAAAAACTTTTATAAAATACTTTTATTTACAAATTGTTGAATATTTTGATCTAACTATTTATAAATGAAAAAGTATTTATTAACTCCCGTTCTTGAAATATCTGCTGCTTCCTTGCAGCCAGTTCCTCTCTTTTTTGTTGTATTATTTCTAGTTCCAAATTTAGACGACGCAGTAGCTTCTCTCCATGCTTTTTAAATGCATTAAGCAACTTTACTGTGTTCTCTACAAAGGATTTGTCATCCTCACAGGAAGCAGTCATATCAGGTCCAAAACATAACTTTTTCATAGCCACCATGTTTTTTCCGGATCTGTGAGCATAACATAAAAGATTATTGTAGGTTCACCTTTTTTTTTGGATATTACCTGATGTTTCTGAGAGGATCAGAATGTGACAACGATCCAACGATAGCCTCAGAATTTCCAGAATGGGTTTTTGATCCTAATCTAATGTAAATTAAAAATTAGTAGTGCTTGCATAAATATAAATATATTCTAACGTACATCTAATTTCGAGTAAAGGAACTGGTTGCGGTGGAACAACAGGAGCGGCAGACTTGGACATTTCATTGCTCCTAAAACGCACAAATCTATCAATATTAAAACACATGTATAAATGTGAAAAAGCACTTACCGTGATATATCTATTTCACTATCAAAAATAGCAGCAGTGTCAAGTTGAGATGAAGATCCAAAAACTTCTTTAATCAAATCTTCGTTAGAATGAAATATAAATTGCTCTTAAACTTTCAATCTATCGTTGGTACTGCTACTACTTTTGGTCAACGATAAGCTACTCATTTTCGTTTTCTGAAAAAATTGCAAATGAAAACTTTATATATTCAGCTAGTAATTTATTCTAATGAATAAGAAACGTATGTAAGAAAAAATAATGATGCTCTCAGCAAAAATAACGAATTTGTTCATTGTCTGAAAAATAGCAAATATACATTTTTATAGTTAATCGTGCAAGGTACCCATATTAAAAAGAAATAGTAAAACTGTCAGCAAGCTTTGGAATTAGCTTTGCTTTCTGAAAAAATTGCAAATGTCTAATTTTATAGCTAGCCATAAAATACATTTTCATTAAATAAGAAACGGTGTATGTTAGCAAAAAATAGTACTGCAAGCATATTTTCCGTAAACAAGAGCATAAATGAAAGGTACAAGGTCGTATCGACGCTACTGTTAATAATAATAAACAAAATTAGATACGTTCCTTTATATGTAGAACTAGATTTATAAGTGCTTACGGTTGAAAATTACAAATTCTTTGCTACTTTTTTTCCTGAACACTCTTTTTTTGGGAATTAAACTATTCACGGTTGAAAATCGTCTTTATTTACCTTAGGTCATGAATCAAAACGTAATAATAGCTATTTAATCAACTAGTTGGTTAATGAAGGTGATTAATAATCGAACTGCTTTAATAGTTGAGATTATTAATTGCCTATTAACAAACGAGTTGATTAAACATTTTTTCGTCGACCGCAAGTACAATAAAATTTACTGTTCCACAAAGAGCGTCAGAATACAATAATGTCAATTTCATACATTTTCGCTTTTACATAAACTTTACTTTTGCTAAAGGAAAACTAGTCACCACTAAAATATATGACATGCGAATTTAACAAGGATGCGTATCCGTGTCTCTGGTTTAGGATATACCTCTATTAAAACATCAAAACGTCAATGTCACAAAAAGAGTTACTTAACGAAAAAGAGTGCATTAATGACGTCCATTAATGCATCCTTTTGAAAACAAAATCATTCGTTAATATTGACATTAATAAAAGGTCGACAGATAGAATAATTTTAACAATTGCTTTCAAAAGCAATTCGCTCAGCAATTATTTTGATTGCATAGGAATAAATGCTTATGCTAATTCCTAAGCAATCAAAATAATTGCTTAGGAATAAATGCTCTTGCAATTTTGTATACATAAGAATAATATCTTTTACAGTTGTTTTGCTTACGTCAGAACATATTTATGTATAAATAGTCAATAAATCTCTACAGATATTAAGTAATTTAGCTAGTGATTGCAAAGAACAACCATCATGAATTCTGAAACGGTAGCCGAAGTTAGTAGTGATATTTTAAAGTTAACAGCGAAGTGTATGAATCTAATTAAATCGGTTGATGAAATTATCAGGCACATCATCATTATTAAGACAAAAATAAGTTTATTCAAACTTGCAATTAAGAACAAGGTATACGAAGACAATTGCCAGAAAAATCCTAGTAGGCTGGAGTCTAATTTGGCACATCTTAAATGTTACCTTGTACGATTGAAACACTTGAAACGCTCTTTAGAATATTAAGGTAAAGGTATTGATGCAATGCTTTCTAGAAGTCATAGGCAAAGGCATTTGGTTTGGCATGATGTAGAATCTTGTTTTGGAAGTCGAATAATTACGGGACTTATTTTCAATTTAAGTTATAAAGATCCTTTAGTGTTCTTAGACAAAGCGTTCGCTAGTTTTAAACGCAAGTTGTTGCTTGCTTAAAAAAGTCAATGTTGAAAGTTAATGTAATTAATATTCACCGCTAACTATGTTAAGCTTACAACTGGTGAAACAGATTTGAAGACGTGGTATAAGGAGAACGTATTGAACAAGATATCGAAGCAATTGGAAGAATTTAGCGAAAACGATTCAGGTTGGGCAATCCAAGAAGTTTTACACTTGAAGGTAAATATAAACAATCATGATCCGCTTAAAGGAGGGTGTTCAACGTTTGTTCCGGTTCCGGACTTTATAGCAAAAAACGAGCTGTGATAAATGTAATAAATAACGACCAACATTGCTGTTAAAGCGTTTATTAGTTAATTAATTTATATAACTTTCTACGCGTTCTATGGTACGCCTATGAGTGCAAATGTTTTCTACGCTCATGATCAGTAGTCTTGTCTTCGGACGGCTCCGTCAGAGCTCAGTAACAGTTCTTGTTCAATTTTCAGTGTGGTAGGATGTTCCTGCTACATTACAAAATGTCTTGTTTCTTTGTGTTAATAGTTTTCATATTAATAAATAAATGTAGTGTGTCAATTGAAACTCCTTTCATTAAAAGGCTGAGTTTATTGGTATTACAGTCCCCAGTATTCTCACGGCATGCTACACAAACAAGTAGATAATTCCACAGCAAGCAACCGACCAGCGCATATCGAAGGACAAGGTGAAATAATCGCTGTTTATTCCGATAGCTTTACTAGCCGCCCTACATGGTGCCTTCTCACCGCATGTTACATTAATAATGGTATTTTGTCAACGACGTTTTAATCATATTTTCACAGCTGTAATTATCGAGCATTAATTACAAAGAAGTTCATAAAATCCAAGGAATTTATCTACAAATACAATACTTATATTATACAAGGTACGTTTTCTTTCTACATTTCAGAGGAACGTGTATGATAAGAGAAGAAAGTATTAGCAACGGATGTACTAAACCGAAGCTTTGCATTCCATACCAATATTCAAGTTGCATTTTTCAAGTTGCCGTGCGCAAGAGAGAGATAGTAACTAATAAATACCAAGTCAAGTACAAAGAAACAAGTTTCTTCACCCATACGCAGGTAGGTCAGGGGTAAGTCCTTTGTTTACTGATTTCCTTTTCCAACCGCCTGTGAACATATTGTGCTCATCTTTTATTTGCAGCAAATAAAGAAATGTGTTTTATTTAGCTTTAAGGGGTTAAAATTGCCAGTTTATATATACATGCACATTTAAAATTCAGTATCAATAAATGCAGGTTTAGCCTCACATTTCTAACTTACGTTCGCAAGGGACGTAGAATACTTCAAGGGTACCACCAGTGGCGTGGTGTCAATATTTTGTATTCATTTTCACAGTATTCGAATAACCATCAGATGGAGTCGTTTATTAGAACCAGAGGCTATATCAAGGGTAGGCTCACAAGGTTTTCAAAGCATATTGACTTGCTTGAAACAAAACAAAGAGCAAATGAAGCTCTCGATTCAACTCAAATTGTGGAATTACGTCAAAGGTTAAATGATGTAATGCCAATTCTTTCTGAATTTTATGATGTTGACTTCAAGATCTTAGAAGCTGATCCCAATGCGGATTGCGATGAGACTTTTGAATCAACATACTATGCAGCAATTTCACGTGCTGAAAATATATTACAAAACTATGAAAGTGGTACAAAACATCGTCTGTTTCCCCATCAAGTAGTAGTAAATCAAGTTCTAACAATTCAGGGCCTTCAATTCGCTTGCCTATTATTTCTCTTCCAAGTTTTAGCGGCGAAAGTTCCGAATGGTTGGAATATTATGAAATTTTTAAAAGTCTTGTTCACGAGAACTCTTCTTTGACCGACGTTCAACGGTTACATTGTCTCAAAGCCAGTTTGACCGGATCTGCAAGCCAGATTGTCAAATCGCTTGAATTTCGCTCTGAAAGCTATTCGTTAGGCTGGAAGGCAATTTGCGATCGGTTCAACGATCCTCGCATGTTAGTGCACAATCATTTCAAAGCCATCTTTGATCTTGAGCCACTCTCTAAAGAGTCTGCATCAAAGTTGCGACAATTCAACGATACTCTTTTCAAACATTACACAGCTCTTAAGTCATTGTCTTCAGAACAAAGTCTCTTAGAGTTCATGATAATTTTTATTGTATCCAAAAAGTTGGATTCCCGTACCTTTCGTGAATGGGAAGTTTCCAGGAATGCTTCCAAGTCGGAGCTACCTACAATTTCAGAATTCAAAGAGTTTCTAAAAAATAATGCTAATCTTCTAGAAACATTAGAAGCAAAGCAAAACAAAGTAGTACTTGAAAGGCCATCAAAGGCACATTCTAAATCCTTCATTTCAACTGCAGCATCATGTGTTGTCTGCAAAGGCGAGCATGCATTGTATAGATGCAATGAATTTATAAAGTTATCTCCAAAGGGTAGACTTTCAAAGGCAAAGTCGCTCCAAGTTTGTTTAAATTGCCTTTCAAAGGGACACTTTATCAATAATTGCACTTCTAAGTTTACATGCAAGAAATGCAAAGGTAAACATAATACGCTTTTGCATGAGGACAGGCCTCAACTCAAATCTGAAAATAATTCAGAACAAACAACGCCTACAGCCACGCCTGTAGAAACAAACCAAGCAATTTCCGCTTTCTGTTCAAACGATTTTCAAGTTTTGTTGCCAACTGCTACGGCTAAGATAACTTCCAGTGATGGTAACACTCACACAGTCAGAGTCCTCTTAGATTCCGGTTCACAATCGAACTTCATACGGTCAGATCTTTGCAGGAAATTGAACCTTCAAACACGTGATGTTGATATCACAGTTTCAGGCTTAGGACAAGCCGCTTCTCGCATACATTCAAGGTGTGACGTCAAACTCCAGGCGATTCACACTAACTTCACTATAGATATTTCCTGTTTAGTTCTTGATGAGATTACGGGTATGACGCCTACATTCTCTGTCAAACGTAATAGCATCAAAATTCCAGATAACATCAGATTATCTGACAACAGTTATGACAAGCATAGCACCATTGATGTATTGTTGGGTTCGTCTACATTTTGGAAGCTTCTTTGTGTAGGACAGATTCATCTGGGTCTTGATCTTCCAGTTTTACAGAAGACTCGTTTAGGTTGGGTTATTTCTGGCCCTATGGCTACTGTTGCATCGCACACTGTTCAGTGCAATTACATTTCTGTTGATGACACTTCAGCTATTCTCAGTAAGTTCTGGGAAGTTGAACACTATCCTATTGAAAGGGTTCACACACCCGAAGAAAAGGCCTGCGAGGCACATTTCCAACAGCACACACGTCGTGATGCTGACGGTCGTTTCACAGTTTCTCCCACTCAAACAGTCCATTGAGGTTCTGGGAGATTCTCTTCAAACAGCACAAAAGAGATTTCTTTCTTTAGAAAACGATTACAATCTAATCCAGATTTATTTGCTCGATATTCACAATTCATGCAAGAGTACATCGACTTGGGTCATATGTCTATAGTTGATCCTAGCTCTTCTGTAATATCCTATTATCTCCCTCATCACGGCGTGACAAAGGAAGACAGTCTAACAACAAAGCTGCGAGTTGTTTTTAACGGTTCTCAGGAAACCACTTCAGGGCATTCCCTGAATAGTATTCAAATGGTTGGTCCAACCATTCAACAAGATTTGTTTTCGATTCTGATTCGTTTTCGCAAACATGCCTTTGCAATTTCAGCTGACGTTCAGAAAATGTACAGACAGGTACTCGTTAATCCTGACCAGAGAAATTTGCAGAGGATCTTGTGGCGCTTTTGTTCTTTAGATCCCATTCGTACATACAGTTTAAATACAGTTACGTACGGTACAGCATCCGCTTCTTTTCTTGCCATTCGTTGTCTGCCTCAGCTGGGTCACGACTGTGAAACATCATTTCCTGAAGTCTCTAAGACCATTAAGGAAGACTTTTATGTGGATGACCTTTTAACAGGAAGTAGTACGCTTCAAGGTGCTCGTGATCTTTGCAGGAAGGTAAAACAAGTTCTTGATTCAGGCTGCTTCAAACTACAAAAATGGATTTCTAACAATCCCCAAGTTCTAGACATAATTCCAGATTCGGATATTCATCCAGGTGTTCTTGCTTTCGGCTCTCATGAGCACACTCGTACATTAGGTTTGACTTGGTGTTTTGAATCCGATAATTTCATGTTTACGATTTCAAATGCATCTTCATTCAAGGCTACCAAACGTAGCATGCTTTCCGAAATATCACAAATTTTCGATCCTTTAGGACTCCTTGGTCCCTGTACTTTAGGAGCTAAAATTCTAATTCAAAAACTTTGGATTGAAAAATTGGGTTGGGATGATCTCATTCCTGAAACCATTCAAGCAAAATGGAGTTCTTATCGTACTGATCTTGTCAATTTAAACGATTTGAAAATTTCTCGTCATATTTTATGCAAAGAATTTACTGATGTTCAGCTTCATGGTTTTTGCGATGCATCCCTACATGAATATGGTGCATGTATTTTTGTACGATCGATGGATCAAGGTGGGAGATTCCATGTTAATCTTCTGTGTTCAAAATCAAAGGTTTCTCCTCTGAAACCTCTTACAATACCAAGGCTAGAGCTTTGCGGAGCAGTTCTGCTAGCTAAGTTGACTGACCAAGTTTCAAAGGCATTACAATTACCCATTTCTCATTATATATTTTGGTCAGATTCAACAATTGTATTAGGATGGCTGAAAGCCAACCCTAATCTCTTGAATACATTCGTTTGTAACAGGGTTGCAGATGTACAACAATTGACGTCGATGGGCATTTGGCGCCATGTACCTACTCAAGATAACCCTGCAGATATTCTCTCAAGAGGAACAACTCCTCAAGCTCTGAAAGAGTCTATTTTATGGTGGCATGGTCCATCATGGCTCACTGAAGAAGAATCTTCATGGCCTACTTTCAAGTTATCATGTACAGAACTTCCTGAAATGAAAAGGGAAGCTCGCTGTATTACAGTCAGTTCACCTGACCCTTTTCCGTTTAACATTTATTCAAGTTTAACTCAACTTGTGAGAGTTACTTCTTATTGTTTGCGCTTTCGCAATAATTGTTTGAATTCAAGGCAGCACGCTTTTCAGGATCTCTTTCAACTAATGAAATTCAAGAATCCTTCTAGTTCTTATTAAGCGCTCTCAACAGGAATCTTTTCCTGATGATTTAAAATTGTTATCACGGGTGCTCCCTAAAGACTTCATCATTGTTATCGCTTAATCCCTTTTTGGATTCAAGGGGCATGATTAGAGTTGGTGGCAGACTGCACAACTCACAACTTATGTTTGATAAAAAATTTCCATTGCTAATATTCGGCAAGCACCGTCTTGCAAGACTTCTTGTTACACAAGAGCATATCAGGCTGCTTCATGCAGGCCCTCAAATGTTACTTGCTAACCTCAGAGAAAGGTATTGGATCACTTGCGGTAGGAATCTAATTAAACAAGTCGTACATCAATGTGTGCGATGCTTTCGTTTTTCACCTAAGGTAACCGAACCCCTTATGGGTAACCTACCATCTTCACGTATTAAGCCATCCTTTCCATTTAATGTAGTAGGAGTCGATTATGGCGGTCCCTTTTTTGTTAAAGATCGAAAGGGTCGTGGCTTCAAGACCACAAAATCATATTTATGTCTTTTCGTTTGTTTTGTTACCAAGGCAGTGCACCTGGAGTTGGTCACTGACCTATCTACTGAAACCTTTCTAATGGCTTTTCGCCGATTCACAGCACGTCGCGGTAAACCATTGCATGTTTACTCTGACAATGGGACAAATTTTACAGGTGCTAACTCTGAGCTTAAAGAGTTAGGCATGTTTTTAAAGGAGCAATGTCATACAATTACTGATTCAACCATTATTGAAGGTATAACCTGGCACTTTATACCCGCCCATAGTCCACACTTTGGTGGTCTTTGGGAGGCCGGCATAAAATCTTCCAAATTTCATATAAAGCGGGTTATTGGAAATACATTATTTACCTATGAGGAAATGAGCACTTTACTAACACAGGTGGAGTCCGCATTAAACTCCCGTCCAATATCTCCTTTATCAGCAGACCCTAGTGACGCCTGCACATTTTTTAATTGGTAGAACTTCAGTTTCTTTGCCAGATCCAGATTTGTCTCAAATACAAGAATCTAGACTTACAGTCTTTCAGAAAATTCAAAGATTCCATCAAAGCATATGGAAAAGATGGAATAAAGAATACATATCTGAGTTACAACAGCGCTCCAAATGGCGTGCGACGTCGTCTCAACTAGAAGCTGATTCTCTAGTCCTTATTAAGGAGGACAATTCTCCGCCATTAAATTGGAAACTTGGCAGAGTGATCGATGTCCACCCTGGCGCTGATGGTATCAGTCGAGTCGCTTCAGTAAGAACTGCAAATGGAACAGTGAAGCGTTCTTTTTCAAAACTGTGCCCACTTCCTATTGTGCGCGAGTGAGTGCAAGCATGTTCAAATTGCAATTTGTGCGCTACTGTGCGTTAGCTCTATCGTACAAAATAGGTTTATTGTCTTAGCTATAAGTTGTTATAATTACGTTTATATTTAGTCTTTGTAAAAAAAGGTGACTTATTCTTTTGTTCATTTTGCTTTGTGCATGATTATTTTGTTTAGATTGTATATTTTTGCATTTATTCATATAATTCATAGCTTAGATGCCTATTGTTTATTATCAACTATTTTGTTGAAAGGTCCCCCTTTCAAGGCGGGCGGTATGTTAAAGCGTTTATTAGTTAATTAATTTATATAACTTTCTACGCGTTCTATGGTACGCCTATGAGTGCAAATGTTTTCTACGCTCATGATCAGTAGTCTTGTCTTCGGACGGCTCCGTCAAAGTACAGTAACAGTTCTTGTTCAATTTTCAGTGTGGTAGGATGTTCCTGCTACATTACAAAATGTCTTGTTTCTTTGTGTAAATAGTTTTCATATTAATAAATAAATGTAGTGTGTCAATTGAAACTCCTTTCATTAAAAGGCTGAGTTTATTGGTATTACAGTCCCCAGTATCCTCACGGCATGCTACACAAACAAGTAGATAATTCCACAGCAAGCAACCGACCAGCGCATATCGAAGGACAAGGTGAAATAATCGCTGTTTATTCCGATAGCTTTACTAGCCGCCCTACAATTGCATTCTTTGGGCCTTGGTTTCCGCTTTACATCCCGCTAAACAAAATCTTCATAGAATATCTAGCTATCCTAATTTTGATGCAGTGTTACGCTACAATTCCATTCAGTTTCCAATTGCATTAAAAGACAAAAAAAAATTGAGAAGCTCAACAATCTTGCAATTAACCTATATTGTATAGAAAATACTAAAATACTCTTATTTTTTTAAATGAAAATTTAGAAAAAATAGAA
This sequence comes from Platerodrilus igneus, assembly GCA_036346225.1. Classification (NCBI taxonomy): domain Eukaryota; kingdom Metazoa; phylum Arthropoda; class Insecta; order Coleoptera; family Lycidae; genus Platerodrilus; species Platerodrilus igneus. The sequence goes on along the minus strand of JARFIW010000472.1, from coordinate 1,571,886 downwards.
TCTATTAATTTGTTAGTCTTAAATAACGATTCCTTACAATATTCTCGTCCGACAAATGCTAATGAGAATCACTTTCATTTTACTTGGATTAAGGATGTCAAAATTATTTGCAAAACAGTTGTCTTCACATCACCATAGAAAATTTTTTTGTTATAGATGTTTAAATAATTTTAGTACGGCAGCATTACTTAAGCATCATTCGAATCATTGCGGAAAACAGAATACTTGCTCAATAAGATTACCCGAAGAATCTGAAAAGTATGTAATATTTAAAACATTTCCACTACCTAGAGAAAAGGTATCATTTGTAGTTTATGCAGATCTCGAAAGTATATTAGAACCATGCAATGTGCCGAAGGTAATATTAAACACAGTCCGGTATCAAAGACATATACCCTTTAGTGTAGCGTACTATTTGAAATGCTCGTATGATAATAAATATTCCAAATTTCAATTGTATCGCGGATAGGATTGTATAGAATGGTTTGTTGCTCAATTGTAACTGATTTCAGAAACGACGAATAAAATTTTCTGTAAACCAAAACCAATGAACCCTTTAACAGAAGAATAAAAGTCAGCATTTAAATTTGCCCTTCACTGTTACATTTGCCATAAACCTTTTAGTATAGATGATATTAGAGTTCGCGATCACTGTCACTTTACAGGTGAATTTCGAGGAGCGACTCATCAAGATTGCAACATCAATTATCATAATTCTCATATGATACCAGTAGTTTTTCATAACTTATCAGGCTACGATTCGCATTCCATTATTAAAAAAATCGTGTTTGGGTTTTCAGGTTCGTTAAGCATTCTACCAATAAATAAGGAAAAATACATGTCTTTTACAAAATATGTAAAAGGTACGAAAGTTAGTTTTAGATTTATCAATTCATTCAGTTTTATAGCATTTAGCATCGAAAAATTAGCTTCCTACTTTGATGATAATAAAAAATCCATCACCAGGGAAAATTGTAACACTGATAATGAGTTTCGGTTACTTACGCGTAAAGGCATATTTTCCTAGGATTACATTAACTCTTGGGATAGGCTCAACGAAACCGATTTACCCTGTAAAACAGCATTCTTTAATCGTTTGCGCAATAAAGAAATCTCAGATGAAGACTACAATCATGCTAAACACGTTTGGCAAACATTTAATATACAAACACTAGGGGATTATTCAGATCTATATTTAAAAACAGCTGTACTGCTCTTGATTGACATATTTGAAAACATTAGAAAAACTTGCATGTGTACGCATAAGTTAGATCTACTTCACTACTTTACGGCTCCTGGTTTAGCTCTAGATGCAATGTTAAAAAAGACGAACGTTAAACTCGAGTTGCTTACTGATATTGAAAAAATAATGTTTTTAGAACGGGGAATTCGTGGTGGCGTTTCTCAATGTTCGAATAGATATGCCAAAGCAAATAACAAATATTTGAATGCAGATTATGATCTGAATTTCGATTTTAAATATTTAATGTATTTTGATGTTAATAATTTATATGGGGCTGCCTATCTTCCATATGGAGAATTTGAATTTTTAGATGGCACCAATCAAGATATTATACTATACGTTTAGACATACTTAATATTCCCGATGATTCTGATGTAGGATATATTTTTGAATGCGATTTACACTACCCAGTATCTTTACATGAAATTCACAGTAATTTACCGTTGGTGCCTGAACATATGATACCACCAGTACCTTCTAATAAATCAAACCTAAAGAAATTACTTACAACTTTATATCCAAAACTCAATTATATTATACACTACAAGGATTTAAAAATGTATTTAAGCTACGGTTTAGAACTGAAAAAGATTCATAAGGTTCTTGGGTTTAAACAAGCTCCTTGGTTAAAATAATACATTGATTTGAATACGAAATTAAGACAACAGTCAAAAAACAGTTTCGATATATGCTTTTATATAAATATGATAAATTCGGTTTATGGAAAATGATGGAAAACGTAAGGAAATGGAAAGATGTGAAATTAGTGACCAAATGGGAAGGACGGTTTGGAGCTCGTAGTTACATAGCAAAATCTAATTTTCACAGTTGCACTGTCTTGTCTTAATAGAAATAAATAAATTAGAGGTTTATTTAAACGGGTTTCTCTATTCTAGATATTTCGAAAACCTATTTATATGAATTTCACTATAGTTATATAAAATCGCAATTTGCTAACAAAGCAAAGCTTCTGTACACAGGTACGGATTGTTTGATATACGAGTTTAGCGTTGAAGATATTTACTCCTATATCAAACAAGATATTCATAGATTTGATACTTCCGATTACGACCCTCATAACAAATATCATATTCCATTATCAAATAAAAAGGTTCCTGGTCTTATGAAAGATGAAAAGAATGGTGATATCATGCTAGAGTTTGTAGGGCTTAGATCTAAAATGTACACTTACAGAGTTCAGAATAGGGTAATAAAAAACAAAGGGATCTTTCTCAGCAAGTATTAAGCAAATTTCTTTTGATGATTATAAGAATGCTTTGTTTTATAAACAGACTGTACAGAAACAGCAATGTTTAATTAGAGCAGTCAAACATGATGTGTTTACTATAAAACAAAACAAAATTGTTTTCAATCCAAGTGATGATAAAAGAATTCTTAGTACCTCAACCACTGATACTAAACCTTTGGGGTATAACTATACACTCAGAAATGACATGTAAAGCTTCAACCACTGGCTCAAATAAAGAACGCAATTTATTTTATCCCGGTTAACATAATATTTTTTTTAGTTACATAAACTTCAGTGTTATGTTTATACCTGCAACAAGTACACCGTTTTTTTTGGATGTGTCTAAAATACGATACCTTTCAATCTGTCCGAGTGGAACTATATTAGTATAAATGTATTGTAGAGAAAAATAGTAGTAACCGTTCTGTTAAAAAAAATCAAGTTTGTTAATAACGTACCAGTAAGTTTATTTGACAAACGCATAGCAAAACTTTTATTAAAATTGCTTGTAAATATTAGCGGTTCTACTGACTCAATTTGGCAATGTTCATGACTGTTACTAAATCACTTTATAATTCCAACATGTAAAAATATTTAAGCAAAAATTATTATAACCCATTAACAATCAAACATTTGATATTGTAAAAAACATGTAAAATAATAAATAGACTGTGATTGCTAATTGATTTATTGTTTTGTCTTTTTCATAATTTGTAAAGGTGCAGTAATAAAGTAATTATAATATTTTTTTGCTGTTTGAGAGCGGATTGTATTTGACTATCTTATCATGAAGTATAAGGCAATGACAAGATGTATTTGGCAAAACGTTTCTGCTAGTTTCAAATTCTAATCTAATATCGACATTACCAGATTTTAACACTTCGTTTGTCTAGAACAATCTATGACTGCTAATGGCGCAATACTTCGTAAATTTTCAGGATTATAAAGTGGTTCATTTTTCTTTTCGCAGTATGATTGCTGAAATTGGGCATATATCTCATATAACAACGCAGTCTGTTTATTCTCGAACTACAAATTTAAGTTATCGTACGGGAAAATTTCTGAATTTAAATAGAGTTTCATGTTGGTTAAGTAACAATGATCAAAACGACTGTAGTTGCTCATGTATCTATTTTTTCGATTAGTTTGGAAACCAACAATCACAAATTTTGGTTTTTCTAATTGTGTTGTTGTTTTAATGTTCCATGTATGATGTTGCGTTTCTCGTAGAAGTTGATATTCATGCAACTCCCATCCTCTAAACGGAATATGCAAATCCTGAATTTGTGCAACGCATTCTATTAAATTTATCCGCATCAAACTTGCAACCAAAATACCAAAATATTCAATTAAAGACAGCGTGAGGATTAGAAAACACAGGGAAGCATTTACGAAAGGTTACACACCAAACTGGTCAAATAAAATTTTTAAGATTAAAAGGGTAAACCTAACAAATCCGACAACATATATATTAGAAGATCAAGACGAGACAGAAATCAAAGTGGCATTTTATGAAATGGAGTTGCATAAGGTTAAACATCCAGGAATTTACCTGGTAGAAAAAGTTCTAAGAAAAAGTGGAAATAAAGTCTTTGCAAAATGGTTAGGCTTGTCTAACGTACACAATAGCTGGATAGATAAAAATAATGTTTGCTAGAAGTCGTTATAATAATAAGGCTAACATTGTAAAATTACATTAAAATAAATAATACAGACATAATCTTTTTATTGTTTTTTATTATTATTAAACAATTCTTTTAATAACAAGGTATTTTGTTTTGCACATTGCAAATTATTATTGTTGTGTCTATAACAATGGATGTTATATAGTAAACGATTGTTGACTTTTAACTCCGATAGCTTAGGACAACCTAGTGCAAGCATATCAGTTACAACGTTTTGCATTAGATAGGTTTCCATCCATTTCCTCTTTTCTAGACCCTTCACACATACTTCTTTACTAGGTCGGATAATTTGCTTCAAATAAAGCGCTATATATGATGACACCATTCCAGCCGATGAAGATTCATCCCAAGAAAGATCATGAATATTCCTTGTCACCCAGTCGTTATGTTTTATATGATCTTGGCCCAAACAACTAGACTGCATTGGCAGTTGAAAAATTTGATACCAAACAATATCTTCCAACAAGTCCAAAACCGCAATTTCTTTGCACACAAACTCGTTTTTCTTGTATTTAAAGCCCTGAATATTAATTATATACATGTTTGTATATGTAGGTATGTAAATATGCAGTATACTTCGTCTAATTAAATTAATCTTAGGAGCAATCTCCTTATATAGCAGATTACCACCATCTGCGTACTTTGCCAACCTACTTTTCAACCTATCACAAGAGTGAACACACATTTTGAATTGAAACCGGTCTATGTGTATTTGCAGAGTGGTCGCACTTTGAATTCAAACCGGCCTTGGCATATTTTGCATCTGACATACTTTATAACTTCTAGCTAGAATTTAAAACAGCTCTACATTTTTCTGCACGCATCAACATTTTTTTAATGTAGCATACGTTTGGACACGTTTTGAAGTCAAACCGGCCTATGTGTATTTGCAGCCTCTAAACAAAAGTAAAAACATAAATCAAAATTCACTTTAATTAAATACAGCATTCTTTATACAATTGACTTAGATGTGATATTTTGAATCTGACCTACTTTATAACTTCTCGCTAGAGAACCGAATTCAAAACAGCTCCACATTTTTTCTGCACGCACTTACATTTTTTTAACGTAGCATGCGTGTGGACACGTTTTAAAGTCTCACACACGTATCTTCCATTGAAAGTAATATAAGGCCGGTCTAACTTCAAAACGTGTTCACACGTATGTTACATTGAAATTTTCAATGAAAAAATATACGCGTGCACCGTTATGAAGTCAGACCGGCCTTTCATCACTACTCCTAACGTAATTAAAAATCGAAAAACCCGATCTAAATATTGGACATTTAAAAACAAAAATGTATGACGAAATGGCACTGCACACATACATAAATGCACTACCAGAACGACTATCAGATAAGATCAAATTCCAAAGTCCCTAAAACCTAGAAGAAGCCATGAACGTGATAATAGAAGAAGAAAATGTAATGTATGACTCAAACAGACTATACAACCCCCACGCAAATAAAAGTTATTCACCAATAAAAACTATACAAGCCGCGGGACAAACAATTCCCCCAACAAAAATTCACACCCTTCAACACACAAACAAATCAACCGCGAATTAATAACCTAAATTTCAACAATACGAATTTTAATAATCAATATAAACATTTTCCAAAACCAACGTTCAACCCATATTTTACGAAACCCGCATTTCAACCAAGATTCAACCAAAACGCAAATCAACAAATATCAGCATTCAGCGCGAACCCTATTAGAAATACACCAATGACAAATAACAATAACAATCCTAATAACTATTACAAACCAACGCCCATGGATACCTCATCTGGTAACACCAGACAAAATACTAAAATAACACACATCCGACCAAACTTTAATCAAGAACCCAATTTTACATGGGAAGAACTATTTCACCAAGAAGTAGAAAAATTTGACAATGACCAAAGTAATTACATCCAGCTCAGTACGAACGATGAATCAAACCATGTACGAAGAGGACGATGAAGAAAACACGTGCTCAAATTTTCAGATAGACCGATTCATAAACGACCAAACTTAATAAACTTAAATAACATAAATCACCTAGTACTACCATACATAGAAATACCCCATGCCGAATTTAGACTATTAATCGATACCGGATCCTCAAAAACATTAATTAGCCCCAGAACCGTCAAAAAACATTATTTAGATTATGTAGAAAGAGAGCCATTTAAAATTAAAATAGCCCATCAAACGACATTACACCAATTCATAGCTAATATACCCTTAGCGAGAACATTTAATGTAAAAATGAAGCATAAATTTTGTATTTTCGAATTTAACGACAAATATGACGGACTAATCCGAATGGACCTTCTAAGAAAATTAGGAGCCAACATTGACATAAAAAACCGTTTATTAAGAACGAAATTTCAAAACACTCAAATCGAACAAAAATACACGATAAAACCCCGAACAGAAAGAAAAATAAAAATCCCAGTAAATTCTAACAACAAAGTAAGAATAATAAATCATATAACATTTGAACAAGGTGTAGAAACTCCAACTGCCTTAGTACAAATAAAAGACAATTATGCCACTACGACGGTTTTAAACGCAAATGACTATTCCGTAGAACTATCACTATCAGACCAATTAACATAGAAGAATTAAATTTTAACGAAATGGAAATAGATGAAGATTTAGAAAACAATGGCAACCCAATAGAATATGACAAAATGTTAAGAGAAAATTTAAGTAACATTCATTTTAATACCGACATCAATCGAGAAGAGCAAAGATCAATTAAAAATTTATGTTTTCAATACCGCGACATATTTCACCGTGAAGAAATACCCTAACATTCACCAACACAGTTAAACATAATATCGAACTAACAGACAACGAGCCAATCTTTACAAAAGCATATAGACGACCTCATACAAGCCAAAAAGAAGAAGCTGACAGACAAGTAGCAGACTTATTAGAACAAGACATATTCCAGCACTCCAACTCACCATGGAGCAGCCCCGTATTAATAGTACCCAACAAGTTAGATGCCTCGAGCAAGAGAAAATATAGAATGGTAATAGACTACAGAAAGTTAAATGAAAAAACGGTAGATGACATATATGCACTACCGAATATAACCGAAATTTTAGACAAATTAGGAAAGTGTCGATATTTTTCAACACTAGACCTAGCATCAGGGTATCATCAAGTAGAAATGGATGAAAAAGATATATCGAAAACAGCCTTCAACACACCTAGAGGACATTACGAATAGAAACGACTGCCATTTGGATTAAAGAACGCACCCGCTACTTTCTGGAGAGTCATGGACAATATAACTACGAGGAATACACAACGAGAAATGTTTTGTACATTTAGACGACATCATAGTTTATTCCACATCATTGGTAGAACACATAGAAAGATTGAAAGAAGTATTTGAAAGACTAAGACATGCACATTTCAAAGTACAATTAGACAAAAGCGAATTTTTACAAAAAGAAGTATCATTTTTACGACATATAATAACACCCCAAGGAGTAATGCCAAATCCCGATAAAACAAATGCAGTACTAAATTACCCTATACCAAAGACAACCAAAGAAATTAATGGATTTCTAGGACTTAGTGGTTACTACCGCAAATTCATTAAAGGTTACGCTCAGATAACCAAGCCCCTGACAAATTGTTTAAAAAAGGCAAACAAAATTGAACACACACCGGAATTCATTAAAGCCGCAAACAAAATTAAAAATATACTAACGAATCACCCCGTATTAGATACCCAAACTTTTCAAATCCATTTATACTAACGACAGACGCATCGAATGTATCATTAGGCGCAGTATTGAGCCAAGGCAAAGTAGGTAGCGATAAACCAATCAACTGCGAATCCAGAAACCTAAATGAAACTGAACAAAAAAATAGCACCATCATCATCATTAGGTCTTCAGTCCTGGAACTGGTTAGACGCGTACCATCATTGTTTCCTATTCTAAACTAACCTACAGATTTCCCTGAAATTTGCACAGTCTGCATCTATCACTATCTGATCTAGGTCAACATCTAACTCTTTTTCCTATATCTGCTTGTAATATATCCCATAATATTTAAAAAAAATCCCTTAGAACGTATTCTGCCCTTCTATTTCTCATATCTTTTTTCCTAGAGATCCTTGTTTCCGTACTATTTCTATAACCTATTTGTTATTATCTTTGTCTGTCCATGCTATCGTCCTCATGCATCTGAAGCACAGCATTTCAAAAAGCTGCTAACGTTTTTCTGTCTGCGTTTCAGACTGCTCGTATTTTATAGGCATACTGTGCCGTGCTCCACACATAAGCTTTCAACAATTTTCTTTTTGTTCTATGTTTGTTGTCTTTCCTCATAGGCGCTGTTCGTTCTTGTTAGATGCCGTTCGGTCACCTTCTAGTGTTTTACAATTATATACCCTATTTCTTTGACCTTCAGTGGTTGTGAAGGGAGGTAAGCAGCCTGTGGCTGCCAAGTTCTTCCAACACTTAACCACTTATCGATTTAATATATTTTCCATTGTATCTTTTCGCACAGTCAACATTAATTGCAGATATTTCGCAACCAACAACTAGTTGTTTATACTAATCATCAGATTTATCTGCTCTTATTTTTTCGTCATTAGGTTTTCCGTCTCAAAACTGGTTGGACACGTACCTGCACTTATTTATATTCTGAGCTAGTGTACATAGTTCCCTGAGATTCTCACACATCATGTGTATACAGCTCGTTCCCTTTCTATTGTTTTCTAATTTTATGCCCTATTTCACCGAGATTCAGTAAAGAGGGTTAAACAACCTGTGGCTACCAAAATACCCCAACAGTTAGACATTTGCCGAAGTAATGGTTTTCCAGTAAATCCTTTCACACACTTAACATTATTCGAGAATATTGCCCAACCAATTCTTGTAGTTACTTATAATAATCATCATGTTTAAGCACAGTTATTTTTTCGTCATTAGTTTATCCATCTTGGGATTGGTTGGATTGATTTCTATTCTGGGCTAGCTTACACATCTCCCTGAAACCTCTACAGCCTATATCTTTTACTATCTGTGTGCAGTAGTCTAACCTAGGTCTGCCTCTTCTTCCCTTTTTTCCTATCTCTGCTTCTAATATATTCCGCACTATTCCCTCATACCGTAGTATGTGGTCTATCATCCTATCTCTCATATTTTTTACCGTTTCCACATATTTCTTTCTTCCCCTACCATTTTTAATACCTCTTCGTTCTTAACTTTGTCTGTCCATGATATCTTCATCATTCGCCTGTAACACCACATTTGAAAGGCTTCTACCTTTTTCTTGTCCGCTTCTCTTACTGTCCAGGCTTCACAACCGTACAGTGCTGTGCTCCACACATATGTTTTAAGCAATCTTTTCCTTGTTTCTATGTTTGTGGTCTTTGAGCACAGTAGTTGCTTTTTCTTGTTAAATGTAGCACAACCTTGTGCTAATCTTTTTTTATATCTTTTGTGCTTTTCCCATTTTGTGTTATTTGTCTTCCTAGGTAGCAGAAATCCTTAACCTCTTGTAAGTTCGTGTTACATACTTGTATCTTGTTTTTGATTTATTTTCCTCATCTTTGCATACTAGAACTTTAGTTTTAGTTTTGTTAACTTTTATGCCGTATCTCTCTGTTAGAACCGTTTCCATTTCATTAAGAGCAGCTTCTAACTCTTCCTTGCTAGACGCTAATACCGCTATATCATCTGCAAATCTAAGCTTATCAATTTTTTGTCCCTGCAAAGTAATTCCAAATGTCTTCCTGCATTTGACAGTATTCATTGCCTCCTCTATGTACAAGTTAAAAATCGATGGAGATAGGGCACATCCCTGTCTCACCCGTTTCCTAATGTTTACTTCTCTACGTTCCTGCTCTAATTCTATTACTGCTGTTTGCTCTTTGTATAAGCTATGTACTATTCGTCTATCCCTATAACTCATTCCAATCTTTTGAGTATTTCAAACATTTTTTCCCTTTACATTGTCGAATGCTTTTCCAGATCTTCAAACCCTATATACATGCTTTCCCTTTTCTATTGTTTTCTCCATTATCACTCTCAGAGCTAAAATAGCCTCCCGTGTTCCCTGTTTTGCCTAAACCCAAATTGGTCTTCTCCTAGTATTTCTTCAGCTCGTTTTTCCATTCGTCTTTGCACAATTCTAGCTAATATTTTTGACACGTGTGCTGTCAAACTTATTGTTCGAAAATTTTCACATCTATCCGCGCCTTTCTTTTTGGTATAGTTACTATGATGCTACGTTTGAAATCTTTGGGTATCTCGCCTGTCTCATACATATAGCTTACAAGTTGGAAGAGACGTTCTGTTACTGCTTGTCCAGCGGCTTTTAGAGTTTCTGCTTGCACCTTATGTGTACCCGGCGCCTTACCATTTTCAGACTCATTAATGCTAATTAAAACTCGTCTCGAAGTATAGGATATCCCAAGTCATCATATTCAATGTCTGATTCCTGTTCTAATGCAGTTAGTTTCTCTCTTGCATATAAATTCCCTATATATTAAATATATTAAAAAATTATATATTAAATAATTATATTTCGTGGAATTCATGATAGAACAGTTTTGAAACTAAAATAATAGTGAAAATATACGAGAGCAATTTGTCGTTAACTGAAAAACGTAAGTGAAAGCTTATTAATTAAGCATAATTTTAATATTTATAATTTAGAGCTTTAAGTAAAAATCTAAATTAGCACATCTAAATTAGCACACCTAAATTGGTACATAAATCTAAATTTGCAAATAAATCCAAATTTAAATATACATCGATCGAAATTTGCATAAAAACATTGGTTTGCATCTACGCATCGGAGCACTAAAAGGAGGATTGTTCAAAACATTGAATTCGTGTTTGGCCAAGCAGTACTATAAAATCAACAAGTGAACTCAACAGGTAACAATCCAGGGATACTGGTCATCAGCACGCAGCAGCAGATCCAAGAATAGGGAGAACAAAAAGACACGCAAGAAAAACTACAGGTCAAAACATTATCTAATAGCATAAGGCATTATTTTCTTTTTTTTATTGAATTTTTACATTTTTTTATATTTATGTATAGGATCATCAAAAATCTTTTTATACGTAAAAATTTACGTAAAAGAAAAGAGTCATTGAACGTTTAAAGGTATTTCCAATAGTATACAGTATCATTTGTGCTGGCTTTCAACAGACGAAAGGGAGCTATAATTTTGGGGATAAACAAATTGATATCATTGTTACTTTGATTCAGGGGTTTATTTTGTTGAATAGTGAATCATATTATCAAGCTGTAAAGTGTATATATTTTTTGTCATTATACAAATCTTGGTTAATTTCGTTTGTCTCATTCAAGTGAGAAAGTGTTAGATAAAAAGAGAGGTGAAATTTCTTTGATACCGTACTGTCGCACCACTCTGTGCGGATTAGACTGAGCTGGTCGAAACATATTATATATATATATATATATATATATATATATATATATATTGTAACAATTTTATTTTTGCAGTAGGAGAATCCATTCATTAAACGTACAATGAATAGTAAAATACCTTTATTAATTAAAATAAATATTCAAGTAACAATCAAACTTTTATAGTATTATAATATCAAGGATTATTAGTCGAGTTGTTTCCGAGTTCGGTGTAATTTCACAGCCACTGGCGCGCGCGTGAGAGGTTTGAGAACTAAAATCCGGAACCTCCCACCATACAAGAAAGCAGCGAGCGCACTCGTCGATAGTTAAAAGTAGCGTCAAGATGCATTCTAAGAGAATGGCGAGTGACCTCCGAGTCGCTCTATGTTTGTGAAACACTTCCTGAGTAACGGTTAGTACCTAATCCACATTTTATATATTCGTTGTCATATTAGCTAATTTACAAAATTTATTTAGCGCAACGACCCATTTGAACTCGCAACGACACATTTGAAATCCCAACGAGAAATTAGAAAACTGCATGGATAACGTATATATCGCACACCACGTCGAAAATCGCAACTGTAAAATTTGAGACAACATGATCCCTTTGAAGTTACAATTTAGAAAGCTTAATTTGTTGGCTACGCAATGAAAAATTATTTTAGTAAATAAATTTAGACAACGGAAGATTACGTTACAAAGTAATGCTGCCGTGATCCAAGTAAGGAACCCGCTTTGCTCCTACACCTGTGTTAAAGCATGGAAAGCAAGTATAATTAGTTGCTGTTCCGCGCTGCGAGGTAATTTCCATTACATCAAGGGACAACTGCTGCTCTTGGGTTCGTAATAGAATTAAGATTTCCTGAGTACTTTCCTTCTGAAAGTACATTATTTCATTTTGTTTGTTAGACGTACAAAATTGTTATTCAGTTTACCTGTAAATAAGCTGGTTTTCCCCAGTATTAAATTTGCTTTCACTTAGCTTCGTAAATACGTGATCACACGAGGCTTCAACGTAATTTAACAGCTGCTATTACATCACCTGTTTGTTTGTTCACTATTGTCAACAATTGCCCAATGGCTAACACATGTTTAGCATTTTAGTACAACCACTATAGATAACATTAGAGAATATCTTGGTGATTATTTTGACTTCAAACTAAATTTAAGTTTGTTAACCTAAAGAGAAAATTTCGTATATTCATTTGTAAATGACTCACACAGATCTGATTGGGTTATAAAGAAACTCTAGCATTTTAGTTACATAGAATTATAAAATATTTGAGTAAGGATTAGTTGATAACCTTTACTACCAGTTTTGCAAGTACTTCAAATTTTTATTTTATTTAATTACAATGATACTTTATTTACTGAAACCAAGAAAATTCTTATTAGTAAATTAATATTCTTCATTTAAAGTTTTTATTCTGATCTAGTCTGATCAGACTTGGTAAACAAAAAGCAATAAGAACTAAAATTTTATGATCCCATTATGCAGAAAACATTCTCTATACTTTTTAGGTATACTTGAGGGACGCAAATAGTGTTCCCATTTTTATGTGACTTAATTATTATTCTTTCTTACAGGAACAGCGTCTTATTCTGTTAAGACAAGTTTGTGTATCAACGAAGGCGATCTTTTTTGGGTCTCCAAGTCCGCCCTTAAAAATAGCTATGCCCCGAAAATAAATCAATTTGGACTTGGTGGCGCCTGTTTGTTTTTGTTAAGTGTAACCCTCCATAGATTTCGACTTACCCCCCATTGCTCATAGCTCTACCCAAGGAATAGACCCTAGTTACGTCGGAAGACTTTGTTTTGCTGACCCCAACTTCTAGAGTCAGATGTAGGTATTAAGAAGAGAGCATTAGTTAAGCTCAATTTAGGAAAGAATGTGACCGTTTGGGGTTAGCGATCAAGAAAATATAATACGTTTCACTAGCGCCCAACGCTTGGGGCTTCGGAATTTGTTTGATCAAAATTTATTTGGGGGCTCGAAATTTGTTTGTTCAACGAGTAATTTGTTGAAATTCGTTCGTTCATAATTTAATTTAGCTCGAAAGTTGTTTGTTCATAATTTGATTTACCTTAAAATTTATTTGTTAAAATTAATTTGCTTCGAAATTTATTTGTTCTAAATTTAATTTGATTCGAAGTTTGTTAGCTCAAAATTTATTTTCCTTTGAAGTCCATTTGTCCAAAAATTATTTTGCTCGAAATTTGTTTGCTTAAGGTTTATTTGACACTTAGATTTGTTTGTTTGCTTTTGATAAAAGATTGGTTGTAACGGTAATCCCCATACACTCAATTCGTTAATTTGGTCAAATTTACTTTTGACTTTAGTTCTGTTTTGACCCCTTAAATTTTTGATATTGTTTTGGCAAAATAATTTTACCAAAAACATTTTTGATTTTTACCTTTAGTAGTACGAATTTGTTTTGATAGCTTTTGTAAGATTCGGATTAGTTAGATTTATCGGTTTGATTCCATTAGGTTGTAGTAACCATGTCGGAAAAATTCCAAATTGTTTGTCTACTTAAAGAAGAATTGGAGTATGAACTAAGAATCAGAGGAGTGGTAAGTGAGAGGCCAGTGTTGGAGAAACGAAAATTTTAGGTAGATTGTTAGCTAAAGAAATAGATAAGCCTGGTTGTTTGGTTGACCTTTCGTGTTATGAAGTAGATTTTGCAACGGAAAGTAAAGAAATTTCAGTTTCAGTCGAGTCAGTTCGTAATATTGTGTCCGAGTTTGAGGGCGACTCATCAGACTCAATTTTTAGAAGAGCTTGTTCAAGGATAAACCACCTTTCGGGACGAGCTAAGCGTATGAAAATCCCTTCAATAAATCCCGATGAAGCAATTAAGTTTAGAAATGAGACCGTAGCAACGATATTAACTCTTGAAGCTGAGTTGTACGATAAAATCAATAAAAGTACAGAGTCCACCTATTTAGATCGGTCCGTTGTAGTATCTCCTTTAGTTAGTGCACCTATCCATTCGACTTCGTATGTAACACCTTCAGTACCTATAGGTTCATGGCCTGTAAAATTCTCAGGTGACCCCAAACAACTACATTCATTTTTAGATAGAGTTAGTGATTTAGCACAATCTCGTAAGGTATCCGAAGCTGACTTATTTGGATCAGCATGTGAACTTTTTGTGGGTGACGCTTTGGTTTGGTTTAGAACAGTGAAAAATGCTTTGCGAGACTGGAACTCCTTGTTAAAACGTTTAAGGGAAGATTTTCTACCTGGTTCTTCGGATGATGACATTTGGGAAAAGATCAGAAATCGTCGTCAAGGTAAAGACGAAAGGATTATTTTATTTGTCGCGCATATGCAAACCCTCTTTAGTAGACTGACCAACGAGCCAGCAGAAGTTACTAAAGTTAAAATGATTAGAAGAAATTTGGTTCCTGAATATATTTCGGCACTTGCATTGTCGGACATTCAAGATTTGTCGACCCTAGTAAATTTGTGTAAAAGGTTAGAAGAAGCTTCTTTGATGAAACTAAACTCGGTTTTGGCGTCTTCTAATAAACCTAATAAGATTTGCAACCCTCTAAGCATCCATATGAGAACAAACATCCTGGGTTGAATGAGAAAGTTTATGCTGTTAAGAGTAGGGTGTTTCAGAATAAATTAGTCAATCCTCAAGTAACAGTAGCGGATAAGAGCTCTTTAGAGTCCTCGGTTTGTAATTCCTTTAGTCCCGATAAGAGGAATCATTTTGTTTGTTGGAATTGCTCCCGTAGTGGACATTGGTTTAGAGATTGTAGAGCAACAAAAAATTTTTGTTTTGGATGTGGTCGAAAAGGCGTTAAGGCAACGTCATGTCCACATTGTTCAAAAACCAGTAAGGCGGCAGGTACATAGTGGTCGGTATCCTGTTCCGCGTCATAAGGCTACAGTTATGATTTGTAAACAAGAAAAATACTTTAGTAAAGACGAGTGGTCGAGATGGCTTACAGTTGTTAAAATTTTGTCAGGACTCTTCGAAGCCTAAGAATAATACTCTGTTCATTGAGAAGCAGTGTGATAATCGACCCTACATTATGGTGAAATTAATAGATAGAGACATTACCGGTCTTCTGGATTCGGGATGAACTACCTCAGTAGTAGGATCCTTAGCACTTTCAATTGTTAGAGAATTAGACTTGAAAATTTTAGTTCAGCAAAACAGGTATCACTACAGCTGATGGTTCAATAAAGTCTGTTGTAGGCTCAGTAGATTTGCCAATTTGTATAGGTAATGATTGCCGCATCCTTAATGCATTAGTGGTTCCGTCCCTACCGCATACATTTATTTTCGGTAGTGACTTTGCAAAATTATTTGGTGTAGTTGCTGACTTTAGAAGTAATAATTGGTTTATCCAAAGCAATGTTGGGAACGACATAGGGTATATAGGTCCGTCTTCCATCCCTTTGAACACTGAAGATTCTTTATGTGGTTTACATGACCTCTCAGATGCTCAAAGTGCGCAAGCACAAGAGTTAATAAATTCATTTAGTGAGATTAGCAGCGACGATAGATTAGGACGAACTCACCTAATCGAATTGGACATAGACACAGGCAATGCCAAACCCTCCCACAAGAAACCATATGTCATGTCACCATATATGGGTAAGATATTGAATGAGGAATTGGACGACATGCTTAGACTTAAAGTTATAGAACCGTGTACTAGTCCGTGGTCCTCTCCAGTTTTGTTGGTTAAGAAGGCAGATGGAGAATATCGCTTCTGTTTTGATGGTAGAACCCTGAACGACTTAACTGTTCATGATTCGTACCCCTTGCGAACGTAGATAGAATTCTCAATATGTTGAGAGGTGCGAACTACATTTCGTCTCTGGATTTGAGAAAATCGTTTTGGCAAATCCTCTTAGTGAATCGTCTAAGGATAAGACTGCCTTCAGTGTTATCTCACGAGGACAATATAGATTTACATGCATGCCATTTGGGTTGAAGAATGCTGCGCAGACGCAACAGCGTTTAGTAGATGCAATTTTGGTCCACGTTTTGAACCCCATGTATTTTGCTATTTGGACGACATAATATTATGTTCGTCATCTTTTGAAGATCATCTAAAGTTATTAGTAGAGGTTAAGCAACGTTTAAAAGAAGCTAACCTTACCATAAATATAAGTAAATGTGAATTTTTAAAAAACACTTAAATTTTTGGGTTATATAGTAGGTTCGAACTCACTTCGTACAGATCCCGATAAGGTGTCGGCGATGGTTAACTTTCCCGTCCGAAAACCACAACGGAAATTAAAAGGTTTATAGGAATGTGCAGCTGGTACAGGCGCTTTATAAAGAATTTTTCGTCTTTAGTTTCGCCTATTAATGACCTCATTAAAAGTAAGAAAAAAGGTCAAACTGTAAACTGGAGTGCGGAAGCAGAAAATTCATTTGTGCTAATCAAGCAAGCATTAGTTTCTGCACCTCTTCTTTCGCAGCCAGACTACTCGGCACCCTTTATCGTTGAGTGTGACGCAAGCAACACTGGGTTAGGAGCTGTGTTGATTCAGAATGTAAACGGAGAAGAGCGTGTAATTTCGTACGCAAGCAAAACCCTGAGCCGTACTGAGCGCAATTATTCCACCACTGAAAGAGAGTGTTTAGCGGTTATTTTTGCAATTGAGAAATTTCGTCCGTGGGTAGAAGGAGTTCGATTCACCGTTGTCACCGATCATTTTCGTTACTTTGGTTGAGTAATCTTCAGAATCCAACTGGAAAACTCGCCAGATGGTCAGTTCGATTAAGGCAACACTCATTTGATTTGGTGCATAGAAAAGGAAAGTTCAATATAGTTCCAGATTGTCTTAGTCGTGGTGTTCCTTTAGAAAATCCAGAAGTTAACTTAGTAGAGATTAAACTTGATGCAGTAGACTTGTGGTATGAGTCTTTGAGAAAGAAAATTTTGTTGTCACCGAAAAGCTACCCACAATGGAAAGTAGAAGATTTGTTTATTTATAAGTTTATACCTTCCTTATTACCGCATTCGGCGAATGTTGTAGAGTGGAAATATTTGGTGCCAAAGTCTCAGCGCGTAGATGTCATTAAATCATGTCATGACCCCCTTCAGCAGGACATTTTGGTTCCTTAAAACTTTGTCTCGAGTCCAAGAATTGTATTATTGGCCAAAGATGATCTTTGACGTACGTAAATTTTGTAGGAAATGTTTGATTTGTGGTGCTCAAAACCACCCAATAGAGGTCCCTTGGAATGATGGGAAAGGAGAAAGAAGTTGGACTACCATTCCAAACCATTGCATTAGATTTGATGGGTCCGTTTCCTCGTTCCAAACGCGGACATAAATGGCTCTTAGTTGTTGGTGATTGGTTCTCGAAGTATTCGATTTTGCAACCTTTACGTAGTGCTACCGCACATTTGATCGAGAAGTTTTGGAAGAAAAGGTATTTCTTGTCTACGGAGTACCACAATTTGTTATTTGTGATAATGGTCCACAATTAGTTGGACGTATTTTTAAAGCTTTGTGTGCAAGGTACGAAATTCAAAAATTTGGTATAACGCTGTTTATGCTCCCCAATGCAATTTTGTGGAAAGAATCAATAAGACAGTTGGTACAGCAATCCGTACATACGTAGAAGAACATGATACGTGGGATGTTGAGATATCAAAGATCCAATACGCGATCAACTCAGCAAAACATGAGTCCACCAACTATTCACCAAATTTTTAGTTTTTGGTCGTCAGGTACCTTTAAGTGGAAAAGCTTATAAGGATAATTTTATACCTGGTGAGGATGTTGATGTCGTCTCCAGTAGTAGACCTTCTTATGTTTTGGATCGTCAACTTTTGTTTGATATTTTGGAAATGTCCGTGAAAATTTGCATGTAGCTTATCAACGTTCGTGTAAACGCTACAATCTTCGGAGAAGAGACATTTCATTCCGAGTCGGAGAGTATGTTTGGAGAACTAATAAGGTCCTCTCGAGTGCTAGTGATAAATTTTCCGCTAAGTTAGCTCCTAAGTTCGTTATGAGTAAAATTCGGAAAAACATTCCAGTTTAGTATATGAGTTAGAAAACGAAGATGGAACAAGAGCAGGAAATGGCACATAAAGGACTTGAAACCAATTGAAGTATCAGATCCAAATGAAAATGATGATTTTGACGATTAATTCCGGTCCGGTCATCTCTTTGATATTAAGTAATGACGTAGTGGTCTGTTTTGTTTTGTTCCAATTCTTGATCTAGTGTCGGTCCACTAATATTGAGTATTTTGTTTGAGGAGTGAAATAAGTGGTTTGAGATTTTGTAAGTTTTGTAAGTTGAGGTGTGCCTTGGTGCACGCTGGTCGTTTTGCTCGCGCGTTGCTCGGAGATGTGTTTGGAGGATGTCTTTGACAGATATCCTTACAATGTAGAAGTAGGTGGGCTATTTAACTATTGGTCCTGATTTCTACATGTCAAGGTGGAGAGAATGAATTGTTCTTTCCTTGTTCCTTTTGACCGTTAGAAGTTCTTAGATTTGATAAGGTCAAAGTTGACTTGGTGATTTTCACCGTTTGGTCCATCACTAATGAGATCAGTTGTTCGTTAGCAATTAGTGATAGGATGATCAGTAGGGTGTAGGATTCTACAACCCTAACTGGGTTATTTTGGGTTTGAAATTTGATGAGTAACCTGATGGTTAGGTTACCTTTGTTTTGATTATCTCTTTGTAATAAAGTGATAATATTTTGTATTTGAATTTGTTAAGTAACCGTATGGTCAGGCTACCTTTGTTTTGATTATCTCTTTGTAATAAAGTGATAATATTTTGTATTTGAATTTGTTAAGTAACCGTATGGTCAGGTTACCTTCGTTTTGATTATCTCTTTGTAATAAAGTGATAATACTTTGTATTTGAATTTGATAAGTAACCTTTGATTAGGTCACTTTTGTTTTGGTTGTCACCTTGTGATGATGCTTAAATTTAGACCTATTAGTAGGGTATTTTTTTGATTCTCACCTTATAGTGATGATATTTTGAATGGTAATGCTGTTCTGATGAGGAAGCATTCCTGTTTTTTGTAAATAGAGCTAAATGAGCTCCTGGAAGTGAAGTTTTTTTTGAAATTAGAAGTAAATTGTAAGTGTTTGATTTTAGGTCAGAAATATTAGCCTTATTAGAAGTAGGAATCTCAAGTCAAGAAATTTTGTAAATTTAAATTCTTTTGTCCCGTGGAGTGTTTGACTCTCTAATTTGACCCCTCCCAATTTTGATTATTACCGATTGTGACTCCCCGATTTTGTCTCCCGATGGACGTCAGGTACACGTAGTTACCAACACACTCTCAATTATAATTGAAGGTCCCCCCCATTTGAGTAAATTTATAAAATTGCATAGTTGGTTAGGAAGATAGGAAAGGCTAGTATTGTTGTAAAAAATTTTTTGTATTAGTTATATTTGAAGTTTTTTAAGAAAAATTTTTTCTTTTAGGAAAGAGGTAGTGTAACAATTTTATTTTTGCAGTAGGAGAATCCATTCATTAAACGTACAATGAATAGTAAAATACCTTTATTAATTAAAATAAATATTCAAGTAACAATCAAACTTTTATAGTATTATAATATCAAGGATTATTAGTCGAGTTGTTTCCGAGTTCGGTGTAATTTCACAGCCACTGGCGCGCGCGTGAGAGGTTCGAGAACTAAAATCCGGAACCTCCCACCATACAAGAAAGCAGCGAACGCACTCGTCGATAGTTAAAAGTAGCGTCAAGATGCATTCTAAGAGAATGGCGAGTGACCTCCGAGTCGCTCTATGTTTGTGAAACACTTCCTGAGTAACGGTTAGTACCTAATCCACATTTTATATATTCGTTGTCATATTAGCTAATTTACAAAATTTATTTAGCGCAACGACCCATTTGAACTCGCAACGACACATTTGAAATCCCAACGAGAAATTAGAAAACGTATATATATAACGTATATATCGCACACCACGTCGAAAATCGCAACTGTAAAATTTGAGACAACATGATCCCTTTGAAGTTACAATTTAGAAAGCTTAATTTGTTGGCTACGCAATGAAAAATTATTTTAGTAAATAAATTTAGACAACGGAAGATTACGTTACAAAGTAATGCTGCCGTGATCCAAGTAAGGAACCCGCTTTGCTCCTACACCTGTGTTAAAGCATGGAAAGCAAGTATAATTAGTTGCTGTTCCGCGCTGCGAGGTAATTTCCATTACATCAAGGGACAACTGCTGCTCTTGGGTTCGTAATAGAATTAAGATTTCCTGAGTACTTTCCTTCTGAAAGTACATTATTTCATTTTGTTTGTTAGACGTACAAAATTGTTATTCAGTTTACCTGTAAATAAGCTGGTTTTCCCCAGTATTAAATTTGCTTTCACTTAGCTTCGTAAATACGTGATCACACGAGGCTTCAACGTAATTTAACAGCTGCTATTACATCACCTGTTTGTTTGTTCACTATTGTCAACAATTGCCCAATGGCTAACACATGTTTAGCATTTTAGTACAACCACTATAGATAACATTAGAGAATATCTTGGTGATTATTTTGACTTCAAACTAAATTTAAGTTTGTTAACCTAAAGAGAAAATTTCGTATATTCATTTGTAAATGACTCACACAGATCTGATTGGGTTATAAAGAAACTCTAGCATTTTTAGTTACATAGAATTATAAAATATTTGAGTAAGGATTAGTTGATAACCTTTACTACCAGTTTTGCAAGTACTTCAAATTTTTATTTTATTTAATTACAATGATACTTTATTTACTGAAACCAAGAAAATTCTTATTAGTAAATTAATATTCTTCATTTAAAGTTTTTATTCTGATCTAGTCTGATCAGACTTGGTAAACAAAAAGCAATAAGAACTAAAATTTTATGATCCCATTATGCAGAAAACATTCTCTATACTTTTAGGTATACTTGAGGGACGCAAATAGTGTTCCCATTTTTATGTGACTTAATTATTATTCTTTCTTACAGGAACAGCGTCTTATTCTGTTAAGACAAGTTTGTGTATCAACGAAGGCGATCTTTTTTGGGTCTCCAAGTCCGCCCTTAAAAATAGCTATGCCCCGAAAATAAATCAATTTGGACTTGGTGGCGCCTGTTTGTTTTTTGTTAAGTGTAACCTCCATAGATTTCGACTTACCCCCATTGCTCATAGCTCTACCCAAGGAATAGACCCCTAGTTACGTCGGAAGACTTTGTTTTGCTGACCCCCAACTTCTAGAGTCAGATGTATGTATTAAGAAGAGAGGATTAGTTAAGCTCAATTTAGGAAAGAATGTGACCGTTTGGGGTTAGCGATCAAGAAAATATAATACGTTTCAATATATATATTGAAGTGTTATTAATAGCTAAAAGGGTATAAAGATTATTTTGTTTGAAGGTTGTGTATATGCCAAATAAAACCAAATATCAGATCACGTAACTGAAAATTAGTTTTGCCGTACTTTACAAATGTTAAAGTATTTGAAGTATATTAGTCAAAGTATAAGTGCCAAGACGGAAAACAAATGACTTGATGACGTGAGAAAGCACAGTATTCAAAGATTTATTCTAAGTTGTACGTTAATAAGCCAAAGAATGTACATTTGCTGATCGAAAAACCGGATGCGTCTGTAGAAGTTCCACTATTCATCACACAGAGCCAGGTTTATGTGTGAAACATTTCGGCACTTATTTAGTAGAAGCAACCTTTGGACAAACTTGTATTATCAAAATTATAAGTGAAAATATTGTCAAAGCTGATTGAAGGATGACGCGGTCTTATGAACCAATGATTGAACATTTAAGTGTAAAAGTGTAAAGTGTAAAAGATGAATTATAGGTATTAGAGACACAAACTAGTTGGGACGATGTAATTGGATGGGGAATTTGTAAAATGTATAAAGAGTAGGCATAATTTAAAAGGTGGTATCACCTAGGTAAACATAAACAAAGAGATTCGATTAAAATAATTTTGTAACAAGACGTGTTTTTTTTTGTATACTGCGCTAATTTACATATTATAAAGAGTAAATAAATAATTTTGAAAAGTTCAAGTCTTTAATTGAAACTAAGAAGAGTATAGATAAATGAGTGGATTAATAATAATAGTAAATACGGGTGGAAAGTTGTAAGAGTGAATTGGAGCGACATTTAAACAGGCGGAATTAATAGTGGATGTACGGAACGAGTTGGATTAAGGCAGTAAGGAATTGGATTGGATAAATTAGACTGAAGAAAAGATTACTTGGAATGATTTGGATATAGTATAGCGGACAGATTGGTATTGAGTGGAAACTAGAAAGGAGCATAGAATTGGAACGAGCGGATTAAAGAAAGGATAGCAGTGGATTAGCAGGAGTATTATACGGAAAGAAGACATAAAGATAGGAAAATTAGCGCGGGGGAAGTAAAATCACAAGGTATTCAAAATTCTAAATTTGGTCATTATTTATAGGTTTGGGGGATATCAAAATTAAGTATAACAAAACCTGGTGTCTGGAAAGCAGAGGAGCCATAGTAATAGTGCAACACCGTGTAAAGACCCATCCGGTGATTGTAGATTTTCAGCCAGATTTCAGAGAGGCCTACAGTGACAAGTAAATCGGGTGAGTACTGTGGTTTTTGATACGTCAAAGTCAATTTGGTAAGAGTAATTGATTTGGCACAAGGCTACGTGGATCTGCTTATTAAAACTTTGACATATACGAATATAAGGGTACAGGTACTAAAATAAAGGTAGTGCAGTTTGGTTGGTGTAGTGACCATCTACTTATCACTGAACCCACGGTAGGTAGATGTGGATACCCTGAGAAGGCGAGTTTCAAATAGTCGAGACATATTCATATAGTTTTGTTTTGTAGACCGACCAAACTTAGTTAAAGTACGAAAACGAGTCAAAATTTTCACACTGTCAAAATTATAAAAGTGGTAAATAAATAAACCACAGTTAAAGTAAATATCATATATATAATAAAAAAGGGGGGAAGGAACATCAGAAGAATATATATATATATATATATATATATATAAAATTAGTAATATTGACTGTTCTTATAATGTATATGTAAGATAAATAAATAAATAAATAAATAAATAAATAAATAAATTAAATAAATAAATACTACAGCCACTAATACCAGCTCCACGTCTCCTACAATGTTTATCGCACTTCCATATATTGATAAACTTACCGATAAATTAAAACATCTTTTTAAGGATCTTCCAAACATAAAACTTATCAAACAACCAGTTATAACTTTAGATAGGGTATTATATAGTAGTCTTAAAGACCACACACCTACACTCCGACAGTCAGGAGTAGTCTACAGTATACCCTGTCATAACTGTAGTGGTAGGTATGTTGGTCATACATCAAGGTGGTTATCTACAAGACTGACTTCACACAAAAGTGATTGCAAACTTAACAACAAAACATGGGCGCTTGCTTCCCATGTAATTGATACGGGCCATGTAATGAATTATAATGACACCAAAATTATATTCAGGGAAACAAACTATAGAAAGCGTTTATTTCTTGAAATGATCGCGATTTCTCTAGAAGATAGCCCTATTAATAAAAAAACCGACACACAAAATTTAAACAATATTTATTCCTACCTTATGACAATAATAAAGAATAAAAATAATTCCAAACTTCTATAAAACTACCACACTTTACAGACTTATAACACCTTTAGTATAATAGGATTAGCTGTATTTTTAAGAATTAGTATAACACATTTTATTTTCTATTTTTATTTTTATCAACTAGACCTATAATAACTATTTTACTTTAGTTCATTTAATATCTTTGCTACATTCACTTTAATTTTGCAAATGTTTATAAGAAACTTTTAAATGTGCACGTATGAACAAAAACCTGTCCATGTCATATAGATGTCATATTATGTTTGTATAACTGTAAACTTTATAATCGTAAGTAACTCACATAATTTTTTATATAAATGTTAAATAATAGAGTTTTAGTATCCTGATGAAGAAAATAAACGATTTTCGAAAGCTTGAAATGGTTAAAAGAAGTTTATTCTAAATAAGTACACAATCTGACTGTATCCCCAATATTTATCTTATATATATATATATATATGTTGTCGTACACTTAACAACAATGACCACGTTGGGCGCCTTATTTGCTGTGCACCTAACAACGAAGCCCCAGCGTTAGGCCGACATAAATGCAGTGCACCTATACCTGTATAAAATCGAGCCCCACAAATTGGTCGTCATAAATGTTGAGTCGATTAATTAAATTCTGTGAAACCACCTGTAGAGAACTCCACTAATCATCACTTAAATAAATTTTGTTTCTAATCTTTGGATCATGATATGTTCTAGTTGTGTACCCTCTAAAGATGCTCTTAAAATTGACACCAGACAGCTAGCTCTGTTCACTGCTTCTCCAGGAATTCTCATCACGACTGCTCATCTGCTCTACAATCCATACTTTTCTATTTAATAATAATAGAAAAAACCAACAAAAAAAAATCCTTCTAACCAAAGATACAACCGTTTTATTCTAACAAATTAATATTAAAAACAAACAATCTCAATATTTACAAAACTGATCCACATTAAATATTTCATACTCTTCCTCAAAATTAAATCTCATTAATTAATACAACAAAGATTACCTGCTTGTCTATATTCAAATGCTCATTCTAAACTAGAACCGTACCTTATTTTTCCCTTGGTCTATGGTGAGCTCAGTATAAACCTTTTGTATTTGCGTGCAAAATTTTAGCACTGAAAATTTTAAATAAAAGACCCGTTTATCTTTTACATATGTAGAATATTCATAATTATATCATATACATCTATTTACATCCTCAAATTTTAAATATTTACTTTATAAAAATGAATCGATTAATTTTCTGTTCATAAATTCATCATAATATATAATTCAAAATCACTAATAGTTTAAAACAACAAATAAGCATCAAACACAATAGTGAAAAAAAAATTCATTACCTGGAGAGTAATTTTCATCCAGATCACCACCTCTAAAGATGCTCTCCTCTACCGACTGCTTGTACCTGCATCACTCCACATTGTTGCCTTCCTATGGTAGCAGCAATTATCTCTCGAACTAGCTAGGCCTCTCAAAATACCATACTTTAAAAACCTTCAGGACTGCCGCTACAGATCTATCACAATCTCTTCTTACAAGCAAGTGCAACAAGCACACTCATCCAATTTACAAATAAGTTGCTACTTACTGTTCACCCTGCTTCAATTAAATCAAAGTAATTTTATACGGTTCACTCCGTTTTAAAATCGCACCAACTTGTGCATTTAAATACTTGTAAATATTTCGGACTACACTAGTCGCGTATTTTAAAGCTAGGATGAAGTATTCAGCAGAATCAAAAAACTAAAAGAGCGAGTATCGTCTCCCGCGCGTTTATATAACCAAAACCCCTTTCAAGTTGCACGTATTCTTCACAATTATTCCTCGAAAACTTTATCCAACGGCTGCTCAATTCCTAAAATTTACGTGCACAGTAATACAACCATCGTCAAAAACCGAGAATTTTGAAACCTAAACACTGCTTTACTCCGAAAAAGTCGTTAACTTTGCCAACCGTCTTGATTTTCTCTGAATCCTTGACACTCCTATTACCCCCAAACAACTAAAATCAGGCCTCCCATATGCGCCTACATACTACGATCTCGCTTCTACTTTCATCATGACATCCTCTAGCCTTGTTTTCATACCCTTCCTAACTACATTTCTGGTTTCCTATCCTTTGCATAGTCCCTCTATCATCACATCGTTCAGAGTTGTTTCTCCCTACTTTTCTGTGCGCCTTGAAAATCAATATCTTCTGGGAACACGCTGCACCATTGTTCCGCTTATTGCCTTTAAAAATATCTTTGCCTTACAGACGTTTGAAAGTCACAACAACTTGACCATATGATATCTTCTCTCTGTGTCTATTACATGTTAAATATCGTCTCCGCCTAATTTTATCGATCTATTTTCTACATGTAACCGTCCGTTTTTCTTATAGACCTGCGTTTTCCGTTAACGATTTTTACCTAGAAATATATTCTCAACGTTTAAAAGCTTTATTGGAATTATTTATGTACTTCACGTTCGTTCCTTGAAATTCATAATCGTTGTAGCTTGTTTTCGAATATACCACCACCAATGTTTTAGCTAATGCTACACCTACGAAATTATTGATTTTTATACTACACCCAATATAGAAAGCTTTTATAATAATATCTGTACACGATTTTTGTCTTTTTCATCGATCTTATTAGTAATTAATTATTGTTGTCCTAGTCCTAAATTAAAGCACAACCATTAAACCTACATTATCTTACCTATTTTTATCCCTATATAATTAAATTGAAACGATTTAAATTATATATTGATTTCTATACACAGGCTAACTATAAATAAATAAATGTTTGACTTATGTACACCTATCTAAGCTTATAAATCCACAGTACAATCCCCCTATTTGAATGCAAAGAATAACAAATACTTTGATTTTATTTCAGTCAAATATGCAGTTGTTTTCCTACTAACTATCCCTATGTAATACTTATACACTGTCCTATCTATATATACCTATCAATTTAACCTATCCGTACTTTCAACTATCTATTTACACCTATAACTATTTAAATCGGACTCATTTATTGATTCTGAAAACCATCCTTCTCACATATTTAATAAAATGCAGCCTTATCTTCTCTCCTATTTCTATAACTATCGTCATGACTACTTCATAGAAAATTAAACTGTCCTTAACGTCCTGATTCTCAACTTGTTTGTCTGCCCCTACACTTGTCTGTTTTTCCTTCATTAATACTGCACTTGACGTAGACAAACCATACGGTACTGCATAGAAATTATAAATTTTGCCCTCGACGGAAAGCCCGGTATACCTTCTAGAATTTTTGTGTAATGGAATTAACCAGAAAGAATTCCTTAAGTTTAATTTACTAAAAATAAACTTGCCACTTAGCCTCGTTAAAAGTGTGTCCATGGACGGTAGACCATGAAATTGTAATTTTGTCCGCTGATTAATCTTCCTTGCATCTAAACATAAACGAATACTATTATCTTTTTTCTTTACCACAACCAATGGATTTAGAAAATGTGTGTTTGACAACTTAATTATGCCATCTTTCAACATCTTAGTTATCTCTTGATTCGTTTGTTCTCTATATGCTGCAGGTATTGGATAAAGTTTTGCATTAAATGGTTCAGAATTATCTACTTCTAAAACATGCTCGTATCCTAACGCTGTGCTCGCCTCTACCCCTACTAATTCAGAGTGTTTATTCAATGAAGCTTGTACTTCTACCAATCTTTCCTCTAGACATTTAGTTATGTCTATCTCTTTAATCTCTCCTTCATCTAATCCCATAACATTAATACTCAAACCCGAGTCATCCTCTGTGACTTCATAATTTTCTTTCCAGGGCATTATCTTGTCCGTAATTCTAACTATCCTTCTCTCCATATCTATAAATAACCCCAACTTCACCATACAATCAACACCTAAAAATCCCCTTAAATTTCAATCCAGGCACAATAACAAACTCCTGCTCACAGCTTACTGAACCTATCTTTACTCTTAGCACCACAACGTTATTCACCACAGCAAATCGCTTTTTATTCGGAGCTACCAAATGACTCCTTTTAATTGACATAATCCTGTCGCACGCCTTTCCCCTAATTTCGCTGACGAATTCCTCCGATATCAAGCTCGCCTCTGCTCCGGAATCGAGCAACGATCCTATATTATGTTCAACAATTTTTACATCTATTATTGGCAAACAAAATTTTTCCCCTATTTCTGGTTCAACTTCTTCATCGATCTCTAAAAATTTTCGAGGATGTCCGTATTTATACACATGTAAGTCTAGTGGTTTGTCTCTGTCTAAAAATCCTGTTCATTTTAATTTACTCCACTGGGTCCTTGTTGTCCTCCAACTACCTCTGCATATGTCCGTGGTGTCGTCTCTGCTCTAGTACTCCGCTTACTGTCCCTTACCGCTGTCGTCGTCTGAGTTCTATCTGTATCTGGTCAGCTATTTTGGCTCTGTACCATAGGTCTCGGCGTCGGTCCTCTAGTCGCACTATTACTTCGGAAAAATGGCCCAGAATTTCTGTTAAAATTAGTTCCTCGTCGCTAAAAATTGTCCCCCTGTTCTCGAATCTAATCAAATTAACGTTTCTTTCCCTACTCTCTCTCTCTCGGTCGTCCTGTGCTCATATCGTCATACCTCTGCAGGTATTCTAAGAATGTTTCCCTTTCCACGATATTTTCCAACGTCACATGCTGCCTAACCTTTACTTCAAAATGTCGCGAAAGATACTTAATAATTTGTCGGCCCGTCAAACGTGAACTCAACTGTTTCGCCATGCTGTACTTGCGAATCGCATATTGTTCCCTTGATCCAGCATATTCACCCTTATATTTTCCGGTAATTAGATCTTCTGGGACCTGGTTTTGCTTGTGGTCACTCCAGTAGTGTTTCAAAAACCTTTTTTCGAACTCACTATATGACTCTATTTCTTAACCTATTAAATTATACCAGACTTTAGCATGATCTTTTAACAAAGCCTTTACCGTGTTCAATTTCCATTAACCTATGAGTTATGGTATGTAAACCGCATACGTTTGCGTTCCCAGGCTAAAAAAATGTGGACGTGATCAGAGCGCAGTTGGCGCGGGAACCTAAAATGGTAACTACAGCTCGTGAGAATGAAGTCTTTTAACGTGGAGGACTAGACTATTGGCGTTCGACGAGATCGGACGCGTGTGTGGTTAAGTTCGGCAAAGTGATTCTTGTACCTCTACTCTCTAGCTGCACACTATCGTGTTTTTCTACCGCGTAGATACTTCACATCGTCCTTTATAAAATTTAGAAGCACCACTCGAAAACCAAAACCTGATAATCAGCAGACCGCCTTGGCTTTCATAAAACACAGCTCACTAGTGACAGCAATCCATGCAAACGTTGTAGATATTATACTTTACTTCCAGGGTTATGAATGAATCCTGACGTGAAGGAGTTAAAATTTTACCGTACGTTGTAGGTTAATAACAAGCTGGTTACTTGATATTGGACGAATTGGTATTAATCATTGCTTTGGAAATGCTGCTAGTATCAAAGACTAGATTTCAAAGTATGTCGAGGGTATGTCTGAAAAATTTATTGTCACGGGTGAAATTATTTATATTTGGATTTGGCCTAAAAGAGCGAGGACCCCGTAACAATAAAAGGGTTGCGTCGGCTAACTGCAGAAGTGTGGTAGTGGGTACCTTGTTACGTTCATTTTCCTAAATCATTAGTTAGTTATATACAATAATTTTTATCGTAAATTCCTTTGGCGTTCAACACAAAAATTAATTCCGTTAATTAAAAAATAACCTTTTCGTGTATTAAAATTTGTATGGTAATTAATAATAAATATCCTATCTATGTCAGTTGATAAATCTTTGTGCTTCATTCGAAAAATAAATATCCTTTCTAAGAATTTCGTCCCGTGGAATTTACGCCTTAATTAGATAGGCGACTTTCCAAGTATCTTAATAATTAAATGCTGGTGTGTTTTCTCTTTTTATCAAATTCGGCGAATTTATTTTAATAAAATTAGGGTTTTCCTGGTTTATTTCCTTGTTTTTGTGCTTTAACAAATGTAACAATTCATTTGCTGTTCGATTAGCGACCAGAAAACACTTTGTTTTGTTTCGCTCGTTTTCTTGATGAATTTCCGGCACGCATTATTTAGCGTGGTGAGTATATGGAGTTTATATAAAACCATACGTTTTGGCTTCATTAAATTAATTTATTGTTCGTAACTATTCTAGCTTCCTGCGGGGGACACGTTGATCCCTTGAGCTGCGTTTCTTTTGGGGGACTGCGAAGTACAATGCGCTCCGCTTGGCCGTAAGCTTGCCTGTTCGCTGACGCAGACCAGCAACAGCCTCCACCCCGATGTCAGTAACTCAAGAGTGAGTTCTTTTTTTTCTTTGTATGCGATTCTGACTTCGGAACCAGAACGTTCTAAGATGGCATTTCTAAATTTGATTTTTTATATATGAAAATTATTAAACCATTTTGGCATTTACTGCTCTTGTGTTACGGCCTTACTATTTGTTGCTAAATTACTAAAACTATACATTGTTTGGATAATATGTTAAGTGAATATTTACGATATTCTAGAGCTGTGGTTTTTTAGGGTTGCGTTTGGTTCTTTTCTTTTCTTAATAAATTCTGTCAGGGGGTTACTACCTAAAAATTACAGCTCGCCCCTTTTCATGAATAATTTTTTTTTACTGTGTTGTGTAAATATTTTTTTAATTATAAGTTCTTTCTTTTCCGTTGTATGTTTTGTTCTGTGTGTGAATGAGTGAGTGTTTATATATTTTTTTTTCTATTTATTTCAGGTTTCTCTTTATCTATAGGTATAAACCCCGCCCACTCACCGATTGTGCCCAGTCGTACTTACTACTTTCTTCTTTCTTTCTCTTAGTTTTTTTTTGTTACGTCAATGCACGTAGCAACCTATAGATATGTGCGAAAAGAAAGCAAAGAATAAATGAAAAAATACAAAAATAATAAGTAACAAAGTTTTCAACTAATATTCTGCATTAAATTAGTATTTATTCTAGAAGATATTGTCTTTGTTAATATCAGGAGACACCACACAGTCGGTCGTCGCAAGCTTTGTGGTGCTCTTTTTTATGTGGAAGATTATAACAAAATTTCATAGAATTACTGGTTGGGTTAACTAGTTAGGGGTTATTTTTATATCCCCAAATGTGACCAGTAACCTTTAAGGAAGGATTTCCTTAAAATGATGGAACGCAAATATCTTCCGACTATGCTAGGGGTCTATTCCTTGGGCAGAGCTTATGAGGATTGGTCGTGGTTCTTTTTACAAAGCATTATTTTCTTACTAGGGCTAGATTTTTAACAAAACAGGGGTTTAGGTAAGGCGCCACCAAGTCATTAATTTTAAACGCAGGGTTTCCCTAAGGGGGACTTAGGCGTCCTTAGGGAGGAATACCGTATTAACTGCTAATGCAGAAGCTGTAAAGAAAATTTGATTAAATTTACAAAAATGAGGATACAAGAGGTATTCTCTTGTTACCTCATATAAAAAAAACAACAAATATTAATCAGACCACAATAATATGAGCACAGATTTTATGCTTCAGATTCTGAAAAGGCTATCAAAGCTTCTTGTTAAATTGGGTTTACCACTATACTCTATTTGATCTTATACTTTGTTACCCTATTTCTGAATGTACTTGTTCAGAATAAAACAATTAATTAAGAAAATTAAATGTTGCTTCTTTAATTAAAATTGCTCTTTCATAAAAATTGTAAATATAAAATTCATGTTTAAGAAAAGATAATACAAGTTTCATCTACTCATAAGGTAGGATTATATATTCCAAGAAAAATATCAAAAACTTTAAATGTTGCTTTAGTTACAAAAGTTTAACTTGAATTTATATCAGAAATATCAGATCTGTTTTTTCTGTTTACATATTTATAAAACTTTGACTACTTTGTCTATTAATTCATTATTTAAAAAATCGTGAGTGTAATCATGCATATATGAAACATCAATAAGAACTCTTTAGGTTTGCCTAACTTCATAAAATTTAGTAACTGTAATTACACTGTATTAGTATTGACAATAAAAATTTACTAAGGTTCTTCTTAATTTGTGAAACAGATAAATGATAATAGATAGTTACAAAAATATTTTCTGAAACAGACTCGTATCAAAGATCACCAAATGTAGACGTGATGCAAGAATAATTCTAATCTCTTACCTTGACTCAGCAGGTGTTGTTTGCATGTTGTCGTTACAACATGTTAGGGCAGGTGTTAATACATACATCTTTCAGAAAACAAGTGACGTAAAATTCACATGTTTCACAGAACACGAACAGCTGCGTGACCATTGGACTGGACCATACGTTCTTTCATGCGTTTTTGTTATACGCACAAACTGGACCAACCAAATTCCAATACTAAACTTTGATGTTCTACTGTGTGTAAATCTTGAACAAAAGCTTCAAAAGTACCATTTCAATGCATCATCAGACTTAATTTCCAAACCATAAAAATTTCTACATACTTTGTAAAACGTTTCCTTAAAATTCAAACTTATTGTTTTCTCCATAACATTACATAAAATCCAACTATCCATCGTACGGTTGAAGGACGTTCATATTGGATCGATACCCTATCGCAAAGTTGACGTGAATGAACTATGCTTGATACTCGCAGGTGTAAAAGTAGAATTTATATCTTCTTTAAATACAGCATACACGCTGCCTTATTTTTATAAGACCAGATAATACAAAACGACTTCTTAAAAGTTGAGAAATATAACATAAATATCCACTTGAAGATTTTCTAACGAAGCTTGAAAAACATGTTTCATCGTAACTTTTACGTAATTATTAAAAGAATATTTTAAATGCTATTTAAACGCATGTCCAAAGAATTATTAAATGAATTTATTAAAAGAATTATCCAAACGAAGTTACTTATTTATAGTCATTTAAAGACATCGTTAAAAAGACGCAAAAAAGAAATAGGGGAAGAAGAGGAGGAGCGCTACAACAAAATTATTCAGTTGGTCTAATAAATTATTATTTTAATTCTTACCATCGTTAAAACCACAAAACCTAGTGTTTTAGCGCACTAGGGTTGTACTCCGCACAAAGCCAGACGCAAGTTACATGCCAGAACACTTATTAGTTCCATAATCGTTCTCGACGAGAGCTCTAGATAATGTGAGTGTAGATGTGATATCTACGAAACTGGAAAGCTGCTTGGCCTTGATAATATTAATACTAACATTCGGCGCATGATGTTAGCAACCAAACTATCATTTCTCTATGGCGGTTAACACGTATAATACCAATACTGGTATTTATTTGTTTAAAAATGGTTTGCATGATATTAATGACTATACTAGAGTTATTAGAACTAAAAATTCGTTGATCTACAGTGGTCAAAAAAACTGTTACACTGCCTCTCTCCAAAAAAGAAAAAAATCTTTTCTTAGAACCAAAGATTTTTTTTTTACCCTTAAGCAAAATATTAACTTGAGGATTGAATCCTCTTTAACTGACCTGCGTGAAAATAAAATAATAAAGATTAGAAAGAAATAAAAAATGGGGGAATTAGTATAATTAAGAGTGAGTGTTTCTAGTAACTACGCGTACTATACGTCCTTAGGGAAACAAAAACGGTATGACACTATCGGGAATTGTCGCAATCAAGAAGTCTAACACTCGCGGAAAAAAAAATTAACAAGATTTACAGGTCTTTATCAAACTCTACTAACTAAAACAAAACAAGAGAGAAACTCTCCAGACTAATATTAAACGAAAACTATTAACAATGATACTGGAGATAATACCCAGACTACAAAAAAAATTCGAACCTATTAACTATATACAAAACTTATGCTTGCGATGACAACTCAACCCTAAGAATCATAACTAGAGCCTTTTTAAAAAAAATAGGCAACAACAAAATATCTCAAAAGCAAAAGTATTAAATGTCATCACAACTCTTTCACTACTTTAAACGTAAGCATTAATTGCTTACCGCGCAACTATTTTAGCGACTTGCTAAAATGCTTTAAATCTCAATACTAATGTAAGTTCATCACATTATTAACTCTACTAATTATTGTGCCATCAGCACATACTCACTATAACCAAACAAATTGTGAGCAACCGGCTCACTTAATACTTCTCAACTCAAATTGTGCAATTGGCACTTACTCAACTTTACTTAACAAAAATGTGAGCAACCGGCTCACCTAATACACCTCAATTCAAATTGTGCAATTAGCACTTACGCAACTTCGCTAACAAAAATGTGAGCATCTGGCTCACCTAATACATCTCAACTCAAATTGTGCAATTAGCACTTACTCAACTTCGCTAACAAAAATGTGAGCATGTGGATCACTCTCACACTCTAACACAGTAGTGAGTAACTAACTCCACTACTAATTGTGCTTCATGCACAAACGCAACTAAACCAAATAACAAGTAAGCAACTAGCTCACCTACAATACTCTAACACAGTAGTGAACGGCTACTCTCGAGCGTCACTAAACTAAATACTCAAAAAAATTATTACATTCCACTCAACCAAGTACACACTGCTGAGCGACCAACTCATCACGAGTCTCGTCTAGACTTACGCATTTCTTGATGGAATGCCTATATGCGAAAAGAACACACCATGGTCTTTTGCATACTCAATAGAAGACCAGTCCTTAATGGACAAAAATGTCTTTCTCTACCAACTCTACAAAAATTTTCACACCAGTTAACACGTTGTAAACCTAAATGGTTTCGTCTGTCGACATTTTACGAGGCAAACAAAATTTGTTTGTCAACTACGAAAAGAAACAAAAAAATTTTTGTGTTAACGGTCAGAATACACACACTTATAAACACGGAAGATGTTCTTGAGAACACGGTACGTACGCATGGTCAAGGTGCTTCTTGGGTTAGATTGTGTACACAGGGAATGTGTCTCTGACAACACAATACGTACGCACGGGAAAAATTTGATTTTAACGATACGCTCTTTTACCAACAGGTTTTTCTATTCTTTAACTTCCCATTCTTATATTTAATATTAATTTGAAACCTTATACAACAAAATTAGACCAGGTTCTTCCTCTTATCCTTTTATACCAAAACAAAACTAAACGAAACGATCATAGATATACTTGACTCCAAACTTGACTTGAGGAGCAACAACTAACTATAATGATATGGCATCTTCTTGGCATGCCATCGAGAAAGGTTTCAGATCTTTTATATGCCACTTTTCGGCTTTCGTACCAAACAACTTAGACCTTCAAAAGAAATTAATCTCAACGATAGCTAGCAAAATTTAATATACAGGTACACTCTTTTTAATCTCTAACCAAACTGATGGAATAGGTTATAATCAGGCTGTCCATATAACAAAAAACTTGCTTCACAACGCATAACTTGGTAGAATGACAGACTCTTTCACGAACCCCTCCTAGGCTACTCTACAAAAAAATTTTTTTTTTATCACCAAACTCCAAATTAGTGATGCCAAAAAATATTAGGAACGATAACTCACCTCGAGTCTCGTCTAGACTTACGCACTACTGAGCGACCAACTACAACGACAAGCATCGCCTACTCTACACATAACTTACTAAATTGCGTTGCAACGCTGATATAAATCATAAAAATTTTCATTAAGCCAAAAACGTGCCTACGCACAAGGAAAATTCTTAAACGACACGATGACAGTACAAACCCATGTACCTAATTTACCGAAACATTATTTTTAGTACTCTCTAGATAGAACTGTATAAAATGAAATGATATGTTAATAATTATTCATGCGAGTCTCTTATTTTCGAACATGATTGACACGTAATTGAGGTCACACCTTTACTTCCACATTTAAAACAAAATCTTTTCAGAGGGGCTCTACAATAATTAAACGTATGACCTGGACGTGTACACTTACAACACACGAATTTCCTAACTCTCTCAACGCCTGGTGGCTTCACATCTAAAGGTTTTTTTGATTTACTACGTGGACTTGAGGAGATGAAAATTTGTTCCTATAAATCCTACTACGAACTGAAGTATTTCTAACTTCTTCTTGACATTTATTTTCTGACTGTGACCTAAAATTTTTACGAAACCAAAAATTATCTTTTGACGGGGTAGCTACCATAGTTTGTTTTGGCTGAACTGCCTCTTCAATCTTTTTCATATTGTTACACAATATTGCTATTACGTTTTATGACAAAATAACACGTGGGAAGTTCCTGTTATGTTGTAATTTACATGGGTGTTTCACTAATTTTTTCAATCTGGAACCTTATGATTGCACATATTGTCCTCTAATATATAAAAGTATGACCTCATTTTTGGTATCCCTATAAGTGTGTATCTTCATGACTTAGCGTCTACAGATTACACTGTAAGTAAGTGTATTTGCAGTTTACTTTCTGGTAACTGTAGCAAATCCTATTAAAACTATACCGTATTGCCTGTAATTTATTTAACACTTCCTAAAACTCCTATTTGAGCTGCATATTGATGAATTTCTCAACAACTCTGAACGATATATTTTTAAAGAACATTGTAACGTATTTTTTTTCTAGTTACATTTAGTTCAATAAAATAAAAATAAAACAGCTATAATTTAAAGTATTTAATTTGTGAATTATCATCCAATAAAAATTAATATATAATATTCATAATAACGCATAGATTCTTGTATGTATATACTCTAAAGTTCGTTACCAAGCTCTGTCAAGTTGTCAGTCGGCACTTCATTCTCAACGTTCGAAAGGGCAAGCTGCTTTTGCAGAAGAGGTGAAGTCGAGATGGCCCTGTCAAAACACATGGCTTCTAACAAAGTTAGAAAAAGTAGAATATGGAAACCCCTTTGGACATCATTTAGACAGTTGGTATATATTAATACAATAGATTATACTAATATTTTTCATCTTAGTGCAATATCTTGAGGACATATCTTGAATAACATTTCCGATAATAAATTAAAACAAATTCTGAAGGCAGTATTTTAAAGCAAGAATTTATGGTTTCGTTCTATTCAATATAACATGCAGTAAAGTAAACGCCGATTTCACAAGTGTTCCTGATATTTCAACCTTACCGATGAATAATATCACACAAGGATATTATGATGGAAATTTCCGACAGCTGAGGTCAAGGTCCAGCACTTGTAGTTCATTTTTGATGCACGTGAGTGTTTTTTAGCTTTTGATAACTTTGAAATTACAGTAAATTATTATGAATTATCCATAATTAAATGTTCGAGTAACGTAAAGAGAAAGTAGTTTTTGAGAAATCAGTAAATTAACGAATATGTTGCTTGCTTGTCAGAATGTTTGC
This sequence comes from Platerodrilus igneus, assembly GCA_036346225.1. Taxonomy (NCBI): domain Eukaryota; kingdom Metazoa; phylum Arthropoda; class Insecta; order Coleoptera; family Lycidae; genus Platerodrilus; species Platerodrilus igneus. The sequence continues at coordinate 1,534,340 of JARFIW010000472.1, read as the reverse complement.
ACATGTACGCAAATAGTGTATTTTATAAAGTTCTGAATGACAACCTATGTCAGATAAAAAAAAATATGTAGATTCCGTTTTCTTATCTAGACGCCATATGCTGTCTTGATTTAATTTACATTATGTTGGAAGACTTTCAGGTCATGTTAAGGCACTTTCATTGACATATGAAATTTGCGTATTTATTGTAGATTACAATTAAATTAGAATAATTACATTTTACAAAGTCTGCACTTTGATGATTAATTTTTGTGGTAATGATCAAGGAAGTACTTCGCTGATTAAAAGAAACTTATGTGTTATGAACAACTAATAAATTATACGTCTATCTAATTAAATCTTATAGAAATGATCTACTCATAGATCTTAATTTTGAATGTAAAACTTCATTAGAATTATTATGAGAAAATTCGATAAAGATACAAACTTAAATATTGCAGTCATATGTACATAATCAGAAATAGAATCCTTTTTTGTTTTTGAAAGACGTTTTATTATTTAACATTTTAAAAAAAATTGCAAGTCCTCCCGGAATAGAAAAAGTGTGTAATGAAAATAAATTCCTTCAGTATATTTTAGATGCCTAAATTCTATTATTCTATTTTTGGCAAATGTTTTTGAGGACACAAATGGTGTCCATGCTGTGCTTTTGTTTGTTCACAGGTAAAGCTGAGACATCTGTATGACATCTGGTGGTTGAGGTCTTAGTAAGTGTGTCCTAAAGAGTGAAATTCAGGTTCTATGGCTATGTTAGTGGTGTTAAGATAAGGTTTCCGCATTCCCCTTATACAAGCACAGTTAAATTTTGTTGGTTATTGTATTGAAAAATACGGTGGCGCTCATTAAATATATTTTTGGTCTTTTATTCACCCATGACCCAAGCTCATGATCTACCCAGAGCTAACACTCGACTAGCCGTTTATATCTTAAGAGTTTTTCTTTGTCTCAAGCCATTCTCCATCCGACATTACCTTGGAATTAAAAGAAAAGAAGAAATTCTCGACCTTGTGATATCAGATTAAGGTTAAGAAAATTGGGAGGTTTAATTTATAGCTGATAGTCACGAGGATAAAGAAATATAAAATAATTTTTTTATATTACAACATGAAATGCTTCTACTATGAAATTTTATTATTAAACAAAAAAATCTAAGACGTATGTGCGCCTTACAACCAAACTTACGGAAATTTTACAAAAGGAAATTATATTTTTAAATAAATTAAATAACTAGTACTTAAATGTTAAACAAAATTTTATTATTATAAATATAATTTAATCAATTTTATTGTTTTAATCAAGTATGAGTCGGACTACTTAATGATGTAAGCTCCCAGCACCACTCAAACAAACATAAATCTTAATTTAAACATGAATTATAATTATTGTATAGGGTATCTATTAAAGTTTATATTAGTTTGTACTGTTAACATTTCTCAAATAAATTCGATTATCTTGAAAACTAAATGAGATATCGAAAAGTGTATAGCATATTTGTAATCATCGTAAAAAACTAAACAAGGTACATTGTAGATGTAGGACAGGGTATTTTGGTGGTATCAATTAATATTAGAATTTTCTCAGCTACCCGAATCTCTAGGAATTTTTTAGATAGCATCATTCCCCAGCGAGCTATCCCAATTTTAAGATTTTTTACCGCTAACATTCTGAACCTAATAGTTTTCTTCGCCTACCCATTTCATCTTTCGAGATAAACCTATCTTGCTTAGTATCAATTAATATTAGATTTTTCTCAGCTATTCGAATTTCTAGGAATTTTTTAGATAGCACCATTCCCCAGAGAGCTACCCTCATTTTAAGATTTTTTTTTTGTTGGTAGCGATTTAAGCCGTCCTTATAAATTTTTAACCATGCGATACATTAAATTAGTCTAGAATTTTACGCAGAATCCAAACATACAAACAGATTTGAAATAAAACCGCTCCTTACTAAGTTACCTTAAAAGATCTCAAACCTCTAAATTTTTTACTCATCTACGACATATGCTTTAACCAACCATCTCCGAAAATCTAAAACCGCGGGGGTTTTTAGAAATGAGCCCTTTATAAGCCATAAGTGTTTAATATTCAAAACCATGACTTTTAAAATTTTAAACAGTTATCAATTTTCTGGTTTAACATTTTTAATTACTAAGCACGTCATAACATAATTATATACTCAATGCTAAATATGTACTTGGAAAATACAATTCGTTTCATTTTCTCTAATAAGGAGTTCTTTGTCTAACACATCTTTGTATTGTTTGCGTATTGTCGCAGTGTGTTCCATGTAGTTCAATTTTCGCCTTTTTTCGTCCATTTCCTAATTCCAGTTGTCTTTTTCTTCCACTTACAGCGTATGGCATACATAATGGGGCAATTTCCTTTATCGTAAACGGTTAGAGTTTACTGCCAATATTTACGCGTTGTCGTACAACCTCTGAGCAAATGTTAGGCGTATTTATCAACCCCAATTTCAAAATGACTATCTCTTTTGGAATTGTAGAATATGGTGTTGCAGATTGTGTAAAATATGTACTACCTGCTTTTTAATATAGCACTAGTGTAAGATTTTTATTTTATCTTGGCTATCTTCCTTCTCTACTATCTCCAAATAATTTACAGGTAAATAGTTAAAACTAAAAGCCGAAACCACATACTTTTATCAATTTTCCCTTTCCTCTGGTTTTTCGAACAACTTAATTTGCAAGCCCGCCAATTTCTTTGTATTGCCATGTAACGAATACGATTATCTGCTTCTTAAATATACGCTTTTGTTCCATTTACCTATTCAATAAATATTAAATTCCAATAGAAACAATATATTACGAATTCATACATAGAGCCCCATCTATATCTAAATATTCAAAGTATAATTTAAGAACTCTTCTATTTGTATGTATCTTGATACAATATCCCCTTTCCTGCGCGTGATCAGATAAGCAACGTAACCTCGTGGTCAAGCTTCATTTTGATATCGGGATGTAATCAGAAAACAAGTATTAACGTGGGCCTGCAGGTTTTCAATAAAACATGCTGTCCCAAAAAGTAGTGAAGTGGAGTCGACGAGTATCATGGCTTCATTTTTAGTTGCAGTATCGACCTAAGATAGTCAAGAATACATATCTACGGTAGGTGGATAATTCTCATACTTACCTTTAAAATCATTTTTCCCCATTTTTTTCAGCGCAAGTACTAAAGTAAGAACAAGTATGAAAGTATGAATAAATACGAATTTATATTGAAGTAAAGTAACGCAACAAAGTACTCAAGTATGAATTTATATTGAAATAAAGTAAAAACATATGGATACGCAAACACGTAATAAATTGTTTTGAATATTGGTTGTGCTGTAAATGCAGTTTTTAATGTTGCTATGCGAGAGGGTGGAAATTTCCACATATGCTTGGTTAGTATAGAGGTCAAGCTCGGACACATGTATCAGCTGCGCGCACCTATCATTGTAAGTACGTAGATGTTTAAAGAATTTGGTTGCCTAGCAGATATTTAGCGGCTAGTCATCCTCAATTTTATAGCTATATCCATTTCAAGGAACAATCATTTACGATGTACAAATAATTTTTGAAAATTCTATATATGTTTACTTAAATTTGATACACGAAATTTTGGTGAAAGTTTTATGGTCATTTAAATTAATACACCTATAATTTTTATTCAAAATTTAATAATCGAATAGTGCCTAAATGTTCTTATTATTTACAAGGCATTTCTATAAAATAATTTTGTAGTTACAAGGTTATACTAAAATGTTCGCATAACTAAACATGTGATAGGTTGATATTTGTTTGCCACATTATAGTGTATAACATATTTTGACAGTACACCTGAAGTACAGCTTAATACAGACAATAAGTGTTCTTTGACCTTTGATTCTTTCAATTATATCAGTTAGAAATATTGTTCTATAATCTATAAAAAAAACGCTGAGCATTTAACTTAATTCTTGTAAACTCGAACAGGATCCTATTCAAGCATCATGATTAAATTGTAATATAAAAATGAAAACCCTATATTTCTTATAGAGAGTTAACATAAATTATTCAATTATAAATATCCTATAAGTATTCAGAGATTAATGCTAGATCTTAATAAAGAAATTGTTTCGAGAGTCTCCGTACAGATAACTTTGTACAAGCGATGTATATATATATATATATATATATATATATATATATATATATTTTTAAATTAATAGAAAGAATAATAAGTTGTAAAGCTTTCTTTTATTGAAGTCAGCAGTAATTATTCCATAGAAGCAACCAACCACATTTAGAAATTTTGTAGAGAAGAGAGATATATTATTGGTGTTGGTTAAAATTTTTTTTTGAAGCATAATTTTCGCTATTTGATCTTTTGTGATAAAGTGACTAGGCTCTAACGTAACCCTAGTCTAAAATTATTTAGAAGCGATTAAATTTTCAGGTTGTACGAGGAAGTCGTTCCCATTCCAGATTGCAGAGTCAAAAGTAGGTATTATTTTTTTTATACGTTGCTCGTCTTAAGGATTTTTTTTCGAAGATTTCCGTATCTGAACTTCGGATAGTTTCTCTTTATAACATTCATCAAGATACGGTGGCGTCCAATAAAATCTCTTTTTTTCGTATACCATCTTACGACCCTAGCTCATAGCTCTGCCCTAAGTTGAAGAAGCTTAGCTGGCTGGAAGATCTCATTAGAGGGACCTTTTTTCTCTCAAAGCCATTTAACATCCTTTTTACCCGGGGCTTAAACGTTAAACAGGAACCCCTCATAATCTATCGAGGCTCTGCCGCCTATAAGCTAGAGTACACACACTATTTACCTTTTGAGGAATTTAGTATGTAACAGCCATTCCCCCAATACACGTACTGTAGTAGGTTATTATACACTCAACAGCAGCTATTTTGTAGCTTGTCCGATAGCTTACTCCACATTTCGGCAAGTGGTATCCAGTACATTGGCGTCTTTAGGAAGTATCACTTACTATCTTCCAATAAGGTTAAACAGTCTTTTAAGGGATTATACACCCGTTCCGCACTGACATAGCTTCCAATTGCACAGTTGTATATTGTCGCTTCCAATCGCGTAATACCATGTTCTTTGGCCAAAGTAGACGCAAATGTTTCCTTTAAACGTACATCTGGACAACGTAAAAAATCTAGTATATGATTGCCAAGTTGTTTATTAACACCAGGACTTGTTATCTGACACACAAATTTGTTGTATATCTTAATTCTTATTAGCCATGTTAAACAATCAATCCTCGCACTTTTATCGTTGTCAACTATAATATTACAGTTTTCTTCGTATTCTCCCTTATAGCAAAAGTTATGGTGTGTAGTTAAATAATTACACATCTCCATCTTGCTAAATATGCCAGCAAAATCTTGAGTTTCATCCATGTCAAAAAGATAGTAATAATCTTTTTCGAGTTCGTCTAATATATCTTGTAGTTCCTCCAATAAAGTTTCCAACTTAGCATCTGCTAGTTCCACTTTGTACGGAACACATATAGGATTTTGGAATTTTTTATTAATGCTTTCGAGGTCTTATTTTCCGATAATTTCTTTTACTTTCTGGCGCATCTTGTTAGTGCTTTCCAGAGAAAACGGAAGCTTAGCTTTAACACCATGCCTAGCGGAAACAAATCGGTCGAACTTTCTTCGTAGATAGCTGTTAAATGTACCACAAATTTCTTTTTTTAGGATAAACATCCTTTTGTTTGCAGATGTTTGTTCGGCGTCAGAAAGGTCGCAAATTTTAACAAACATTATATTGTCACAAAATGGTTCTGTAATTGGTGTGTAGTCCGCCAGTCAGCATCTGTTCGCCTTCGACATAAATATTACCAATGTCTGTCACCAGATAATTGTTGCACATCTTTTCTGCCAGCAGCCACAAACCAAATCGCTCATTTGTTGGTTTCACTTTATTCCCAAGAAGTTGAGAAACGCTAATCACCTTGGAGACGCTCATGTTTACCGTTCTTGCTACTGTTGAATACTAAATTGAATACGAAAAAATTGCCCCCTTATGTACCCTACAGAGTGGGGGCGTATATTGCCGAAGATAGTCGAATATGTCGGACACCGCCATATCGCTTACATTCTCTTGTTTAGGAACTGCTTTGTTATCCGACCTAGGTCGGCAGAGATGCGCATCGACATATGTCCGGATATATGTCGGATATATGTAGGATGTTAGGTTAGGGTGAAATTGCCTCATAGGGTGAAATTACCTCCTATCTAGGTTGGATGTGGACTTGTCAGGAGTTAGGTTAGCTAGTGTTGTCCGAAATTAGGTTAGGTTAGTTGGACCTGTGTGGACTTAGGTTAGATAAAAAAAAATTGATAGGTTAAGTCAGCGCGACGACGCTGACCTAACCAATCAACCTAACTCCTGACAAGTCCCCAGGTAGGAGGCAATTTCACCCTGTGAGGCAATTTCACCCTAACCTAACATCCTACATATATCCGATATATATCCGGACATATGTCGATGCGCATCCCTGTTGACCTAGGTCGGATAACAAAGTAGTTCCTAAACAAGAGAATGTAAGCGATATGGCGGTGTCCGACATATTCGGCTATCTTCGGCAATATACGCCCCCACTCTGTAGGGTACATAAGGGGGCAATTTTTTCGTATTCAATTTAGTATTCGAGTAAGCTATCAGACAAGCTATACAATATAGCTGTTGTTTAGTGTATAATAACCTACTACAGTACGTGTAATGAGGGAATGGCAATACAAAGAAATTGACTGGCTTGCAAATAAGTTGTTCGAAAAACCAGAGGAAAGGGAAAAATTAATAAAGTATTTGCTTTCGGGTTTTAGTTTTAACTATTTACCTGTAAATTATTTGGAGATAGTAGAGGAAGAAGATAGCCAAAATAAAATTAAAATCTTACACAAGTGCTATATTAAAGCAGGTAGTACATATTTTACACAATCTGCAACACCATATTCTACAATTCCAAAAGAAATAGTCATTTTGGAATTGGGGTTGATAGATACGCCTAACATTCGCCCAGGGGTTGTACGACAACGCGTAAATATTGGCTGTAAACTCAATCCGTTTACGCTAAAGGAAATTGCCCCATTATGCACGCCATACGCTGTAAGTGGAATAAAAAAGACAACTGGAATTAGTGGAAATGGATGCAAAAAGGCGAAAATTGGACTACATGGAAAACACTGCGATAATACGCCAACAATACAAAGATGTGTTAAACCTAGAACTTTTTATTAGAGAAAATGAAACGAATTGTATTTTCCAAGTACATATTTAGCATTGAGTATATAATTATGTTATGACGTGCTTAGTAATTAAAAATGTTAAACCAGAAAATTGATGACTGTTTAAAATTTTAAAAGTCATGGTTTTGAATATTAAACACTTATGGCTTATAAAGGGATCATTTCTAAAAACCCCGCGGTTTTAGATTTTCGGAGATGGTTGGTTAAAGCATATGTCATAGATGAGTAAAAAATTTATAGGTTTGGGAGCTTTAAAGTGTAACTTTGTAAGGAGCGGTCCTATTTGAAATCTGTTTGTATATTTGGATTCTGCGTGAAATTCTAGACTAATTTAATGTATCGCATGGTTATTAAATTTATAAGGACGGCCTAAAATCACTACCAGCAAAAAAAGTATTAAAATGAGGGTAGCTCTCTGGGGGATGGTGCTATCTAAAAAATTCCTAGAAATTCGAATAGCTGAGAAAAGTCTAGTATTAATTGATACCAAACAAGATAGGTTTATTTCGAAAGATGCAATGGCTAGACGAAGATTACTATTTGGTTCAGAATGTTAGTAGTAAAAAGATCTTAAAATTGGGGTAGCTCTCTGGGGGATGATGGTATCTAAAAAATTCCTAGAGATTTGAGTAGCTGAGAAAATTCTAATATTAATTGATACCAAACAATATAGATTTATTTTAAAAGAAACAAAAATAATCTTATATATGTTCGCTAGAGGGTATATGTGTAACTTTGCAAGGGGTGGTCCTATATTAAATCTGTTTGCAGATTGGGATTCCGCATAAAATTCTAGACTAATTTGATGTGTCACATAGCTAAAAACATTTATAAGAACGGGCAAAAATTGCTACCAGCAAAAAAATCTTAAAATGAGGGTAGCTCCCTGGGGAATGATGCTATCTAAAAAATTGCTAGAAATTCGGTTAGCTGAGAAAAATCTAATATTAATTGATACCAAACAAGATAAGTTTATCTCGAAAGATGAAAAATGGTTAGTCGAAGAAAACTATATGGTGCAGATGTGGGAGGAAGTGAGGATGCTAAGATGAAAATGCAGGATATATTTATCTCGAGATGCTATCTCGAAAGATGAAATGGCTAGTCAAAGAAAACTATTTGGTCCAGATGAATGAGGAAATGAGGGATACTGGAGGAAATGAGGGCCCAAATATCCTGTCCTACATCTACTGTACATATATATCATTTATTGTATCATTATGGGAATATGGCAACGGACGACGGCGGCGACGACGACGTAGCGATCATATAAACCTAACTTGCTTCGTAAGTTTGGTTGAAAATAATTGGTTTATTTACATTCTTGTGGTTTTAAAATAATTGACAAACAGTTTTTCAAGCTTTCCTGTGTATTTACAGAAATGAAACATATATATTCGTGGTTTTCAGTTTAATTAGAATAACAATACGGATTTAATTGCAAGTCTTGGCTTTTAAACACAATTTGAATGGAATAAAGATTATATAGGGTACTCACATAACACATTACTCCATTTAAAATTAAGTACTACGTGTTTACCATCTAATTTAAATTTTGCGTAACGTATCGCGTTATAGGTATTGGAACTGTTCGACGACAGCAAAATTTATATAAATTTATCGAACTATGTACACTAAAATATAACAAAATTAATTATGTATATATATGTTTTAATTGAATTAACTATAATTTAAATACATACACACATGTGTTCTTAGATTATTTTTTCTGATGCGAATTACTGCTAAACAAAGGCATTCATTAGTACGTGATTGTATAAGTCTTTGCAAATAAATTTTTTGTAATGCACTATAACCACATAAAATACATACCATTAGACGTCAGTTAATATGTAACGGCATATTGTAACGAATACGATTACATCCTCCAGTAATATACGTCTTTAATTAACAAAGATCCTTCTTTGTATAGAAAACACCAATTTCTATTCCGATATTATAATATGCATTTGTTACTTAAAACTCCATCTATGTTTATGAACTTGAAGTAGAAACGCGGTTTCCTTTTTATCCGTGTATGTGTTGATGCAATAATTCAGTCCTCTGCGCGTGCACTAGTAATAAATTGTTTTGATGCTAAAGTTCGCCATTTAACGTACGGATGTGATCGCATAAACAAGTTTGTGGCGTGGGCCAGCAGGTTTTTTGAAAACATGCAGTCCCAAAGGCAGGTGGCATGGTCCCAGAAAATACCGTTAGTACCAATCCATAGTTTAATCGACCTATTGTGGCTTTAGAGTAAACATCATCACGGTAGGTGAATAGTTTTCAATTTTGCATTTAAATCATTTCCTCGATTCTTTTTAGCGCAAGTTTTATGCAGCTACGTAATATATAAAGTATTTTTGATTATGGAATATAGCATAGTCTAATTGTTATGGAACATTGCAAAGTTTAGTGGATGAGAGAAACTCAAGTCTTTTTTTGTTATGCAGTATTGAAAGTTCAAATTGTCGAGTGTTGCATATCCTATGGAGTATTGTGGAACTTTCGGTTAATGTTTCTTTAATGGAACTCGAGCTGTAATGCCAAGCACGTACGAAGCTCACACACCTGTTGTTGTTGTAACTGCGCACGAAGATTAACGAACGATAGTATAAGATTTAGACCACAATAAATTGGTTAGTAAGTACTATTGAAATCATTCAGATGTTTGGAGGATTATCTGGGGTGAGTGCTTTCCAATTCTATTCTTGTTTCACCGAACCATTACTGGAAATGTAATAATTTTTTTGTAAATTTTATATAGCGATTTAAATTGGCATACGTAATTTTTTTTGTTCAAGATTTAATAGTTAGATGTCGTATAAATGTTCGTAAAGAACGCAAAGAAATTTCTCTCAGATAGCCTTCTAGGAATTCAAAAGGTTAAACTACAATGTGCTTGTAATTAAGGAGGTGACATATTTGTGTTTGTTTGTCACATTATAAAATCTAGTTTTTGTTGAAAGTACAATTAGGATACAGATTAGTTCCTACCATAAGAATATTTGACTTTTAATTCAAGAGATAAATTAATTAAAAATATAATTTCTACAGTTTATGAAAAGTCAATACATTTAATTAATAATGTGTAAACCAAAACAGGATTCTTTTTCGGTATTAAGTACAAGTTGTAGAACATTATTAAAAACATAATTCTTTTTCTACAGAACTCTAATAAATTAAAACTTGCAAAATTAATAAAATTAATATATGAGACAACTCTTAGGTATTTTTAAATACAGATAGATAGAAAGCATTAATACATGTAGAATTGTACAAATGATGTATATATATACACACACACACACATATATATATATATATATATATATATATATATATATATTGCTGTGTAATGCTCCTTTGAATGCGGGAACTGGCTCTTAAAAAAAAACATTCGAGCCCCACAGATTGGGCGTCATAATTTGCTGTGATACCACCAAAATCCGGGTACTCCGCTTTTCGAATCGAGCCCCTACGAATTGGATGTCCAGAATGCTGTGAATCCTACAAAAAGCTTTTCATTACCTTAACTGTGTTGGTCCATTGACTTTCTTCTGTTACTCGCCTCGGCTGCTCCCCTAGATAACTTTCATCCTCATTCATAAAAAAAAACAAACACATTCCTACCACAAACACGAACGTTAACTCTATTTACATCAATATTCACAATACATTAAAATTTCAAAATTAAATTTTGGCATAAATTTCAGTATCAGAAATTTTCAAGATTACATTTATTATCATTTAAATGTGCATCCTGAATTAAAGTCCTTGTTGGATGCCTACTAATTAATATAACAATATATGCAGACCGGAGTCTGAGTACAAAGGAGCATCTACCACCCTTTACGTTAATTAACCAGGTTCGTCTAATTGAGCTCAAAGACATACCCAAATTTTCATCATAATCCAGAACATCAATACTAAATACCCCTTTCTACCTAAACAAGCAAATTTCACCTTAACATTAAAATTTTATAGTTAGTACAATTTCACTAATGTCCATTTAAAGTAAATCAATTATAAAGTAATTCAACACACACAAAATATCAAAGTTCAAACAAAATAGTATAAATTACCTGAAGGTTACTGCACTCGTAGCTTCAATGTACATCGTCCCTTTTGTTAATCACACCATTCCAACTGGGTTATATTTACAGCTTCTGATTCTCAACGCTTTTCAAATTTTCTCCATCACCATTTATTTAAAGTTGTTTCTGGGCTTTTCCGGAACTCATCTGTGTATATCTGACCCTTGTTTTGTGGATCCAGACACATTTATGAACCATTTAATCATTAACACCCCCGCAAAATAACAAAGAAATTCATACTTCTTTCACCAATATACGCCAAAACTGCCTACTTTTGATGTATTCATTTGTCGTTGTAAATTTTACTATTTGGTACAGTGATACTAAATTTTATTACCTTGTATCTAAGTGCACTCAAGTACATTCATGTTAGCACGTAAATAACAAACTGTTTTAAATCACCAAAATATACGAGCAAACTTTAAATTATTCTCTCAAACTAAAATGCACTGTTTAACGTCTTGAATCAAGTCGCGGATGTAAGAGAGCTTGTTTATATTCACCTGGGTATATATAGAAGTTAGCCCGTCTGTCGGTCGAGTCCCCAAAATGGACAATTCTAAAGAATTTCGCATTCTCGTTTCCCATTCCGTAGCTCGCGCGTCGGTTTTTACGAATTTTGCACTCGCCAGTTGAAAATCTCAGAAATTCTCACACGGCACGCAAACATGTCCGAGAATAACTAATTAATTTTGTACAGAAATTGTTGTTTCTACCTCTGATATTTGCATCTTATTTTCAACCAATCGTGACCCTCGTGACGTTGCTCAAATCCCGCCTTTTACTATATGTGTCTTTGCTTGACGCATTTTCTCTTTCCTTTTCTAACCTGTTCGTATTGGTACAAATTGATATTCTTTATTATCGATTATTTTAGTCCATGTGGAGTGTGAAATAACCCACCTTTAGCATTTCTCGTAACTATTATGCGATGGTTTCTCCAAGATTCTTTGAACCATTAATTATCTGCAAAATTTACGCCGAATGAGCTTTTTAAACTACGCAGGTGTTCAAACATACTATTAATTCTCAGAGCTTTATTAGATGGTATTTTATTGGGTTTTTACAAGTTTCTATAGATATTATCTGTTACTAACGATTTAATTAACTTCAATTAAAAATAATACCCTTTAATTTTTAGTGAATCCTAATTAAATATTCAATTATTATCTGTACGTTTTGTTTAATACCGGTTACTTGAAATAGAGTTAATTAATATAAATTTTGCACGTAATTTCTCTTTGTTTCTTTACTAGGAATAATTAAATTACACGCAGAGCTTTTTAATACTGTTTCTTTTGATATAAAGCGTCTTGTACATGATTTAAATCTCTTATTTTTACTGAAACGACCGAATTTATTTATGCTTCATGGTTTTAATAAAGCGTATTATCTAATAAAATTCCTTATATACGGTGATTAAAATTATTTGATGTGATTATTTAATTTTCTACCCTGGTCTAAATATGAGTAATATATATATATATATATATATATATATATATATATTTCTTTAAACCAATAGAAAGTGGACTAAGTTGTTTTAAAGCTTTCTTTCATGAAGTTAACTATAATTTTTCTATAAAAACAAGCAACCAAATTCATAAAACTTTTGTAGTGTGAAAAGAAATAAGTAGTGATGTAAGGCCGGTCTGAATTCAAAACGCTGTACGCGTATGTTTTTCCATGTAACATACACGTGCACCGTTTTGAATCCACACCGGCCTTATATACTTTCAAAGTAAAATACGTGTGGGCACGTTTTGAAGTCAGACCGGCTTTATATTACTTTGAATGGAACATACGTGTGTGACTTCAAAACACACGTATGCTACGTTGAAAAATGCAAGTGCAGAGAAAATGTGGAGCTGTTTTGAATTCGGTTTTCTAGCGAGAAGTTATAAAGTATGCCAGATGCAAAATATCGCATTCAAGTCAATTGTGTTTAATTAAAGTGGATTCTGATTTATGTTTTTTACTTATGTTTAGAGGCTGTAAATACACATGGGCCGGTTTCAATTCAAAATGTGTGTTCACTCTTGTGATAGATTAAAAAGTAGGTTGGCAAAGTACGCAGATGGTGGTAATCTGCTATATAAGCAGATTGCTCCTAATATATATTTAATTAGTCGAAGTTTACTGAATATATTTACATACCTACATATACAAACATGTATATAATTGATATTCAAGGATTTAAATACAAGAAAAACGAGTTTGTGTGCAAAGAAATTGCGGTTTTGGACTTGTTGGAAGGTGTTGTTTGGCATCAAATTTTTAAACTGTCAATGCAGTATGGTTGTTTGAGCCAATATCATATAAAACATAACGACTGGGTGACAAGGAATATTCATGGTCTTTCTTGGGATAAATCTTCAACGGCTGGAATGGTGTCCTCATATATAGCGCTTTATTTGAAGCAAATTATCCGACCCGGTGAAGAAGTATGTGAGAAGGGTCTAGAAAAAAAGAAATTGATGGAAACCTATTTAATGCAAAACGTTGTAACTGATATGCTTGCACTAGGTTGTCCTAAGCTATCGGAGTTAAAAATCAACAATCGTTTACTATGTAACATCCATTGTTATAGACACAGCAATAATAGTCTGCAATGTGCAAAACAAAATACTTTGTTATTAAAAGAATGGTTTGATAATAATAAAAAACAATAGAAAAGATTGTATCTGTATTATTATTGTAGTCGGTAAGAAATTTTTAATGCTGATGTCTGCAGAAAAAACGATTAAACTCAGTCAGCACGAATGGGACTCTCGATCCTGAAAGCAATTATTATTGATCAACGCAATAGCTCTTTACTGGTTTTACAACATTTAACAAATTGTACAGATATCTCGAAATTTGCCAAAGACAGACAGACAGACAGACTGATTGCACCAATTTCTCATTCTCGCTTTTAAAAAAATAACAAGTTGTAGTTATTAAATCGCGAACACACAGTTATCTGCAAGAAATATATACTGATTTGCCAAAGACAGACAGACTGATTGCATCAATTTTTCATTCTCGCTTTAAAGAATAACAAGTCCTAGTTATTAAATTGCGACTAATGCTATAATTAATCCTACACCCGATGAAGAAATAAAAGTTGTTTTAAACAAAGTTTTATGAAAAATGCCGCATGTAGCCGTTGATGATACTCAACGAATTAATTTAATAGAATGCGTTGCACAAAATCAGGATTTGCATATTCCGTTTAGAGGATGGGAGTTGCATGAATATCAACTTCTACAAAAAACGCAACGTTATACATGAAACATTAAAACAACAACACAATCAGAAAAATCAAGATTTGTGATTGTTGGTTTCCAAACCAACCGAAAAAAATAGATACTTTGAGCAACTACAGTCGTTTTGATCATTGCTAATTAACCAACATGAAACTCTATTTAAATTCAGAAATTTTCCTGTACGATAACTTAAATTTGAAGTTCGAGAATAAACAAACTGCGTTGTTATATGAGATGTATGCCGAGTTTCAGCAATCATACTACAAAAAGGAAAATGAACCACTTTTTAATCCTGAAGATTTACGAAGTATTGCGCCATTAGTAGTCATAGATTGTTCTAGACAAAACAAAGCGTTAAAATCTGGTACTGTCGGTATTAGATTAGAATTTGAAACTAGCAGAAACGTTTTGCTAAATACATTTTGTCATTGCCTTATACTTCATGATACTTCAAATACAATCCACTCTCAAACAGCATAAGAATATTATAATTACTTTATTATTACTGTACCTTTATAAATTATGAAAAAAGAAAAAAACAATAAAATCATTTAGCAATCACAGTCTATTTATTATGATTTTACATGTTCAGGCGTCAAAGGTAAGTCATTGTGAATTTCATGTAAAGATCTTGGGTAGTGTAAATCGCATTAAAAAAAAAATATATCCTACATCAGAATCATCGGCAATATTAAGTAACGTCTAAACGTAATATTTCTGGACTGGTGCCATCTAAAAGAATTCAAATTTTCCATATGGAAGATATTCAGATATTGCAGCCCCATATAAATTATTAACATCAAAATACATTAAATATTTAAAATTAATGCAATTGGAATTGTATCGTAATACTCAATCAAAATGTAAATAGTTATAAAGTCCGAAACGGGAACAAACGTTGAACACACTCTTTAGGCAGATTATTATTGTTTATATTTACCTTCGAGTGTAACACTTCACTGTTAACTTTAAAATATCACTACTGACTTCGGTCACTAGCTAAATTACTTTATAATTAATATCTGTAGAGATTTATTGACTATTTATACATAACTATGTTCTGATGTAAGCAAATAGCTATAAAATTAGACATTTGCGATTTTTCAGAAAATAAAGCAAATTCGAAATCTTGCTGATAACTATAAAAAAATGCATATATGCAATTTGTTTTCAGACAATGAATCAAATTCATTATGTTGCTAAGAACACCATTATTTTTGCTTACATACTGTTTTTTTCTATTCATTTCAGTATTGAAACAGTACTGACACTTTAGAAAAAATTTACAAATTTGCATCGTTTTCTGAAAAAATTGCACAAGAAAATTTTATATATTCAGCTATCTAATTATTTTAATGAATAAAAAACAGTATGTAAGCAAACAATAATTATGCTCTCGGCAAAAAAATACCGATAACGATCAACATTGTATTCTTTGAGCCTTGGTTACTGCTTTACAAAATCTTCATAGAATATCTAGCTATCAACTTTTTTGATTCAGTATTACGCTACATTCCCATTCGTTTCTAATTGTATTAAAGAAATAAAAAAATTGAGAAGCTTAACTATCTCGCAATTAACCTATATTGCATAGAAAATATTTAAAAATACGCCCGTTTTTTTTTTGTTTAAGTAAAAATTTAGGGAAAAAATGGAATCTATTAATCTGATGTTGCGTTTCTTGTTTCATGCCATCCTGTAAATGGAATATGCAAATCGTGATTTTGTGCAACGCATGGCATTTTCCATAAAACTTTGTTAAAGCAGCTCATTTCTTCATCAGGTGTAGGATTAATTATAGCACGTAGTAAAACTAACTCATGACGGAGGTTTAAAATAATTTTTTCTAAATTCAAGGAGGGCATAGAGTAAAATAAAAAACCTAAATTAGTTTAATTTTGTTTAAAATAATGCAATGCAAATGGCCCTTAACAGTAATATAGAATAAGTAACAACAAGTGCAAAACCGCAATTTCGTTGCACACAAACTCGTTTTTCTTGTATTTAAATTCCTGAATATATATAATTATGCCTCAGCAGAAATAACGAATTGGATTCATTGTCTGAAAAAAATTGCAACGAAACCACATAGTAAAATAAAAAACCTAAACTCGTTTAATTTCGTTTAAAATAATGCAATGCAAATGGCTCTTAACTAATACAGTAATATATAGAATAAGTTTTAGATTACTGGTGGCATAATTTATTTTTCAGTAAAACTTAACAGAAATTGACTTTTATATATATATATATATATATATATATATATATATATATATATATATATATATATATATATATAGGTATGTTGTAATTGTGTTTACACGATTCATGCTGCACCATGAAATTCTTTAATTGTCAAGTTACTGCTATATATAGCTTCCAATATATTAAATTGCACGACGTTAATTGTATTATGATAAAACTGCAGAATGTTTTTTAATACGGGTTTTTTTTTAAAAAATTTGTGTACCTATCACAACCAGAAAACGGCATTTCTATTTATGATTAGTACAGGATCGCTTTTGTTAACCTTTTTCATTCGCACATTTTTTCATTCGCACATAGCCATGAGTGTGTGTAATTTATTAAACAACATTGACAGTTTAATTTGAGATATTTCAAATTTGCTTTATCTTTTCTGAAAAATGTTTATATGTAACCATAAAAATAGCACTGTAATGCTAGCATTTATTTCCGTACACACAGCATAAATCAAAGGTCGTATAAGAATATTATTATTACTGTACTGCGAGTAAGCATATTTTCAGTAAACACAGCTGAATGAAATGATGCAAGATCGTCGTGTCGATGCAAGTGTTAATAAAACGCGAAATCAGATACTTTGCTTATTAAAACTGGATTTGTTGGAAATTAAAATTCAGTGTTAATTTTCTGCTGAATACTCTTTAAGAAATAAACCATTCAAGCTTGAAAATCGTCTTGAATAAAACGTAAAAAAAGGCGATTTTAACAATTGCATCCAAAGCAATTCGTTATGCAAGCATTTTCATATTTACATACTGAAGGCAGCTCTGCAATTTTTAGATCACATGCATTTCATGCACTCAGATTAAAAGTCAAAAATTGTTTCTACATCCGTTCTGTAAACTGAGATTAAATCAATCTAATCCAAAATTAAATTAAACTGTCAATTGTTTAATAATTTACACACTCATGGCACCGAATCCTGCCATATCACTACTTATTTTTTACTTTTCATACAAGAGTTAAAAATAATGAAATTAAGACTACTATTTTAACAAAAATAGTTTATGACTTGTAATTGTTGAAAACATTAGTAATGTTTTAATCGCAAATTTAGATGTATTTAAGTTTAGTTTTGCGTTTTAGACAATACATACTAATACTGAAAATCTTTAAACTACTTTAAATTTGCTATTAAAACACTACCATTGTTTCAATAATTGAAAGCTACATCCTATAAATTTTTCCCTAAAAAATAATTTGGGAGAGCCAATATTTGAATATTAAGAATTTAAAATGGAAATCCTTATGGTGTGTGATTTAATTATACACCCTATATAGGAACAGTTTAAGCGGTTTAACTCAATTTTGAGCTAAAAATATCAGTTACGTCCCCTTCATCATAGAACCCTCAATATGTACCGGCTTTGAATTTACATTAGATGTTCTCTTGCAATAGGCCCGAAGCCAAAAAAATCTGCATTGCATGTAATTCTCGCTTTTTTAAAAAAAAAATTTAACAAGTTATTGTGTAATTCTCACTTTTAAAAAAATTACACTACCATTGTTTCAACAATTGAAAGCTACAGCCTATAGATTTTTTCCCTAAAAATAATTTGGGGGAGCCAATATTTGAATATTAACAATTTAACATGGAAATCCTTATTGTGTGTGATCTAATTATACACCCTATATAGAAACAGTTTAAGCGGTTTAACTCAATTTTGAGCTAAAAATATCAGTTACGTCCCCTTCATCATATAACCCTCAATATGTACCGGCTTTGAATTTACATTAGATGTTCTCTTGCAATAGACCTGAGGCCAAAAAAAATCTGCATTGCATGTAATTCTCGCTTTTTAAAAAAAATTAACAAGTTATTGTGTAATATTGGTTTTAAAAAATTAGGTTTTATTTTACCCTACGATTAAGGTGTGATTGATTAATTTTTTATAGTAGTAGATTTATTTCCAGGTAACTAAACGAAGTTTAAAACACTAGCAAAAATCTCAAAGAACGCTGACATAACATCGCAAAGTGTAATAAACTATAACTTCCTTGCAACAAAAATTAAATAACGCCTGAAATAAAAATAAATTATTAACCGCTCCGTACAACCTGTAGGAGAAATCTCCGCCTGCAGTTATACCTAAATCAAAAACAAAGGAAATAACACATTAACAGAAGAACTCTAATTAGCATAAAAAAAGAAACAGTACAATGGGCATTCACCCGGTTTAAGTAAGTGAGAACAAACATTTATGTTAGTATTTGCTAGCTAGTGTATTTGTATGCCAGATTTCACAATTTCGTTTAGTAATCATAATATTATGATACCTCACATGCTCTGATAGTGCTAACATATAACTTACAATTACAAATACAATGGCAATAACGTTTTCCAATGTGCCAGCAAGTTTTTATCCCATTTCCGCATTAATAAATAGTAGTTAACGTTAAGCGTAATATAGTAATCCCGTGGCAATAGATCCCCATATCATAAATCATTTTTGTACATTCAATTAATTCGCGACCTGTATGAGCCCCAAACAGTAATATCTAAGTGGACAAGGTCTCGACATAAGCAGGAAAGAAACACTCACCCACGTCTTTACGGTGTTGGATCTCTCGTTCGCTCTTAGGACCGGAGCGGGTCAAACGGACCTGGGATCCCGTAACGGATGCAGCCTTCTATACCCCAAGAAGCGGCAATTCACGGGACTATCGTGTCCCCTGCAGGAAGCACACTGTGAAGCGTGCGCGAAATTTTTATAAAGAAAAACTGAATGAAGAATCTAGCAATTTCGGCGAGTGCTTCTTAACATTTTGAAAAGACAGTGAACATAAATATATTTAATTAAACAACCAGAGCTCTAAGTCATATCCTGGTTATCAAAAAGCGTGATTTGGAAACACGTTTTTGTCGGATAGTACGTGACCTTAGTTCGACGAGTCTTTAGATTCAAACCATAGAGAAAGCAATTATACGTTATCGGAATGTTTAACAAATTAAAGGATACCTAAAACAAGGTATTGACTTATTTAAATTTTATCATAACCTTGTCGTTTCCAAGCAAATAGGTTTGAGTTAAAAAATTATTGTAAAGCGGGCTTACGATGAACAGGTAAAATATACAGAATGTCGATGAAGGATATACGAATAGCAACGGAATTGATTTAACTGAACAACAAATTAAACGGAAAAAGGGGTAAATAATTTATCCTGTAAATAAACGTAACATCTTTAAAAAATAAATGTAATTATTTTAAAAAATAAAGTACTATTAGTAGAAAGTTTAAGTTGTTCCTGTATTTATTATAATAAAGCAATACAAAATCTTATGTAACAATAAGAATTCACCAAGTTGTGGTACAATAATAAATTAAATAAAATTATCGTTGTGTACATTTCAATTATACTGTATTCGAAAATGCTGTTGAATATTAATTAACAATAAACTATATTGTGCGCTAATTAAAAAATATCTAAAAATAAAATAACTTATATTTTAATGGACCGGCAAGTGGATAACCATATCATATACTTAACTGTTGTAATTCAGTAGGTATACTGCCAGTTTTTTTTTAAATTTACATATTTATATAACCATGAAATACGCATCACAAAAAATGAAATTTTTTGTGATTCAAAGACATGTTGGAAGTAATTTTTCTAGGAATTTTATTTCCAAAACAGAGAATGAGTTGTCTTCAACTGCTTCTAACGTCGAGCGTTAATAATAAAAGCCACATCTTTCTTTGTCGTTCTAAGACTTTACATTACACAATCTAAACTGTAACGATATTATTACATTTTGTTAAATTCGAATTCTTATATACGCAAACAAAACTTGTAAAACTTTTTGAAAGTTATTTCAAAGCATTTTATACAGTTTTAGCTAAAATTCTCAAAATAATGTTCTAAATGATGACAGTCGTGTTGCTTTGGATTACAATTCAGTCTCTAATTATTCACATTACTTTGCATTTTTGGTATGTGCTGAAGACATTTTTTTAGGTATCACCACAAGCTAAGTCATTGATTCTGAAGTACACTTTCCAAATCTATTTTTAGAATTCTTAGTATGTGCATGGATATGAATTTTTAAGTTACTTTTATGAGATGCAGTATAACAATACAAATTGCATGCAAATTGAAGATCAATAGTATGGTATCGCATACGACGTTCCAAATTGCTTTTACGATATGTAAAATAATTACATAAATGCATGGAAATTAATGTACACTAGTATTAGTATGGGAGTGCATATGTTTTTGTAGAGAATGCTTATGTAATGCGGAATAATTACATAAATTGCATGCAAATGGACGGTCATTCGTATGGGTCCGAATATGCATTTTCAATATATTTTTAAAAGATGCAGCGTAATTACATACATTGCAGGCATATAGACGATCGTTAGTATGAGTCCGCATATGAGTATTCAAACGAGCTTTACAAGATGCAGCATAATTACATAAATTACATGGAAATGGACGATCATTAGTATGGGACCGCATATGAATGTTCAAACTCCCTTTAAAAGATGCAGCATAATTACATAAATTGCATGCAAATGGACGATCATTAGTATGGGACCGCATATGAATATTCAAATTCCCTTTAGAAAATGCAGCATAATTACATAAATTGCATGCAAATGGACGATCATTAGTATGGAACCGCATATGAATTTTCAAATTACTTCTACAAGATGCGGTGTAATCACATAAATTGCATGGAAATGGACGATCATTGGTATGGGTTCGCATATGAGTTTTCAAATTACTTTTACGAAATGCAGCATAATTACATAAATTACATGCAAAGGGATGATCATTAGTATGAGACCGCATA
Source organism: Platerodrilus igneus (assembly GCA_036346225.1). Lineage (NCBI taxonomy): Eukaryota > Metazoa > Arthropoda > Insecta > Coleoptera > Lycidae > Platerodrilus > Platerodrilus igneus. The sequence continues at coordinate 1,512,670 of JARFIW010000472.1, read as the reverse complement.
TGAATTATCAATTCACGTTTATAAACTGTAGCATAATTGCATAAATTGCATGCAAAGGGACGATCAGTAGTATGGGACCACAGATGAGTTTTCAAACGCCTTTTGCAAGATGCAGCATAACTGCATAAATTGCATGGAAATAGACGATCATGAGTATGGGACCGCATATGAATGTTCAAACTCCCTTTAGAAGATGCAGCATAATTACATAAATTGCATGCAAATGGACGATCATTAGTATGAGACCGCATATGAATTTTCAAATCACGTTTACAAGTTGCAGCATAATTACATAAATTACATGCAAATGGACGATCATTAATATGGGTCCGCATATGAATTTGCAAATTCCATTTAGAAGTTGCAGCATAATTACATAAATTGCATGCAAATGGACGATCGTTAGCATGGAACCGCAAATGCATTTTCAAAAGATTTTTAGAAGATGCAGCATAATTACATAAATTGCATGCAAATGGACGATCATTAGTATGAGACCGCATATGAATTTTCAAATCACGTTTACAAGTTGCAGCATAATTACATAAATTGCATGCAAATGGACGATCATTAGTATGGGACCGCATATGAATATTCAAATTCCCTTTAGAAAATGCAGCATAATTACATAAATTGCATGCAAATGGACGATCATTAGTATGGAACCGCATATGAATTTTCAAATTACTTCTACAAGATGCGGTGTAATCACATAAATTGCATGGATATGGACGATCATTGGTATGGGTTCGCATATGAGTTTTCAAATTACTTTTACGAAATGTAGCATAATTACATAAATTACATGCAAAGGGATGATCATTAGTATGAGACCGCATATGAATTATCAATTCACGTTTATAAACTGTAGCATAATTGCATAAATTGCATGCAAAGGGACGATCAGTAGTATGGGACCACAGATGAGTTTTCAAACGCCTTTTGCAAGATGCAGCATAACTGCATAAATTGCATGGAAATAGACGATCATGAGTATGGGACCGCATATGAATGTTCAAACTCCCTTTAGAAGATGCAGCATAATTACATAAATTGCATGCAAATGGACGATCATTAGTATGAGACCGCATATGAATTTTCAAATCACGTTTACAAGTTGCAGCATAATTACATAAATTGCATGCAAATGGACGATCATTAATATGGGTCCGCATATGAATTTGCAAATTCCATTTAGAAGTTGCAGCATAATTACATAAATTGCATGCAAATGGACGATCGTTAGCATGGAACCGCAAATGCATTTTCAAAAGATTTTTAGAAGATGCAGCATAATTACATAAATTGCATGCAAATGGACGGTCATTAGTATGCGACCACATGTGAATTTGCAAACTTTCTTTACGAGTTGCAGCATAATTACATAAACTGCATGCAAACGAACGGTCATTAGTATGGGTCCTCATATGAACTTGCAAATTCCCTTTAGAAGTTGCAGCATAATTACATAAATTGCATGCAAATGGACGGTCATTAGTATGGGACCGCATGTGAATTTGCAAACCATCTTTACGAGTTGCAGCATAATTACATAAAGTGCATGCAAATGAACGGTCATTAGTATGGGTCCGCATATGAATTTTCAAATTACTTTTAAAAATTGCAGTATATTTACATAAATTGCATGCAAATGGGCGATCGTTAATATGCAACCGCATGTGATTTTTCAAAATATCTTTACGAATTGATGCATAATTACATAAATTGCATGCAAATGGACGAACATTAGTATGTTGCGGTATATGAATTTTCAATTTATCTTTACGAGATGCAGCATAATTGCATAAACTACATTGAAAGGGACGATCATTAGTATGGGTCCCCATATGAGTTAACAAACGACTTTTTAATGATGCAGCATAACTACATAAATTGCATGGAAATGGACGATCATTAGTATGGGACCGCAGATGAATTTTCAAAATACGTTTAGTAGATGCAGCATAATTGCATAATTTGCATGCAAATGGATCATTAGTATGGGACCGCATATGAATTTGCAAATTCCCTTTAGAAGTTGCAGCATAATTACATAAATTGCATGCAAATGGACGATAATTAGTATGGGACCGCATATGAATTGTGAAACGACTCTTTCGTGAGACAGCATAATTACACAAGTTGCATGCAAATGATCGCTCATTAGTATGGGAACGCATATGAATTATCAATGTATTTTTAATTGATGTTGAATAAGCACATGAAAAGCACGTAAATGAGCGTTCCTTAGTACGTGAGGACATATTACTGTGCTGTATTATGTGAGCGTTTAATGCAATTGTAATTTTATTTTTGATGATACCAAAGTCGCGCACTGGATTGCTTTTCAGGATGAAATCGCACACGTGAAGCACAATAATTGTTGGAAAGCTGTATCTACTACATAGCTTTGGTTATCATCCAAGGAAATTAAACACTGAACTAAGACTATTATTTTATTATATTTTACAACACATTTTCTAACACGCATTTTATGACTAAGCTATATATACGTATATATATATATATATATATATATATATATCTATATAGTGTCTCGTATACACACACACACACATTTTTTCCTCAACACTCCTCCTCGATTTTATATTAATCAGTATATAAATGTTAAATCGTACACATTTCTAAGTTTAGCTTGTTTCTTAATTGAGTAAATCTTACTTTACATAATGGTTTGGTAAAAATGTCAGCTACATTATTATGTGATTGTGCATAAGATATTTCAAAAACCTTTTTGTGAACGAGATCTATTATGAAGTGAATCTTAATGTCTATATGCTTAAGTCTTTTTGAATTGTTAACACTACTACTCATAGAAATAGCACTCTGATTATCGCAATATAAAAAGGCTTTTTCACTCCCGTTAAATTCACTAACCACACATTTGATGTTTATTAAATCTTGAGCTGTTGTAGCTGCTGCTAAATATTCCGACTCAGCACTAGACAGTGCAACACAGTTTTGCTTTTTTGAAAACCAGTTCATTGGATTATTATTATAAAAAATTATTCCACCACTTACACTTTTCCTATCTGATCTGTCCGTTCCCCAATTTGCATCAGTATATCCTTCAACATAATCATTTCCTCCTTTTGTAAATGTAAGTTTCATGTTCTTTGTTCCTTGTAAGTATCGTAAAATTCGTTTCGCTGCATTCCAAGTTTGTTCAGTAGGTTTGTCAAGTGTGCGACTTAGGTATGATACAGAATAAGTTATATCAGGTCTTGATGTAGTTGATAAATAAAGTAAATATCCAATAAGGTTTCTGTATGGTACTTCAATTACCTCTTGTTCAGTATCAATTTGAAAATTATTTTTCATTGGAGTTTCTATGCTTTTGCAGTCTTGCATATTAAATGCCTCTAAAATTTTTAGTATCATTTTAGTCTGGTTTATGTAGATTTTTGTTTCAGTTCTTTCGATTTTCATACCTAAAAAATTGTTTACTTTTCCAATCTCTTTAGCTTTAAATTCTAGCTTGAGTGCGTATATTACTCTTTCTATCTCGTCGTCCTCGCCACATATTAATATATCGTCAACATAAAGTATCAACCAACAATTATTACTATTATAGTACAAACAACAATCATACGATGACCTTTTCATTTTATATTTAATGATAAAGTCATTGAATCTGTTGTTCCATAGTTTTGGAGATTCTTTTAATCCGTATAATGCACGATTAAGTTTCAATATCGGTGATCTAGTTTGCACTCCTTCAGGTCTTTGTATATAAACATCAGTATTCAATTTACCATTCAAAAATGCTGATGGTATATCTAACTGTTTGATCTTGAAATTGTTTTGTAATGCAAAAGACAACATAACTCTTATTGTAGACATTCTAGCAACTGGTGCGTATAGAGTGTTAAATGTATTCTCCTCCTCAATTTGAAATCCTTTTGCTACAATTCTAGCTTTCTTTGTGCCATCTTCTTTGGTTCTGAAGACCCATTTTGTTTCTATTGCATTTTGCCCTTTGGGTAGGTTCTCTTCGCTCCAAGTATTTTGCTCTTTGTGTGATGCCAATTCTTTGTTAAGCGCATCTCTCCATTCTTTAGATAATACCGCATTGTCATAATCTTGTGGTGCTTCCTGATTTGTCATTAAACAGTATACAGAGTATAATTCATATTCATCAAAATGTTTTGGTTTTTTTATTACCCTTCCAGTTCTTGTTGGTTCTTTATATTTTTCATTATTTTCATTATGCGTATTTTCTTCTTCTTCGTTTTCGCTTTGAATTTCATTTTCATGTTTAATGATTTCTTCATTTATCTCTTTGTGGACTTTATCATCTTCTTCCTTGCAATCAATTGTTTGTATTTTCTGCTCATTGAAATGTATATCAGTTTCATCAAATGTTACATCTCTTGAAGTTACAATTTTATTTTCATTTTGATCCTACAATCTGTATCCTCCACCACAATATCCAACCAATGTCATTGGCTTAGCTCGAATATCCAACTTTGAGCATCTTGGAAGTACTACTGCCCATGCACGACTTCCAAATATTCTTAATTTACATAAATCATTATTTCCGTACCATATTTTGGCAGGTGGTATCCCTCTATTCGCAATTGTAGGTGATCTATTTAGCTCATAAGCTAAAGATCTTATAGCTTCTCCCCATAAATGTTTGGGTAATCCAGTTTCAGCAAATTTTGTCCTTGTTTTGTCCATTAAAGTTCTATTCATTCTTTCACTTGCTCCATTTTGTTGTGGAGTATAGGGTATGGTATATTGTATTAAAATACTTTTGAATCTACAGTAGTTCCTAAATTCACTTGAAGAAAATTCCCCTCCATTATCACAGCGGATCCTTTTTGTTTTCAGTCCATGTTGTGTGTTTATTAATTTTATAAAATCTTTTATATTTTCTGTTGCTTCAGACTTGTTCTTTAATAATTTTACCACCACAAAGTGAGAATAATCATCCATTAAAACCTGATAATATCTATGCCCTTCTGAGGTTTCTGGTTTTATTGGTCCCTCAAGATCTGAATGTATTAATTCTCCGATGTGCTTTGATCTTTTTGGTTTAGAATAAAACGGTTTTCTTGTTGATTTTCCTTCTATACACTTAGAACAAATTTCTTTTCCTTTAGGTAAGTTCAACAGTTTGAGCCCTTTATGATTTAGACGACCTACTCTACGATGCCAAAGATTTTCTGTTACATAACATTGTTCAGAGTTTTCTATATTTATTTCTAATATAAATAGCTTATCTTTCAGTTTACATTCAAGAGTATAATTATTTCCTTCTATTTTGACAGTCTCTTTTTCAAATACTACTTTGTTTCCTTTATTTACAAGTTCCGTTACAGAAATTAGGTTGTGTTTTATTCCTTTGACTATCAACCCGTTTATACTTAAATTTCTACCTTGACATGTACCTGATATTGTACCCTTTTTTGTAGCTACCATGTATTCACCATTCGCAACATGTATTTTTATTTCTTTGCCTAGATTTTGCACATTTTTACATAAATGTTTCATGTTATCCGATATTAAGTTTTGAGTTGCATCTGAATCTAAAATGAACAAGTTTTTATTACTCAAAATGCTTGTATTGCTTTGTAGCGCAATAAATGAAATGTCCACTTCGTTTACACTTTCGCATTGACCCGTTCCACGTCCTCTGTAATTGAAATGTCCACCTCTTCGCTGTGATCTGAATCTATACGATCCCCTTTGAAATCGACCACCTCTTTGTTGATTCTGTTTACACTCACTACTTTTATGACCAGCTTTACCGCACGTGTAGCATATAAAAGGAACAGCTTTAAATGATACATCTTCTGAATTTGCAGTTTTACCAGAACTTTTACTTTTATTTTACATTTTCAATTCTTCATCTAGCAATCGACTTTTTACAAATTCCATTGTAATTTCACTATTTAATGTTTCTATTGCTGTGATGACCGAATCATACTCTTCATTTAAGGTTAGTAGCAAATGACACACTTTGTCAGTTTCTTCCATTTTCTAACCTGCATTTTCTAGTTCCCGTATTAAATTATCAAAATACAGAAAATGATCTTCTAACTTAACATCCTTTTTTAGTTTTAATAAAAGCAACCTCTTCTTTAACGTAAGCTTTGTAAAAACACTTTTTCTTTCAAATACATCTGCTAGAGCTTTCATCATCTGTCTTGCTGTTAATGCATCTTTTACTAAATCTAGATGCTTATCAGTTATGCACTGTATTATTATGGACTTTGCTTTGATGTCCTTTCGTGTAAATTCTTGCAGTTCATCGCCCTGGTATTCACTTTTATCATGTTCTAATGCAACCTTTGTTTGTCTTTCATCTAATAATGCCAATACACGAAATTTCCAATTATTGAAATTTCCAGAACTAAGCTGAGGTAAATTAACTTGATTGCTACTGCTAGCCATTTTTTTATTTTCGAATTTCTTTTTTATTATTTTCTCTTAACCTCAAAATGTATACCTTTCATTTGTGATACCTGGGCCCATAACCTGTTGGAAAAACTGTATCTACTACATAGCTTTGGTTATCATCCAAGGAAATTAAACACTGAACTAAGACTATTATTTTATTATATTTTACAACACATTTTCTAACACGCATTTTATGACTAAGCTATATATATATATATATATATATATATATATTATTGTGTAAGGGAGGGGGTTAGAAGGTTTCTAAAGGTATATTTGTATTAATAGGGGTGTATGCCAAACGATAGGATTAATATTTCAGATTTAATAATTCAAAACTATAAATTTTGCTATACTTTACATACGTTAAAGTATGTACCATTTCAGATTGAAACTTATATGCCAAAAGGTAGTAACATGACTTTATGACGTTGATATAATGCACGGTACTTGAGGTTTTATACTGAGTTGATATTTCATGAGCCAGTTGAGAGTACATTTGCCGTCGGAAAGCCGGACGCATTTATGGATATCTGCAATATAACAAAGCGTCCAGGTCGTGTATGAATTATTTGGCTTTTCCTTTTTATAGAATCAAACTTTTAGACGAATTGTAAATCAAAATTTAAAGTGAATCAAAATGTAAAAGGTTATTGGAGTTTAGTGAAGTGTTTTGGACCAATGGTAGAAATTTAAAATTATTATAAAGACTATAGCGAAGGTATGTTGGACACTGAAAGATAGGAGATTTGTTATTGGATGTTATATATGTAAAAAATGTTATTGTAGTAAGCTAAGTTTGTTTAGTTAATAACTAAGCGACATAAATAAGGGACTTCTTTTTTAAATTTGTTCAGATACAGACCTATTTATGAAACCTGCGTTAAAATTGTAAAATAGTTTTGAAATAAAAGTTTATTTGTGTATTCATCGAGTATTATTGAATTCAAGTATAAAAGGAGTTGTAAAAAGTTTTAAAAGTGCAAAGGGAAAGTCAGCGTGTATGTAAAGAAGATTGTGGAAGTGGTTATTGGTGCAAAGGAGAAAGCGACGGTATATTATTTGAGAAGATTAGTGTTGGTTTTGGGATAGATTTGGGTATTACGGCAGCAGGATATTGGAGTGGATAAAGAAGGCATCGACGACGTAAAGAATTTGGATTGATTTGAGAAGATATAACGGCAGAAAGGACATCGTATGGACAATTGGAATAGCAGGATTAGGAGTGATTTGTATTAAGACAGCGGGATTGATTTGGTTGTGCGAAGAGAGAAGTAAGCGGGATACGGAGCAGAGGAACAGGAGATAGGAATACGGCGAGGAAGAATTGACGCAGGGAAAGTAGATAAAGGTTTTTACTAAATTCTAAATTGGGGTAACATTATTTCAGGTTTGGGGCATCAAAATTGTTTTATAAAACACCTGGAGGCAGTGCGCAAGAGGACAATTTTGGAGAATCTTGTGTAAAAGTGCGTACGGCAATTTCGAACTTGAGCCAGCAGTCAAAGGAAGGCCTTCAGCGCAGTATATTTCTGGTAAATACCGTGAATATATTAGAACGTCAGAAATTAAAGTCATAAAAGTTACATAAATTAATTTGACATCAGGCATCGTTGATCTATTAAGATTTGGCATATCAAAATAAATTTAGTACATTTCAAAAGTGGTAAAACAAACGAGGGTGCAGTTTGGTTGGGTATTGCACATCTACTCACGATTGAACCCACGGTGAGTAGGTGAGAAAACCCTGAGATTAAAGTTTCAAATAGTCGAGGCATATAAAATATAGTAATTAATAAAAGAAAAACCAACCAAACGTTTGCTAAAGCACCTTGATTTGAAATCATTGTGACGACGACAAAAAACGTGTAATAAAATCTTGTTTAAAGGAGGAGTAATTATATTATATATATAAAATATAGATTCCAAGAAGTTAAAAATAGTAGAGACAAAAAAAAACATAAAAATTAGATTACAAGAAGGTGGCAAACCCAACGTGAGGCTCGAGAAAAAGGTTAAAAAGGTGTTAGAGCGAAAGAGAGTAGAATCCGGGAGCCCGAGTTAGGTGGGGCCCGCAAGTTTTTTTTAAAATTTTTCAGGAAACGAGTTCAAAACAAGGAAACAGAGATGACGGACGAGGACACAAAAAGAATCACAAGATCGGGACTAAAATATGGGGTTGAAATGGATGTAAGAAGACAAGACATAGAGCTAGACGCAGGGGGCGACCTACAGGAGACGGACACGATGCAGACAGAGTTGGAGATGACAGACACGGACTTGGACCAGGCGACGGTACCGCAGGTGAGAGCAGCAGAAGCCGACGGAAACCAGGACCTTATAAGACTTCTGATGAGTATGAAAGACGATTTTAAGACATCACAGACAGAATTAAAAAATGAATTAGCTATAAAAATTACAGAATCACAGACAGAATTAAAGAACGAACTGACAGACAAAATAAATGAATCACGCACGGAACAAAAAGAAGCGAACGCGGCGTTAGCCATAAAAATTATGGAATCACATAACGAGTTAAGGGACGAGTTTAGGACAGCGCACGCGGACCTGACGGCGAAAATGAACCACACACAGGAATACTTACTAACGCAAATACAGATTGCAAAAGACGACGTGCGGACAGAGGTCCAACAACAAATAGACAGGGTTGACGACAAGTTAGAACACACACGGGCACATTTGCAAGGAGACTTGAACGCGACACGGACTGACTTAAGAACTGAAATTAAGACACGGGTAGACACAGTGGAAGAAACAATGATTAGCGGGTTTTCAAATTTAAGCACAGAAATAGAAACATGTGACAAACGACATGGGACCAACTACAAAAATTTAGGACAAACATTAGAAACCATACAAAACGAAAACGTACACGGTAGGACAAAACTGGACGAAAAACTTGACGACAAAGTTACGGGATTAGAAACCAGGGTAGGACATGACGTTAGACAAATTTACGAGAAACTCGACAACATAGAAAGGAGGCGAATTGGACTGGACTACGGACCGCACTTTCGATTAAACCGGGACGCTTTACCGAAGTTTGAGGGACGTAAGACAGAACAGCCCATGGGATTCCTGGACCGACTAGACGAGATCGTAGGGACAGAAAACGAACGAACAAAATTACAGATTGTTGGGGCAAGTTTGACAGGAAACGCCGAAAAGTGGCATAACATTATTCGTAAACAGTATGACACGTACGCGGACTTCAAACGACTATTTATAGAACAGTTTTGGAACACTACACATCAGACCGACATAAGGACGAACCTAATTACAGGACATTATAGCAGGACTCACGGCACGCGCGAAGAATACGTGATTGACAAGTTCAATCAGGCGCAACACTTAACACCGAAACTGAGCGAGGACGACATTGTACTTCTACTGGCAGGTCATATGGAACCGGAGGTTACCAGAGTTGTAGTGGTACAAAATGTCAAGACATTGAGGGAATTCTTGGGAGTAATGAGAAATTTCGACCTAGCGACAGTACTGGAAGCGAAAACGCGGACACACCATTGGGAACAAAACAGGGGTTACAGGGAAGACAGTCGACGACAACCGTACCACGAAAACAGACCAAATTATAGACAGGAAAATTTTAACTACGGACATAGGAATCATTGGGGACACGAGGCACATAGACGACCGTATTTCAATAGGGATCACCGGGATAACGCTTACAATGGACAAAACAGAAACCGGCACGACAACGGCGAGGATGACGGCCGGACGACAGGGGGAGGAATACAAAATGGAAATAGCCGGACGGACAGGGACGTAAACGTCCAACATATGACGACGAGCGCAAGTACAACGGACCCGGATAGGATTGAGGTGGTGGAAATTCACGAGTCGCCTCAAGAAAAAAAAACGCGAATTTTTGGACGACCGACTGCTTAGGAGTAAAGATTGATGTTTGCTATAGTATAAGGGATTTGTTGTTAAACAGTTACATTTTAATAAAAAAATTTGTTATTTATAAATATTAGTTTAAGGGACCGTGTTTATGTTGCTTTAGTGGATAGCGGGTCACAGTTGTCGCTGGTAAATGATAGGGTAGTAGTCGAACATGGAGAATTTTTAAAGGAAAGAATAGGAACAATTGAGGGGGTTAATTTATGGTCAGCGATGAACAAAAAGCTTACGACGATTTATAATGTTATCCGTGTACCGATATATATAGGAAATAAAGAAGCAGGGAATGCAGAGTTTTTAATTACGAAAGGGTTACAGTTAGACTTCATATTGGGTATGGATTTTATAGAGGATTTTGGATTGAATATAGATGGAAAGGATAGGTCAATTAGAATATGTGATAAAGATAGGTCATGGGTGGTGCCCTCGGTTAGTGAGGAAAATAGGAATGGAAATGATATAGATAGTACAGGATTAGGAATGATTAAAGAGTATAATGATGGACAGGTTAAAGTACGATTATGTAATATGTTTGTAAGATTAATTAATGATGAACAGATAGGAAAGTGAGTATTGATACTAAGATGAAGCTAGGAGAATTATTTAATAAATATGTAGGGTTATTTAATGAAGAGCCAAGATTTGCGAGGCGGTACACATAAGTTGGAGGTCACGGAAGACATCGGATTTAATACAAGGGTGTATCCAATTCCGTTTGCCATAAGAAATAGGGTTAAAATAGAGATAGACAGGATGTAAAAGAGGGTATTATAGAACCAGCGAGAACTCAATATGTGAACCCAGTAGTTATAGTACCAAAACCAAATAAAAGGATATAAGGATTTGTTTAGATACAAGGAAATTGAATGCGATTACAAAACCGCAGTATGAGCAACCACAAGGGTTGGATAATTTATTGTATAAAGTATATGAAATGAAAGTTTTCAGCAAATTAGATTTAAAGAATTCGTTTTGGTTAATTCCGTTGCATGAAGACAGTAAAAGTTTACAGGTTTTAGTATCGAAGGCGAGATTTATATGTTTTCTGTAGTTCCATTTGGTTTAAGTAGTTCTTCAGCAGCACTTGTAAGAGCGATGCAGAAGTTGTTTAATGAATATGAATGTTTCTGTTCGCATTATGTCGATGATTTGTTAATTTTTTCAAGGGACGAGCAAACACACCTGGAGCATTTAGAAAAGGTGATCCAACGACTGGACGAAAGAGGTTTAAAGCTGAACGTAGAGAAATGCGAGTTGTTTAAAAGCAAGGTTACATACTTAGGGTTTGAAATTAGCGAACAAGGGATGAAAATTTGCAATAAAAGATTGGACGAGTTGAAAAACATTCAGCGACCAAAGAATGTGAGAGGACTGCGAGGATTTTTAGGGGTGCTAAATTATTACAAACGGTTTATACCGAGGTATTCTGAAGTGTGCGTACCGTTGGTGAGTTTGTTAAAGAAAAAGGAAAGATGGAAGTGGACTGCTGAACGAGAGAAGGCGTTCCAAGATTTAAAAGGTGCATTTTACAAGGAGTTAGCATTAAAATATCCCAATTTTAAAAATGATTTTATTTTGAGGACGGATGCGTCGAAATATGCAATCGGGGCTGAGTTGGTGCAGATACAGGATGGAGTTGAAGTACCAATTGTTTTCATTTCTAGGGTGTTGAAAGACTGCGAAACCAGGTATGCGACGGCAGAGAAGGAGATGTTGGCCATAGTATACGCGGTGAAGAAGTTGCGTTTTTATTTGTTAGGTAAGAAATTTCTAATAGAATCCGACAACACGGTGGTAACGTTCATGAAGAAAAAGGAGTTTTTAAACAGTAGGTTGTATAGATGGACATTGGTGTTACAGGAATACGACTTCGAAATTAAGCATAAGCCAGGAAAGGAGAATGTGACGGCGGATTTTCTGAGCAGACCGCAGGTCGAATCGAATCAGGACATAAAAGGGTGTTTAATTGCTTTGCAGGAATTCAGGGATGTTGGACGATGGACAAACACCAAACTTATAGAGGCGCAGAGGCACAGCGAGGTAAGCTCGATACGAGAAAAACTTACAAGAGAAAATATGGAAGAGTACAGGGGATTTACCATCGTAGGGCAGTTTGTGGTAAAAAAAATAGGGGATGCAGAGCTGGTAGTGCTATCAAGAGACGTTGCCGCTGAAATCATAAACGAAATTCATTTAAAATTCGGACACATAGGTATCAGGAAAACATTTTTAGTATTCAGAGAGGCGTTTTACGCAAAAAATGATATAACGGTGATAAAGGAAAGGATAAATCGGTGTGAAATTTGCATTCTAGGTAAAGATAAGAACGTGGTGCTGCAGAATATGCCGATGAGCGTGAGCGTAAATGGACCATTGGAATTGGTGGCGATTGATTATTTAAGCAACTTGATCACGAGTGAACAGGGGTATCGACATATTTTGGTGGTGGTCGACGTTTTTTCTAAATTTGTAAAATTATTTCCTGCAAGACGGAGTAACACGGTGCATGCATTGCAGTCAATTGGAGAATTTGAAAGCCAAGTCGGGAAGATAAAAAGAATTTTGGTAGACAACGCAACGTATTTCAACAATCAAAGATTCAGGAACGGGTTAAAAAGGGCAAATATTAAAGTATCATTTAGTAGCATACGACATCCAAAAGCTAATCCATGCGAACGTTACATACGAGAGGTGATAAAATATTTACGATTGGCGACACAGGAGCATCACGACAGATGGGTTAGGTATCTACCACAAATAGAAAATTTTATGAACAGCGTACCGAGTTCGGTTACGAAAACATGTCCGGTAACATTAATGCGAAGGATTATACCAGCTAGACCATGGAGGGAGGAAGTCGAGGTACAAGACATAACAGAGTTGCTAAGTAATGCCAGGCGTAGAATCGAAAGGATGCAGCGTAGGAACATCGAACGAAGGTGTAGGAAAATTAAGAAAAGAACGATTTTTGGAATAGGGGATTTGGTAGTCGTCAAACGATTAAGGGTTTCAAACCGCTACAAAAACATTTGCGCGAAGCTGTTGTTTCCTTATGAAGGGCCGTACAGGATCACGCGTAGTGTTGCTGAAGGTAATACGTTTGAGCTGGAGAATATGACAGGGGGGTATCGCGGGCGTTTTCATTTGGAGAATTTGTACCCATATAGAGTAGTACAGGAAGAGGGTTTAATAGGATAGGTTAAAATGTGGTTCATGCAACGGAAAGTTTAGTTTGTGTTTTTGTTTTTGTTTTTGTTATAGTAGTATAGTATAGGTTAGATAATAGCGTAATGTAATAGATGTGAGAGAAAGGCGAATGCGGGTTGCCAAAGTAAAATAGAAACATCGAAAGGATGGTTTTGAATGAAAATCAGAAATTTTTGCACACCAGGGAAGAGAAAACATATGAAATTTCCAATTTCATTAAAACCAGTGGGGCCAAATATTGTGTAAGGGAGGGGTTAGAAGGTTTCTAAAGGTATATTTGTATTAATAGGGTGTATGCCAAACGATAGGATTAATATTTCAGATTTAATAATTCAAAACTATAAATTTTGCTATACTTTACATACGTTAAAGTATGTACCATTTCAGATTGAAACTTATATGCCAAAAGGTAGTAACATGACTTTATGACGTTGATATAATGCACGGTACTTGAGGTTTTATACTGAGTTGATATTTCATGAGCCAGTTGAGAGTACATTTGCCGTCGGAAAGCCGGACGCATTTATGGATATCTGCAATATAACAAAGCGTCCAGGTCGTGTATGAATTATTTGGCTTTTCCTTTTATAGAATCAAACTTTTAGACGAATTGTAAATCAAAATTTAAAGTGAATCAAAATGTAAAAGGTTATTGGAGTTTAGTGAAGTGTTTTGGACCAATGGTAGAAATTTAAAATTATTATAAAGACTATAGCGAAGGTATGTTGGACACTGAAAGATAGGAGATTTGTTATTGGATGTTATATATGTAAAAAATGTTATTGTAGTAAGCTAAGTTTGTTTAGTTAATAACTAAGCGATATAAATAAGGGACTTCTTTTTTAAATTTGTTCAGATACAGACCTATTTATGAAACCTGCGTTAAAATTGTAAAATAGTTTTGAAATAAAAGTTTATTTGTGTATTCATCGAGTATTATTGAATTCAAGTATAAAAGGAGTTGTAAAAAGTTTTAAAAGTGCAAAGGGAAAGTCAGCGTGTATGTAAAGAAGATTGTGGAAGTGGTTATTGGTGCAAAGGAGAAAGCGACGGTATATTATTTGAGAAGATTAGTGTTGGTTTTGGGATAGATTTGGGTATTACGGCAGCAGGATATTGGAGTGGATAAAGAAGGCATCGACGACGTAAAGAATTTGGATTGATTTGAGAAGATATAACGGCAGAAAGGACATCGTATGGACAATTGGAATAGCAGGATTAGGAGTGATTTGTATTAAGACAGCGGGATTGATTTGGTTGTGCGAAGAGAGAAGTAAGCGGGATACGGAGCAGAGGAACAGGAGATAGGAATACGGCGAGGAAGAATTGACGCAGGAAAGTAGATAAAGGTTTTTACTAAATTCTAAATTGGGGTAACATTATTTCAGGTTTGGGGCATCAAAATTGTTTTATAAAACACCTGGAGGCAGTGCGCAAGAGGACAATTTTGGAGAATCTTGTGTAAAAGTGCGTACGGCAATTTCGAACTTGAGCCAGCAGTCAAAGGAAGGCCTTCAGCGCAGTATATTTCTGGTAAATACCGTGAATATATTAGAACGTCAGAAATTAAAGTCATAAAAGTTACATAAATTAATTTGACATCAGGCATCGTTGATCTATTAAGATTTGGCATATCAAAATAAATTTAGTACATTTCAAAAGTGGTAAAACAAACGAGGGTGCAGTTTGGTTGGGTATTGCACATCTACTCACGATTGAACCCACGGTGAGTAGGTGAGAAAACCCTGAGATTAAAGTTTCAAATAGTCGAGGCATATAAAATATAGTAATTAATAAAAGAAAAACCAACCAAACGTTTGCTAAAGCACCTTGATTTGAAATCATTGTGACGACGACAAAAGTCGTGTAATAAAATCTTGTTTAAAGGAGGAGTAATTATATTATATATATAAAATATAGATTCCAAGAAGTTAAAAATAGTAGAGACAAAAAAAAACATAAAAATTAGATTACAAGAATATATATATATATTACTCATATTTAGACCAGGGTAGAAAATTAAATAATCACATCAAATAATTTTAATCACCGTGTATAAGGAATTTCATTAAATAATACGCGTTATTAAAACCATGAAGCATAAATAAACTCGGTTGTTTCAGTAAAAATAAGAAATTTAAATTATTTATAAGACGAAGCAGTAGTGAAAAGCTCTGCGTGTAATGTAATTATTCCTAAACAAAGAGAAATTACGTGCAAAGTTTATATTAATTAACCCTATTTTAAGTAACCGGTAGTAAAACAAAGTGTACATATAATAATTAATATTTAAGTTGTATTCGCTAAAAATGAAAAGGATAGAAATCAATTTTAATTGGAGTTAATTAAACCGTTAATAACATATAATACCTATAGAAACTTGTAAAAACCCAAGATTAAAATACCACGGAATAAGGCTCTGAGAATTAATAGTATGTTTAAACACCTGGGTTTATTTAAAAGCTCATTCGGCGTAAATTTTGCAGATAATTAATGTTTCAAAGAATCTTGGGAAAACGTGGCATAATAGTTACGAGAATTGCTAAAGCTGGGTATTTCACACTCCATGTGGACTAAAATAATCGATAATAAAGAATATCAAGTTGCACCAATAAGAACACGGTAGAGAAGGAAAGAGAAAATGCGTCAAGCAAAGACACATATTGTAGAAGGCGGATTTAAGCAACGTCACGGGGTCACAATTGGTTAAAAATAGGATGCAAATATCAGAGGTAGAACAACAATTTCTGTACAAAATCAATTAGTTTTCTCGGACATGCTTGCGTGCCGTGTGGAAATTTTCTGAGATTTGAATGGGGCGAGTGAAAATTCGTAAAAATCGACGCGTGAGCGGCAGACTGGGAACATGGCATGAGAAATTCTTTAGAATTACCCGTTTTGGGGAACAGACCGATAGACAGGCTTTTGCTATATATACCGAGATGAAGATAAACAAGCTCTCTTAGACTTTTGACGATTCGATGCGTTAAAAGCTCGTACATACGCGACTTGATTGAAGATGTTAAACCGTGCATTTTAGTTTGATTAAATAATTTAAAGTTTGCTAGTATATTTTAGTGATTCAAAATAGCTTATTATTTACGTGCTAACATGAATGTACTTCAGTGCACTTAGATACAAGGTAATAAAATTTAGTTTCACTGTACCAATTAGCAAAATTTACAACGACGAAGGTATACACAAAAGTAGGCAGTTTTGGCGTATATTGGTGACAGAAGCATGAATTTCTTTGCTATTTTTGGGGTGTTAATAATTAAATGGTTCAAATACGTGTCTGGATCCATGAAACAAGGGTCAGATAAACACAGAGGAGTTCCGGAAAGGCCCAGAAACGACTTTGAATGGATGGTGATGGAGAAAATTTTAAAAGCGTAGAGAATCAGAAGCCGTAAATATAATCCTGTTGAATGGTGTGATTAACTAAAGAAACGATACTTTGAAGCTACGAGGACAGTAACCTTCAGGTAAATTATACTATTTTGTTTGACATTTTGTGTGTATTGAATGACTTTATAATTGATTTACTTTAAATGGACATTAGTGAAATTGTTCTAACCATAAACGTTTAATTTTAAGATGAAATTTGCTTGTTTAAGTAAAAGGGGTATTTTGTTTTGATGTTCGGGAATATGATGAAAATTTGGGTATGTCTTTGAGCTCAATTAGACGAACCTGGTTAATTAACGTAAAGGGTGGTAGATGCTCCTTTATACTCAGACTCCGGTCTGCTTATATTGTTATATTAATTAGTAGGCATCCAACAAGGACTTTAATTCTGGATGCACGTTAAAGTGATAATAAAATTGATTTTGAAATTCTTTTTAAAACTGAATGTTATGCTGAAATTTAATTTGAAAATTTAATGTATTCTGAATATTGATGTAAATAGAGTTAACGTTGATGTTTGTGGTAGGAATGTGTTTGTTTTTTTTTATGAATGAGGAGGTTTATAACATTAGGAGAGCAGCCGAGGCGAAAAGCGTAGTTCACGGATTTTAAAGGTATCACAGCATTATTGACGCCCAAACTGTGGGGCTCGAATGTTTTTTTTTTTGAAAGGGCCAGTACCTGCAGATATGAGAAGATTCACAGCAATATATATGTATATAGTGTCTCGTATACACACACACACATTTTTTCCTCAACAATAATGACATAAATTGTCTATCCAAAAAGCGTATTTCAATAATCTTCTACTATTACGTCCACCTAGTTAAATGTTCATAAGCGCTTTTTATTTTAATTTCGCATTTGCTGTCAGTAATACCACAGATTCTGCAAAATAATTTTCGCTCTAAAATTAGATATCGATCGCCTCGTTTACATAAACTTGTTTCGACCTAATACAAAATGATACTATATTCTACACAGTTAAGAAAATAATAGATGGCGCTTGTAATTGAGTCAGATTTGCACTACTGAATATTTGTATATTGGTATTAGTGTTGGTACTTTTACCGGCGTTATTTGAAATTTTCTGAGCATATTCAAATCCTGAAAAAAAGCTTACGTCTCACTGAAGGCCATATTTCCTTATAGGCATTATGTTTCTGTAAAATAAAGATGAAGCTGTGCGAGGCATCTGTTCTATCTCATGTGAACTATTGCGACGTGACTTATGACCTTTGTCAGTATATATAGTTCATTCAAAATAACTTTAGGATGACGTCAAATGTAGTAATAAAATATGGGTAACTATATGCTAATGAATACCTAGAATTATACTTGAAAAATATTTTCATTTAAGACAATAAAGGTTGGTACTTCTGTACGGTATTGCCACCAATTTCCTTTGCAAATCCAAGTATTTGTCATTCGACATCTTTTCATTTTGTTGTCCAGCTTGAAGTGATCCGTAGTGTTTCTAAGTCGAATTCTCTTTGGTTGATAATTATTGAAAATATTATAGTGTACATTTCGATATTCGAAGGTATTTGTTAGAGTAGCTCAGTAACCACTTTCAGGTTTCTGAACACATTCCGTTATGTCAAAATTTATGTTAAAAGAGCGCATGTGTAGGAACGATCGTTCTAGTCGACAGGGTTAAACGACTTTGTTTTAGATGTCAAGATGGTTGGTTGTAAAATTTCACTTGACGGCTTTTTATTAAGTGCAATGTTTTATGTTTATAATGTAGTTGCTATTTAAGGTAATCTGATCACATCGTGTAATCAGAGAGTTGTTTTGCATGCGATGTTGAAGCTTATTGTAAAACCATTAGTTATTTAACCATTGAAGGAATTATTGTTATGATTACCTGTAGCTTTTTGAGGTTAATGTATACAATGCTGCCTTGCCGGTTGTTTAACTTGTGATGTTTAATATGGGAATTTATTTGAACGTTTTATGTCTACATAAGTGTTGTGTGGTTTAACAATCGAAAAATAATATTAATGTATTCAAATTGATTATTTAATATCTAAATCAAAGTAAAACAAATATTTATTTGTTTGAAATAATGTTGATTTTGCATTTAATACAGAGTTGTAACTCCAATTACATTGCACTTATTGCAGAATCAATAGCAGAGGTACCATTACTGTAATTTTAAGAACAAACAATGAAAAGCATTGACATCATATTGAATCAAATTATTAGACAAGTTTGAATACGAACAGTTTTATATTTTAATGCTGTATTTGTTTTGGGTTTTATAGACTTAACCAGGACGTTGTTGTGTATATTGGTGTTGGTAATTTGTAATGCCACGATGTGTTTTATTTTTTAAAAGGTATGTTTTAACCGATGCAATCATAATGAATAAATTTTAACATTTGCTTATTAGATTTAATATATTTAACTAACATGCATTTATATGAAGATTTAGCCCCTGAATATGGGCTTGTATTTGTGCTATAAAATTTTGATATTTATTGGCTGCCTACATGTTTTATAATGTTTAATATTTGTGTTGCATTTGACATTTTTATTTTATGTGTAAATGTTCTATTTCAGCATCTTAACCATATTTACAACTGCACCGCTCATATCTTGGTTTAAACGGTATGATATATTTGTTGTTTTGTTTATCCTATTATCTAACCGATGTTCCTATATAATTAACTAGTATTTAACATTTGTGATAATCGTTGTGAAGTAATTAAATTGAACCTCTGGTATGATCGACCATCTCGTGCCTTTTCGCGTTTGCATTTATAACTATGTTGAAGTTAATCTATTCAATAATAAACGCCTTTTAACCATGCACAATCACACCATAAGTTCATTTCAGTCATTCATGTCGTCTTGTCAATGTACTTGTAGTTGTACCCTTTTGCAAATAATATGAGGTCGGCTAGCCTTTGTGAAATATTTTGTAACACGGGCTGGAAACTGTTAATGTATGTATGTGTGCGCGAGTGTTCGAGCCTTGTTGAATATTACTAACATTTTATGTCCGTGCGGGGAGGAACATTGGTAGTCAAGGTGCAGGTCACCTTCCTGGTGTCCCCCCTCTTCAACTTTAACTGGGTAGTATTGGCCTAGCCGACCTCAGTTCCTACTAGAAAAGATCAGCTGGTCTACACTAACGTTACCTCAGTTCTCATGTGTGGTATGTCTGGGTAACAGTTGCCATCCCGCCAATTTCAGTGTTGGTGATCTGGGTACTCGTACGTTACTCGTCCTTGTCGAGGTATCCTAAATGCAGTTGGAAGTGTGAGGGCAGTTTGGGGTTTTCTCTACCGTGCTCTTTCCCCAATCGCCCACTACACTTTTGCTTTAAATGTCATTTTTCTAAGCTTTCATGCGAATGACCTATTTAGTGGTTATTGTTTTTCTTAAAAGTCAAGTTAGGTAAATACTGTAGTTTTATTCCAAAACTTCCCGCCTTAACGCCATCTTCCCAGTGTGAAATTGGGATACATTATAACAACACAACGTCGGTGTCGTCGAGCAACTGCAACTAGATGTTAGATCATGGAGCCCGATGTACCGTTTATAGAGGGCGTTTGGGTCAGCCTTCAGGTCGGCTACACTACAAGCTAGTTCTTGTTTATTTTCGTTTTTATATTTTTCTTGTATATTTTATAAAACAATTCTGTTCAAAACTAAAATATATTATTTGATGTGTGAATACATATATGTTAGGTTTTCACAATGCCTAAACCGTTGAATGCGTTTACTCAAGAAATGGTAGCTTCACGAATAGATTATTTTGAGAAAGAAATTGATAATAATGGGCTTCTTCTACCATTCACTTCTGTAAGAGGTGTAAGTAATTTGTGTATTTAGGTATTTGATTCTATTCGAATAATTTAAAAGTTAATGAGGTTAAGTAAACTAACCAGTTTCATTGAAAGTTATTTGTTTTAGCGAGCTGCTTCAGCATTAAATATTATAGCGAATTCCAATCAGAACACCAGTGTGCATCAAGTGCAATTCTCGTGTTCCAATGACAGTTTACATGTAGCAACAAACTAGTTACACTGTTCCATTGACAAACTCGGAGCCTTTCAAGTTGCACTGAGTGCACTTTTCCTTGCACTACCTCGATTAAGTCGTGCAGCTTTCAGTGCAATATGGTATTTTTGTATAGGTTATGTAGATAGTTGACTCTGTTGTGATTTCTAATCAAAACAAAGTATATATTATGATGGATCGTGTTTTAGTAGCATTAGAACTATTAAGCTCATGTAAAAGTAGCAATGATGTAGATATATTTTTCTCGGAAAAACAAAAACGAAGAATTCCAAAAATTAAAAATTTTGTAGAAGATGTAGTTCATAATTTTGACAACAAAAAGGTATACAAATAACATTAAAATTGTACTCAAAATATAATTATACGGATATAGCTTAAGAAGTACTTTTAAATGCCAAGACAAACCTTTGATATGTTGGTTGGCGAAATTAATTATTCAAGTTTCTATTTGGGCATCCAAAGCCACCATGGAAGACGTGAACTCGTATCATTAGAAACACAGTTATAAGCATTTTTGTGGTAATCATGTGTTACGTGCCAAAATCGACACTAAACATTCTCAATTAAGTTTTAATTTGTAAGAATTTTGCGCCATAAATTTAAAAAGACGTGTGCGTATTTCCGTCACTTTAGACAGTGCGTTGCGGGAGATTGCGCCGATGTGGTGTAAAAGATGGAAGGGTGATTTCCGGCATACGTGTTGGGACTAGCCACCGAGATGTGAACAAGTGTAGTTGTCTTGTATCTTATCGTCTTTTTTGTTATGTAGGTTCCTTGCCTTATCTCTGATATCGTTCCTTATAAACCAGTTCCTTTATCGTACCTCTACATACAGAAGATAGAAGACAAATCTGAATTTGGGTTCGATCGGGCTCAAAGAATTCCCACGCCTGAAAGATCAGTGAAGCCGCTGCCGACATCATGGAGTAATTCTGCAAGAAGCCCTGCAATTTATGTGAGTACCGTTTTCGTTTTCTTTTTATGTGATGTAGTAATTTTATATAATTGCGTGACGCAATCCTTTATTTGCGCGTCAAATCGCAATTATCTAACATTGCTACCAACCGACTGTAGTGGCTCGCATACCGCAACGACGGGACTATAATACAAGTTGTGAGTTTAATATCATAAATTAAAATTATGTGCAATAGGTTTGCAGATAACAAAATTGCTCTTAGAGATGTGTTGCACTTTTATTTTGTAGTATCGAAAAGGTTATGAATTTTTACTTTTAATAGCACTAGCTATTATTAAATTGCCTCAAACTGCAATTGACAGGCATTTTTTCAGCACTGAATTTCCTAATGTAAAGTAATAATCAGAGATTATTTTTGTATATAGTAGTGCTTAACAGATATCTGGTTTTTGCAATGTTCTTGGTTGTATTGATGGATCTTGCATAAACATATGCACACCAGCTCGTAAGATCTAAAGTACATACACAAATAGCCATGACTTGCCCCCGATTGTATTGCAAGCATAATTGATATTGGTACATACAAAACCATTATTCGGTTCATGTAATTGTTTTAGCATTGTTATATAAATCTCAGATTGCCTTACAAATACAACATAAATGATTTGTAGTCGTTAGTAGCTATGCAACAACATCAACATAAGAATATTTTTCAGGATTCTAAATTATCCAAATACTTAAATTAACCAGCTTTTTGTAATGTCATGTAGAAACAAACTGAATATAATGAGGGCTAACAAAATTTTCCAAAAAAGCGATTACTTGCTATGCATTTTGATAAATTGTGAGGGGCCTTTTTTTCAATTTTCGATAAGCTGCATGCTCACTTAACAGTTTTGGTTTCCGAGGTCGGCCTGTATTTGCAGATGACGACCTTCCCTTTCCTAAAGCCACTTGACTACGACGTGAGGTTGCAGTAGGTTGTACATGAATCTTCTTTCTTCTGCGTTTTACTGCATAAACATTAGCCTATATGTTGCATTCTAAAATAACTGTTTAGATAAGTTATTATCTGTCATAATCACGACTGGTCCATAAATATTTGACCTCCCGCCGAACGCATTGTTAGGAAGCATGAGCTAAAACAAAAACAAACAACAAAAAAACATACAAAATGCTGTTTAGAATGAGTTGGCGTCACCGTGGATCAATGTAGTAAGCGTAAGACTACGGATCCCAAGGTCCTGGGTTCAAATCCCGACACGGCCGACTGCTTGAAAAATGGTAGGTGAGCATCTTTCACAACAATTACGCCCTTGTTCGGATGAGAGGTTAAATGTAGGTCCCGTGTGTGAGTGTTGTCACGCACGTTAAAGATCTCTACTTTGCCTGGAACGGCAAGGGTTCGGCAAAATTCTAAATTTCGAGGCAACAAAAACTCGTCTCCTGGTCCATGTAGTACTTTCCGGTGGAGCATTGTAAATGTATAGAATGAGTAACAAATAAAAAACCTTAATGTTTTACACATTGCCATGGTCTGAGTCGTTTTTCAAGTAATTTTTCAAATTTAATTTTAGAAATCAAAAATTTGATTTGATGGAATTAAAGGATGCAGAATTTTTGGTTTTACAAAAACCACAGTTAGAGTTTCTTCATATTGAAAGGAAGCTCTAACAGCAGAAAGCTTCCCAAATATTTAAAGAATATTTCAAACATTCTACTACAAGAACATATAATATTTCATAATACAGTAGAACTTGGAAAACACAGACGCTCCAGAAATTCAGACAAAGTATTTGTCCATCCGGATAATAACATCGTTTTTGTGACATGATGCATATACTGTAACGGTTCGTTTTCCACTGCTAAATTAACGCATAAAAAATATGTGTTGTTTTATAAAATTTTTAAATTTACTTTCATAATTTAATATAAATCATACTTCTACAATTAATACAAAATTAAAAAGCAAAGTATCATAATTTCGAAACACCCCAATTATTGTCCTTCTTTAATTTTAATCATATAGTAAATAAAGCGCATAGTTATAAATGTCCAGTCTGTATTGTAAAATTTCTACAACGTATCTCCAAGGTGATATCGATAGCGTGTTTGCGCGCACCTGCTTACTAAGACTGTTGTCGACGAGTCGACCAGTCGGCTTTTGATCCTTACAACGTCAATATGGTGAAGTTCATATCTAAAGCTGACTTGCAAGTTGCAATTTAGTTTCGATAAATGCATCGATGCGATTGTTTGAAACTCATCATGCGCAACAGTAAAACTAACGTACAAAAAAACTGATGTACAAAAATAAATTAAAGCAACACTAAAACACGGAAGATGTAACGTTTAATAACTGAAGCAAAAATAGTCGAATTAGGCTGTTAAATTTTTACTGCGTCTAAGATATATGCGTTCCTTAAATTTCAACATGGAAATTTTGTTATAATTGAGAAGCAATAGTTAGAGCTGACCAATGGTTGTAGGAAGTTAATGTAATTGCGTATAAAGCGAATACGCATTGGAAACTTACAATGTGGTTCCAGGCTTTGTTATAACGATGAGGTAGCTGTTTTTTTATGTGTTTGTCAAATGCTGGAAGTCCACGTGTGGTTTGAACTTGTTTGTTGAATGGTGCAAGCCGCCAAGCCTGAGGTCAAGGTGGTAACTGATATCCATAAGCGCAGCAACCATCTGTTTGACGATTAAAGTCATGTATAAATCTAACCTTGGTAGTTTGAACTCATGGGACTTAACATCTTTGTGATAATTTTTAATTATAAATTTAAACTTTCAAACGTTGCTTCTTATCAAAATTTATGCTTTATAAAATTGTCTATGTTACAAAAGTTTTATGAATTTGAATTACGGATAATACAATCATGCACTTGTTTATACACGATAACTATTTACAAAGTTAACTTTACTAAATTGAAAGATCTTATTACCAACTGATTTTTATTGTATGTGAGTCATTTTGTCAGTACTGAAAGGGTGACATAAAAAATCTCTTAATCATGTTCATGACATTTATAGTGCCTAATTGCTATAGAGGCTTCTTTTTTCTATTTAAATTGTTCAAGAGTTATAATAAACATAAAAATTAATTAAATGTTAAGAAACTAATAATAATTATCTTTCAAAATAATTCAGAAATAATTTTCAGTTAATATATGTGTACATACTGTGCAGTCTTAATTTCTTTATTAATTTAAACAAGGTTAATTACATTCATGGAAGCACTTAAGCAATTTCCATGCAGCACTATTTTTACTATATTATAGACTTTATTTATTTAACGCGTAGATTTCTGGTTAAGAGTGATGTGGATTCAACCTACTTCAAGTGGAGACTGAGCTGTCTCATCACCGGTAGGTGTTAAATAGCCTTTTTCCACTACCTTTGGGTTGGGTTTCCAAGCAGTTTTACAGATTGTCGCGACCAACCAGGTTTGTCTTTAATATTCCCTGTATTTTTAAACTGTTTTCTGATGAAATTATTTTGGATCATCGTGTCATAGTGTTTATTTGCAATCTTTGTTACCTTATTATTTGTTATCGCGGCAAGACTTTTAATTTACGTCTGTTGTTTTGTATAGATAAAGCTTTTGGAGAATTGTACAAATTAAATGATGTAACATGAATGCTGTTTTTGTTTATGTATTTATTTATGCGTTTTCTTATCAAAACGCTTATGGTTACAGCGTAATTGCATGAAGATTTATTAGGTTTCATTTTATATTCTGCGTATTTATTTTATAAACTTGTATAACACTTCTCAACGTATGTTTAATTACGACTATTTCTCTGCTGAATACGCGTTCTATTGTTGAAGGATATGCTTACTTGCATCGTTTAAAGTTAATTACGGTCTATATACAGGGTGTTAAATGCTTGCTATTTACATAATGTACGAATTACCTATTTTTCTGCTAAATAAATGCAGTTTTCTGATTCCTATTGCTATTTACAGTTACTACACGACCCTTACTACTCAATACACCCCTAAACAACCCCTTAACACAGCAATATATATATATATATATATATATATATACATTGTTATGAAATGCCCCACAATTGGGCGTACCATTATATTGCTGTGATATTCCTTATTAAGCCCCACGATTTGTACATTATATTTTATTTGTTTACCATGACTGGCTCACTGAATGCTCGACTTCCTAATAAATCTTATTTTACCCTTTAAATGGATTTAAGTAAAGCAGTTTAAAATCACACAATATAATAATTGATAATATGTACAATGTTGTGTAACCTCAAAATTTTCCCCTGTATAGAATATTTACATTTACCAAATTTATACTTTCCTGAAAGCTAGCAAAAATATCTTTTAATTACTCTCAAGTATCTTTGAACGTTTTAAGATGCTTTCCCTGTTTTCATCTTTTCACATGACCTTTTTGATGACTCTTACAAATATAATGTATAGCAAATATTAAATTGAAACAGTCTTTAAATAATAAAATGTTTAAAAATCGCTAACCTGGAACGGTCACTGGAGTTGCCTCATAGTACCTGTGGTCTGCATCCCTTGCTATGTCCGCTCTACTTATTGGCCAGAATTTTTCATTTTTGATTTCTGTCAACTTTCCTTGAATTAACTTTGCGTACCCTTTTGATCGCACTTTCAGACGTATTTTTAGATTTGTGTCAAGACTTAGATCTCGACATGAACATTGACTTGCATATAAACTTAAATATCAACTTAGTACATATGACATCAATAAAACTGACATCAACGAATGTGGCATCAACAAAAGGCGTCTCAACAAAATGGCATCAACAGAAGCCGCCTCAACAAAATGGCATTCTGAATTGTAACGCTTTACTAAATAATTTCATCACGTAAATTTCTACTGCATTTAAGCATAGTTTGTGCTTGGTTGAATATGAACGGAATGTTTATTCATTTCCTATTGTATTTATAAGCCCTCCTATCAATGCTTTTATTGGTGCGCGTCGCGTGTTTATTGATAATCTCCGCCTATCTCTGTGGAACCTTGGGATATCTCAAATTTCCTGGTTTAAATTGTTGTACTTTCGTTCTATTTTTTACGTCTACATTCAATATATCATAGCATCTTCTTAGAATTTCCAAATATTGCCTTTATTCTGGCACGTATTTCTATATGGCGTTTAAAAGTTCAAAACGTTTCGTGCAATTAACCGTTGGTGTTTATTTGTTATTAAAATATGTTGCTTTTCTAAACAAATGTACTATTTCTAGTCACGTATTTAATGACGCATTAAGATGCGCTTGCATCTAAATGCGTTAATATTTTCTAGGTAATTATTAAATATTTGGAATGCCAATTTATCTGTTTCCCTATAATTTTATTTGCTGCAATTAGTTGCTTCTAAAAACCTTATCTTTACTCGTAAATTATACTTAAACATATTATATGACGCACACATTACTATTCTAATTAAATGGTATTGGATTATTACTAAATGAGCGTCTTTCTCATGCATTTAATCAAATATTCTATATATACAGTGTCTTATATCTATCCTACGACCCTTATGACTTAATCTACCCTTAAACTACCCTTTTATCATAGCATTATATATATATATATAAAAACATATAAGCTCATGGACTAGTCTAGTATAATAGTTTTTTCGATACAATGTTACGGTACAATTAGGATATTTTAGTCCAAAAAATTAAAACGAAATAATATTTTGCATATATTTAATTACAAATCGACGTTTCGGCAAGGGTTGTTGCCTTTATCAAGATTCTACAAAAGGAAAAGCAATCAATACAGTCATCAAAAAATTTTCTTTTAAAAATTACTTACTTAATTGTTAATGCATAAATATTAAAATCATAAACACAACCTTACACATCAGGATTGTTGTTAGTCATAAATGGCTAAAATAAAAAATAAAAATATTGGAGCACCAAAAAGAAGATTATTTAAAGTTAATTAATAAAATTACTTGTTCATAGAGTAAACGACCAACTATGAATGAATTAATATAAAACCAGTCTGATAAGAGAGCGTGTTCCACATTTTGTGCGAATATTAGGTAAATAATATGCGCTCTGGCCTTCACATCATTGTTGAAAATTAAAAGTTGACTTTGCAATTCTGTACAGATTGGAATATATGGGATGCAAATTTTGGGTGTCCTGCCTAAAGGCATATATATATATATATATATATATATATATATATATATATTGCTGTGGAAGTCGTGGACTAAGGTTTTACCATCGAGTGTGTCATCAAATGCTTTTCAAAAAAATAAAATTTTCAAACACAAAAAAAAATCCTTACCCGCTTATTTTCTGCTTCAAAATATCTTCAGCAGCGTCCCTGGCTAGTTCAGCTGCGCCTCTTCTCGAATACCAAAATTTACAATCATTCTTCCTTCCCACTCACACACCATTCAATAAAATCACCACATAATACAACAATCATACAAGCTTTTATTTACCGCTATTTACAGTCAAATTATTCACAGGTATAAACAGTTTGGTACATTAATTACAACTCAATAAGTGATACGTTTCAAAGTCCTTGTTTTAAATTATTATTTGCAAACACATTTAATGAAAATATGAGTAGATGGGCCCCAAATAATTCCCTAAATTTATTATTTACTGGAGTATGGTGAGTTCATAATAACCCAGTTTATTAATGTATGCCTTTTACGTTGCATAAATCTAATACAAAACTAATAGACTCGTTTACCTTTAATAATCCAATTTATATTCATAACAAAATTTAATAAGTTTTAAATACACCATCTTTCAATATTTTAAATCACCCCAATAATTGTCCAGTATACATAGTCTTTCCGATACGTTCATATAACCATAAATAACCTCAATATTCACTCACACATCACCAAATAATACAAAAGTTTATCAGAAAACAGTAATTTCAAATAAGTTACCTGGCTAAGCTTCAGGCCTCCATCCCTTCGACGATGATTACCAGAATCCTTTGGCTTCGTGACTATGCGCTCTGCTACTCCACATATTCATAGATGATAACCCCAATATACACCAAGCGCCTTGCTTACAATTACCCTTCTACAACAGCATATAAACTCACGTATATCGAGTCTATTTATGGATTTACTAGCTTGATAAGGTAGTAATTGGACCTTTGTTAATTTGATTTTCACTACACTACTCGTATTTTACGTTAATAACTAGTAGGCCATAACTACCAAGTTATTATTGCTATCAGTACCTTTATGGTATAATGAATATATTTAATACTCACAAAAACTCTACTATAACGTCGTTCTATCGTTGTTAAGTAGTATAACGCGATGAGTATACAAAGAGTACAAAAGAATACCAAGAGTACAAAGAGCGAATACTAAAAAAAGCACTACTATATCTGCCAGAGTATTTATCTTTTTCAAAATGCTCCCTCCTGGCCACACTTCACGCGAACAATTTATTTTCAATTAATAATTCTGAAAATTTGGATATAACCGACTTCAAGATTCCTCAAACTCGTTCCGTAAACGCGCGCGCCGTATCACCCCGAAAATGGCTTCCACCTGTCGCATGCTCGTACGTTTGTAAACTATCCGTTCTCAACCAATGATACTATTCTGTGTCGTCATAAAACTCCGCCTGTAATATTTTTATCTCTGTCTTATGCATATTTGATGTCGTGTTTTAAACCCCACTTCAGTAGTAGAAAATCGATATTGCTGACAGGCTATCTCTACTCCACGTGGGTTCGTACGTGCGTTTGCAATATTAACGTTTTTCTATCTGTCTCTGTCTGTAGCCTATTACCGATCGTGCATCTCCCCTGCTTTTTAAGAATTTTGTTAGCTTCTTATTCGAACCAACTGACGGTTGAAAACTATTTTCTATGAAGTCCGGCTTTATGTGCTGATAATTTCAAAGAATGTAACCTTTTAAAAATGGAGGTGTTCTTAATTACAGACCGTTTAAAACAATAATTCTTTGTTTGTTACCAAGAACCTTTTGCCTTGGGATTATTGATTTTTTCCGTACTCTAGTGGATTTTTAATGCTTTTACACGTTAAATTAGAATTAATTAAATTAATTATGCGTTTCTATTTGTTTTTAAACTGTTTTTTCTTTATATACTTTTAACCTTTCAATCATTAATTATAAAAATATGTCAATACCTGTCCGTTCTTCCTAAATAAATTAAATAAATTTTGCGCGCGCGCGTGTGTGTGTGTGAAGTGTGAGGTGTGTGTGTGTGTGTGTGTGTGTGTGTGTGTGTGTGTGTGTGGTGGGTGTGGGTGTGGGTGTGTAGGTGTGGGTTTGTGGATGTGTGGATGTGGATGTGTGTGTGTGTGTGTGTGTGTGTGTGTGTGTGTGTGTGTGTGTGTGTGTGTGTGTGTGTGTGTGTGCAACTTACATCTGTAAATTCTAAAGAATAATTATTAGGCAAACTGTCATAGTGTAATTTTTTAATATCCATAATTACAGTATAATATTTAG
The DNA here is from genome assembly GCA_036346225.1 of Platerodrilus igneus. Taxonomy (NCBI): domain Eukaryota; kingdom Metazoa; phylum Arthropoda; class Insecta; order Coleoptera; family Lycidae; genus Platerodrilus; species Platerodrilus igneus. Next base: position 1,482,246 of record JARFIW010000472.1, on the reverse strand, counting down.
CGTAAAGTTCATACACAATGTGGACACAGTATAGTAAACAATAACGGGTTCAGAATTGAGGATAAATTTAGTTATAAACATAGGTTATGGTAATAAAAAACTTGACAATCAACACGAGACGAGAATATTTTAAAATTTGCACATGCGTAGTAGATTCATACCAAATGAATAAAATCCCATAAGGACTCGTTCGAGCGTAAATACTCGGAAGGATGGTTAAGAAAAAGATGTTTGCACTGAACGACCGCACTGTATATAAATCAACAGATGTGTGAATCCGACCGTAAAATGCTTTGTGGTTTTGACTGTTTCATTTTTTTCTGTTTATAGACCGTTTTATTTTGCTTGTGTGCTTCAGAAATTTCAATTAAAACTATATATAATGCAAAATTATATTTTTTATAAAACTACAATGGATATTAAATGTTTATTCGGGCTATATAAAATCATTAACATTACCATGAGTCATTAAATATGAAATCAGTGTAACCTCATTCGTATTCGTGCAAGCTCTCAAACCAATGTATTCCGTGAAATCTGTATAATCAAATGTGTAGGCCATGAAATCTGTGTAATCTTAGTATTTTGTGTAGTCTGGTGTACAAAATTTGGTCTGCGGTTTACCCCCCGACTTAAATACTTAATTCAGCACCGCAAAAGAAAACTATCCTTGTCCATAACTGTGCTGCCAGATCACGTATTGAAAGACCATTAAAATGTTATTGATACGATTTATCTAAAAATACAGGACAGTTTTAAAAACAAATGAATATGCAAGACAATATTTAATAATTGAAACATAATTGATGTGATTGTTCAGCTTCGCGAAGTAAATAACACAGCATTATGCAGTCACATACTACGAAACGATTATCATTTTCGTGCGATTTATGTAATTATTCCACATCGTATAAAAGTCATTTGCAATCCCATATACGTTCCCATACTAATGAACGACCATTTGCGTGTAATTTATGCAATTATTCTGCATCATACAAGAATATTCTATGCAGCCATATAAGAACACATACTAACGAACGACCATTCGTATGTAACTTATGTAATTATACTACATCACAGAAAAGTAGTTTACGTAAACATATAAAGATACATACTAACGAGCGACAATTTACGTGCAACTTATGTAATTACGCCGTATCACAGAGAAGTAGTATACACAAACATATAAGAACACATACTAACGAACGACCGTTTGCATGCAACTTTTGTAATTATGCTGCATCAGAGCTAAGTAGTTTATACAAACATGTAAAAACGCATACTAACGAAAGATCTTTTGCGTGTAACTTATGTAATTATACTACATCACGGAAAAGTTATTTACCTGAGCATATAAGAATACATACTAACGAACGACCATTTGCGTGTAACTTATGTAATTACACTGCATCACTGAGAAGTACCTTACACGCCCATATAAGAGCACATACTAACGAACGACCGTTTGCATGCAACTTTTGTAATTATTCTGCATCGCAGAAAAGTAGTTTACACAAGCATATAAGTATACATACTAACAAACGACCATTTGGATGTAATTTATGTGTTTATTCTACGTCAGACAGAAGTAACTTACGTAGGCATATAAGAACACATACTTACGAAAGACCATTTGCGTGTAACTTATGTAATTATGCAGCATCACAAAAAAGTAGCTTACGCAAACATATAAGTACACATACTAACGAACGTCCATTTGCATGTAACTTATGTAATTATTGTGCATCACGTAGAAGTACTTTGCATAACCATATGAGAACACATACTAACGATCGTTTATTGGCATGTAACTTGTGTAATTATGTTACATCACACAAAACTAAGTTACACAAGCATATAAGAACACATTCTAACGAATGACCATTCGTTTCTTGCTTATGTAATTAATTATTTTGCATCAAATGAAAGTAGTTGCATGAACATATAGGAATAGATACTAATGAACAATTATTCGCATGTAATTTATGTAATTATTTTGCATTGCTCAAAAGTAGTATAAGCAAAAATGGAAACACATAATAATAATAAACGACCATGTTTTCCAATTTGTCATGACTCCAATACATAGAAAAGTCATTTATTTTATACTGAAAGCATATAGGAATGCATTTCTAGAATGCGTTGATTGGTTTACTATAGTGGGCTATTGAGCTATGAAAAGTTTTTTATGACCTTGAAAGCTGTTCTAAAAATGATCCGTTATAAGCTTACTTTTCGGTTTCACATTGTTGAAGTGGATACTACTAAAGTAAATATTGGATTGCTAGAAGGGAATAGTAATTGGGCAGCATGAAAATATAAATTGGTATTTTGTTAAGAAGCATTCCAGGTGTTGTCGATGATGTAGAAGGTAGATCAGAGATACCTTCATCTTTGTTTGAAATTGCAACTACAGTACTGAATCGCCAATATGAAAAGGATTATAATTTTCACAAAGACTGACACCAATACTTTATGCTTGTATTAACCATCAACGTGATTCCCTGTGACGTGTGTTGAAGTATTATTTGTCTCTGTGCTATAATTAGATTTTTAGTTTTGCAGTTGCGGTTCCTATGATATATAATTTCGTATTATTATAAAAGTCATTGTTTAATTATGCCACTGTAACATGCCAGTTTTCCACTGGTCATGTTCCAATTTTTAAAATATTTCCTTACGTATTTCTCCCTTCTTTTTTTTTATAAATTAAAGAAAGTTCCTCTTTAATTTATCTTGATGTACCGTATTGTGTATATTTAAAGTATGAATTATATTTAGGTTGTGTTATGCCATAAAGCGAATTCGTAATTTTCATTCATGTAAGCACTTAATTTCGTTTAAAATAAATATACCTCTAACTATTACTTCCAAAGAGAGTAATAGAAAGTAACCTCTATGTTATTGGTAGTTCTTATACAGTATCACAAGTGAAGTAGTTTTGAATCTACAATCTGTAAAAGATTTACCTTGACGTAGTTTCTTCCCTGTATTACTGGCCGATCGATCTTTAGTCGTCTGCATATAGCAGATCTTTATTCAAATCCGGCTGTGAGATATCATGCCATTTGTTTTCCAAGATGCCTGGTCTTCAGATGGTATGTATTAGCGTCCTACGCTATGTTATAATATTTTAACAGAGATAATTTTATAGAAGCACTTGATGTTTCTTACATTTTAAAAAATGATAAATTCTTACAGTTTAAAAAGGCGATAATTCTTACGATTGAAAAACGTCGATAATTACAGTTAAAAAGTCGATAAATACATCGCGCAAGCGCGATGAAAAAGCGACTTCATGGGCTGTTAGTAACGCTAACCTTATTACAGATTTGCGCGCCCAACTTCCAATGACGTCACCAACGCACAATTTATATTGCGCAATAATCGGAAATTTATATAATTATAAGACAATAGATAATACAGCGAACAAGTTAGATAATGGACTACTTACATCATAAATCCGAACGTCCTGCGGGGTTGAGCTAAAGTAGGCCTCTATTAAAGTCCATCAGGGCTCCATCCCGGAGGGATTAAAGATGGTACGCCCGACGCTCTTCCAAAGCGTTCGGACCAGCTCCGGCAATCATGAGCTCGTTCATCCAGGGTCGTGCAGTACGGTTCGCCTACGGCAGCTTCAAATTCCTTCCTACCTATGCAGGGAATGACGGGAACATGGTATAAGGGGCGACAACAAAGACAAGCAAGCAAGGAAAACTACATAGGTAAAGATAAGGCACGATACGATACCTCTAAGCGTCCACTCGACTCGAAGGTTCAGGCAAAAAGCCACGTTCAAGCGTCTAACGGAAACCTCCCACCAATTTTTGCCCTACTCCACTCGCGTCGCGCGATCTGGCGCAACGCACTGTGACGTAACGGAAATACGCGCCTAGTCTTTTGAAATTGTCGCGCGAAACTTCCGCACATCAAAATTAACCTAAGACAATGTTTAAGGGCCAATTTGATTGGCACGTAACATGTTACGTTTCATAATTCCGCTGTTAACCTACCCATCGATTGGTTTACCGATGGTAAGGATTGTTATAGATAAAATCTATTACAATTTCAATATACCTCGTGGCATACATACTTACTTAATATTACTTAATAATACTTACACAAATTTGTATTGTAGGGTTCTTCCGAGAGGCCCACCTGTACCTGCTTCGAAGTATGATTTTACTCAACTTTGATGCTACCTAATAATTTCTACCTAGTTTAATTAAAGTACCTCCACTATTAATTGTAAAAAGGTGTCTCTGAAATCCAAAGTTGTTTCTAAATTATGCACCGTACAAGGCCATCGTAATAACATTGCAGGGGATTCAATTATCTGATATTTGCCGTTTTACCTTACAACTACACCACTAAATGAAGTTGGTGTTTTATTACTTTTAAAGCTTATCTACTTTTGATGGCAAATGTTGTGTTCCTTCATATGAATCGACTCAACTACCAGCTTTGAATATGTTTCACAAATCACCTGTCTGAATTTCTAATTTTGTTTACAATATTAAGCGGCAGGCATCTTTCTTAACAAACTGTAATTAAGAAAATACACAGGTGTGTGTTTTATATTTAAGTTTTTCTTATGAGATAATTTTACACAAGAAAAATTTAGTAAAAGTTTTGTTACTGTATGTGGACTGCTTTAGTGTCTGTAAAATAAATTTGTTAAATTTACACAGTTCCGCTTCAACGTAACACATGTTCAGATAACCTCAAGTAAAGAATTTAATACAACAAAAGTGTACACCCTAGGTTTCATGAAACTGGAGGTTTAAGTACTTTTATTGCTCTTTGTTTTGCTACAGCAATAAAAGTTTCCTTACGTACTTAACACAAGATAGGTATATCGGTGTTTTTGATGTATTAATAACTAAAGTGTTTCCTCTTATTTGTTGCTTATAATAATATTAGCATATCTGTAACTGTGAAGTTACTTACACGTAGGTGACACAAAAACGTATTTATGTCTGAAGGTTTTCTCAAATATAGTAAAATTTAAATTGTTCTCAATTATAGTAACAACAAAGTTAAAGATAAACTAATTCAACCTAATATTTAATCTAATTGTAAATTTTGTTTCGAATTGAAGTTATTTTGCAATATAGCCGAGATACTTAAATTATATTCTCTCTGTTTAATTGTTGACATTCCCATATTTTCCTCTCTAAGATTTACAAGTCCATGCAGACTCCGAAGCCTATAAAAGTCGATGCCAGCTGCGCCGAAATATGCTCCATATTTCGTCGTGTGATTACTTTTTTTATAGCACCGGGAAAAAGTAAGGCACACCACAAAATAAAAAACATGTAAAACTCTACAATCTATTTTAACTTATAAAAAAACAGGTTGTATCAGGTTTGGGTTAATATAGAACTATTGCCAAGACTGAATGATCTTAAATGGTTATACACAAACTAATTTATTAACCTTTTTTTTGGTTTTTCAGAAGCAGCAACCGTTTTTCAATGTTTACATTCTGTTTACATACCTTCTGTAGATTTTTGATATGATATACATACATACACATACACGCACGCGCGCGCGCGCGCACGCACGCACCTGCGCACGCACTCACCAACCAACCCACACACACACACACACAAGGATGTGTCACTGATGTCAAAAATTATTGCCCTATTTTCATATTAAGTGTTTTCTCAAAAATAATAGAAAAAATAATAGCACAAAGACTTACAAGTTTTTTTATTAAATATAACCTTTGTAACTCTAAACAATTTGGATTTTGATCAAACAGCTTTACCTCATTAGCTATAGTAAAGTTTTTAGACATGTATGAATGTATTAATTCTGGTAATGAATGTGTGGCAATCTTCTAAAATCTGTGCAAAGCATTCGATTTAGTTGATCATTTAGTACTTCTTTCAGTCATGTACAGTTATGCTGTTAGCGGTATAGCACCTGAATGGTTCGAAAGTTATTTAAGTAGGTCTCAATATGGTGAAATAAACAACACCCGATCGGAAACTTAATTTTTGCATAAAGGAGTCCCACAAGGTTCGGTGTTGGGACCCTTGTTATTTATAACCTATGTGAATAAGTGAAGCTTTGACAATGCCATCCAGTTTACAGATAAAACATCACTGCTAGTCAGCAATGTTGAGGAGCGCAACTTAATAAAATCAGCCAACAACCAAGTAAGGCAAATGCAGGTTTATTTTGATAATATTAAATTAGTACTTAATATACATTTCAATATATCGCATAACATCAAAGATTATTCATTACTAATCAAATCAACGGATTTAAGTTTGAGTGAGGTTAAAAGTACAAAATTTTTAAGAGTAACAATTGACGCCAAGTTAAATTGACGTGAGCATATTGATTACTTTGCTACGTACAGCGACGTAGTCTAAAAACAAACAAGAAAAAACAACAAAGAAAGAATGACCGGACTCAATAGGTGAGTGGGCGGGGTATTCCAACTACCACAATCAGGGAAGGCCTGAAATAAAAGGGTGCGTATTCCTTTACAACTCATAAAAATAATCATACAACCTCTAGTTACCCAAAAAAAAGCATATTACAGAACAGTAGTGCCAAAAATGAACACAAAAGGAATCAATACTTAAAATCGCGCGATGCCGTTTTTAGGTCTTAATTACCAAGAAAAAGAAAAAGAAATTACAACCCTAAAAACAACAGCTCTAAATCATTATCTTAAATATAACAATTAAACATATAAAATCGTTAGCCCTACAATTCTTACAATTTAAAAGCCAATTCTTTCACTTAAAAGTTCATAATTACATCGCGCAAGCGCGGAAAAAGCGACGCCACGGCAGGTGGTAGCTCCAAGCTTTACACAGGCTTTAGCGCGGCCATCTGACAATGACGTCACACAATGCACAAATTAAATACGCCATTTGCGGAAAAATATAAATTAAATTAGCGAACAAATTAAGCAATTAAAGTACTTACATAAGAAATCCGACCTCCTGCGGGGTTGAGTTAAAGTTGGCTTCTGTTGAAGTCCATCAGGGCTACTGATGGCCCTTTTAAGGCAATTAACGGAGGGTACGCCTAACAAATGGCTAGAGCCCCCTTTAAGATAGTTAAAGATGGTGACGGCTCCGGTGCTGTTGGCGGAGCATGGACATCCGGCTCGTTCTAGGGTAGTGGGACTGCTCCAGGGTCGTATCAGATTCCTATATGTAGCGGAACGATAAGGAATAGGTTAATTAGGTAAAGACAAACAAAGATAAGCAAGGGAAATCTACATAATAAAAATGAAGATACGATACCAGACACGACCGCCCTTCTCGATGTTCAAAGGCAAAACGGCCACGTTACCGAGTCTCACGGAAACACTTCTCCCACTTTTTCTCCGCCACTCGAGTCGCGCGATCTGGCGCAAACGCACTCTGACGTGACGAAAATATACGCCAAGTCTTTTGAATTTGTGGCGCGAAACTTCCACACATAAAAATTAAGCTAAGACAATGTTTAGTGCCAATTTGGCACGTAACACAATGTCTTAATTAACAAAAATTTGCAACCCCAGAAAAAAGGACACCCCCTCCCCCCGTTATGATTACCATCGTAAGTATACAATTACAGATGTAGGATGGTCACAGTACGTACAACCTTAATGATAAATACCATCTCACCTAATGATTCTCATGTGAACAACTACAAAGTGTAGGCTTCGAATCTAACCCGATAAACATGTGGATGCAACCCTTCCCCAGGATCAGTACCAACAAGAAAACCAGAAAGAAATCGGGGCTAAGTTGTAGGCTGGCTCCCGTCTCTAAGGAAAGAGTAGAACAGCTGTGTGCGGAATCACACCATGCACGTGTCCTTTCGTGCCAACAGGAGCGATGGTTCGAACTGATTGTTAGGCCCACCGGAGGAAGCTTGAATAATTACAGGTAAATTAATTTAGTGCTGCTGAAACGTACATGTTTGTAAAACCACAATTACTTACTATGCAGTATTGCGTGCATGAAGTTCTATAAAAACGGGAACGAAAAATATAACAATCACGACGAGTGCTTTTGAAAATTTAGAAAAGAAAATGAATATTAATTCGTTTAAATAATAACCAGAGTTTAAAGTAATACTCGTGTTATCAAACGTGATTAGTAAACGAAAGTATCCGATTATTGAATACAAAAATGTACGACGAAATGGCATTAGACACCTACATAAACGCACTACCTGAACGGTTATCAGACAAAATTAGATTCCAACATCCCTAAAATTTAGAAGAGGCAATGAATATGATTATAGAAGAAGAAAACGTTATACATTACTGAAACAGATTATATAACCATAACGCAAATAAAAACTACTTACCGATGAAAATCATACAAGTTGCGAGACAAATGCCCACACAACAAAATTTGCATCATTTAACGCAGAAATGAATCGACCGCGAAGTAACAACCTGAACTTTAATAACACAAATTTCAATAATCAATTTAGACAACTCCCGAGACCAACATCCCATTCAAATTTTACAAAACCCACATTCACATCAAGATTTAGTCAAAACATAAACAAGTCACGACAAGCATTCGGCGCAAACCTCATCAGAAACACACCAATGACGAATAACAGCCCTAACAGTTATTACAAACCAACTCCTATGGAGACGTCATCTGGCAACTCCAGACAAAATACAAAAATATCACAAATCAAACCAAATTATAATCAAAAACAAAACTTCACTTCCGAAGAACTATTCCTCCAAGAAGTGGAAAAATTTAATAATAATCATGACAGGAATAATTATGCAAACTCCAGTAGAGACGATGATTCAAATCATTTAGAAAATTACGAACGTGACGACCCATGTGAAAATTACGACAAGGACGACGAGGAAAATACGTCCTGAAATTTTCAGTTAGATCGATTCAAATACGACCAAACGTAATTAATTTAAATAATATTAAACAACAAATATTGCCATACATAGAAATACGTCCTGCAGAACTACTAATCGATTACTAATACTAATACTAATACTAATAATACTAATACTAATCGATACCGTAAAAAAGCATTATTTAGATTTTGTAGAATGAGAACCCTTTAAAATTAAAACAGCCCATAAAACAACATTACATCAATTCATAGCGAACATACCTTTACCAAAAACTTTCAACGTAAGAATAAAACATAAATTTTGCATTTTTGAATTTAACAACAAATACGACGGATTAATAGGAATGGATCTTCTAAGAAAATTAGAAGCAAATATGGATATAAAAAACCGCTTATTAAGAACAAAACACGGATAAATCCCCATTAAATTCCAAAATAGGAAATACCCAAAACCGAGCAAAAATACACGATCGAACCCCAAACAGAGAAACAAATAAAAATTTCAGTAAAATCAAAAGACGACCAGGGAATCATAAATCACATGTTATTCCAACCCGGAGTAGAAACACCTATAGCATTAGTACAAATAAAAGACAGTTACGCCACTACGACAATTCTAAACTCAAATGACTACCCCGTAGAACTATCTCTGACAAACCCAATTAACGTAGAAGAAGTGAATTTTAACAAAATGGAAATAGACGAAAGCTCAAAAAAACGATTACAACCCTATAGAAAACACAGAATGTTAAGAGAAAATTGAATTAACATTCGTTTCAATTACGACATTAATAACAAAGAGGAGAGAGCAATTAAAGACCTATATTTTGAATACCGTGATATATTCCATTGCGAAGGAATACCTTTAACTTTTACTAACACCGTCAAACATAATATAGAATTAAGGGATACCAAGCCAATTTTTACCAAAGCATACAGACTACCTCAGGCAAGCCAAGAGAAAGCAGATAGATAGGTAGCAGACCTATTGAAGCAGGATATAATCCAACACTCGAACTCACCATGGAGCAGCCCTGTATTAATAGTACCAAAAAAATTGGACGCCTCAAGCAAGTGAAAATATCGAATGGTTATAGACTATAGAAAGCTAAACGAAAAACGGTAGACGACAAATACCCACTACTCAATATCACCGAGATTTTAGACAAATTAGGAAAGTGTCAATATTTTTCAACATTAGACCTCGCCTCAGGATATCACCAAGTAGAGATGGACGAGAAAGACACAGCGAAAACCGCATTTAGCACACCTAGAGGGCACTACGAATACCAACGAATGCCATTTGGATTGAAGAACGCACCCGCCACTTTTCAAAGAGTCATGGATAACATTTTAAGAGGAATACACAACAAAAAATGTCTTGTGTACCTAGAAGATATAATTAAATATCACATGGAAAGATTAAGAGAGGTTTTGAAAGACTAAGAAAAGCTCATTTTAAGGTTCAATTAGATAAAAGCGAATTCTTACAAACAACGCTGCTTCTGCATGATATCATAAATCTTGATGACGCACATCGGACTTTAAATTGCTTGAACTATACCAACAAACTATTTTACTGAAATAAGCTTTACATGCTCCAGTGTCTACTTTAAATTATAGTAGTTGATTGTTAATTTTCAACACCAGCCGCTGTGGATGGGCACTACTTGAACTTAACGCATTCAAGTTAAAACACTCACCGATTGCGTCAACCTCTTCAAACCTACTTGTAATGATGACAGCTTGTTAGGGCCTAGACTTTTGACATGACCTACTTGTGAACACCCAAAACATCTCCACTTTTTGCAAGGCATTTGTCTTAGAATGGATCATATTACACTAGTTACATCTAGGGCTACTACCACTGGGTTGCTACATTCCTTTTTATAGTTTTTCAATTGATGTTGCAGTTTCACATAATGTACGCTATCATTATTAAATAAATTTTTAACTCGTTTTGCTGCAAATTCTACTGCCTGTGTGAACATTCCATAAATTGGTAGTATAAAATAGCCAGAAAATTAATGAAAAATTAAAACTTGTTCTAGGTCGGCTTAATGAGCACCAAGTCATTGAAATTGATCTAAAAATTGTTGTATGGATACATGTTTTCAAGATCAACAAGTTCTAAAAATTGTTCAATAAATTGTTGTGTGTAAAATGGCTATTAGAAAACAATTGCTAAACTCTTTATTCATACACGCATTAATGTATAACCATTTCAATGCAATTTATGTTGTCGTCATATCACTATACAGCAGAGTACATACATACTGTTATCGTTGGAGTGGGAGGCGGCTTACAGCAAGTAGGCTTGGCTTAGTTAATTGTTTAATAACAGAAGCAAAATAATTATATCATAAAAAAAAATACATAAATTAAAGTGAAATTGACTGATTTTGGTTCTTGCAGTAGTCGGCTTCTGTGGTCTTCGGGACTCTTCGAAGTGTTTCGTGTTGTCCCAAAGAGTTGTATTTTGAAATTTAAAAACTATTACTTAACAATATTTATTAGTATGGAGGGTTCAGAAGTCTTCGGTTGTCTTCGGAACCCCTCTGAAGGCTTCAGAATTGAATAGTAAAGTTCAATAATAACGTGAATAGCAAATATTTAAAATTAAAAATTACGAATGTGCAATATATACAAGTATGGAGGGTTTCGAAGTTTTCGGTTATCTTCGAAACTCCTCGGAAGGTTTGGAACTTGAGTCGTGAAGTACAATAATAACTTGAACGGTGGTGAAAAGCGATTGATTGCAGATTTGGAAGGCCAAGACGTCTTCGGTGATCTTCGGTATACTTCGGCAGACGTCGTGGACGTGACGCCCCAGGCCTAGAAGTGCACGGCTCCGTCAAACTCTACTGGGGTGATGTTTTAGAGTAGACCTGGCAGATGTGGTCGTTGTCATTACAGTAATCTACCTCTCGGGATATGTTTTGAATATATTGAATAGCTGCCTTCGGCGACGGCGATAGCGGAGATAGAAGCCTCGGATGCGATCGCATGGAACGGATCGCACGTCGAAGAACGTTCTGTTCTTGTATGCGGGTCGCTTGATGTGTAGAACGAGGCTTACCACCCATACATAGTTTTGTTGTATTGATACTAACGAATTATTATGACGTTCAGACAAGATGCAGGCTATGATGAGCACTGCGTTAGGATTTAGGAGGCTATGGCGATCGCTGCTTGGAAAGGTCCTACAGGCTATGGCGAGCACTGCAGAGGAGAAGAGTCCCAACCTATGGTTTCTTGATAGAGGACTGCTGCTATGTCTGTTCCACTGGCGTCGGTTTGTAAAATGAAAGATTTGTTAAAGTCTGGTCGGTGGAGTTTTAATGGCTGGCTGATGGCTTGGAAGGCTTGCTCAGTTTCTGTAGTCCACTAGAAGTGTTGATTGGTTTGGAGTAAGTTGGTTAGCGGTGCTTGGAGGTCTGCACACCGTGGGATATAGTCTCGGAGCCAATTGGTAAAGCCGAGGAGGAACCTTAGCTGTCGTCGGTTTGTGGGTCGATTTGCCTTCTGGATCTGTTCCACGTGTTTTGGTATGGGTTGATTACCTTCGGCGGTTATAACGTGGCCTAGGTATTCAAGGTTTTGTACTCCAAAACTAAATTTCTCTAAAGCCAGGTGTAGCCGGTGTTGTTCAAGCCTTTCTAGGATGTGTTGTAGATGCTCTTCCCAGTTGTTGGAGTAAATTATTAAGTCGTCCAGGTATACGAGCACGAACTTGCGGAGGTAGCCTGCCAGCACTTCTTGTGTCATCAGCTTCTGGAAACTAGTCGGGGCATTTTTCAGTCCAAACGGCATGGCGCGGAATTGGTAACTGGCTCCATCAGGCGTGGTGAATGCCGTTAGAGGTTTGGACTCGGGGTCGAGCGGTACTTGCCAGTATCCTAAATTGAGGTCAAGGGTGGTGAAAACGGATGCCGTGCCAAGGTCTCGTAGTGTTTCATAAATGATTGGTAAGTTTGCGCTTTCATCCTTGGTGATTGAGTTGAGTCTCCGATTGTCGACGCAAAATCGTGGTTTCCCATCCTTTTTTTCCACGAACACTATAGGAGAGTTGTAGGCCAAGGTGCTGGACTCGATGATTCGGTTAGCCAGCATATCCTCTACTTCGGCGGCGATGATGAGTTTTTTTTGTGGGTAGTATCGATACGGCGGCAATCGAAAAGGCGTGTGTGGATTGGTCCGTATCGTGTGGCTGGTGCTGGCAGTGGTGATTGGTTGCGTTGGTCCGTTGACCACGTAGTGGAACTCCTACAGGAGTCCGTAAAATGTGGGTTGGAATTCGTCTGGGAACTGGTAGACTGTGGTTTGTGAGGTTGGCCTGTTGGCGGAAATGAGTGTTGTCCCCTGTTCCAGTGGAGTGTCTGGCGATTGTGTGTTACAAAGTGTACGGATCCTCGCTCGTGGTCCATGACTGCCTTTTGGCGTCGGAACCAGGATTGTCCCAGGATGACATCTTCTGCAAGATTGGCTACTACCAGAAAAGTTTCGTGGTCCGACACTTTCTCGATGATGAATAGTGTGCGGAATTTTCCTCTTATTGCCATTTTAGTCCCTGCTTCGGCTAGATAGGCGGAGGCATGGTAGGGTTCTACCCGTGAGCCTGCGGGTATTCGATCTTCCTTAATCATGCACGCCGATGCTCCTGTATCAAGGAGTGCGTTGAGCGTTTTCTTTTGTATATTGACGGGTATCCTTGATAGTAAGTCATCGTGGGTAATGTTTAATCGCGCAAGTTCGTTTGGTCCGGTCGGGCGGTGTGCTGGCGCGGTACGGCCAGAGTGTCGTTTGCCGAGTTTCTGGTCGGGTAATCCCGGTGCCAGAGTCTTTCAGGGCAGAAGCGGCACCTTGGTAGTTGTTCTATGGTGGTTGGACGTCTGGCAGCTGATGTAGGGTTGACAGTGTTTACTCTCGCCTCTTTTAAGTTTTTCTCAATTTTCGTGAGGTGGTTGATCAGTTCCCATAATGTTGTCGGTATGTGACACTGGATTAGGGTCCTCAGTGTCGGTAGGAGAACGTCAGTGAACAGCTGTAAGTCTCGGTGGGTGTCCAGTTTTAAGCGGCGGGCTTGTTGCAGCTTCGTGCCTAGGAAGGCGGTCACTGGTGAAGACGCTGTCTGCTTTTGTCAATAGTAATTGGAGGTTATTCTGGCTTGAATGGTTGAACTGTCGTACTTGTCCAGGAATAACCTTTTAAATTCGCTGTATGTGGGTTGGAACACGGTGTATTCTTCCCACAAGGTGGCTGCTTGGCCTCGGAATTGAGCGGGTACATCCGCATTCATTGCTTCCATTTGTTCACTGAAGTCTGTGGGATCCTCCAGAAGGGTGCCAGAGAATGTCGACTTTTTGGTTTCGGAGGTGGCTGTTGCGACGTGGTATAGGTCTTCCACGAGCGTTTTTATTGTGACCATTCTGTCGGTTGGTTGTGTTTGTTGCGCGCCACTGGGTTGCTGCATTCCCAAAACTGTCAGTGGTTGGGTGGCCTCTTGGGTCGGAGGCGGCTGTTTGGTGTCCGGCTGGACGTTAGACGTGGGTTGACTCCTCGTATCGGGCATGCTGATGGTTCTTGCAAGCGCGCTGTTCGCAAAAACTTCTTTGAAGGCGGCCCAGACACGTTGGACGCCACTTGTTATCGTTGGAGTGGGAGGCGTCTTACAGCAAGTAGGCTTGGCTTAGTTAATTGTTTAATAACAGAAGCAAAATAATTATAAGTTTCAAAAAAAATACATAAATTAAAGTGAAATTGACTGATTTTAGTTCTTGGAGTAGTTCGGAAGTCTTCGGTTATCTTCAGAACTCTTCGGAAGCTTGATGCTTGTTTGTGAACACCAAAATAAACTCAAACCCTTGTATAATGAATGTCTATAGGGCTCGAAGGCGGTGGAAATGGATTCGGTGGTCTTCGGGACTTATCGGAATGTTTCGTGTTGTCCCAAAGAGTTGTGTTTTGAAATTTAAAAACTATTACTTTACAATATTTACAAGTATGGAGGGTTCGGAAGTCTTCGGTTGTCTTCGGACCCCCTCGGAAGGCTTCAGAATTGAATAGTAAAGTTAAATAGTAACGTGACTAGCAAATTTTTAAAAATTAAAAACTACGAATGTGCAATATATACAAGTATGGAGGGTTCCGAAGTTTTCGGTTGTCTTCGGCACTCCTCGGAAGGCTTCGGACTTGAGTCGTGAAGCCCAATAATAACTTGAACGGTGGTGAAAAGCGATTGATTGCAGGTTTGGAAGGCCAAGACGTCTTCGGTGATCTTCGGTATACTTCGGCAGACGTCGTGGACGTGACACCCCAGACCTAGTAGAGCACGGGTCCGTCAAACTCTACTGGGGTGATGTCCCGAAGGTAGACGTGGCAAATACAGTCGTTATCATTACAATAATCTACCTCTCGGGATATGTTTGGAGTATATTGAATGGCTTTCTTCGGCGACAGCGGTAGCAAAGATCGAAGCTTCGGATGCGATCGCATGAAACGGATCGCACGTCGAAGAGCGTTCTGTTCATGTTTGCGGGCCGCTTAATGTGCAGAACGAGGCTTAAAACCCATACGTAATTTTGTTGTATTGATACTAACGAATTATTATGACGGGCTCCAGGTACGGCGGCGGACAGTGAAACGTTCGGACAGGACGCAGGCTATGATGAGCACTGCGAGTTAAAGTTCGGGCCTTTGGAGCTGGTTTTTTAAAAACACTTTGACTTTAACAAAAATTTTATTAGTTAAAATTTGGATAACTTGTACATAATACTAAAATAATTATTGTACTAGTGAGTAGCTTGAACAACGAAGTATGGAGTTTGAAGACTGACTCGGTTGAGTAGCTTGAACAACGAAGTATGGAGTTCGAAGACTGACTGCCGGGCATTGAGCTCCCGGGCCTTTTATAATAACCTGCCCCTCACACGGCTGTGAGAACTTGCAGATCTCATGTCTGCGTTTCTCTTTATTGTACACTTTATTACAATGTAACGACTTAATTCTAAGTAATTGCGGTCTGTTGACCGCCTGTGACCTGCCACCTGCAGTATCACTGCCCTCACGGATGCACAGCTGCATTCCGTTCTCATGAACTGTCGATAACCTCTCTGGGTTATCCTTGTTTACAATGTTGCATTGAACTTATACTTTTACTTAATAATTTCTAATAATTCATATTAGATTCAATACATCAATATATATAGGTAATTGGGGGATACATAACTCCTCCCACCGTAAATGAAAAATTAAGGGTTTTCTTAATTTTTAAATACATAAAATACATTATTTAAATTCATTTAAAATTCATTGTTTCTAAGGGTATACTTGTCGTTTCTTTTTTTCTCGTTGTTTCCTTAAATCTAGAACTGTTTCCTTTATTCTTATATCTAAGGTACATTTTGTATAATACATACATGATTACAAAAATTATTAAAATGATTAATACAATTGTCCAAACACTTATATTATTATAATGTAACTTTGGCGTTTTGATTTCACTTAATTGTTCTTTATAACTTTCCACTAATTTCACGGCGTGGTTGAGATCGTCTAAGTCTAGATGCTCTAGCTTCATAGGTTTCTTTATTATTTCTTCGTCTTCTTGTTGTATTTTGAACTGTAGTTCCGGTAGGTTTGCAAGTTTCTTTGTTGCTATGGGATCTTGATAAACTCTGATTACTTCATCTTTCAATTTCACATAACAATCTTCTTTGAGGGTAATTAGTTTGCTTCCGATTAATGCTTGGTTATTTTCATCTTGGTTGCAGTGGATGGTTGCTATTACTTCGGTTGGAAAAATGGCTATCCATTTGTTATCTGTAACTTTTTGAATTTTCATATTAGTTATTTGCACTTGTTTGGTTTCACAGTTTTCGTAATGATTTGAGAATTTTAATAGTTGTACTTCACAAGGGCTGTCTTCTTGAATGGTTGTTGTCGTCATCGATTGACATAAATATTGGTTTGGTGTTACTTCAGTACATTTTTCGTTTGTATAACCATATCTCAGTTCATTTAGGGATAGGAATTTGGTTTTGGGTATGATTACTTGGTATGTGCTAGTAACCTTTGTTGGAAAAGCAAATAAATGATAATATTGATAATTGTTACTTTCTACTATCTAGATTTCTATCAAAAATATTATTTCGTTGTTCTTAATGTTGCTAAAAGTTGTTGCGTTAAAGTAAGGGTGGATATTATTTGAGTAAATATTGTATTTTGTATACTGCCTAGTTTATTGGTAGTATACCGGGGTTGTTTTTATATGTTATATTATTACTTGGTTGTCCGTTCTACCTGGGTGGAGGTTGACGGTAAGGGTGATGATTGTCCATCTGAAATTACAGGGTGTCTTAGGTTTTTTAAATGAATGTATTTCATTATTTTACCGTTGTCTACTACTGCTATATTTTTATCTGATATCTTCTTAATTTTGAATGGTCCTAAATTTCTGGGTGCTGTTTTATGTCGCTTGCTTTGAAAGTTTTTCTCATATACGGTTTGTCCTATTGAAAATTTATTTGAGTCGGTATTTTTGTTTCGGGTTGTGGTGATACGTTCTTTATCGTTCTCTAATTTATCTTTTACCTTGTCGTAAGTTATTTTTAGTTTCTGTTTGTGATCTTTCGCATATTGTTGATATACTTCCTTGTTGTAGTGTATGTCATAGGGATTTCGTGAATCTGAATGTCCTAATGTTAATTCTAAGGGTGTAAAATTTGTTGATGAGTGAATAGTGTTATTATAGGCGATTAGTGCGTATGACATTAAATTGGTTATATGTTCCTTTTTATAATTTATTCTTAATAATCGAATTTGTTCTAGCAGGGTTAAATGTAATCGTTCGATTAGTCCGTTTGATTCGGGGTGGTTTTCCGTTATGAAATGAATTTTTATTTTGTGAAGTTCTAAAGTGTTTTGTATTGTCTCGTTTTTAAATTCGCTACCATTGTCTAAAGTGATTGATTCGGGTGTTCCGTAAAATGTGAAATATTGTAAAAATCCTTGGGTCACGTCAATGCTATTTTTGGATGTGATTGGTATTGCTTGGCCTATTTTTGTGAATGCGTCTATAATTGTTAGATAGTTTTGCGCTTCTACTACTAGAGTATCGGCATGAAGTTTTTGAAATGGTTTGTCGGGTGTTTTGGTTAACATTAAGGGTATCTTCGGGGGTTTCCTATCGTATTTTGCTCTGTCGCATAGTTCGCATTGGTTAATGAAATCTGTGGTCAAGTCCTTCATGTCTTTAAAATAATAGCGTCTTACAAGTTGTTTTATTGTTTCGTTAATTCCACGATGGTTGGTTTTTCCTTCGTGTTGATTTCTAATTACATCGTTTATTTCGTCAGGGTCGTCTAGTGTTATTAGTTTTCTAGTACATCTGATGAGTTCAGGTCCAGAGTTATTGAATAATTTAATGTATAATTCTGAAAATCTTTGGTATAAATGTTCGGTATTGAAATAGAAATAAAATCGTTTTTTCTCGGGGGTGTATTCTTTTAAAATTTTAATTATTTGTTCCTCATTATCATCTTTAGTTATTTGAATTTGGTATATCTTTTTGTTATCTACTTTTGTATATTTTACTGGATTGGGGTTATTTAAAACTTCGGTTATTATAAATTGGTTGGGTTTCATATCGATTGCTTCATTTAAAATTTTAATCGCGTTTTTTGGTTCTTCGTTTTGTGTCGAATGTATTGTGTCGATCTCGTCTGGATCTTCCCTTATTTCTGTATCGTCTACGTTACCTATAATGGATTCCGTTTCTAATGCATTGAGTTGGATTCGGCTTAAAGCGTCTGCGTTGTTGTTATAAATTCCCTTTTTATATATAATTTCGTAATCATACTCTTCGAGTCTGATTCTCCATCTTTGTAATTTTGAATTTGGTTCTTTCAGTTTGCATAACCATACTAGTGGTCTATGGTCAGTATATATGTAAAATTTTCTTCCGTATAGGTAAGGTCTAAAATATTTTGTTGCCCAAATTATGGCTAATAATTCTTTTTCTATAGTGCTATATTTTTGTTCGGTTTCATTTAGGGTTCTGGATGCGTAGCTGATAGGTTTATCGCTACCTACTTTTCCTTGGCTCAATACTGCGCCTAATGCTACATTCGATGCGTCTGTCGTCAGTATAAATGGTTTTGTAAAGTCTGGGTATTCTAATACAGGGTGATTCGTTAATATGTTTTTGATTTTGTCTACTGCTTTAATAAATTCCGGGTGTGTTCAATTTTGTTTCCCTTTTTAAACAATTTGTCAGGGTTTGGTTATCTGAGCGTAACCTTTAATGAATTTGCGGTAGTAACCACTAAGTCCTAGAAATCCTTTAATTTCTTTGTTTGTTTTTGGCAATGGGTAATTTAGAACTGCATTTGTTTTGTCTGGATTTGGCATTACTCCTTGGGGTGTTATTACATGTCCTAAAATGATACTTCTTTTTGTAAGAATTCACTTTTGTCTAATTGTACTTTAAAATGTGCTTGTCTAAGTCTTTCGAATACTTCTGTCAATCTTTCTATGTGTTCTACCAATGATGTGGAATAAACTATGATGTCGTCAAGGTATACAAGGCATTTCTCATTGTGTATTCCTCGTAGTATATTGTCCATGACTCTCTGGAAAGTAGCGGGTGCGTTCTTTAGTCCAAATGGCATTCGTTTGTACTCGTAATGTCCTCTAGGTGTGCTGAAGGCTGTTTTTGATATGTCTTTTTTCTTCCATCTCTACCTGATGGTATCCTGATGCTAGGTCTAATGTTGTAAAATATTGGCATTTGCCTAATTTGTCTAAAATTTCGGTTATATTTGGTAGTGGATATTTGTCATCTACCGTTTTTTCATTTAACTTTCTATAATCTATTACCATTCTGTACTTTCTCTTTCCGGTTGCGTCTAATTTCTTAGGTACTATTAACACGGGGCTGCTCCATGGTGAATTAGAGTGCTGGATTATGTCTTGGTCTAATAAATCTGCTACTTGTCTGTCAGCTTCTTCTTGGCTTGCATGAGGTAGTCTATATGCTTTTGTAAAGATTGGTTTATTGTCTGTCAACTCGATATTATGTTTTACTGTGTTGGTGAATGTCAATGGTATTCCTTCACAATGGAATATGTCTCGGTATTCAAAACATAAGTTTTTAATTGCTCTTTCTTCTTCTTGATTGATATCGGTATTAAAGCGGATGTTAGTTAAATTTTCTCTTAACATTTCGTCATGTTCTATTGGGTTGTAATTATTTTCTAAATTCTCGTCTATTTCCATTTCGTTAAAATTTAGTTCTTCTACGTTAATTGGGTCTGTCAATGATAATTCTACGGGATAGTCGTTTGAATTTAATATTGTTGTGGTTGCAAAGTTATCTTTTATTTGTACTAAGGCAGTTGGGGTTTCTACTCCTTGTTGAAATGTCATATGATTTATTATTCCTAAATTTTTGTTAGATTTTACTGGGATTTTTATTTTTCTTTCCGTTCGGGGTTCTATAGTGTATTTTCGTTCAATTTGTGTGTTTTGAAATTTAATTGGGATTTTTCCGTATTTTGTCCTTAATAAGCGATTTTTAATGTCAATGTTGGCTCCTAATTTTCTTAGAAGGTCCATTCCGATTAATCCGTCATATTTGTCGTTAAATTCGAATACACAAAATTTATGTTTCATTTTAACATTAAATGTTCTCGGTAAGGGTATATTGGCTACGAATTGGTGTAGTGTTGTTTGATGGGCTGTTTTGATTTTAAATGGTTCTCTTTCTACATAATCTAAATAATGTTTTTGTACGGTTCTGGGGCTAATTAATGTTTTCGATGATCCGGTGTCGATTAATAGTTTGAATTCGGCGTGGGGTATTTCTATGTATGGTAATACTAAGTGATTTATGTTATTTAAGTTTATTAAGTTTGGTCGGTTATAAATTGGTCCATTTGAAAATTTGAATTCGAGTTTTCGTCGTCGTACTCCTCGTAAGTTTCGTATTGTTCGTCACGTTCGTAAGTTTCTACATGGTTTGATTCATTGTTTGTAGGTGTCTCAATGTCATTATTCTGGTCAGTGTCAAATTTTTCTATTTCTTGATGAAATAATTCTTCCGATGTAAAATTACGTTTCTGATGAGGGTTTGGTCGGATATGTGTTATTTTTGTGTTTTGTCTGGTGTTACCAGATGAGGTGTCCATTGGTGTTGGTTTGTAATAATTGTTAGGGTTGTTATGAGTATTAGTCATTGGTGTATTTCTATTAGGGTTTGCATTGAATGCTGGTCTTTGTTGGTTTAGGTTTTGATTGAATCTCGGTTGGAATGCGGGTTTCGTAAAAGTTGGGTTGAATGTTGGTCTTGAAAAATGTTTATATTGATTATTAAAATTGGTATTGTTAAAACTTGGGTTGTTACTTCGCGGTTGATTTGTTTGTTGGTTAAAGGGTGTGAATTTTGTTGAGGGATTGTTTGTCTTGTAGCTTGTATAGTTTTTGTTGGTGAATAACTTTTATTCGCGTTGGGATTGTATAGTCTGTTGCGGTAATACATTACATTTTCTTCTTCTATTACTAGGCTCATAGCTCCTTCTAGATTTTGGGGTCGTTGGAATCTGATTTTATCCGATAGTCGTTCTGGTAAAGCGTTTATGTATGTGTCTAGTGCCATTTCGTCGTACATTTTGTTTTAAATGTCTAACGTTTTGATCGGGTTCTTCGATTTTTAATTTTGTTAAAATTAAACTTCTCACGTCTTGGCATTTCATTCCGAATTGGTAGGGGGATTGATTGTGTTCCATTCTAAGGTTTATTAGGTCTCGTACCAGTCATTTTATATTACGTTGGTCTCCAAAATATGCAATTAGTAGCTGTTTAAACTGGTCCCATTCCGATAAGTCGTCCCTACTGGCGATTAATGTTAGTGCCCTTCCGGCTAGTTTACTTATTACTAAGCGTATAAGCAATGAATTTCTTGCGTCATCTCCGGGTTTGTAAAAGGTTTTTAGGAACATTTCACATGCTCCAATGAAATTCGAGAGATGGGCCTGCGTGCCATCAAACGTCTGTATTGTCTCTAAATAGAGACGTAAGTCTGTGTTACTAATGTTGGTTAAGGGTTGTTTTCGATTTTTGGAAAATTTAAAATTTTTTTTTTTTTTTTTTTGAATTAAGCTTTATTTCGTTATTTGTATTGTTACTTTTGCTTCGGATTTATTAATTTTCCGTTTGGGTTGTGAAATTTTAAATTTTGTAAAAATTGGGGTTAATTTTCTATTTGTAACGTTAATTATGCTTTGGATGTATTAGTTTTTCTTTTGGATGAAATAATTTCGAATTTTGTAAAAATTGGGGTTGGTTTTGCTTTTTATGACGTTATTTTTGCTTTGGTTTTTTAAATTTTCTTTTTTAGATTGGATAACTTAGAGTTTTGTAAAAATTGATGTTGATTTAGCTATTTGAAACGTTAACTTTGGTTTTGGTTTGTTAATTTTTCAATTAGATTAGGTACATAAAGATTTGGTAAAGGTTGATGTTTATTTCGTTATTTTTCGGCGTTATTTTTTTAGTTAGGAATGGTTAATTTTCAGTTTGGATTGGGTGGATAAAATTTGGTAAGAATTTGAGATTAATTTCGTACTTGTAGTATTAGATTTATTAATTTTAAGTTTATATTGCGTCGAGTTATTTTTAAAATCGTAGTCGTTGTTTATTTATATTTAATTACACAATGCGGTGATGTATTCACGAGATTTGTATTCAATAATGTTGAATTTATTTACCGTAGTCTTGGATTAATTGTTTTTATGCAGCTTTTAGTTCGTCTTGAGTTCCTGTTTCTTAAGGAATCTTAAATGGATAGATTTATTCTCGTTTAGCTTTGTTTTGGTTAAATTCTGTTAATTAATACTCTTTCCGTGGGTTTTACTGAGTTGCGTAAACGTACAGTTCGTCTGTCTTGTGTTCTACTTATAACTTAAGGTTGATTACTCCTGTACTTCATGGTTGAAATTGAATACTTAAGAATGTAATCTTCGTTACTTTGTTACGTACGTTGAGTTAATTGCACTTACAGGTGTTAATAGAAATTATAGGAATTACTTTCCGTACTTTGTATAAAGTGTTACGTCTATTTATTTTTAGATCTCTTGGTATTATAATGCTTGTTGGTAATTGAATCTCTTCGTAATGTAGGTTTTCAGCGTTTTAATTAAAGCTTCTTATGATGACCGTTTTACTGCACTTTATAATGCTGATTAATTAGTTGAAAAACGTTTAGAGTTTATTGCAATTGTACACGCTTTTATGGATTGTAGGTATTAATGTAGAAACTGCGTCGATTTTATTATCCCGTGTATGATGCAAATTGAAATTATACTGAAAGTTGAAAGTTATTTCTTTAGTACTGTGCAAGGATTCTGAAAGCGATTTTCTCTGAGTTTTAATTGTATAATAAGGAATGCTTTCTTCGCGTATTTATCTTAGGTGGTTTTAAGTTACCGTATTTTTAGTTAATGCAAAGTTCTTGTGATTTATTCAGTATTATAGAGGTCAATGGTTTAATAATTGTTCCGTGATTGCTTAAAGGATTAAATTGCGTTAGCTTACCGGTTTATAAACGTGGGTTTGAATCGCGCTTCTTATTTTGGTGTTAGTGAATGTGCGCCCGTTTATTTTTGGATTATTTTGAGTTCGTTCTATTAATTATGGTAAGAATCTCTTAATACTAATTCTCATTTACTTTTTAAGAAAATCTCTTTGTAAATAATCAATTCTCATTTGCTTTTTAAAGAAAAATATCTCTTTAACATTCAAGTTTCATAAGTTAATACTTTCTCGTTTTGAAAATAATTCACTTTGAACTATTTTCAAAAATATTCATAATATAAAATACATAAAACAATGATCAATAAAATAATACTAGCATATATCAATTATAATTTGGTTAAAAGAAAATTTTTATAGAAATGAACTTACATTAATTTCATCTGTTTCTTTGGTGGGTTCGATCGATTCTGTATCTTGTCCACCTTGGTTTGTTTTGTTGGCCTTAGACGATTCTTGTTCCTTGTCCAACTTGGTTTGTTGCTGGATTTAGACGATTTATGTTCTTCCTCCAACTTGGTTTGGGTTCTGCCAAAATTTCGAATTAAAATTCTTGGTCACCAATCTTCCGATTTTTGGATTTTCAGTGCCCTTTTGACATCTGTTACGACTGCGCCAGTTAAAGTTCGGGTCTTTGGAGCTGGTTTTTTAAAAACACTTTGACTTTAACAAAAATTTTATTAGTTAAAATTTGGATAACTTGTACATAATACTAAAATAATTATTGTACTAGTGAGTAGCTTGAACAACGAAGTATGGAGTTCGAAGACTGACTCGGTTGAGTAGCTTGAACAACGAAGTATGGAGTTCGAAGACTGACTGCCGGGCATTGAGCTCCCGGGCCTTTTATAATAACCTGCCCCTCACACGGCTGTGAGAACTTGCAGATCTCATGTCTGCGTTTCTCTTTATTGTACACTTTATTACAATGTAACGACTTAATTCTAAGTAATTGCGGTCTGTTGACCGCCTGTGACCTGCCACCTGCAGTATCACTGCCCTTACGGATGCACAGCTGCATTCCGTTCTCATGAACTGTCGATAACCTCTCTGGGTTATCCTTGTGTTACAATGTTGCATTGAACTTATACTTTTACTTAATAATTTCTAATAATTCATATTAGATTCAATACATCAATATATATAGGTAATTGGGGGATACATAACTTGCGTTAGGATTTAGTAGGCTATGGCGAGCGCTGCTTGGAAAGGTCCTACAGGCTATGGCGAACACTGCAGAGGAGAGGAGTCCCAACCTATGGTGAGCACTGGGATCTCTTTTGCAGAATTCGAAATTATATTTATACAGTTCTGGTTGCTATCCTTCCTGTGTTGAAAAACGTTTATCAGTTCTTTATCCAATGAAATGCATTTTCGATTTTTGATTTTGAACAACGATTATTCATATTTTATTAGAACAAAACTTAGTTGGAATTTCTCGAGATTCTTTGAGTTGTTCTATTTCCAGTACGTGTACTCTAATATAGTGAAATGCACATTCGCAGTTCGTTCAGTGCTCTGCGTGTGATGATAGAGTTAACAATATATCCCATACATTCTGGTATCAACGAAAAGCCATGCACAATAGTTTTAATCGTTATATGCAAGTTACACCACAAGAACGATCATATGAATGCAACTTATGAAATTATTTTAGTGCTTACATGAAATGTAGTTTTTGTGTTTATTCGGCACTACCAAAGAAAACTATCCTTGACCATAATTATGATGAGATCACATACTTGGGAAATATCAGGACAGTTTAATGCACGAATATGCAGAACAATAAGTAATCATTGAATTATAATTTATATGATTGTTTGGCTCTGTAAAGACTAACACATCATTATGCAGTCACGTACCAGCAAACGACCATTTGGGTGCAACTTGTGTAATTACTCCACATCAAATAAAAGTCATTTGCTGGGCCATGTACGTACTCATACTAATGAACGTCCATTTGCATGTAATTTATGTAGTTATGCTGCATCATACAAAAGTAGTTTACGAAAGCATATACAGACACATACTAACGAACGGCTATTTGCTTGTAACATATGTTGCTATTCTGCAAATGCGAGGTATACTTTGGTACGTCATTTCCGTACCCATACCAAGGAACAACCATTTGTATGTAATTTATGCAATTATTCTACTTCCGACAAATATTATTTACAATCTCATATGCTGAGACATTTTAACGACCGGCCATTTACATGTAACCTATGTAATTATTCTGCATCGCATAAAAGTAATTTAAATATGCATATAAAATCACATACTAGCGAACGACTATTTGCATGTAACTTATGTAATTATTCTGCATCATACAAAAGTCGTTTATATGAGCATATGAAAACTCATATTAAGCAACAACAATTTGCGTGCAACTTATGTACGTACACTACATCACACAAAAGTAATTTACGCAAGCACATAGGAACACATACTAACAACCGACTATTTGCATGTAACTTTTGTAATTATGCTGCAACAAATATAGGTACTTTACACAAGCATATAAAAGCACACACTAACGAACGACCATTTGCATGTAACTTATGTAATTATTCTGCGTCATATAAAAGTCGTTTACGTGAGCATATGAAAACGCATATTAAGGAACAACAATTTGCATGTAATTTATGTACGTACGCTACATCACACAAAAGTAATTTACGCAAGCACATAAGAACACATACTAGTGAATTACTATAATGCATGTAACTATGGTTATTCTGTATTAGACAAAATTAGTTATACACAACCATGTAAGTACACGTACTAACGAATAATCATTTGTATGCAGTTTATGTTATTATTCTAAATTCCACATATTTTATTTACAATTCCATATACGGACACATACTAACGAACGACCTCTTGCATTCTATTTATGTGAATATTCTGCATCGTATAAATGTAATTTATGCAAACATATTGGAACATACACTAATAAACGACCATTTTCTTACGATTTATATCGTTATTTCACTTCAGTTAAAAGTCATTTATAAAGTCATATACGGGTACATAATACTAACGAACTGTTGTCTACTTACGATTATGTAGATTTTGGCATCATAAGGTTTAATGTTGAATGTCAACTAGTTATTAGAAAAATTTAAGATCCAGTATTTTTAAAACTAACTCTTTTATTAAAGAATCTCAATAGTTTTACTATTAACATTGTAACGGAGGTTTGTGATTCGCTGTACGAGTGAGAGATATAAAGTCTCTTGAGTTGCAAAAAATTTTTTCACCTGAAAATCTATTCTAAAAGTGACCGTTTATAAAGTTATTTTGTATCACATCGTGCTTATAATAAAGTGCATATTGAATTGCTAGGAGGGAAGAGTAATTGGCCAACATAGAAAAATAAAATTGGCATTTTGTTAAGGGGCATTCCAAGTACTATGGAGGTTCTAGAAGATAAATTTGTGATATGTTTATCTTTGTCTGAAGCTTCAACTAAATAGAGCAATGAAACACCAGTATGAAAAAGATTGTACTCTCTTTACAAAGGCTGACATTAATATCCCCTTTATAT
Source organism: Platerodrilus igneus (assembly GCA_036346225.1). Lineage (NCBI taxonomy): Eukaryota > Metazoa > Arthropoda > Insecta > Coleoptera > Lycidae > Platerodrilus > Platerodrilus igneus. The sequence continues at coordinate 1,455,245 of JARFIW010000472.1, read as the reverse complement.
TAATCATCAAACATGACTTAAGAAACGCTCCCGAAATTAATGAGGTTTAATTCAGCACGAGAAGTCTTGTTAACACTCAAGCCTGTATGTTTGCAGTCTAGAAGAAAAAAACCTATGACTATGTTTGCAGTTTTTCAGTTAGAAGAAGCAACCAGAAGACGATTTTGCTATTCATACGTCACATTGAAAAATTTGTCAACAGAGTTGCAGTTTAGAGTATCCCCAGAGCAGTAGCCGATATCGCCTTGAAGCGTTTTATAATTCACACTTCTATTTAAACCTATAATACAGTCGCGGCTACTCCATGGGTGCTCAAAGGCTAGAGCCCCCCCAGGTTATTTTAAGGAATAGGTACCGTAAATAAACTTTTCAGTATAAATTAATTCATCGTAAAATGATTACTCAAAACTAGAGATCGAATGCATAAATGCTTTCAGCCCGGCATTTTTAAGTGGTCTCAGTAAATAAATTACAAATGCTACGTTTACAATGAAAATGATGTATGATGTCGGAAACAGATATGAATAGTAAACATATCCCACCGTCGTCCTTTCGTTAGCAACCAAATCTAACCGTTTTAATGCAAATTAACACCAAAATGCATATAATTCTTTTAAGATTTGTGGTTTAAATGATCAAATGTAACACTGATATTAATATTTTAAAATTATTTAAAACAATTACGTTTCTCACTATATTCACTTTACATCTTAGTATCCTACATTTAAGCAATAATAAATAAATACCTGTCGTAGATATTTCGACAGTGCTCTCTTCACGTAAACAAAACTCGTTGATTCTCCTTAGGACATAAGTGAGGGCTCAATTCTATTGAGCCCAGCTTCAATGTAAATCTTATAGGAAATCGAACGGCGACGAATTCTGTCGAACGCAAATAATAACAGCTTCAGATAGCTTTAACAGGGCTCTCATCAATAGAGCCTTTACGCTCAGTACTGTTGATATTTCAAGGCGTGTGTGTTGTTGTCGGGTACTAATTTGCGTGAGCGTAGAGATTATTTCACTTGTTTTCGTTGAAAATAAAGACCATGTCTTGTTCTGTGAGTGTAGTCGTAGTGTATAATTCTTCAACCAAACTTACGAAGTAAGTTAGGTTAATATAATCGCTACGTCGCCGCCGTCGTCGTCGCCGCCGTCGTCCGTTGTCATATTCCCATAATGATACAATAAATGATATATATGTACATTGTTTAGTTTTTTACGCTGATTATAAATATGCTATACTCTTTTCGATACTTCATTTAGTTTTCGAGATAATCGAATTTATTTGAGAAATGTTAACAGTACAAATTAATATAAACTTTAATAGATATCCAAATGATTCTTATTATTATTTCGACTTCAGAATCACATTATATAATTTTTGTGCAAAAGAAGATCAATTAGTTCGCGAGCCTTTAGCTGTAGTTCATTGCGCTGGAAATGGCAGGGATGTGATACATGGAGATCACTATTAAGCAATCATTCCTAATTCGGCTGAAGATATTCCAACCGTACATCAAACTGACTTATTCGGAGGAATCACAATACCCGGGACTAATCACAGAATATATGTTAACAATTTTAATTAATTATTCTCTATTTTTCTGTTTGTTTGAGTGGTACTGGGAGCTTATATCATTAAGTAGTCCGACTCAAACTTGATTAAAACAATAAAATTTATGAAATTATATTTATAATAATAATAAAATTTTGTTTAACATTTAAGTACTAGTTATTTAATTTAAAATATATAATTTCCTTTTATAAAAGTTTTTTTTTTAGGGCATAAAGTTAAAGAGTACTTACAATTTAGTGATAGAATAATTATGGTTAGATTGAGTACAAAACCCACAGACACTGTTTTAGTACAGGTTTACATGCCAACAACTCAGTACGAGGATGAGGAAGTAGAAAAGGTATACGAGGATATAAATAGTATAGTGAGAAAAGTAAAAGGAGATGAGAATTTAATAGTTATGGGCGATTTTAATGCGTCAGTGGGAGAAGGTAGTGAGGGAAAAATGGTAGGAAAATTTGGGTATGGCAGACGAAATGATAAAGGAGAAAGATTAGTTGAGTTTTGCCAGGAACATAGATTAGTAACTGTAAACACCCTATTCGAACAACATGTTAGGAGAAGATATACCTGGAAAGCGCCAGGTGATAGGGCTAGATACCAAATAGATTATATTTTAGTTAAACAAAGATTTAGAAACCAAGTTAAAACTGTCGTAGTTATCCAGGGGCTGACATAGATAGCGATCATAACTTAGTTAAAATGAAGTGTAAACTAAAATTAAAAATTGAGAAAAGTTAAAAGAGAGGATGGGATCTAGGTAAGCTTAATGATAGTAGGGTAAAAGAGGAATATAAACAAGTATTAGATAATAAGAGCAAAGAGATAGCTGTAGGAGGGAATGTAGAAAATAGATGGAAAGAAATAAAACTGACTGTACATGATACAGCAACACAGACTATAGGTAAGAAAAAAATAGAAGCGAGAAAACCCTGGGTAACAAAGGAGATATTACATTTAATAGAGAATAGAAGAAAGCTTAAACCTTTCAGAGAAGTGGATAGTGAAAGTAAGCAAAAATATAATACAGTTAGAAATAAGATAGTACATGGGTGTAGAAAAGCTAGAAATAAATGGATGGAGGAGAATTGTAAGGGAATACAAGATGATTTGAGAGTAGGTAAGACAGACAGGGCTTACAGGGCAGTTAAAAGTTTTTGGGAAGATAGGAAAAATATAATGGTATTAGAGACGAGAATAATGAACTTCTAATAAATAAAGTTGAGGTAGCAGATAGATGGAAAAGATATTTAGAAGATTTATATAAGGGAGACGATATAGATGAGTTAGAGAACGACCAAGAAGAGGATGTAGAAATAGGGTTCTCAATATTAAGAGAGGAATTTGATAGAGCTATTCGGAATCTTAAATTAAATAAAGCGCCAGGGATAGACGATATTCCCGCAGAATTAATAAAATATGCAAGTCAGAAAACTTTGGACAGATTATATGAAATAATAAATGTAATATATGACACAGGTGAGGTTCCAATAGATTTCGAAAAAAATATTATTATCCCAATCCCAAAAAAGTCAGGAGCTGATAGGTGTGAGAATTTTAGAACGGTTAGTTTAACTTCTCATGCTTCCAAAATACTAACAACAATAATTAAAAATAGAGTAGAAGCTTTGACTGAGAATTATTTAGGCGAAGACCAATATGGTTTTCGTAAAGACAGAGGGACTAGAGAACCGATACTAATGATTAGGGTAATTATCGAAAAAGGTTACAAAAAATAAAAAGACTCATTTTGCGTTTGTAGATTTAGAAAAGCATTTGATAAGGTTAATTGGATTGTTATGTTCAGGATTTTGCAAAAATAGGAATCTCTCATAGGGATAGAAAATTATTTACAGTCTATATAAAAATCAAAGCGTAGTAATTAGATTGGATGAAATAGAAAAGGAAGCTAAGATTAGAAATGGTGTTAGACAGGGTTGTATACTGTCTCCTTCATTTTAATGTTTATATTGAGGAAGCTTTAAACTTAGCTAGAGAGAGAAAGAGATAGGTATTAGTGTACAGGGACAGAAAGTAGACATGTTACGTTTTGCAGATGATATAGCCATTATAGCAGAGTCTAGAAAAGAGTTAGGAGAGTTTTTAAATATTTTAGATGAGATACTACAGAGTAACTATAGTATGAGAATTAACTCAGTAAAGACAAAGATAATGACAAGTGAGTTACAGCCTAGTTCTAAACCAAAATTAAAAATAGGTAATACCGAGTTAGAGGAGGTAGATGAATTTTGCTATTTAGGTAGTATAATTACAAAGGATGGACGTAGCAGAAGGGATATACTAGCTAGAATAGCTCAAGCTAGAAAAATGTTTTTAAAAAAGAAAAACTTACTAATTGCTAATAGTATTAGTTTAGATAATAGAAAAAGTTTCATAAAGTCGTACGTATGGAGCGTTCTACTATACGGTAGTGAGACTTGGACAATTAAAGAAGTAGATAAGAAAAAGATAGAAGCTTTTGAAACTTGGTGTTATAGGAGAATGTTAAAGATTAGTTGGACAGATAGAGTTACAAACGAGGAAGTTTATAGAAGGATAGCTGAGAAACCCTGTATGTGGAAACAATTGAAGGTCAGGAGAGATAGAATGATAGGGCACCAGTTAAGACATGATGGACTATTTAGTAAAGTCTTAGATTATAGACTACCAAATAAAAGTAGAGTAGGAAGGCCTAGACAAAGCTATATTAGTCAAATTATTAGAGATCTAGGTTGTGAAGGGTATGCAGACCTTTTTACACTAGCTCAGAATAGAAAAGAATTTAGAGCTGCGTCAAACCGACCTTAAGTAAGGTCGAAAACAAAATGATGATGATGGTTGTATGGCGTACATGCGTCTTAGATTTTTTTTATTATTATTTTGAATTATTCAAGATGACTGAAAATAATATTCGTAATATAATCGAAATTAAATTTAAAACTCTTCCATTAGCAGAAAAGGTGAAAATTAAGAACATAGGCCGTCCGACACCGGATTAAATATGAAACAGGTAGATAAGTTTGGAAATCGCAGTTTCACAAGGCATTTTTCAAAAGAAATTTATAAAAAATGTCAGTGGATTTCTGGATGCTCTCAATCGAATGCTTTATTTTGTTTTTTTTTGCCATTTATTTTATTGTGACAGAATGTACAAAACATGGTGGAAATAAGGATTTAGAGATCTGAAGCATATAAACGATAAAATAAAAAAGCATGAAATTAGCAAGCGCCATATAAAGTCTTGCACGGATTTGGCTATGCTAGGTTCCGTGAACATTGCGGTTCAGTTAAATTCCGCATATAGGCAGAACATTATGAAGCATAATGAGCAGGTAACTAAAAATAGATACATTTTAAAAAAAATTATCAATTGTATTAAATTTTGTGGAAAGTTGGAATTGTCATTGAGAGGACACAATGAAAAAGAAGATTCCGAAAACCGTGGAATTTTGTTAGAATTAATTGATTTTACTTCGGAATTGGATGTAATTTTAAAATAACATTTACTCAAAGCGATTGTATTTAAAGGTACATCTAAAACTATGCAAAACGAGATTTTAGAAAGCATGCTTGCAGTGTGTCGTCAAAAAATTCAAGATCAAATTAAAGGTAGTAAATTTTTGGCAATTCAGTGCGATGAGGCGACTGAAATTTCTAATCAATGCCAAATGGTAATTATAGTTAGATATTTCTACAGTGGAAATATTTATGAGAGATTTTGGACATTTCTACGGGTAATAGATAAAACAGCTAACGGTTTAACGGGGTGTATTGAGCAGGAATTAGATAAATTAATATTAAACTCGCCATCTAAACTAATCGCTTAAACTTATGGTTCTGCTAGTGAAGTTCAGTCAAAAATAAAACTTAAAAATAAAAATGCCCATTTTGTTCACCGTTATGCCCATCAATTAAATTTAATTTTGCAGAAAGCAACTAGTCAAAATGCTAAAGTTAAAAATTTTTTTCTAATTTATTCGCAATTCCTGCTTTTTTCTCATTCTATTCACAGGTGTGATGTGCTAAAAGAAATAGTGAAGCAAAAATTACCCACTGTTGCTGTTACACGTTGGAATTATAATATTCGTATTGTGAACGTCGTATATGAGAATAGAGAAAACTAATCGAATGCTTTGAGGAATTAGAAGAAAAATGCAATAAAACTATTACCTGCAGGTAAGCATATGTTTTGCGTAGAATTCTGGAAGATCCTGATTTTGTGTTTTCAACGAACTTCGTTCGTTTATGAAATCGATTTGTCGTCCGTCTGTCTGTCCGTCTGTCCGTCCGAGGCCTTTCTAATGGTCGGACATCAATGTGTGATACATCAATCGATTCAGCTCGGTGTCCTGAGCTTAAGTTTTGATGTCAGTTGAAATCGGGCCACGGGGACGCCGTGCCCCCGCGATATTCCGTCGGGAAAATTAAAATTTCAAATAGGTCCAAAATAATGTGCGATACATATTTGGACTCCGCTAACATAGCTGAGTCGAAATATGGTACCCCCCACAAAATCTGACCACGGATACCCGACCCCCCCGGGGAATTAATTTTTATTTTATCTGAATACTTATAATTATTACAACATAATAATTTTAATTTCTTTAAATTGTTTTAAAGTAAGTCTACATTTGGAAGTTCGTTGCGACAATGCCTTGGATTTTCAACTTGTTTTTCAATTTATTTCATAAAATTTTTCCACATGTTAACATATTATTTAATCAGTTTCGAGCTAGAGATACAGATAATATTGCACTGAAGAAAAAAATGGAACACTGAAAGGAGAATAGCATCTGCTAGAAATTCAACTGATGAGATAGAAAATATATAATCTGTAATGATACTAAACGAAAAAAAATTAGTAACGTGGAAAATCGGACTTTGATTGCTAAAGAAGTGTGCGATACAATAGTTGTTCAGATGAAGGACAGGCTCTCATACCGAACACATTTAGAAGCCGCATTTTTAGTAGACGTAACTAATTTTGATACTTACTTAAAAAAAAATTCCAACATCGCATTTCCAATCGATTGTTAAGTGTTATCCGATGTTACAGCCAGACAAATTGAGGACTGAATTGGAAGTGATGTACTCAAAAACGGATTTTAAAAATATTTTAGGCGGCCGAAACATGCTTTCCTGGTTGACCCAAAATGGGTTAAACGAAACATTTGGCAAAACAATAAAATTATTAAAAATTATAGTCACATCCCCAATGTCCACTGCCGAATCTGTACGATGTTTTTCAATTCTTAATAGGATTAAAACTTATCTAAGGAACACAATGACCGAAGAACGTCTTAATGCATTGGCAATGATGTCAGTCAACAAAAACTTAATACATAACATCAACAATTTTGACGAAAAGGTTATAGACCATTTTATTGCTCAGAAAGACAGAAGGCTTGATTTCGTTTACAAGTAGTAAAATTATTATTACGTGACAATTAGAGTACAGTGTGTGAATTTTTGTACATAAACCTATAAGTATATAATATATATATATATATATATATATATATATATATATATATAAGTATATACAAATTAATTGGTCTGTGTGAGTGACTAGGCTGAATACACCAAACTACTGAAGGTGAGTGTTGCTTATGTTATCTTGTATTATATTCATGCCATAAGCAGTTAGAGCCTTCAATTAAAATCACCACGAGCCGCCACTGCTATAATACTCAAATAAATTATCTGCCTAGTCTTATTAGGCTATTTGGAGTGTCTAATATTAAAGAATAATAGTCACAGCAACTCCTGTAGGCGTTTATCGCATTTATTTAAATGATTGGAGTTTAGTACAGTTCATTGCGCGTGCCATCTTCCCTCGGAATTGAGAACTCATTTTAATATTTGCTTTATCAAACCGCCTTTATTAAGCTTATCTACAATATGGACTTTAACAAGCTAGAGACCAGGGATCGTTGAATTGCTTTAGTGTATGTGTTGAATAAAACTTTCATGTCGCTGAAACGCCAAATATCTCAAATTCGTAAGTGATTATAACACAAACGTTGTTATTTAGTAAATTCTGAGTAGGTTCATTCATGGTAACTTCAAACTTTTAAACAACCGTCTAATGGAAAGGACTTGAAAGTGATTTGAATTAAGATGCCTTTTATAATGAAATAACAATGGGCGCATTCGGCAGACTAAACAGTTGTACAACTGTCTATTATTTTCCTGCCGGGTACACCGCTACTTCTCGACATGCTTCGAAACGGTCGCCATTTTTGTAGCGTAACAAATCTCCGCTCATTTACTCAAGTGTTGTTTTTTGTCAAACGTCGCGTTACGCAAAAATTCAAATACGGAGGGAACTGCTACTTACGAGTATGATAATATGTATTACACCATTCAAGCTTCAGTCGAAGACCATTTAAAATTATCAAAAGGTTAGAAAAACAGTTGTACACTTCATAATTTGTGCTAAAAAAATGTAAGCCAAGCAAAAATTAGTTGCTCTTAACCCAGAAATGTTAATTGAATTGTTTATATTTTATAGATAAAGAATCTTTTCATCAATATCTACAACTACAAGGCCAACATGTCCAGGAAATGCACGTAGATGATTCTACAGTAACTGTTCGTAAGTACATAGTGGTAAGAGCTTTTACATTTAAGTTGGTTGTTTTATTTTAGATAATGAGCCAGCTCATTTTAAATGGAGTTCACAGTTACTATTATTACTTATTACGAAATATAAAGAAAGACTATTATGGTTTCCCGCGTTTTTTATTATTGCGCAATTGTTTAATATAACGTATAATTACGCGGCAAATTACGCGCCATTTGTATCAAATACCAAACATGTTTAAGAGTGATACAATGGTCAATTTTTATGCACAATATAAGTAAAACGGTTACTCATTTGTATTTTTTTAACATCTCAGGATCCTTGTTGTTTTTGTGGGTAGGCTACACTATTGTTAACTCCAAATTCTATTCGTCCATTTTCTATGCTGGTTCGTAGGTGGCACGACAGAAGGTAAGATACAGGAACCTATATGCCTGCAAAGAGAAAAGACACACCACAACCCAGATAGATGTTCTTGGCTTCCGGTCTCGTAGCTTAATGACGTCTTATCACACCGCGCTAACTTGCGTCGTTCACTCCGCGCAGGCGCGACTCGGGGACGACGGAAATTGACAAGTTCATTAAAAAATATTCGCGGGAATTTATTTACAAATTATAAGAATGTACATTGCCAAATTTGGAATGTAACAAGACTAGAAGAGTTTCGTAATCCAAAAAATAAGAAACTGGGACTGTGGACTTCTACTAAATCTAAATTTGAACGTCGTAGTTACATGCCAACATAAGATGACTTGGACAGAAAATGGCGGAATATGAAAAACCTATACTACAATAGTTGATAATAAAACGACAGCTGGTCGTGGTAGAATAAGTTGGGAATATTTCCAACATTTTGACCAAATATATGCAGTTGATAAAGCAATTAACTTGCCTATGACAGTATCTGCATATAAACCGAAATCGACAAGTATTGACACTGATCCTTTCGTACTTCAATTATTAAATCATCCTTCTTCTAAGCAATCTTTTTCAATAATAATAGAAAATTTACCTAATTCTTCCAGACCCCAACAACCACCAAAGCAATCTCTGCATTACATTAAAAAAGAGGAAAAAGGAACAAGAAGTAAAAACTTATATAACTTACGTAAACGCCTTGCTGATTGGGAAACTGCAAGAGTAGACGAACTGCGCTTATTACGCTTGACAGTAGAAGACATCAACAAAATTCAGTGGGAAAAAAATGATTTATTACGAAAACTATGTGATAAATAAATTCAAGATGATATTTAGTAGGTAGTCGACGTAGAATTAATAGTAGAGCTATTTTATTATATAGTTCAAACAACAAGAGGTAAATTTAGTATTAAATGTACATGTTATAGGTCTAGAATTACAATCAGTTTATATAATTATTTAAGCTTGCTGTTTAATGTAAAATAAAAATATGTATATCTAAATGCTTTATTTATCATACACATCTTTATAATAATAGTTCAGCTAATTTCTAAACGTTTTTGTACAGCAGCTTCACGGTTAGGATATGTATATGGTTCATTATCATCGTCATAATTTTCAATCCCGATATCAGGTTCGAATTCTTCTTCGTCATCTCCATCTTGTATTATTATGAAGTTGTGCAGAACGCACGCTGCACTAATTATATCTGTACCAAAATTTAGTGTTGCAATATCTAGATATTCCAATCTTCGTATTTTTCCTTATAGACGGCCAAATACCCGTTCAATCACAGCTCTTGCAGAACTGTGAATTGTATTGTAATTGCGTTGCATGCGATTTAAATCGCCATTATAACGAAACGGAGTTAAAATGTTTACCGTCCGCGGATATGCAGAATCGCCAAGCACATGCATAGGTGTAGGCATCGAGGTGATACAGGCAGCTATGGGGCTGTTGCAAAATACTCTGGCATTATGTTCACGCCCAGGAACACCAATATATACATCAAGAGACTTCAAAGTGTGATCACATACTCCTAAGTAACACAAAATAAATACTTAGTTGTGATATTTACTATCACTCACCTTGTATTATAATGGAATGATAATTATTACGATTATAATAATCATTTGCATTATTTTCAGGCTGCTTAATTTCTATGTGGCTGCCATCTATAGCTCCTACTATGCTTTGAATACGAAACCGAGATCTAAATGCCTATAAACATAGGAATTTGCTAACTAATTCATTACTAAAAATAAATACCTCCTCAATTTCATTGTAATATGCTGGCCACTGTACGTATTCAGATAATAAATCGTGCAATATTGCAATGATTTCCCGAAAAATGTCGTGAGCTGTACTACGTGCCATTCCAAAACGATCACCAGCGGCTAGAAAACTCTCTGGTTTTGATATAACCCACACGTTAAATAATAACTTTTTTTCTAAAGGAATAATGCTGCGTGTTACTAAATCTGGCTGTCGGTTACCGATATCTTGTAGTAAAACTTGTATAAGATGGAAAGTAATACGCAATGTATTGTAGCGGGCTACTACTACCGCGTTTCAGCAATTTAAAACAAGTAATAACAAGAGTCTTTATTACTCACTGTCCACAAGTCAGTATATGCCTTATTTATAATGTTTTCAGTCCAATTATCAATGAAGCACTATCACACTAATGAATTTACAAGCACTAATATCTTTTTAAACTAAATTCTTAACCATAGGTTTATTAACTATACTAACACAACTATTTATTTACTACACTTTTGTCTATTTATGTATTCTACAAGCTGCATGTACTTTAGACACGTTCACATCATATAAATTTATGTATACACTCGGACTTCCAAAAGCTCAACTATTTAACTATTCACGATATAATTTATATTCGACATTCTGATATAGACTAACTCTGTACTTCGTCCTCGGTCTTATTTATACCTCGAATTAAAAAGGATGATTCCTCCTCCAGTAATTACCAGAAAATTCTCGGTCCATATAGAATATACAGTGCTTACGGCGCTTGTGTGCTTGACGGGTTGCCCAATAGTAGCTCGCAACAGTGTTTTTATTCAATACATACCTCAAATGCAACCCTAAACCTTCTGAAATGTTCTTTAAATAACCCCCCATCGTATAAGGGTTTAATTACTTCGTAAAAGTTTTCGTTTTTAGAAACCAACTGCCTTTCTTCATTGTTAATAATTTCTGAAGGTTGTGCTAAATTATTTGCCATAACGCCGATCAAATTGAAGTCTAAAGCTCCAGCATCAAATAAAAATAAATGTAAATTGTCCATGATACTTTAGCTGAAACAAATATTAATAGTATAACTTGGTTTTGCGTTTTAGTATAGGTGATGGTTTTCGTTTGTGTGTATGTCAAATATCAAATGTAGATTGCTAGTTTGACATTTAATTGAGCGACGCGTTCGGCAGGTTTTCGCTATCGCTACATAGCGCAAACAGAAACCGATATCCCTACCGATTGCGCCCAATTTTCTAAAGTTAATATCTGGAGTGTTTGTCATGCTAACAGCTAATAAATGTTCCTTGTCGATGAAAAATTCAAACTACGCAAGCACGTATTCTATTAAGAGTCGCTTCGTTCCTATTCTTTTGCTTATTTAGTTGGATAACATTTTGTATTCTTTATTAATTTCTTAGCAGCATTTTGCACGTAATTATTAATGTAAGACACAATAGAAATGCCAATGTAAACAAAACAGTGTTTATGTTTAAAACAATTCAGTGAAATGGCAGCATCTGTTCAAGCATTCATACAGAAATTTTGAAATACTTATTTACTTTCATTTCAACCAATACTGAAATAAAAACTTTGTTGTATGCTATGCTAAAAATTATAATTCTTATTTGCAATCCTTCCAAACGCTATTGAAACAGAAATTTTGTATATATATATATATATATATATATATATATTGCTGTGGTCGGGGACATTAAGGGTTTGACATCGCCAGTGTCATAAAATAATTTTCAAAATAAAAAAAAATTAAAAAAAATTTCTTACCCTGTTACTTTCTGCTTCCAAAAATCTTTAGCAGCTTTCCTGGCTAGCTCGGCTGTGCCTCTTCTCGGATACCTAAATATAAAACCATTCTTCGTTTACACTCGCACACCATTCAATAAAATCACCAAATAATACAACAATCATACAATCTTTTATTTACCGCTATTTTCAGACAAATTATTCACATGTATAAAAACAGTTTGGTACTTTAATTACAAACTCAAAATGTGATATGTTTTAAAATTCTTGCTTTTCTAATTATTTGCAAACAAATTTAATAAAATATGAGTAGATGGGCCCCACATAATACCCTAAATTGATTGTACACTGGAGTATGGTGAGCTCATAATAAAATAGACCCGTTTACCCTTTACAATCTAATTTATATTCAGAATAAAATTTAGTAAGTTTTAAATACACCCTTTTTCAATATTTAAATAACCCCAATAAATTGTCCAGTGCATGTATCTTTTCCAATAAGTTTATATAACCATAAATAAACCCCAAAATTCACTCACACAGCACAAAATTTCGCAAAAGTTTATCAGACAACAGAAATTTCAAATAAATTATTTGGAGAATGCTTCAGGCCTCCATTCCTTCGACGATGATCACCAGAACATCTCTGCTTCGTGCCCATGCGCTGTGATACTCCGCATATTTATAGACGATAACCCCAATTTCTCGCCAAGCGCTTTGTTTCAAAGTACCATTCCAAAACAGCATATAATTCTGGTTGATTGTGATGCTTATCCACGTATATCATGCTTCTCTTTATTGATTTTCTAGCTTGGTAAAGTAGTGGCCGGACCTCTATTAATTAATTTACACTACACGTATCTCTCGTTAATAACTAGAAGGCCACCACTACTCAGTTACACGTGCTAGCACTATATTTACTGTATTAGGAACATATCTAATACTCACATAACAAAAACTCTACTATAATGTTGGTCTATCGTAGTATAGTAGTATACAAGCGATGAGAAGACAAAGAGAGCCCTAATAATTTAGTTAGAGTATTTATATCTTTCAAAATGCTACCTCCCGGACACACTTCACGCGAAAAGCTTATTTTCAAATAACAATTCTGCAAATTTTGATATAAGCGTGTTGAAAATTCCTGAAATTTACTCCGTGGACGTGCCGTACATATCCGAAATCGCTCCCACCTGTCTCGTGTTCGTACGTTTGGAAAACTGTCTGTTTCTAACCAATGATAATATTCTGTGTCGTCATAAAACTCCGCCTGTAATATTTTTATCTCCGTCTGATGCATGTCTGCTGTCGCGTTCAAAACCCCACTTGAGTTATAGAAAATCGATATTGCTGACAAGTCCACGTGTATTAGTACGTGCGATTTCAATATCAACGCTTTTATCTCTGTTTTTATCTGTAATATTATAGCCTTTTCAGTTATGGGATTTTATTTAACGAGAATTTCCAATAAGCGAATAGAGCCGACGGCAAGTTCTGATGGAAAATGGCTCAAAGTTGTGGAAATCTCAAAGGCAAAGCGGCTAGTCGAACTATATGCTCTGGGTGGAACATGAGCTGTGGGTCGGGGTTTGATTGCGACCAAAAATATGAAGAATAAGGCGCCACCGTATTTTTCTATACAGAGAAGACCTTACTCAAGTCCCTTGTACAAGGCGAATGCGGAAACCTTTATTCTATAACCGCTATACAGTTTATTAAAGACAACATAATCCCTAAAGTTTCTTACCTTATGGCTCGACTTTGACTTTAGTAATTCACTGCTACACCTGTGAACAGATTAAACAAAGAATAGCACTGTTTGTGCATTTATACTCAGAATTTTAAAATTCAAATGGAATCAACTTTCATTCATCCTAATTAAAAAGAATAGTCTTGTTCAAAAATAAAAATCTATTCCTTTAGTATTCAATTATGTGCTTTTTTACAAAATATCCTTTTTTTATATTATATTTTGATTAATTTAATTTGTGAAAATTATTTACAAAGGCACTGGATATAATCAGTACCAATCAAGTTAAATGTGGTTATTTCTGTAAGAAATAACTAGCCAATGTTTATTAACAAATTGTTAAAGCATAAAGTTGCTTTCTAAACTGTTACTTACTGATAACAAAAATGTTAGTTTGGGTAGATCTACCATAATCTTACAATACATAATTCCAAATAGTTATTAATGAAATCGCAAACATAGAAGTTTAATTTCTAATTTTTCTTAAATAGAAGAATTTACTTTCTCTAACACGTAATGACATCTTCCGTAGTTTCAATGAATTAATAAAATATTAAGAAATGTAAAATTTACAGATTCCTATTTTTAATATTGAAAAATATAATTATAGTCTGTCCTTGACCTATTTTGAAGTTTAAATACTTGATTAAACAAAAAATTATCTAACTGCTATGTCCATAGTTCAGCTAACATACGAAAACAAATTTCTACATACCAAAACTCCGTCTGACTGAAAAATACCTGCTAGGAATCTTGCGTCAGCATTAAAATAAGGAAATCTCCAATTTAGAACAAATAACTTTTCAACTTACTGAAGCTCCACATTACTCGGCATCCATTTTAAGTAATTAAATTTCGCCAGGTCCACACTTGAACAAAGCGTAAACTCCTATATTTTCTTCTTGCTTTTAATTAAAATTACGTTAAACCAGACTTCTGATTACCAATCTGCATGCTAATTTAAAGTTGCTTTATGTATAAATTAAACCACGAAAATTATCAAACGTTGCATGTTAATTTAATTGAATACTATATGTAAAATTTCATGTTATATATAAATAAAGTTGCACTGAAAATCTTTACTTAATATGGTTACAGAATCAAATTTTACTTACTGTTACTACGGCCCTTCAACCAAAAAAATTTCACGTCATCTACGAGCTGTTCCAACAAGTGGACAATCAAAAGTGCCTTTTCGGAGATGACATTCTCTCCTCTAAGAACAACTTAATCCGCACGTGCTTCCAACACGAAAAACTGCAAAAAACCATTGTCCTCGGATTCGAGGAACAACTCGACTTGCTTTCACCACAGCTGTATTGGAAGTGTCGGGGTCAAGCGGTTGCTGCCCGGCAACAAAATTACTTCACAATTTCTTAATAGATGGAGCTCTAGGAATGAAACTAAATGGAAACTTTATTTTGTCACCGTGGAAATTAAATTTTAATTTGAATTGAATGCTAATACTTTATTGGGTAATAGGAAATATTTAATTAGTGGATTGTATAGCATTATTATGCATTATATTGTTTATTATTAAATAAAGAGATTAAATATATGAACACATCAAGATAAGAAATAAAATCGTTACAATATATAACCGATTGTGCATCTCCCTTGCTCTTTAAGAAATTTGTTAGCTTGTTGTTCGAACCAACTGACGGTTGAAATTATTTTCTATGAAGTCCTGTCTTATTATGCTCATAATTTCGACGAATGTAACTTTTTAAAAATGCAGGTGTTCGTTAATTATTATAGACCGTTTATCACAACAATTCTTGGAGTTTATATTTCGTTGTATTAGATAAACTGACGTTTGCTTGTTGCAAAGAAACCTCTTGCCTTGGAATTAATGATTTTTCTTACTCTAGTGGGTTTTCTAATGCTTTTACGTGTTGAATTAAAATAAATTAAAATTAATTATGCGTATTCTATTTGTTTTAAAACTGTTTTTCTTTATGTACTTTTAACCTCTCAATCATTAATTATAAAAATAGGTAAATACTTGTCCGTTCTCCCTAAATGAATTAAATAAATTTTGTGCGTAAATAATTTGTTCTTTTCTCTATACAGGGTGGTCGAAATTGTATTATTTACCCCAAATTTAACCCTTTGAATTCACAACTATATATATATATATATATATATATATTATTATGTAAGGGGGGGGGTACAAGGCTTCTAAGGGTAGATTTGTGTTAATAGGGGTGTATGTCAAACAATAGGATTAATATATCAGATATAATAATTTAAAAAACTATATTTTGCTGTACTTTACATATGCTAAAGTATGTACCATTTTAGTTTGAAACATATGTGCCAAAAGGTAGATAACATGACTTTATGACGTTGATATAATGCACGGTACTTGAGGTTTTATACTGAGTTGATATTTTATGAGCCAGTGAAAGTACATTTGCCGTCGGAAAGCCGAACGCATTTATGGATATCTGCAACCAACAAAGCGTCCAGGTCGTGTGTAAATTATTTGGCTTTTCTTTTAATAGAATCAACTTTTGGACGAATTGTAAAATCAAAATTAAAAGTGAATAGAAATGTAAAAGGTTATTGGAGATTTGTGAAGTGTTTTGGACCAATAGTAGAAATTAAGAAAATTATAAAGACTGTAGTGAAGGTATTTTGGACACGAAAGGAAAGACGAATTGTTATTGGATATTGTATGTTTTAGAATTGTAATTCAAGTAAGCTAAGGTTGTTGATCTTATCGCTAAGCAAAATAAATATAAAAAGATTCTAATTTCGATTATGTTCAGATAAAGACGTGTTTTACAAAACCTGCGTTAAAAGTTGTACAAATATTTATTGAAATAAAAGTTTTTGAGAATTAAAGAGTATAATTTAGTCAAAGTGAAAGTAATAAGAAGCATCGAGAGTATTAAAGGCAACGAGTATTAAAGAAGATTTAGAGTGGTAACTAGTGCGACGGGAAAAGCGAAGATTATTTAGGTTTGAGCAAGATTGGTGTTGGTTTTGGAAAGATTTGGTATAACGGCAGTAGGGGATTTGAGTGGATATAGAAGGCAACGACGATATTGATAATTTTTGGAGTGATTTGAGCAGATTAACGGCAGTAAGGACATCGTGTGGATATTAAAGGATTAGCAGGACAAGGTTTGATTTAAAATAGGACGGCTGGATTGATTTGGATTGAGCAAGGAGAGGATTGGTTGGAGTACGAAGCAGAGAAACAGGAGAGCAGTATATTACGAGGAAGAATTAACGCAGGGGAAGTAGACATAACGGTTTTTTTTTAATTCTAAATTGGGGTAAAATTATTTCAGATTTGGGGTCAACGAAATTGGTTAAGAACATCTGGAGGCAATACGCAAGTGGACTACGATTGAGATTCCTTGTGAAGGTGCGTACGGTGTATACGATCTTGAGCTAGCAGTTAAAAGAAGGCCTTCAGCGCGGTATAATTCTGGTAAGTACCGTGAATATCTTAAAACGTCAAAATTAAAGTCATAAATAGTTACATAAATTAATTTGGCACCAAGCAACTTTGATCTGTTAAAATTTGGCATATATAGAAAATCAGTGCATTAAAAAAGTGGTAAAACAAACGAGTGTGCAGTTTGGTTGGGTAGTGCACATCTACTCACGATTGAACTCACGGTGAGTAGGTGAACGCCCTGAGATTAAAGTTTCATATAGTCGAGGCATAATATATAGTAAACAGTAAATAAAGAACCAACCAAACGTTGCTAAAGCACCTCGAATAGAAGTCAGTTATTGAATACTAAAATAGGGACGACGACAAAAGTCGTGTAGCAAATTTTGTTTAAAAATAAAGGGTGGAGTAAACAAGCAAAAATAAAGTTATAAGTGTATAGGGAGGTAGAAGAATATATATATATATATATATATATATATATATATATATATATATATATATGTTTTATTGAAGTATCTATTTGAAAGTATTTAAAACGTTATTTTTTCTTTTGAAACACTGGAGTTGTTTGTTCAGTACAAATTTTTTAAATACGTTTAAGTGATAAATAAGTACTACTATTAGAAAGTACTTTTGAAGTTGAGATAAGATTTCTTGTCAACTTGTCATATGAAACATTAAAATTTAAACATCTTTATACTTAAAATTTATCCAAACAGAAATTTAATTTAAATAATTTATGAATTATGTAATTTTATGCATGCTGAACGATCGGGTCTGAATGTTGGCAATAGTTACACTTTTGTTAATAATTAATCCCATACGACCCGGCCACACAGTCATAACAGTCCTCTTCGACTGAGCGAAACCGCTATTTCATAATTTCGTTGAATGCTGATCTCAGTTATTCCTTTTGACCACGGGTCTTCTTTTATCTCAGAGTTTCCAAATGCGCCAACAAACGATGATTCAGATACGTACGACGAGGGTCCCGTAACGTACGTATCCTGCAAATACCGCAGCCCTAATATACGCAAGTTGTTGCAAATATTTAAAATTGGTTATTTAAAACCCCACTAACAGAAGTCAGTCACAGCCCCCTTTTTAAAATTTAGATAAAAATTTGAAAACTAAACGTACTTTCCCCTATTCCTTTTACCAACATTGCTTACCAGTACTTTTACTTACTCCTTATATCTCCAGCTAATAAAACCCCTTGATAATATTTCTTTTCATACCACCTGCTGAAATAATAACAAAATCCTTTCCTCGAACTCAATTGTATGCGTTACCAAAATAAATCCAAATCCTCTTCCCTTTTCTTTAAATTATGAACCACTTTTTTTACCTACTTTCCAAAGACTTATTCCATTATTTGATTCTTCCTGTCGTTTTTTATTACTCTTTCTTTAAACTTTTCTTCCTTTCCAAATACCAATCCATTAACTTACTACCATAAAACCATTCCAACTTTTCCTCCTGTAATATTACGACCACCTAATCTATCACTATTACGGCCTCTTATTTCTTTAATTAAGTTAATCTCAAATAAAACTTCTTCGCTGGTACATACAACTCTTTATTTTAAATTTTACACTCAATTTACAAAAACACACGTCTTTTCTTTCAGAAAATAAAAAAATTAGTCTCCAATTTGTTTATATTGCCATCGTTACCCCGTTCCGCATTCAGAATAACACACTCATTTTTATTATTTTTAAAACATTGTCTCTTTACCCAATCTTTTATACACAAATACCTATGGCAATATCTAAAACTTACATACTAATACAATTTAATTAAATTTATACATTAATCAAATCTTAAACTAAACAGGTGGCATTTTCAAATTCACCATATACTACCTCTAGAATTCTTATTAGCATCGGACCAAGACTACCTATACAAATTTTCTAACATGGTTCCCAAAAGTATCAATTTGTGTTGACCAAGGGAGAATCATTATAATTGTGGCTAAATACATAATTTTGTCCCCATTTGGCCGAAATCATATTCCAGCTCACAGTTATCAAAAGAGTCCGTCAAAGAAATTAACTTTTAAATTTTCTGTTTCCCACATGGTGTAACCCTTGTATTAACCAATATAGCCCCCTGTCCCCCATTCAGTACAATATATTGATCCAGTTTTTTATTTATAGAAAATGTTGACTTTCTCTAAATATGAAATTAACTAACCAGAATAACATCCACGAAATTTATATAATATCTGCTGTATTCAAATTTAAAATATTTTATACAAAAAAAATAGACTTAATTCAAATTTTTCAATTTTTTATGTTTAATTCTTTTTTAGAAGTATTTTCAATATTGCGAGTAATAGTAAAATATTATTGGTTTTAAGAATTTTTTGGTAAAAAACATAAAATTACAGTGAAGTTGAATTTATGTTAAATATCCACTGATAGTGTTATTATAATTAGGGCTGGGTTGGCGTATCGATATATCGATACGTATCGATACGATCCCCGTAGAACCCTCCGATATAATGAAAAATAAATATCGATATATCGATAATCCATATGTATCGATACATATCGATACGAATCGATTCATATTGATACGATCGATATATATATCGATATTCGATATATCGATACATATCGATATAGAATATGTATCGATATCTGATACGCAAAATCCCGTATCGCCCACCCCTATATATATATACATATATACATATATATATATATATATATATATATATATATATATATATTGTACTGGTTTTAAAGGGCTAAATTTAAGTATAAACAAGATAATTTCAAACACCCTGTATATAGGAAACCACCAGAGTTTACGTGCGAAAGTTATTTCATTTAATGAATTTAAAGTAACAAGTATTACCATAATTTTACAATTAGTGATTAAAATTTAAGTAGGTTCGTAAAGAAAATTAATTTGTAGAAACCAATGCAAAATTATTAATTAATTTAATTGACTTTAGTGAAAGGGTTATTAAGTTTAATACGCATAAGAGCTTGAAAAATCGATAATACCAAGTTGAAACGCTTTGCTAACACATAAACAGCCGTTGAATATAAAATACCTTGAAACGCAACCTCCTAGAAATGTTGTGTTAAAACGTTTGTTAATTGAAGACCTGCAGGTTTTGGAAATATCAGGTTCATTTTATTTGTGTAGATAAAAGACAGTATTCAAAGAATATCGTGTAAACGGTCGGACGGTTCGCGTAAATGTTAACTAAAAGTTTCCTTAAAGCGCAGAAGAGATAGACGATCAATGAAATGCTTCGGAATGAGACAGGCATAATAGCAGTTCATTTCAAAACGCACGTATTCAGTCCATATGGGTTAGTTTAAAACGCGGACAGTAATATCAATTTCTACCACTCAAACAAGGTTAGAAGGAAACATAGAATATGCATAAGAGAGGAATAGCGTTAATACAGGCGGGGTTTCAAGACGTCACTGAATATCTCATTGGTCTATATAGTTAGTTGTACAACAGACAAACACGGGAAAATTTGAATGCGGGTTTTTTGGAATATCATAACGACGAGTTAAATTTCGAAGATTTAGAAAACTGTTGAACCAAAATTTTAAGAAGTTTTATTTTAAATGAAGGATTTCGCGTGAAGAGTGGCGGAGAGGTGGCATTGGAATTATATAAATACTCTAAAAGAATTAGCATCGCTCTCTTTAACTTCGTTCTCTTAGTACTTTCATCGCTTGAGACTACGAACAAAAATTTACCACGAGCTTGTAAGTATATAAAATTATTTTAAATTAAATAGTAGTGTTGACCTCATAATTTTGAACCGCAAATAGTGTCGAGTCTAAAATTTTATTGTGCGCAACATTTATTTTAAACAAGCTCGTGAAGTGAAGTAATGACACCTAAATTAAATTAAATTAAACTAAAGTACGCAATTATGAAAGAAGTGTAATAAATTTGGATTTGGATTTGGATTCATTGTGAAGGCAGAGCATGCAGCACAACTTAGATGGTGTTCATTTACAAATAACTAGAAGCGGCCAGCAGAGCAGAACCACGAAACCGAGAGCGAAAACAACTTAACAGCATCGTCAACGGAGTAGGAATCTTCAAAAAATTCCAGATAACGCTTTAGAATTTGTTGTTTTTATAAACTATGGAAGTTGTTGTAATGTGTGAGAGTGAGCTATGAAGGTGTTTTGCATTATTTTGTGTATTAAAACAATACGCATAACTAACTTTTATTATGGTATTTAAATATAAATCTAAAGGTGTATATAAAGCTTATTAACGTTCCATCAGGAATTTAAATTTTTATTGTTACGAGTACATGGGTTTGTTGTTTGCAGTAAACGTATGCTAAGTAAAAAGCATACATTAATCATACAAAAAAAAAACTGGGTTATCATGAGCTCACCATACTCCAGAGTGTCCTAATTAAAATTAATTATAAATAAAGAAAGAAAAATAAGGTATTATTCAGGGCCCATTTACTCCGGGTACATTCAATGTGTTAATATTTCTAGTTAAAATTCTGGACTTTACAAAAATAGAATTTATTGAGGTGTAACTTGAGCACCGAAATGTAAATAATCTTGAAGTTTTATTTGTAAATAGTGGTAAATAAATATTGTATGATTGTTGTATTATTTTGTGGTTTTATTGAGTGTGTGCGTGAACGATAAAGAGTATGATAGTGAATCTAGGTATTCAAGAGGAAACCCAATTGAGCTAGCCAGGGAAGCGGTTGAAGAATTAAGGTGATAAAGAAAGGAATCTGGGTAAGAAATTATTTTTCTTGAAAATTTTCCATTGTGTGAAATTTATGACGATTTTTGGGTAAATTAATAAAATCCTCGAATGTTTTTTTTTACTCTGGCGAGGCTTTTAAAGAGAGTCCACGGCAATATATATATATATATATATATATATATATATATATATATATATATACTTATGTCACAAATATTAAACTTGAAAGTTTAATTATTTTGTTAACAAACAATCTTAGGTGAAAGATCGAATTGTCAATAAATACATTATTTTAAAACAATCTTGTGATTTTATTTCCAAAGAAAGAGTAGATAGAATATCGATGCGTATCGATACGTATATTTAGTCTAAACTTTCCGATACTTATCGCTATAAATATCTATACGTACTGCTACGTATCGATACGTATCCATACGTATCGATCGCATCGATACGTATCGATATATATCGATATTCGATATATCGATACATATCGATATAGAATATGTATCGATATTTGATACGTAAAATCCCGAATCGTCCATCTCTAATTATAATGTATATTTATTGTTTTGAGTTTTATTGGAGGATAAATATTAATCATAAAGATGAAGTCGTTAAAATTATAATATTGTAATATTGGCGAGTTATTGAAAATTTTCTGTAGCCTATGTATTTTTTTTTGTTGTGCTGATACGCAAACCGCCGTCTCGTTAACTACTAAAGGTTAAAATGCTTCGAGCTTTGACCTCAAAATTGCTAGAATAAATTTTTATAAAAATAAGAACTTATTCTAGCTTAAGTTAGTGAGTGGTACTTAAATATCGACGGCTGCGTGGCGTAGTTGGTATGTGTGTGTCTACTACACTCAAGGTGACGGTTTCGAATCCTCACACGGTCCGCTCAAAAAATGTTAGGCGAGCATTTTTCACAAAAAAACCACTTCCGTTCGGATGAGAGGTATAATGGAGGTCCCGCGTGTGAGTGTTGTCACGCACGTTAAAGATCCATATTTTGCTTGGAACAGCAAGGGTTCGGCAAAATTCCAAATTTTCCAGGTAAAAAATAATCGCTTCCTGGCCAATGTGGTACCTTTGGGTGGAACATTGGAAAATCACATGTAAGCTACTTAAATATCGGCGGCTCCGTGGTGTAGTTGATGTGCTTGTGACTTCTGGTTAAAAGTGATGTAAGTTCAACGTGCATCAAGTGTAGACTGAGCTGCCTTATCACCGGTGGGTGTTAAATAGCCTTTTCCACTACCTTTGGGTTGGGTTTCCAAGCAGTTTTGCAGATTGTCGCGACCAACCAGGTTTTCTTTAGTTTTTCAACCTGTTTTCTGATGAAAATCTTTCGGATTTCCGTGTCATGGTGTTTATTTGCGATCTTTGATACCTTATTATTTGTTATCGTGGCCTTTTTAACTTACGTCTGTGTTTTGTATAGATAATGCTTTTGGATAATTGTACAAAAATAAATGATGTAACTCTAGTGCTGTTTTCGTTCATGTATTTATTTATGCGTTTTCTTATCAAAGCACGATGTTCACAGTTCATAGAAATTCTTAGCACATTACACTGAAAACATAAAGACTGACGGTTAAAGCCCCTACAAGCGGCTCCGTGGCGTAGTTGGTATGCGTGTGACTACTACGCCCAAGGTCCCGGGTTCAAAGCCCGACACCGTTCGCTTGAAAAATGTTAGACGAGCATTTTTCACAAAAATACGCCCTCGTTCGAATGAGGAATAAAATGGAGGTCCCGTGGGTGAGTGTTGCTTGCAACAGCAAGGGTTCGACAAAATTTAAAATTTTTAAGTAAAAAAAAACTCGCTTCCTGGCCTTCGGGTGGAGCACTGAAAAATCAAATGTAGGGTACTTAAATATTGTTTTAAGTTACAAAAAAAAAACAAAATTATACTTGCAGTTGGTATGGCCAAATTCTTTATAACGTACATAAAAATATTCCATTGTAATTGATGGTATTGAATACTTCTTAGTTTCATTTCAAATTTCCATTTATAATCAATCTTGACGTAAAGATATCAGTTTGCAAAGTGCATTTAAAATTAGCAGTTGATCTTGTACCGAGATTATTTATATTGATACCTTTTCAAATAATTATGCTTCATAACTCATTTTTAAACTTGTGTGATATTTGTGGAACGTCGACAGATTGGATTACCAATGAATGAATTACAAACTACTTAATACTTACGTGTTCAGGTGGTAAAATAGATGAAAAATGACTTTCTCTCAGTTTCTCGATTAATTCCGTCTTGTATACTGAAAGAAACTCAATACGTCATTTTTCATTATGTTCTCGAAGATTTAGTCACTGGATGATGTAATAACCCACCGCAATTTTGCTTCCTTATCTGCACAATGAGCTGTCAGTTTTATTTATGGCGATCGTAAAATGTCTCGCATCCTCCTTTAGTGCACAAAGCAATGGTCGTTATTTCTTTTTTGTGATATAATTAGAGCTTATTAAAACGCACAATCTTATCAGTTTTATGGATTTTCTGATAGTAGCGCTTCCCTTGAATTGGGGTGGTTATTCATCGAAAGAAAATAATTAGCTTATTTAACAGTTTTTAAAACATTTCTCGAAGAAATAGCGTATTCTTTATTTTGTTAACATAAATGTTTTATGACCTTTTCGGAGATTCTTGAAGTCATGGTGTATTTTCGAAAATAAATGCCGTATTTTTAACGAGAATGAATATTTTAAGTAAGGCAAATAACTAAATTTTTCAGTGGAAGCACGCATATTTAGAAGTGAGCATAGTTCATGTAATTAAACACGCATTTCAAAAGATTCTAATCAGTTATGATAATACAGAGATAAGAAATAAAACTTAAAGAAGCGTAGTGTAAGTGCGTACAAATAATTAACAATTTTGAATAGTAAAGGTAATTAAAAATGCGTAAATAAATAAGCATATATAAAAATTGAAAGTCGAATTGCATCAGGTATTTGTGTATAATATGGAAACGCGATTATTTTCCCAAAACACCGCATGGTCTGATAACAAGGCATATGTAAGCAAACAACAATTACACTTTAAGTGTAGAAAATAGAGAGACCTTATTGGTCAAGATTAGCGACGGGTTTGTAAGCCAAACCTACAGACGAAGTGGGATATCAACCATATATTAACAGCGAGAATGATAATAGAGCTCAGTTTTCAACTCAACAAGGCCAAGCTGTGTCACTATGAATCAAAGAGTAACGCGTACGTAATAATATTTTGATAGTAAAAGTGTTTAATGACAGATAGTGCTACGAATATGAAGATTTCTAATGCCGATTAACGTAAGTTCTTTAAACTAAAATATAATAATAATAGGGCTCTAAATTCGACGAGAATAATTCATGGGTGCAGAATAAATCCAGAGGGGGATGATAACATTCTAAGTTAGACGACAATAATTCGAGGGAGATGTAATAAATCTAAGTGTTTTTAACGATCCAGAGGGGGACGATAACATTCTAAGTTGGATGATAATAGATCTAAGTGTGATAATAATAATTCTAAGTCTGAGGCTGGTGAGAATAATTTGAGGGTGTATAATAATCCAAGCTTGAGGGTGACGACAATAAATTAAATGTAATAATTCAAGCGTGTGGATAGATAATATTTCAAATGGGTATATAATAATTCAGAATTGGTGGAGACTAATTTCGAATACGAATGGATAGTATAATAATGCATGGAGAATTCTAATTGATGTTAGTTGATAATGGATGCGTCGATAATTTTGGTTGCGAGAAGAGAATAAAGAAACACACAGACCAGGTTAGATCTTTTTAGTTTTAAGACATATTTTTTTATTTGAGTTTGAATATTGAATTGATTAATTAATATAAAATAGTGTAACAGAGTCAGCAACGAACTTTTGCATACGTTGAAAGTACGTAATATAATAAAGGGATTTTGAACGTTCCAGGCTTCTTTTATTAAAAAACAGTAATTTTTGGTGACTTTAGATTGATGGTAAAGCATATGATTTTTGAGATAAATATGACATATAATATTGCTTGATTAAAAAGTGTATTTTATTAATTTTCAAAAACCTGTACATAATATTTATTTTATTATATAGAATTTAAATTTTCTTTGTTGTCGTATCGTCGTGCACTCTGTGTGGATTAGACTGAGCTAGTCGAGGCACATAAAAAAAGCTGTATTTAAAATTTAAGGTTGAGGTTATTAAGAGACACAGAGCGGTGGCGTTTAGCAGGAAACTGAACGTTAATCACATCGGTGTGCGGCGGTATCATAGCAATACTATATATATATATATATATATATATATATATATATATATATATATATATTGCTATGATATCGCCGCACACCGATGTGGTTAACGTTCAGTTTCCTGTTAAACACCACCGTTCATTTACATTTCCAATGCTCCACCCAAAGGTACCACATTGGCCAGGAGGCGAGTTTTTTGTTACCTGGAAATTTAGAATTTTGCCGAACCCTTGCCGTTCCAGGCAAGGTAGGGATTTTTAACGTGCGTGACAACACTCACACACGGGACCTCCATTTAACCTCTCATCCGAACGAGGGCGTAATTTTTGTGAAAAATGCTCACCTGCCATTTTTCAAGTAGTCGGCCGTGTCGGGATTTGAACCCAGGACCTTGGGATCCGTAGTCTTACGCTTACTACAGTGATCCACGGCGACGTGTTAAACACCACCGCTCTGTGTCTCTTAATAACCTCAACCTTAAATTTTAAATACACCTCTTCTTATGTGCCTCGACTAGCTCAGTCTAATCCACACAGAGTGCACGAAGATACGACAACAAAGAAAATTTAAACCCCCTTTTACTCTAGCTCTTTTCTATTTGATATATATATTTATATATATATATATATATATATATATATATATATATATATATATATATATATATATTGCTATGATACCGCCGCACACCGATGTGATTAACGTTCAGATATATATATATATATATATATATATATATATACTACTCATATTTAGACCAGGGTAGAAAATTAAATAATCACATCAAATAATTTTAATCACCGTGTATAATGAATATTATTAGATAATACGCGTTATTAAAACCGTGAAGCATAAAATTTATTAGTTTCATTAAACATAAGAGATTTAAATCATGTACAAGACGCTTTATATCAAAAGAAGCAGTATTAAAAGCTCTGCGTGTAATGTAATTATTCCTAAACAAATGGAAATTACGTGCAAAATTTATATTAATTAACCCTATTTTAAGTAACCGGTAGTAAAACAAAGTGTACACATAATAATTAATATTTAACTTGTATTCGCTAAAATGAAAGGATAGAAGTCAATTTTAATTGGAGTTAATTAAACCATTATTAATAATAAGCATAAAAGTCTGTGAAAACCCAAGATTATAATACCAGAAAATAAAGCTCTGAGAATTAATATTATTTTGAACACCTGCGTAGTTTAAATATCACGTACGGCGAAAATTGTGTAGATAACAAATGGTTTCAAAGAATCTTGAAGAAACCGTGGCTTAATATTCACGAGAAGGTGCGATACGGGGTTATTAAACCCAGATAGTCCACATGGACTAAAATATAATCGATAATAAAGAATATCAATTTGCACCAATACGAACAGGTTAGAAAAGGAAAGAGAAAATGCGTCAAGCAAAGACACATATAGTAAAAGGCGTGATTTAAGCAACGTCACGAGGGTCACAATTGGTTGAAAATAGGATGCAAATATCAGAGGTAGAAACAACAATTTCTGTACAAAATTAATTAGTTTTTCTCGGACATGTTTGCGTGCCGTGAATTTCTGAGATTTAAATGGGGCGAGTGAAAATTCGTAAAACCGACGCGCGAGCGACGGACTGGGAACATAGAATGAGAAATTCTTTAGAATTACCCGTTTTGGGGTACAGACCGACAGACAGGCTTTTTGCTATATATAGAGGTGGTAATATGAATTTCGGCCTCTTAGACTTTTGACTATTCGATGCGTTAAAAGCTCTTAGA
Source organism: Platerodrilus igneus (assembly GCA_036346225.1). Classification (NCBI taxonomy): domain Eukaryota; kingdom Metazoa; phylum Arthropoda; class Insecta; order Coleoptera; family Lycidae; genus Platerodrilus; species Platerodrilus igneus. The sequence goes on along the minus strand of JARFIW010000472.1, from coordinate 1,427,216 downwards.
TCCGCGACTTGGTTCAAGATGTTAAACAGTGCATTTTAGTTTGATAAAATAATTTAAAATTTTGCTCGTATATTTTAGTGATTCAAAATAGTTTGTTTTACGTGCTAACATGAATGTACTTCAGTGCACTTATTTACAAGGTAATAAAATTTAGTATCACTGTACCAATTAGCAAAATTTACAACGACAAATGTGTACACAAAAGTAGGCAGTTTTGGCGTATATTGGTGAAAGACGCATGAATTTCTTTGCTATTTTTCGGTGAAATTAAATGGTTCAAATACGTGTCTGGATCCACGAAACAAGAGTCAGATATACAGATGAGTTCCGGAAAAGCCAGAAACAACTTTAAATAAATGGTGATGGAGAAAATTTTAAAGCGTTGAGAATTAGAAGCCGTAAATATAATCCGGTTGGAATGGTGTGATTAACTAAAGGGACGATGTACATTAAAGCTACGAGGACAGTAACCTTCAGGTAAATTATACTATTTTGTTTGACATTTTGTGTGTGTTGAATAACTTTATAATTGATTTACTTTAAATGGACATTAGTGAAATTGTACTAACCATAAAATTTTAATTTTAAGATGAAATTTGCTTGTTTAAGTAGAAAGGGTATTTAGTATTGATGTTCTGAATTATGATGAAAATATGGGTATGTCTTTGAGCTCAATTAGACGAACCTGGTTAATTAACGTAAAGGGTGGTAGATGCCCTTTATACTCAGACTCGGTCTGCTTATATTGTTATATTAATTAGTAGGCATCCTACAAGGACTTGAATTCTGGATGCACATAAAATGATAATAAAATTAATCTTGAAATTCTTTTTAAAACTGAAATTTATGCTGAGTTTTAATTTTGAAATTTTAATGTATTGTGAATATTGATGTAAATAGAGTTAACGTTGATGTTTGTGGTAGGAATGTGTTTGTTTTTTTTTTATGAATGAGGAGGTTTATAAAATTAGGTGAGCAGCCGAGGCGAAAACAGGATCACAGCAGTTTATGATGCATCAATCGGTGGGACTAGAATTTTTTGTTGAAAGGACCCAGTTCCCGCATTCAAAGGAACATATCACAGCAATATATATATATATATATATATATCACAGCAATATATATATATATATATATTGCTGTGATATTCTCCTTGAATGCGAGAACTGGGTCCTTTCAACAAAAATTCTAGTCCCACAGATTGGGCGTCATAAACGGCTGTGATCTCTTTCGCCTCGGCTGCTCACCAATGTTATAAACCTCCTCATTCATAAAAACAACACATTCCTACCAAAACATCAACGTTAACTCTATTTACATCAATATTCACAATACATTAAAATTTCAAAATTAAAACTCAGCATAAATTTCAGTTTTAAAAGAATTTCAAGATTAATTTTATTATCATTTTAATGTGCATCCAAAATTAAAGTCCTCGTTGGATGCCTACTAATTAATATAACAATATAAGCAGACCGGAGTCTGAGTATAAAGGAGCATCTACCACCCTTTACGTTAATTAACCAGGTTCGTCTAATTGAGCTCAAAGACATACCCAAATTTTCATCATATTACCGAACATCAAAACTAAATACCCTTTCTACTTCAACAAGCAAATTTCATCTTAAAATTAAAATTTTATGGTTAGTACAATTTCACTAATGTCCATTTAAAGTAAATCAATTATAAAGTTATTCAACACACACAAAATGTCAAACAAAATAGTATAATTTACCTGAAGGTTACTGTCCTCGTAGCTTCAAAGTACATCGTCCCTTTAGTTAATCACACCATTCCAACAGGATTATATTTACGGCTTCTAATTCTCAACGCTTTTAAAATTTTCTCCATCACCATTTATTTAAAGTTGTTTCTGGGCTTTTCCGGAATTCATCTGTGTATATCTGACCCTTGTTTCGTGGATCCAGACACGTATTTGAACCATTTAATTATTAACACCCCTGAAAATAGCAAATAACTTCATACTTCTTTCACCAATATACGCCAAAACTGCCTACTTTTGTGTATACATTTGTCGTTGTAAATTTTGCTAATTGGTACAGTGAAACTAAATTTTATTACCTTGTATCTAAGTGCACTGAAGTACATTCATGTTAGCACGTAAATAACCAACTATTTTGAATCACTAAAATATACGAGCAAAATTTTAAATTATTTTCTCAAACTAAAATGCACTGTTTAACATCTTCAATCAAGTCGCGGATGTAAGAGCTTTAACGCATCGAATAGTCAAAAGTCTAAGAGAGCTTGTTTATATTCATCTCGGTATATATAGTAAAAAGCCGGCACGTCGCTTTTGTCCTCAAAACGGGTAATTCTAAAGAATTCCTCATTCTATGTTCCCAGTCTGTCGCTCGCGCGTCGATTTTACAAATTTTCACTCGTCCCATTTAAATCTCAGAAATTTCAACACACGGCACGCAAGCATGTCCGAGAAATAACTAATTGACTTTATACCGAAATTGTTGTTTCTACCTCTGATATTTGCATCTTATTTTCAACCAATTGTGACCCTCGTGACGTTGCTTAAATCCCGCCTTTACTATATGTGTCTTTGCTTGACGCATTTTCTCTTCCTTTTCTAACCTGTTCGTATTGGTGCAAATTGATATTCTTTATTATCGATTATATTTTAGTCCATGTGGACTGTTATCTGGGTTTAATAACCCCGTATCGCACATTCTCGTGAATATTAAGCCCCGGTTTCTCCAAGATTTTTGAAACTATTAATTATCTACAAAATTTACGCCGTATGTGATATTTAAACTACGCAGGTGTTCAAAATAATATTAATTCTCAGAGCTTTATTTTCTGGTATTATAATCTTGGGTTTTTACAAGTTTCTATAGATATTATCTGTTACTAACGGTTCAATTAACTTCAATTAAAATTAATACTCTTTAATTTTTAGTGAATCCTAATTAAATATTCAATTATTATCTGTACGTTTCGTTTAATACTCGTTGCCCAAACTTGAATCAATTCATATAAATCTTGCACGTAATTTCCATTTGATTCTTTACTTTGGAATAATTAAATTACACGTTGAGCATTTTAAAACTGCTTATTTTTATATGAAGCGTCTTGTAAATAATTTTAATCTCTTATTTTTAATAAAACGAATGAATTTTTATTCTCCACGGGTTTTAATAAAGCGTATTATCTAATAAACTTCCTTATACACGGTAATTAAAATTATTTGATGTAATCCATTAATTTTCTACCCTGGTCTAAATATGAGTATTTACCCTATTTGAATACAAATAATCCCACTTATTTGAATTCAAATATAAAACATTTAGACAAAAATTACAAAAAACTGCCTATCTCTCTCTACCCTTATCTATCTAACTTACCTACTTTGTCTCCAATCGAAAAAAAATATTTACACCTATCCTATATCCCTATCCTATTCCTAACTCTCACCTCATTCTATAAACTGAAATTATCCCTAACTTCATCCTACTCATCCATCTAATCCTATATACATCCTATATACATACCTATCCTATTCCTAACTTTTAACTAATCTTCACTATACTTTACTTCATCCTACCTAATCCTATATACCTATCCTATTTCTAACTTTATTCCTAACTCTCCACTAATCTTATATGAAATATCTACACTTAACCTATCTTATTTTCTTCCTACATTTACTCTTTATTCTCATCCTAAACCTATTCCTAATTATCTCCCATATTTATCCTATACCTAGCTTTATTTTCTATAAACACTTACTTCTACTTTTCTATATACACCTATTCTATCCCTTGTTCTATATCTATACTAAAGTTCACCTATCTCTATCCTTTGTTCATTAAGTTATTTAAATCTAACTCTCTTCTTGACCCTTCAAGTCTTCCTTCTTACCATCCTAATGCTCTTCATCCCTATCTCTCCCCCTTCTATATCTATGCTTAACATCTCTGTTATCTCACATACAATAAACTTATCATCCCTATTATCCTGACTTTTAAATACTGCTCCTTCTTCATGCCCTACACTTGTCTGTTTCTCATTTATTATTGTTTCCCTTTCTGCCGACAAACCAAACGATACTACTTTAAAATTATCAAATTTTCCCTCTACGGAAAATCCTATGTACCTGCTAGAATTCTTATGTAATGGAATCCGCCAGAATGAATTCCTTAAATCTACTTTATTAAAAACAAACTTGCCACTTAACCTCGTCAAAAATATTTCTGCCTTCACCTGCTCCCGGTATGCTGCTGTTGCTTCTACCCCCACTAATTCTGCATGTTTTTGTACTAAAGCTTGAACCTCTACTATCCTATCCTCTGGACATCTTATCGTGTTGATCTGTTTACCTTCATCATCCTCCACCTCTACTACATTAATACTAAACCCCGTGTCATCCTCTGTGACTTCATAACTGCCCTTCCATGGCACTACCCTATCCTTAATCCTTATTACCTTCCTTTCCATATCTATCAAAACCCCTAACTTCATCATACAGTCAACACCTAAAATGCTCTGAAACTTCAGTCCAGGTACAATTACAAACTCCTGTTCACAGCTTAAACCTCCTATATCTATCCTAAGCACCACAACACTATTTACTACAGCAAACTTCTTTTTATTTGGAGCTACTAAATGGCTACGTTTTATAGGCATAATTCTATCACAAACCTTATCCCTAATTTTGCTGACGAATTCCTCCGATATTAAACTCGCCTCTGCCCCTGTATCAAGTAATACTTCTACATTATTTTCAAAAATTTCTAAATTAATAATTGGCAAACATAATTTTTCTACAGTTTCTGGCTCTACTTCCTCCTCAATTTTGAAAAATTCACGTGGATGTTCATATACATTTACAGAGAAATCTAGTGGTCTGTCGCGTTCTAAAAATCCTGTCCCATCCTGTTTTCCGTGCTTGGTCCTGGTTGTCCTTCTACAACCTGTGCGTACGTCCTCCTCGTGTTAATATCCGTGTCCCTGTCTCTATTCGGCGTGCTGGTCACAGTCCTGTTTACCTCCGGTAAACTGTTCTGTCGCGTGTAACTAGGTCTTGGCGTCGGTCCCCTAGTCGCACTATTGCTCCTGTATTCCTGTCCTCGTCGTTCCCAATTCGGTCGAAAATTTCTGTTGTAGTCAGGCCGTCTCGGATAATTCGGTGTCCTGTTGTCAAACCTAACTGTGTTAACGTTTCGTTCTCGTATCTCTCTTGTCCGTCCAACACATACATCGTCATATCTCTGTAAGTATTCCAAAAACGTCTCCCGTTCTGTGATGTTTTGTAAGGCCACGTGTTGTCTAATTTCCAGTTCAAAATGTCGTGATAGGTACTTAATAATCTGTCTGTCCGTCAATGGTGGATTCAGTTGTTTGGCCACACTGTATTTGCGGATGGCATATTGCTCCCTAGAACCTGCAAACTCTCCCTTAAATTTTCCTGTAATCAAGTCGTCCCTAATCTGATCCTGTTTGTCATCACTCCAGTAATGTTGTAAAATTTGTTTTCAAAGTCCTGATACGTGTCTATGTCCTGTCCTACTAAATTGTACCATGCCTCCGCATTGTCCTTTAATAAAGCATTTATCGTATTTAGTTTAGTCTGTTCGTCAAATAAATTTCCCACTAGATTTCTTACGCTATTAATAAAAATTTGTGGATTTACCCTGTTATCGCCATAAAACTTCATGTGTTGGTCCAATGATACTCCACCTGTAGAAAATCTGGGACCATCCCCCGTTAAATTTGACATGTTGTATTTGATACTACTAACTTCGCGTTCTACCCTGCCTAACTGATCCCTACATGAGTCCGTCACTTCAGTCATTTTATATTAATCTCTTCTTCACAAAAATGCGTACTTCGGACCTTAAATGTCCCATTTCCTGTCGAAGACCTGTAATATCACGCTCATTTTATCAACCCTATTTTCAACTTCCCCATCTTTACGGTAAGACTATTTTAAATTCTGAAACTTCTTGATTCGTCTTATCTATTTTCTGACTAATCTCCTCTAACTTCCTGTTCGATTCTTCACTCATTCGGTCAAATTTTCGATTTGAGTCCTCTCTCGCTCTATTCGATTCTTCCCTAGCTAATCGCATTTCCTCTAACATTCTCATCATTAACTCATTTCCTGTTTCTCCTGATTCCGTCCTCGATTGATCTCTACTGCCTCCAGCTTCTTCCATTTTCGAAATTTTCTCACACAATGCACTATCGTCACTTCCAATTTCCACTCCTTGACTCCTTAACCACTCTTTTCTCTGCATACGTTCTAATCACTCACACACACTCTAAAAATACTCTTAAATTTATACACAAACAGAAACTCTCTTTCTCAGATCGCCAGTTTCCTGGAATAAAATAACAAAATTTTATTTGGAACTCGAGCCCTCACGTTGTGGTCGCCAAAATTTGCTGTGATATTCTCCTTTGAATGCGAGAACTGGGTCCTTTCAACAAAAAAATTCTAGTCCCACAGATTGGGCGTCATAAACGGCTGTGATCCTCTTTTCGCCTCGGCTGCTCACCTAATGTTATAAACCTCCTCATTCATAAAAACAACACATTCCTACCAAAAACATCAACGTTAACTCTATTTACATCAATATTCAGAATACATTAAAATTTCAAAATTAAAACTCAGCATAAATTTCAGTTTTAAAAGAATTTCAAGATTAATTTTATTATCATTTTAATGTGCATCCAAAATTAAAGTCCTCGTTGGATGCCTACTAATTAATATAACAATATAAGCAGACCGAGTCTGAGTATAAAGGAGCATCTACCACCCCTTTACGTTAATTAACCAGGTTCGTCTAATTGAGCTCAAAGACATACCCAAATTTTCATCATATTACCGAACATCAAAACTAAATACCCCTTTCCACTTCAACAAGCAAATTTCATCTTAAAATTAAAATTTTATGGTTAGTACAATTTCACTAATGTCCATTTAAAGTAAATCAATTATAAAGTTATTCAACACACACAAAATGTCAAACAAAATAGTATAATTTACCTGAAGGTTACTGTCCTCGTAGCTTCAAAGTACATCGTCCCTTTAGTTAATCACACCATTCCAACAGGATTATATTTACGGCTTCTAATTCTCAACGCTTTTAAAATTTTCTCCATCACCATTTATTTAAAGTTGTTTCTGGGCTTTTCCGGAATTCATCTGTGTATATCTGACCCTTGTTTCGTGGATCCAGACACGTATTTGAACCATTTAATTATTAACACCCCGAAAAATAGCAAATAACTTCATACTTCTTTCACCAATATACGCCAAAACTGCCTACTTTTGTGTATACATTTGTCGTTGTAAATTTTGCTAATTGGTACAGTGAAACTAAATTTTATTACCTTGTATCTAAGTGCACTGAAGTACATTCATGTTAGCACGTAAATAACCAACTATTTTGAATCACTAAAATATACGAGCAAAATTTTAAATTATTTTCTCAAACTAAAATGCACTGTTTAACATCTTCAATCAAGTCGCGGATGTAAGAGCTTTTAACGCATCGAATAGTCAAAAGTCTAAGAGAGCTTGTTTTTATTCATCTCGGTATATATAGCAAAAAGCCGACACGTCGCTTTTGTCCTCAAAACGGGTAATTCTAAAGAATTCCTCATTCTATGTTCCCAGTCTGTCGCTCGCGCGTCGATTTTTACGAATTTTCACTCGTCCCATTTAAATCTCAGAAATTTCAACACACGGCACGCAAGCATGTCCGAGAAATAACTAATTGACTTTTATACCGAAATTGTTGTTTCTACCTCTGATATTTGCATCCTATTTTCAACCAATTGTGACCCTCGTGACGTTGCTTAAATCCCGCCTTTTACTATATGTGTCTTTGCTTGACGCATTTTCTCTTTCCTTTTCTAACCTGTTCGTATTGGTGCAAATTGATATTCTTTATTATCGATTATATTTTAGTCCATGTGGACTGTTATCTGGGTTTAATAACCCCGTATCGCACATTCTCGTGAATATTAAGCCCCGGTTTCTCCAAGATTCTTTGAAACTATTAATTATCTACAAAATTTACGCCGTATGTGATATTTAAACTACGCAGGTGTTCAAAATAATATTAATTCTCAGAGCTTTATTTTCTGGTATTATAATCTTGGGGTTTTACAAGTTTCTATAGATATTATCTGTTACTAACGGTTCAATTAACTTCAATTAAAATTAATACTCTTTAATTTTTAGTGAATCCTAATTAAATATTCAATTATTATCTGTACGTTTCGTTTAATACTCGTTGCCCAAACTTGAATCAATTCATATAAATCTTGCACGTAATTTCCATTTGATTCTTTACTTTGGAATAATTAAATTACACGTTGAGCATTTTAAAACTGCTTATTTTTATATGAAGCGTCTTGTAAATAATTTTAATCTCTTATTTTTAATAAAACGAATGAATTTTTATTCTCCACGGGTTTTTAATAAAGCGTATTATCTAATAAACTTCCTTATACACGGTGATTAAAATTATTTGATGTAATCCATTAATTTTCTACCCTGGTCTAAATATGAGTAATATATATATATATATATATATATATATATTGCTATGATACTCGCACACCGATGTGATTAACGTTCAGTTTCCTGCTAAACTCCGCCGTTGCTATGATACCGCCGCACACCGATGTGATTAACGTTAAGTTTTCTCCATAAACGCCACCGCTCTGTGTCTCTTAATAACCTCAACCTTAAATTTTAAATACACCTCTTCTTATGTGCCCCGACTAGTTCAGTCTAATCCACACAGAGTGCACGACGATACAACAAAAAAATTTAAACCCTCTTTTACTCTAGCTCTTTTCTATTTGAATGATATTAACGAAACAAACCAAAATTTGTATAATAGTCAAGAATATGTACACTTTACAGTTTAATGACTTTGATAATTTGATTTACTATTCATAAATTAAACCCTGAATCAAAATAATAATATCAATCTGATCATGCCCAAATTATAACTCCCTTAAAGCCAGCAAAAATAATACTGCATACTACTAGAAGTACCTTTGAACGTTCAAACGACCTTCTTTCTCTCTACGGTATGACAGCCTCGGGTGCGTCGATTCGTTTTTAACTTTGGTTGGCTAGCTCAACGAAATTTACGGAGTTTTTAAAATAAAATAAAACGCAGCAATATCACAAAGCATTTATACAATATTAATTATCTTCTTTCATACAAAAGCATTTACAACATCGTTTCTTTCAACATAAAATAATTTCTAAGAAGTCTTTGCTACAAAATATTGTTGCTTACCTTATTTTACATTTACAGAATTAAACTTATTCATTGAGGATCCTTTGCCTGGTTATAAATTATTTCCACGTTGGTAAGTTTTTGTTTTGGCCAGAAAAATCCTTGACATATAATCTATTAAAGGTCAGAGTGTTTCGAGCTCTGAATACAAACTCTTGGTAAAAGAATTCCTCACACAAGAAAAAAATTATTAGGATTATCTTAAACTTGATCTAAATACTCTAATATCAGTTAAAAATAAATCTAGCAGTGATACTTGCAGAATCCACAAAACGCTTCACGTAATTAATAATCTTCTTATTTTAAATTGATCTTTAAATCGGCTTACAAGTTTTCCAAATTAATATTCCTGATTTCCAACAGCAATTACCAAAGTACATTTTTGGGTTAAATCTTCTTTTCAATTATTTAATACATCTTTAAAAATAGCTTTATATTGAAGAGTTTTGCCTTTTCTTCGTAATTAATAATTCCATTTTTGTATGTAATTAGGGTTTAAAACATCACTTTAATATTCATTGCAACCTCCAACTATGTTTTACTGCATACTTCTATACAACGCAACGGCTAGCGTTTTAAAATAATATTTCTTGATCTATTCTAAACATCGACTGCATCGGATCAAATTTAATGAACGAATCTCCTTCCAAAACGATAAACGATCCTTTATATACAAATTATCTATTTTCTAGAATTTCACCAGTATAATCTCGAACATTATGATGTTAGATTTCTGGTATACCCAATTAGCGTATAAAATTTTGACATTTTATTATCTTCTTATCTGTTCTAGGTGTTCGTGACGCGTTCTCTGTCCTTGGTTTCTCATATACTATTATTGCGGCGTCGCACACTAATGCAGAAGATAATCAATTATTCCAGGAATTTTGCTGGTTTTTTTGATGTTCAAGCTGCTTCTTGGAATATAAATGTTTATTTAATGAGCATATACGTAGTTTTAAATACCGATGATATTCTAGAAAGTTCTTTATTTAAAATCAATTGCTACGATCCACAGATTAATTAATTTACTTTGATCGCTTTTTAATGCAAAAGTGTTAGCGTTTTATAGTAAATACACGAAATTATTTATATTTTTGCTGAATGCGTAAAGCTATTTACAGTAAATTTTATCAAAGATGTATAGATCTGCATAAGCATTGAAATGCGTTTTACGGTATCTTACAATTTACATATCCAATTTACGTTACTTGCTATTTATTTACAGTAAGCTCATATCATACAGAGTGATTATTTATACACGCGCAATTTGTGTTTTTGCATTGTACATCAATAAATAAAGCTACGTTTATATTATACAGGGCGTAACCATCAATTTACGGAAAATTCCATTTTTTCCTGATTCTATTATATTTTCGTGGGATTTATTTTTAGAATTAGGGTTTCAATGACTTTTCGTGACCCCTTATCATGTCAATATATATATATATATATATATATATATATATAAATATATATATATATATATTGCTGTGTTATTAAGGTCATTTAGGGGTAGTTAGGACCAATAATAGAGCGCAATTCATATAAATTACATGAGGGCTCAGAAAACAAGACAGTTTTCTGAAGAAAACAAGAAATACGATGATTAGGCTGGAAAGTAAATGACAACGACCTGTATATAAACCATAATCATAATTAATTTAGTTAATGAAAAATATTTTAGCAGATTTATTTGAATAAACAAATTCGCGAGTCGTAAAACAACATAAACACAAGCAGAAACGCAACACGCATGAATAACGCATCATTATTACGCCAAGAATCCCAAATAAAACAAACAGGTTTAAAAATGCGTAAAATAGCAAACCCATATAATTTAATACATAATTGTATTAAGTCTACATGACTAGAAAGCGAAAATCAGCACCTGATATATTGGAAACAACCACGGCATGGTGATAAAATCAAAGTTTACTAAATTTATTTGGACAAACAATGGTCTACGTGATCTAGAAATATGAAAATCCAAGAGGATGAATGCTATTAACTCGAAATGCTACGTGCCGAAATTAGCGCGTCGGTTCTAGTAGACAACAAAATAGGATAGAAAGACCCAAAACCTGGTATGTAAGAATCACGTATAATACCGAACTCTGCGCTTGTCACTATATATGCCCTTCTTTTAAATACGACCGGATTTGTGAACAAATCTGTTCAACATGAATTAAGGTTTAGTCCACATCACTGAAAAGAAAATATTTACGCGAAGTGATTTATTGTGAAGTAATAAATGATACAATGGTAATTGTGAAAAATTAAAAGTGCTTTGTCGTTTTAACTCTTTAGAAACGTAAGTAACTAAAAGTTGTTTAATTTACATTCTAATATTAACATTAATAAAAAGGACTGAATAATTTCTGGATCCAATGAAGAAACTCAACAAGCATTTAATTCAATTATTAATTACCAAGAAGTTTAACAAAGGACGCTAAAATAATTTAAAGCTATGCTAAGAATAATGCAGACCATATCTAAAGCAGATCTGGATTCAACGTTGGGAGTATTAAATCACTAAGCTGAATATGGAAGCAGTTAGTACAGGGACTGATTCAAGCTTGAAACAACAGGTTAGCCAATCTGAATGTTTTATTATATTTATTTGTGAATATTTCGTTGTATATTTCTAATCTGAATAATTTAAAAATTAATATTTCAAGAAAATTTTATGTGAGGGTCAACAAAGATCGTTTTTTAATACACATTATGAATTACGTAAATTTTTAAAGAAGGTGAATGAACGTTCATTGGGCTTCAGATAATAATAATAAGGGTGATTTTTGCTGGATTTTGATTAACTTTGGAAATGATAATTATTAAAAGAAATTTTTATCAATAATTAAAAGAAAGTTCTATTTAGAGAATTCTTAAACATTTCATACATTGTAAATATTTTTGAGAATATTATAGTAATTGTGCTTAATGGTGTTTTGGTTTAAAGAAACAGGAAGTAGAGGTAGAAGGCAAATTTAAAGGCTTTGTTTGTCGTACTGTTGCAAGCTCCGTGCGTAATTAAAAACTGAGCTAGCCGAGGTAATTAAAATTATATACTAAGGTAATTAAAAATATATATTAAAAATCAAAAATTGACATTAAAAATTTTAACCTTTTTTATTCACAAAAAAAGGACGCACCGGATTATTGCTACGTATCACAACAATATATATATATATATATATATATATATATATATATATATATATAAAGTAAGATGTATCTGTAAACAAACTCTTATGAAAATAATAAGAGCCATTGACAAATACAAATCGGGCTGGTAGTTATATAGCCATTAACAAAACATTAGCTTTATTACTTCACAGGGGAGGAATTGCGGACTGCAAATAACTTGTCTTTATTTATTTGAATTGCCTTTGAGGCATGAACCCGGGTGTCGCCACGAGAAGGTTTGTTACGTTTGCAAATAAATTTTCTCCTAGTCATTTTCTTGTTTCCTTTACCAACTTTTCTTATATAAAAAGCAAGTTTTCTTTTCAGGCAATTTTCCTTTTCAAATAATTTGTTGTCTCTGGAAACTTTTCTTACTTCCCCTGCATTTTGTCATCTTATTTCTTCTTGAATTCTAATTCTAATTCTGTCTTGTAAAGTGAAGAAGTAAGAATAACAGTTTTCTCTTTCTTTAACATCTTAGGAGAAATCATAAATGCAGACCGCTCTTCTGAAGCTGGGCTTGAATGCAATGCCGTTCTTGAAGTGGAGGACAGGGGACCAGCTACTACTTTTGTTTGAAGCACAGATCTAGAACTGGAAGACTGGGACTCTCCAACAGCGTTTAGTTGTAATGCAGGTCCACAAGTGAAGAACTGGAGCTCGATAGCGTCCTCTAAAATGATGTTTTGTCCTGAAATGGAGGGCTGTGACTAAGCAGCTGCTTCTGGTTAAAGGGCAGGCCCACGGGCAGATGCTGCTGGTCTGTCTGTGGTTTTGAATGGTGCATACATGTGTTCAGGATAAATATTCCTACTCAAAGGATGTATTCCCGTCTTTTCAAACCCCCTGATTGTTGTTTACATCAACGCTGCTCTGGTAAATGCTTTACTTAGTAGTTTCCCAACTTGGTAGATGAGTACAACTCTTCCTGGATGAGCTATTAACCACTGCCTTACTTCTTGCACGTAAAAGATGCTGAGAGGACACATGAAGGTCACGTCCAGAGGCTGGAGACGGTGCTTGGTATGCGGTTGGAAATATACTAGTATGATATTTTTATCACGAGCAAGCTGAATCAGCTCCAAGCTCTTAGTATGTGACGCAATACCCATCCAAGATTAGCAACACTGGTTTGTTTGGTGATGGATTTAAGAAATCAATGAACTTGTTGAACCGTACTAAAAAAAAGTTTTTGTTGATCTAACCAGATTCCTTGTAGCAGGAGGGGCATCGTCCATAAGCAGAGGGTTTTTGTTTTCTAAGACAAACATCGGTGGCATGAAATTGCCAGAAGCGCTCATGCACGTTTCGACAGTGACAAAGACTCCTCGTTCTGCGGATGACAAACCCCAACCTGTTTTTTCCCTCGATGAACAAGGACCTATGTGGGCTTGTTAGGTATAGTAGAGATACCCATCTCGTCAACATTGTAGATATCATTTGGTAAAATACTTTTATCAGTGTAAATGAACCCTAACAGGTCTTAAAACTTCCCTACAGCAACCTTATTGAACCCTTTTGCTCGGGATAAAGAAGTTTTCTCTGGAGCTCTAAGCCTTATCGCAAGAAACCCATAAAGCCAGTCTTTTCCAGTAATTTTTTTGAAGGAATGGTTGATGCCATTTCTTTCAACGAGTTTATAGGCAAGGCGGTGGAGATCAAACAAAGTCAGTCCAAACAGCCTATGTTCCATCAACTAAATGTAGTCAATCAGCTCTCTTTCTCGTTCTTCGGAAAAAACGGTCTTGTATCTACCTAAAGTTTTATGAGATGCTACCTGAAGTGATAGTGCATTCTTTCGGACAAACTTTACCCTGTTTATCAGCCTTGTTCGTGGAACATTGAAGGCACGAGAAGCTGCGGTATAACTCATTCTTCCTTCCATGACCTCTTGGATGGCAGTTGTCATTCTGTCTTGACTCCATGTCTGCCGTTTCGTTTTTTGTTGGTAGTTTCTCACCATATCTGCAAAGAAATAATACAGAATCTTTTATCCTTATGTCTATTACAAAATATTCTACTAGTTGTGTATTCTAGGTGCCTTAAATTATTTTAATGTTTTTATGGAGCTCCATCTGTTTAGTATTTTTTTGCTTAATGGAGTAACAGACAGACGAGATTTAATTTATACATGTTTGTATGAGGGGTACATTATTTTTAATGTAGGTATCAATAATAATTTAAGCTAAATGTATTTTTTTCCTAAGCATTTTGACAGACAACTTAATTTTAATAGTTATAAATGTGTGGGGCAAATCCGACCTCGTCGGTCCTGCCCCGCATGGAATTGTCGGTTTTGCCCCAAGGTAAGCTATTTAACTAAAATGTCGATTTCTGGTTAAACATCAATTATATGGCATTCAACCTTAGGTACACTAAATTAAACTACAAGATCAGCGAACTGAAGGGTATGCTATCCAGTGGTGAATCTAAACACCTGGAGAATGTTTGCTGCAAAGTCTACTACGTCAAACTTTGCGAGAATTCAGTAGCAATGTTGGTAAAATTACTGCAAGGTAACAAGGCGTCTACCACCAACGGGTACCAGCACCGCATACGCGTAGTGGTTTCTGCTTGACTAGTTCGCAATCATTCCGCAAGTTATCAATACGCAACACGGATGTTTTAAGGGGTCGGTTGACCCGCTAGGTCGGTTTTGCCCTAGTCTCCCCTATAGTGCTAATTATGAAGTAAACATCATATTGGTAGTTTTCAAGGGACCATGGAATACGAATATGAAAAGCTGTATTGACCGACGTTTTCGTTTATTGCGAAATTAACATTTCCAGAATTGAAATTCAGAATGAGACAACCAATAATCATAATGTAATAGGATTTTTACATTTTGGTTAATATAATGCAGAGGGTGGCTTCAATTAGGATGACATAGAGCCAAACAGTGTTGCCAAAAAGAATTATCTATGCTCGCGGACTAGTCTCGGGGTCTATCTCTGCAGAGGCATGAGAAGGGGGGGGGGGGTCTTTTCTATTAATTAACCTGTCTTTGTACAATTTTAGGGCGCCACTACGTCAAACACATAAACAAAAAATAATCTTAAGGAAAGACGTAGATAAACCTTAAGGGAATCAACTTATAGCTGAAGATAGATATTTAACAACATAACTGTGCTTCTTTTACACTTAAATATTGTAACCAGAATTTCCAGAAATAAAACTATTACAGTAGTTTGCGGACATGTAATAAAGTTATTTGATGTTCTTGTATATACAAAAAAATTAATAAAATAAATTAAAGACAATCATAATTATAAGAGCATGAAGTGGAAAGGTCTTATCAATGTTGAATCTACAAATTAGCAGTTGTTAGTGGGTGAGGCCCATCATAAAAATTATATCTCATTACATTAAGCGAACGCTTCAAACCTAGCAATTGTTAATGGGTGAAGCCATAAAAAAAATATTTCATTACATTAAGCGAATGCTTCAAGCAAAGATCTTTGTTCTCGGCTCACAAGGATAAGTCAAAGATTAGCTTATCATACAATTTGTTACAGAACATACGTTTGACTTGTTTGAGTAAACATGTAACTCCAGATGTTTATCTAGCAGATGTTAAACCAAGATGTGCCCTAATCGACTATTTAAATTTAACAAGTAATACAAAAAATTTAGCCAGATCATCTGACATAGTCTAAATAAAGTGAATTTATTTTTACTGGAAATCTTTCTAATTATATATTCAAAACACTAAAACTATTTTAAATCGTTAAGCAAATTATTTTATATGTATTCAGTGACGCATAATTTATTTTTATAAGAAAGCCTTTATACCTTAGTATATGCTACAATTTTTAAATAGTTTAACAATAAAACTTTAATATATTTAATGATCGGAAATGTATTGAATATCTAAAAATCATTTAGGAAATTATTTATCCTCTAAGTCGACAACGTTACACAATGAATTTAATTCTTGCTTGTGTCGATGTTTGTTACAACAAATTAGAACGTACTCACCGAAGTAAAGTGTTTACACACACTTACAACACCTGCGGATTGTAACCACGTGCCAACGTCGTTACATTATCTACGGATGGGATGCCATCTCCAAAGCTTGGTCGACTTTCATACATCACAAAATTATGCAAATCAATTACTGAAATCCATTATATATTTATTATTAAAGGTGAAACTTATAAGTGAAACTGCTTGCGTTTTATAACTTGTTCACTTCGCTGATTGTCTTCAATAATTATTTGCCCTCTTCATACACCATGCAACGTGTCTCTGCCAAGAATCGAATTTAATCCGACTCATCTTGGTAGGGAAACTTTCCTACCACGTTTTTTAGTATTGCTTGTTTATCTGACTACATCCGGTACAAGAATGGATCAAGCCAGGGCAGGCGCACTCCTGGCATTTGATAGTTCTGTGTTTTAATAGGTACTCGCAACACCGAAGCGTTGTCGTCGCTAATTATAATAAAGCGGTTATGGAAAAATACTACTTTACCGGAAAATCTGTCATATGTTTTACAAACTTTATTCCCATTTAAATATTTATGTAGTCAAATATTTAGAATTTGTGTTCATCTGTGGTATTTATTTATTTGTGATTTGAGTTTAAGATTCAATTTTAAATAATGGTGTTTAAGAGTTCCATTGCTGGTTGTAAACTATTGTTATTGTAAAAACTCATTCTTTACCAAAGGATCGTGAGGTAAGTTCTTCAAACTTTTTTAAATACTTATTAATTTTAACTAAATGCTAAACTATTTCAGTATTTTCAAAATTATCATATTAATTTATGGTTTTTGATACAGGTTACTCTTTATTCATAACATTCTTGTGTTTATAGATTCGTCGTTTATGGTGCGCATCATTTGGTCGTAAAGATTTAATGCATTTTGATGATAGGCATAGCAGGCAGACATTTAGAGTATGCGATATCTATTTTGCATACGATGCTAAATTTGTGGCTAAAAGAAATCGTACTAATTTAAAATACAATGCTGCTCCTACGTTACACCTTCAAGGTACCTAAAGTGATCATTGCTTTTACTTTTGTGTTAGTATTGTTGATTAGGATGTTTGTTAAATTATTCATTGTACTGTATGACCTATCAGATATGTTAACATGTAACACGCATTTTAAATTTCTTTTGTTAAAATTGGGGTTGCTCATTCATTCTTAAATAAATAAATAAAAAATGTTTATTGTTGTCAATATTAAACTTATGAAAGGCACTTATAGAGATTTCAAGGACATATTGTAAATTATCAATTTCTGCCTTATTTTATAATACTGTAGCTACAATTTTTGAAATGTTGACAAATGATTTCACTTAACAATAAATTTTGTTTTATTTAGAAGAGTTTGTTTTCTGTACCATTAACGTAATTACAAAAGAAAACGTCCTTGAAATCTTCATAGTGCATTTCACAAACCTGTATTCTTAAAATGCCAGAAAAAAATCAAATTTAAATTTGACGCCAATGAAGATAGTTCATACTCGCATCGCGAGTGGCGCTCATTATGGTTTTGCAATAATATAGGGAGTTGCCTATCTATATCTACTTACTAATCTATGGATCAAGCACATCGGGCAGACGCCTTGAACCCCACGCGCATGACTGCGCGGATCGATAAACAAGTCGACTACATATTTACGCCTGGATCCCGGCAATCCATCAAACATATAGCAATTTGGTAATTGCCTATATGTGAAAACGTTACAATAAAACGTAGAAAAATCGGTTTGAAAATATTAGCGTTGATTTTTTAAGGAAGGTTACGACAGTCGATTATCTACAAACTAAATATATTACTCCTTCAAAACGTTCGAATCACAATTCTAAATAAAATTTAAACATCGAATTTAAATAAAATCTAGGTTCTAAAAATTTCTAATTGCGCAAGTCATATGAAAAGTAAACATTTAAGTTATCGCCGAATATATTGTTTAATACGTATAATGCTTCATTTCCAATATCCCATGAAATAATTTCTAAATATCTATTTTTTTTTTAATTAAACGTTATTGGAATGTCACCATGGAATGTAATGAACCAATATTTGAGAAACCGTATACGCGCATTCATGTATCATCATTTCACTGCAACAACTATTCGCAAAAGTTATTTTATTCCATCATATAACTACAAAGAAGTATCAAGTACAATTTATAGTTTTTACAGTTTAGGTATATGGTTATTCACCAGCACCAAAAAGAATTATCCTTGACCATTATGCACGAGTTCTAATTAAATGCTATTTCTGGGACTTATTCTCTAATAGATTTTGAAAATATATGCATCTCTAAAACAGTAGCGAAGTGCGATTTATGTGATTGTTCGGCTTCACAAAAAAGTAATTAAAACATCGTTATGCAGTCATATATCAACAAAAAACAACTTGAGTGTGATTTATGTAATTATTTCACAACACGCAAAAGTCATCTGCAAAGCCATATACGTACACATACTAACAAACGACCGTTTACTTGTAACTTATGTAATTATTCCGCATCACACAAAAGTAGTTTACGTTACCATATAAAAACACATACTAACGAACGACCATTTGCCTGTAACTTATGTAATTATTCTGGGGCATATAGAAGTAGTTTGGATGAGCACATAAGAACACATACCAACGAACGACCATTTATATGTAGTTTATGTAGTTATTCTGCATCACAAAAAAGCAATTTACGCAGGCATATACAAACACATACTAACGAAAGACCATTTGCATGTAATACATGTTGCTATTATGCAACTACGAAGAATACTTTGATACGTCATCTCCATACCCATACCAACGAACAATTATTTGCTTGCAATTTATGTAATTATGCTACATCTGATAAATATTATTTGCAAGACCATATACGGACACACACTAACAAACGGCCATTTGCATGTAAATTATGTAATTATTTTGCATCAAACTCAAGTAGCTTATACACCCATATGAGAACGCATACTAAAGAGCGACCGTTTGAATGTAATTTATGTCATTATTCTGCATCATATAAAAGTAGTTTGCGTGAGCATATAAGAACTCATACTAATGAACGACCATTTGTGTGTGATTTATGTAGTTATGCTGCATCATACAAAAGTAGTTTACATAAGCATTTAAGAATACACACCAACGAACGGCCATTTTTATGCAGTTTATGTGATTATTCTGCATCACAAAAAAGTCATTTGCATAAGCACATAAGCACGCATACTAATAAACGACCACTTGCATGTAATACATGTTACTACTCTACAACTACTAGGCATGCTTTGATACGTCATCTGCATTCCCATACTAATAAAGAAGTATTTGTTTGCAATTTATGTAATCATGCCACAACTGACAAATATTATTTACAATACCATATACAGACACATACTAACGAGCGATCGTTTACATGTCATTCATGTGGTTATTCTGCATCAAGAAAAGCTAATTTAAGCAAACATATGGGAACACATACTAATAAAGAACGACCATTTTCTTGCGATGTATGTAAGTATTCCACTTCACAGAAAAGTCATTTACAAGTTCATACACGTATCCATGCTAGCGAACGACCATTTGCTTGCAATTTATGTGAATATTCTGCTTCACAAAAAAGTAATTTACACAGGCACATAAGAACACACACTATGGAACGAGCATTTTCTTGCAATTTATGTAATTATGCTGCATCACAGAAAAGCAGTTTACATAGGCATATAAGAACCCACACCAACGAACGACCATTTGCATGTAATATATGTTTCTATACTGCAACTGTAAGAAGTGCTTTGATACGGCATCTGTATATCCATACTAACAAAGAAGCATCTTGTAGACAATTTATGTAATTATTCCGAATCTCAGAAATATTACCCACATGACTATATATAGACGCACACTAAGGATCGGTCATTATATGACATTTATGTGATTGCTCTGCATTAGGAAAAAGGAATTTGTTTGTACACACATATCGTAATACATACTAACCAAAGGCCATTTGCGTATGATTTGTGTAATTATTCCAGATCACACAAAATACATATACGCACACATATCAACGAGAGCACAGTTGCTTTAATTAATCTGCATCGTAGATAAGCAAATTACGCAAACATATGGTATCAAATGCTAATAAACGACTATTAGTCTGAATGATCGTGGACGTTTTGCAGGTACCTTTATATTAAACACTACACTTCCAACAATCATCTGCATGTATTTTATCTGATTATTCTCTTTTCTTATAGAATGGCATGCAAGCACATAGATATGCAATCACATACTAAGGAACAATCATTGTCATGTTTTTTTTACATAGGCATTGTGGAACTAGAAGAAATTGTTTGATTGCATTGCTGTATCAAAATAGCGAACGATAAACTTTCATGTAACGCATATTAATATTCTACTTCATAAGGTTATATGTAGACGCATACTTATGAACGAGTATTTGCATGCGATTTGTGTTGATACTCTGCGGTGTCGTAAGGTGTTTATATAACAAATAGGGTGTGATTTTGTATCGCAGCGAAGTTATTGCAAAAACAGCAATTCACGTACCCGGTAACGACTTTTTGCATTCAATTTAGGTAGCTTACCCCACTTGAAGCATGTATTGAATGTAGTATAATTAAACTCATAATGTTCAAATTAACAGTAAGGAACAACTGTTAGCATATTTGTGTGTGCTTAATCTGTACCACTGAAAATCATGTGCTAAACCAAAAGCGCTTCAACATCCCTCAAAGAAAGTTAAAATCTATATAAATTCGTATGCTAAAGAAGGACTACATGTATGTTTTTGGTTTATTTTCAAAGACTTTTTAACTGTCGTGGCACATGCATACGCCTAAGAAAATATTATTTTTACTCTAAGTAGTTATTATTAATCACGGCGAATGTAATGCCTTTTTATAATAAAGTGTGTGTCAAACCCTATATTGTTGATAACAATAAATGGATAATTGTAGCATTAAAGACCACTTAATAACGGCTAAATAACTTTAATGCTTAAAAGTTCTTTATTTTAAAGAGATTTTTTGTTTTCGTCTTACTGCTTCATTTTAATTATCCTCTTAAAAAAAGTGTTGTAGTGCATAAATGTTAATAGTAAGGTGAAGTTGGGTAAATGTGTATAGGGGGCAAGTGGTTACTATTCAATATTTCTGCAAAATCTTACGTTGCACACAGCGTCATCTGTTGACTTTTAACAACATCTTTATAAGCTACATAAATAACATTGAAATAAAAATTAGATTTCTACAAAAATGTGCATTTTATCCAACCTCAGTTTTTGTGAGAGGTGTATAGTGGACAACTGTCTTAGAAATCCTTGTTATTCAGTGTCATTCTGAAACTTTATTTGAATGTGTATTATTAAGGTAGGTAAGCAAGGACTAAATTGCAATATGATGATGTTAGTTTTTAAAACTTTAGAAATTTGAAGTTTTTCAATGCTACACACTTTCCCTATAAAAATTGAACATAGTTAAAGTGTGTATTATTTTTCAGGGGTATGTGTATAATATGTACACACTTACCTCGTCGAAAGTACTACAGTGATTTTGTTGCGAATGCAAGTAAATTTTCAGATATATTTATATAAACATGATAAGGATGTATGTTAGAAAAAGTAACAGGGGCAAGTCCTATACTAAAGAACATTTAGAACGAGCTATGGCGGAAGTTAACAATGGAATTATTACTGCGTACAAGGCCTGCTAAAGGTATAATATACCTATGATGACCTTCAACTACCACTTGAGGAGCTTACGAGGGAAAAGTAGTAGTACACAAGGTAGAAGCACAGCCATTCCCTTACAAGAAGAGAAAATTTTGGCACAAAGTTACATACATGACCATCATATATTAATAATACTGGTCTCGTATCACCAATTTCTTGAAGAAAGCTCTTTTCAAAGTTTCTTAAAAATATGTTCGAATGCATCCACCCATTTGGAGTAGCAGCATATGTAGTGCCTGGAAAACATTTGTCCTCTGAGACAATCCACTCGTCTCATATGTTTTTACCCTTAAATATTATTAGTGGGGGTGCTTTGTGACCTTCTGCGTTTGCTGTCAATAACACTGTTATATTTTCACGCCCTGGACCTGCTGTGGTTCTTGAGAATGCACTTCGTTTTTGTACAACGATTTTAGTTTTGATGGATCTAAACAGAAACCGGTTTCATCCAAATTCCAAATGCGATGTGGTTTGTCATTTAAATCTAACTTTTCCAGAGTTTCTTTTAACAATTGAAAATACTCGTTTATTACAAACGAATCTAAATACTTTTTGCGAGCATATTCTACTGATTAAAGCTTCTTGAAAGGAATAAATTTAGCAAAACCCAAAAACCAGTCTTCACCGGGTACACCATTTTTAAACGGAGTTTTTAAATCATTGCGCTTAACAGATTCACCAAAATTCTTATGATCTCTTGCCTACTTAGCACTCAGCCCTATGCGTTAAGTAGGCAAGAGATCATAAGAATTTTGGTGAATCTGTTAAGCAATGATTTAAAAACTCTGTTTAAAAATGGTGTACCTGGGGAAGACTGGTTTTGAGGTTTTGCTAAAGACATAATTTATTTCTTTTAACAAGCCTTAATCAGTAGAATATGCTCATGTTTAGATCCGTTTGTAATAAACGAGTATTTTCAGTAAGAAACTCTGGAAAAGTTAGATTTAAATGACAAACCACATCGCATTTGAATGTGATGAAACCGGTTTCTGTTTAGATCCATCAAAACCAAAATCGTTGAAAACGAAGTGCATCCTCAAGAACCACGAGCAGGTCCAGGGCGAAATTAACAGTTGATTGAACAAGCAAACCACTAGCATGAATTTGAAGGGTCACAAACATATGAGACGAGTGGATTGTCTCAGAGGAGAAATTTTCCAGGCACTGCTGCACTCAAATGGTTGGATGCATCGAGCATATTAAGAAACTTTAAACTTTCTTCAAGAAATGTATACAGACCATATTAATATACGATGGTCATGTATCGCATGTTGATAAACGATTAATATTATGTGCCATACAAAACAATGTTGTTATATTGAAATTGCCGCCTCATTCAAGTCATTTACTTCAACCACTTGACTTATGTGTCATGCGGTCACTAAAGGCAAAATGGGATGCTGAACCTGTCCAATGACAACGGTTCCATCACGGTCAGAGAATACCAAGGAAACACTTCAGTCAACTGGTTGGGAAAGTATGGACTGGTATAAATCCTAATATTATTACCAATGGATTTATAAAGGGTGGCATTTTTCCCTTCAATAGCGTTATATCAGAAGAACAGTACGATCCGTTGGCACTGAAAAGATGGCATAACAGCATTAAGGAAAATCCCAACAAAGAAAATATAAGCACTCCATCGGAAGAGAAGGAATCAGAACCATCCTCGACCATTGGTTCAAATACAAAAATTATTCAGGACATGCCTTCAACTTCCGGCACACAAAAAGACGTTACTTTTGAAGAACTCCTCTTGGGTATGGTGAAGCAACCTAAATCAGATGATATTAAGAAATCCAAGAGAAAAGTAGCAAGCGGTGCAGAAATTCTTACCAGTTACGATGTGTTACAACGCATACAAAATATGTCCGATAAGAAATCGTCAAAAAAGAGAAAAATTATAGACATTTCTGACCCAGAAAGTTCATCTGAAAAGGAAATTGTTTACGAAGAGAGCGATAATGACATTGATTATGAAGAATATGAATTAAAAGAAGAAGAAAACATGCATGACGCCGATCAAGATATTAAAGATTGGGTACTGGTTGTGTGCGCGACTAAAAAAACTCTGAAACATTATATTGGCCAAATTAAATCTATTAAAAAGGACGATGAAAAAGTAGAAGTGAAATTTATGAGAAAAATACCTTCAAAATATCTCAATACTTCACATTCTTTTATGTGGGCTGATCCAGAGGAGCGTTGTTACATTGCAATCGAAGACATTGTAATGATACTTCCTAAACCAAACGTAAAGATTGGAATGAATTATAGGGATAGACGGATAGTACATAGCTTATACAAAGAGCAAACAGGAGTAATAGAATTAGAGCAGGAACGTAGAGAAGTAAACATCAGGAAAGGGGTAAGACAGGTATGTTCCCTATCCCCGCTAATTTTTAACTTGTACATTGAGGAGGCAATGAATACTGTCAAATGCAGGAAGACATTTGGAATTACTATGCAGGGACAAAAAATAGATATGCTTAGATTTGCAGATGATATAGTGGTATTAGCATCTAGCAAGGAAGAGTTAGAAGCTGCTCTCAATGAAATGGAAACGGTTCTAACAGAGAGATACGGTATGAAAATTAACAAAAGTAAAACTAAAGTACTAGTATGCAAAGGAGGGAAAAATAAATCAAAAACAAGAATACAAATATGTAACACGAACTTACAAGAGGTTAAGGATTTCTGCTACCTAGGAAGCCAAATAACGCAAGATGGGAAAAGCACAAAAGATATAAAACAAAGATTAGCACAAGGTCGTGCTACATTTAACAAGAAAAAGCAACTACTGTGCTCAAAGACCACAAACATAGAAACAAGGAAAAGATTGCTCAAAACATATGTGTGGAGCACATCACTGTATGGCTGTGAAACCTGGACAGTGGGAGAAGCGGACAAGAAAAAGGTAGAAGTCTTTGAAATGTGGTGCTACAGACGTATGATGAAGATTTCATGGACAGACAAAGTTAAGAACGCAGAGGTACTAAAAATGGTAGGGGAAGAAAGAAATATGTGGAAAACGGTAAAAAATAGGAGAGATAGGATGATAGGCCACATACTACGGCATGAAGGAATAGTGCGGAATATACTAGAAGCAGAGATAGGAAAAAAGAGAAGAAGAGGTGGACCTAGGTTAGACTACTGCACACAGATAGTGAAAGATGTAGGCTGTAGGAGTTTCAGGGAAATGTGTAGGCTAGCTCAGAAGAGAAATCAATGGAGGTACGCATCCAACCAGTCCCAAGATGGATAAATTAATGACGAAGAAAGTAGCTGCACTTAAACATGATATTTATTATAAGCAACTACAAGCATTGGAGGGGCAATATTCTCGAATAATGGTAATTGCGTAAAAGCATTTACTGGAAAACTATTATTTCGGCAAATGTCTAAGTGTTGGGGGATCTTGGCAGCCACAGGTTGCTTAACTCTCTTCAATAAATCTGTGAAATAGGGCATAATATTAGAAAACAATATAAGGGGAACCGAGCTGTATTACTGTGTGAGAATTGCAGGGAACCATGTAGGTTAGTTTAGAAAAGAAATAAGTGCAACCAGTTTTGAGACGGGAAACCCAATGACGAAAAAATAAGCGCAGACAAATCTGATGATTATTATAAACAACTAGTTGTTTGTTGTGAAATATCTGCAACTAATGTTGACTGTGCGAAAAGACATATTGGAAAAAATATTAAATCAGTAAATGTTCAAGTGCTGGGGGAACTTGGCAGCCACAGGCTGCTTACCCCCCTTCGCAACCGTTCATTTACATTTCCAATGCTCCACACGAAGGTACTACATTGGCCACGAGGCGAGTTTTTTGTTGCCTGGAAATTTTGAATTTTGCCGAACCCTTGCCGTTCCAGGCAAGGTAGGGATCTTTAACGTGCGTGACAACACTCACACACGGGACCTCCATTTAACCTCTCATCCGAACGAGGGCGTAATTTCTGTGAAAAATGCTCACCTGCCATTTTTCAAGCAGTCGGTCGTGTATATAATTGTAAAACAATAGAAGGTGTCCGAAATGCATCTAACAAGAAAGAACAGCGCCTATGATGAAAGACAACAAACATAGAACAAAAAGTTGTTGAAAGCGTATGTGTGGAGCACAGCACAGACAATATGCCTACGAAATACGAGCAGTCTGAAAAGCAGACAGAAGAACAGTAGCGGCCTTTGAAATGCCGTGCTTCAGATGTTTGAGGATGGACAGACAAAGGTAATAACGAATAGGTTATAGAAACAGTAAGGGAGCAAGGATATCTTTGGGAAAAAATATGAGAAATAGAAGGGCATAATACGTTCTAAGGCATTTTTGGGGAATAGTATGGGATATATGACAAGCAGAAATAGGAAAAAAGAGGCGGATGTAGACCTAGATCAGATAGTGATAGATGCAGACTGCAAATTTCGGGGAAATCTGTAGGTTAGTTCAGAATAGGAAACAATGATGGTACGCGTCTAACCAGTTTCAGGACTGAAGACCCAATGATGATGATGATGATGAAACCAAACGTAACAGAGAGAGGATTACACCGCTTTGGACTTGGATTTGATAATTTTAATGTTCAATAAGAAGTTAATACTCATTATTAAATACTTCTTTTATGTTATTGTTGATATTTGTTTTCAATGCATTTGTAAAAGGTCCGTAAGCTCAGTATTAAGAGTTCGTATATGTAAGAGTTCAATGTTTAATAAAGTTTTTTAAGCAAGTACTGAGAGCTAACATATGGTACATTTACATACTTGCCCCATATCAAAACCACGCTGTTGACGTAGTAATTGCAACTTGTTTACACACTTACCCCACATTGCAGGTAAGTGTGTAATATGGACTTCTAAAATAAAAAATACCGGTAAATTGAAAACTTTTTAATGTATGCAACTGTAATGTTGTATACGAGTAGATAATACCCCTAAGTTCATGTAACCCCAAACTGGCTTTGACATTAAAAATACTGCCTTTAAAATTTTGATGTTTAAATGAACTTTAAGAATTTTGGTACACACTTACCCCAC